>CM055118.1:339259766-340669185 GCA_029206835.1 Rana muscosa
CTGCCACAGACCGGGTGTACAAGGCCCCTGCCACGGGCCTGGAGAACTTTGGTCTCAGCCACAGACCAGGGTGTATAAGGCCCCTGCCACGGGCCGGTTGAATAAGGCCTCTGATACAGTCAACCCATATCAAGGGGAAGACATCTCTCCAGGGAGTCAACAGACCATTCCTTCACCGTGACTCCCGCATCGGTCCATCAGAATGATCCTCCCTTCCCTGGAACAGGGTCCCCTACACGAGGCGGCTCTGGACTCCAGGCTTTACTCCCGCCCCTAGGCCTCCATACCCAGGGCAGCAAGAACTCCAGGATAGTACCTCACCCTGGGCTAAAGGTGCCCGAGATGGAACAGGAACACATGCACCCAGGCCGAAGGCACCTGGGTGCGGACCCCACTGGACATCAGCCCCCAGGCCAAAGGTCTGCCCCTTTTATATGCTCTCCCGGCATGCACAGCAGGTTCCCCGCCCCGCTGTACTACTGCCAAGAGGGGACACAAAAGGCGCCACCTGTAGGCCGCAGGGAACTGCACACCAATACTGTCCCCCGAGGACAAAATGGTCCATGAATCCTACAGAATTAGGGTATTTGAGCCTATTTACCACTCAAACACTTTCCTTAAATTTAGCACCCCGCTACATTTTTATTTCAAAGTATTTTACTTTCCCACTAGCTTATCCATTAAATTAAATAATTTATTCCAGAAAGGGCGTATTCTGGGGCATTCCCACCATATGTGTCGCATCGTGCCGTTGAGTTTCTGAGGTTCTTAATGACTTCCTGTACCTCTTCTGCTGAAAAGGGGGCCTCCAGCATATTTTTTTAATTTTTAATTTTTTTTATGTTCTTTTAAGTTATTTCCTATCCACATTTGTTTGCAGAGCACTTGCCATGTTCTTAACAACATTTTGCTGCCATTTGCAGCCCTCTAGCCCTTTCCATTACTTTTTTAGAGCCTTTTTAGTCGTCAGAAGTCCGGGTCCCCATTGACTTCAATGGGGTCCGGGTCCGGGTTCGGGTTAAAGTTCGGTCCCGAATCCGAACTTTTTTCCGAAGTTCGGCCGAACCCGCCGGACCCGAATATCCAGCTACCCGCTCAACTCTACTCGTGGCGCAACGGTAGCGCGTCTGACTCCAGATCAGAAGGTTGCGTGTTCAAATCACGTTGGGGTCATATTGGTTTTCAGAGTCACCTACCTAACCCAGGTTCATTTAGCATTTCCACCACCCATCACACCGCTGGGGCTCCCACCTACGCAGGGACCACTCGCCTCTAGATTACCTTCAGAAGGCTGGGTGAACCGCCAAAACCAAAAAAGACGTGGGCCTGGAAGAAGCTTTACAGCATTGGGTGGAGGCTAGCAAAGACTCAAATTAATAAGAACAAAGCAATTAAAACCTGCAAGGGTCACAAGGTGGTTTCTGGCTTTCCAAGGCTTTCCTTTTTGATGGGGGACCTAGCAAAGGAATGCTGAGGGACTGTCCCGCGTCCACTGTATGTTAGAAAAACATGCTCCCTCCCTAAGTTCTGAGTGCCCGGGAAAGGCTATGTGGGGCACTGGCTGGCAGAATCTTGGACCGTTTACACGTTTTACCTAGGGTTCTTAACATATGCTGTCCCTCCTGCTCTCTCTGTGCTTTGGGAGCCTGCTGCTGGCTCAAAGGCCTGAGTGCTGGCAGAACACCTCAAAAAAAGATACGGGTGCTGCGCCGAAGGCCACAGAAATCCATCGCTGTTGGAATAAAAGGGCATCGGCCCGTACGGGGATCGAACCCGCGACCTTGGCGTTATTAGCACCATGCTCTAACCAACTGAGCTAACCGGCCCAATCTCGCACAGGGATTGCCGGCCCAAGCTGGCACAGGGCTACCGCCGGTGCAACCAAGCCATTCTGTGGGAAACCACCAAAGAATTGACACAGGAGTTGCCAAAATCTTGAAACAGCCAGCGCAAAAGACCTTGTGGCGCAACGGTAGCGCGTCTGACTCCTGATCAGAAGGTTGCGTGTTCAAATCACGTCGGGGTCATATTGGTTTTCAGAGTCGCCTACCTAACCCAGGTTCATTTAGCATTTCCACCACCCATCACACCGCTGGGGCTCCCACCTACGCAGGGACCACTCGCCACTAGATTACCTTCAGAAGGCTGGGTGAACCGCCAAAACCAAAAAAGACGTGGGCCTGGAAGAAGCTTTACAGCATTGGGTGGAGGCTAGCAAAGCCTCAAATTAATAAGAACGAAGCAATTAAAACCTGCAAGGGTCACAAGGTGGTTTCTGGCTTTCCAAGGCTTTCCTTTTTGATGGGGGACCTAGCAAAGGAATGCTGAGGGACTGTCCCGCGTCCACTGTATGTTAGAAAAACATGCTCCCTCCCTAAGTTCTGAGTGCCCGGGAAAGGCTATGTGGGGCACTGGCTGGCAGAATCTTGGACCGTTTACACGTTTTACCTAGGGTTCTTAACATATGCTGTCCCTCCTGCTCTCTCTGTGCTTTGGGAGCCTGCTGCTGGCTCAAAGGCCTGAGTGCTGGCAGAACACGTCAAAAAAAGATACGGGTGCTGCGCCGAAGGCCACAGAAATCCATCGCTGTTGGAATAAAAGGGCATTGGCCCATACAGGGATCGAACCCGCGACCTTGGCGTTATTAACACCACGCTCTAACGAACTGAGCTAACCGGCCCAATCTCGCACAGGGATCGCCGGACCAAGCTGGCACAGGGCTACCGCCGGTGCAACCAAGCCATTCTGTGGGAAACCACCAAAGAATTGACACAGGAGTTGCCAAAATCTTGAAACAGCCAGCGCAAAAGACCTCGTGGCTAGTGTTGAGCGGACCCGAACTGTAAAGTTCGGGTCCGTACCGAATTTTGGCGTTTTCCCGACCCCGGACCCGGATTTTGCGCTAAAGTCCGGGTTCGGGTCCGGATTCGGGAATTTAATGGCGCAGTTAGAAATGCTTCAGGGGCCAGCCAATCACCATTTGATTAGCTGGTGTGCCCTTAGAAGCCATCATAGCCATGCCTACTAATGGCATGGCTGTGATTGGTCAGTGCAACATGTGACCCAGCATGTGACCAGCTTCTATATAAGCAAGAGGCACACAGCACAGATCGTCACTCTGCTTTTAGACAGTGTAGGGAAAGGATCCTGGCTGCTGTTGCTGTGAGGGAGAGAATTATATGATAGGAGTTAGTCCTGATTCTGCAATCTACTGATAGAAAAGATAGAGAGACAGTGTAGTGTAGTGTAGTGTAGGGGCAGGATCCTGTTTGTGCTTTCAGGGAGAGAGATTTAGATAGGAGTCCAGATTGAGAGATATAATAGCTCAGCGATCTGCATAGGTTTATCTGTTTGTGTTGCAAGCTCAGTGCACCAGCACTGCATTACGTTGAGTGATACACCTATTCCATACTGTGGCTGTATTGTGCTCTTGCTAAAAGACCCATTTCGGGCAGAAAAAAAAAGGCACTTTATTGTGCTTTTGCTCAAAAGACCCATTTTTGGGCCCTAAAAAAAAAAAAGGCACTTTATTGTGCTGTTGCAAAAAAAAAAAAAAGGCACTTTGTTGTGCGCAAAAAAGACCTATTTTTGGGCAAAAAAAATATTTTGCAGTGTATATCTCTAGTTGTGTGAAATAACCAATTTCTATATATTTTTCTTGTACTATGCTATACTAAAAAAAAAAAAAACAACTTCTTTTTGAATAGCATTCTCTGCAGCTGTGCGATTCAGCGGTTATATACTGTGGGTGTGTTGTGCTCTTCCAAAAAACGCCATTTAGGGCCACAGAAAATATTTTGCAGTGTGAAATACACATCTGGAGGTGTGTGAAAAAACAACATTATTTTTAAAAAGCATTCTCTGGCCTCTGCAGCTGTGCGATTCAGCGGTTATATACTGTTGGGGTTGTTGTGCTCTTGCAAAAAACGCCATTTAGGGCCACAGAAAATATTTTGCAGTGTGAAATACACATCTGGAGGTGTGTGAAAAAACAACATTATTTTTGAATAGCATTCTCTGGCCTCTGCAGCTGTGCGATTCAGCGGTTATATACTGTTGGGGTTGTTGTGCTCTTCAAAAAAACGCCATTTAGGGCCACAGAAAATAAATTGCAGTGTGAAATACACATGTGGAGGTGTGTAAAATAAACAATTTCTATATATTGTACAGTGCTATACTAAAAAAAAAAACATTTTTTTTGAATAGCATTCTCTGCACTTCTATAGCTGTGCGATTCAGTGGTTAAATACTGTGGTTGTGTTGTGCTCTTGCAAAAAACGCCATTTAGGGCCACAGAAAATATTTTGCAGTGTGAAATACACATCTGGAGGTGTGTGAAAAAACAACATTATTTTTGAATAGCATTCTATGGCCTCTGCAGCTGTGCGATTCAGCGGTTATATACTGTTGGGGTTGTTGTGCTCTTGCAAAAAACGCCATTTAGGGCCACAGAAAATATTTTGCAGTGTGAAATACACATCTGGAGGTGTGTGAAAAAACAACATTATTTTTAAAAAGCATTCTCTGGCCTCTGCAGCTGTGCGATTCAGCGGTTATATACTGTTGTTGTTGTTGTGCTCTTGCAAAAAACGCCATTTAGGGCCACAGAAAATATTTTGCAGTGTGAAATACACATCTGGAGGTGTGTGAAAAAACAACATTATTTTTGAATAGCATTCTCTGGCCTCTGCAGCTGTGCGATTCAGCGGTTATATACTGTTGGGGTTGTTGTGCTCTTCAAAAAAACGCCATTTAGGGCCACAGAAAATAAATTGCAGTGTGAAATACACATGTGGAGGTGTGTAAAATAAACAATTTCTATATATTGTACAGTGCTATACTAAAAAAAACAACATTTTTTTTGAATAGCATTCTCTGCACTTCTATAGCTGTGCGATTCAGTGGTTAAATACTGTGGTTGTGTTGTGCTCTTCCAAAAAACGCCATTTAGGGCCACAGAAAATATTTTGCAGTGTGAAATACACATCTGGAGGTGTGTGAAAAAACAACATTATTTTTGAATAGCATTCTCTGGCCTCTGCAGCTGTGCGATTCAGCGGTTATATACTGTTGGGGTTGTTGTGCTCTTCCAAAAAACGCCATTTAGGGCCACAGAAAATAAATTGCAGTGTGAAATACACATGTGGAGGTGTGTAAAATAAACAATTTCTATATATTGTACAGTGCTATACTAAAAAAAAAAACATTTTTTTTTGAATAGCATTCTCTGCACTTCTATAGCTGTGCGATTCAGTGGTTAAATACTGTGGTTGTGTTGTGCTCTTGCAAAAAACGCCATTTAGGGCCACAGAAAATATTTTGCAGTGTGAAATACACATCTGGAGGTGTGTAAAAAAACAACATTATTTTTAAAAAGCATTCTCTGGCCTCTGCAGCTGTGCGATTCAGCGGTTATATACTGTTGGGGTTGTTGTGCTCTTGCAAAAAACGCCATTTAGGGCCACAGAAAATATTTTGCAGTGTGAAATACACATCTGGAGGTGTGTGAAAAAACAACATTATTTTTGAATAGCATTCTCTGGCCTCTGCAGCTGTGCGATTCAGCGGTTATATACTGTTGGGGTTGTTGTGCTCTTCCAAAAAACGCCATTTAGGGCCACAGAAAATAAATTGCAGTGTGAAATACACATGTGGAGGTGTGTAAAATAAACAATTTCTATATATTGTACAGTGCTATACTAAAAAAAAAAACATTTTTTTTGAATAGCATTCTCTGCACTTCTATAGCTGTGCGATTCAGTGGTTAAATACTGTGGTTGTGTTGTGCTCTTGCAAAAAACGCCATTTAGGGCCACAGAAAATATTTTGCAGTGTGAAATACACATCTGGAGGTGTGTAAAAAAACAACATTATTTTTAAAAAGCATTCTCTGGCCTCTGCAGCTGTGCGATTCAGCGGTTATATACTGTTGGGGTTGTTGTGCTCTTGCAAAAAACGCCATTTAGGGCCACAGAAAATATTTTGCAGTGTGAAATACACATCTGGAGGTGTGTGAAAAAACAACATTATTTTTGAATAGCATTCTCTGGCCTCTGCAGCTGTGCGATTCAGCGGTTATATACTGTTGGGGTTGTTGTGCTCTTCAAAAAAACGCCATTTAGGGCCACAGAAAATAAATTGCAGTGTGAAATACACATGTGGAGGTGTGTAAAATAAACAATTTCTATATATTGTACAGTGCTATACTAAAAAAAAAAACTTTTTTTTGAATAGCATTCTCTGCACTTCTATAGCTGTGCGATTCAGTGGTTAAATACTGTGGTTGTGTTGTGCTCTTGCAAAAAACGCCATTTAGGGCCACAGAAAATATTTTGCGGTGTGAAATACACATCTGGAGGTGTGTGAAAAAACAACATTATTTTTGAATAGCATTCTATGGCCTCTGCAGCTGTGCGATTCAGCGGTTATATACTGTTGGGGTTGTTGTGCTCTTGCAAAAAACGCCATTTAGGGCCACAGAAAATATTTTGCAGTGTGAAATACACATCTGGAGGTGTGTGAAAAAACAACACTATTTTTAAAAAGCATTCTCTGGCCTCTGCAGCTGTGCGATTCAGCGGTTATATACTGTTGTTGTTGTTGTGCTCTTGCAAAAAACGCCATTTAGGGCCACAGAAAATATTTTGCAGTGTGAAATACACATCTGGAGGTGTGTGAAAAAACAACATTATTTTTGAATAGCATTCTCTGGCCTCTGCAGCTGTGCGATTCAGCGGTTATATACTGTTGGGGTTGTTGTGCTCTTCAAAAAAACGCCATTTAGGGCCACAGAAAATAAATTGCAGTGTGAAATACACATGTGGAGGTGTGTAAAATAAACAATTTCTATATATTGTACAGTGCTATACTAAAAAAAACAACATTTTTTTTGAATAGCATTCTCTGCACTTCTATAGCTGTGCGATTCAGTGGTTAAATACTGTGGTTGTGTTGTGCTCTTCCAAAAAACGCCATTTAGGGCCACAGAAAATATTTTGTAGTGTGAAATACACATCTGGAGGTGTGTGAAAAAACAACATTATTTTTGAATAGCATTCTCTGGCCTCTGCAGCTGTGCGATTCAGCGGTTATATACTGTTGGGGTTGTTGTGCTCTTCCAAAAAACGCCATTTAGGGCCACAGAAAATAAATTGCAGTGTGAAATACACATGTGGAGGTGTGTAAAATAAACAATTTCTATATATTGTACAGTGCTATACTAAAAAAAAAAACATTTTTTTTTGAATAGCATTCTCTGCACTTCTATAGCTGTGCGATTCAGTGGTTAAATACTGTGGTTGTGTTGTGCTCTTGCAAAAAACGCCATTTAGGGCCACAGAAAATATTTTGCAGTGTGAAATACACATCTGGAGGTGTGTAAAAAAACAACATTATTTTTAAAAAGCATTCTCTGGCCTCTGCAGCTGTGCGATTCAGCGGTTATATACTGTTGGGGTTGTTGTGCTCTTGCAAAAAACGCCATTTAGGGCCACAGAAAATATTTTGCAGTGTGAAATACACATCTGGAGGTGTGTGAAAAAACAACATTATTTTTGAATAGCATTCTCTGGCCTCTGCAGCTGTGCGATTCAGCGGTTATATACTGTTGGGGTTGTTGTGCTCTTCCAAAAAACGCCATTTAGGGCCACAGAAAATAAATTGCAGTGTGAAATACACATGTGGAGGTGTGTAAAATAAACAATTTCTATATATTGTACAGTGCTATACTAAAAAAAAAACATTTTTTTTGAATAGCATTCTCTGCACTTCTATAGCTGTGCGATTCAGTGGTTAAATACTGTGGTTGTGTTCTGCTCTTGCAAAAAACGCCATTTAGGGCCACAGAAAATATTTTGCAGTGTGAAATACACATCTGGAGGTGTGTAAAAAAACAACATTATTTTTAAAAAGCATTCTCTGGCCTCTGCAGCTGTGCGATTCAGCGGTTATATACTGTTGGGGTTGTTGTGCTCTTGCAAAAAACGCCATTTAGGGCCACAGAAAATATTTTGCAGTGTGAAATACACATCTGGAGGTGTGTGAAAAAACAACATTATTTTTGAATAGCATTCTCTGGCCTCTGCAGCTGTGCGATTCAGCGGTTATATACTGTTGGGGTTGTTGTGCTCTTCAAAAAAACGCCATTTAGGGCCACAGAAAATAAATTGCAGTGTGAAATACACATGTGGAGGTGTGTAAAATAAACAATTTCTATATATTGTACAGTGCTATACTAAAAAAAAAAACATTTTTTTTGAATAGCATTCTCTGCACTTCTATAGCTGTGCGATTCAGTGGTTAAATACTGTGGTTGTGTTGTGCTCTTGCAAAAAACGCCATTTAGGGCCACAGAAAATATTTTGCAGTGTGAAATACACATCTGGAGGTGTGTGAAAAAACAACATTATTTTTGAATAGCATTCTATGGCCTCTGCAGCTGTGCGATTCAGCGGTTATATACTGTTGGGGTTGTTGTGCTCTTGCAAAAAACGCCATTTAGGGCCACAGAAAATATTTTGCAGTGTGAAATACACATCTGGAGGTGTGTGAAAAAACAACACTATTTTTAAAAAGCATTCTCTGGCCTCTGCAGCTGTGCGATTCAGCGGTTATATACTGTTGTTGTTGTTGTGCTCTTGCAAAAAACGCCATTTAGGGCCACAGAAAATATTTTGCAGTGTGAAATACACATCTGGAGGTGTGTGAAAAAACAACATTATTTTTGAATAGCATTCTCTGGCCTCTGCAGCTGTGCGATTCAGCGGTTATATACTGTTGGGGTTGTTGTGCTCTTCAAAAAAACGCCATTTAGGGCCACAGAAAATAAATTGCAGTGTGAAATACACATGTGGAGGTGTGTAAAATAAACAATTTCTATATATTGTACAGTGCTATACTAAAAAAAACAACATTTTTTTTGAATAGCATTCTCTGCACTTCTATAGCTGTGCGATTCAGTGGTTAAATACTGTGGTTGTGTTGTGCTCTTCCAAAAAACACCATTTGAGGCCACAGAAAATATTTTGCAGTGTGAAATACACATCTGGAGGTGTGTGAAAAAACAACATTATTTTTGAATAGCATTCTCTGGCCTCTGCAGCTGTGCGATTCAGCGGTTATATACTGTTGGGGTTGTTGTGCTCTTCCAAAAAACGCCATTTAGGGCCACAGAAAATAAATTGCAGTGTGAAATACACATGTGGAGGTGTGTAAAATAAACAATTTCTATATATTGTACAGTGCTATACTAAAAAAAACCCATTTTTTTTTAATAGCATTCTCTGCACTTCTATAGCTGTGCGATTCAGTGGTTAAATACTGTGGTTGTGTTGTGCTCTTCCAAAAAACGCCATTTAGGGCCACAGAAAATATTTTGCAGTGTGAAATACACATCTGGAGGTGTGTGAAAAAACAACATTATTTTTAAAAAGCATTCTCTGGCCTCTGCAGCTGTGCGATTCAGCGGTTATATACTGTTGGGGTTGTTGTGCTCTTGCAAAAAACGCCATTTAGGGCCACAGAAAATATTTTGCAGTGTGAAATACACATCTGGAGGTGTGTGAAAAAACAACATTATTTTTGAATAGCATTCTCTGGCCTCTGCAGCTGTGCGATTCAGCGGTTATATACTGTTGGGGTTGTTGTGCTCTTCAAAAAAACGCCATTTAGGGCCACAGAAAATAAATTGCAGTGTGAAATACACATGTGGAGGTGTGTAAAATAAACAATTTCTATATATTGTACAGTGCTATACTAAAAAAAACAACATTTTTTTTGAATAGCATTCTCTGCACTTCTATAGCTGTGCGATTCAGTGGTTAAATACTGTGGTTGTGTTGTGCTCTTCCAAAAAACACCATTTAGGGCCACAGAAAATATTTTGCAGTGTGAAATACACATCTGGAGGTGTGTGAAAAAACAACATTATTTTTGAATAGCATTCTCTGGCCTCTGCACCTGTCGATTCAGCGGTTATATACTGTTGGGGTTGTTGTGCTCTTCCAAAAAACGCCATTTAGGGCCACAGAAAATAAATTGCAGTGTGAAATACACATGTGGAGGTGTGTAAAATAAACAATTTCTATATATTGTACAGTGCTATACTAAAAAAAAACATTTTTTTTGAATAGCATTCTCTGCACTTCTATAGCTGTGTGATTCAGTGGTTAAATACTGTGGTTGTGTTGTGCTCTTCCAAAAAACGCCATTTAGGGCCACAGAAAATATTTTGCAGTGTGAAATACACATCTGGAGGTGTGTGAAAAAACAACATTATTTTTAAAAAGCATTCTCTGGCCTCTGCAGCTGTGCGATTCAGCGGTTATATACTGTTGGGGTTGTTGTGCTCTTGCAAAAAACGCCATTTAGGGCCACAGAAAATATTTTGCAGTGTGAAATACACATCTGGAGGTGTGTGAAAAAACAACATTATTTTTGAATAGCATTCTCTGGCCTCTGCAGCTGTGCGATTCAGCGGTTATATACTGTTGGGGTTGTTGTGCTCTTCAAAAAAACGCCATTTAGGGCCACAGAAAATAAATTGCAGTGTGAAATACACATGTGGAGGTGTGTAAAATAAACAATTTCTATATATTGTACAGTGCTATACTAAAAAAAACAACATTTTTTTTGAATAGCATTCTCTGCACTTCTATAGCTGTGCGATTCAGTGGTTAAATACTGTGGTTGTGTTGTGCTCTTCCAAAAAACGCCATTTAGGGCCACAGAAAATATTTTGCAGTGTGAAATACACATCTGGAGGTGTGTGAAAAAACAACATTATTTTTGAATAGCATTCTCTGGCCTCTGCAGCTGTGCGATTCAGCGGTTATATACTGTTGGGGTTGTTGTGCTCTTCCAAAAAACGCCATTTAGGGCCACAGAAAATAAATTGCAGTGTGAAATACACATGTGGAGGTGTGTAAAATAAACAATTTCTATATATTGTACAGTGCTATACTAAAAAAAAAACATTTTTTTTGAATAGCATTCTCTGCACTTCTATAGCTGTGCGATTCAGTGGTTAAATACTGTGGTTGTGTTGTGCTCTTCCAAAAAACGCCATTTAGGGCCACAGAAAATATTTTGCAGTGTGAAATACACATCTGGAGGTGTGTGAAAAAACAACATTATTTTTAAAAAGCATTCTCTGGCCTCTGCAGCTGTGCGATTCAGCGGTTATATACTGTTGGGGTTGTTGTGCTCTTGCAAAAAACGCCATTTAGGGCCACAGAAAATATTTTGCAGTGTGAAATACACATCTGGAGGTGTGTGAAAAAACAACATTATTTTTGAATAGCATTCTCTGGCCTCTGCAGCTGTGCGATTCAGCGGTTATATACTGTTGGGGTTGTTGTGCTCTTCAAAAAAACGCCATTTAGGGCCACAGAAAATAAATTGCAGTGTGAAATACACATGTGGAGGTGTGTAAAATAAACAATTTCTATATATTGTACAGTGCTATACTAAAAAAAAAAAACATTTTTTTTGAATAGCATTCTCTGCACTTCTATAGCTGTGCGATTCAGTGGTTAAATACTGTGGTTGTGTTGTGCTCTTGCAAAAAACGCCATTTAGGGCCACAGAAAATATTTTGCAGTGTGAAATACACATCTGGAGGTGTGTGAAAAAACAACATTATTTTTGAATAGCATTCTATGGCCTCTGCAGCTGTGCGATTCAGCGGTTATATACTGTTGGGGTTGTTGTGCTCTTGCAAAAAACGCCATTTAGGGCCACAGAAAATATTTTGCAGTGTGAAATACACATCTGGAGGTGTGTGAAAAAACAACATTATTTTTAAAAAGCATTCTCTGGCCTCTGCAGCTGTGCGATTCAGCGGTTATATACTGTTGTTGTTGTTGTGCTCTTGCAAAAAACGCCATTTAGGGCCACAGAAAATATTTTGCAGTGTGAAATACACATCTGGAGGTGTGTGAAAAAACAACATTATTTTTGAATAGCATTCTCTGGCCTCTGCAGCTGTGCGATTCAGCGGTTATATACTGTTGGGGTTGTTGTGCTCTTCCAAAAAACGCCATTTAGGGCCACAGAAAATAAATTGCAGTGTGAAATACACATGTGGAGGTGTGTAAAATAAACAATTTCTATATATTGTACAGTGCTATACTAAAAAAAAAACCATTTTTTTTTAATAGCATTCTCTGCACTTCTATAGCTGTGCGATTCAGTGGTTAAATACTGTGGGTGTGTTGTGCTCTTCCAAAAAACGCCATTTAGGGCCACAGAAAATATTTTGCAGTGTGAAATACACATCTGGAGGTGTGTAAAATAAACAATTTCTATATATTGTACAGTGCTATACTAAAAAAAAAAACATTTTTTTTGAATAGCATTCTCTGCACTTCTATAGCTGTGCGATTCAGTGGTTAAATACTGTGGTTGTGTTGTGCTCTTCCAAAAAACGCCATTTAGGGCCACAGAAAATATTTTGCAGTGTGAAATACACATCTTGGAGGTGTGTAAAATAAACAATTTCTATATATTCTTCTTGTACAGTGCTATACTAAAAAAAACAACCTTTTTTTTGAATAGCATTTTCTGTAGCTGTGCGATTCAGCGGTTACGTGCTGTGGGTGTGTTGTGGTCTGGCAAAAAACGCCATTTAGGGCCACAGAAAATATTTTGCAGTGTGAAATACACATGTGGAGGTGTGTAAAATAAACAATTTCTATATATTGTACAGTGCTATACTAAAAAAAAAAACATTTTTTTTGAATAGCATTCTCTGCACTTCTATAGCTGTGCGATTCAGTGGTTAAATACTGTGGGTGTGTTGTGCTCTTCCAAAAAACGCCATTTAGGGCCACAGAAAATATTTTGCAGTGTGAAATACACATCTGGAGGTGTGTAAAATAAACAATTTCTATATATTGTACAGTGCTATACTAAAAAAAACAAATTTTTTTTTGAATAGCATTCTCTGCACTTCTATAGCTGTGCGATTCAGTGGTTAAATACTGTGGTTGTGTTGTGCTCTTCCAAAAAACGCCATTTAGGGCCATAGAAAATATTTTGCAGTGTGAAATACACATCTTGGAGGTGTGTAAAATAAACAATTTCTATATATTCTTCTTGTACAGTGCTATACTAAAAAAAACAACCTTTTTTTTTTAATAGCATTTTCTGTAGCTGTGCGATTCAGCGGTTACGTGCTGTGGGTGTGTTGTGGTCTGGCAAAAAACGCCATTTAGGGCAAGATCCTAAATTTGGAAAATATGAGGGGAAGGTCAAAGGGACGTGGTGGCCCCGGTCGTGGTGCTGCTGGTGGAGCTCCTGTTGCAGGGAGAGGACGTGGTGGATCTGTGCCAGCTACACGCACAAGTGAAACACCTTCCTCAGGTGCGAGTAGGCGACCGAGCCTGCGGCGGTATTTTGTCGCGCCTAATGAGGCTGTACCAATGTTTAGGCCAGGACAAGTACAGGCGATAGTAGATTGGGTTGCTGACAGTGCCTCGGGTTCCTTCACATTGTCTCCCACCCACTCTTCTGATGAAAGATCAGAGTTGGCACCTGAAGCCCATGTCCATCAGTCTTTCACCTCACCTCCTTGCAAATCAGCCAAGCAGTCTGAGCCCCAAATCATGCAGCAGTCTCTTCTGCTTTTCGATGACTCTGTTAGCAGGGTTTCCCAGGGCCATCCACCTAGCCCTGCCCCAGAAGTGGAAGAGATTGAGTGCACCGATGCCCAACCACTTATGTTTCATGATGGGTACATGGGAGGACCATCGCAGCACGTCTCGGATGATGACGAAACACAGGTGCCAACTGCTGCTGCTTTCGCAATTGTGCAGACAGACATGGAGGGCAGGGGTGAAGACTGGGTGGAAGATGATGTGGAGGACGATGAGGTCCTCGACCCCACATGGAATCAACGTTATGCAGGTGACCAGTGTAGTTCGGAGGAAGAGGCGGTGGTCGCACAGAGCCACCAGCACAGCAGAAGAGGGAGCAGGGTGCAAAAACGGAGCATTCGTCCCCTAGACAGTACATCTGCTACTGCCCAACGCAGCAAGGGACCGAGCACACCAAAGCCAGGTCCAAGGACTTCCCTAGCGTGGCAGTTCTTCACACAGTGTGTTGATGACAAGACACGAGTGGTTTGCACGCTGTGCAATCAGAGCCTGAAGCGAGGCATAAACGTTCTCAACCTGAGCACAAGCTGCATGACCAGGCATCTAAGTGCAAAGCACGAGCTGCAGTGGAGTAGACACCTCAAAAACCAAGAAAGGTCTCTGGCTCCTCCTGCTTCCTCTTCTGCTGCAGTCTCGGCCTCTTCATCCACCTCTGTAGTGACAGTGGCACCTGTCACCCCGCAAACAGAGGATCTGCCAGCAACACTACCACCTGGGTCACCAACCATCTCCACAATGTCCCATGGAAGTGTTCAGCTCTCTATCTCCCAAACATTGGAGCGGAAGAGGAAGTACCCCCCTAGCCACCCGCGATCCCTGGCCCTGAATGCCAGCATTTCAAAATTCCTGGCCTTTGAAATGCTGTCATTCCGTCTGATGGAGACGCAGAGTTTTAAAAGCCTGATGGCATTGGCTGTCCCGCAGTACGTCGTGCCCAGCCGCCACTACTTTTCCAGGCGAGCCATCCCTTCCCTGCACAACCAGGTGGGGGACAAAATCAGGTGTGCACTGCGCAACGCCATCTGTGGCAAGGTCCACCTAACTACGGATGCGTGGACCAGTAAGCACGGTCAGGGACGTTATATCTCCCTAACAGCACACTGGGTAAATGCAGTGGCGGCTGGGCCTGAGGCAGATAGCGGTTTGGCGCATGTCCTTCCACCACCGAGGATTGCAGGGCGCTTCAGTTTGCCTCCTGTTGCTAACTCCTCCTTCTCCGCTTCCTCATCCTCTACCGCCTCCTCATCCATTCAGCGTAACACCTTCACCACCAACTTCAGCACAGCCAGGGGTAAACGACAGCAGGCAGTTTTAAAACTTTCCTGTTTGGGGGAAAATCCCCACACCGCGCAGGAGTTGTGGAGGGACATGGAACAACAGACCGATGAGTGGTTGCTGTCAGTGAGCCTCAAGCCCGGCCTGGTGGTGTGCGATAATGGGCGAAATCTCGTAGCAGCTCTGGGTCTAGCCGGTTTGACGCACATCCCTTGCCTGGCGCATGTGCTGAACTTGGTGGTCCAGAGGTTCCTTAAAAATTACCCCAATATGCCAGAGCTGCTGCAGAAAGTGCGGGCTGTCTGTGCGCACTTTCGGCGTTCTCACCCTGCTGCTGCTCGCCTGTCAGCGCTGCAGCGTAACTTCGGCCTTCCCGCTCACCGCCTCATATGTGACGTGCCCACAAGGTGGAACTCCACCTTGCACATGCTGGCCAGACTGTGCGAGCAGCAGCAGGCAATAGTGGAGTTTCAGCTGCAGCAATCACGCGTGAGTCGCTCTGCGGAACAGCACCACTTCACCACCAATAACTGGGCCTCCATGCGAGACCTGTGTGCCTTGTTGCGCTGTTTCGAGTACTCCACCAACATGGCCAGTGCCAATGACGCCGTTCTCAGCGTTACTATCCCAGTTCTATGCCTCCTTGAAAAAACGCTTCGTGCGATGATGGAAGAGGATGTGGCACAGGAGGATGAGGAGGAGGAGGAAGCGGGATAATTTCAAAGGCTTTCAGGGCAGTCTTTCACAAGTGGCTACGAGGGTGGGTTCCTGCACCAACAAACGCCAGGTACACAATTGTCCGGCAGAAAGGGCACAGTTCTGGAGGATGACGAGGTGGAGGAGGAGATGGAGGAGGAGGAGGAGGAGGAGGAGGAGGAGCCATGTTCACAGCAGGGTGGCACTCAGACCAGCTCGTGGCCATTACTGGTGCGTGGCTGGGGGGATACAGAGGACACAGACGATACACCTCCCACAGAGGACAGCTTTTCTTTGCCTCTGGGCAGCCTGGCACACATGAGCGATTACATGCTGCAGTGTTTCCGCAACGACAGCCGAGTTGCCCACATTTTAACTGGTGCTGATTACTGGGTGGCCACCCTGCTGGATCCCCGTTACAAGGACAACGTACCGTCCTTAATTCCCTCACTGGAGCGGGATCGTAAGATGCGCGAGTACAAGCGCACGCTGGTAGACGCGCTGCTGGTGGCATTCCCACCTGACAGCGGGCGTACGGTGGAAGCACAAGGCGAAGGCAGAGGAGGAGGAAGAGGTCGCCAACGCAGCCGGGGCACCGGCAGCACCTCAGAAGGCAGGGTTAGCATGGCCGAAATGTGGAAAAGCTTTGTCAGCACGCCACAACAACCAGCACCACCAGCTGAGATGGAACGTCTTAGCAGGAGGCAGCATTTCACCAACATGGTTGAGCAGTATGTGTCCACAGGCCTACACGTACTGGATGACGGGTCTGCCCCCTTTAACTTCTGGGTCTCCAAATTGGGCACATGGCCTGAGCTTGCCGTTTATGCCTTGGAGGTGCTGGCCTGCCCTGCAGCCAGTGTATTATCTGAACGTGTATTTAGCACGGCAGGGGGCGTTATCACAGACAAGCGCAGCCGCCTGTCCAGAGCCAATGTGGACAAGCTCACGTTCATTAAAATGAACCAGGCATGGATCCCACAGGACTTGTCCGTACCTTGTGCAGAATAGACATGTATACCGGTGTTGTGACAAAAACTGTCCGGCCATCGGATTGTGCCCGGCCCGTACTGCGCAGGCGCAGCGCTTGCGCAGTACAGAGGACAAGGAGATTCACAAAATCTCCGAAGATGAACGGCGCCTGCGCTGTGAGTGCAGGTTCAAGCCCCACCATCCAAGAGGACATACGGTAGCACATAGTAACAGGGCCCCTCACGGGCTCGCTTCGATCGCGGCCTTGCTTGGCTCGGCTTGAACCACGGATGGTGTGGCCTTCACCTGAACTCAACACGCAGGCGCCGTTAGTCTTGGGAGATTTTTGAAATCCCCTTGTCCTACATACTCAGCAAGCGCAGTACAGGGCGGACACTATTCGACAGGGGACAGAATTCGACACATCACCGGCCTTACCCAGCCATTGTTGTATTTTTGAACCAGTGTTGGCTACCTCGTCCTCCTCCACCACCGCTTCCACCTACACAGCCACATCCACCGCCACCTCAACCTCCTACTCCATATGGACCTCGTCCTGCTAGGCCAAGATTAAAATTTTTATTTTATTTTTTTGTAGCGCACAGATCCTTTCCCCCTTACCTGCCTTTATGTTGTTGGCTCTTCGCAGGAGGGAGAAAGGCACACCACACTACCAGCCCGTATCCTCCTATATAAAGAGGTTGAGCGGTGTACTTGACGGGCCGTGTCCACAGCCGGAGTCAAAACTCCTCCAGAGGATGATTCTCACCTCTACTGTAGGTAGAGGCAAGTCCTTTAATTGCCAGTAAAGTCAATGTCCACACCAGCTGAAACTCCAACTCTTATTCTCTCATGGCAAAATAAACTGTACTCAGATAGAAAAGGTTAGAGCAAAGAAACAGGACAGCTTAAGGTGTGGAGGAGGTCCAGGCACAAACGTAGCACATTCACTTCACTGCTTAGGTTTCTCAAACAGTTTTTGGCGCACGGTCTCTGCCACAGACATTGAGGTTGGTCTCTGCCACAGACCGGGTGTACAAGGCCCCTGCCACGGGCCTGGAGAACTTTGGTCTCAGCCACAGACCAGGGTGTATAAGGCCCCTGCCACGGGCCGGTTGAATAAGGCCTCTGATACAGTCAAGGTGACCTTGAGCTTCTCCTTCTACGAACCTAGCCCATATCAAGGGGAAGACATCTCTCCAGGGAGTCAACAGACCATTCCTTCACCGTGACTCCCGCATCGGTCCATCAGAATGATCCTCCCTTCCCTGGAACAGGGTCCCCTACACGAGGCGGCTCTGGACTCCAGGCTTTACTCCCGCCCCTAGGCCTCCATACCCAGGGCAGCAAGAACTCCAGGATAGTACCTCACCCCGGGCTAAAGGTGCCCGAGATGGAACAGGAACACATGCACCCAGGCCGAAGGCACCTGGGCGCGGACCCCACTGGACATCAGCCCCCAGGCCAAAGGTCTGCCCCTTTTATATGCTCTCCCGGCATGCACAGCAGGTTCCCCGCCCCGCTGTACTACTGCCAAGAGGGGACACAAAAGGCGCCACCTGTAGGCCGCAGGGAACTGCACACCAATACTGTCCCCCGAGGACAAAATGGTCCATGAATCCTACAGAATTAGGGTATTTGAGCCTATTTACCACTCAAACACTTTCCTTAAATTTAGCACCCTGCTACATTTTTATTTCAAAGTATTTTACTTTCCCACTAGCTTATCCATTAAATTAAATAATTTATTCCAGAAAGGGCGTATTCTGGGGCATTCCCACCATATGTGTCGCATCGTGCCGTTGAGTTTCTGAGGTTCTTAATGACTTCCTGTACCTCTTCTGCTGAAAAGGGGGCCTCCAGCATATTTTTTTATTTTTTTATTTTTTTTATGTTCTTTTAAGTTATTTCCTATCCACATTTGTTTGCAGAGCACTTGCCATGTTCTTAACAACATTTTGCTGCCATTTGCAGCCCTCTAGCCCTTTCCATTACTTTTTTAGAGCCTTTTTAGTCGTCAGAAGTCCGGGTCCCCATTGACTTCAATCGGGTCCGTTTCCGGGTCCGGGTTCGGGTTAAAGTTCGGTCCCGAATCCGAACTTTTTTCCGAAGTTCGGCCGAACCCGCCGGACCCGAATATCCAGCTACCCGCTCAACTCTACTCGTGGCGCAACGGTAGCGCGTCTGACTCCAGATCAGAAGGTTGCGTGTTCAAATCACGTTGGGGTCATATTGGTTTTCAGAGTCGCCTACCTAACCCAGGTTCATTTAGCATTTCCACCACCCATCACACCGCTGGGGCTCCCACCTACGCAGGGACCACTCGCCTCTAGATTACCTTCAGAAGGCTGGGTGAACCGCCAAAACCAAAAAAGACGTGGGCCTGGAAGAAGCTTTACAGCATTGGGTGGAGGCTAGCAAAGCCTCAAATTAATAAGAACAAAGCAATTAAAACCTGCAAGGGTCACAAGGTGGTTTCTGGCTTTCCAAGGCTTTCGTTTTTGATGGGGGACCTAGCAAAGGAATGCTGAGGGACTGTCCCGCATCCACTGTATGTTAGAAAAACATGCTCCCTCCCTAAGTTCTGAGTGCCCGGGAAAGGCTATGTGGGGCACTGGCTGGCAGAATCTTGGACCGTTTACACGTTTTACCTAGGGTTCTTAACATATGCTGTCCCTCCTGCTCTCTCTGTGCTTTGGGAGCCTGCTGCTGGCTCAAAGGCCTGAGTGCTGGCAGAACACCTCAAAAAAAGATACGGGTGCTGCGCCGAAGGCCACAGAAATCCATCGCTGTTGGAATAAAAGGGCATTGGCCCGTACGGGGATCGAACCCGCGACCTTGGCGTTATTAGCACCACGCTCTAACCAACTGAGCTAACCGGCCCAATCTCGCACAGGGATCGCCGGCCCAAGCTGGCACAGGGCTACCGCCGGTGCAACCAAGCCATTCTGTGGGAAACCACCAAAGAATTGACACAGGAGTTGCCAAAATCTTGAAACAGCCAGCGCAAAAGACCTCGTGGTGCAACGGTAGCGCGTCTGACTCCAGATCAGAAGGTTGCGTGTTCAAATCACGTCGGGGTCATATTGGTTTTCAGAGTCGCCTACCTAACCCAGGTTCATTTAGCATTTCCACCACCCATCACACCGCTGGGGCTCCCACCTACGCAGGGACCACTCGCCTCTAGATTACCTTCAGAAGGCTGGGTGAACCGCCAAAACCAAAAAAGACGTGGGCCTGGAAGAAGCTTTACAGCATTGGGTGGAGGCTAGCAAAGCCTCAAATTAATAAGAACGAAGCAATTAAAACCTGCAAGGGTCACAAGGTGGTTTCTGGCTTTCCAAGGCTTTCCTTTTTGATGGGGGACCTAGCAAAGGAATGCTGAGGGACTGTCCCGCGTCGACTGTATGTTAGAAAAACATGCTCCCTCCCTAAGTTCTGAGTGCCCGGGAAAGGCTATGTGGGGCACTGGCTGGCAGAATCTTGGACCGTTTACACGTTTTACCTAGGGTTCTTAACATATGCTGTCCCTCCTGCTCTCTCTGTGCTTTGGGAGCCTGCTGCTGGCTCAAAGGCCTGAGTGCTGGCAGAACACCTCAAAAAAAGATACGGGTGCTGCGCCGAAGGCCACAGAAATCCATCGCTGTTGGAATAAAAGGGCATTGGCCCGTACGGGGATCGAACCCGCGACCTTGGCATTATTAGCACCACGCTCTAACCAACTGAGCTAACTGGCCCAATCTCGCGCAGGGATCGCCGGGCCAAGCTGGCACAGGGCTACCGCCGGTGCAACCAAGCCATTCTGTGGGAAACCACCAAAGAATTGACACAGGAGTTGCCAAAATCTTGAACCAGCCAGCGCAAAAGACCTCGTGGCGCAACGGTAGCGCGTCTGACTCCAGATCAGAAGGTTGCGTGTTCAAATCATGTCGGGGTCATATTGGTTTTCAGAGTCGCCTACCTAACCCAGGTTCATTTAGCATTTCCACCACCCATCACACCGCTGGGGCTCCCACCTACGCAGGGACCACTCGCCTCTAGATTACCTTCAGAAGGCTGGGTGAACCGCCAAAACCAAAAAAGACGTGGGCCTGGAAGAAGCTTTACAGCATTGGGTGGAGGCTAGCAAAGCCTCAAATTAATAAGAACGAAGCAATTAAAACCTGCAAGGGTCACAAGGTGGTTTCTGGCTTTCCAAGGCTTTCCTTTTTGATGGGGGACCTAGCAAAGGAATGCTGAGGGACTGTCCCGCATCCACTGTATGTTAGAAAAACATGCTCCCTCCCTAAGTTCTGAGTGCCCGGGAAAGGCTATGTGGGGCACTGGCTGGCAGAATCTTGGACCGTTTACACGTTTTACCTAGGGTTCTTAACATATGCTGTCCCTCCTGCTCTCTCTGTGCTTTGGGAGCCTGCTGCTGGCTCAAAGGCCTGAGTGCTGGCAGAACACCTCAAAAAAAGATACGGGTGCTGCGCCGAAGGCCACAGAAATCCATCGCTGTTGGAATAAAAGGGCATTGGCCCGTACAGAGATCGAACCCTTGACCTTGGCGTTATTAGCACCACGCTCTAACCAACTGAGCTAACCGGCCCAATCTCGCACAGGGGTTGCCGGCCCAAGCTGGCACAGGGCTACCACCGGTGCAACCAAGCCATTCTGTGGGAAACCACCAAAGAATTGACACAGGAGTTGCCAAAATCTTGAAACAGCCAGCGCAAAAGACCTCGTGGCGCAACGGTAGCGCGTCTGACTCCAGATCAGAAGGTTGCGTGTTCAAATCACGTCGGGGTCATATTGGTTTTCAGAGTCGCCTACCTAACCCAGGTTCATTTAGCATTCCCATCACACCGCTGGGGCTCCCACCTACGCAGGGACCACTCGCCTCTAGATTACCTTCAGAAGGCTGGGTGAACTGCCAAAACCAAAAAAGACGTGGGCCTGGAAGAAGCTTTACAGCATTGGGTGGAGGCTAGCAAAGCCTCAAATTAATAAGAACGAAGCAATTAAAACCTGCAAGGGTCACAAGGTTGTTTCTGGCTTTCCAAGGCTTTCGTTTTTGATGGGGGACCTAGCAAAGGAATGCTGAGGGACTGTCCCGCGTCCACTGTATGTTAGAAAAACATGCTCCCTCCCTAAGTTCTGAGTGCCCGGGAAAGGCTATGTGGGGCACTGGCTGGCAGAATCTTGGACCGTTTACACGTTTTACCTAGGGTTCTTAACATATGCTGTCCCTCCTGCTCTCTCTGTGCTTTGGGAGCCTGCTGCTGGCTCAAAGGCCTGAGTGCTGGCAGAACACCTCAAAAAAAGATACGGGTGCTGCGCCGAAGGCCACAGAAATCCATCGCTGTTGGAATAAAAGGGCATTGGCCCGTACGGGGATCGAACCCGCGACCTTGGCGTTATTAGCACCACGCTCTAACCAACTGAGCTAACTTGCCCAATCTCGCACAGAGATCGCCGGCCCAAGCTGGCACAGGGCTACCGCCGGTGCAACCAAGCCATTCTGTGGGAAACCACCAAAGAATTGACACAGGAGTTGCCAAAATCTTGAAACAGCCAGCGCAAAAGACCTCGTGGCGCAACGGTAGCGCGTCTGACTCCAGATCAGAAGGTTGCGTGTTCAAATCACGTTGGGGTCATATTGGTTTTCAGAGTCGCCTACCTAACCCAGGTTCATTTAGCATTCCCATCACACCGCTGGGGCTCCCACCTACGCAGGGACCACTCGCCTCTAGATTACCTTCAGAAGGCTGGGTGAACCGCCAAAACCAAAAAAGACGTGGGCCTGGAAGAAGCTTTACAGCATTGGGTGGAGGCTAGCAAAGCCTCAAATTAATAAGAACGAAGCAATTAAAACCTGCAAGGGTCACAAGGTTGTTTCTGGCTTTCCAAGGCTTTCGTTTTTGATGGGGGACCTAGCAAAGGAATGCTGAGGGACTGTCCCGCGTCCACTGTATGTTAGAAAAACATGCTCCCTCCCTAATTTCTGAGCGCCCGGGAAAGGCTATGTGGGGCACTGGCTGGCAGAATCTTGGACCGTTTACACGTTTTACCTAGGGTTCTTAACATATGCTGTCCCTCCTGCTCTCTCTGTGCTTTGGGAGCCTGCTGCTGGCTCAAAGGCCTGAGTGCTGGCAGAACACCTCAAAAAAAGATACGGGTGCTGCGCCGAAGGCCACAGAAATCCATCGCTGTTGGAATAAAAGGGCATTGGCCCGTACGGGGATTGAACCCGCGACCTTGGCGTTATTAGCACCACGCTCTAACTAACTGAGCTAACTTGCCCAATCTCGCACAGAGATTGCCGGCCCAAGCTGGCACAGGGCTACCGCCGGTGCAACCAAGCCATTCTGTGGGAAACCACCAAAGAATTGACACAGGAGTTGCCAAAATCTTGAAACAGCCAGTGCAAAAGACCTCGTGGCGCAACGGTAGCGCGTCTGACTCCAGATCAGAAGGTTGCGTGTTCAAATCACGTCGGGGTCATATTGGTTTTCAGAGTCGCCTACCTAACCCAGGTTCATTTAGCATTTCCACCACATATCACACCGCTGGGGCTCCCACCTACGCAGGGACCACTCGCCTCTAGATTACCTTCAGAAGGCTGGGTGAACCGCCAAAACCAAAAAAGACGTGGGCCTGGAAGAAGCTTTACAGCATTGGGTGGAGGCTAGCAAAGCCTCAAATTAATAAGAACGAAGCAATTAAAACCTGCAAGGGTCACAAGGTGGTTTCTGGCTTTCCAAGGCTTTCGTTTTTGATGGGGGACCTAGCAAAGGAATGCTGAGGGACTGTCCCGCGTCCACTGTATGTTAGAAAAACATGCTCCCTCCCTAAGTTCTGAGTGCCCGGGAAAGGCTATGTGGGGCACTGGCTGGCAGAATCTTGGACCGTTTACACGTTTTACCTAGGGTTCTTAACATATGCTGTCCCTCCTGCTCTCTCTGTGCTTTGGGAGCCTGCTGCTGGCTCAAAGGCCTGAGTGCTGGCAGAACACCTCAAAAAAAGATACGGGTGCTGCGCCGAAGGCCACAGAAATCCATCGCTGTTGGAATAAAAGGGCATTGGCCCGTACGGGGATTGAACCCGCGACCTTGGCATTATTAGCACCACGCTCTAACCAACTGAGCTAACTTGCCCAATCTCGCACAGAGATTGCCGGCCCAAGCTGGCACAGGGTTACCGCCGGTGCAACCAAGCCATTCTGTGGGAAACCACCAAAGAATTGACACAGGAGTTGCCAAAATCTTGAAACAGCCAGCGCAAAAGACCTCGTGGCGGAACGGTAGCGCGTCTGACTCCAGATCAGAAGGTTGTGTGTTCAAATCATGATGGGGTCATATTGGTTTTCAGAGTCGCCTACCTAACCCAGGTTCATTTAGCATTTCCACCACCCATCACACCGCTGGGGCTCCCACCTACGCAGGGACCACTCGCCTCTAGATTACCTTCAGAAGGCTGGGTGAACCGCCAAAACCAAAAAAGACGTGGGCCTGGAAGAAGCTTTACAGCATTGGGTGGAGGCTAGCAAAGCCTCAAATTAATAAGAACAAAGCAATTAAAACCTGCAAGGGTCACAAGGTGGTTTCTGGCTTTCCAAGGCTTTCCTTTTTGATGGGGGACCTAGCAAAGGAATGCTGAGGGACTGTCCCGCGTCCACTGTATGTTAGAAAAACATGCTCCCTCCCTAAGTTCTGAGTGCCCGGGAAAGGCTATGTGGGGCACTGGCTGGCAGAATCTTGGACCGTTTACACGTTTTACCTAGGGTTCTTAACATATGCTGTCCCTCCTGCTCTCTCTGTGCTTTGGGAGCCTGCTGCTGGCTCAAAGGCCTGAGTGCTGGCAGAACACCTCAAAAAAAGATATGGGTGCTGCGCCGAAGGCCACAGAAATCCATCGCTGTTGGAATAAAAGGGCATTGGCCCGTACGGGGATCGAACCCGCGACCTTGGCGTTATTAGCACCACGCTCTAACCAACTGAGCTAACCGGCCCAATCTCGCACAGGGATCGCCGGCCCAAGCTGGCACAGGGCTACCGCCGGTGCAACCAAGCCATTCTGTGGGAAACCACCAAAGAATTGACACAGGAGTTGCCAAAATCTTGAAACAGCCAGCGCACAAGACCTCGTGGCGCAACGGTAGTGTGTCTGACGCCAGATCAGAAGGTTGCGTGTTCAAATCACGTCGGGGTCATATTGGTTTTCAGAGTCGCCTACCTAACCCAGGTTCATTTAGCATTCCCATCACACCGCTGGGGCTCCCACCTACGCAGGGACCACTCGCCTCTAGATTACCTTCAGAAGGCTGGGTGAACCGCCAAAACCAAAAAAGACGTGGGCCTGGAAGAAGCTTTACAGCATTGGGTGGAGGCTAGCAAAGCCTCAAATTAATAAGAACGAAGCAATTAAAACCTGCAAGGGTCACAAGGTGGTTTCTGGCTTTCCAAGGCTTTCGTTTTTGATGGGGGACCTAGCAAAGGAATGCTGAGGGACTGTCCCGCGTCCACTGTATGTTAGAAAAACATGCTCCCTCCCTAAGTTCTGAGTGCCCGGGAAAGGCTATGTGGGGCACTGGCTGGCAGAATCTTGGACCGTTTACACGTTTTACCTAGGGTTCTTAACATATGCTGTCCCTCCTGCTCTCTCTGTGCTTTGGGAGCCTGCTGCTGGCTCAAAGGCCTGAGTGCTGGCAGAACACCTCAAAAAAAGATACGGGTGCTGCGCCGAAGGCCACAGAAATCCATCGCTGTTGGAATAAAAGGGCATTGACCCGTACGGGGATCGATCCCGCGACCTTGGCGTTATTAGCACCACGCTCTAACCAACTGAGCTAACCAGCCCAATCTCGCACAGGGATCGCCGGCCCAAGCTGGCACAGGGCTACCGCCGGTGCAACCAAGCCATTCTGTGGGAAACCACCAAAGAATTGACACAGGAGTTGCCATAATCTTGAAACAGCCAGTGCAAAAGACCTTGTGGCGCAACGGTAGCGCGTCTGACTCCAGATCAAAAGGTTGCGTGTTCAAATCACGTCGGGGTCATATTGGTTTTCAGAGTCGCCTACCTAACCCAGGTTCATTTAGCATTTCCACCACCCATCACACCGCTGGGGCTCCCACCTACGCAGGGACCACTCGCCTCTAGATTACCTTCAGAAGGCTTGGTGAACCGCCAAAACCAAAAAAGACGTGGGCCTGGAAGAAGCTTTACAGCATTGGGTGGAGGCTAGCAAAGCCTCAAATTAATAAGAACGAAACAATTAAAACCTGCAAGGGTCACAAGGTGGTTTCTGGCTTTCCAAGGCTTTCGTTTTTGATGGGGGACCTAGCAAAGGAATGCTGAGGGACTGTCCCGCGTCCACTGTATGTTAGAAAAACATGCTCCCTCCCTAAGTTCTGAGTGCCCGGGAAAGGCTATGTGGGGCACTGGCTGGCAGAATCTTGGACCGTTTACACGTTTTACCTAGGGTTCTTAACATATGCTGTCCCTCCTGCTCTCTCTGTGCTTTGGGAGCCTGCTGCTGGCTCAAAGGCCTGAGTGCTGGCAGAACACCTCAAAAAAAGATACGGGTGCTGCGCCGAAGGCCACAGAAATCCATCGCTGTTGGAATAAAAGGGCATTGGCCCGTACGGGGATCGAACCCGCGACCTTGGCGTTATTAGCACCTCGCTCTAACCAACTGAGCTAACCGGCACAATCTCGCACAGGGATTGCCGGCCCAAGCTGGCACAGGGCTACCGCCGGTGCAACCAAGCCATTCTGTGGGAAACCACCAAAGAATTGACACAGGAGTTGCCAAAATCTTGAAACAGCCAGCGCAAAAGACCTCGTGGTGCAACGGTAGCGCGTCTGACTCCAGATCAGAAGGTTGCGTGTTCAAATCACATTAGGGTCATATTGGTTTTCAGAGTCGCCTACCTAACCCAGGTTCATTTAGCATTTCCACCACCCATCACACCGCTGGGGTTCCCACCTACGCAGGGACCACTCGCCTCTAGATTACCTTCAGAAGGCTGGGTGAACCGCCAAAACCAAAAAAGACGTGGGCCTGGAAGAAGCTTTACAGCATTGGGTGGAGGCTAGCAAAGCCTCAAATTAATAAGAACGAAGCAATTAAAACCTGCAAGGGTCACAAGGTGGTTTCTGGCTTTCCAAGGCTTTCCTTTTTGATGGGGGACCTAGCAAAGGAATGCTGAGGGACTGTCCCGCGTCCACTGTATGTTAGAAAAACATGCTCCCTCCCTAAGTTCTGAGTGCCCGGGAAAGGCTATGTGGGGCACTGGCTGGCAGAATCTTGGACCGTTTACACGTTTTACCTAGGGTTCTTAACATATGCTGTCCCTCCTGCTCTCTCTGTGCTTTGGGAGCCTGCTGCTGGCTCAAAGGCCTGAGTGCTGGCAGAACACCTCAAAAAAAGATACGGGTGCTGCGCCGAAGGCCACAGAAATCCATCGCTGTTGGAATAAAGGGGCATTGGCCCGTATGGGGATCGAACCCACGACCTTGGCGTTATTAGCACCACGCTCTAACCAACTGAGCTAACCGGCCCAATCTCGCACAGGGATTGCCGGCCCAAGCTGGCACAGGGCTACCGCCGGTGCAACCAAGCCATTCTGTGGGAAACCACCAAAGAATTGACACAGGAGTTGCCAAAATCTTGAAACAGCCGGCGCAAAAGACCTCGTGGTGCAACGGTAGCGCGTCTGACTCCAGATCAGAAGGTTGCGTGTTCAAATCACGTCGGAGTCATATTGGTTTTCAGAGTTGCCTACCTAACCCAGGTTCATTTAGCATTTCCACCACCCATCACACCGCTGGGGCTCCCACCTACGCAGGGACCACTCGCCTCTAGATTACCTTCAGAAGGCTGGGTGAACCGCCAAAACCAAAAAAGACGTGGGCCTGGAAGAAGCTTTACAGCATTGGGTGGAGGCTAGCAAAGCCTCAAATTAATAAGAACAAAGCAATTAAAACCTGCAAGGGTCACAAGGTGGTTTCTGGCTTTCCAAGGCTTTCGTTTTTGATGGGGGACCTAGCAAAGGAATGCTGAGGGACTGTCCCGCGTCCACTGTATGTTAGAAAAACATGCTCCCTCCCTAAGTTCTGAGTGCCCGGGAAAGGCTATGTGGGGCACTGGCTGGCAGAATCTTGGACCGTTTACACGTTTTACCTAGGGTTCTTAACATATGCTGTCCCTCCTGCTCTCTCTGTGCTTTGGGAGCCTGCTGCTGGCTCAAAGGCCTGAGTGCTGGCAGAACACCTCAAAAAAAGATACGGGTGCTGCGCCGAAGGCCACAGAATTCCATCGCTGTTGGAATAAAAGGGCATTGGCCCGTACGGGGATCGAATCCGCGACCTTGGCGTTATTAGCACCACGCTCTAACCAACTGAGCTAACCGGCCCAATCTCGCACAGGGTTCACTGGCCCAAGCTGGCACAGGGCTACCGCCGGTGCAACCAAGCCATTCTGTGGGAAACCACCAAAGAATTGACACAGGAGTTGCCAAAATCTTGAAACAGCCGGCGCAAAAGACCTTGTGGCGCAACGGTAGCGTGTCTGACTCCAGATCAGAAGGTTGCGTGTTCAAATCATGTCGGAGTCATATTGGTTTTCAGAGTCGCCTACCTAACCCAGGTTCATTTAGCATTTCCACCACCCATCACACCGCTGGGGCTCCCACCTACGCAGGGACCACTCGCCTCTAGATTACCTTCAGAAGGCTGGGTGAACCGCCAAAACCAAAAAAGACGTGGGCCTGGAAGAAGCTTTACAGCATTGGGTGGAGGCTAGCAAAGCCTCAAATTAATAAGAACGAAGCAATTAAAACCTGCAAGGGTCACAAGGTGGTGAAAAGGCAGCAGTTGAAGCGCTAGCAATTTAGCCAAGCTAGCATTCAACCGCTGGGCATGTGGATGGCTGGGAGTGAACTTCTTTCGACGGTCCAGCAGCTGGGGCAGGGAAATTTGCCTGCTAGAATCGGACGTCGGTGTACTGCTAGCAGAGTGGCCGCAAGTACTTGGCTGTGACACACCTAATTCTACACCTTCATTCCTCTCAGTGCATGTTTCAGAGAGGACTGAAGTTATAGTGGGGTTGGAGATCCCAGCTGATGCGGTGCAAGGAGAGGTCCGCTTTGTTCTTTGGTGTGGGTCTTTGAGGTAGGCTTGCCAACGAGCTGCATGGCAGGTCAACATATGTCTGGTCAGGCATGTGGTACCCAAGCGGCTGATGTTTTGGCCACGCGATATACGCTTGAGACATATGTTGCAAACAGCAGCTGTGCGATCTGATGCACTAGCCTCAAAAAAGGCCCACACCAAAGAACTTTTTGAATGACGGGCAGAGGCAGCGCCCTGCACAGGCGGAGCTCTGCGGTGTGATTCCGTCGGTGTACTGCCCTTACGCTGGCCACCAAAGGGCATCCTGCCTCGTTGGAGATGTGCCTCCTCCTCATCCTCCTCCTCCTCCTCTCTCCTATTAGGCTCCCACGTGGAGTCAGTGACCTCATCATCCCCTCCCTCCTCATCACTGGAGCCAATCTGGCAGTATGCTGCAGCTGCTGGAACATGACTGCCAGATTGGTGTCCTTCTTGAGCATCCCCTCTGTCTGCTCTCACGCTACTGCCTTCCTGTAGCTGGGTTTCATCATCAGGCCCTTCGAAACGCTGGGCATCCTCCTGGAGCATGTACCCAACACTGTGCTCAAACAGTTCAGGGGACTCCTCAGGAGGAGGACATGGTGGGTCTAGGGAAGGAGTGACTGATGATGAGTCTGACATTGATACCAGGGAAGAGGACGCTTTGGCAGCTGCTTTGCCAGTACCCTGAGCCTGGGTGAGAGAGGATGAGGAGGAGGAGGAGGGCTTGGTCATCCACTCTACCAAGTCTTCGGCATGATGTGGCTCAACATGTCCAGCTGCCGAAAAGAAGGACAAGCGTGTCCCATGGCCATGTGCTGATGACAATGCACCACGTCCACGACCAGCACTGTTGCCCCCAGACACAGAGCCTGCTTGCCCTCTTTTATTGCCTCCTGACTGTCTGCCTCTCCTTGTTTGCCTTCCAGACATTCTAATGGATGGCCTGCAGGGAGATGGGAAAAAAGCAATAAGGGCTACCTTCAGGTGTCCTTCTCTGTCCCTTTACTTAAGGATTTCTAAATATGGTTGAGGATGATTGCTTTCGCACAGAATAGCACAATGACAATTTCCCTGACTGTCCAAAAAACAAGGATTTCAAAGATGGTTGATGAGGAATGCTTTAGCACAGTATAGCACAAGGAGAATTTCCCTCACTGTCCTTCCCTGTCCCTACAAACAAGGATTAGCACAGTAAAACACACTGACACTCTCCCTACCTATAGTTTTCTGTCCCTATAAAAAATGTTTTTTTAAAGATGGTTGATGATCAATGCTTTAGCACAGTATAGCACAAGGAGAATTTCCCTCACTGTCCTTCCCTGTCCCTACAAACAAGGATTAGCACAGTAAAACACACTGACACTCTCCCTACCTATAGTTTTCTGTCCCTATAAAAAATGTTTTTGTAAAGATGGTTGATGATCAATGCTTTAGCACAGTATAGCACAAGGAGAATTTCCCTCACTGTCCTTCCCTGTCCCTACAAACAAGGATTAGCACAGTAAAACACACTGACACTCTCCCTACCTATAGATTTCTGTCCCTATAAAAAATGTTTTTTTAAAGATGGTTGATGATCAATGCTTTAGCACAGTATAGCACAAGGAGAATTTCCCTCACTGTCCTTCCCTGTCCCTACAAACAAGGATTAGCACAGTAAAACACACTGACACTCTCCCTACCTATAGTTTTCTGTCCATATAAAAAATGTTTTTTTAAAGATGGTTGATGATCAATGCTTTAGCACAGTATAGCACAAGGAGAATTTCCCTCACTGTCCTTCCCTGTCCCTACAAACAAGGATTAGCACAGTAAAACACACTGACACTCTCCCTACCTATAGTTTTCTGTCCCTATAAAAAATGTTTTTTTAAAGATGGTTGATGATCAATGCTTTAGCACAGTATAGCACATGGAGAATTTCCCTCACTGTCCTTCCCTGTCCCTACAAACAAGGATTAGCACAGTAAAACACACTGACACTCTCCCTACCTATAGTTTTCTGTCCCTATAAAAAATGTTTTTTTAAAGATGGTTGATGATCAATGCTTTAGCACAGTATAGCACAAGGAGAATTTCCCTCACTGTCCTTCCCTGTCCCTACAAACAAGGATTAGCACAGTAAAACACACTGACACTCTCCCTACCTATAGTTTTCTGTCCCTATAAAAAATGTTTTTTTAAAGATGGTTGATGATCAATGCTTTAGCACAGTATAGCACAAGGAGAATTTCCCTCACTGTCCTTCCCTGTCCCTACAAACAAGGATTAGCACAGTAAAACACACTGACACTCTCCCTACCTATAGTTTTCTGTCCCTATAAAAAATGTTTTTTTAAAGATGGTTGATGATCAATGCTTTAGCACAGTATAGCACAAGGAGAATTTCCCTCACTGTCCTTCCCTGTCCCTACAAACAAGGATTAGCACAGTAAAACACACTGACACTCTCCCTACCTATAGTTTTCTGTCCCTATAAAAAATGTTTTTTTAAAGATGGTTGATGATCAATGCTTTAGCACAGTATAGCACTGGAGAATTTCCCTCACTGTCCTTCCCTGTCCCTACAAACAAGGATTAGCACAGTAAAACACACTGACACTCTCCCTACCTATAGTTTTCTGTCCCTATAAAAAATGTTTTTTTAAAGATGGTTGATGATCAATGCTTTAGCACAGTATAGCACAAGGAGAATTTCCCTCACTGTCCTTCCCTGTCCCTACAAACAAGGATTAGCACAGTAAAACACACTGACACTCTCCCTACCTATAGTTTTCTGTCCCTATAAAAAATGTTTTTTTAAAGATGGTTGATGATCAATGCTTTAGCACAGTATAGCACAAGGAGAATTTCCCTCACTGTCCTTCCCTGTCCCTACAAACAAGGATTAGCACAGTAAAACACACTGACACTCTCCCTACCTATAGTTTTCTGTCCCTATAAAAAATGTTTTTTTAAAGATGGTTGATGATCAATGCTTTAGCACAGTATAGCACAAGGAGAATTTCCCTCACTGTCCTTCCCTGTCCCTACAAACAAGGATTAGCACAGTAAAACACATTGACACTCTCCCTACCTATAGTTTTCTGTCCCTATAAAAAATGTTTTTTTAAAGATGGTTGATGATCAATGCTTTAGCACAGTATAGCACAAGGAGAATTTCCCTCACTGTCCTTCCCTGTCCCTACAAACAAGGATTAGCACAGTAAAACACACTGACACTCTCCCTACCTATAGTTTTCTGTCCCTATAAAAAATGTTTTTTTAAAGATGGTTGATGATCAATGCTTTAGCACAGTATAGCACAAGGAGAATTTCCCTCACTGTCCTTCCCTGTCCCTACAAACAAGGATTAGCACAGTAAAACACACTGACACTCTCCCTACCTATAGTTTTCTGTCCCTATAAAAAATGTTTTTTTAAAGATGGTTGATGATCAATGCTTTAGCACAGTATAGCACAAGGAGAATTTCCCTCACTGTCCTTCCCTGTCCCTACAAACAAGGATTAGCACAGTAAAACACACTGACACTCTCCCTACCTATCCTTCTCTTTCCCTAAACTAAAGGAATCCAGGTTAAGCAAGAAAAAAAAATGTCACTGTCCCTGCCTATGCTTCTCTTTCCCTGCTCCGGAATACACTACACTAGGCCACCGTGCTGGCGGCCTTTTATAGTGTGGGGCGTGTACTAAACACCCTCAGCAATAATTGGCCACAGGCATCCAGGGACCACTCGCCTCTAGATTACCTTCAGAAGGCTGGGTGAACCGCCAAAACCAAAAAAGACGTGGGCTTGGAAGAAGATTTACAGCATTGGGTGGAGGCTAGCAAAGCCTCAAATTAATAAGAACGAAGCAATTAAAACCTGCAAGGGTCACAAGGTGGTTTCTGGCTTTCCAAGGCTTTCGTTTTTGATGGGGGACCTAGCAAAGGAATGCTGAGGGACTGTCCCGCGTCCACTGTATGTTAGAAAAACATGCTCCCTCCCTAAGTTCTGAGTGCCCGGGAAAGGCTATGTGGGGCACTGGCTGGCAGAATCTTGGACCGTTTACACGTTTTACCTAGGGTTCTTAACATATGCTGTCCCTCCTGCTCTCTCTGTGCTTTGGGAGCCTGCTGCTGGCTCAAAGGCCTGAGTGCTGGCAGAACACCTCAAAAAAAGATACGGGTGCTGCGCCGAAGGCCACAGAAATCCATCGCTGTTGGAATAAAAGGGCATTGGCCCGTACGGGGATCGAACCCGCGACCTTGGCGTTATTAGCACCACGCTCTAACCAACTGAGCTAACCGGCCCAATCTCGCACATGGATTGCCGGCCCAAGCTGGCACAGGGCTACCGCCGGTGCAACCAAGCCATTCTGTGGGAAACCACCAAAGAATTGGCACAGGAGTTGCCAAAATCTTGAAAGAGCCAGCGCGAAAGACCTCGTGGCGCAACAGTAGCGCGTCTGACTCCAGATCAGAAGGTTGCGTGTTCAAATCACGTCGGGGTCATATTGGTTTTCAGAGTCGCCTACCTAACCCAGGTTCATTTAGCATTTCCACCACCCATCACACCGCTGGGGCTCCCACCTACGCAGGGACCACTCGCCTCTAGATTACCTTCAGAAGGCTGGGTGAACCGCCAAAACCAAAAAAGACGTGGGCCTGGAAGAAGCTTTACAGCATTGGGTGGAGGCTAGCAAAGCCTCAAATTAATAAGAACGAAGCAATTAAAACCTGCAAGGGTCACAAGGTGGTTTCTGGCTTTCCAAGGCTTTCGTTTTTGATGGGGGACCTAGCAAAGGAATGCTGAGGGACTGTCCCGCGTCCACTGTATGTTAGAAAAACATGCTCCCTCCCTAAGTTCTGAGTGCCCGGGAAAGGCTATGTGGGGCACTGGCTGGCAGAATCTTGGACCGTTTACACGTTTTACCTAGGGTTCTTAACATATGCTGTCCCTCCTGCTCTCTCTGTGCTTTGGGAGCCTGCTGCTGGCTCAAAGGCCTGAGTGCTGGCAGAACACCTCAAAAAACAGATACGGGTGCTGCGCCGAAGGCCACAGAAATCCATCGCTGTTGGAATAAAAGGGCATTGGCCCGTACGGGGATCGAACCCGCGACTTTGGCGTTATTAGCACCACGCTCTAACCAACTGAGCTAACCGGCCCAATCTCGCACAGGGATTGCCGGCCCAAGCTGGCACAGGGCTACCGCCGGTGCAACCAAGCCATTCTGTGGGAAACCACCAAAGAATTGACACAGGAGTTGCCAAAATCTTGAAACAGCCGGTGCAAAAGACCTCGTGGCGCAACGGTAGTGCGTCTGACTTGAGATCAGAAGGTTGCGTGTTCAAATCACGTCGAGGTCATATTGGTTTTCAGAGTCGCCTACCTAACCCAGGTTCATTTAGCATTTCCACCACCCATCACACCGCTGGAGCTCCCACCTACGCAGGGACCACTCGCCTCTAGATTACCTTCAGAAGGCTGGGTGAACCGCCAAAACCAAAAAAGACGTGGGCTTGGAAGAAGATTTACAGCATTGGGTGGAGGCTAGCAAAGCCTCAAATTAATAAGAACGAAGCAATTAAAACCTGCAAGGGTCACAAGGTGGTTTCTGGCTTTCCAAGGCTTTCGTTTTTGATGGGGGACCTAGCAAAGGAATGCTGAGGGACTGTCCCGCGTCCACTGTATGTTAGAAAAACATGCTCCCTCCCTAAGTTCTGAGAGCCCGGGAAAGGCTATGTGGGGCACTGGCTGGCAGAATCTTGGACCGTTTACACGTTTTACCTAGGGTTCTTAACATATGCTGTCCCTCCTGCTCTCTCTGTGCTTTGGGAGCCTGCTGCTGGCTCAAAGGCCTGAGTGCTGGCAGAACACCTCAAAAAAAGATACGGGTGCTGCGCCGAAGGCCACAGAAATCCATCGCTGTTGGAATAAAAGGGCATTGGCCCGTACGGGGATCGAACCCGCGACCTTAGCGTTATTAGCACCACGCTCTAACCAACTGAGCTAACCGGCCCAATCTCGCACAGGGATCGCCGGCCTAAGCTGACACAGGGCTACCGCCGGTGCAACCAAGCCATTCTGTGGGAAACCACCAAAGAATTGGTTTTTGATGGGGGACCTAGTAAAGGAATGCTGAGGGACTGTCCCGCGTCCACTGTATGTTAGAAAAACATGCTCCCTCCCTAAGTTCTGAGTGCCCGGGAAAGGCTATGTGGGGCACTGGCTGGCAGAATCTTGGACCCTTTACACGTTTTACCTAGGGTTCTTAACATATGCTGTCCCTCCTGCTCTCTCTGTGCTTTGGGAGCCTGCTGCTGGCTCAAAGGCCTGAGTGCTGGCAGAACACCTCAAAAAAAGATACGGGTGCTGCGCCGAAGGCCACAGAAATCCATCGCTGTTGGAATAAAATGGCATTGGCCCGTACGGGGGTCGAACCCGCGACCTTGGCGTTATTAGCACCACGCTCTAACCAACTGAGCTAACCGGCCAAATCATGCACAGGGATTGCCGGCCCAAGCTGGCACAGGGCTACCGCCGGTGCAACCAAGCCATTCTGTGGGAAACCACCAAAGAATTGACACAGGAGTTGCCAAAATCTTGAAACAGCCAGCGCAAAAGACCTCGTGGCGCAACGGTAGCGCGTCTGACTCCAGATCAGAAGGTTGCGTGTTCAAATCACGTCTGGGTCATATTGGTTTTCAGAGTCGCCTACCTAACCCAGGTTCATTTAGCATTTCCACCACCCATCACACCGCTGGGGCTCCCACCTACGCAGGGACCACTCGCCTCTAGATTACCTTCAGAAGGCTGGGTGAACCGCCAAAACCAAAAAAGACGTGGGCCTGGAAGAAGCTTTACAGCATTGGGTGGAGGCTAGCAAAGCCTCAAATTAATAAGAACGAAGCAATTAAAACCTGCAAGGGTCACAAGGTGGTTTCTGGCTTTCCAAGGCTTTCGTTTTTGATGGGGGACCTAGCAAAGGAATGCTGAGGGACTGTCCCGCGTCCACTGTATGTTAGAAAAACATGCTCCCTCCCTAAGTTCTGAGTGCCCGGGAAAGGCTATGTGGGGCACTGGCTGGCAGAATCTTGGACCGTTTACACGTTTTACCTAGGGTTCTTAACATATGCTGTCCCTCCTGCTCTCTCTGTGCTTTGGGAGCCTGCTGCTGGCTCAAAGGCCTGAGTGCTGGCAGAACACCTCAAAAAAAGATACGGGTGCTGCGCCGAAGGCCACAGAAATCCATCGCTGTTGGAATAAAAGGGCATTGGCCTGTACTGGGATCAAACCCGCAACCTTGGCGTTATTAGCACCACGCTCTAACCAACTGAGCTAACCGGCCCAATCTCGCACAGGGATCGCCGGCCCAAGCTGGCACAGGGCTACCGCCGGTGCAACCAAGCCATTCTGTGGGAAACCACCAAAGAATTGACACAGGAGTTGCCAAAATCTTGAAATAGCCAGCGCAAAAGACCTCGTGGCGCAACGGTAGCGCGTCTGACTCCAGATCAGAAGGTTGCGTGTTCAAATCATGTCGGGGTCATATTGGTTTTCAGAGTCGCCTACCTAACCCAGGTTCATTTAGCATTTCCACCACCCATCACACCGCTGGGGCTCCCACCTACGCAGGGACCACTCGCCTCTAGATTACCTTCAGAACGCTGGGTGAACCGCCAAAACCAAAAAAGACGTGGGCCTGGAAGAAGCTTTACAGCATTGGGTGGAGGCTAGCAAAGCCTCAAATTAATAAGAACGAAGCAATTAAAACCTGCAAGGGTCACAAGGTGGTTTCTGGCTTTCCAAGGCTTTCGTTTTTGATGGGGGACCTAGCAAAGGAATGCTGAGGGACTGTCCCGCGTCCACTGTATGTTAGAAAAACATGCTCCCTCCCTAAGTTCTGAGTGCCCGGGAAAGGCTATGTGGGGCACTGGCTGGCAGAATCTTGGACCGTTTACACGTTTTACCTAGGGTTCTTAACATATGCTGTCCCTCCTGCTCTCTCTGTGCTTTGGGAGCCTGCTGCTGGCTCAAAGGCCTGAGTGCTGGCAGAACACCTCAAAAAAAGATACGGGTGCTGCGCCGAAGGCCACAGAAATCCATCGCTGTTGGAATAAAAGGGCATTGGCCCGTACGGGGATCGAACCCGCGACCTTGGCGTTATTAGCACCACGCTCTAACCAACTGAGCTAACCGGCCCAATCTCGCACATGGATTGCCGGCCCAAGCTGGCACAGGGCTACCGCCGGTGCAACCAAGCCATTCTGTGGGAAACCACCAAAGAATTGGCACAGGAGTTGCCAAAATCTTGAAAGAGCCAGCGCGAAAGACCTCGTGGCGCAACGGTAGCGCGTCTGACTCCAGATCAGAAGGTTGCGTGTTCAAATCACGTCGGGGTCATATTGGTTTTCAGAGTCGCCTACCTAACCCAGGTTCATTTAGCATTTCCACCACCCATCACACCGCTGGGGCTCCCACCTACGCAGGGACCACTCGCCTCTAGATTACCTTCAGAAGGCTGGGTGAACCGCCAAAACCAAAAAAGACGTGGGCCTGGAAGAAGCTTTACAGCATTGGGTGGAGGCTAGCAAAGCCTCAAATTAATAAGAACAAAGCAATTAAAACCTGCAAGGGTCACAAGGTGGTTTCTGGCTTTCCAAGGCTTTTGTTTTTGATGGGGGACCTAGCAAAGGAATGCTGAGGGACTGTCCCGCGTCCACTGTATGTTAGAAAAACATGCTCCCTCCCTAAGTTCTGAGTGCCCGGGAAAGGCTATGTGGGGCACTGGCTGGCAGAATCTTGGACCGTTTACACGTTTTACCTAGGGTTCTTAACATATGCTGTCCCTCCTGCTCTCTCTGTGCTTTGGGAGCCTGCTGCTGGCTCAAAGGCCTGAGTGCTGGCAGAACACCTCAAAAAAAGATACGGGTGCTGCGCCGAAGGCCACAGAAATCCATCGCTGTTGGAATAAAAGGGCATTGGCCTGTACTGGGATCAAACCCGCAACCTTGGCGTTATTAGCACCACGCTCTAACCAACTGAGCTAACCGGCCCAATCTCGCACAGGGATCGCCGGCCCAAGCTGGCACAGGGCTACCGCCGGTGCAACCAAGCCATTCTGTGGGAAACCACCAAAGAATTGACACAGGAGTTGCCAAAATCTTGAAATAGCCAGCGCAAAAGACCTCGTGGCGCAACGGTAGCGCGTCTGACTCCAGATCAGAAGGTTGCGTGTTCAAATCATGTCGGGGTCATATTGGTTTTCAGAGTCGCCTACCTAACCCAGGTTCATTTAGCATTTCCACCACCCATCACACCGCTGGGGCTCCCACCTACGCAGGGACCACTCGCCTCTAGATTACCTTCAGAACGCTGGGTGAACCGCCAAAACCAAAAAAGACGTGGGCCTGGAAGAAGCTTTACAGCATTGGGTGGAGGCTAGCAAAGCCTCAAATTAATAAGAACGAAGCAATTAAAACCTGCAAGGGTCACAAGGTGGTTTCTGGCTTTCCAAGGCTTTCGTTTTTGATGGGGGACCTAGCAAAGGAATGCTGAGGGACTGTCCCGCGTCCACTGTATGTTAGAAAAACATGCTCCCTCCCTAAGTTCTGAGTGCCCGGGAAAGGCTATGTGGGGCACTGGCTGGCAGAATCTTGGACCGTTTACACATTTTACCTAGGGTTCTTAACATATGCTGTCCCTCCTGCTCTCTCTGTGCTTTGGGAGCCTGCTGCTGGCTCAAAGGCCTGAGTGCTGGCAGAACACCTCAAAAAAAGATACGGGTGCTGCGCCGAAGGCCACAGAAATCCATCGCTGTTGGAATAAAAGGGCATTGGCCCGTACCCGCGACCTTGGCGTTATTAGCACCACGCTCTAACCAACTGAGCTAACCGGCCCAATCTCGCACAGGGATCGCCGGCCCAAGCTGACACAGGGCTACCGCCGGTGCAACCAAGCCATTCTGTGGGAAACCACCAAAGAATTGGTTTTTGATGGGGGACCTAGTAAAGGAGTGCTGAGGGACTGTCCCGCGTCCACTGTATGTTAGAAAAACATGCTCCCTCCCTAAGTTCTGAGTGCCCGGGAAAGGCTATGTGGGGCACTGGCTGGCAGAATCTTGGACCCTTTACACGTTTTACCTAGGGTTCTTAACATATGCTGTCCCTCCTGCTCTCTCTGTGCTTTGGGAGCCTGCTGCTGGCTCAAAGGCCTGAGTGCTGGCAGAACACCTCAAAAAAAGATACGGGTGCTGCGCCGAAGGCCACAGAAATCCATCGCTGTTGGAATAAAAGGGCATTGGCCCGTACGGGGATCAAACCCGCGACCTTGGCATTATTAGCACCACGCTCTAACCAACTGAGCTAACCGGCCCAATCTCGCACGGGGTTCGCCGGCCCAAGCTGGCACAGGGCTACCGCCGGTGCAACCAAGCCATTCTGTGGGAAACCACCAAAGAATTGACACAGGAGTTGCCAAAATCTTGAAACAGCCAGTGCAAAACTCCTTGTGGCGAAACGGTAGCGCTTCTGACTCCAGATCAGAAGGTTGCGTGTTCAAATCACGTCGGGGTCATATTGGTTTTCAGAGTCGCCTACCTAACCCAGGTTCATTTAGCATTTCCACCACCCATCACACCGTTGGGGCTCCCACCTACGCAGGGACCACTCGCCTCTAGATTACCTTCAGAAGGCTGGGTGAACCGCCAAAACCAAAAAAGACGTGGGCTTGGAAGAAGCTTTACAGCATTGGGTGGAGGCTAGCAAAGCCTCAAATTAATAAGAACGAAGCAATTAAAACCTGCAAGGGTCACAAGGTGGTTTCTGGCTTTCCAAGGCTTTCGTTTTTGATGGGGGACCTAGCAAAGGAATGCTGAGGGACTGTCCCGCGTCCACTGTATGTTAGAAAAACATGCTCCCTCCCTAAGTTCTGAGTGCCCGGGAAAGGCTATGTGGGGCACTGGCTGGCAGAATCTTGGACCGTTTACACGTTTTACCTAGGGTTCTTAACATATGCTGTCCCTCCTGCTCTCTCTGTGCTTTGGGAGCCTGCTGCTGGCTCAAAGGCCTGAGTGCTGGCAGAACACCTCAAAAAAAGATACGGGTGCTGCGCCGAAGGCCACAGAAATCCATCGCTGTTGGAATAAAATGGCATTGGCCCATACGGGGGTCGAACCCGCGACCTTGGCGTTATTAGCACCACGCTCTAACCAACTGAGCTAACCGGCCAAATCTCGCACAGGGATTGCCGGCCCAAGCTGGCACAGGGCTACCGCCGGTGCAACCAAGCCATTCTGTGGGAAACCACCAAAGAATTGACACAGGAGTTGCCAAAATCTTGAAACAGCCAGCGCAAAAGACCTCGTGGCGCAACGGTAGCGCGTCTGACTCCAGATCAGAAGGTTGCGTGTTCAAATCACGTCTGGGTCATATTGGTTTTCAGAGTCGCCTACCTAACCCAGGTTCATTTAGCATTTCCACCACCCATCACACCGCTGGGGCTCCCACCTACGCAGGGACCACTCGCCTCTAGATTACCTTCAGAAGGCTGGGTGAACCGCCAAAACCAAAAAAGATGTGGGCCTGGAAGAAGCTTTACAGCATTGGGTGGAGGCTAGCAAAGCCTCAAATTAATAAGAACAAAGCAATTAAAACCTGCAAGGGTCACAAGGTGGTTTCTGGCTTTCCAAGGCTTTCGTTTTTGATGGGGGACCTAGCAAAGGAATGCTGAGGGACTGTCCCGCGTCCACTGTATGTTAGAAAAACATGCTCCCTCCCTAAGTTCTGAGTGCCCGGGAAAGGCTATGTGGGGCACTGGCTGGCAGAATCTTGGACCGTTTACACGTTTTACCTAGGGTTCTTAACATATGCTGTCCCTCCTGCTCTCTCTGTGCTTTGGGAGCCTGCTGCTGGCTCAAAGGCCTGAGTGCTGGCAGAACACCTCAAAAAAAGATACGGATGCTGCGCCGAAGGCCACAGAAATCCATCGCTGTTGGAATAAAAGGGCATTGGCCCGTACGGGGATCGAACCCGCGACCTTGGCGTTATTAGCACCACGCTCTAACCAACTGAGCTAACCGGCCCAATCTCGCACGGGGTTCGCCGGCCCAAGCTGGCACAGGGCTACCGCCGGTGCAACCAAGCCATTCTGTGGGAAACCACCAAAGAATTGACACAGGAGTTGCCAAAATCTTGAAACAGCCAGCGCAAAAGTCCTTGTGGCGAAACGGTAGCGCGTCTGACTCCAGATCAGAAGGTTGCGTGTTCAAATCACGTCGGGGTCATATTGGTTTTCAGAGTCGCCTACCTAACCCAGGTTCATTTAGCATTTCCACCACCCATCACACCGCTGGGGCTCCCACCTACGCAGGGACCACTCGCCTCTAGATTACCTTCAGAAGGCTGGGTGAACCGCCAAAACCAAAAAAGACGTGGGCTTGGAAGAAGCTTTACAGCATTGGGTGGAGGCTAGCAAAGCCTCAAATTAATAAGAACGAAGCAATTAAAACCTGCAAGGGTCACAAGGTGGTTTCTGGCTTTCCAAGGCTTTCCTTTTTGATGGGGGACCTAGCAAAGGAATGCTGAGGGACTGTCCCGCGTCCACTGTATGTTAGAAAAACATGCTCCCTCCCTAAGTTCTGAGTGCCCGGGAAAGGCTATGTGGGGCACTGGCTGGCAGAATCTTGGACCCTTTACACGTTTTACCTAGGGTTCTTAACATATGCTGTCCCTCCTGCTCTCTCTGTGCTTTGGGAGCCTGCTGCTGGCTCAAAGGCCTGAGTGCTGGCAGAACACCTCAAAAAAAGATACGGGTGCTGCGCCGAAGGCCACAGAAATCCATCGCTGTTGGAATAAAATGGCATTGGCCCGTACGGGGGTCGAACCCACGACCTTGGCGTTATTAGCACCACGCTCTAACCAACTGAGCTAACCGGCCACATCTCGCACAGGTATTGCCGGCCCAAGCTGGCACAGGGCTACCGCCGGTGCAACCAAGCCATTCTGTGGGAAACCACCAAAGAATTGACACAGGAGTTGCCAAAATCTTGAAACAGCCAGCGCAAAAGACCTCGTGGCGCAACGGTAGCGCGTCTGACTCCAGATTAGAAGGTTGCGTGTTCAAATCACGTCTGGGTCATATTGGTTTTCAGAGTCGCCTACCTAACCCAGGTTCATTTAGCATTTCCACCACCCATCACACCGCTGGGGCTCCCACCTACGCAGGGACCACTCGCCTCTAGATTACCTTCAGAAGGCTGGGTGAACCGCCAAAACCAAAAAAGACGTGGGCTTGGAAGAAGCTTTACAGCATTGGGTGGAGGCTAGCAAAGCCTCAAATTAATAAGAACGAAGCAATTAAAACCTGCAAGGGTCACAAGGTGGTTTCTGGCTTTCCAAGGCTTTCCTTTTTGATGGGGGACCTAGCAAAGGAATGCTGAGGGACTGTCCCGCGTCCACTGTATGTTAGAAAAACATGCTCCCTCCCTAAGTTCTGAGTGCCCGGGAAAGGCTATGTGGGGCACTGGCTGGCAGAATCTTGGACCCTTTACACGTTTTACCTAGGGTTCTTAACATATGCTGTCCCTCCTGCTCTCTCTGTGCTTTGGGAGCCTGCTGCTGGCTCAAAGGCCTGAGTGCTGGCAGAACACCTCAAAAAAAGATACGGGTGCTGCGCCGAAGGCCACAGAAATCCATCGCTGTTGGAATAAAATGGCATTGGCCCGTACGGGGGTCGAACCCACGACCTTGGCGTTATTAGCACCACGCTCTAACCAACTGAGCTAACCGGCCACATCTCGCACAGGTATTGCCGGCCCAAGCTGGCACAGGGCTACCGCCGGTGCAACCAAGCCATTCTGTGGGAAACCACCAAAGAATTGACACAGGAGTTGCCAAAATCTTGAAACAGCCAGCGCAAAAGACCTCGTGGCGCAACGGTAGCGCGTCTGACTCCAGATTAGAAGGTTGCGTGTTCAAATCACGTCTGGGTCATATTGGTTTTCAGAGTCGCCTACCTAACCCAGGTTCATTTAGCATTTCCACCACCCATCACACCGCTGGGGCTCCCACCTACGCAGGGACCACTCGCCTCTAGATTACCTTCAGAAGGCTGGGTGAACCGCCAAAACCAAAAAAGACGTGGGCCTGGAAGAAGCTTTACAGCATTGGGTGGAGGCTAGCAAAGCCTCAAATTAATAAGAACAAAGCAATTAAAACCTGCAAGGGTCACAAGGTGGTTTCTGGCTTTCCAAGGCTTTCGTTTTTGATGGGGGACCTAGCAAAGGAATGCTGAGGGACTGTCCCGCGTCCACTGTATGTTAGAAAAACATGCTCCCTCCCTAAGTTCTGAGTGCCCGGGAAAGGCTATGTGGGGCACTGGCTGGCAGAATCTTGGACCGTTTACACATTTTACCTAGGGTTCTTAACATATGCTGTCCCTCCTGCTCTCTCTGTGCTTTGGGAGCCTGCTGCTGGCTCAAAGGCCTGAGTTCTGGCAGAACACCTCAAAAAAAGATACGGGTGCTGCGCCGAAGGCCACAGAAATCCATCGCTGTTGGAATAAAAGGGCATTGGCCCGTACGGGGATCAAACCCGCGACCTTAGCGTTATTAGCACCACGCTCTAACCAACTGAGCTAACCGGCCCAATCTCACACAGGGATTGCCGGCCCAAGCTGGCACAGGGCTACCGCCGGTGCAACCAAGCCATTCTGTGGGAAACCACCAAAGAATTGACACAGGAGTTGCCAAAATCTTGAAACAGCCAGCGCAAAAGACCTTGTGGCGCAACGGTAGCGCGTCTGACTCCAGATCAGAAGGTTGCGTGTTCAAATCACGTCGGGGTCATATTGGTTTTCAGAGTCGCCTACCTAACCCAGGTTCATTTAGCATTTCCACCACCCATCACACCGCTGGGGCTCCCACCTACGCAGGGACCACTCGCCTCTAGATCACCTTCAGAAGGCTGGGTGAACCGCCAAAACCAAAAAAGACGTGGGCCTGGAAGAAGCTTTACAGCATTGGGTGGAGGCTAGCAAAGCCTCAAATTAATAAGAACGAAGCAATTAAAACCTGCAAGGGTCACAAGGTGGTTTCTGGCTTTCGTTTTTGATGGGGGACCTAGCAAAGGAATGCTGAGGGACTGTCCCGCGTCCACTGTATGTTAGAAAAACATGCTCCCTCCCTAAGTTCTGAGTGCCCGGGAAAGGCTATGTGGGGCACTGGCTGGCAGAATCTTGGACCGTTTACACGTTTTACCTAGGGTTCTTAACATATGCTGTCCCTCCTGCTCTCTCTGTGCTTTGGGAGCCTGCTGCTGGCTCAAAGGCCTGAGTGCTGGCAGAACACCTCAAAAAAAGATACGGGTGCTGCACCGAAGGCCACAGAAATCCATCGCTGTTGGAATAAAAGGGCATTGGCCCGTACGGGGATCGAACACGCAACCTTAGCGTTATTAGCACCACGCTCTAACCAACTGAGCTAACCAGCCCAATCTCGCACAGGGATTGCCGGCCCAAGCTGGCACAGGGCTACCGCCGGTGCAACCAAGCCATTCTGTGGGAAACCACCAAAGAATTGACACAGGAGTTGCCAAAATCTTGAAACAGCCGGCGCAAAAGACCTCGTGGCGCAACGGTAGCGCGTCTGACTCCAGATCAGAAGGTTGCGTGTTCAAATCACGTCGGGGTCATATTGGTTTTCAGAGTCGCCTACCTAACCCAGGTTCGTTTAGCATTTCCACCACCCATCACACCGCTGGGGCTCCCACCTACGCAGGGACCACTCGCCTCTAGATTACCTTCAGAAGGCTGGGTGAACCGCCAAAACCAAAAAAGACGTGGGCCTGGAAGAAGCTTTACAGCATTGGGTGGAGGCTAGCAAAGCCTCAAATTAATAAGAACGAAGCAATTAAAACCTGCAAGGGTCACAAGGTGGTTTCTGGCTTTCCAAGGCTTTCGTTTTTGATGGGGGACCTAGCAAAGGAATGCTGAGGGACTGTCCCGCGTCCACTGTATGTTAGAAAAACATGCTCCCTCCCTAAGTTCTGAGTGCCCGGGAAAGGCTATGTGGGGCACTGGCTGGCAGAATCTTGGACCGTTTACACGTTTTACCTAGGGTTCTTAACATATGCTGTCCCTCCTGCTCTCTCTGTGCTTTGGGAGCCTGCTGCTGGCTCAAAGGCCTGAGTGCTGGCAGAACACCTCAAAAAAAGATACGGGTGCTGCGCCGAAGGCCACAGAAATCCATTGCTGTTGGAATAAAAGGGCATTGGCCCGTACGGGGATCGAACCCACGACCTTGGCGTTATTAGCACCACGCTCTAACCAACTGAGCTAACCGGCCCAATCTCGCGCAGGGATTGCCGGCCCAAGCTGGCACAGGGCTACCGCCGGTGCAACCAAGCCATTCTGTGGGAAACCACCAAAGAATTGACACAGGAGTTGCCAAAATCAGGAAACAGCCAGCGCAAAAGACCTTGTGGCGCAACGGTAGCGCGTCTGACTCCAGATCAGAAGGTTGCGGGTTCAAATCACGTCAGGGTTATATTGGTTTTCAGAGTCGCCTACCTAGCCCAGATTCATTTAGCATTTCCACCACCCATCACACCGCTGGGGCTCCCACCGACGCAGGGACCACTCGCCTCTAGATTACCTTCAGAAGGCTGGGTGAACCGCCAAAACCAAAAAAGACGTGGGCCTGGAAGAAGCTTTACAGCATTGGGTGGAGGCTAGCAAAGCCTCAAATTAATAAGAACGAAGCAATTAAAACCTGCAAGGGTCACAAGGCGGTTTCTGGCTTTCCAAGGCTTTCGTTTTTGATGGGGGACCTAGCAAAGGAATGCTGAGGGACTGTCCCGCGTCCACTGTATGTTAGAAAAACATGCTCCCTCCCTAAGTTCTGAGTGCCCGGGAAAGGCTATGTGGGGCACTGGCTGGCAGAATCTTGGACCGTTTACACGTTTTACCTAGGGTTCTTAACATATGCTGTCCCTCCTGCTCTCTCTGTGCTTTGGGAGCCTGCTGCTGGCTCAAAGGCCTGAGTGCTGGCAGAACACCTCAAAAAAAGATACGGGTGCTGCGCCGAAGGCCACAGAAATCCATCGCTGTTGGAATAAAAGGGCATTGGCCTGTACAGGGATCGAACCCGCGACCTTAGCATTATTAGCACCACGCTCTAACCAACTGAGCTAACCGGCCCAATCTCGCACAGGGATCGCCGGCCCAAGCTGGCACAGGGCTACCGCCGGTGCAACCAAGCCATTCTGTGGGAAACCACCAAAGAATTGACACAGGAGTTGCCAAAATCTTGAAACAGCCAGCGCAAAAGACCATGTGGCGCAACGGTAGCGCGTCTGACTCCAGATCAGAAGGTTGCGTGTTCAAATCACGTCGGGGTCATATTGGTTTTCAGAGTCGCCTACCTAACCCAGGTTCATTTAGCATTTCCACCACCCATCACACCGCTGGGGCTCCCACCTACGCAGGGACCACTTGCCTCTAGATCACCTTCAGAAGGCTGGGTGAACCGCCAAAACCAAAAAAGACGTGGGCCTGGAAGAAGCTTTACAGCATTGGGTGGAGGCTAGCAAAGCCTCAAATTAATAAGAACGAAGCAATTAAAACCTGCAAGGGTCACAAGGTGGTTTCTGGCTTTCGTTTTTGATGGGGGACCTAGCAAAGGAATGCTGAGGGACTGTCCCGCGTCCACTGTATGTTAGAAAAACATGCTCCCTCCCTAAGTTCTGAGTGCCCGGGAAAGGCTATGTGGGGCACTGGCTGGCAGAATCTTGGACCGTTTACACGTTTTACCTAGGGTAATTAACATATGCTGTCCCTCCTGCTCTCTCTGTGCTTTGGGAGCCTGCTGCTGGCTCAAAGGCCTGAGTGCTGGCAGAACACCTCAAAAAAAGATACGGGTGCTGCACCGAAGGCCACAGAAATCCATCGCTGTTGCAATAAAAGGGCATTGGCCTGTACGGGGATCGAACCCACGACCTTAGCGTTATTAGCACCACGCTCTAACCAACTGAGCTAACCGGCCCAATCTCGCACAGGGATTGCCGGCCCAAGCTGGCACAGGGCTACCGCCGGTGCAACCAAGCCATTCTGTGGGAAACCACCAAAGAATTGACACAGGAGTTGCCAAAATCTTGAAACAGCCAGCGCAAAAGACCTCGTGGCGCAACGGTAGCGCGTCTGACTCCAGATCAGAAGGTTGCGTGTTCAAATCACGTCGGGGGCATATTGGTTTTCAGAGTCGCCTACCTAACCCAGGTTCATTTAGCATTTCCACCACCCATCACACCGCTGGGGCTCCCACCTACGCAGGGACCACTCGCCTCTAGATTACCTTCAGAAGGCTGGGTGAACCGCCAAAACCAAAAAAGACGTGGGCCTGGAAGAAGCTTTACAGCATTGGGTGGAGGCTAGCAAAGCCTCAAATTAATAAGAACAAAGCAATTAAAACCTGCAAGGGTCACAAGGTGGTTTCTGGCTTTCCAAGGCTTTCGTTTTTGATGGGGGACCTAGCAAAGGAATGCTGAGGGACTGTCCCGCGTCCACTGTATGTTAGAAAAACATGCTCCCTCCCTAAGTTCTGAGTGCCCGGGAAAGGCTATGTGGGGCACTGGCTGGCAGAATCTTGGACCGTTTACACGTTTTACCTAGGGTTCTTAACATATGCTGTCCCTCCTGCTCTCTCTGTGCTTTGGGAGCCTGCTGCTGGCTCAAAGGCCTGAGTGCTGGCAGAACACCTCAAAAAAAGATACGGGTGCTGCGCCGAAGGCCACAGAAATCCATTGCTGTTGGAATAAAAGGGCATTGGCCCGTACGGGGATCGAACCCGCGACCTTGGCGTTATTAGCACCACGCTCTAACCAACTGAGCTAACCGGCCCAATCTCGCGCAGGGATTGCCGGCCCAAGCTGGCACAGGGCTACCGCCGGTGCAACCAAGCCATTCTGTGGGAAACCACCAAAGAATTGACACAGGAGTTGCCAAAATCAGGAAACAGCCAGCGCGAAAGACCTTGTGGCGCAACGGTAGCGTGTTTGACTCCAGATCAGAAGGTTGCGTGTTCAAATCATGTCGGGGTCATATTGGTTTTCAGAGTCGCCTACCTAACCCAGGTTCATTTAGCATTTCCACCACCCATCACACTGCTGGGGCTCCCACCTACGCAGGGACCACTTGCCTCTAGATTACCTTCAGAAGGCTGGGTGAACCGCCAAAACCAAAAAAGAGGTGGGCCTGGAAGAAGCTTTACAGCATTGGGTGGAGGCTAGCAAAGCCTCAAATTAATAAGAACGAAGCAATTAAAACCTGCAAGGGTCACAAGGTGGTTTCTGGCTTTCCAAGGCTTTCGTTTTTGATGGGGGACCTAGCAAAGGAATGCTGAGGGACTGTCCCGCGTCCACTGTATGTTAGAAAAACATGCTCCCTCCCTAAGTTCTGAGTGCCCGGGAAAGGCTATGTGGGGCACTGGCTGGCAGAATCTTGGACCGTTTACACGTTTTACCTAGGGTTCTTAACATATGCTGTCCCTCCTGCTCTCTCTGTGCTTTGGGAGCCTGCTGCTGGCTCAAAGGCCTGAGTGCTGGCAGAACACCTCAAGAAAAGATACGGGTGCTGCGCCGAAGGCCACAGAAATCCATCGCTGTTGGAATAAAAGGGCATTGGCCCGAACGGGGATCGAACCTGCAACCTTGGCGTTATTAGCACCACGCTCTAACCAACTGAGCTAACCGGCCCAATCTCGAACAGGGATCACCGGCCCAAGCTGGCACAGGGCTACCGCCGGTGCAACCGAGCCATTCTGTGGGAAACCACCAAAAGACCTCGTGGCGCAACGGTAGCGCGTCTGACTCCAGATCAGAAGGTTGCGTGTTCAAATCATGTCGGGGTCATATTGGGTTTCAGAGTCGCCTACCTAACCCAGGTTCATTTAGCATTTCCACCACCCATCACACCGCTGGGGCTCCCACCTATGCAGGGACCACTCGCCTCTAGATTACCTTCAGAAGGCTGGGTGAACCGCCAAAACCAAAAAAGACGTGGGCCTGGAAGAAGCTTTACAGCATTGGGTGGAGGCTAGCAAAGCCTCAAATTAATAAGAAGGAAGCAATTAAAACCTGCAAGGGTCACAAGGTGGTTTCTGGCTTTCCAAGGCTTTCGTTTTTGATGGGGGACCTAGCAAAGGAATGCTGAGGGACTGTCCCGCGTCCACTGTATGTTAGAAAAACATGCTCCCTCCCTAAGTTCTGAGTGCCCGGGAAAGGCTATGTGGGGCACTGGCTGGCAGAATCTTGGACCGTTTACACGTTTTACCTAGGGTTCTTAACATATGCTGTCCCTCCTGCTCTCTCTGTGCTTTGGGAGCCTGCTGCTGGCTCAAAGGCCTGAGTGCTGGCAGAACACCTCAAAAAAAGATACGGGTGCTGCGCCGAAGGCCACAGAAATCCATCGCTGTTGGAATAAAAGGGCATTGGCCTGTACAGGGATCGAACCCGCGACCTTAGCATTATTAGCACCACGCTCTAACCAACTGAGCTAACCGGCCCAATCTCGCACAGGGATCGCCGGCCCAAGCTGGCACAGGGCTACCGCCGGTGCAACCAAGCCATTCTGTGGGAAACCACCAAAGAATTGACACAGGAGTTGCCAAAATCTTGAAACAGCCAGCGCAAAAGACCATGTGGCGCAACGGTAGCGCGTCTGACTCCAGATCAGAAGGTTGCGTGTTCAAATCACGTCGGGGTCATATTGGTTTTCAGAGTCGCCTACCTAACCCAGGTTCATTTAGCATTTCCACCACCCATCACACCGCTGGGGCTCCCACCTACGCAGGGACCACTTGCCTCTAGATCACCTTCAGAAGGCTGGGTGAACCGCCAAAACCAAAAAAGACGTGGGCCTGGAAGAAGCTTTACAGCATTGGGTGGAGGCTAGCAAAGCCTCAAATTAATAAGAACGAAGCAATTAAAACCTGCAAGGGTCACAAGGTGGTTTCTGGCTTTCGTTTTTGATGGGGGACCTAGCAAAGGAATGCTGAGGGACTGTCCCGCGTCCACTGTATGTTAGAAAAACATGCTCCCTCCCTAAGTTCTGAGTGCCCGGGAAAGGCTATGTGGGGCACTGGCTGGCAGAATCTTGGACCGTTTACACGTTTTACCTAGGGTAATTAACATATGCTGTCCCTCCTGCTCTCTCTGTGCTTTGGGAGCCTGCTGCTGGCTCAAAGGCCTGAGTGCTGGCAGAACACCTCAAAAAAAGATACGGGTGCTGCACCGAAGGCCACAGAAATCCATCGCTGTTGCAATAAAAGGGCATTGGCCTGTACGGGGATCGAACCCACGACCTTAGCGTTATTAGCACCACGCTCTAACCAACTGAGCTAACCGGCCCAATCTCGCACAGGGATTGCCGGCCCAAGCTGGCACAGGGCTACCGCCGGTGCAACCAAGCCATTCTGTGGGAAACCACCAAAGAATTGACACAGGAGTTGCCAAAATCTTGAAACAGCCAGCGCAAAAGACCTCGTGGCGCAACGGTAGCGCGTCTGACTCCAGATCAGAAGGTTGCGTGTTCAAATCACGTCGGGGGCATATTGGTTTTCAGAGTCGCCTACCTAACCCAGGTTCATTTAGCATTTCCACCACCCATCACACCGCTGGGGCTCCCACCTACGCAGGGACCACTCGCCTCTAGATTACCTTCAGAAGGCTGGGTGAACCGCCAAAACCAAAAAAGACGTGGGCCTGGAAGAAGCTTTACAGCATTGGGTGGAGGCTAGCAAAGCCTCAAATTAATAAGAACAAAGCAATTAAAACCTGCAAGGGTCACAAGGTGGTTTCTGGCTTTCCAAGGCTTTCGTTTTTGATGGGGGACCTAGCAAAGGAATGCTGAGGGACTGTCCCGCGTCCACTGTATGTTAGAAAAACATGCTCCCTCCCTAAGTTCTGAGTGCCCGGGAAAGGCTATGTGGGGCACTGGCTGGCAGAATCTTGGACCGTTTACACGTTTTACCTAGGGTTCTTAACATATGCTGTCCCTCCTGCTCTCTCTGTGCTTTGGGAGCCTGCTGCTGGCTCAAAGGCCTGAGTGCTGGCAGAACACCTCAAAAAAAGATACGGGTGCTGCGCCGAAGGCCACAGAAATCCATTGCTGTTGGAATAAAAGGGCATTGGCCCGTACGGGGATCGAACCCGCGACCTTGGCGTTATTAGCACCACGCTCTAACCAACTGAGCTAACCGGCCCAATCTCGCGCAGGGATTGCCGGCCCAAGCTGGCACAGGGCTACCGCCGGTGCAACCAAGCCATTCTGTGGGAAACCACCAAAGAATTGACACAGGAGTTGCCAAAATCAGGAAACAGCCAGCGCGAAAGACCTTGTGGCGCAACGGTAGCGCGTTTGACTCCAGATCAGAAGGTTGCGTGTTCAAATCATGTCGGGGTCATATTGGTTTTCAGAGTCGCCTACCTAACCCAGGTTCATTTAGCATTTCCACCACCCATCACACTGCTGGGGCTCCCACCTACGCAGGGACCACTTGCCTCTAGATTACCTTCAGAAGGCTGGGTGAACCGCCAAAACCAAAAAAGAGGTGGGCCTGGAAGAAGCTTTACAGCATTGGGTGGAGGCTAGCAAAGCCTCAAATTAATAAGAACGAAGCAATTAAAACCTGCAAGGGTCACAAGGTGGTTTCTGGCTTTCCAAGGCTTTCGTTTTTGATGGGGGACCTAGCAAAGGAATGCTGAGGGACTGTCCCGCGTCCACTGTATGTTAGAAAAACATGCTCCCTCCCTAAGTTCTGAGTGCCCGGGAAAGGCTATGTGGGGCACTGGCTGGCAGAATCTTGGACCGTTTACACGTTTTACCTAGGGTTCTTAACATATGCTGTCCCTCCTGCTCTCTCTGTGCTTTGGGAGCCTGCTGCTGGCTCAAAGGCCTGAGTGCTGGCAGAACACCTCAAGAAAAGATACGGGTGCTGCGCCGAAGGCCACAGAAATCCATCGCTGTTGGAATAAAAGGGCATTGGCCCGAACGGGGATCGAACCTGCAACCTTGGCGTTATTAGCACCACGCTCTAACCAACTGAGCTAACCGGCCCAATCTCGAACAGGGATCACCGGCCCAAGCTGGCACAGGGCTACCGCCGGTGCAACCGAGCCATTCTGTGGGAAACCACCAAAAGACCTCGTGGCGCAACGGTAGCGCGTCTGACTCCAGATCAGAAGGTTGCGTGTTCAAATCATGTCGGGGTCATATTGGGTTTCAGAGTCGCCTACCTAACCCAGGTTCATTTAGCATTTCCACCACCCATCACACCGCTGGGGCTCCCACCTATGCAGGGACCACTCGCCTCTAGATTACCTTCAGAAGGCTGGGTGAACCGCCAAAACCAAAAAAGACGTGGGCCTGGAAGAAGCTTTACAGCATTGGGTGGAGGCTAGCAAAGCCTCAAATTAATAAGAAGGAAGCAATTAAAACCTGCAAGGGTCACAAGGTGGTTTCTGGCTTTCCAAGGCTTTCGTTTTTGATGGGGGACCTAGCAAAGGAATGCTGAGGGACTGTCCCGCGTCCACTGTATGTTAGAAAAACATGCTCCCTCCCTAAGTTCTGAGTGCCCGGGAAAGGCTATGTGGGGCACTGGCTGGCAGAATCTTGGACCGTTTACACGTTTTACCTAGGGTTCTTAACATATGCTGTCCCTCCTGCTCTCTCTGTGCTTTGGGAGCCTGCTGCTGGCTCAAAGGCCTGAGTGCTGGCAGAACACCTCAAAAAAAGATACGGGTGCTGCGCCGAAGGCCACAGAAATCCATCGCTGTTGGAATAAAAGGGCATAGGCCCGTACGGGGATCAAATCTGCAACCTTGGCGTTATTAGCACCACGCTCTAACCAACTGAGCTAACCGGCCCAATCTCGCACAGGGGTCGCCGGTCCAAGCTGGCACAGGGCTACCGCCGGTGCAACCAAGCCATTCTGTGGGAAACCGCCAAAAGACCTCGTGGCGCAACGGTAGCGCGTCTGACTTGAGATCAGAAGGTTGCGTGTTCAAATCACGTCGGGGTCATATTGGTTTTCAGAGTTGCCTACCTAACCCAGGTTCATTTAGCATTTCCACCACCCATCACACCGCTGGGGCTACCACCTATGCAGGGACCACTCGCCTCTAGATTACCTTCAGAAGGCTGGGTGAACCGCCAAAACCAAAAAAGACGTGGGCCTGGAAGAAGCTTTACAGCATTGGGTGGAGGCTAGCAAAGCCTCAAATTAATAAGAACGAAGCAATTAAAACCTGCAAGGGTCACAAGGTGGTTTCTGGCTTTCCAAGGCTTTCGTTTTTGATGGGGGACCTAGCAAAGGAATGCTGAGGGACTGTCCCACGTCCACTGTATGTTAGAAAAACATGCTCCCTCCCTAAGTTCTGAGTGCCCGGGAAAGGCTATGTGGGGCACTGGCTGGCAGAATCTTGGACCGTTTACACGTTTTACCTAGGGTTCTTAACATATGCTGTCCCTCCTGCTCTCTCTGTGCTTTGGGAGCCTGCTGCTGGCTCAAAGGCCTGAGTGCTGGCAGAACACCTCAAAAAAAGATACGGGTGCTGCGCCGAAGGCCACAGAAATCCATCGCTGTTGGAATAAAAGGGCATAGGCCCATACGGGGATCAAACCTGCAACCTTGGCGTTATTAGCACCACGCTCTAACCAACTGAGCTAACCAGCCCAATCTCGCACAGGGGTCGCCGGCCCAAGCTGGCACAGGGCTACTGCCGGTGCAACCAAGCCATTCTGTGGGAAACCACCAAAGAATTGACACAGGAGTTGCCAAAATCTTGAAACAGCCAGCGCAAAAGACCTCGTGGCGCAGCGGTAGCGTGTCTGACTCCAGATCAGAAGGTTGCGTGTTCAAATCACATCAGGGTCATATTGGTTTTCAGAGTCGCCTACCTAACCCAGGTTTATTTAGCATTTCCACCACCCATCACACCGCTGGGGCTCCCACCTACGCAGGGACCACTCGCCTCTAGATTACCTTCAGAAGGCTGGGTGAACCGCCAAAACCAAAAAAGACGTGGGCCTGGAAGAAGCTTTACAGCATTGGGTGGAGGCTAGCAAAGCCTCAAATTAATAAGAACGAAGCAATTAAAACCTGCAAGGGTCACAAGGTGGTTTCTGGCTTTCCAAGGCTTTCGGTTTTGATGGGGGACCTAGCAAAGGAATGCTGAGGGACTGTCTTGCGTCCACTGTATGTTAGAAAAACATGCTCCCTCCCTAAGTTCTGAGTGCCCGGGAAAGGCTATGTGGGGCACTGGCTGGCAGAATCTTGGACCGTTTACACATTTTACCTAGGGTTCTTAACATATGCTGTCCCTCCTGCTCTCTCTGTGCTTTGGGAGCCTGCTGCTGGCTCAAAGGCCTGAGTGCTGGCAGAACACCTCAAAAAAAGATACGGGTGCTGCGCCGAAGGCCACAGAAATCCATCGCTGTTGGAATAAAAGGGCATTGGCCCGTACGGGGATCGAACCCGCGACCTTGGCGTTATTAGCACCACGCTCTAACCAACTGAGCTAACCGGCCCAATCTCGCACAGGGATCGCCGACCCGGCAGAAAGTGCCCTAAAACATTGCGGCTTGTGGACCATTTTTAGCCCAAGGCAGCTCATCTCATCAGGCCTTTTTTAGTCAAATGTATCGCCCACTGTCAGTCCCTTCGGGATCCATGCCTCATTCATCTTAATAAAGGTGAGGTAATCTAGACTTTTTTGACCTAGGCGACTTCTCTTCTCAGTGACAATACCTCCTGCTGCACTGAAGGTCCTTTCTGAAAGGACACTTGAAGCGGGGCAGGCCAGAAGTTCTATCGCAAATTGAGATAGCTCAGGCCACAGGTCAAGCCTGCACACCCAGTAGTCAAGGGGTTCATCGCTCCTCAGAGTGTCGATATCTGCAGTTAAGGCGAGGTAGTCTGCTACCTGTCGGTCGAGTCGTTCTCTGAGGGTGGACCCCGAAGGGCTGTGGCGATGCGTAGGACTTAAAAAGCTCCGCATGTCCTCCATCAACAATACGTCTGTAAAGCGTCCTGTCCTTGCCGGCATGGTCGTGGTAGGAGGAGGATTACTTTCACCTCTTCCCCTGTTAGATTCCCGTTGTGCTGTGACATCACCCTTATACGCTGTGTAAAGCATACTTTTTAATTTATTTTGGAACTGCTGCATCCTTTCCGTCTTCCTGTAATTCGGTAACATTTCTGGCACTTTCTGCTTATACCGGGGGTCTAGTAGCGTGGCCACCCAATACAGGTCGTTCTCCTTCAGCCTTTTTATATGAGGGTCCCTCAACAGGCACGACAGCATGAAAGACCCCATTTGCACAAGGTTGGATGCCGAGCTACTCATGTCCTGTTCCTCGTCCTCACTGATCTCACTGAAGGTCTGTTCTTCCCCCCAGCCACGTACAACACCACGGGTACCAGATAGGTGACAACGAGCACCCTGGGATGCCTGCTGTGGTTGGTCTTCCTCCTCCTCCTCAAAGCCACATTCCTCCTCTGACTCCTCTTCCTCAGACTCCTCTTCCAGCGTTGCCGCAGGTCCAGCAAGCGATGCTGATAAGGCTGTTTCTGGTGGTGGTGATGGTGACCACAACTCTTCCTCTTCCTCTTCACGCTCATCTACGGCCTGATCCAGCACTCTTCGCAGGGCACGCTCCAGGAAGAAAACAAATGGGATGATGTCGCTGATGGTGCCTTCAGTGCGACTGACTAGGTTTGTCACCTCCTCAAAAGGACGCATGAGCCTACAGGCATTGCGCATGAGCGTCCAGTAACGTGGCAAAAAAATTCCCAGCTGCGCAGAGGCTGTCCTAGCACCCCGGTCATACAAATACTCGTTGGCGGCTTTTTCTTGTTGGAGCAGGCGGTCGAACATTAGGAGTGTTGAATTCCAACGTGTCGGGCTGTCGCAAATCAAGCGTCTCACTGGCATGTTGTTTCGCCGCTGGATATCTGAAAAGTGCGCCATGGCTGTGTAGGAACGCCTGAAATGGCCACACACCTTCCTGGCCTGCTTGAGGACATCCTGTAAGTCTGGGTACTTATGCACAAAGCGTTGTACAATCAGATTTAACACATGTGCCATGCACGGCACATGTGTCAACTTGCCCAAATTCAATGCCGCCAACAAATTGCTTCCGTTGTCACACACCACTTTGCCGATCTCCAGTTGGTGCGGAGTCAGCCACTGATCCACCTGTGCGTTCAGGGCGGACAGGAGTGCTGGTCCGGTGTGACTCTCTGCTTTCAGGCAAGTCAACCCCAAGACAGCGTGACACTGTCGTATCCGGGATGTGGAATAGCCCCTGGGGAGCTGGGGGGGTGCTGTTGATGTGGAGCAAGACGCAGCAGCAGAAGAGGACTCAGCCGAGGAGGTTATCGAAGAGGATGGAGTAGGAGGAGTAGAGGAGGTGACAGCAGGCCTGCCTGCAAGTCGTGGTGGTGTCACCACCAACTCCTCTGCAGAGCCACGCATTACATGCTTGGCAGCCGTCAGCAGGTTTACCCAATGAGCAGTGTAGGTGATATACCTGCCCTGACCGTGCTTTGCAGACCAGGTATCAGTGGTCAGATGGACCCTTGCCCCAACACTGTGTGCCAGACATGCCATGACTTCCTTTTGCACAATAGAGTACAGGTTGGGGATTGCCTTTTGTGAAAAGAAATTTCGGCCGGGTACCTTCCACTGCGGTGTCCCAATAGCTACAAATTTTTTGAAGGCCTCATACTCCACCAGCTTGTATGGTAAAAGCTGGCGGGCTAAGAGTTCCGACAAGCCAGCTGTCAGACGCCGGGCAAGGGGGTGACTCTGTGACATTGGCTTCTTACGCTCAAACATGTCCTTGACAGACACCTGACTGTGGGCAGATGAGCAGGAACTGCTCAAGGCGAGAGACGTATTGTCAGATGGTTGAGAGGGGGCAAGGAGGACAGCAGTGGTTGACGTGGCTGAAGATGCTGGACCAGGAGGAGGATGGTGGCTTTGAGCTTGTGTGCTGCTTGTACTCGTCATCATGTGTTGATCCCATAGGCGTTTGTGATGTGAGATCATGTGCCTTCGCAAAGCAGTTGTACCTAGGTGGGTGTTGGATTTCCCACGACTCAGTTTCTTTTGGCACAGGTTGCAAATGGCATCGCTGTTATCAGAGGCAGACACACAAAAAAAATGCCACACTGCTGAGCTTTGCAATGGCGGCATTCTGGTGGTGGCAACAGCATGCGTTGATTGGCGTGCTGTCTGGCTGACCCCGGGTGCCGATACATGCTGTCTGACTGTGCCACTAGCTCCTTGAGACGACCTACCCCTCCTTCCAACTCATCTCCTCCTCCTCTCTGTCTCCCCATCTGAACTTTCCCCCTGTTCTTCTTCTCTTCGAGCGGGCACCCACGTGACATCCACATCGTCATCATCAACCGCTTCACTTGTATCTGACAACTCAGCAAAGGAAGCAGCAGCGGGTACAACATCATCATCATCACACCGTACATCCATGTGTGTAATGCTGCCTGACTGAGACATATCCCTTTTATCTACATCCTCTGGCAATAATGTTTGCGCATCACTCATTTCTTCCAACTCATGTGTAAATAACTCCTCTGACAGATCAAGTGAAGCAACTGTGGTGCTAGTGTTGGTGGTGGCGGCAGGCGGGCGAGTGGGAACTTGAGAGGTGCCCAAAGCTGAGCTGGAGAAGGATGGTGCGTCAAGGTTCCGAGCGGAAGCTGTAGAAGATTGGCTGTCCTGTGTTAGCCAGTCAACTATGTCCTCAGAACTTTTCGAGTTCAGGGTACGTGGCCCCTGAACACTGGGCATTATTCTTGGGCCAAAGGGAATCACAGCACCACGACCACGACAGCCCCTGCGGGGTGGCCTGCCTCTGCCTGTCATTTTTTTTAGATTAGTTTAGTTGTACTATGCGTGCAAGCTACTGTGACACCAGATATGAGTGGCACTGTGCACTGGCAGAAGTCGGCACAGTAGACACTGTAGGTCTGACACACACGCTGGCAGGCAACTGACTGCTCATCTACTGCAGTCAAAACTGTTGTGTTTTTTTTTATGTAAGCTACTGTGCCGGGGAAAAAAAACAAGCAGACTGGTGTTTTACCAGCCCTAAAAAGGGCTTTTTGGGGTGCTGTCAGGACGCTGTGCTTACAGCAGAGATCAGATGAGTCTTTCAGGAGTGGAGTGAACACTGAATACACTGGCCTAGCCTAGCTTTCCCTATAAAATCAGCAGCAGCTAAACTGTCCCTCCTCTGGCTAACACTGCAGCTTAAGTACAGACTGAATCTAAAATAGATGCTGTCCAGGAAAAAACAAAAAAGCAGACTGGTGTTTTACCAGCCCTAAAAAGGGCTTTTTGAGGTGCTGTCAGGACGCTGTGCTTACAGCAGAGATCAGATGAGTCTTTCAGGAGTGGAGTGAACACTGAATACACTGGCCTAGCCTAGCTTTCCCTATAAAATCAGCAGCAGCTAAACTGTCCCTCCTCTGGCTAACACTGTAGCTTAAGTTCAGACTGAATCTAAAATAGATGCTGTCCAGAAAAAAAAAACAAGCAGACTGGTGTTTTACCAGCCCTAAAAAGGGCTTTTTGGGGTGCTGTCAGGACGCTGTGCTTACAGCAGAGATCAGATGAGTCTTTCAGGAGTGGAGTGAACACTGAATACACTGGCCTAGCCTAGCTTTCCCTATAAAATCAGCAGCAGCTAAACTGTCCCTCCTCTGGCTAACACTGTAGCTTAAGTTCAGACTGAATCTAAAATAGATGCTGTCCAGGAAAAAACAAAAAAAGCAGACTGGTGTTTTACCAGCCCTAAAAAGGGCTTTTTGGGGTGCTGTCAGGACGCTGTGCTTACAGCAGAGATCAGATGAGTCTTTCAGGAGTGGAGTGAACACTGAATACACTTGCCTATAGGTTTCCCTATAAAATCAGCAGCAGCTAAACTGTCCCTCCTCTGGCTAACACTGTAGCTTAAGTACAGACTGAATCTAAAATAGATGCTGTCCAGGAAAAAACAAAAAAGCAGACTGGTGTTTTAACAGCCCTAAAAAGGGCTTTTTGGGGTGCTGTCAGGACGCTGTGCTTACAGCAGAGATCAGATGAGTCTTTCAGGAGTGGAGTGAACACTGAATACACTGGCCTAGCCTAGCTTTCCCTATAAAATCAGCAGCAGCTAAACTGTCCCTCCTCTGGCTAACACTGTAGCTTAAGTTCAGACTGAATCTAAAATAGATGCTGTCCAGGAAAAAAAAACAAGCAGACTGGTGTTTTACCAGCCCTAAAAAGGGCTTTTTGGGGTGCTGTCAGGACGCTGTGCTTACAGCAGAGATCAGATGAGTCTTTCAGGAGTGGAGTGAACACTGAATACACTGGCCTAGCCTAGCTTTCCCTATAAAATCAGCAGCAGCTAAACTGTCCCTCCTCTGGCTAACACTGTAGCTTAAGTTCAGACTGAATCTAAAATAGATGCTGTCCAGGAAAAAACAAAAAAAGCAGACTGGTGTTTTACCAGCCCTAAAAAGGGCTTTTTGGGGTGCTGTCAGGACGCTGTGCTTACAGCAGAGATCAGATGAGTCTTTCAGGAGTGGAGTGAACACTGAATACACTTGCCTATAGGTTTCCCTATAAAATCAGCAGCAGCTAAACTGTCCCTCCTCTGGCTAACACTGTAGCTTAAGTACAGACTGAATCTAAAATAGATGCTGTCCAGGAAAAAACAAAAAAGCAGACTGGTGTTTTACCAGCCCTAAAAAGGGCTTTTTGGGGTGCTGTCAGGACGCTGTGCTTACAGCAGAGATCAGATGAGTCTTTCAGGAGTGGAGTGAACACTGAATACACTGGCCTAGCCTAGCTTTCCCTATAAAATCAGCAGCAGCTAAACTGTCCCTCCTCTGGCTAACACTGTAGCTTAAGTTCAGACTGAATCTAAAATAGATGCTGTCCAGGAAAAAAAAACAAGCAGACTGGTGTTTTACCAGCCCTAAAAAGGGCTTTTTGGGGTGCTGTCAGGACGCTGTGCTTACAGCAGAGATCAGATGAGTCTTTCAGGAGTGGAGTGAACACTGAATACACTTGCCTATAGGTTTCCCTATAAAATCAGCAGCAGCTAAACTGTCCCTCCTCTGGCTAACACTGTAGCTTAAGTACAGACTGAATCTAAAATAGATGCTGTCCAGGAAAAAACAAAAAAGCAGACTGGTGTTTTACCAGCCCTAAAAAGGGCTTTTTGGGGTGCTGTCAGGACGCTGTGCTTACAGCAGAGATCAGATGAGTCTTTCAGGAGTGGAGTGAACACTGAATACACTGGCCTAGCCTAGCTTTCCCTATAAAATCAGCAGCAGCTAAACTGTCCCTCCTCTGGCTAACACTGTAGCTTAAGTTCAGACTGAATCTAAAATAGATGCTGTCCAGAAAAAAAAAAACAAGCAGACTGGTGTTTTACCAGCCCTAAAAAGGGCTTTTTGGGGTGCTGTCAGGACGCTGTGCTTACAGCAGAGATCAGATGAGTCTTTCAGGAGTGGAGTGAACACTGAATACACTTGCCTAGCCTAGCTTTACCTATAAAATAAGCAGCAGCTAAACTGTCCCTCCTCTCGCTAAGACTGCAGCTTGAGAATGAATCTAAAATGGATGCTGTCCAGGAGGTGGGAGGGTCTGGGAGGGAGGGTATGCTGCTGATTGGCTGGAATGTGTCTGCTGACTGTGAGGTACAGGGTCAAAGTTTGCTCAATGATAATGAATAGGGGGCGGACCGAACATCGCATATGTTCGCCGGCCGCGGCGAACGCGAACAAGCTATGTTCGCCGGGAACTGTTCGCCGGCGAATAGTTCTGTACATCTCTACCCATCACACCGCTGGGGCTCCCACCTACGCAGGGACCACTCGCCTCTAGATTACCTTCAGAAGGCTGGGTGAACCGCCAAAACCAAAAAAGACGTGGGCCTGGAAGAAGCTTTACAGCATTGGGTGGAGGCTAGCAAAGCCTCAAATTAATAAGAACGAAGCAATTAAAACCTGCAAGGGTCACAAGGTGGTTTCTGGCTTTCCAAGGCTTTCGTTTTTGATGGGGGACCTAGCAAAGGAATGCTGAGGGACTGTCCCGCGTCCACTGTATGTTAGAAAAGCATGCTCCCTCCCTAAGTTCTGAGTGCCCGGGAAAGGCTATGTGGGGCACTGGCTGGCAGAATCTTGGACCATTTACACGTTTTACCTAGGGTTCTTAACATATGCTGTCCCTCCTGCTCTCTCTGTGCTTTGGGAGCCTGCTGCTGGCTCAAAGGCCTGAGTGCTGGCAGAACACCTCAAAAAAAGATACGGGTGCTGCGCCGAAGGCCACAGAAATCCATCGCTGTTGGAATAAAAGGGCATTGGCCCGTACGGGGATCGAACCTGCGACCTTGGCGTTATTAGCACCACGCTCTAACCAAAAGAGCTAACCGGCCCAATCTCGCACAGGGATCGCCGGCCCAAGCTGGCACAGGGCTACGGCCGGTGCAACCAAGCCATTCTGTGGGAAACCACCAAAGAATTGACACAGGGGTTGCCAAAATCTTGAAACAGCCAGCGCAAAAGACCTCGTGGTGCAACGGTAGCGCGTCTGACTCCAGATCAGAAGGTTGCGTGTTCAAATCACGTCGAGGTCATATTGGTTTTCAGAGTCGCCTACCTAACCCAGGTTCATTTAGCATTTCCACCACCCATCACACCGCTGGGGCTCCCACCTACGCAGGGACCACTCGCCTCTAGATTACCTTCAGAAGGCTGGGTGAACCGCCAAAACCAAAAAAGACGTGGGCCTGGAAGAAGCTTTACAGCATTGGGTGGAGGCTAGCAAAGCCTCAAATTAATAAGAACGAAGCAATTAAAACCTGCAAGGGTCACAAGATGGTTTCTGGCTTTCCAAGGCTTTCGTTTTTGATGGGGGACCTAGCAAAGGAATGCTGAGGGACTGTCCCGCGTCCACTGTATGTTAGAAAAACATGCTCCCTCCCTAAGTTCTGAGTGCCCGGGAAAGGCTATGTGGGGCACTGGCTGGCAGAATCTTGGACCGTTTACACGTTTTACCTAGGGTTCTTAACATATGCTGTCCCTCCTGCTCTCTCTGTGCTTTGGGAGCCTGCTGCTGGCTCAAAGGCCTGAGTGCTGGCAGAACACCTCAAAAAAAGATACGGGTGCTGCACCGAAGGCCACAGAAATCCATCGCTGTTGGAATAAAAGGGCATTGGCCCGTACAGGGATCGAACCTGCGACCTTGGCGTTATTAGCACCACGCTCTAACCAAAAGAGCTAACCGGCCCAATCTCGCACAGGGATCGCCGGCCCAAGCTGGCACAGGGCTACCGCCGGTGCAACCAAGCCATTCTGTGGGAAACCACCAAAGAATTGACACAGGAGTTGCCAAAATCGTGAAACAGCCAGAGCAAAAGACCTCGTGGCGCAACGGTAGCGCGTCTGACTCCAGATCAGAAGGTTGCGTGTTCAAATCACGTCTGGGTCATATTGGTTTTCAGAGTCGCCTACCTAACCCAGGTTCATTTAGCATTTCCACCACCCATCACACCGCTGGGGCTCCCACCTACGCAGGGACCACTCGCCTCTAGATTACCTACCACTCGCCTCTAGATTACCTTCAAAAAAGACGTGGGCCTGGAAGAAGCTTTACAGCATTGGGTGGAGGCTAGCAAAGCCTCAAATTAATAAGAACGAAGCAATTAAAACCTGCAAGGGTCACAAGGTGGTTTCTGGCTTTCCAAGGCTTTCGTTTTTGATGGGGGACCTAGCAAAGGAATGCTGAGGGACTGTCCCGCGTCCACTGTATGTTAGAAAAGCATGCTCCCTCCCTAAGTTCTGAGTGCCCGGGAAAGGCTATGTGGGGCACTGGCTGGCAGAATCTTGGACCGTTTACACGTTTTACCTAGGGTTCTTAACATATGCTGTCCCTCCTGCTCTCTCTGTGCTTTGGGAGCCTGCTGCTGGCTCAAAGGCCTGAGTGCTGGCAGAACACCTCAAAAAAAGATACGGGTGCTGCGCCGAAGGCCACAGAAATCCATCGCTGTTGGAATAAAAGGGCATTGGCCCGTACGGGGATCGAACCCACGACCTTGGCGTCATTAGCACCACACTCTAACCAACTGAACTAACCGGCCCAATCTCGCACAGGGATCGCCGGTGCAACCAAGCCATTCTGTGGGAAACCACCAAAGAATTGACACAGGAGTTGCCAAAATCTTGAACAAGCCAGCGCAAAAGACCTTGTGGTGCAACGGCAGCGCGTCTGACCCCAGATCAGAAGGTTGCGTGTTCAAATCACGTCGGGGTCATATTGGTTTTCAGAGTCGCCTACCTAACCCAGGTTCATTTAGCATTTCCACCACCCATCACACCGCTGGGGCTCCCACCTACGCAGGGACCACTCGCCTCTAGATTACCTTCAGAAGGCTGGGTGAACCGCCAAAACCAAAAAAGACGTGGGCCTGGAAGAAGCTTTACAGCATTGGGTGGAGGCTAGCAAAGCCTCAAATTAATAAGAACGAAGCAATTAAAACCTGCAAGGGTCACAAGGTGGTTTCTGGCTTTCCAAGGCTTTCGTTTTTGATGGGGGACCTAGCAAAGGAATGCTGAGGGACTGTCCCGCGTCCACTGTATGTTAGAAAAGCATGCTCCCTCCCTAAGTTCTGAGTGCCCGGGAAAGGCTATGTGGGGCACTGGCTGGCAGAATCTTGGACCGTTTACACGTTTTACCTAGGGTTCTTAACATATGCTGTCCCTCCTGCTCTCTCTGTGCTTTGGGAGCCTGCTGCTGACTCAAAGGCCTGAGTGCTGGCAGAACACCTCAAAAAAAGATATGGGTGCTGCGCCGAAGGCCACAGAAATCCATCGCTGTTGGAATAAAAGGGCATTGGCCCGTACGGGGATCGAACCTGCGACCTTGGCGTTATTAGCACCACGCTCTAACCAAAAGAGCTAACAGGCCCAATCTCGCACAGGGATCGCCGGCCCAAGCTGGCACAGGGCTACCGCCGGTGCAACCAAGCCATTCTGTGGGAAACCACCAAAGAATTGACACAGGAGTTGCCAAAATCTTGAAACAGCCAGCGCAAAAGACCTCATGGCGCAACGGTAGCGCGTCTGACTCCAGATCAGAAGGTTGCGTGTTCAAATCACGTCGGGGTCATGTTGGTTTTCAGAGTCGCCTACCTAACCCAGGTTCATTTAGCATTTCCACCACCCATCACACCGCTGGGGCTCCCACCTACGCAGGGACCACTCGCCTCTAGATTACCTTCAGAAGGCTGGGTGAACCGCCAAAACCAAAAAAGACGTGGGCCTGGAAGAAGCTTTACAGCATTGGGTGGAGGCTAGCAAAGCCTCAAATTAATAAGAACGAAGCAATTAAAACCTGCAAGGGTCACAAGGTGGTTTCTGGCTTTCCAAGGTTTTCGTTTTTGATGGGGGACCTAGCAAAGGAATGCTGAGGGACTGTCCCGCGTCCACTGTATGTTAGAAAAACATGCTCCCTCCCTAAGTTCTGAGTGCCCGGGAAAGGCTATGTGGGGCACTGGCTGGCAGAATCTTGGACCGTTTACACGTTTTACCTAGGGTTCTTAACATATGCTGTCCCTCCTGCTCTCTCTGTGCTTTGGGAGCCTGCTGCTGGCTCAAAGGCCTGAGTGCTGGCAGAACACCTCAAAAAAAGATACGGGTGCTGCGCCGAAGGCCACAGAAATCCATCGCTGTTGGAATAAAAGGGCATTGGCCCGTACGGGGATCGAACCCACGACCTTGGCGTTATTAGCACCACGCTCTAACCAACTGAACTAACCGGCCCAATCTCGCACAGGGATTGCCGGCCCAAGCTGGCACAGGGCTACCGCCGGTGCAACCAAGCCATTCTGTGGGAAACCACCAAAGAATTGACACAGGAGTTGCCAAAATCTTGAAACAGCCAGCGCAAAAGACCTTGTGGTGCAACGGCAGCGCGTCTGACCCCAGATCAGAAGGTTGCGTGTTCAAATCACGTCGGGGTCATATTGGTTTTCAGAGTCGCCTACCTAACCCAGGTTCATTTAGCATTTCCACCACCCATCACACCGCTGGGGCTCCCACCTACGCAGGGACCACTCGCCTCTAGATTACCTTCAGAAGGCTGGGTGAACCGCCAAAACCAAAAAAAGACATGGGCCTGGAAGAAGCTTTACAGCATTGGGTGGAGGCTAGCAAAGCCTCAAATTAATAAGAACGAAGTAATTAAAACCTGCAAGGGTCACAAGGTGGTTTCTGGCTTTCCAAGGCTTTCGTTTTTGATGGGGGACCTAGCAAAGGAATGCTGAGGGACTGTCCCGCGTCCACTGTATGTTAGAAAAACATGCTCCCTCCCTAAGTTCTGAGTGCCCGGGAAAGGCTATGTGGGGCACTGGCTGGCAGAATCTTGGACCGTTTACACGTTTTACCTAGGGTTCTTAACATATGCTGTCCCTCCTGCTCTCTCTGTGCTTTGGGAGCCTGCTGCTGGCTCAGAGGCCTGAGTGCTGGCAGAACACCTCAAAAAAATATACGGGTGCTGCGCCGAAGGCCACAGAAATCCATCGCTGTTGGAATAAAAGGGCATTGGCCCGTACGGGGATCGAACCCACGACCTTAGCGTTTTTAGCACCACGCTCTACCCAACTGAGCTAACCGGCCCAATCTCACACAGGGATTGCCGGCCCAAGCTGGCACAGGGCTACCGCCGGTGCAACCAAGCCATTCTGTGGGAAACCACCAAAGAATTGACACAGGAGTTGCCAAAATCTTGAGACAGCCAGTGCAAAAGACCTCGTGGCGCAACGGTAGCGCGTCTGACCCCAGATCAGAAGGTTGCGTGTTCAAATCACGTCGGGGCATATTGGCTTTCAGAGTCGCCTACCTAACCCAGGTTCATTTAGCATTTCCACCACCCATCACACCGCTGGGTCTCCCACCTACGCAGGGACCACTCGCCTCTAGATTACCTTCAGAAGGCTGGGTGAACCGCCAAAACCAAAAAAAGACATGGGCCTGGAAGAAGCTTTACAGCAATGGGTGGAGGCTAGCAAAGCCTCAAATTAATAAGAACGAAGCAATTAAAACCTGCAAGGGTCACAAGGTGGTTTCTGGCTTTCCAAGGCTTTCCTTTTTGATGGGGGACCTAGCAAAGGAATGCTGAGGGACTATCCCGCGTCCACTGTATGTTAGAAAAACATGCTCCCTCCCTAAGTTCTGAGTGCCCGGGAAAGGCTATGTGGGGCACTGGCTGGCAGAATCTTGGACCGTTTACACGTTTTACCTAGGGTTCTTAACATATGCTGTCCCTCCTGCTCTCTCTGTGCTTTGGGAGCCTGCTGCTGGCTCAAAGGCCTGAGTGCTGGCAGAACACCTCAAAAAAAGATACGGGTGCTGCGCCGAAGGCCACAGAAATCCATCGCTGTTGGAATAAAAGGGCATTGGCCCGTACGGGGATCGAACCTGCGACCTTGGCGTTATTAGCACCACGCTCTAACCAAAAGAGCTAACCGGCCCAATCTCGCACAGGGATTGCCGGCCCAAGCTGGCACAGGGCTACCGCTGGTGCAACCAAGCCATTCTGTGGGAAACCACCAAAGAATTGACACAGGAGTTGCCAAAATCGTGAAACAGCCTGTGCAAAAGACCTTGTGGCGCAACGGTAGCGCGTCTGACTCCAGATTAGAAGGTTGCGTGTTCAAATCACGTCGGGGTCATATTGGTTTTCAGAGTCGCCTACCTAACCCAGGTTCATTTAGCATTTCCACCACCCATCACACCGCTGGGGCTCCCACCTACGCAGGGACCACTCGCCTCTAGATTACCTTCAGAAGGCTGGGTGAACCGCCAAAACCAAAAAAGACGTGGGCCTGGAAGAAGCTTTACAGCATTGGGTGGAGGCTAGCAAAGCCTCAAATTAATAAGAACGAAGCAATTAAAACCTGCAAGGGTCACAAGGTGGTTTCTGGCTTTCCAAGGCTTTCGTTTTTGATGGGGGACCTAGCAAAGGAATGCTGAGGGACTGTCCCGCGTCCACTGTATGTTAGAAAAACATGCTCCCTCCCTAACTTCTGAGTGCCCGGGAAAGGCTATGTGGGGCACTGGCTGGCAGAATCTTGGACCGTTTACACGTTTTACCTAGGGTTCTTAACATATGCTGTCCCTCCTGCTCTCTCTGTGCTTTGGGAGCCTGCTGCTGGCTCATAGGCCTGAGTGCTGGCAGAACACCTCAAAAAAAGATACGGGTGCTGCGCCGAAGGCCACAGAAATCCATCGCTGTTGGAATAAAAGGGCATTGGCCCGTACGGGGATCGAACCTGCGACCTTGGCGTTATTAGCACCACGCTCTAACCAAAAGAGCTAACCGGCCCAATCTCGCACAGGGATTGCCGGCCCAAGCTGGCACAGGGCTACCGCCGGTGCAACCAAGCCATTCTGTGGGAAACCACCAAAGAATTGACACAGGAGTTGCCAAAATCGTGAAACAGCCTGTGCAAAAGACCTCGTGGCGCAACGGTAGCGCGTCTGACTCCAGATTAGAAGGTTGCGTGCTCAAATTACGTCGGGGTCATATTGGTTTTCAGAGTCGCCTACCTAACCCAGGTTCATTTAGCATTTCCACCACCCATCACACCGCTGGGGCTCCCACCTACGCAGGGACCACTCGCCTCTAGATTACCTTCAGAAGGCTGGGTGAACCGCCAAAACCAAAAAAGACGTGGGCCTGGAAGAAGCTTTACAGCATTGGGTGGAGGCTAGCAAAGCCTCAAATTAATAAGAACGAAGCAATTAAAACCTGCAAGGGTCACAAGGTGGTTTCTGGCTTTCCAAGGCTTTCATTTTTGATGGGGGACCTAGCAAAGGAATGCTGAGGGACTGTCCCGCGTCCACTGTATGTTAGAAAAACATGCTCCCTCCCTAAGTTCTGAGTGCCCGGGAAAGGCTATGTGGGGCACTGACTGGCAGAATCTTGGACCGTTTACACGTTTTACCTAGGGTTCTTAACATATGCTGTCCCTCCTGCTCTCTCTGTGCTTTGGGAGCCTGCTGCTGGCTCAAAGGCCTGAGTGCTGGCAGAACACCTCAAAAAAAGATACGGGTGCTGCGCCGAAGGCCACAGAAATCCATCGCTGTTGGAATAAAAGGGCATTGGCCCGTACGGGGATCGAACCTGCGACCTTGGCGTTATTAGCACCACGCTCTAACCAAAAGAGCTAACCGGCCCAATCTCGCACAGGGCTACCGCCGGTGGAACCAAGCCATTCTGTGGGAAACCACCAAAGAATTGACACAGGAGTTGCCAAAATCTTGAAACAGCCAGCGCAAAAGACCTCGTGGCGCAACGGTAGCGCGTCTGACTCCAGATCAGAAGGTTGCGTGTTCAAATCACGTCGGGGTCATATTGGTTTTCAGAGTCGCCTACCTAACCCAGGTTCATTTAGCATTTCCACCACCCATCACACCGCTGGGGCTCCCACCTACGCAGGGACCACTCGCCTCTAGATTACCTTCAGAAGGCTGGGTGAACCGCCAAAACCAAAAAAGACGTGGGCCTGGAAGAAGCTTTACAGCATTGGGTGGCGGCTAGCAAAGCCTCAAATTAATAAGAACGAAGCAATTAAAACCTGCAAGGGTCACAAGGTGGTTTCTGGCTTTCCAAGGCTTTCGTTTTTGATGGGGGACCTAGCAAAGGAATGCTGAGGAACTGTCCCGCGTCCACTGTATGTTAGAAAAACATGCTCCCTCCCTAAGTTCTGAGTGCCCGGGAAAGGCTATGTGGGGCACTGGCTGGCAAAATCTTGGACCGTTTACACGTTTTACCTAGGGTTCTTAACGTATGCTGTCCCTCCTGCTCTCTCTGTGCTTTGGGAGCCTGCTGCTGGCTCAAAGGCCTGAGTGCTGGCAGAACACCTCAAAAAAAGATACGGGTTCTGCGCCGAAGGCCACAGAAATCCATCGCTGTTGGAATAAAAGGGCATTGGCCCGTACGGGGATCGAACCCACAACCTTGGCGTTATTAGCACCACGCTCTAACCAACTGAGCTAACCGGCCCAATCTCGCACAGGGATCGCCGGCCCAAGCTGGCACAGGGCTACCGCCGGTGCAACCAAGCCATTCTGTGGGAAACCACCAAAGAATTGACACAGGAGTTGCCAAAATCTTGAAAAAGCCAGCGCAAAAGACCTCGTGGTGCAACGGTAGCGCGTCTGACCCCAAATCAGAAGGTTGCGTGTTCAAATCAATGTCGGGGTCATATTGGTTTTCAGAGTCGCCTACCTAATCTAGGTTCATTTAGCATTTCCACCACCCATCACACCGCTGGGGCTCCCACCTACGCAGGGACCACTCGCCTCTAGATTACCTTCAGAAGGCTGGGTGAACCGCCAAAACCAAAAAAGACGTGGGCCTGGAAGAAGCTTTACAGCATTGGGTAGAGGCTAGCAAAGCCTCAAATTAATAAGAACGAAGCAATTAAAACCTGCAAGGGTCACAAGGTGGTTTCTGGCTTTCCAAGGCTTTCGTTTTTGATGGGGGACCTAGCAAAGGAATGCTGAGGGACTGTCCCGCGTCCACTGTATGTTAGAAAAACATGCTCCCTCCCTAAGTTCTGAGTGCCCGGGAAAGGCTATGTGGGGCACTGGCTGGCAGAATCTTGGACCGTTTACACGTTTTACCTAGGGTTCTTAACATATGCTGTCCCTCCTGCTCTCTCTGTGCTTTGGGAGCCTGCTGCTGGCTCAAAGGCCTGAGTGCTGGCAGAACACCTCAAAAAAAGATACGGGTGCTGCGCCTAAGGCCACAGAAATCCATCGCTGTTGGAATAAAAGGGCGTTAGAAAAACATGCTCCCTCCCTAAGTTCTAAGTGCCCGGGAAAGGCTATGTGGGGCACTGGCTGGCAGAATCTTGGACCGTTTACACGTTTTACCTAGGGTTCTTAACATATGCTGTCCCTCCTGCTCTCTCTGTGCTTTGGGAGCCTGCTGCTGGCTCAAAGGCCTGAGTGCTGGCAGAACACCTCAAAAAAAGATACGGGTGCTGCGCCGACGGCCACAGAAATCCATCGCTGTTGGAATAAAAGGGCATTGGCCCGTACGGGGGTCAAACCCGCGACATTGGCGTTATTAGCACCACGCGCCTCTAGATTACTCTAGATCAGAAGGTTGCGTGTGCAAATCATGTCGGGGTCATATTGGTTTTCATAGTCGCCTACCTAACCCAGGTTCAACTTGCGTTTCCACCACCCATCACACCGCTGGGGCTCCCACCCACGCAGGGTCCACTCGCCTCTAGATTACCTTCAGAAGGCTGGGTGAACCGCCAAAACCAAAAAAGACGTAGTCCTGGAAGAAGCTTTACAGCATTGAGTGGAGGCTAGCAAAGCCTCAAATTAATAAGAATGAAGCAATTAAAACCTGCAAGGGTCACAAGGTGGCTTCTGGCTTTCCAAGGCTTTCTTTTTTGATGGGGGACCTAGCAAGGGAATGCTGTGAGACTGTCCCGTGTCCACTGCATGTTGGAAAAACATGCTCCCTCCCTAAGTTCTGAGCGCCCGGGAAAGGCTATGTGGGGCACTGGCTGGCAGAATCTTGGACCGTTTACACGTTTTACCTAGGGTTCTTAACATATGCTGTCCCTCCTGCTCTCTCTGTGCTTTGGGAGCCTGCTGCTGGCTCAAAGGCCTGAGTGCTGGCAGAACACCTCAAAAAAAAAACGGGTGCTGCGCCGATGGCCACAGAAATCCATCGCTGTTGGAATAAAAGGGCATTTTCTCGTACAGGGATCGAACCCGCGACTTTGGCGTTATTAGCACCACGCTCTAACCAACTGAGCTAACCGGCCCAATCTCCCACAGGGGTCACTGGCCCAAGCTGGCACAAGCTGGCACAGGGCTATCGCCGATGCAACCAAGTCATTCTGTGGGAAACCACCAAAGAATTGACACAGGAGTTGCCAAAATCTTGAAACAGCCAGCGCAAAAGATCTTGTGACGCAATGGTAGCGCGTCTGACTCCAGATCCGAAGGTTGCGTGTTCAAATCACGACTGGGTAATGTTGGTTTTCATAGTCGCCTACCTAAGCCAGGTTTATCTAGCGTTTCCACCACCCATCACACCGCTGGGACTCCCACCTACGCAGGGTCCACTCGCCTCTAGATTACCTTCAGAAGGCTGGGTGAACCGTCAAAACCAAAAAAGACGTGGGCCTGCAAGAAGCTTTCCTGACACAGCATGACAGCATATACGTATGGGAAGGCTCCGCCTCCCTGCCCAATTCAGGACCGGTTATACTATAAAAGTAGGTCTCCTCCCTTCCTGCAGTATTCTCTTTTTTTCCTCACTGCTACAGGCGGTTATGCTACTGCTAGGAAGCAGGATTTTTTATTTTCCCCCTTACCTTGCCGGACACTTCTGGCCAAGCCGCACAGGTTCAAGCCTGTTCTGTGTCGAAGCTCTCCGCTGTACAGGCAGAGATTAATGCCTATATGGGGGAGACCTCACCCCAACAAACAGATCCAAGAAGAAGGGGTGCAGGTATCTGGTCTAGGAGAGCCATTCAAACTCGAGCAAACAAATGTGCTAAGGGCTGCCCACTTGCAAAATGGCGGCGGCACGACTTCCGGGTACACCAATATGGCGGAAGCAGGACTTCCGATGGTATACGAACCTACATGCGGACTTCCGGGTAAAGCAAGATGGCGGAAACATAGCTTCCAGCGACATACAAGCTCACAGGTAGACTTCCGGGTGAAGCAAGATGGCGACCGACGAACTTCCGGTCGCGGAGGATGCAGTGGGCGTCCTAAACCAACAGGCTCACAAAATAAATAAGCAGCGCATGCTAACTTGCAGTGCGCAAGCCAAGGGAAGTACACCAGCAGAGACTTTCAGCGCTACAGCATCTGACCCGAGGTGAAGGTAGGAAGCAGCATATTAAAGTGTCATATGTTAGTGTGATGGCATATGAATTGAACCAAGACTATCTGTGAATTACAGAGACAGCATGATCTCTCCTAGAGACCAGCCACCTATCTTAAGGTGAGGGCAGGTAGGTATGTGTGTCTGTATGACATGTTTTAAAAGAGTTCACATACTGATTGGCTGTAAATCTGATTTCAGCCCGCAATTATCACATCACCCCTCCAAGAACAAGGAGACACATCACAGACATGCCTCAAGCTCTGAGAGGTCAATTACACACTCTAAGGCCCGCGATAAGAGCAGGCACAGAGCAGAAGATACACATCAGGGAGATGAACCCAGAGAAGATCTCTGTGTAGGATGTGGAAGAATTGCCCTTGTGGGAAAAATTCTGTGTAAGGCTTGTTTGCGAGAGGCAGCAACGGACAAGGAGGCCAAGAAGGCTGAAATGATCTGAATAATTAAACAGACTGTCAAAGAATCCATACACGATTCAAAACCGACAACTAGCAAAAAGAGAGCCAGTGAGGGTCGAGATGCGACCCAAAGAGCAGGAGACCCATCCTCAGGATCCGGTTCCGAGGAAGACTCCCAACAGGAAGATACAAAACTAAGCTTCAGATACTCTGCAGTACAACCGTTATTAAAAGCTGTAAGAGAGGCACTTCAGTGGGAGGAAGAGGTATCTCAACCCACTAAAGCAAGAAAATATTATCCCCAGTTGAAAAAGACAACGTTGTCATTTCCTCTCATATAAGAAGTAAGGGAGGTGATTCAAGACGAGTGGGATAAGGTGGACAGGAAGGTGTCACCGTTTAACAGATTTAATCGTATGTATCCCTTTAAAACAGAAGATGTTCATGATCTGGAGACGCCTCCGCTGGTGGATGCGGCAATCATGAGACTGGCACGTCACGTAACCCTCCCTATGGACGATGCAGTGACGTTTAAGGATCCTCTAGATAGGAGGATGGATGCAGACATTAAAAGAACCTACTTAGCTGCAGGAAATGCATGCAGACCAGTATTAGCACTCACGTCACTAGCAAAGGCCATCATGACGTAGGCAGAGTATATAAAAACAGAAATACAGTCAGGTGCAGAACCGACTACATCCCTCGAGTTGATAGACAATATTATACAGTCTGGCGACTTTGTTGGTGAAGCAGCGATTGATTCATTACGCTGTTCAGCTAGAGCCATGCAATCTTCTGTTATGGCAAGAAGAGCTCTGTGCCTAAAACCATGGACAGTGGACACCTCATCGAAGATTAATTGGTGCCGCATCCCATTCAACGGGACCGCTCTGTTCGGCAACAGGATGGACACAGCAATATCAAAGGTCACGGGAGGCAAGTCAGGGCTACTCCCACAGGATATGAAGACAAGGCAAAGACGCTTCCAGGGGAGAAAGCAATACCCCAATAAAATCAGAGATTTTAGACCTTCTAGACCCCTCAAGGATTACAGGAAAGGCGGAAAGGCACCCCAGTCAGTGGTGGCGCAAATTCCAAAGGCAGGCACGGGGTCGTCGGAACAAGAGAAACCCTTTTGAAGGTTTCTCCGTCCAGACAGGAACAGTGGGAACCAGACTGCGCAATTATGCTCGTGTCTGGACGGATCAAATCAAGGATCCTTGGGTGACGCAGGTGATCCAGTCAGGACATCATTGGAAATTCCTGTCCATGCCCATAATCCCTCATTTTGTTCCCACACGCTTACCGCAAGACAGACGGAAACGCCAATTAAAATTCTAATATGTACAGACGCTACTCCAGAAGGGCGCAATAGAGCCAGTGCCATTACAAGAGCAAGGGCAAGGTTTCTATTCTCCACTTTTCTTAATTCAAAAAAAGACAGGCGATGTAAGACCCGTACTAGACCTAAGAGACTGAACAAGTCAATATCGGTCCAGGGTTTCAAAATGGAATCCTTGCAGTCAGTAACACAAGCTATCACGAAGAACGATTGGATGTTATCCCTCGATCTAAAAGATGCGTATTTGCATGTTCCAGTACATGCGAAACTACACATGTACCTAAGATTTGCAGTGGCAGACCAACACTTTCAATTTGTATGCTTACCTTTTGGGTTAGCAACCTCACCCAGAACTTTTTCCAAAGTTCTACTCCCAGTAATAGCAATTCTACGCAGGAAAGGGCTACAAGCATTTCATTACTTAGACAACATTATGCTCACAGCAAAAAGCCCACAGATATTGTCAGATCACCGACAAACACTGATAGACACGCTACAAGAGTTTGGATGGCTTATCAATTGGGAAAAGAGCCAGTTGGAACCGTCGCAAAGAATATTGTTTTTAGGGGCGATCCTAGACACCCACAGAAACACAGTGGAAATTCCCGAACAGAAGATAGTAACTCTAATGAAAAAGTTAGAGGGCGTGTCGAGAATGCAGTACCTTTCAACGTCAGGCTGCCTCAGTCTCCTGGGAACACTCTCCTCAACAATCCCAATGGTGAAGTGGGCACATTGGAGGATGAAGGTATTTCAAAAAGGCTTCCTCAGTCAGTGGCAAAGACAGTCAGTCAGACAGAAAATCCATCTAACTTGGGAAATGAAGAAGTCCCTAGAATGGTGGAGAAACCCAGTAAATCTGCGCAGATGTCATCAACTAGTAGCAGATTCCCCTCAGATAATAACTTCAGATGCCTCAGCATCAGGATGGGGAGCACACCACGAAGGGTTGTTAGCCCAAGGCAAATGGAGATACAGGCAGTAAGAGGTCTCCAATGTAATCGAGATGAGGGCGGCCTTATGTGCGCTGAAAGCGTTCCAAACGCAAATCCAGGGAAAGACTGTAATAATACAAATGGACAACAGAGCGGCAGTCACCTATATAAAGAGACAAGGTGGGACACGAAGCCAGTCGCTGCTGAAAGAGGTAACACCTGTAATGGAGTAGGCACAGCAGAATCTAGCCCATCTATCGGCTGTCTATATCCCAGCCCCACAGAAATTTGTGGCGGACACATTGAGCAGACGAACCTTAGAGCCCAACGAATGGTCACTGAATCAGTCAGTGTTTCACTGGATATGCAGACAGTGGGGGTATCCAGATCTGGATCTGATGGCGACCGCAACCAACACGAAGTGCAGACGTTTCCTTGCGAAAGCAAGGTTCCAAGAGGCAAAAGCAATGGATGCTCTCAACGCCAGATGGGTTTTCAAACTAGCATATGTATTCCCTCCGATTTCCATAATCTTCAGGTTACTCAACAGAATAAGAACACACCCGGGGGTAGTGATAGCGATAATCCCAATATGGTCACGCAGACCGTGGATCCCACTACTACAATCATTGGCAGTGGAACCTCCCATACCCCTCCCGAACATACCGGATCTGTTGCAACAAGGTCAAGTGGTACATACGGATCCAGGAGTCCTACATTTAGCTGCTTGGAAGCTGAAGGGAGAAGGCTAGAAGAAGCAGGATTTACCACAGCAGTCGTAAAAACACTGCTGAAGGCAAGAGCATCTACCACTAACCATACTTATTCCAGAATCTGGGAAAGATTCAAGTCCTTTGCCAAGACCCAACAATTTGACCCCAAAAGACCATCAGAACCACAAGTTCTAGGCTTTCTACAAACAGGTTTAGAGAAAGGTCTCAGTGTCAGTACACTGAGGGTACAGATTTCAGCCCTAACGGCATTGTCAGGAGTGAAATGGGCATTGCGGTGTTTAATCCGCCAATTCTTAAAAGCATGTACTAGAATCCGGCCTGCGGAAAGATCATATGTCCCACCGTGGGACCTTCAACTGGTATTAGATCTTCTTTCACAAAATCCCTTTAGCACGGGGCAATCCACATCATTAGGGAACATCTCATCAAAAGCGGTGTTTCTTACAGCAATCACCTCAGGCAGAAGGGTGTCGGACATACAGGCCCTAGGCTGCAAACCACCGTATTTCTGCCAGTTGACCGACAGAGTAGTGTTACGAACTCTACCACACTACAGACCTAAAGTCAACACACCATTTCATATGAACCAGGAAATAGTACTTCCAACATTCCAGGCGGACACAACAGATACACCCCACAGCTTGGATGTCGAATCTGTCCTGAAAACCTACATAGAGATGACGGCACCATTTAGAAAGACAGAAAATCTATTCGTCATACCTGAGGGTCACAGAAAGGGGCTAGCAGCGTCCAAAAGGACACTGGCATCGTGGCTAGTTAAGGTCATAAGGAGAGCTTATGTGACAAAGGGTCTAGAACCTCCAACAGGGCTTAAGGCTCACTCCACACGTGCGATGGCAGCATCGTGGGCGAACTTTCGGGGAGTCAACCCTGAACTCATATGTAGGGCCGCAACATGGGCAACCTTCAATACATTCTTAAACCACTATAAAGTGGATCCGGCGGCTTTAACGACAGTACAATTTGGCCGTGCGGTGTTACAGGGATCGACATGAAGCAATGTCGGATATGAGATATAGATACATAGAAGTATATGTATAGATATTAAAGAGTACAGCATTAACCACCCTTCTTGTCTGGTAATTTGGTACATCCCATACGTATATGCTGTCATGCTGTGTCAGGAAAAGGGAAAATTTTATACTTACCTGACGGTAATTTTCCTTTCCGGATGCAAGCATGACAGCATATAGGTCCCCTCCCAAAAAAATAAAAAAATAAAAAATCACGAAAATATGATAAAGGCCTTCGCAGTGTTGCTAAGTTACGAGAATACTGCAGGAAGGGAGGAGACCTACTTTTATAGTATAACCGGTCCTGAATTGGGCAGAGAGGCGGAGCCTTCCCATACGTATATGCTGTCATGCTTGCATCAGGAAAGGAAAATTACCGTCAGGTAAGTATAAAATTTTCCCTTTTACAGCATTGGGTGGAGGATAGCAAAGTCTCAAATTAATAAGAATGAAGCAATTAAAACCTGCAAGGGTCACGAGGTGGTTTCTGTCTTTCCAAGGCTTTATTTTTTGATGAGGAACCCAGGTCGGGGACCTAGCAAGGGAATGCTGAGGGACTGTCCCGCGTCCACTGTATGTTGGAAAAACATGCTCCCTCCCTAAGTTCTGAGCGCCCGGGAAAGGCTTTGTGGGGCACTGGCTGGCAGAATCTTGGACCGTTTACACGTTTTACCTAGGGTTCTTAACATATGCTTTCCCTCCTGCTCTCTCTGTGCTTTGGGAGCCTGCTGCTGGCTCAAAGGCCTGAGTGCTGGCAGAACACCTCAAAAAAAGATACGGGTGCTGCGCCGACGGCCACAGAAATCCATCGCTGATGGAATAAAAGGGCATTGGCCCGTACGGGGATCGAACCCACGACCTTGGCGTTATTAGCACCACGCCCTAACCAACAGAGATAACCGGCCCAATCTCGCACAGGGATGGCTGGCCCAAGCTGGCACAGGGCTATCGCCGGTGCAACCAAGTCATTCTGTGGGAAACCATCAAAGAATTGACACAGGAGTTGCCAAAATCTTGGAACAGCCAGCGCAAAAGACCTCGTGGCACAACGGTAGCGTGTCTGACTCCAGATCTGTAGGTTGTGTGTTCAAAGCACGTCGGGGTCATATTGGTTTTCATAGTCGCCTACCTAACCCAGGTTCATCTAGTGTTTCCACCACCCATCACACCGCTGGGGCTCCCACCTACGCAGGGTCCACTCGCCTCTAGATTACCTTCAGAAGGCTGGGTAAACCATCAAAACCAAAAAAGACGTGGGCCTGGAAGAAGCTTTACAGCATTGGGTGGAGGCTAGCAAAGCCTCAAATTAATAAGAATGAAGCAATTAAAACCTGCAAGGGTCACAAGGTGGTTTCTGGCTTTCCAAGGCTGTGTTTTTTGATGAGGAACCCAGGTCGGGGACCTAGCAAGGGAATGCTGAGGGACTGTCCTACGTCCACTGTATGTTGGAAAAACATGCTCCCTCCCTAAGTTCTGAGTGCCCGGGAAAGGCTGTGTGGGGCACTGGCTGGCAGAATCTTGGACCGTTTACACGTTTTACCTAGGGTTCTTAACATATGCTGTCCCTCCTGCTCTCTCTGTGCTTTGGGAGCCTGCTGCTGGCTCAAAGGCCTGAGTGCTGGCAGAACACCTCAAAAAAAGATATGGGTGCTGCGCCGACGGCCACAGAAATCCATCGCTGTTGGAATAAAACAGCATCGGCCCGTACGTGGATCAAACCCGCAACCTTGGCATTATTAGCACCACGCTCTAACCAACTGAGCTAACCAGCCCAATCTTGCACAGGGATCACTGGCACAGGGCTATCGCCGGTGCAACCAAGTCATTCTGTGGGAAACCACCAAAGAATTGACACAGGAGTTGCCAAAATCTTGGAACAGCCAGCGCAAAAGACCTCGTGGCGCAACGGTAGCGCGTCTGACTCCAGATCAGTAGTTTGTGTGTTCAAAGCACGTCGGGGTCATATTGGTTTTCATAGTCCCCTACCTAACCCAGGTTCATCTAACATTTCCACCACCCATCACACCGCTGGGGCTCCCACCTACGCAGGGTCCACTCGCCTCTAGATTACCTTCAGAAGGCTGGGTGAACCGCCAAAACCAAAAAAGACGTGGGCCTGGAAGAAGCTTTACAGCATTGGGTGGAGGCTAGCAAAGCCTCAAATTAATAAGAATGAAGCAATTAAAACCTGCAAGGGTCACAAGGTGGTTTCTGGCTTTCTTTTTTGATGAGGAACCCAGGTCGGGGACCTAGCAAGGGAATGCTGAGGGACTGTCCCGCGTCCACTGTATGTTGGGAAAACATGCTCCCTCCCTAAGTTCTGAGCACCCGGGAAAGGCTATGTGGGGCACTGGCTGGCAGAATCTTGGACCGTTTAAATGTTTTACCTAGAATTCTTAACATATGCTGTCCCTCCTGCTCTCGCTGTGCTTTGGGAGCCTGCTGCTGGCTCAAAGGCCTGAGTGCTGGCAGAACACGTCAAAAAAAGATACGGGTGCTGCGCCGACGGCCACAGAAATCCATCGCTGTTGGAATAAAAGGGCATTGGCCCGTAAGGGGAATCGAACCCGCAACCTTGGCGTTATTAGCACCACACTCTAACCAACTGAGCTAACCGACCCAATCTTGCACAGGGGTCTCTGGCCCAAGCTGGCACAGGGCTATCACCGGTGCAACCAAGTCATTCTGTGGGAAATCACCAAAGAATTGACACAGGAGTTGCCAAAATCCTAAGCAGCCAGCGTGAAAGAACTTGTGGCGCAACGGTAGCGCGTCTGACTCCAGGTCAGGCGGTTGCGTGTTCAAATCACGTCGGTGTCATATTGGTTTTAATAGTCGCCTACCTAACCCAGGTTCATCTAGCGTTTCCACCACCCATCACACAGCTGGGGCTCCCACCTACGCAAAGTCCACTCGCCTCTAGATTGCCTTCAGAAGGCTGGGTGAACCGCCAAAACCAAAAAAGACGTAGGCCTGGAAGAAGCTTTACAGCATTGGGTGGAGGCTAGCAAAGCCTCAAATTAATAAGAATGAAGCAATTAAAACCTGCAAGGGTCACAAGGTGGTTTCTGGCTTTCCAAGGCTTTTTTTTGATGAGGAACCCAGGTCGGGGACCTAGCAAGGGAATGCTGAGGGACTGTCCCGCGTCCACTGTATGTTGGAAAAACATGCTCCCTCCCTAAGTTCTGAGCCCCCGGGAAAGGCTATGTGGGGCACTGGCTGGCAGAATCTTGGACCGTTTACACGTTTTACCTAGGGTTCTTAACATATGCTGTCCCTCCTGCTCTCTCTGTGCTTTGGGAGCCTGTTGCTGGCTCAAAGGCCTGAGTGCTGGCAGAACACTTCAAAAAAAGATACAGGTGCTGCGCCGACGGCCACAGAAATCCATCGCTGTTGGAATAAAAGAGCATTGGCCCATACGGGGGTCAAACCCGCAACCTTGGCGTTATTAGCACCACACTCTAACCAACTGAGCTAACCGGCCCAATCTTGCACAGGGGTCTCCGTCCAAGCTGGCACAGGGCTATCACCGGTGCAACCAAGTCATTCTGTGGGAAACCACCAAAGAATTAACACAGGAGTTGCCAAAATCTTGAACTAAGCGAGTGCAAAAGACCTCGTGGCTTAACGGTAGCGTGTCTGACTCCACATCAGAAGGTTGCGTGTTCAAATAACGTGGGGGTCATATTGGCTTTTATAGTCGCCTACCGAACCCAGGTTCATCTAGCGTTTCCACCACCCATCACACCGCTGGGGCTGCCACCTATGCAGGGTCCACTCGCCTCTAGATTACCTTCAAAAGGCTAGGTGAACCACCAAAACCAAAAAAGACCTAGGCCTGGAAGAAGCTTTACAGCATTGGGTGGAGGCTAGCAAAGCCTCAAATTAATAAGAATGAAGCAATTAAAACCTGCAAGGGTCACAAGGTGGTTTCTGGCTTTCCAGGGCTTTATTTTTTGATGAGGAACCCAGGTCGGGGACCTAGCAAGGGAATGCTGAGGGACTGTCCCGCGTCCACTGTATGTTGGAAAAACATGCTCCCTCCCTAAGTTCTGAGCGCCCGGGAAAGGCTATGTGGGGCACTGTCTGGCAGAATCTTGGACCGTTTACGCCAGTGTACCGAATCAGGAACCCCACCCCAGAGCTAAAGGTGCCTGGGGTGGCCACGAACAGAATCACAGACAGGGTCTGCCCCTTTTATATCCCTTCCCGGGATGCACATCAGGCCAACACTATGGTGCATAGTATAAACATATAGGCTATGCTTTTTGTATTTAAATATTTTTGTCTTACAGGTTAAACCCTTAATCCTGTTTTGACTCCTTGTTGGTGAAACTCACATGACTGTTGTAAAATGAAACTTTGTATATATATATATACAGGTCCTTCTCAAAAAATTAGCATATTGTGATAAAGTTCATTATTTTCTGTAATGTACTGATAAACATTAGACTTTCATATATTTTAGATTCATTACACACAACTGAAGTAGTTCAAGCCTTTTCTTGTTTTAATATTGATGATTTTGGCATACAGCTCATGAAAACCCAAAAATCCTATCTCAAAAAATTAGCATATCATGAAAAGGTTCTCTAAACGAGCTATTAACCTAATCATCTGAATCAACTAATTAACTCTAAACACCTGCAAAAGATTCCTGAGGCTTTTAAAAACTCCCAGCCTGGTTCATTACTCAAAACCGCAATCATGGGTAAGACTGCCGACCTGACTGCTGTCCAGAAGGCCATCATTGACACCCTCAAGCAAGAGGGTAAGACACAGAAAGAAATTTCTGAACGAATAGGCTGTTCCCAGAGTGCTGTATCAAGGCACCTCAGTGGGAAGTCTGTGGGAAGGGAAAAGTGTGGCAGAAAACGCTGCACAACGAGAAGAGGTGACCGGACCCTGAAGAAGATTGTGGAGAAGGACCGATTCCAGACCTTGGAGGACCTGCGGAAGCAGTGAACTGAGTCTGGAGTAGAAACATCCAGAGCCACCGTGAACAGGCGTGTGCAGGAAATGGGCTACAGGTGCCGCATTCCCCAGGTCAAACCACTTTTGAACCAGAAACAGCGGCAGAAGCGCCTGACCTGGGCTACAGAGAAGCAGCACTGGACTGTTGCTCAGTGGTCCAAAGTACATTCAGAAATCAAGGTGCCAGAGTCTGGAGGAAGACTGGGGAGAGGGAAATGCCAAAATGCCTGAAGTCCAGTGTCAAGTACCCACAGTCAGTGATGGTCTGGGGTGCCATGTCAGCTGCTGGTGTTGGTCCACTGTGTTTTATCAAGGGCAGGGTCAATGCAGCTAGCTATCAGGAGATTTTGGAACACTTCATGCTTCCATCTGCTGAAAAGCTTTATGGAGATGAAGATTTCATTTTTCAGCACGACCTGGCACCTGCTCACAGTGCCAAAACCACTGGTAAATGGTTTACTGACCATGGTATTACTGTGCTCAATTGGCCTGCCAACTCTCCTGACCTGAACCCCATAGAGAATCTGTGGGATATTGGGAAGAGAAAGTTGAGAGACGCAAGACCCAACACTCTGGATGAGCTTAAGGCCGCTATCGAAGCATCTTGGGCCTCCATAACACCTCAGCAGTGCCACAGGCTGGTTGCCTCCATGCCACGCCGCATTGAAGCAGTCATTTCTGCAAAAGGATTCCCGACCAAGTATTGAGTGCATAACTGAACATAATTATTTGAAGGTTGACTTTTTTTGTATTAAAAACACCTTTCTTTTATTGGTCGGATGAAATATGCTAATTTTTTGAGATAGGATTTTTGGGTTTTCATGAGCTATATGCCAAAATCATCAATATTAAAACAAGAAAAGGCTTGAACTACTTCAGTTGTGTGTAATGAATCTAAAATATATGAAAGTCTAATGTTTATCAGTACATTACAGAAAATAATGAACTTTATCACAATATGCTAATTTTTTGAGAAGGACCTGTATATATATATATATATATATATATATATATATATATATATATAATTGTAATTGCTCTAAGTTATCTGTACAGTGAACCAGTGAACTGTTTATCCCGGTTGTTGGAAGACCCGTACTGCCCACCTGGATTCACCATACTTACTGTCGATATTTTTAAAGGTTGTTATGCAATGTTTAAACTTTTGTATAAGATTAACCTGACTTGTCCTTGGTTTTGTGGCTTGAGGAGTTAATTCTCTTCCCCTGGCAGCGGACTAGCGTCTCTCCATTGATTGGTGGACTCTCTTCCCCATCAGTACCACCCATCACTTCCCCCCTATGACGCAGTCAGCGTCATGTAAGTGAGAGTCCTGCGTGGCGCTTGTTTTCCCTTAGCGCAAGCGCAGTGGGAGTGACAGGCCCGATGGCGCAGGCACCCGGCGTCCGCCGGATGCGCGGTGACGTCATTCGGGTCGGAGGATACAAAGGGCGATCACTGATCGCCCTTTGTGTGGACAGCAGACACCTGGGATCTTGCGTTATTCAATCTACAACCAGGTATGCACTCCTTACCAATGTACCTCTATCTATGCCTCCCTGGTCCCAGAATGCCTTAGCCGTGGCGCCCCCCCCCCCCTGTACTCCTGGGATGTGTGGCTCACTACGCACTGGGATAGCTTCTTGATATTTTACTAATGGTTCTTGCATCCATGTCCTAGATCTACTGGATTGAAGTTCACATACTTCCTGGTGTATTGGGGCTGATCTATTGATCTAGTGAGCGCTGAGCCTGTGGACAATCTTGGCTATTAGCCAGCTCTGTGATCCCGGCATCATTTAACTTTACAGACCGTAGTAGAGGGTGGGTAGCTCTACACTTTTCCATGCTGTTCCTTTCCTTGGGAACATTTAGGTGTCCTTACAATTTCCTTTTCAATAGCACACTTTGGTGTTCTCGGTCTACTCATTATTTAAATTTCTCCCCCCTCTCCTTTTATTCTATTGTTTTTTTATTTGTTTCTTCTTCTCTGCCCACCCCCTTTACACCACCCCCCCCCCCCCATTTTCCCAACTCCCAATTTTTCCCTCCCCCTCTGCTTTTCCTTTTTCCCTTTTTCCCTTTTCCGTCTTTTCCTTCTTTTTCTCCCCCCTCTCTTTCTTCCTCTCTCATTATAACCCCCACTTTTTCTTCTTTTCTTCTCCCCCACCCCCCTCCCCCCTCTTTCTCCCCCCCCCCCTTCCCATCTTCTCTGTTTTTTTCCCTCTTCTCATTCCTTCCCTTTTTTCTCCCCCTTTTTCTTTCCCCCTTTTCCCCATCTTTCCTATTTCACCCCCTCTTTTCCCTTTTCCCTTTATGCTCACTTATGTCCCATGCTTTTTCTCTGTTTTCTCTCTCTTTTTTTTTTTCGCTCTGTGTTTTTCTATACCCATATATCTATTAACTGCGGCTTACCTTATGTTCTATATATATGTATATATTTTGTAGTACCGTCCAACGTCCTCCCATGTCTGCCCCCGGAGGGAACACCCCCTTTGGGTGTCCCATAATTGCCGCATACTTCCCAATGGACCAACCTTGGTGAGTCATATTTTTTGTTTTTTCTGCCACACTCCTCAAACAACTGTATTATTTGTAGCTTGGCTACAATGGAGTATATTTTGACCATTTAATCATGAGACCATATATCTTTCCAGATCTCATCGCCTCCTGAAGAAGTGACTTGGTCACGAAACATGTTGAGGACACGTCACTAGCCACATCAATTTTTGTTCTCTACTTACCTGTGGAGTTTGCAATGATCTTAATTTCTTGTGTCAAGTCACTACCGTGACTGTCAATTGTGTATTTATGTACTTTTCTTTTTGTAAATCTTTGTAATAAATAGATAATTTTTATAAACCAAGTGTTCCTTGTCTGGGTACCGCAATAGTCCAACCACCACTGGCGATCAGGGCCTTAGTTTGGAGTGACCCTTGATTTATCTCCTTCCCCCCTTCCAATTCATTTTTAGGAGGATAGTACCCACCCCTATTCTTGTCCTAACAATGAGGCAATCCATTCCTAAGCCCATATCAAAGACATTACATTTTATACTAAAGCTGGGGATGGTCAACACTGGTCTCTTACACAATAATACCTCAAACCAGGGGTCTCAAACTTGTGTCTATACAGCTGTTTCAAAACTACAAGTCCCATCATGGCTCTTCCTGTGGGAGTCATTGTAAAGATGGTTTTCCCTCTGTGATCAGTCAAACTTCAAGTGTGTTTCAGAAGCAAGGCAATTTATTTCAAATGTACCGGTACAAATGGATGAGTCTTACATGCTAAGAGAAAAAGCAGAAGTCACAACTGACACGAGGTGTGTGACTTTTTTATTGAGTCAACAGGACGCATATTATTGGCTAAAGTTCACTGGTGGCTCATGACGCAAAACAGCTTTATTGCCAATCACAGTGTCTTTTTTTTTCAATTCGTAGCAAAGCTTATGAATTTAGGAAGTAAGTTGAAACAATTGAACAATACAGGTTAGAAGCAACGTGTCTTTAGAAGCCATTTTATAAATCGGAATCTATTTTAAATTCCTACAAATAGTCACACAATAGACATAAAAAACTTTTCCAACATTCCCACCTCTTGTGTGGCTATTTTATCTCAACACATTTCGATGATAGTCCCTGTGTTATGCACTTTCTGACTGTATGTCATTAAGTTGAGCTTTAATGTCCACACAGGTCTCCTCAGAGGTAGGAAGTGCTTGATACATTGTTCTTGAGATTGCAGTTTCGATCAGTTTTTGTGAAAGTCCTTGAATACAGGGAATGCAGCAGCATCCGCAAGTGACCAGAACGGCCAAAGCCACAACAATTGAGATCAAACATGATGTGATAAGTCCAGTCCATTTACCAAACCATCCTTCAAGCCTGTTTGTGAATGGATCATTATTACCTGAATTCTCTGCTAATTCATTCGATAGAGCAGTTAGTCCTTCCAGGGCTCTGGTCACAGTCCCTCCAGGAGCTGTATTGTTAGGGATAAAGGTACAACACATACTACCAAACATTTTGCTTACCCCTCCTCTTTCAGCCAGGACCATATCTAAGGCCATTCGGTTCTGCCTTGCCATTAGAGAGGTAGGGCCCAGCTGTTCTGCTAGACCTTTTACAGCATCCCTGATATAGTTTACAAATTGTTGTTGGTTGTAGTATATATAGTTAATCCAGTCAACATTTTTATCTATAGTCACCCACCAGAGCAGAGACTCAAACCCAGCCGTTACCTGACTCCTGGCCTTAAACTCATTCGGCACCCCTCGAGGGACTCCAATCTCATCTATATAGATCTGGGAGTCAAATGACCCTTTGGGAGAGATGTCCCTTTGATACCGTTGGTGGCTCTTAGTTCACGGGTGTTCTGACAGGATTCTCAGGGGCATAACCAGCTGGACCATCGCACAATCCCCTTGGGCATTGTCAGGAATCCTAGCTCGCAGTTTCTTATCCCCACACATCCACCAGACATCAGCTCTCTGAGTGTCATGTTCAACCCAATCACCATTTTCCTTGCTAATCCTCTCCGCACAGCAGTCATCAGGTAGTGACCCAAGATCCACCACGCTACTGTTCCCTGGGAGTGCAAAACAAGTAAAATTGCCCGGATACGTAGCAACCGCTGGAGGTATCTGAGGTCTCTGCACTGGGGGAAACAACAAACTCAATGTGTGACAGGTAGAATTTGTTTCTGGTTTATAGCTCTTATTATACAACTGCAGCATACATTTTAAACCTTCTGGATCTGTATTGTAATCTAGAGGAAAAGGGACCGTTGCTAAATGTGGTCTAGCTCCAGCACAAACTAAACAGTTTTCCTTTTTTACAGTTTTAACCGTGTACCTCAACCATTCTAACCACTCATTTTTTTTCTTGGTAACCCGTCTCCAAAGCTATGACATCTTCTACTGTTAGGTTAGTAAATCTTACAGTATTACTCAGAACTTCTATTTTAGTATGGCCTTCTTCTTTCCCTTCTGTGTCTACCTTTTCCTGTTTGGTTTTATTGAGTGGTAATACCTCGAGGAAAAATTTACCTAAAAAGGATCTGTTCCCGATACCCATGCTCCCATAGAATATAGCCATTGATCCTTTTTTTTTTTGAGGTTCATTTAATGTTATCAGCAATTGGTTGCAATCTCTGCTATGTGTACAGCGGGAATTGGCCGCCTTTGTTATGGTGAGTCTTTCTTTTAAACCATTTATGCCTAGAATGTTGTACCCCCAATCTTGGTGTGCTGTGGTCCACAGGGCCTGGTTCCATACTGAACAGTCAGTTCCACTTGAAAGATAACATACATTTTTATCTGCCCATTGGAGCCTTCTTGCTTCAGTTATCTCCCTACAGTCCAATCAACTAAAATGGTACTAGTTACCCCTTCTATGAAGGTTAAGTTCAAAGCCTTCCCTGTACTTGCCCATTCTAGAGGTTCCTTTTCTTTCCAGTTTCTGCCTCCCCGTATAGACATCTCACCTAGAGTCACCAGTAAACCCAAGATAATCACTGTCCCTTTCATGCTGACCAGCTACAGAGCCCCAGGGGGTAAGGTAAGGGAGTCTTCACCGGTTTGAGATAAGCCCCACCTTGTGCGGGACCTCCCTTTGTAGCCGGACTTACCAGAGCTCTGTCGCCAACTGACCCTGCTCTGCCTGTAAAACCTTTTTGCAATGGGACTGGTGAGTCCAGGTAGACCTCTCTGCAATCCTTATTGCCGTGGGAGTGGTTAGAAGAACCTGATATGGCCCCTCCCACTTAGGCAAGTGCCAATGTTTCCTTTTTATTACTTTTATCAGGACCCAGTCTCCGATATGAATTTTCTCTTCTCCTTGGATTGGACCTTCTGGAATAGAACAGACCTCATTAATTTGTTTCTGTTTCAACAAGTTAGACATATACTCTGCTAAGGTACGTTCAGATTCTTCAACTGGTGTTTCACTTAGTAGTAAGGGTATTCTATATGGCCTTCCATGTATCATTCCAAATGGTCTCAAACCTTCCTGTGTGGGTGTAATATGCATACTAGTCACAGCTAATGGTAGGCAGTACATCCAATTTTTACCTGTTTCTTCCATAGCTTTTCTCAGTTTATTTTTTAGAATCCCATTGTGTCTTTAAACCAATCCAGCTGATTGGGGGTGGTAGGCACAATAGTTTTTTACTTGGATACCCATCACTTCTGTCAAATGTTGTATAGTTTTATTTACAAAATGGGAACCATTATCGCTGTAGATCCTTTCAGGGATTCCAAACCTAGGAATTATATCTCTTAGTAATGCTTTGGCTACAGTCTGTGCGTCCGCACTTCCTGTCGGGAATACCTCCACCCATTTGATCAAAGCATCTATTATTACCAGACAATATTTTTTTTCATTTCACATTTGTCCAATTCAATAAAATCCATGCAAATGTGTTGGAATGGATATTGTGGTGTGGGGAACTTCCCTTTTTGTGGCCTTATGCCACCCTGAGCATTGTGTCTTGCACATATAATGCATTGCGAACAAAAAGTTTTTGAGTAGTTTGTGAAGCCATAGGCTGTACATACCTTATTTAACATCTCAGTCATCCCCCTGTTTGACACATGAGTTACTCCATGTGTCAACACTGCTGCATACCTAAATAGGAATTTTATTTGATGTGTTTCTTGTGCCGCTATTTTAGCCGCTTCATCTGCCCTTTTATTTCCCTTTGAGATGGGGTCTCTATTTTTTTTTGTGTGTGCTTGACATTTGCATATTGCAAGCTCTTTTGGTAACTGTGTTGCATCTAGAAGTTCTAGAATGAAATCCGTGTGTGAAATTGGCTTACCACTAGAGGTCACCATCCCCCTGTTTTTCCATTGTTGTGCAAAAACATGTACTGTTGAAAATGCATATTGACTATCGGTGTATATGGTTACAAATTTTCCTTTTGTAATTATACATGCTCTTGTCAGTGCTACAAGTTCTGCTACTTGTGCTGAATAATGTTTTGGTAATGGCTTAGCTTCCAAGATTTCATCCTGTGTCACTACTGCATATCCAGTTGCATTTGTGCCATCTGGATTTTTCTTACTGGAGCCATCAACAAAGTGTCATGTCAGGGTTAGATAAAGGTACATCTTTCAAATCACTTAGTGGCAGTACCTTTTCAGCGATGGCAGCAGTACAGTTATGTTTATGCCCATCAGTAGGAAGTGGTAGTAATGTGGATGGATTTAATGTAGTACACCTCTGTATCGTTAAACGAGGTTGTGTCAAGAGTATTGTCATACAGGAAAGATGTTGTGCTGGGCTCAAATGTGATATCTTTTGTTGTAAAAGAATAACAGATACTGCATGAGGTACTTTGAGTGTCAGCGGGTGATATATAGCACTATAGATGCTGAGGCCTTAACTGCTTCAACTGCAGCTACCACTGCCTGTACACAGGGTGGAAGTGCTCTAGTTACACTGTCTAGTTTTGTAGAACAGTAACCAATTGGCCTCTGGCGCTCGCCATGTGACTGTGTAAGTACCGATGTCATGTGACCCTCCCTTGAGTCCACTGTTTGTTCGAAAGGTTTGTCATAGTTTTGGTAAGGCTAGCACTGATGGACTAGAAAGGACTTGTTTTAGGTCAGTAAAGGCTATCTCTGTTTCCTCACTCCATTTTATAGCATCCTGTAGGGCCATGGGGTTACCATGTATGGCATGGACCAACGGGGCGGTCAATATTGAATACTCGGGGATCCAAACCCTACAAAATTCATCATGCCCAAAAAAGACATTTTTTTTCTTTGTTTTTTTGGTCTTTGATCTCGGCACCTGGAGGAGGACTCAAATTCTTTCTTCTTCCAGGTGCCAACCTTCTTTTGAGATATTATACCCCAAGTATTTGACCTGCTGTTGCCACAACTGGAGTTTTAGTTTTATTTACCTTATGCCCTTGATCATGGAGAAAATACAACAGAGCCATTGTATCAGTCCTACAAACCTCCTCTTAGGGAGACACCACTAAAATGTCGTCTACATAGAGAAGGAGCTGGCTTCCCCCTGGGGGCATAAATTGAGCCAAGTTTGAGGACATTGCCTGTGAAAAGATGGTCCGGGATTCACAATAGCTCTGGGGCAACCTGGTGAAGGTATACCAAAGAGCGGTGTTACAGGGGCTGTCAGGACACGGAATAATCACCCTTGTTGTAAAAATGTATCTATTACAGAGGCTATACCCTCCTCTGCTTCCTTCTATGAGACTCCTCTGTTTTCGCCCCGGCGGTGTACTCCTCTACATCCTCATCTCCTTCAACACTTTGCACAAAAACCTTTACTTTCACTTTTTTTTCCCCATCGTTCTCATTTTCAAATACCTCTCTGAATGTTTAGCATATTGTAAAACATCTAAAACTGATGCAGTTCGGTAAGTAACCATGTTTTTAACAATGTAATCCTTATGATCCTGTTTTAATCCATTTACAAAAGCTATTTTTAGCTGTTGCTGATATGCACTATTCACATCCTCAGCTTTGGGGAGCCTGGAGAACACTTTAAAAACCTCTCGTAGTTTATTTAGGTAGTCACTGACACTCTCCTTGTCTTCTTGTACTGTCATATTTATTTTCTGCCAATCAGTCCGTTGTACCCATCTAAGCTGGCATCTATTCAGTAAGGCAGTCAACCTGTTTCCTAAGTCTGGAGGTAATAGATCCCTTCGCCCCTGTCCATCTGCTAGGCCGCAAGGGTCCCAATCCCCCTTTACCGAAGCCCAATCTGATCCCAGTACTCTCCTCAGGGCTCTCTCTACCTCCACCCCATTCAACTTATAACTGTTCCGTAATCCCTCTATGTTTTCAATAAATTCCCCAGGACCTAATTTTGGATGTTTTATGTGTTCTGTAGCCTTTTGTATGTCCTTCTCAGTCCATGGCTTGAAAACAGTCATTGTCAGGGGATGCTGTCCTCCTACCCCGTCTGCCTGTCCTCCCCTGGGGTTTGGGACTTCTATCAAGGGGTATTCCTCACCATCATCTACACCATACCTAATAGGATGTTTACTTGATCTCTTGGCTCCTGCTGGGGCACATAGTGCATAGGTTATGGCATCAGTTAAAGTTTCAAGGATCGATCTGTTCATCTCCTAGATTATGCTGCTATCTGGAGAAATTGAGGAAGAAGGATTGGTGTCCTGTTCAAAGGCGGTTCCTTTGACAGGGGTGGATGTTACTCAGGGCAGTGGCTTGCACCTGAGGGGGAGGACCATTATAAGTAGGTAGTCTCTGGGTGTTACAAATGAAATCATCCTCTTTGTCCACTAGGGGAAGTTGGGCTTGGCATTTCTCTTTTGTTCTTCTTCTAGCATGCTCAAGCCAGCATTCCGCCATTGCTAACCCACACCTTCTTTGATCTTTGGGTCCCAACAATTTAAGCTTATCCACCAAATCCTGACAACCTTTTACAGTTAATTTATTATTGAATCCAAATTTTCTTTCCCATTTAACACAATATTTCACAAATTTAGGGTCTTTGCTATGCATAAATTTCTTATCTCCTTCTAATGGCGCATTAGAAACACAACAGCAACACACACAATACATTCCTTTACAGAAATTATTCCCCATGATGCTCTGTTCTTTTGCATCAGTGTTGAGTTTAGAATACAAGGCTGGTAATTCTATTTTCAAAATCTACCAAAATCTATATAAAACAACAAAGTCCAAACTCCCCAAACAGGAAACATATGCACATATATATATATATCCATACACACATACACACACACACACACACACACACACACATATATATACATATATATATACACATATATATATACATACATACATACACACATATCTATATCTTCACTCCCCCTCTTTTTTTTTATTTTTATTTTTTTAGAAGTACAGTTGTTTTAAAACAAACAAAAAAAACAAATAACAAAAAAAAAAAAACAATAACAAACAAAAAAACAACAACAAGGAAAAACAAAAAAAACAAAATAGAGTGACCTGATCAGAAGTCACGCGCGCACACACAAAAGAGGAAGTGCACTTAACTTAGACGGCCGGACAAGTCCTGAACAATACAAATGTCTGTGAAGGGGGGGGGGAGGGGGGGGGAATTGAGTCCAGTGTCTAACCACAAGATTGCAGATAACTGCCTTAACAGACAAGTTCCCCGCTGTTAGCATTAATTGGGCTGTCTATAAACTTGTAAAACACCGGGGTAGCAACTCTGGTGTCACGATAACAATAAGAATACAGGTAAATCAAAAATATCAAAACACCACACACTATGGGGAGAATCAAAAAAATTGTTAAAACCTGTCTCTGCAGTACTGTCGATCAATGAACTTGTAAAGTTAGCAGTAAGGATAATCATTAGAAAGAGAGAGAAAAAGAAGTGATCACCAAGAAGAAAGTAGGCCTTGCAATCTGTTTAGATCACTCAGCTACTTTTAGCGCTTAAATCGTCGGGTCCGCAACCTTCGACATTCGGTATACCCTTCAACAAATCTTTTTTTTATCTGTCCTGGACAGCAGGCGACGTCCATTTTACTGTAGGCAACGCCCCAAATGCCTCTGTCTTCGAGCATCGGATTATACAATCCCAATGTCGGATTACAACTCATAACCAGAATCAAGTAGAAAGAGAAAAAGAGACTTAGAAAAGAATTAAAAGTAATTTAAAGTATATTACCTCCCAAACACACCAGAAGGACTGGATCACGGCAGGTTCGGAACCAGATGGTTGAACCCGGGTACTGGTAGAAATCGGCCCCTATTTGACCACTAATGTTAAGTGGGGGGACTTATTTTCTCAGTGAGTTTTGAGATCTGATACTCACCGATTTCTGATCGATCAGAACCTTAAGACCCGGGCTTGAACACATTGGTGTCGGCAAGAAGGACCAACATGTAAAGATGGTTTTCCCTCTGTGATCAGTCAAACTTTAAGTGTGTTTCAGAAGCAAGGCAATTTATTTCAAATGTACCAGTACAAATGGATGAGTCTTACATACTAAGAGAAAAAGCAGAAGTCACAACTGACACGAGGTGTGTGACCTTTTTATAGAGTCAACAGGACGCATATTATTGGCTAAAGTTCACTGGTGGCTCATGACGCAAAACAGCTTTATTGCCAATCACAGTGTCTTTTTACAATTCGTAGCAAAGCTTATGAATTTAGGAAGTAAGTTGAAACAATTGAACAATACAGGTTAGAAGCAACGTGTCTTTAGAAGCCATTTTAGAAATTGGAATCTATTTTAAATTCCTACAAATAGTCACACAATAGACATAAAAAACTTTTCCAACAGTCATGCTTGTAACTGTCAGGCTTGCAATGCCTCACAGGATTTGTAGTTTTGCAACAGCTGGAGGACCACCAGTATGAGACCCATGCTAAGGCTAAACTTTTAAAAATCTCTCTCTGTTCTCTATTCATTTCAGTTCAACGTAGTGGACATGGTACCATTGTTGAGATGAAAAAAGGAGCTGCTAGAGCACCAAAGTTTATCACAAAACTCGAATGGTTCAGGAGAATAAACAACATAGAGCAAATTGAAGAACTCATAAGTATATCTCAGGAAAAAATTATTAAGTTTTCGGCAACATGGCACGATTGGATAGTCTTTAAAAACTCCCGGGCTTACAAACAAATTATTAAGTAGTAACAGTATCCATTTCTAAAGAAAATAGGTCACACAAATCTTTGGAAAACTCATTACAGTTTGAGTCCTAGCTCATTAATCTACAATCCCCCCCCACCCCTCTTTTTTTTCCCCCAAACTCCCTCAATACCCAAATAGAATATTTTGCACCTTAACAAATAGCATGTTCATTTAAAAATGGTGTTGGATCTGATTCTATTTAATAAAGGCTCGAGTGTGAGTACAAATAAGAGAGGGGAGAGAGGGCATCCCTGTCTGGTACCATTACATAATCTAAAGGAGTTCGACAGGTGGCCATTGACACGCACATTCGCAGTAGGATTTGAATAAAGGGCTTTTATATATGCTCTCATTGTCGGTAAAATGCCAATATGATCTAAAACAGCGCCAATATAGTCCCATGCCACTCTGTCGAATGCCTTTTCCGCGTCAAGGGATAGAAAGAAGCCTTGTTTCTTATTTGATGTAAGCCAGTGGTTTATGTTTATAGCTTTGATCGTGTTGTCTCGTCTCTCCCTACCTGGGATAAACCCTACTTGATCAAGGGATATAAGGGAGGATAGTAAAGGGATAAGTCTGTTTGCTAGTATTTTGGCGTATATCTTTACATCTACGTTAATCAGGGATATTGGTCTATAATTTGTAACCTGATTGGGATCCTTACCTTCTTTGGGAATAACAGATATATGGGCTTCTAGTAATTGGTGTGGTGGATTTAGTTCGGATTGGAGGGAATGAAAGGCTTTCAAGAATCTGGGCTTTAATATGTTAGTGAATGTCTTGTAGTAGAGCAGGGGCAGTCCATCGGGTCCTGGGGCTTTGCCTATTTTCATGTCTTTAATGCCTTTATCAAACTCAGGGCCCGAAATAGGTGCTTCAAGATCTTGTGCTATGTTTACTGCTATTTTTGGAGGGCTACATCTCTGTAGAAATTCCTGAATCAGTTGGGTTCTTTTTTCTGAGTTTTGGGGACATTTAGGATTGGATGGAATGTTATACAGGGTTTGGTAGTAAAGTTCGAATTGTTTTGCTATCTCTTCATTAGATGAGTGTATTGTACCGTTACTCTCTCTAATTTGATGTATCGTGGATGAGACTTTCTTATCTTGAACTGCCTTCGCTAATAGTTTCACGCTTTTATTGCCTTGCTCGTAGTATATTTTATGACGGAGGATATATTGTCTTTTTGTTTTAAAACTAAGTTCTTCAGATAATATTTTCCTAGCATTTGTCAGTTCATCCATGGTTGTTGCCGCAATGGTGCGTTTGTGTGTTGCTTCTAGTCTATGGATTAGAACAATCAGGGATTGAATCCTTAATTGTTGTTCCTTTTTCTGTCTGGCAAGTCTGGCGATGAATTCTCCCCTAATAACACATTTATGCGCTTCCCATTGTGTGAGCGAATCAGATCCAACCCCGACATAAAGGGAATACAGATTAACGAAAAGATTTAAAAAGTCGCCGCCTTCGCGGATGACCTGCTTCTTTTCCTCTCAGACCCTCACATTTCCATTCCTAATCTTATTCGTGATCTGGAGCAATTTCAATTGATATCTAACTTAAAAATTAACCACTCAAAATCTAACGCTCTCAATATCACGCTATCCCCAGAATCAGTAGAACTCTGTAAAATAAATTTCCCCTTCACTTGGGCTACAGAGTCCATCACATACTTAGGAACAGGCTTAACTTCACCCCAATCCTAAAAGAATCAAAAGAAATCTTGAAAAGATGGAACTCATTGAATGTCTCTTGGTTTGGTAGAGCTTCATTAATAAAGATGACTATTCTAACCCGTTTTCTCTACGTTATGCAATCAATCCCAATTAGACTTCCGGTATCTTTTTTTAACTCTTTTCGTCAGGCATGCTCTTCCTTCATATGGAGAAGCAAGCCCCCTAGAATAAAATTCACTAGACTGACTCTGTCAAAAAATAAAGGAGGAATAGCATTGCCTGACTTACGTAAATACCATCAGGCAGCTTTACTAGCAAGGATAGTGGATTGGAACATCCATCACCCAGTTAAGGATTGGGTCTCATTAGAACACTCACAACTTTCCCAACCTGTTAGATCCCTCCCGTGGATACACCCAAAATATCACCCATCGATCGCCAAGTGACATCCTCTCATTGGTCCCACATTAGAGATCTTCCGAACAACTTTTAAAATGAACAAACCCTCACCATGGTTTGGCCCACTCACCGCACTTAAAAACAATCCGGACTTTCTCCCAGGGTTGGAAAAAACTTCCTTGCAACTCCCTGGCCCCACGGAGACATACTGTCCTTTCATTTCTTTAAATCAGGTGAACTTCTCTCAAGAGATGACTTAAATAATCAAATCAGCCCGAGCATAATTACCCACTGGAGATATTTGCAAATCAAACATTTTCTGACTGCAACAGAGAATGCCCAAGAATGGTCAAGACCACCCACGTCCCTAGAAGCACTGTGTTTGAAAAAAAACACACAAAGACATATTATCTCCACCCTATATATCACATTATTTGAAGATAAAACAGACCTCTCCAACGCGTCATGTCAGGCTTGGGAAAAAGATCTTGACATTAATCTTTCACAAACAGATTGGGAGACAATTTACATGTATGCACACAAGGGTTCCCTCAATGTAGCCACCCAGGAATGTTGTTTCAAAATTATCACCAGATGGTACAGAACTCCCACCTTACTGCATACATTTTCACCGCTCATATCTAATAAATGTTGGAGATGTAAGCAAGAGGAAGGCTCGATGATACATATATGGTGGTCCTGCCCACTAATCCAGACCTTCTGGAAGATGGTACATGACACTATTATCTCAATTACTTCAGAAAACATTAGACTGGATCCAGCACAGTATCTACTGCATTATTGCTTTCTCCCTAAAAAACAGTATCTGAAATCTCTGACAATGTTCATGATTAATGCAGCCAGACATTGTGTTCCCTGTCATTGGAGATCGAATACTATACCAACAAAGAAAGAGAGGTTCCGTAGAATAAATAATATCGAAAAAGTTGAAGAACTTATTAGCATAGCTCAGGAAAAAATATCAAGATTCACAGCGACATGGTACAATTGGTTAGAGTTCAAAAACACCTCAGAATATAAAGTGCTCAACATTTAAAAAAAAAATTTAAACTAATGGATAGCAGTTTACTTATCGTTCTTTATCACATTGCTCTCTCCCACCCATATCCCATTTACATTGTAATAAAATATCATAATAGTATCTCTGTAAAAAAATTTGATATATATTTTTATTGAAACTCTGTGTTTTCTCCTTTTTATTCAATCCTTTTTTTTTTTTTTTTTTTTTTTTTTTTTTTTTATGTTTGTTAGTACATACATTGTATTAATCTTAGGCTGATAGCCTTATCTTAAAAACAAATATATAATTTTGTCAACGTGACACTGTTACTTACAGAAGACTGTATACTCCTAATACTTTACACAATGTTGTATTCCTGTGTATTCATTCAATAAAAATTTATGAAAAAAAAAATGGTGAAATATTTTTTTCATTACTAGCACAAATTGAATGTTCTGTATATAAATATACGTATACCATACTTATCTGTAAAATTTATTGTATCTTAATTACCATTGTCAACAAACTCAGCTGTTCATCCTTGTACTACGATGTATTATGTTATAATTTTTCACCCAATAAAAACTTGTGAAACAAAAAAAAAAACTCTAATAGTATAATTTAATCCTTAGGAAGGTTCTGATGTTTATTTTTTACCTAACATTGATTGAAAACAAGTTTTCATTGGTTTAATCTTGTTAATTATAGGCTTTACAGCCCCCAACCAATGCTGTAGCCCAGATATCAAGCTTCTTCTTGGACTATGGTACTTTTTTGACTTGGCTGTTAACACTTATGTAGCACCCGGGGCTTTGTCTTTCACCCGCCTTTGGCTCACTTGCAGGAAAGACTTAGGATGTAAGAACAAGTCTTTATATCCCCAAGTAACTCCAAGGTCCACACCAATAGTAAACTCCAACGTAGAGTTTATTTCTTTATATGCAAAGTCAATGGATAGAAAAGTGTGGATAAAAGACAGGACAGTGAGAGTTTGGATATGAGTCCAGGCACAAAACAAATTATGAATTCACTACTCGTTCCTCAAGCAGGCTTAGATCACCTGGATAGTTCCCTATGAAAGCGGATCCTAGCAGCCGAAGTGATGCTCGGACGTTTCTTTTGTTTTCCCTTTTTAGATGCGACTAGGAGATTCTCTGCAACAGAACCGTTAATCCCAATCTTCTAGTGTTGGCTGGATCTAATCCCTCCAGAGAGTTACCAGGCCCTTCTTTCTCCGTGAACTTTTCACCGGTCCTTCAGAAGGGTCCTCCCCCGGCCTCCTCATCTCAGAACGGGTCCCCATGCCAGAGGCAGAGAGATTTCTACCGCTCCAGGTGGATACACTCCAACAATCCGTAGTGACAGGACTACTGTGGGTGCCAGCAATGCACGTAGCATATGAAGAGGAAAAAATAAAAAATATGGACAGCCGCACTCCAAAAAAACCTTTGATGGTCGCCTTTATTGTAAAAAGATGGAAAATTACACCAAAATTCATCACAGCATAGCCAGGGTAACTGCTTACATGTTTCACACTGAAGGTCAGTGCTTAATCATAGCTGACCTTCAGTGTGAAACATGTAAGCAGTTACCCTGGCTATGCTGTGATGAATTTTGGTGTAATTTTCCATCTTTTTACAATAAAGCAACCGTCAAAGGTTTTTTGGAGTGCGGCTGTCCATATTTTTTATTTTTTCATCTTCCCATGCCAGAGGCACCCTGGGATTTCTCCTTCCAGAACATGGGCCCCAGCTAAAGGTGCTGGGCCCAAGGTTGTTGCTGCAGCCCCAGGGCTAAAGGTGCCTGGGACTGATGCGTACGCGGGCCCCTGGCCAGGAGGGCCGGGTACCGCGTACCAGGACTCCAACTCCGAGAACGAAGACCAAACCGCACCCCGAAAAATAAACCCTCGCAAGCAGCGTCTGCCCCTTTTATATCCTCCCCCGGCATGCACAGCAGGTTGACCACGCCCACTGTACCGCCGCCAAGAGAGGACACCCAAGGCACAGCACTATAGCAGCGGTTCAACTCTGGCCCATTATGGCAGCGCCACCCACAGGCCACAGGGAACTACACACCAGTATACTACCTGCGGTGTAAAATAAAATGCCCTAACAATTAAGGTGGTCTGAGCCCAACTACAGCTCAAATCTTCCCCTATATTTAGGTATAGCGGGGTTAAATTTTGGGGACCCCGCTACAAAAACCCAATAAAAATAGACACCGTCCCCAGTGTCTGGAGTAAACTCATGCTCCTCCTGCCTGAGTCAGCGCAGGTTTATTCCAACTATGTACAAATTTGCAAAGTGTTTGTGCCGGAACTTATGCAATGGGGAAGGGATATGAAGGAAAGAGATGAAGGAAGAACAACAAAGTACAATATGGACATGCCATACTCAATGTCACATAGCATAATAAACATTATTATTATTCACATTTCCCACCCTTCCTAGGCTAGCTAATTCCACCCATTCTCAGGCGGTTGCTCGTAGTTCACCTGCAGAGGGAGAGAAAAACACAAAAAAAACAACATCCTACCACTACTTTATACACACGAAGGGAGTTATCCTTCCTGAGGGAAAAACAACTTCCTTCACTAAGTTTTAAATACACTAGGCCTAGTGTAAATTAGACATTTCTCAATAGGGCGCACAAAGAATCCTGCAGAACACCGCCACCTGGTGGAAGTGCTACCGTCATGACACCTTGTTTTAAACATTGAAAGACATTCTCCAACTTGAACACGTCGATCTCACGATGACCCTGACTGCATCTACCCCAAAGTCTGTGTCTTTGTGATGCTGTGAGCAGAGAGAAATGGCAACAGCTCCACTGACTCTCTCATCTCAGCAGGTTACCCCAATTCAGTGAGGGCAAAGTCCTTGAGTTCCCAGAGGGTACACTCCGGAACAAAGAAAAAAAAGAAAAAACACAGAGTCCAGTCTCTTACAGATAGAAGCGAGGGTCTGGCAAAACAAGGAGCTTCCAGTTCTTATCAAAAGTCTCAACAGAGTACACAGAATCCTCTTACTCCTTACAACAAACGACCACCCGATCCGCGTGTATGTGCCGGCCAAGGTTCCAGTCCTGTTTGCACCCCTTGAACCTGTCAGTAACAGCAGCGGAGCACATAAAATATCTGCTGGCATCGGTCACCTTCAGGTAGTTCCAGACAAAGTCCGCATACCACCTCTCTCTGTAGGCCTCGACTTCAAATAGCAAGTCCCTCGGAACATAGGGGTACTCCCATTCGTACTCGACAGCCACTCTCTGGTTGAAAAGCCGCTGCAACCTCGAGATCGGAGGAAGGGTAGCACGGTCTCCTGCACCCGGAAAGACAATTGCATCCGGAGACCTAGGCACTTTCACTGCCTTAAGTTTCAGCAAAGGGGCCTGCAATGGCACACGTTCCGCCACAGCAGCAGGCGCTGGCGACACAAGTGCGGGTAGTGCAGGCGTGGGATCATTCCTCTCCTCAGGCGCATGGGCCTCCACCCGGGGTGTTGTATCCCCAGAGTCCATGGGTGAATCCTTTCTACTTCTGGATGAGGATAAGGGGATTTTGTCCCAACCCTTCCTGGCAAAAAGTTTGTCTATCTCGACATCATCGCCAACTTCAGAAGAAGAGTCTATCTCTGAGGTATCACACTCCTCTGCTGGCAAATAGTTCTTAGTGGAGGCAGACTCACTGTCTCCCAAAAGTTCTCTAGGGTCAGGCACCCAAGCATCCCTAATGCTACAGACACTTATTTTTGTACCCTTCCCAGGCAGTCTCCGAACAGTCATGACCCCAGCCTCCTTACCGTCACCCTCCGTGAATCGCTTGGAGGTCCCTCTGACTGGACGATCCGGTTCGGGCAGGTGCTGGGATGTACCTCGACCGTGGCCGCGGGAGGCTTTCACGTAGCCCACCTTCCGCTTGGGAGGTGGAAGGGAAGACTCGGTAACGACAGAGGCAGCATCCGCCTGCTTCTCCGTCTCTGGCTCCGCAATGACCGGAACATCAGACCTGACTTCCTCCGAAGTCACAACAGTGCGCGTGGGGGTGTCTGTGGAAGCGCAGGTTTCCTCCTCTGGAGTGGCGGTTCCCGTCAGGCAATTCATCCGGGAGGCCCAAGGCTTCTCTGTAGGCTGCTCCACCTCAAAGATGAATTCTCTGCACTTGGTACACCTCCCGAAGGGCCGCAGGTGTACCACCAGTCCCTGGCATCCAGAACAGACCATCCCAAGGGCCTCCGCATCTCGGCAGACATAGAGAGCAAACCCCCCCTTGAGGCTTCAACCGAATCCCCGTATCGGTCAAGGGGGCAGCCAGTGAGACAACGTCCATGGTTGTAGCAGAAACAGAACTCCATGGGACAGCCGACATGTTGCTCACTCTCTGATCCATTACGCACTGTTCACCTGGCGCCAAAGCCACCACGTGCATCTCACGGCATGGCGAGGCTCCTCCCATGTTTCTCTTCTTTCTGCAGTGTTTGCGGGCTTTCCAAGCTCTAGACACACCCACGAACTACGCAGCTGGAGCTCTCCTCGTGGCGCAGTCCAAATTTCGCCAAAAATGCCCGACCTCCACGGAGCCTCACAGGGGAATAAAGTCCAACGTCTGAGGGGGGTTTTCACTGCAGAATACCAGACCCGAGCCCCCACGTGTAGCACCCGGGGCTTCATCTTTCACCCGCCTTTGGCTCACTTGCAGGAAAGACTCACCCTGCTACCTGCCCGTACCCTCTCTTGTGTGAAGAGGTTGAGCAATGTCACAAACTAGGGTCCTGCAGCAAGGTTCTCCCTTTAGTTGGTTCCCATCTCTTAGGATGTAAGAACAAGTCTTTATATCCCCAAGTAACTCCAAGGTCCACACCAATAGTAAACTCCAACGTAGAGTTTATTTCTTTATATGCAAAGTCAATGGATAGAAAAAGGTGGATAAAAGACAGGACAGTGAGAGTTTGGATATGAGTCCAGGCACAAGACAAATTATGAATTCACTACTCGTTCCTCAAGTACGCTTAGCTCACCCGGATAGTTCCCTATGAAAGCGGATCCTAGCAGCCGAAGTGATGCTCGGACGTTTCTTTAGTTTTCCCTTCTTAGATGCGACTAGGAGATTCTCTGCCACAGAACCGTTAATCCCAATCTTCTAGTGTTGGATGGATCTAATCCCTCCAGAGAGTTATCAGGCCCTTCTTTCTCCGTGAACTTTTCACCAGTCCTTCAGAAGGGTCCTCCCCCGGCCTCCTCATCTCAGAACGGGTCCCCATGCCAGAGGCACCCTGGGATTTCTCCTTCCAGAACATGGGCCCCAGCTAAAGGTGCTGGGCCCAAGGTTGTTGCTGCAGCCCCAGGGCTAAAGGTGCCTGGGACTGATGCGTACGCGGGCCCCTGGCCAGGAGGGCCAGGTACCGCGTACCAGGACTCCAACTCTGGAACGAAGACCGAACCGCACCCCGAAAAAAAAACCCTCGTAAGCAGCGTCTGCCCCTTTTATATCCTCCCCCGGCATGCACAGCAGGTTGACCATGCCCACTGTACCGCCGCCAAGAGAGGACACCCAAGGCACAGCACTATACCAGTGGTTCAACACTGGCCCAAAATGCCCTAACAATTAAGGTGGTCTGAGCCCAACTACAGCTCAAACCTTCCCCTAAATTTAGGTATAGCAGGGTTAAATTTTGGGGACCCCGCTACACTTAGGTAAGTGGATTCTGTGTAGGTGGGTGTCCCAATGGGATAGGATGGTGAAACACAAGATGAAACTGGATTAATTAGCTGACTATGAAAATAAACATGACCCCAACATGATATGAACCTGTAACATGCTAATCTGGTGTCTTGTGTGCTACCATTTCACCACAAAGTCTATAAAAAATGGATTGTTCAAAAGTCTTGGCTACACTTGTTTCAATAATTCTGTGGTTGCTCAAAGAATGACATATAAGCCAGATAGCCCTGTGCCATTCTGGCTAACCCTGTGCAAGGTTGGGCCGGTTAGTTCAGTTGGGGCCAGTGCATATATGTAAATTTGAGATCTGATGTCATTCAAATGTAGCTGCTACAAACAGTTTCATTTTATATATATATATATATATATTCTGAGATCTGATATCGTTCAATTGTAGCTGATACAAACAGTTTCATCTTATATTGAGATATATTTATATATATATATATATATATATTTTTTTTTTGCATAAATGTGAGACTATCGATAAGCACTTCTTTCTGTTGAAGACACTAATTATCATACAATCTTTACCCATGCTTGTTCGGCTTTTTAGAAAATATATGAAGAGAAATATAATTTGTGATCTCTTACCATATTTTGCTTTTATTTACAAGAATGCATACACAATCTTGCAATTTAGTGGCAGCCTGTCCATAGGGGGCACCCGGGCGCTGCCCCCTCCCTCCTGTAGTCACCAAAATAAACTTTTTTTTAAAAAAAAACGGGCCCTTTAAGAGTTTTTTTTTTTTTTTAAATGTCCTTTTTTTCACTGGTCAGTGGCGGTGCGTCCATAGTGGGCGCAGAAGCGCCACCCCCGCTCACTCCTGCGCCCGTCACTCACCACAACAATACATAGGTTCATGCATTGCATGAACCTACGTATTGCTGCCGCCCACTATTCAGATGGCCGAACCCTTGAGCGCCGGCCATCTGAATAACACCGTCTGGTTGGCCTTTAGAAGTGCCTATCAGAGCCAGCGGCTCTGATAGGCTTCCCGACTACAGCCTGAGGGCTGTAATTGGCTTATAAATAGCTAACGAGAGGACGCACGGGGGTGCGTTCCCTGGCCAATCAGGTTCACCGGGTCTGGTTACCGGTAACCTGATTGGCTGAAGCGACATCGAGGGCGGGAGAAGACATCGAGGATGGAAGAAGGACGGTGCTGACCCGAGGAAGGTAAGTGCAGGGCTGGGAGGGACAAACTGGCTGCATTTGGGGGACAAACTGGCTGCATTTGGGGGACAAACTGGCTGCATTTTGGGGGACAAACTGGCTGTATTTTGGGGAACAAACTGGCTGCATTTGGGGGACAAACTGGCTGCATTTGGGGGACAAACTGGCTGTATTTTGGGGACAAACTGGCTGTATTATGGGGACAAACTGGCTGCATTTGGGGGACAAACTGGCTGCATTTGGGGGACAAACTGGCTGTATTTTGCGGACAAACTGGCTGTATTTTGGGGACAAACTGGCTGTATTTTGGGGGACAAACTGGCTGCATTTGGGGGACAAACTGGCTGCATTTGGGGGACAAACTGGCTGTATTTTGGGGATAAACTGGCTGTATTTTGGGGACAAACTGGCTGCATTTGGGGGACAAACTGGCTGCATTTTGGGGACAAAATGGCTGCATTTTGGGGACAAACTGGCTGCATTATGGGGACAAACTGGCTGTATTTGGGGGACAAACTGGCTGTATTTGGGGGACAAACTGGCTGCATTTTGGGGACAAACTGGCTGTATTTTGGGGACAAACTGGCTGTATTATGTGGACAAACTGGCTGCATTTGGGGGACAAACTGGCTGCATTATGGGGACAAACTGGCTGTATTATGGGGACAAACTAGATGTATTATGGGGAAAAACTGGCTGTATATTAGGGACAAACTGGCTGTATATTGGGGACAAACTGGCTGTATATTGGGGACAAACTGGCTGCATATGGGGACAAACTGGCTGCATATGGGGACAAACTGGCTGCATTTGGGGACAAACTGGCTGCGTTTGGGCACAGTGGCTGCGTTTAATGGGCACAGTGGCGGCAATTGATGTTTTTTTTTTTTTTCAATTTGTTTTCGCCCCCCCAAAAAATTCGAGCACCAGCCGCCACTGTTGCAATTACAATGGTTTTACACTCCTGGAAATACAGTGTAATTAGAACAAGCTTAATGAGAATTTTAAGAAGGTAAACGTAGAAAAGAAAATTTATTTATTTATTTTCTTAATTAAAAGCAAGGGTATCAACTTAAGCATTAACGTTATAAGGTTATGGGTGATTCCAATGATGTGTGATGGGCCTGGCTATGGCTAGACGAAGATAACAATGAGGGACATTTGTCTTATTACAGACAGATTTATTCTCTGTACGTAATAAGTTAATTAATATCAAAATGAACATTTCTATGTGTTTATAAAGATTTTTTGCTTAGCACTTCTAAGTTCTGCAGCAGTACTGATGTAAAATTTTCTGCCTATAAAAAGTGGTTACTGTTCTGGCACAACAGAAGAAAAAGTCAGACAGTCACTATTTAGTTATTTATAAATTGGGGTGGTTGCCATCTTTTTGTATAGCTTGTTAGCTGGATCTGGTGTGGGGACGCATTGGAGGCATCCAGTCGCTGTGCCTTTAAAGAGGAGTGGGCTCCCTCCAGGCAAACCTGCTATTAATTTATCCACTGATCTACTGTATATGCTCCAAATTGGAGACTCAAAAATATAGAGTTAGGACCGCAGTACACAGAGGAATCTTGACGTATGGACTGTGGCTCCACATACACAATTTTACCAAAAGTATTGGGACGCCTGCATTTACATGCACATGAAATTTAATGGCATCTCAGTCTTAGTCCGTAGCGTTCAATATTGAGTTGGCCTGGCCTTTGCAGCTATAACAGCTTACATTTTTCTGTTTAGGAGTGTTGCTATAGGAATGTTTGACCATTTTTTTAGAGGCGCAATTTGTAAGGTTAGGCACTGATGTGGACGAGAAGGCCTGGCTCACAGTCTCCGCTCTAATTTATCCCAAAGGTGTTTTATCGGGTTAAGGTCAGGCCAGTCAATTTCCTCCACCCCAAACTCGCTCATCCATGTCTTTATGGACCTTGCTTTGTGCACTGCTGCACAATCATGTTGGAACAGGAAGGGGCCGCCCCCAAACTTTTACTACAAATTTGGGAGCATGAAATTGGCCAAAATGTCTTGGTATGCTGTTTCCTTAAGAGTTCCCTTTACTGGAACTAAGGGGCCAAGCCCAACCCCTACAAAACAACCCCACACCATAATCCCCCCTCCACCAAATGATTTGGACTAGTGCATAAAGCTAGGTCCATAAAGAGATGGATGAATGAGATTTGAGTGGAGGAACTTGATTGACCTGCACAGAGTCCCGATAGAACACCTTTAGGATAAATTAGAGTGGAGACTGCGAGCCAGGCCTTCTTGTCTACATCAGTGCCTGACCTCACAAATGTGCTTCTGGAAGAATGGTCAATCATTCCCATAGACACACTCCTAAACCTTGTGCACAGCCTTCCTAGAAGAGCTGAAGCTGTTATAGCTGCAAAGGGTGGGCCAACTCAATATTGAAACTTACGGACTAAGACTGGGAGGCCATTAACCACTTGCCAAACAGCTCACGCACATATACAGTGGGAAAGTAGCTTGTTCCCTCAAATCACCGTACCTTTATGGCAGCTCCTTTAAGAGCCATAACAGGCACGTGCACGCGCAACCTGCATGGCGGGGGACCCAATGATCACGGCACGAGAGCCAGATTGGGGATTTGTATGTGTAAACACACAAATCCCCATTCTGATAGAAGAGGAGGGACAAATCTGCTGTTCGCAGTAAGTACGAACAGCGATATGTCTCCTCCTCCAGTCAGTCCCATCCCCCCACAATTAGAAACACACACAAGGGAACACATTTAACCCCTTGATCGCCCCCTAGTGTTAACCCCTTCCCAACCAGTGACATTTACACAGTAATCAGTGCATTTTTATAGCTCTGTGTATAAATGTCAATGTTTCCAAAAAAGTGTCAAAAGTGTCCGATCTGTCCGCTGCAATGTCGCTGTCCCGCTAAAAATCGCAGATTACCGCCATTACTAGTAAAAAAAAAATATAATAATAAAAATGCCATAACAATGCCATAAATCTATCCCCTATTTTGTAGACGCTATAACTTTTGCGCAAACCAATCAATATACGCTTATTGTGATTTTATTTTTACCAAAAATATGTAGAAGAATACATATTGGCCTAAACTGATGAAGAATTTTTTTTTATTTTTAAAAATTTGGGGGATATTTATTATAGCAAAAAGTAAAAAATATTGTTTTTTTTTTCAAAATTGTCGCTCTATTTTTGTTTATAGCGCAAAAACAAAAAGACGCAGAGGTGATCAAATACCACCAAAAGAAAGCTCTATTTGAGGGAAAAAGAAGATGTCAATTTTGTTTGGGTGCAGCGTCGCATAGCGACGCAATTGTCAGTTAAAGCGACGCAGTGGCGCATCGCAAAAAATGGCCTGATCATTAAGGGGGAAACTCTTCCGGGGCTGAAGTGGTTAAAGTCCATGTGCGTGTAAAGGCAGGTGTTGCACAAATGTGGGTAATAAAGTTTATATTTGTAAATGTGTGCAACTAAAACCTGTTTATAATGTAAACTGTTAGACAGGGTCAATTTGTTTTGTTTTTTGCAGGCTAGCTGGTAAAATCTGTCATGGGGATATATTGGATGTCTCCAGCCGCCATTGTGATCTTGTTTGGCACCCAATGTGTCCCTGTGCATTTAGAGGAGTGGGCTCCCTCCAGGTAAACCTGCCCTTAATTTATCCATTGCTATATATGCTCCAAAGTGAAGACTGAGTGAGTGAGTGAGTGAGTAACTTGTATAGCGCTGCAATTGCGAACTAAATCGCCTCAAGGCGCTTTGCATCCAGTGTCGTTGAGATCGTTAGAAGAGATGGGTCTTTAGTATTTTCCGGAAGGCCCGATGGTGTTCTTCCATGCGGATATTCGTGGGTAGCGCATTCCATAGCCTTGGTCCTTGGACAGCAAACCTTCGTTCTCCCTTGGCTTTGTAGCGGGTCTTGGGGATGTGGAGGAGGTTTTGGTTAGTTGATCGAAGGTCACGAGTAGTGGTGTAGTGTTTTATTTTCTCGCATAAGTATTCAGGAGCGTTTCCTTGTGCGCATTTGTGGGTGAGGCAGAGGGTCTTGAATGTGATCCGATCCTTTACGGCTAGCCAATGGAGGCTTTTCAGGGATGGTGCGATTGATTCCCAGGGTTTTTTCCCTGTTACCAGTCTGGCCGCTGTGTTTTGGACGACTTGTAGACGTGCAACTTGATATTTGGGTAGTCCTAGGTAAAGTGAGTTAGCGTAGTCAAGCCGTGAATTGATAATGGTTCCGACTACTACTGCTCTGTCTTTTTCCGGGATGAACGGGATGAGTCTTCGTAGCAGGCGGAGAAGGTGGTGGGATCCACTGACTACTGATCCTATTTGTGCGTCCATAGTCATGTCTGAGTCAAAGATAACTCCCAGGCTTTTAACTTTGGTGCTTGGGGTTATGTTTTGTCCCAGGATGGTGGGTGGCGTCCATGTGGTCCTGGCGTTTTTCTTTCAGTTAGCGTGGAAAATGAGCAGTTCTGTTTTGGATCCATTAAGCTTGAGGGAGCTCTCTGTCATCCAATTGTTGATCAATGTAAGGCATTTTTCCAGTCCGTAATATTGATCTTTTTTGTTGTTGATGCGAAAGTATAGTTGAGTGTCATCTGCATAGGAGTGATAACGCATGTCCTGTTCACTGATGATTTTGAGGAGTGGCCGAAGGTAGATGTTGAAGAGTACCGGTGACAGGGGTGATCCTTGAGGTACTCCGCATGTATTTGTGCGTGGTGCCGAGGTAAAGGCTCCCAGTTTCACTGTCTGGGATCGGTTTTCTAAGAAGGATGCGAACCATGGTAGGTCCGTGTCTGCGACTCCTGCTACTTTGGTGAGACGCGTAAGTAGGATTTTGTGATCTACTGTGTCAAAGGCTGCACTGAGGTCCAGCAGCACCAGGAGACATGATTCTCCGTCATCTGCTGCTTCTAGTACGTCGTCCCATATTTTGAGAAGTGCCGTTTCCGTCCCATGGCCTGGGCGGAACCCCGATTGAAGTGGGTCCAGGAGATTGTGGGTATCCAAATGAAGCTGTAGCTGTTGTGTTACAACTTTCTCGATAATCTTGGAGATGGTGTTCAGGCTTGTTACCGGTCTTCTAAAATTTGGGTCATTCGGGTCAAGGTTAGGTTTCTTTAGGAGGGGTTTGATTATTCCTTGTTTAAGGGAAGTCGGCACAATACCTTCTTTGAACGATTGGTTGATGAAGTGTGTTATGTGGGGTGCCAAGATGTCGGTACATTCTTTCAGCAGTTTTGCCGGAATGATGTCGTTCGGTGAAGTGCTATCTCGGAGGCTTCTGATGATGTTTTTAGTAGTGTCGATTGTAATTGGGACCAGAGTAAATTTCTTTGATTGCAGAATATTTATCTGGTTCTTTTCTTCCTTTGGCTGTGTGGGGTTGTTTGATTTTTCCTGTTGAATTATTTTCCTAATGTTATCAATTTTGTCGATAAAAAAAAGTGGATAGTTCATTGCAGAATTCCTGTGTTTCGTTTGCTGAAGACTCCAAACAGGTGGGATTCATGGTCTGAGCTACTAGTTTGAAGAGTTCGCGGGGGCGGTTTAGGGCTTTTGCGATGGTGTTTGCGAAATGGTCTCTTTTTGCTTTGAAGATTGCTTTATGATATTTCCTAGTGAGTGCTTTGTAGATTGTGTAGTTCTCCTTTGTTGCATTTCTTCTCCAGGCTCCTTCTGCTCTTCTGCGTTCTTGTTTCAGTAAAGTAAGAGCGTCATTGAACCAGCCTGCATTGTTTTTGCGGATGAGTGCTCTGCGTCTTGGAGCAACTGTATCTGCTGTCTGTAGCAAAGCATTGCTCAGGAAGTTGAGTGTTTCTTCTGTTGAGTGGTTTTGGTTTAGCATTTCCATATTGTTCAATAGCGTGGTTTTGAAAAGCTCAGAGTATAGTTTCTTCTGTGATCTTGTCCAGTGTGTTGTTGCTGATTGTATTGATTTTTGGAGGGCCGTGTTGGTCGTTATAGTAAACTTGATGGCATGATGGTCTGTCCATGGTAGAGGCTGGTTGTCCAGTGTGTTGATGTCCATATCTTGTTTGAAGATTAGGTCAAGAGTGTGACCTGATACATGAGTAGGAGTATTTATCAATTGTTGCAAGCCTAGTTTTTCTAGTTGGTCGATGCAGGCAGTGGCGATAGGGTCTTCGGGGGAGTTGGCCCAAAGGTTGAAGTCTCCAAGTAGCAGCAGATTTTTGGTTTTCATGGTGTATGTCGAGAAAAATTCATTTAAATGTGTGAGGAGGTGTGTCTTGGGTCCCGGTGGTCTGTAGCAGAGCAGTATGTGGATGGTATCCTGGGGTGTAGTTTGTAGTTGCAGAGTGAGTGTTTCCATGAAAGGCAATGAGTTCTGTAGAGTTGGTTTGATGAACGTAAGGTGGTCTTTGTAAATTACTGCTAGGCCCCCTCCTCTTTGTCCTGTTCTATGCTCCGTTAGGATGCGGTAGTTCTCCGGCACTAGTTCTGCTAGGATGGTATTGCAGTCGGGTGTTAGCCAGCTTTCCGTGATGAAGAGGCAGTCTATGTTGTGTTGGGTTATGAAATCATGGATTTCCTGTCTGTGTTTGACTGCAGATCTGGTGTTGATTAGGGCACTTGATAGATGTTGTAGATGCCATGGTGCTCTGTTTTTTCCTGTTGATAGTCGACTGATTCTTACGATTCGTTCTTTTTGTAATTTTTTTTGGATGGGTGTTGGTAGTGTTGTGGCAAAGTTCTTTAGGCTTTGGATGGTGTCGGCTGAGTATATAATGTTAACCATGTTGAAAAAGTGCTGATAATGATGAGGCGATGAGATGATGTTGATAACGATGATGATCCTGATGTTGATGATGATGATGATGATGAGCGATGCGATGAGAGAGCTGCTGAGGTGTGCTAATGCTTGAAGTTGGTGTTTGATGTTGTCAAGGATGATGATCCGATAGACTCACAAAAATACAAAGTTAGGACCACAGTACACAGAGGAGCCTTGAGGTAGGGACTGCGCCTCCACATATATTTGCAAATGTGTGCAACAAAATCCTTTGTTTTTAACGTGAATTGTTAGACAGTGCAATATTTTTTTGCAGGCTAGCTGGTAAGTGCTGGGAAATATTTGTCTGTTTGTTTAGTTGCTATTTAGTGGCCCAATCATGCAAAACTAAATCTGTTGTTTCAGTAGCAAAACAGACCTAAAAGATAACATTTTTGCATGCAAATTGCACATTACTGTACCGTGATAACTTCAAGCTGAACTCCAGGTAATCATCTACCAAAGGTACAGTTGTCCTTTACCACTTCCCAACCGCCCGCCGTCATTATACGGCGACAGTATGGCACTCCTGCGCAAATTTCCGTAGCTGTACGTGGCGCCCCCTGCAGTGCCCGTGACGATCGGATTAGTTCCAGAACCGATCAGTCTCCAGGGCCAGCCCACTGATTTCTGGCCTGAACCTGGTGATCGGTTCTGGCAAATGAAAGACTGTCCTCTGCCTGTAAGTGTTAACAAAGGCCGAGGAAGTGATGTCATCTCCCCTCGTGGAACCCTTTTTGCTTCCAAAGAGAGGAGAGAGGAAGTCCAAATGTGAGTTGCACCAACACTACACTCACACAGTACACGTAGGCACACATTTCACCCCCTGATCACCCCCGATCGCCCTGTTACTGTGTCACCAAGTGCAGTTTTCAGATTTTTCATTGATCACTGTACTGGTGTCATTTGTGACACTAATCAGCGTTAGGGCAGTTAGTAGTAGGCCCATGTAGCTTTAGGGTAACCCCCATTAACCCCTAATAAAGGTTTAAAGGTGTTGTAAAGGTTCAGGGGTTTAAAAAACAAAAATCAAACATGTCATACTTACAACCTCTATGCAAGGGTTTTGCACAGCGTGACCCCGATTCTCCTCTTCTGGGGTCCCTCCGCGGCGCTCCAAGCTCCTCCTTTTCTCGAGTGCCCCGTCGGAGAAGCGTTCTGCTTTGGGACACCCGTGTGGGCGCTCTCCCATGTCCTGCTGCTGCGTTTATAGACACAGACAGCAGGACTCGGCACGGCCCCCCAGCGCCTGCGTCATTGGATTTGATTGACAGTAGCGGGAGCCAATGGCTGCACTGCTATCAATCTATCCAATCAAGACACTGGCCAGAGCTGGTGTGCTCGTTCCCGTAACAGGTAACACAGGGCTCAGGTAAGTACAAGGGGGGCCGGGCGGCTTAATGCATAGAATGCATAGAATGCATTAGGGTAAAAAACCTTGAGGGTTTAACAATCCCTTTAACCCCTTGATCAGCCCCAGTTAAACCTTTCACCCCCTGTCACCAGTGTCACCAATATAGTGTACAGATCTTTTTTCTGATCACTGTATTTAGTGTCACGGGTGACGCTAGTTAGCCAGTTAGCTACTTACTGTCACTGTCAGGTTTTTGTAGCGTCGGGGTACCCGCCATATATTACCGAATAAAGTTTTAACCCCCTGATCGCCCCCCAGTACAGGTTTTAGCATCAGTTAAGGTCAGCGTCAATCCCAGGCAGCGTCAGATTAGTGCCAGTAGTGCTTACACCCACGCACGTACCTTACACCTCCCGTAGTAGTATAGCGTTTGAACGGATCAATATCTGTGATCTGTTCAGATCTATACTAGCATCCCCAAAAGTTAAGTGTTCCCAAAAAAGCAGCTTTAGCGGGATCAGCCCAGACACCTGCTAGCACCTGCGTTTAGCCCCTCCGCCCAGCCCACCCAAGTGCAGTATCAATCGATCACTGTCACTTACAAAACACAACACACAAAACTGCAGCGTTAGCAGAGTCAGACCTCTTCCCTGCGAACGCTAACAGTTTTTTTGGTAGCGATTGAAGCAGTCGCTGACAACCAGTTGCTCTTTTGCCTGTGAGTCACACTAGTTGTACCTGTAAATTTAGAGGCCAAAATGTCCAAACAGAGATACACTAGTAAAAAGGCCTACACGTTGCTGAGCATGACAAATGAGAGCGAAGGGGAAGCTGCCTCACTATCAGATTCAGGCTATACGAACCGGTAGAGAGCAGCTGTACCCTAACACATAGCTCATATGACCGAGTAGTGATCCCTACCCCGTTCTTCTGTTGTTGAGGTGCAAAAACCGCATCTCATATGGAGCAGAGAGCCAGTACCAGTGCTGTTTCACTGTTTTTCACGGAAGATCTCTATAGCTCTATTGTGGACCAAAGCAATTTGTATGCTGGTCAATTCATCGCCGCTAATCCCCTGTTGACCCTTGCCAGAGATTGGAAACCTATTACGGTTTCTGAATTTAAGACCTTTCTGGGCCTAACCCTCCTCATGGGCATAATTAAAAAAAGTGAGTTGCGGTCATATTGGTCCACTGACCCAATTCACCATCTGCTTGTGTTCTCTGTTTCCATGGCCAGGACACTATACGAGCAGATCTTGCGGTTCATGCATTTCAATGACAATGAACTCTGTAATCCTCGGGGTGACCCTGAATTTGATCGGCTCCACAAAATACGGCCCCTTGTAAACCACTTCAACCAACAGTTTGCAGCCTTGTTTACTCCCGATCAAGTTGTCTGCATTGACGAGTCCCTAATTTTGTTTTCTGGCCGCTTGTCTTTCAAACAGTACCTCCAAAGCAAAAGTGCCAAAAATGTGGTCAAGATGTATAAGCTCTGTGACAGGGCCACAGGCTATACATATAGTTTTATGGTTTACGAGGGAGCCCCACAACTGCCTAGACTACATAGGGAGCACTGGCAAGATTGTGTGGGACTTGGTGTCACCCTTATTCGGAAAGGGGTACCACTTGTACATGGACAGTTATTACACAAGTGTAAATTGGTGTATGGGTTATGTGAGCTCTATAGGTATAGTATATCCAAACCTGTTATATGAGACCTGTTATATAAATACCAATGATCAAAGTGCTTGTGCCCAAAACAAAGTGGATATATTTAAGAAAATATATAAAATTATAAAATAGTGATTGCTGACGGATCTACAATACGGAGTGGTTATCCTTATCTAAATGAACCAAAGGCGCTAATCCTAGCCATATTTGGTGAGTGGCCATTTCATTAGGTTGTGGTGGATGCACATATATGGTGAAGGTAGCAGCAAGGCACCATTGAAAAGGAGCGATTTTTCACTGAGGACACTGATTAAATTGTTTGCACCTGATTTTTTCACTTGTTACCATTTGCTGTTTTTTTTTGCCGATGAACTTAATGAATTGTACAACCCATTTTTTTTTGTTTAAGCACTTTATATTCTTTGAAATGGCAGGTTTTTTATATTTTCACTATTTTATAATTTTATATATTTTATTAAATATATACACTTTGTTTTGGGCACAAGCACTTTGATCGTTGGTATTTATATAACAGGTCTCATATAACAGGTTTGGATATACTATACCTATAGAGCATAGAGCTCACATAACCCATACACCAATTTGTGTTTGTTTTTTTGATATCATAAAGAGTGGTAATACATATAAAAAAGTTAGCACAATCCACCTATCATATATAAATTTTAAACACTCAGCCCACAGGGGTGTATGCTTTATCTGATTGCAGCAAACTTAATAAGCATATATTGAATTGTATCTTGGCTAGGTGCACATTTTTGCATACATATATATGCCACTTTTTAGTCACCTGTTTGATTGTGGAATTAGCGCACAATCTAATCGCCAGGGCTTTTCCCAACAGCTTGTAGAATCCCGACTTAGACGGGGGGGAGAGAGCCTGCTTGAAGTGTAATGATTTGCTCGCAGTGAAGTGGAGGGATAATTGGAATGTTTTCGTTCTGTCCTCCCTTCACGCAGATACGACTCTCCAAATTCCAACGGCGACTGGTGTTCTTGAGAAGCCCTTCTGTGTCCACGAATACAACCTTAATATGGGAGGGGGGACTTCAATGACCAGATGATGGTGCCGTACTTAATTGCCCGTAAGGCCAGACGCTGGTACAAAAAGTGTCTGTATATCTATTTCAATTGGCACTGCTGAACGCTTGTGCGCTATACAAAGCGTCAGGACGAACTGGATCCTTCCTTAAATTCCAGGAAGAGATTGTGACAGCCCTTTTGTTTCCAGACGGTGCTGTGCCCCAACTTCCCAATGCAAATGCAGTGAGCCGGCTGCATGAGAGACACTTTCCAGAAGTCCTCCGTGGTACCCCAGGACAAAGAACACCCCAAAAAACATGTTGTGTCTGTAGGAAACACGGATACAGGCGTGACACCCGCTTTTTTGTCCCTCCTGTCCTGGCCAACCTGGTCTCTGCATCAGTGAATGTTTCCTTCGCTACCACACACTAGTGGAGTATTAGCATAGGGTATAGCACTGCACAATATACAAATATACAAATGTAGGGCACAATTTTATATGGTCTCCAAACCTGGAACCTTTACAGTTACAAATAAAGTGTAAAAAAAAAGTAAAAAAAAAAATATGTTGTACAGGACACCGGGAATGTGTCCTGGATGGCAGGTACATTCCCCCAATATTTGAGTTGTGGTCCCTTTAAGGGGGGCAGTTGCAGAGTCTTCAAACCCTGATTACTAGGACTTTGGTACCAAAGGGGTTAAGTCCCAGGGGAGGGAGGCTTGAAAGGCAGCAGAGGGAAATCAGCACCTGTGTCAAGGAAGTGAGTGAGAGAGAAAGAGAGTCTCACAAGCTGTGCAGCAAGTGTTAGCTCTTTGACCTACGGAGACACAGACTGCTGACCCCCTCTGTCTGGCCTGCCTGGCACCCTTGCTCTGGAGAAGCCTACCCCTGTATGGGACCAAAAACTAGCGGTGAGCCTGCTTAAATTATCAACACCAGGATTTTGTACTGTTATTTACTGTGGCTGAAGTAAGCTGTCGTTTTGTTTAGTTGTGATTGAAATAAATATGAACTGTTTGCTTTCAATAAACTGGCTGGTGGTTATTACAGAGCTAACCCCAGGTTACAATATATATATAAAAAAAGCCAAAAATAGTAGTAATTTTCTTGTTCTTCTCTCCCTATTATTCTCTCTCTATTGTTCTCTCTCTATTGTTCTCTCTCTATTGTTCTGCTCTGTTTTACTGCATTTTATGCTTAACTGCAATGTTTTTTTTTATATGTTTTATCATGTTGGCTTTTCAGGTATGTAATCCTTTTATAATTCACTGTTTACTGTGTTTTATTGTTAACCATTATTTTCTTTATAGGTACGCCATTCAGCTGCAGCACTGATTTATTTATCTTGACAGCAACAGCGTTTGCTCTCACGATACGTGAATCAGAGACTCCAGCACTGTAGGAGGCGATTTCACCCCCACAGTTAAAAAAAGAGCACATGTGCTGAAGCAAGGGGGCAGGGGTGGAGGGGCGATTCACCCCTAACATTAGGGGTGGATTGCCCCCATGCTTCAGCATATATTTTTTAGGCACAGATTGCAATAAAAAAATTGTTTTATTGAGTTATTGTTTTATTGTTTCCATTATTTGCTTTTCAGGTACACCATTCAGCTGCAGCACTGATTTATTTTTCTTGACAGCAACAGGGTTTGCTCTCACGATATGTAAATCAGCGACTCCAGTGCTGTAGGAGGTGATTTCACCACCACAGTTAAAAAAAAACTGTGCATGTATGCCCATCATTAGAAGTGGGTGGATGTATTCTAATGGTGGGCATACCAACCGATCAATCTCTTTTTTCGTTTAGCCCACAGGATGCATGAAAAAAAAAAACATTACAATATATACCCAACAAGGACCAGCGATGTACTGGTATGTTGCTGGACTTTGATTGGTTATACTAGAATGATGCCTGCAGGTTTAGGTATCATCTTAGTATCGTTCTTTTCAGCCGGCGGTTGGCTTTCATGTATCCGCTAGACTACTTTTACTAGCAGTGGGAGGGAACGCCCCCCCCTCCCACCTCTTCCATGGTTTTCTCAGGCTCTCTTGTCCCACCGGGGAACCCGAGAATGCAGCCGATGGTTCCGCCAGCTGATCATAGAGCATATCGGAGACAAGAATGGCTCCAATCATCTCTATGGCCTAAAAAATCGGAAGCTATGAGCATTTCATGACTTTGGTTTCGCCGGATATAAACAGCGCCGTTGGGAAATTGGGAAAGCATCTTATCATACCAATCTTGGTGTGGTCAGATGTTTTGAGGGCAGAGGAGAGATCTAGAGCCTAATAGACCCCATTATTTTCAAAAAAGAGTACCTGTCACAACCTATTGCTATCATAGGGGATATTTACATTCCCTTGATAACAATAAAAATGAAAGGAACAGTGTAAAAAAAAAAAAAAAAAAGCAAAAAATAAATAAATAAGAACATAAAAAAATAAAGCATCCTTGGCCCCCCGTGCTCGCGCGCAAAGGCGAACGCAAACATTGGTCTCGTATCATAAGTAAACAGCAATTGCACCATGCATGTGAGGTATCACCGCGAACGTCAGAGCAGTAGACCTCCTCTGTAAATCTAAAGTGGTAACCTGTAAAGGCTTTTAAAGGCTTTTTAAAATATATGTAGTTTGTCGCCACTGCATGGTTGTGCGCAATTTTAAAGCATGTCGTGTTTGGTATCTATGTACTTGGCATAAGATCATCTTTTATATTTAACCAAACATGTGGGCAATATAGTGTATTTTAGTATCAAGGAGACTGATTCCCTCTAGAGAAAATAAAGACGGCTACTGTTGGCATTTCCTGGGCAATAATAAACCAAAATTATTAAAAATGAATATGAATTTTATTAAAGTATCAAAAATAAAAATTGTCACATACAAAGAGTAAATGTTGCTTGCTCCATAAAGGAGCTAATGGAGACCAGTCCAATACAATTGTAAAGTAGTATTCCACCATACAAAAGGAGGAAGCAATGGGTGTAACAACAGACTAATACAAGGACAATAACAAACAATGAACAAATCGCCTGCTCCACGTGTTCCAAATGTAGTTATAAGCCTTACGGGTCCAGAGTCCCTCTGTTTATTGTTTTTAGGGGAACTAGATAGCGACAGAAGTCTGTCCCTACTCCTGCCTGCTGCTTTACGTTTGGCATAACGAATCTGCTTGTGTGAATATCTGCGTTCGCGGAATCGCACATACAGGTCCTTCCCTTCCTTGTTCAGGGCGGCTGGTGTAGAGCAGTTTCTTTTAATTCTCATGAATTGACCAGTAGGTATCCCATTTTTTTGCCATGATAGATGGTGACTATCCGCTTGTAAAAGCGTATTGGCGGCTGTGCTTTTGCAAAATGTGCTGGTGTTAATTCTGCCATCATTTAGTTCAATGAGTAAATCGAGAAAAGCAATCTGTGATTGGTCATGTGTGTAAGTCAGGCATATATTACGCCTGTTAACATTCATTTAATTCTTTAATGAAGCTATGCAAATCAGTGACGTCACTAGTCCAAAGAACCAGGATGTCATCAATGTACCTTAGCCATGTATGTACATGGCCAAGGTACATTGGCATGTTGTAGACATCCTCTTCCTCCCATAGGCCTAAATTTAGGCATGCATATGCCGGGGCCCATGCTGCCCCCATAGAGGTGCCTCTAATCTGTTGATAAAAGTTGGGGGAAAACTGAAAAAAGTTATTGGATAACACAAATTGCAAAAGGTCAATCACAAATTCATTTTGGTGGCCATAATCCGGATAGAATTGATCAAGAAAAGTCTTTACAGCTCTAATGCCGCATTCATGCGGTATTGAGGTGTACAATGCTTCGACATCGATACCCAGCAGCCAGGCCTCTCCTTCTATTTTTAATTCTGCAATTTTGGCCAATACATGGCGCGTATCTTGCACATATGATTTCAGCTGTATTACCATCCCTTTAAGGAGGGAATCAAGGTACTTTCCAATTCGGTCTAGGGGTCCACGTATAGCCGATATTATGGGTCTCCCTGGTGGTTTTTCAAGTGATTTGTGGACCTTTGGGATACAGTAAAAAGTGGGGACATTGAAGTCTTCCACCATTAGATATTCAAATTCCCGTTTCGTCAAGAGTCCAGCCTCTTTTGCGTCATCAAGTCTACTATTAAGTTCAGCTACCACTTTTGGGAAGGGGTCATGATTGATTCTCCGGTACGTGTCTGATTCGCTCAATAAGCGTTTCACTTCCATTTCATAGTCTTTGTCGTTCACCAGGACCACGTTTCCTCCCTTGTCACTTCTCTTTATGATGATATTTTTAGCTTCCTGTAGCTCTTTTAACGCTTGGCGTTCTGACCGTGAGCGGTTATCATGATCTTTGTGACTCCAGGTTATTTCCCTAAGGTCTTTTTGCACCAATTCAAGGAACATATTTAACCAGCGGTTTTTATATCCACAGAACTATCCAAACACATATGACATAATTGGCGTCCGGACCTTTTTGTTATTTGTTCATTGTCCTTGTATTAGTCTGTTGTTACACCCATTGCTTCCTCCTTTTGTATGGTGGAATACTACTTTGCAATTGTATTGGACTGGTCTCCATTAGCTTCTTTATGGAGCAAGCAACATTTACTCTTTGTATGTGACAATTTTTATTTTTGATACTTTAATAAAATTTATATTCATTTTTAATAATTTTGGTTTATTATTGCCCAGGAAATGCCAACAGTAGCCGTCTTTATTTTCTCTAGAGGGAATCAGTCTCCTTGATCCCAATAGGGGAAAACCCCTTCTTATATGCAACTATTTTGGCTACGGCAGACACCCACACTGGGGAGTGTCAGAGAACCAATCATCACTTACTATATTTTTGACACACAGTATAAAACATGTGCTACTTTTCTTTTTGCAGTAGTGTATTTTAGTGCATTAAAATTCAAAAAAGTGTATTTTTCCCAAAAAAATTGCATTCGAAAAATCGCTGCGCAAATACTGTAATAAAATAAAAATTGCAACACCCACAATTTTAATCTGTAGGGCCTTTGCTTTAAAATAAATATATAATGTTTGGGGATTCAAATAAATTTTCTAGCAAAAAAAAATATTTTTTCATGTAAACAAAAAGTGTCAGAAAGGACTTTGTCTTCCCTACCTATCACTACCTATCACAGTTTTGGAGGCCCTGAAATGTCAAGATAGCACAAAACCCCCCAAATGACCCAATTTTGGAAAGTAGACAACCCAAGCTATTTGCTAAGAGGCATGGTGAGTATTTTGCAGCTCTCGTTTGTTTTGGAAAATGAAGAAAGGAAAGGAAAATTTATTTTTCATTTTTTATAGTCAGGAGTGAAATCAAAAGTTTACGCCCTTAGAAATCCTGAAGGCGGTGATTGGTTTTTGGTGTCCTGTACGTGGCTAGGCTCCCAAAAAGTCTCACACGTGTGGTATCCCCGTACCCGTAGGAATTCCCCTAGGACAGTGGTTCTCAACTCCAGTCCTCAGGACCCACTAACAGGCCAGGTTTTCAAGATAACTGAAATACATCACAGATGATATCATTTGCTGCTCAATGATTGCAGTATTCTAGTCTGCATCTCCCATAGGTAATACTTAAAATCTGGCCTGTTAGTGGGTCCTGAGGACTGGAGTTGAGAACCACTGCCCTAGGAGGAGCAGCAGAATGTATTTTGGAGTTTAATCTTTTTTTATTTAATGTATTTTGGAGTCTAATTTCACATATACCCATGGCATCAGTGACAACTTTGTGTAAAAAAAAAAAAAATTGTCATTTTTTATTTAACTTGTGACAAAAAAATTAAATATTCAATGTGCTCAACATGCCTCTCATCAAATTCCTTGGGGTGTCTACTTTCCAAAATGGGGTCATTTGGGAGAGTTTTGTACTGCCCTTCCATTGTAGCACCTCAAGAAATGAGATAGTAGGCAGTCAAACTAAAATCTACGTAAATTCCAGAAAATGTACCCTAGTTTGTAGACGCTATAACTTTTGTGCAAACCAATAAATATATGCTTATTTAATTATTTTTTTCTGAGACCTGTGGCTGAATGCATTTTGGCCTAAATGTATGACTAAAACTTAGTTTATTGTATTTTTTTAATAACAAAAAATATAAAATATTATTTTTTTTCAAAATGTTGGATTTTTTGTTTATTTCGCAAAAAATAAAAACCGCAGAGGTGAATAAAATACCACCAAAATAAAGCTCTATTTGTGGGGGGAAAAGGACGCAAATTTTGTTTGGGGACAGCATTGCATGAAAGCGCAATTAACAGTTAAAGCAGCGCAGTGCCAAATTGCAAAAAGTGCTCTGGTCAGGAAGGGGGTAAATCCTTCTGGGGCTGAAGTGGTTAATACCTAACCCTCCTGCTGCCTGAACCCACTGTTGGTGTCCACACTTCCATACCTGCTGCCATCAAGACCTACACTGGCTAAAATATCTTCAAAAACTGACACCTTGGAAAGTGTTATGCCGCGCAAGTCCAAAGTGAGCTTTTGGTCGGAAATTCCGACCGTGTGTATGCTCCATCGGACTTTTGCTGTCAGAATTTCCGCCAACAAAATATTGAGAGCAGGTTCTCTATTTCTCCGACGGAAAAAGTTCCTATCTGAAAATCCACTCGTCTGTATGTAATTCCGACGTGCAAAAAAAACATGCATGCTCAGAATCAAGCATAAGAGCTGAACAGCCTATTGAACTTCATTGATCTCGGCTCGTCGTACGTCTTGTACGTCACTGTGTTCTTGACGGTCGGAATTTGACAAGATTTGTGTGACCGTGTGTATGCAACACAAGTTTGAGCCAACATTCCATCAGAAAAAATCCACGGTTTTCTTGTCGGAATTTCCAATCATGTGTACGCGGCATTAGACTCTCTGTGTGCTGTGATTCCTACCTTCAACTAGGTATCCAACACCCAGAAGTGTGATTGATTCTGAAGATGTTTTAGCTATCAGAGCTCCTGAAAACACATATCAAAGGCATTGAGGGCAGTAGGGGTAAGTATTTTGCAGTGAGTCATTTTAAGAAATACAGCTAAGTTACTTCACCTCCCTTTCTGTATTTGGCTAATTAGGAAATAGCAGCAAAATGATGATGTTATCTCTCTGGCCATTCTGCTTTTTTGCACCAGATTGGGCTTTAGGGCTGTCACTCCTTCCCCAGTCTGTGTTCTATCATACAGAAAATGCAAGAGGCAGATGTGAAAACAGATTCAGGTAGTTACATTAGTTGCATTTAAAAATACATTTATTATCTTTTTAAACGAATACATCCATTAACTGGAGCTTTGTTTATCTATCAGGAGTTCAGATGATAACTACACATGAATACAATGGATATTAAATATCTACATAGGTTGATAAAGACACATGTGTAATTGGTGAATTACAGCGCTCGTCCTGATGTTTAAAGAAAATATTGCTGCAACTTAATATGTGAGACACACACTATATAATAAATTCAGAAAAAGTAAGCTGCGCAAATAACAAATTATAATGCCTCTACAATATGTGCATTACAAATGAAAATACACCCTCTCACAAGTGTAATAATAAATGAAAAAAAAAAAAAGGCAAGACAACAACAAGCTTGAAAGTTGCAATCAAAAACCCCAGTAAAAAATCTGATCAGTGCTTGTGTTTCAAAGTCTCTTTCAGATACAGTGAATAATTGTTATATATAAATTCATTTATCCTCCCATCTGTTGGTGTCACCATGTAATTAATGGTGGAAGTGCAGAATAAATGGTAAACCTTTCCACCCAAATGTCAAACGTGATGATTTAATCAAACACCCAAGAAGAAGTGATGACAGAAGGATCCTCCACCTATATTATGCTGCCGCTTACCAGAAGCCGAGATCTCTTTTTAGGGAGATCGTAAACGCATTGGGCTATTTCCCCTGCCCTGGGTCTCTGTACCCTGGAGTCTGAAATGCCATCAGTGGTTCTCAGTCAAAGGCTCCGTGATAGCATTCATTTCTATGTAAACAAAAAGGGGGATGCCACCATAGCGTAATTCCATAAAAACATTTATTCCACAAATAAAAGAATCACACTTACAGTTAAGCTGATAATATAAGGCAGTTGTATTAAATTCGAGCCGGCCGGCTCTCAATCACAGCCCGTAACTTCCGGGACTGGCAGTACCCGGTGACGTCAGCACGCCGCTTTACCCTACGCCGTTTCGTCAAAATTGACGTCTTCCAGGGGCACCTTTTTGTTTACATGGAAATTAATGCTATCATCACGTTTGACATTTGGGTGGAAAGGACTCTTTACCATTTATTCTGCACTTCCACCATTAATTACATGTTGACACCAACAGATGGGAGGATAACTGAATTTATATATAACAATTATTCACTGTATCTGAAAGAGACTTTGAAACACAAGCACTGATCAGATTTTTTACTGGGGTTTTTGATTGCAACTTTCAAGCTTGTTGTTGTCTTGCCTTTTTTTTTTTTTTTTTTCATTTATTATTACACTTGTGAGAGGGTGTATTTTCATTTGTAATGCACATATTGTAGAGGCATTATAATTTGTTATTTGTGCATCTTACTTTTTCTGATAAAGACACATGTCCACCCAGTACAACCATAAAAAAACGACCTTGTGTATCTTCAGAACCACTAGCTGTTCCAGAGAAAGGGGAGACCCCTCAAGATGAAGAAAACTGAAAGAGAAGGGTTGACTGGTGAAAGTAGATGAGTAAGATTGAAGTTCAACAGAAAATGGTGGACTTTGTGGATATTCGAGCTGAATTACAAGCATTATTCAACTACCTTCTACTAAGTCTCCAACAACTGACAGCTTTGGAAGGAACTTTCAGGGTCATCCATCTTAAAATCACATGGAATGGACACCTACTTCATAAGCTTTACAAGTTCAACAATCTGGGAAGTATCAAGATTTACAACAATCTTTATCTGAGCAAAATTAACACACAGGTGAAAAGTCCGATCCAGGTCATCAAGTTTCCTCACAAAGACAGAGGTTGTAAAAGAGAAGTTCAACACATCTTGATGGACGTTTTGGACACTAAGTGAAGACCTTTCGTTTTCTCCAGTGATTTATTCACTTCTTAAACTGGTGTCCTTCCTCTACAAAGTCTTCAACACTTGACACCAGTAGCAACAAATTCCAGTTTCATCATTTCCAAACTTAAATTGTCCAATTCATTATCAAATTCATTCATTCATTATCCAAATTATTCATCATTATTCATTCATGATCTAAATTATGTCATCTTCTTTGTAAACTCAATACATTGGTCAACTTGGGAATTATTTAGATTTAAAACCTTGTTTAAGAAACAATTCTCAACACACAAGTTAGAAGTCTGTTCCAGGTCAACCAGTTTTGCCTGTTGAAAGCTTCTTCAAGGGCTGGAAAATCTAAAGTTCTGAACAGATAATCACCAGAACGGTGAAAGCAATTAAAAAAAAAACAAATGATACAGTATTTCCTACCATAATTTACTAACTGTATCTTGAGAGTCATCTTTGGATTTACACATTGCATTAAAAGATGTCTTTAAAATATCAGAGACGGGGAAAATATATCTGGAGGCTTCCGCAGAAAATACCAGAAGAAATCCACAAAAGGTGTCCAGAAGACTCAGCAGAACTCTAAGCTTCCATATGGATCATGGTGGACATCTGTTAGTCGTGGTTCATTTCATTTTCTGCCTCTCCATCTCAAGCTTTATTCTCCTCTTCTCAGGAATCTCATTAAGACTGATTCCATGGTTGCTGGCCCTGTGTAATAGAAAAAAAAAAGTATATTTTTTATATAAACAGCGTCCCATGATGAAAAGGATTGAACATAGTTATGTAGGATTGAAGATGTACATTGGGGAAATGTCAATCAACAGCCAATCAGGTTTCGAGCAGATGAAAAGGCTGGCCTTGTAATGGCTTCATCTGTCATGTGATGGTGCCTAGCAAAGCATCCTCCACTTGTTCCAGACTTTTGACATTGACAACAACTCTGATAATCTACAACAGATGCAGCACTCTGAACAGGGGAACCTCTAAATTAAGTTTATGAATAGAGTCCACAGATGGATGCTCTGTCTCCGATGTCCTCCAGACAACAAGTGAGCAAACAAATCCAGTAAGTGAGCCATGATAAAGGCGGTTTACCGAAATATGTTAGCCTTCTTGTATACTCTTTTCATGTAATGAATAAATTTTCTATAGGCATTTGGAGTTGCCGGTGTTCTGCCGAGAAAGGTTCCCCTGTCGGATAATGCCCGCCCTGTACTGCGCTTGCGCAGTACGGAGGACAAAGGAGCCGCCAAAAGTCTCCGAACATGAAAAGCTGTAGATAAGCTGTACATGGCGCCTGCGCAATTAAGACAACATTGTGCCACACGCTGCCGCATGCTCCCGATGCTCGTGCAACTCTGCAATGAGCGGGTATATTAATCATTTAACTCTGCAAGGGGCGGATGCATACAGAAGAGACCGCATGATGGGCAGAGCTTATACGATGGGGGTGGAATTCTGAAAAGAAAGGGGCGGATGTATTATTGAGAAGCGTGTAAGGGGCGGATGCCTACAGAAGAGGCAGTATTTTACAATGATGGGTAGAGGTTTTCTCAATAAACTACACGTCTTTGCGGGGCGTGTTTACACAACAATGCTATTGCAATGTTGATGGGCGTGTTTGCAGGACCTATTTAACTACCTAACATAAGGGATTGCCCATCATTGTAAAATACGGCCTCTTGTGTAGGTATCTGCCCCTTACACGCTTCTCAATAATACATCCGCCCCTTTCCTTTCAGAGTTCCACCCCCATCGTATGAGCTCTGCCCATCATGCAGCCTCTTCTGTATGCATCCGCCCCTTGCAGAGTTGCACGAGCATCGGGAGCGTGCGGCACAATGTCTTCTTTATTGCGCAGGCGCCGCGTACAGCGATCAACAGCTGTTCATGTTCGGAGATTTTCGGCAGCTCCATTGAGCTCCGTACTGCACAAGCACTGCGCCTGCGCAGTACAGGGTGGGCATTATTCGACGGGGGACCTTTCTCGGCACAACACCGGCTCACTTACTGGATTTGTTAACTCTGATAATCTATTAGCTTTGGCCAAATCTATAAAACATTTTGTTTCATGATGTGCTAGGCAACCACTGGTACATGGGACACGTCAAAGCTTCATTCCAAGTATGCATTTTCCATGCCTGGCCAGTTCTTGCTGCTACCACAATGAACCTCACTGTCTTCTGGGTCCTATGCTGAGTGTCTGTCCTGCTGCATTGTGATCACAGAGGGGGGCACTCAGAGAACACCTTGTATTTTTCTCAATGAATACAAGGTGTTATCTGATTGGACGAGGTGGAGATTGCGTAATATCACTGCCCCACCTCTCCACCTCATCCAATCAGAGAATGCTTTGCATCCATTGAGGAAATGCAAAGTATTCTCTGAATGACACCTGTGCTAAACAAGTGACCCCCTGTGGTAACTATGAAGAAAGCAGCCACTCAGAGTAGGACCCAGAAAAAAAGTGAGTCTTACTATAGTAGCAGCAGCTACTACTTTGATTCTCTGCTTCCACAGGAGTCAGCCAGATATGTACCATGCATACTTACATTGGCCAAAGCTAGACCAATGTAACTATGCAACAAAAATTTAAAGCTTTAAAGTGCATCTAAAGCCATTTTTTAACATCTGGATAAATTAAAAAAGGGTTAGAACTCCCGTCAGAAAATGCCTTCATCTGCTTTTCTCTACAAAAAGATGGGACCGTTATTTACTTATTCAAGGAATTCAGGCATTATTCAAGCATTATCCAGGGTCATCGTCTATTTCCTGAACTGAGATGCACAAGTCCTGGTATCTGTCCGGTGTTTTGCTGTGTTCACAAATGTCTGTCACAGATCAGCTCCTGCTGCAGCCTCTCATCTTGTGACTTACTACAAAGTTACTGTGTTGCAGTCTTTTCAATAAGCATTCGTTCTTGCCTGCTTTGGTCTCTCAAGAGCGATGCAAGCTAAAAACGCTCTTCAAAGGGCATTTGACAGACAACGATGAGGCATTGTATTGCACTCCTGCTTTAACCTTTGAATGGCATGCATTGCACTCTGTTGCAGGGTGCTTGAAGAGTGGCCCCATTCACTTGAATGGGTTTTACTGGTGTGGTGTATCATTCCTACCATGACCGTGAAGCAGGCATTGTGGCTGCAGCATGTGTACAACCACTGCAGCTAAAAGAGGAGCAGTCGAGGAGTGATACAAATGCATCTCAACAACCCAGATAGCAAGCAATTGTGCTGCAAATTTGAAAATGACTTGTTAAGCTATTGCTGGACTTGCCAGGCTTCATAAGACTGTTGCACAATTGCAGCAAGTCCGCATTGCATGACTCCAGATCAACTTTCTTTGCAAGCATTCTGCAAGTGTGCTGCAAGTTCTGGTTCAGTTATATTGTGCAATAGTCATCCCACCACAGGGGTCACTGTGGCTGAATTTTCATGCTGTAGACTTACAGAGCTCTTGCTGTAGACTCACCACTGCAACTTTGCTCTTGATAGAGACGTGGCACGCAAATTTGCTACAAGTTGGAAAAGTGTTAACTTGAACTTGTGCTTCAAGTGCTCTGCAATAGGGATGAGCTTTATGTTCGGGTCGAACATGAGTTAGACGAACAATTTGGGGTGTTCACAGCTAATTCGAAAGCCGCTTAACACCCTTTAAAAGTCTATGGGAGAAATCAAAAGTGCCAATTTTAAAGGTTAATATGCAAGTTATTGTCATAAAAAGTGTTTGGGGACCCAAACCCACCCGTAGACCCCCACAACCACCGGGCAAGGGTTGTGAGGATGAGGCCCTTGTCCCCATCAACATGGGGACACCCTCCCCAAGTTGATGGCATGTGTCCTGGTACAGTTCAGGAGGGGGCGCTCTCTTGTCCCCTCCTCTTTTCCTGCGGCCTGACAGGTTGCGTGCTCGGATAAGGGTCTGGTATGGATTTTGAGGGGGACCCCTACGTCATTTTTTTTTTAAATTGCCGCATGGTTCCCCTTAATATCCATACCAGACCTGAAGGGCCTGATATGGAATTTGGGGGGACCCCCACACATTTTTTGTTTTTAAATTTTGGTCTGGGATTCCCCTAATATTCATACCATACCCAAAGGGCCTGGTAATGGACTGGGGGGGGCCCCATGCCTTTTTTTTCAATGACTTTTATCTGTTTTGCCAGGACACGACAATTCATTATAGCCGCGAGTAGTTTTAAATTCCTTTTTTTCCTTTAGAAATGTCATTTTGTACAGGGACTGTTATAAACACGGGAAACATGCGCTACTTTACAGGCATACTATAGACACCCCCTAGGTATGAAATTTAAAGGAATATTTCACTTTTATTGTTTCACCTTAAGCATTATTAAAATCGCTGCTCCCGAAAAAACTGAAGTTTTTAAAACTTTTTTTGCATTGATACATGTCCCCTGGGGCAGGACCCGGGTCCCCAAACCTTTTTTGACAATAACTTGCATATTAACCTTTAAAATTAGCACTTTTGATTTTTCATGTTCGTGTCCCATGGACTTTAACGGTGTTCGCGTGTTCGAACATTCTGCTGCGAACCGAGGGGTGTTTGGCTCATCCCTACTCTGCAAGTGTACAACTTGCCAGTGAAAATATGCAGCAAGTTAGCAGACTTACAATTCAACTCTGCCACAAATTTGTGGTAAGTTATCGTTGCTATCTGGGATGGGGTTTTACCAGCCTCAGCCACTAAAGTGAATGAGCCCTAAAAGAAAATACACTTATGAAATGCTTCCTCCTGCCAGCAACAGATTGACAACATCATACCAGCCTAGGCAAAGTCACCTGACTTGAGCTGCTTTTTATTGAAAAGGATGGAATATTTAAAGAAAATTATACTGTTGTCTAAAAAGTTTGGTGAATGGTCAGCTATCTCAATGGCAACACGCGTGCTCATGCACATGACTATCCAGAGACACCTCAAGAAGCTCCACCTAGCATGGAGTATATGTGACATCAGGGTAAACCCTCTGTGGGCAGTCGAACGTAGTCAGTGTGAGAGGTAGGATCACAGTGAAATGGAACAAAGAATGAACATCAAGTTATTCTACAAATTGGGGAAAACGCCAATTATTCAAGTGTACGGAACGGAAGCCGTGAGCAGAAAATGTGTTCAAGACTGGTTCAAATGCTTTCACAATGGGAAGGAAATTACTTAGGATGAGCCACGTTTGGGTCAGTGGCATCACTAGGGGGGGCGGGGGGTGCGATCCGCACCCGGGTGACAACCGCCAGAGGGATGACACCCGTCACGGCGCTGGATCGAGAGAGGCGCCGCGGCTCTCTCCTCTTCCTCCTTCCCATGTGCACTCCAATATCTCCTTCGCTCCTCGTGATGTTCGGGGAGGGAGGAGGAATAAGAAGTGTGTTGCGAGGCAGACAGCTCCAGAGTGCCATAGCCCAGTACACTGTGCCCGCATGTCCTCAGGGAACTGAAACTGCTGCCTATCTCAACAATTACACTCCTCAGACCGACGGAGCCTAGGCTCCTCCTCCACACTGATAGTACATCCACAACAGGAGGAGGAGCCTAGAAGGAGGAAAATCTATGTGGACAGAGCAAGCTGTCCAGAGGTCTGTGACTGTAGGAAGGGGAGATATAGGGGGCGGTTACATTAGGGGGATTGCACAGAGGGGGTTACATTAGGGAGATTGCACAGAGGGGGGGTTACATTAGTGGGATTGCAGGGGGGCGTTACATTAGGGGGATTGCACAGGGGGGGTTACATTAGGGGGATTGCACAGAGGGGGGTTACATTAGGGGGATTGCACGGGGGGTTACATTAGGGGGATTGCACAGGGGGGTTACATTAGGGGGATTGCACAGGGGGGTTACATTGGGGGGATTACATTAGGGGAATTTGCACAGAGGGGGGCATTACATTAGGGGGATTACACGGGGGGGCATTACATTAGGGGGATTGCACAGAGGGGGTTACATTAGGGGGATTGCAGGGAGGGCGTTTACATTAGGGAGATTGCACAGGGGGGTTACATTAGGGGATTGCACAGGGGGGTTACATTAGGGGGATTGCACAGAGGGGGTTACATTAGGGGGATTGCAGGGGGGCGTTACATTAGAGAGATTGCACAGGGGGGGATACATTAGGGGGGTTGGATGGGGGTGCGTTACATTAGGGGGATTGCACAGAGGGGGGTGTTACATTAGGAGAATTGCATGGGGGGGTTACATTAGGGGGATTGCATGGGGGGCATTACATTAGGGGGATTGCACATAGGGGGTTACATTAGGGGGGTTGCAGGGGGCATTACATTAGGGAGATTGCACAGGGGGGTTACATTAGGGGGATTGCACAGAGGGGGGTGTTACATTAGGAGAATTGCATGGGGGGTTACATTAGGGGGATTGCATGGGGGGCATTACATTAGGGGGATTGCACAGAGGGGGTTACATTAGGGGGGTTGCAGGGGGGCGTTACATTAGGGAGATTGCACAGGGGGGTTACATTAGGGGGATTGCATGGGGGTGCGTTACATTTGGGGGATTGCACAGAGGGGGGCGTTACACTAGGATAATTGCACGGGGGGTTACATTGCGGGGCATTACATTAGGGGGATTGCACAGGGGGGGTTACATTAGGGGGATTACACGGGGGGCATTACATTGGGGAATTGCACAGAGGGGGGCGTTACATTAGGGGGATTGCACGGGGGGGTTACATTAGGGGGATTGCACAGGGGGGGCTAAAATAGGGGGATTGCACGGGGAGGGGGGCATTTACATTAGGGGGATTGCACAGAGGGGAGTTACATTAGGGGGATTGCACAGAGGGGGTTACATTACGGGGATTGCAGGGGGGGCGTTACATTAGGGGGATTACACGGGGGTTCCATTAGGGGGATTACACGGGGGGTTCCATTAGGGGGATTCCACAGGGGGAGAGCTGTGCTGATGCGCTAGCCTGCTCAGTGCCCCAGATTGTTCAGTGACCTGGGGGGGGGAGTGACACCAAACTTTACCGCACCAGGTGACACCAACCCCAGTGACGCCACTGGTTTGGGTCAACAATCGACAAGCAGAACCAAAGACATGATCGAGCGAGTGTGACAAATGCTGGCACGGGATTGGCGACTGACTCTATGATTGCTGGTGGAGGAATTTGCCATTTGCGAGCATATGGCGCGCACCATCGCCCGCGTAGATTTGGATAAGCGGAAGATCCATTCCCGGTTTATGCCGCACAAGCTGACAGACGAAAAGAAAGCAAAATGGAAACCTCTGGAGATTTCATTACCATGTGTGACCAGGATCCATCCTTTCTGCGAATCATTGTAACAGTGAATGAGACTTGGTGTTACCAGTTTGATCAGGAATCCAAGCGGCAATCGATGGATTGGCGTTCATCATCTTCCCCGCAACCCAAACAGAGTCACTTGCAAAAGTCCAAGGTCAAGGCAATGTTAATTGCCTTTTTGCGGACGTGGCAGCAATCCAGAAATGTGTCACAGCGTTTCTGTGATCAATTCCTAAAGAGGCCTTTGCTGACAGTTTCCAGAAGCTTTATGAATAAAGCCAAAAGTGCGTTGTAAAGGATGGCTATTATTTTGAAGGCCAATAAAAGTAATTTGTTTCTATCTTCTGTTATGTTTGTTTTCTGATACCATTCACCAAACTTTTTAGACACACCTCGTATGGTGACATATATGAAATATATTCATGCAGGCTCGTAGAGATACCGAAAGGTTATCTTTTTTCTTTTACAATTATTACAAATGAAACAAATGTAGTGGTATACTCACCCTGGTAGAACATCTGGCGGTGTTGGTAAAGGTTTATTGAATCCTTCTTTTCCTACCAACCAATATGTGTCCTCCACACCTTTACCCTATAAATGAAAAAGCCACTCTTCAGAAAATAGTATAAATGGACACCTACAGTAGGTATAAAGCTGAACACAAGATATCTGAGCTCCCAAGCTTCATATAGAAATTAGTATCTCAGATTTGTAATCAAGAAAGCCCCAGGTGATAAGCTTAGTTGGTTCATCCACACCATTCAACTAGAAAACAGGAAAATCAACCACACTCTAGGCCTTTAAATTTAATTTTTCTTCTCACTAGATAGTTACAGCAACACTAGTATGCTACAGAGCCTTTATTTAATGATATAAGCCAAAAATTCTGAGGTGCTAATAAGATGGAGATCTCTAAGTGAAGAGGGATTGCTTGGAGCAGTTTATATCCGTTAACCTTTGCTTCCCCATTTACCCATTTACACTTAAAGCCCAACTCCGGGAAAGAAAAAAGTTTATCCATGAAATAGGGCCACGCCCGCAGTGCACATGTCAACTGCTCATTTTTGTCTAGAGGATTGGAGAACAAACAGAGATATACAGTACTTACCTAATCCTCCAATCCTCACAACATAAGACTGGACCCTGTGGCTCCTGCGCCCCATCATCACACCCATAGACCTGCTGTCGGTAAAGTGCCGTTTGCGAGTGGAGTGGAGGATCGGGTAGTATAAGCTTTCTCCAATCCCCTAGACCAGTGGTCTCCAAACTACGACCCGGAGGCCAGATGAGGCCCTTTGCTTGCCTTTAACCAGCCTTGGGGCACTATTCATCCCACTGATATGAGACACTATTTTTCCCACTGACACCAACAATAGGGCACTATTCCTCCCACTAACACCAACAATAGGGTGCTATTTGCCGAGAAAACCGTTCACGTGTATGGTTTCTTGTCGAGAAAACTGCCAGGAATCTCGACGAGAAAAATAGAGAACCTGCTCTCTATTTTCTCGTCAGGATTCTCGTTTTTCTCGTCCGGATTCTCGGCGGCCTGGTTTGCGACGAGAAAACCATTCGTGTGTATGCTTTTCCAAGTCTTAAAAAACTGCGCATGCTCAGAATCAAGTTATGAGATGGGAGCGCTCCTTCTGGTAAAACTAGCGTTCGTAATGGAGATAGCACATTCGTCATGCTGTAACGAACTGAAAGCACGAAGACTGAAAAGCGCGAATCGTCTCTCCCCAAACTTTTACTAACACGCGGTAACACGAGATCAGCAAAAGCAGCCCAATGGGTGGCGCTATTGGAATCGAACTTCCCCTTTATACTGCCGTCGTACGTGTTGTACGTCACCGCGCTTTACAACGACAAGATTTTTATTTGACAGTGTGTATGCAAGGAAAGCTTTACAAGAATCCCGTCAAGCTTGACAAGAATCTCATCGAGAAAACCGACGTTTTTTTACTACGTGATTCCCAGCCGTGTGTACGAGGCTACAGGGGCATGGTAATGCTGGAACAGAGAAAGGCCTTCCTTAACCACTTAACGACCGCTCACTGTATATGTACGTCGGCAGAATGGCACCGACAGGCACAATCACGTACAGTGTACGTGATTGCCTTTGTACAGTTGGGGGGTCCGATCGGACCCCCCTCCTATACAGTGAGCGGTCAGAATTCGTTGGGGAGCGATCCGACATGAGGGGACGGCCGTTCGATTCCGGCCACCCCCCTGCGATCACTCCCGGCGAATGGAAATGCTTCCTCTGCTGTGTAATGTAAACACAGGCAGAGGAAGCAGGAGGAAGTGATGTCATCTCTCATGCGGCGCTCACATATACCGAGCGCCGTACAGGAGAGAAGACACACAGGTCAGTGCACTAACACTACACTGACACCAGGACACATAAGCACACAAATCGCCCCCCCAGGCCCCCCCAGATCACCCCCCAGCCCCCAGTCACAGTGTCACTGATTGCAGTGACCATTTATTTACTGATCACTGCAATCAGTGACATTTGTGACTGTAAAAGTGTCACTACATTTAGTTTTAGGTCCAGTGTAGCCCCCTAACCCCCCCTAATAAAGGTTTAACCCCCTGATCACCCCCCAGATAACCCTTTCACCCCCTAGCACCGCCGTCGCTAAGCGATCATTTTTCTGATCGCTGCCTTAGCGTCGGTGATGCAGATCGGTAGCCAGTAATTTTTTTTAGGATCGCCGCAGGTTTTTATAGCGTCAGGTACCCCCATAAATTATCTAATAAGAGTTTAACCCCCTTGATCGCCCCCCAGGTAACCCTTTCACCCCCTATCACCGCCGTCGCTAAGCGATCATTTTTCTGATCGCTGTCTTGGCGTCGGTGATGCAGATCGGTAGCCAGTAATTTTTTTTAGGTTCGCCGCAGGTTTTTATAGCGTCAGGTACCCCCATAAATTATCTAATAAAGGTTTAACCCCCTTGATCGCCCCCCAGGTAACCCTTTCACCCCCTATCACCACTGTCGCTAAGCAATTGTTTTTCTGATCGCTGTCTTAGTGTCGGTGATGCAGATCGGTAGCCAGTAATTTTTTTTAGGTTCGCCGCAGGTTTTTATAGCGTCAGGTACCCCCATAAATTATCTAAAGGTTTAACCCCCTTGATCGCCCCCCAGGTAACCCTTTCACCCCCTATCACTACTGTCGCTAAGCGATCATTTTTCTGATCGCTGTCTTAGCGTCGGTAATGCAGATCGGTAGCCAGTAATTTTTTTTAGGTTCGCCGCAGGTTTTTATAGCGTCAGGTACCCCCATAAATTATCTAATAAAGGTTTAACCCCCTTGTTCGCCCCCCAGGTAACCCTTTCACCCCCTATCACCACTGTCGCTAAGCAATCGTTTTTCTGATCGCTGTCTTAGTGTCGGTGATGCAGATCGGTAACCAGTATTTTTTTTTAGGTTCGCCGCAGGTTTTTATAGCGTCAGGTACCCCCATATAATATCTAATAAAGGTTTAACCCCCTTGATCGCCCCCCCCAGGTAACCCTTTCACCCCCTATCACCACTGTCGCTAAGCGATCATTTTTCTGATCGCTGTCTTAGTGTCGGTGATGCCGATCGGTAGCCAGTAATTTTTTTTAGGTTCGCCGCAGGTTTTTATAGCGTCAGGTACCCCCATATATTATCTAATAAAGGTTAAACCCCCTAATTGCCCCTAGTTAACCCTTTCACCAGAGATCACCATATAAGTGTTACGGGTGACGCTGGTTAGTTAGTTTGCTTTTTATAGTGTCAGGGCACCCGCCGTATATATAACCCAATAAAGGTTTAACCCCCTGATCGCCCGGCGGGTGATATCAATTAGGTTTTAGCGTCAGAGAGGGTCTGCGTCACACCCCAGGCAGCGTCAGGTTAGTGCCAGTAACGCCAACACCCACGCGTGAAGCATACACCCCCCTTAGTGGTATAGTATCTGAACAGATCAATATCTGATCTGATCAGATCTATACCAGCGTCCCCAGCAGTTTAGGGTTCCCAAAAACGCAGTGTTAGCGGGATCAGCCCAGATACCTGCTAGCACCTGCGTTTTGCCCCTCTGTCCAGCCCAAGCCACCCAAGTGCAGTATCGATCGATCGCTGTCACTTACAAAACACAACACACATAACTGCAGCGTTCGCAGAGACAGGCCTGATCCCTGTGACTCCAGTGCTGTAGGAGGTGATTTCACCACCACAGTTAAAAAAAAAAAGCATATATGCCGAGGCATTGGGGCAGTAGGGGTGGAGGAGCGATTTTGCTCCTAATGCCGCGTACATACGGTCGAATTTCCGACGGAGGCTTGCCCGTGGAAAAGTCCGACCATGTGTGTACGGCATAACTTTTTTGCGGGAGGATGCCCCCATGCTTCGGCATGTATAAATGGTGCGTGTATGCCCATCATTAGAAGTGGGTGGATGAAGGGAGGTATTCTAATGGTGGGCATACCCACCGATCAATCTCTTTTTTTCGTTCAGCCAACAGGCTGCATGAAAAAAAAGATTACAATACATGTCCAACAAGGACCAGCAACGTACTGGTATGTTGCTGGACTTTGAATGGTTATACCAGATTGATGCCTGCGGGTTTAGGTATCATCTTGGTATCATTCTTTTCAGCCAGCGGCCGGCTTTCATGTAAAAGCAATCCTAGTGGCTAATTAGCCTCTGGACTGCTTTTACAAGCAGTGGGAGGGAATGTCCCCCGCCGGATATAAAAAGCGCCATTGGGAAATTGGGAAAGCATTTTATCACACCAATCTTGGTGTGGTCAGATGCTTTGAGGGCAGAGGAAAGATCTAGGGTCTAGAAGACCCCAGTTTTTTCAAAAAAAGAGTACCTGTCACTACCTATTGCTATCATAGGGGATATTTACATTCCCTGAGATAACAATAAAAATTATAAAAAAAAAAAATATGGAAGGAACAATTTAAAAATAAAATGAAAAAGCAAAATGAATAATAAAAAAAAAAAAAAAAAAAAAAGCACCCCTGTCCTGCCCTGCTCTTGCCCAATGGCGAATGCAAGCATCGGTCTGGCGTCATATGTAAACAGCAATTGCACCATGCATGTGAGGTATCACCGCGAAGGTCAGATCGAGGGCAGTAATTTTAGCAGTAGATCTCCTCTGTAAATCTAACGGGGTAACCTGTAAAGGCTTTTAAAGGCTTTTAAAAATGTATGTAGTTTGTCGCCAATGCGCGTTTGTGCGAAATTTTAAAGCATGTCGGGTTTGGTATCTATGTACTCGGCCTAAGATCATCTTTTTTATTTCATCAAACATATGGGCAATATAGTGTGTTTTAGTGCATTAAAATAAAAAATAAAAGTGTATTTTTTCCCCAAAAAATGCGTTTGAAAAATCGCTGCGCAAATACTTTGTAGAAAAAAAAATGCAACACCCACCATTTTAATCTGTAGGGCCTTTGCTTAAAAATATATATATAATGTTTGGGGGTTCAACATAATTTTCTTGCAAAAAAAATAAATGTTTTCATGTAAACAAAAAGTGTCAAAAAGGGCTTTGTCTTCAAGTGGTTAGAAGAGTGGATGTAAGCTTCCTAATGTTGTGTATAAAATGCCAGAACAGTTCAAAACCCCCCCAAATGACCCCATTTTGGAAAGTAGACACCCCAAGCTATATACTGAGAGGCATGTCGAGTCCATGGAATATTTTATATGTTGACACAAGTTGCGGAAAAAAGACAATTTTTATTTCTTTTTTTGCACAAAGTTGTCACTAAATGATATATTGCTCAAACATGCCATGGGCATATGTGGAATTACACCCCAAAATACATTCTGTTGCTTCTCCTGAGTACGGGGATACCACATGTGTGAGACTTTTTGGGAGCCTAGCCGCGTACGGGACCCCAAAAACCAAGCACCGCCTTCAGGCTTTCTAAGGGTGTAAATTTTTGATTTCACTTCTCACTGCCTATCACAGTTTCGGAGGCCATGGAATGCCCAGATGGCACAAAACCCCCCCAAATTACCCCATTTTGGAAAGTAGACACCCCAAGCTATTTGCTGAGAGGTATTGTGAGTATTTTGCAGATCTCGCTTTTTGTCACAAAGTTTTGAAAATTGAAAAAAAAAAAATATTTTTTCTTTCTTCATTTTCAAAAACAAATGAGAGCTGTAAAATACTCACCATGCCTCTCAGCAAATAGCTTGGGGTGTCTACTTTCCAAAATGGGGTCATTTGGGGGGGTTGTGTGCTATTTTGGCATTTTATGGCCTTCAAAACTGTGATAGGTAGTGAGGAGTGAAATCAAAAATTTGCGCCCTTAGAAATCCTGAAGGCGGTGCTTGGTTTCCGGGGGCCCGTACGCGGCTAGGCTCCCAAGAAGTCCCACACATGTGGTATCCCCGTACTCAGGAGAAGCAGCAAAATGTATTTTGGGGTGCAATTCCACATATAACCATGGCATGTGTGAGCAATATATCATTTAGTGACAACTTTTTGTAATTTTTTGTTTTTTTTTGGTCATTATTCAATCACTTGAGACAAAAAAAAAATATTCAATGGGCTCAACATGCCTCTCAGCAATTTCCTTGGGATGTCTACTTTCCAAAATGGGGTCATTTGGGGGGGGGGGGGTTGTACTGCCCTGCCATTTTAGCACCTCAAGAAATGAGATAGGCAGTCATAAATTAAAAGCTGTGTAAATTCCAGAAAATGTACCCTAGTTTGTAAACGCTATAACTTTTGCGCAAACCAATAAATATACGCTTATTGACATTTTTTTTACTAAAGACATGTGGCTGAATACATTTTGGCCTAAATGTATGACTAAAATTGAGTTTATTCAATTTTTCTTATAACAAAAAGTAGAAAATATCATTTTTTTTCAAAATTTTCGGTCTTTTTCCGTTTATATCGCAAAAAATAAAAATCGCAGAGGCAATCAAATACCATTAAAAGATAGCTCTATTTGTGGGAAGAAAAGGACACAAATTTCGTTTGGGTACAACATTGCATGTCCGCACAATTTACAGTTAAAGCAGCACAGTGCAAAATTCTGAAATCACCTCTGGTCCTTTAGCTACCAAATGGTCCGGGGCTTAAGTGGTTAAACTATTACCACAAGGTTGGAAGTGCACAATTGCCTAAAATGTTTTATGCTATAGCATTACCAGCATGTAATACAGTAGGTGTTATGGTCAGGTGTCCACAAACTTGCATTCATATATTGTACTTTTGTTCATATTTTCCTTTTAATAGCATGTTTGAGATATTGGCTTATATTTGGAGATCTAATGTTTTTCCAGTTTCCTTGTTGGCCGGCATAGTTGGTCCAGCAAGGTGTGCATATGTGGCTTGCCTGGCAAAGCTTGTTGTGGTTTACACTGAACTCTGGGAATGTGACTAAAACGACCCTTGCATTGGGCCCCGTCACATACTGAAAGGTTTAGTCTAGGGGGGAAGTGTTTTGTCATACTTTTATGTATTTTTTATTGTTTTGTAGCATGCAGAAATCTAGTGGTGGTTTTGAGCCAATATAACTTGTTTACTAAGTGATTTCGGTTTCTCTATCTGTCCTCCCCTCACGTTCTTGTTAATTGAGTCCTAGCTAGACCCTCCCAATTTCTTCTATGTTTCCTCAGTCAATGTTTATTATTTACAGAGACAGGGCTTGGGAGTGTCTTTCTCTTCCTACACTTAAAAAATTAAGTACTGTCCGTGATACTTTTTTTATTTGCACTAACATAGAATTTTTCAGGACAAGCTTTCGGGGTACTGCATATAGCCGCATTAAGAAGCAGATAACCATCCTGATCACGGCTACAATTACGTCTTCCTACACTTCAAAGGATTGTGTTTGTCACATACCTGGAGTTCATTTTTAAGATGAGCTTTCCTTCTAAAGGACTACAGTGAGGGAAAAAAGTATTTGATCCCTTGCTGATCAGTCTATAATTTTAATTGGTCGGTTTAGTTTAACAGTGAGAGACAGAATAACAACAAAAATATCGGGAAAAATGCATTTGAAAAAAGTTATAAACTGATTTGAATTTTAATGAGTGAAATAACTAATAGATTCCCTATCAATCAGCAAGATTTCTGGCTCCAAGTCTTCTATACAGGTAACAAGCTGAGATTAGGAGCACTCTCTTAAAGGAAGTGCTCCTAATCTCAGTTTGTTACCTGTCCACAGAAGCAATTAATCAATCAGATTCCAATCTCTCCACCATGGCCAAGACCAAAGAGCTGTCCAATGATGTCAGGGACAAGATTGTAGATCTACACAAGGCTGGAATGGGCTACAAGACCATCGCCAAACAGCTTGGTGAGAGGGTGACAACAGTTGGTGCGATTATTCGCAAATGGAAGAAACACAAAATAACTGTCAATCTCCCTCGGTCTGGGGCTCCATACAAGATCTCACCTCGTGGAGTTTCAACGATCATGAGAACGGTGAGGAAATCCCAGAACTACACGGGAGAATCTTGTCAATGCTCTCAAGGCAGCCGGGACCACAGTCACCGAGAAAACAATTGGTAACACATTGCGACGTGAAGGACTGAAATCCTGCAGCATCCCCAAGGTCCCCCTGATCAAGAAAGCACATGTACAGGACCGTCTGAAGTTTGCTAATGAACATCTGAAAGATTCAGAGGAGAACTGGTTAAAAGTGTTGTGGTCAGGTAAGACCAAAATCAAGCTCTTTGGCATCAACGCATCTCGCCATGTTTGGAGGAGGAGGAATGCTGCCTATGACCCCCAAGAACACCATCCCCACTGTCAAACATGGAGGTGGAAACATTATGCTTTGGGGGTGTTTTTCTGCTAAGGGGACAGGACAACTTCACCGCATCAAAGGGACGATGGACGGAGCCATGTACCATCAAATCTTGGGAACCTCCTTCCCTCAGCCAGGGCATTGAAAATGGGTCATAGATGGGTAATCCAGCATGACAATGATCCAAAACACATGGCCAAGGCAACAAAGGAGTGACTCAAGAAGATGCATATTAAGGTCCTGGAGTGGCCTAGCCAGTCTCCAGACCTTAATCCCATAGAAAATATGTGGAGGGAGCTGAAGGTTCGAGTTACCAAACCTCAGCCTCGAAACCTTAACGACTTGGAGAGGATCTGCAAAGAGGAGTGGGACAAAATCCCTCCTGAGATGTGTGCAAACCTGGTGGCCAACTACAAGAAACGTCTGACCTCTGCGATTGCCAACAAGGGTTTTACCACCAAGTACTAAGTCATGTTTTGCGAAGGGGTCAAATACTAATTTCACTCATTAAAATGCAAATGAATTTATAACCTTTTTAAAATGTGTTTTTCTGGATTTGTTTTGTTGTTATTCTGTCTCTCATTGTTAAAGAAAACCTACTATCAAACTTATAGACTGAGCATTTCTTTGTCAGTGGGCAAACGTACAAAATCAGCCGGGGATCAAATACTTTTTTCCCTCACTGTATGTAACATTTTATAGTAGCAATTTGAAGCAGATAAAAATCTCTGTTTGTTTTCTCCAGTAATTTTTAGCTGGCTGCACAAATGCTGCTGTAGTTGGCTACAATGTTTATTTGTACAGCTATGGTTTTCTAGTGTCCGTGATCATAAACAGTGGCATTGGATAACAGGAGTAGCTACTGAAGCTGGAGAATCTGTCGCTATCTCCAGGCTCTGATTGAGCTACACATCGTTTGTAATTTTAGCAACACAGACCTTTCATTGTCTGCATTTTTTTTAATCCTTTGCAATTAAAATGTCATTCTGTATCTGCTACAAATTGCTGTTATCAAATCCCCGGTGTGGTCTGGACCTAAGTTATCCAATGATTCTTAACATTTATCATTTGTGTTTTAGAAAATGGTGGACAAGCCAAGCTTTGCATATGTTCTGTTCACCTTTAGTTCAGTTTTTCCCCTCACTTCAAACAGATATCCCTCGTTCAAGGATTGAAGGATGCTCAGCGTGCTGACATTCATATGGACTCGGTATGCTGGGTAAGACAAGATAAAACGTCAAGGTAAGCTAAAAAATGATTCCTTCTGATTATGTGGTTGTAAGTGCTATAAGATAGTCCCGAACAGATCCCTAAAAAAGCAAGGCAGGCTGCAATACTCACCTCCTCTCTGATAACAATAATACCTTTCTCAGTCTTATGTAGACATGTGCAATTCGTTTAGTTTCTAATTCGTTTTTCACGAATTTAGAGAAATTTGTTAATTCCGAAATTCCTGAATTTCTGAATTTTTCAATTTCCGAATTTTTCAATTTTCGAATTTTCAAATTTCCGAAATTCTGAATTTCTGAATTTCTGAGATTCGAAAATTCGAAATTGCAAAATTCGAAAATCTAAAATTCAAAGATCGAAAATTCGAAAATGGGAAATTTGGAAAGTTGAATTTCCGAATTCCGAATTCTTAGTATTTCAGAATTTCCGAAAATCGGAAATTAGTTTTTTTCGTTTTTTTGCTTTTTTTGGAAATTCGAAAAATCCGTTGTTTTTGTTTTTGTTTTATTTGTTTTTTTGGAAACTCGGAAATTCGAAAATTCGGAATTCGAAAATTCGTGATTCGGAAATTCTGAAATTCCAAATTTTTCGAATTTCCCGAATTTCAGAAAAAAGCAAAACGAAAAAAATGAAAACGAATTTTTCAAATTTCCCGAATTTCCGAATTTCAAAATTTCCGAAAAAGAAAAAAACGAAAACAATTTTTTTTTTTCCGTCAGTGCACATGTCTAGTCTTATGCAGAGAATAGTCGAGGATGATTAAAAATTGGGGGAAGTTGTGGTGAAGTTTGTGGTGAACACAGGGGGGCGCCAGCTAAGTGCAGCATTAAAGTGGTTGTAAACCCTTACAACACACTTTCACCTACAGGTAAGCCTAGATTAAGGCTTACATGTAGGTGCTGGAAATATCTCCTAGGAGATATTTACAATTCCCCGTACGAGGATTTCTTCTGCACATGCGCCAATGTATTCAGCACATGCGCCAGTGTTTTCCACGCGTGCGCACTTTAGAAAGGTCACGCCGTGCCGTTTCCAGTAAAGGTCATGCCGTGACTGGTGGCTCCCACGCGTCACGCAACTCCGGCCAGTCACAGAGCCGGGGTCCGCAACCCCGGAAGGAAGATGGACGCTTCCAGCCAGCGAGGAAATCGGGAACATCACAGGCTTCGGTTTTCGGTAAGTGACCCATAATGGGCTACTAGGCGATGCCTAGTAGCCCATTATGCTTTACCTTTGCAGGGAAACAAAGAGGAAGTAAAACCCATCAGGGTTTACTTCCTCTTTAATGGGTTTATTATGATCCAAATGCAAACTCACAGAGATATAAAATCAAGGGCTCTCCTCACTTCCTGAAACATTGGACTTCCTCACTGACATCAGGCTGTTTGCTGTTGCAAGCAGCTCTTCTGGTGGACAGCTTCCATCCAGTATGGCATGGCTGTAGATAAGCTCTTTGATTTTATATTTCTGTGAGTTTGCATTTGGCTTTTTAATCGTAATAAACCCATTAATGCTGCACTTAGCTGGCGCCCCCGTGTCTTCCTCTTTTGTAATCTCAGAGATTTGTTCCTGTCTCAGGTGGAGCTGCCTACTGAAGTTCACCACCCTTCCTATAGTATTTTTTTGAACTTCTTATGAACATTTTATTAACTACCTATGCTACACAAGCACATCTCTACATTTTTCTAGGGGAGGGGGTAGAGGCTTACTCATGTGAATGGTGCATTAGCATTTGCTTGCACCACAATTTCAATTGTTGTTTTGCATGTAGTGCAGCTACCAGGCTAGTTGGGAGGGTATCTGCAAGGCCAATAAGTTACCTTCATCTGCTTGAATTACACTCCATTAGATCATTTTCAGGAACTTATAAAGTAGGAGGTAGGGGTTAGTAGTCAATCTTCAGAAGATGAACAGTAATGGGCAGGGTTGGGGCTTCTGATGCTAAACACAGGGCAGATTAGAGAATTGTCACCCATTCAAAGAAAGGATGGTGATGATGGCTTTGGCCACATTGAGACATCTTCACTCATTGCACCTTATTCCACTGGGGCTTCTGATGCCGCACAATGCTGGGAGGATATTCAGGGATCATATTAAAGCATTGTCACCCATACACAGGACAGGTAGTCATAACAGTGAGCAGGCACAAAGAATTTGGTGTATCCGCTCTTGGGCCTAATACATGCCAAGGCACAGAATCTATATGGAGATGATTTGCTACAGATGATTCCTAGGTTGTGGTACTCGGATTCCCCAGAGCAGACTACTACTGAGAAAAGGTGAAAGTCTTTTGCAGCAGTGGCGGCACGTCCAAAGCACCATAATCCATGCACCCAGCCCTAATCTACACGCAAGGCGCCAGACACATGAATTTCAATGTTTTTTTTTTTTTAAGCACATGATTAGAGCCTGATGCTCTAATTAGCTTTAAAAAAGGGTGGGCTCGGGGCGCAGAGCACTGCGCCCCGAGCCCACCCAGTCTTAAGACTCCTGGCTAATTGGGTCTCAGGACCCACTTCCTGTTCGGCCAGGAGGAAAAGCAACACCTGTAACAAGAGCTGAAGAGATGAAGCGGATGGATTTCAGATGGGAGGATGAGCAGTAGCCGTTGCGGAGAGTGGGGAGCAGTGTGAGTCCCAAGGTCGGCCTGTGCACGGGGAGGGTGGTGGCAGTATGTGCAAGTGAGGGGGGCAGGTTTGTTTGCTGCCCCCCCCAAAAGATTGAGCACCAGCCGCCACTGCTTTGCAGTGCTGCGGCTCTGGATACACAAGGCAGTAGGTAACATAGTGGGATAACAAGAAGATAGTTGGAACTCACAGCAATGTGGCTCCTCCCAGTCTAGCCTGGTGTCCAGCCTTTTCATTTGACTGACAGCTGCATTTATTAACAACAAGTAACAAATGGATAATGAAAGAGCAGGAGAGGGGAAGATTAGGATGGGGGTAGAACTGTCTTCTTACATACCCGATTTGTGGCAAAAAAAGTGGTGTTCCAGCTTGAATTTTTGTTTTAAAAAAGTCAGCAGCTACAAACACTGTAGCTGTTGGCTTTTAATAAGGACACTTACCTGTCCAGGGAGTCCGCGACATCGGCCCTCAGAGGCCAAACTGTCCATCGGCTCGGGTGCCGGCGCCGCCATTCTATCTAAGGGAAACAGACAGTGGAGCCTTGCGGCTTCACTGCCAGTTTCCTACTGTGCATGCTCGAGGCGAGTGGCGCTTTGTGAATGGCCGGCTGTCTTCTGGGACACACATCGGTCCCAGAAGACAGCGCACCCAATTTCCCAGAACACCACGCGAGGGATGAAGAGAAGGGACAGCTCCGCGGTATAGGAAGTGGCAGATTAGGACGACTGCCTAGCAACAGCCATTTCTGGTAAGCAACATTTTAATAGTTTTTTTTTTTAAATGTCTTTTAATATATTTTAAGTAGATTGTTAATGTAAAAAAAATTTTTAGGGTGGACCTCCGCTTTAAATAATTCCCACGGAGAACTTCCTGTTTGGGAACGATTACAAAATTGCTTTTAGATGGTACTAATTGAACAGACTCTGCAAGGTGGCATATGTTTAACTTGCAAAATAATAAAGCAAATATGTAACACGGTAAACTATGCATGCATCAACTATTTATATTCTGCAGTTTCAGAGTGTTTGCATTAAAAAAAAAAATGTTAGTTCTAAAATAGGACAAAATAAAGAGGCCTCCAAAATTCTATTTTATTGTAATACTTAGGAATTGTAGTTTTGGATTCGGAACATTTGGATTGTAGTAGAGAAAGTACAAAAAATACTGCATCAAAGTCTGGGAGTATATATAAAAAAAAGCGTTTGTGTAGAATTCTACAGAGTTGAGAGTAACTTACGAAGTCCTGTGGATTCCATACGTGAGGCGGTATTAACAGTGTCTCCAAAGAGACAATATCGCGGCATTGTGAGCCCAACCACTCCAGCTACACATGGACCTGTGTTGCAAGAAAAAGTATAAGGAGATTTAGGCTCTGTTCCCCAGTATTTATACTATAAAAGGTGGTGAAAAACGACAACATTTTATTCATTATCTAGGAATAAGAGGATAGATATTGTCAAAAAATGATTTCATAATGAAATTACCCATTTCACATTCCCAGAAGATTCAAAAATCTGCCTTACATTATATTATGCAGACTGCTTGGGTGAAATTTGCTTAAAACTTTGCATGCCATATGATCACCATATTAGCTCTGATCTGGCAATCACATTGCTTTGTTTATAAACAAAACCAACCCTAATCCTCTGATTATGAACAAAGCCATGCGATCGTCATGTTAACACTGACATGGTAACATGGCTCTCTATATAAACAAAGAGTAATGCCGCATACACACGATCGGAAATTCCAACAACAAATGTCTGATGTGAGCTTTTTGTCGGAAATTCCGACGGTGTGTAGGCTCCATCGGACATTTGCTGTCGGAATTTCCGACCAAAAAAATTAGAGAAATGGTTCTCAAATTTTCCGACAAGAAAAGTTCTTGTCGGAAATTCCGATCGTCTGTATGCAATTCCGATGCACAAAAAAACACGCATGCTCAGAATCAAGCAAAAGAGCCGAACTGCCTATTGAACTTCATTGATCTCGGCTCGTCGTACGTCTTGTACCTCACCACGTTCTTGACGTTCGGAATTTCTGACAAGATTTGTGTGACCGTGTGTATGCAACACAAGGTTGAGCCAACATTAAGTCGGAAAAAAAATCCACAGTTTTGTTGTCGGAATTTCCGATCGTGTGTATGCGGCTTTAAGGTTAGTGGTAGAGTTAGGTTTCTTCTTTTCTTTAGTATCTAGCTAATAAGAGGACTTTTTTTTTTTTATTGGTACAAGAACAGGTCTGGCTGAAAAGAGCTTCTCTAACCATCAGGAGCTATTTAAAGTCCATTCCTCTCAAAGAAACACCAATACAATACCTTAAACACTTAAGGACCGCCGCACGACGATATATGTCGACAGAATGGCACGGCTGGGCATATGGGCGTACAGGTACTTCCCCTTTAAGATCCCAGCCGTGGGTCGCGTGCGCGTCGCGGTCCAGAGCTCCGTGACCGTGAACGCGCCCGCGGGACCCAGGGACCCGATCGCCGCCGGTGTCCCGCGATCGGGTCACAGAGCTGAAGAACGGGGAGAGGTAAGTGTAAACAAACATCTCCCCGTTCTTCACAGTGGCACTGTCAGTGATCGTCTGTTCCCTGTCATCGGGAACAGCGATCAGTGACGTGTCACGCCAAGCCACGCTCCCTAACATTTACAAGCACTCCCTAGGTCACACTTAACCCCTTCAGCGCCCCCTACAGGTTAACCCTTTCACTGCCAGTGTAATTTTTACAGTAATCAGTGCATTTTTATAGCACTGATCGCTGTAAAAATGACAATGGTCCCAAAATGGTGTCTTAAGTGTCCGCCATAATGTCGCAGTCACGATAAAAATCGCTGATCATTGCCATTACTTGTAAAAAAAAATAATAATAAAAATGTCATAAAACTATCCCCTATTTTGTAGACGCTATAACTTTTGCGCAAACCAATCAATAAACGCTTATTGCGATTTTTTTTATACTAAAAATATGTAGAAGAATACGTATCGGCCTAAACTGAGGAAACAATATGTTTTTTTATATATTTTTTGGGGATATTTATTATAGCAAAAAATTAAAAAATATAGAATTTTTTTCAAAATTGTTGCTCTATTTTTGTTTATAGCGCAAAAACAAAAAATCGCAGAGGTACTCAAATACCACCAATAGAAATCTCTATTTGTGGGGAAAAAAGGACGTCAATTTTGTTTGGGAGCCATGTCGTACGACCGCGCAATTGTCAGTTAAAGCGACGCAGTGCCAAATCGCAAAAAGTGGCCTGGTCTTTGAACAGCAAAATGTTCCGGGGCTTAAAGGAACACTAAAGGTTCCCGTTTAAAAACACAAAAAAAAACAAACATGTTATACTTACCTCCACTGTGCAGCTAGTTTTGCACACAGTGGCCCCGATCCTGGTCTTCTGGGGTCCCTCGGCGGCTGTTTCAGCTCCTCCCCGCAAGGACTCCACACCATAATGCGAGCTCGGTGTGGAGTTACTGCGGGCGCGCTCCCGTGATACAGCGGCGGCCATAGCCGCGGACTGTATCACTTGGCCCCGCCCCCCGGCGCGCCGCATCATTGGATGTGTTTGACAGCAGCGCCAGCCAATGGCTGCGCTGCTTTCAATCCATCCAGTGTAGCCAATCAACGGCCGGGCTCAGGAACTCGGAGGATGACGGGAGTGAGCGCGGGACTTTCGAGGGGCCAGGTAAGTAAAACGGGGGCTCGGGGGGGGGGGGGCGGTATTGACGAATGTTTTTTCACCTTAATGCATAGGATGCATTAAGGTGAAAAAACATGTACCTTTACAACCCCTTTTTGTAAATGTATTCATCCTTGCTGACTACATAGTCCCATTTTTTTTTTTTTACTGAAATCTCCCAATTTTATTTATCCCTGTTCATGTCCTAGGCAGACAAAATACTTTCTTGCATATTTTGTATGATCATTATGATTTGAAAGGGTTGACAACTTTAAGAAACAGATTAGATAAGACCTCGAAATCCAAAAATTCCAAATAAAAACTTTAGGATAGTTGCTAAAGGCATCCAATATTTTAGGCTTGTGTGCTTCCTACCAGAGTGGAGCCCGATGCGTATTCGGACTGGCACTTCAGGCATGTGCCTCATTTTAAAAGATCCCACAGAGCTAAGGATATCCAGGGACATGTTGGCAATCTCAGCTGCATGACGAGTACCATTTGTTTTCGGCAGCCCAGAAGCAACCATATAGGCATCACCAATGGTTTCCACCTATCCAAAAAATAAAAACTCCTTAATTTCTTTTATCTCCATAGAAAAAAAAGGAAAATGTAAAGGGAGGAGCAGTATGCTTTCACCTTATAGACATCATGGGAACCAATAATAGCATCAAAAAGGGTGTAGAGATCATTGAGAAGATCAACAACCTCAATGGGTTCACTGAGGGAAGAAATGGTTGTGAAGCCCACAATGTCACTAAAGTAAATAGTGACTTGGTCAAAATATTCTGGCTCCACAGGAGTACCTGTCTTCAGAGATTCAGCTACAGACCTGGGGGAAAAACAGAAACAATAAAAAAAGGAGATTAAATTAAATAGCATGTTCTACAACGGAATCTTCAGGCTTTGGTGGTTCCTCCGTTATCTAGACCTCCTAACACCAATTTTATCTGCTCAACCCCAAAATAAGGGCCTTTCTCATCTTTTTATCCCACTCACGGTGGAAGCATCTGAGTCAAGAGTTTGTCGGTTTTCTGCTTTTCCACTTCCAACTCTTCGGTTCTCTCTCGGATCAGATCCTCCAAGTTACTAGAGTACTGCTCTAACATTCGAAGCATTGAATCGATGATGTTTGTTTTGCGCCCGCGGTTTATTGTCTTAAACTAGATTGAGAAAGAAAAAACAAAGGAAACATAAAAAGTAATGAAAATGGAATATTTCTATAGTGCTAGTTGGGGGAAATTCCAACCAATAACAGAAAACTCAAAGTGTAACTGAAGGCAAAACCTTTCTTAGTTTTGGAGCAAGTGGAGGGTAATTAGACCACCTGTTAGGTTTTTATTTCTGTGTGTGCCCCTGATAATGAGATTTACCTTCTCTTTTTTTCCAGTTTACCATTATCACTAAGAGTGAAAGTGAAAAAAAATCCCAAATTTTTGGGTTGTCACCAGAACAGGATTAGAGGGGAAACCTCCCAATGAGACAAAAGTTTTGGTGACAACCTGGGATTCTCTCACTTTGGAGGCATTTTCTCTCACTTTCTATTTTTGGTAATGTAAGTGAAGTGAAAAGAAAATGCCCCAATGGGACAAAGATGGCAAAAACGTATTCTATCCAAACGGGAAAAAAATTTTTGTAGCTTTATGTTAAGGATGAACTGAAGCCATAGATAGCGTGAGAAAGGGCTAAATCCCAGGTCATGTTTTTTTGCCATCTGTGTCCCGCTAGAAAGCTCTCTCAAGTGAGGGTTTCTCTGTGCAAAACAACTGCACAGAGCAGGCAAGTATGACATGTTTGTTATTTAACCACTTGTGACTGCCTTCCGCAAATATACTGCGGCAAGGTGGCTCCGCTGTGCAAACCGACATACCTGTAGGTCGGTCTGTGCATGTGGTACTGTGGGCGCGCGCTCCCACGGTGGGCGCACGCTCCAGTCGGCCACCCGCGATCGAGGTAAAGAGAGGCAGAACGGGGATCTGCCTATGTAAACAAGACAGATCCCCATTCTGACAGGGGAGGAGAGAGAGATCAGCTGTTCCTAGTGATCAGGAACAGCGATCTCTCTGTACTCCCAGTCAGTCCTCTCCACCCACAGTTAGAAACATCTCCCTAGGACACACTTAACTCTTTGATCGCTCCCTAGTGTTAACCCCTTCCCTGCCAGTGTCATTAGTACAGTGACAGTGCATTTTTATAGCACTGATCACTGTATTGGTGTCACTGGTCACTAAAAAGTGTCACTTATGGTCAGATTTGTCACTTAGGGTCAGTTTTGTCTGCCGCAATGTCGCAGTCCCGCTAAAAATCACTGATCCCCACCATTACTAGTAAAAACAATAATAAAAAAAGAAAAAGTCCCTAAATCTTTCCCCTATTTTGTAGACGCTATATCTTTTGTGCAAACCAATAAATATACGCTTATTACGATTTTGTTTACCAAAAATATGTAGCAGAATACATATTGACCTAAACGGGTGAATAAATTAGTTTGTATATATATATATATATATATATATATATATATATATATATATATATAATTTTTTTTTTATATATATATATTTTTTAGATATGTATTTTAGCAGAAAGTAAAAGAATATTGTTTTTTTTTTTTTTTTTTTTCAAAAGTATAATTTTTTTTTGTTTATAGCGCAAAAAATAAAAACCGCAGAGGTGATCAAATAGCACCAAAAGAAATCTCTATTTATGGGAAAAAAAGGACATCAATTTTATTTGGGTACAACGTCGCACGACTACGCAATTGTAAGTTAAAGCGACGCAGTGCTGTATCGCAATAAAATGGCCTGGTCATTAAGGGGGTAAATCCTTTTGGGGCTGAAGTGGTTAAAATGCCTTTAATATAACTTTAAGAGCCCTGCACTGTACGTAATGGTGCCAAGGCTACACTCAAAGATAAGAGTGGGGAATCCGGTAAGCAACACTCTTCTGCAACCCCCTAGATTTAACGAGCATTTAACCCTTGCAGTGTGGGGGCAGCTCCACTGCAAGGGAGAATTTTTACAATATGTGGCCTCTTGGTGCCTAGTCTTTGGTGCCGAATATTTGTGTGACATGCTTTCCATACAGCTGTGCTGAGAATGCACGCTCCCGACACAGTTACCGGCGCCTAACCAAAAGATTTCAAAGTTGTCAAAATATTAAATGCACATTTTTTTACCTGCAATTTTTTTTATTTTTAAGTGAACTTATTCTTTAACCTTTTCACGCTGGCACATCCTGGCCCTGTAAGAGGTTTATGACACCAGGAGTCGGGGCTGGGCTTAAGAGCACGTGACCACCATGACAGCTAATCACGTCGGTCATGTGCTCTTAAGCCCAGCCCTGCCTCCAGGCGACATAAACCTCTTAAAGGACCGGGAGGTGCCGGTGGGAAAAGGTTAAAGGATAAGTTCACTTAAAAATGCTATTTTTTTGCAGGTAAAAAAATGTGCATTTATTATGTTTTCTTCGAAGCCATCAGGGCATTGCACCTGCGATTAGCAGGTCACGGGTGCAATGCCAGGCTCCTGCAGACTCTCAGTAAAGCTGTCTGCCTGTACCTCCTATACTGGCACACAGTTACTGGAGAGCAGGAAGATCAATGAACTACCAGAAAGCTCATCAGCTACTGTGCAGTTCATTGAGAACTACAAGCCATCTGCCGCAATGGAAAATGGTACTTGTAGTTCATTCATTCACAGAACTCAAGGCTACACCCACAGATTTTCGAAGAGAGCAGGAGAGTGCTGGAGTCAGTAAGTGCTACAGTCTGTTCTGCAACCCACTAGACTTAAAGCGGTTGTAAAGGCAGAAGGTTTTTTACCCTAATGCATTCTCTGCTTAGTTTGATGGGATATGTACTGGCATGGGCGTCAGCTCCATTGGGCAAGGGGGGGGGGCGATTCCCACCCCCCCTGGAATTGTAAGAGAAGACACTTGACTTGCCCCCTGTGATGGCCGCTGCGGCAGCCGTGGACTTTTTTTTCTAAGTCTGCTGCTGCCTGCTGGCCTGGAGGCTGGGGCCACACATTGGGGGGGGGGGGTGTCAGGCGGCTCCCCCATCCTCCCCTGTATGAAACAGTGAGAGCGGGACGGGCTTGGTAGTGCAGCGGCGATGTGACATGCTGACAGCGCAGGGAGAGCTCAGGTGGACTGACCCATTGTCACAATGCTGTGTGTCTCACTCTCTGTTAAATTCTAACATCCCAGTGAGTACAACCACCCCCCTTCCACAGAAATGGACGAGGCTGCATCGGCTCTGAATCCCTCCCCCCATCCCCTCTGTTCCTGTGTACCGTCCATGCTCTGTGCAGCGCGTGTGCTGCGTCTGAAAGGAATGTGTGGGCGGGAACATTTAAACAAGTAGCCGACAGCTAAAGAGAACTAGTGTGAGACTGTGAGCATCCTGGGAACATCAAGTGAGTTATCAGCATTGTCACTGTGTCCAGACTCTGCCCTCTTTCTCCCAAATCTTTCACTCCCCCTCTTTCCTCTGTTGTCCTCCTGCAGAGTCTTTCATTAACTCTATGCTGATAGTTGGCCCCATCATGTTCCTTTAGCCAGGGTTTTCACTAGTGTGTGATCATAGACATTGCATGTGATTTGCACCACATTGCTGTGCAAATCACATGCTATGTCTGTGCGATGCAAATTCAGCCATACAACTGTATGGCTGAAATCGCATTTGCACCAAAACAGTGCAGGACCCTTTATTTGGTCTGCACTGGAATAGGAGTGGATGGGTGTTTACACCTATGCAATCCGATTCCTGCATCATTTCATAGTTCTCACTGCAATCTGCAAACTGATCTGGGGGTGTCATTAATTTTACATTGACACCCGTAACAGTTTGCAAAACGCAGCGTGAATGGCTGACAAGCAACATGCAATGCAGGAATGCTGCATCGCATATATGTGAACCAGGACTTAAGTGGGTTCACACTGATGCACTGTGGTTCAGTTGCAGTGCTGGTGTATACACAGTTTTCCTGTATTTACCTACATTTTTACTACAGTCCCAAAGACTTCTATTAGATTACACATTTTTGCAACATTTTCTGAAAGCGCACCAAATGTTCTCTATACTGAATCTTTGGTGTGCTTTCAGAAAACACAGTAAAATTACACAAGCTAATAGAAGTCTGTGGGACTGCAGCTAAAAATGGGGATAAAATGCAGAAAAACTGCATATACCCCCTTCACTGCGACAAACTCCAGGACACCAGTGTGAACCCAAAGGCTTCAGGATGCTGTGTAATGTAAATGTCCAGAGGTGCAGGGGGTTGTGTAATGTAAATGTCCAGAGGTGCAAGGGGTTGTGTAATGTAAAGGAGTCCAGAGGTGCAGGGTGCTGTGTAATGTAAAGGAGTCCAGAGGTGCAGGGTGCTGTGTAATGTAAAGGAGTCCAGAGGTGCAGGGTGCTGTGTAATGTAAAGGAGTCCAGAGGTGCAGGGTGCTGTGTAATGTAAAGGAGTCCAAAGGTGCAGGGTGCTGTGTAATGTAAAGGAGTCCAGAGGTGCAGGGTGCTGTGTAATGTAAAGGAGTCCAGAGGTGCAGGGTGCTGTGTAATGTAAAGGAGTCCAAAGGTGCAGGGTGCTGTGTAATGTAAAGGAGTCCAGAGGTGCAAGGTGTTGTGTAATGTAAAAGGGACCAGAGCTGTGGGGTGCAGTGTAATGTAAAGGGGTCCAGAGGTGCAGGGGGTTGTGTAATGTAAAAGGGTCCAGAGCTGTGGGGTGCTGTGTAATGTAAAGGGGTCCAGAGGTGCTGTGTACTGTAAAGGGGTCCAGAGGTGCAGTTGTGGAGAAGGGGTACACAGTAGTGACAAAGAGATATTGAAAGATGCAGGGGGCACAGTGGGGTGCTAGCTTTTAACCCCGCTAGCGGTCGAAGAAAGGGTTGAATGCGACTGTGTATCGCCGCTGCCGAAGCGCCGCCCCCCCCCCTGAAAAAATTTCAGCGGACGCCCATGTGCACCGGGGATGGTCTTTTAAGTATCTGCTGATTATTTGGATTGCATACATTGCTGTGTGGGTTAAAGATCTGAGCTTGGTGATGCATCCCTTCTATGCATCCCTTCTATGGTTGGATTCAGCTCCAGACCAGAAAAGATTAGAATTTTTGTATGAATACATTGTTTCTTGTTTTTCAAGTCCTACTCTTGATGTGATGTTAGAAACTATAGGACTATTTTTGAGAACAATATTTTCTGGATAACCATTTCACTGTCCCTCGGATGTTCCCTCCTGGAATTGAGAATTCCTACTCTAACAAACTGTACATAAACTCTCCTTGATTTATACTACTGGGTTCCCCTATACAGATACTGTTCACATGTTCTCCTGATGAAGATGTTTAAAGCAAACGCTTTGAAACGTGTGTGTAAAACCTCTTAAGGGTTGCATTTAATATAAAGTATTGCACTTACATTTATCCATAGTAAAAACAGTAAAAACAGTATTGCATGGTAAAAAAGGAAGGCGACCGCCACAGAACATTCAAACATGTAAAATGTGCAATAACAGGAACAAACAGCTCGGCCCAAACGGAAGAAGTCCTTTTCTCAACAAAACCGGGCTACGTATGTTTCTGTTATCGAGCATTTTACATGTTTGGATGTTCTGTAGCGGCCGCCTTCTTTTTTTACCATGCAATGTTGTTTTTAATATGGATACGTGTAAGTGCAATACTTTGTATTAAATGCAACCCTTAAGAGGTTTTACACTATCCAGTTTTTTATGTTTTATTTGGATCTGATTACACGATCATCATTTGGGTGGAGTCCCCTGGATGCTCAGGAGCTGTTCCTGGCGTAGTTCCTTTGTACATCCCCTGATAATGACCCCTACCGGGACATATTTATCAAGCCTGTTTGACCCTTCGTAATAAAGGGTCCAGGCTCTCTGGTAAGAGTCCAACCTATTGTGGTGGTGGCGTCAACGCTGTATCCTGGCCTAGGCCAACAAGGCCCAGGCCTAGGGAAGCACTTTGCAGGGGAGCAGCACAGAAAGAGTCCCCGCCGGCTTGCGCTACACTGTTAGTGTAGCGCCAGTCTTATGGGGCGGACTGGGCTGAGAGTCAAATTAGTCTAGCGCCCCCATAAAGCGGCCGCACTGCTTCCGGTATGCAGGCAGCCGGCATTCCACAACTGTGGGGGAGGGGGGGCGGCACTGCTTCTAATTTTGACTGTCCTATCATCCTGGACCACAAACCTTCCTCACTATGCTATATGTTTCTGCTGCACCATTGGCATGGTTATATCTTCTTAGTCCTCTCCATAAAATTATCAGAAATTTGTGCTTAAAGTAGAACTATAGGCAACACTTTTTTTTTTCATTTTGGATAGAGTTACGGAGGGTTATAGCCCCTGTTAGTTTATTTTTTATCATCCCTTTCCCATTGCAGAGCTTTCCCTTCACTTCCTGCCTCATAGCCAAACAGGAAGTGAGAGGAAATCTATGAAAATTTAGGGAATTCATTGCCCCCCCCCCAGGCCCTCAGAACTAGTGTCCCCACTCGAAAATGTCAGGGCGGGTCTTAAAAAAGGGGGTGTGGCCTTGACAAAAAGGGTGGGTCGTATTTAAATTAGGGAGTGCGCAAGTTTAGTCAGGCCTAGGGCAGCACAAAACCTAAATACACTACTGGGTGGCGTGTTCACTTGGTGAAGGGATTGGATAACCTTATCCACAGTTGAATAATGAAATTTGCCATTTGACCATCTGGTCCATTTGAGATACTGTTTTTTCTGGACTGTTTATTTATTTATAATTTTTTTCAGTATTTTTAATATCAATCACTGTAGCGCAACACACCTTTATTTTGTTTTTTGTCAATAGGCACACAGAGCCCAGCCTGGGATTGAGCCTGCACGAGTACCCCCATAGCAAGCAGCTCGCTATGGGGGCACTCGGAAGGGGCAAGGGGCCAGGAGCACCAGCGGGGGCCCTATTTATACATTTTTTACACAAGATTTACCCAACTTTTACCCAGGGTTCACAAATTTCCCCACATGAATCCAATTTAAAAATGTAAGAAAGTTGTGTGAATCTTGTAGGAAAACATTTTTACAGGGAACCCCAAGTGCATCAAAATTCAGTGCACACAATAACACAATCTAGTATTAAAAAGAAAAAGAGAAAAACAAATCAAACCAGAAGTAAACTAATTTAAAATTGGTGTTTCTGTTATATATAGGTCCTTTATATAAAATGCTGGCTTAGAAAATCATAAATGCAACAGGCAATCAGTATTTCAATACAGGCACTAGATCAATAAATGGAAGCAAATTTGTTAATTGATCTACCTGGTCAAAGACCTGGTCAATGTTGGGTCTCCTGTCTGGATGTTCACTCCAACATTGCTTCATTAAATGGATACACTCTGGAGGAGCTTGGTCCAAGGAGACGGAGGGGCGGCAAAGTGGGGGAGGGCGGCGAACCTTTTTGACTATTTCTGAAAAAGCATGGTTATCACAAAAAAAGAAGCTTAGATGAAATCATATGGAAGCTTTTTAGGGAAACAATGGTCATATATCTTTATACTCTTCCCTCATTTCTATAAGGGAGCATTAGGTTTTTTTGTAAGACACCAAAATGTTAAGAAGCAAAAGGTGAATGAAAAAAAAAACTAACAAATTAAAAAATGCATTTGTTTAGGTATTCAAGACTTCTGAGTTCTGATCTTAAAAATATTCAATAGCATCCATTTGCCCTGAATCTATTAAGATTTCACAAACCTAATGTCCTCATTCGAATATCAATCCAAGATCACCAACACACCACATTTAGAAAAAATAAATAGGACACTTTAATGTCACCAACATAAAGAAGTGACTTTGAAGCCCCTAGAGACCCCTCCCCCAGGTAGCAGTGACAGCGGCACCATTCACCATTTCACCACAGCACCCTATGACTGGGTCTCATTGCTATATGAAATGTGTTGGACTCATTGTATTTATGGGCCCATTGGAAGTATTCTCCACAATTCTTGTTACGGTGACAACCCAAATTTTTTATTTTTTTTTCACTTCAGGGATGACAGTTAACAACACAAATAGAGAGAGTGCATCTCCCTAATGGGGACAAAGGCAGCAATAAAAACATGACAGGTGCTCCAATCCTTCCCCACTCAACAAAAATGTTTGTCTACTTTAATCTCCCTTCCAGGTTACAGTTCTAGGTGGCTGCATATCCAATCACTAGGCACCGGCACTGGTGGTAGGGAGAGAGTTCTTAGTCCTGTTTAACACTTTCCCGACAGGCTATAGCAGATTCACAGCCAGGCAGGACTTTCCTCCTGAGTGGACGCGCAGCGGTGCTTATAGTCACTGGTCATGACTGATCAGTGTACCGGCTCGCTGCCACTACCATGTGACCGCTGTGATAAATCACAGCAGATCACATGACAGTTGTAAAAAATGAATGGCTTTCATGCCATCCATTGTGTACAATTGTGTTGCTAGCTGTGATTGGTCAATGTGATCACATGGTACAGATGGTACAGACAGGGCCAATCACAGCCCATCTGTACCAAGTGATTAGCTCTGGTCAATCACAGTTAATCCCAATAAAACAAACTGAATGAATCAGTTTCATTCAGTAAAATGTTTGCTTATAGCAATGAAATTCACTGCTATAAGCAATCATAATGTTTAAAAAAAAAAACACTTCCACAGAGTAGTACAATGTTACTATGGTAAAATTATATTGCTCTGGTCACAGTGTGTAAAAAAGAAAATCGAAAATAATGTGATAAAATAATGGGGTTGTAAAGTCTCTAGGTTTTTGCACCTTAATGCATTCTATGAAAAAAAACTCCTGTGATGCAGCGGTGCCCAAGAGCCTTCTTTTACTTACTTAAACCTGGTCTTTCCCGCCACGGGCACAAGCACACCAGCTCCAGTCGGTGTCTCGGGTCCTGATTGGATAGATTGATAGCAGCGCAGCCATTGGGTGCCAGGGGCGAGTCCTGCTGTCTGTGTCAATAGAGGCAGCAGCAGGACACGGGAATGTGCCCGCACGAGTGCCCAGAGGGTTAGCGGCTCTCCGTGGGGGCACTCAAGAAGAGGAGGAGCCAGGAGTGACACTGAGGGACCCCAGAAGAGGAGGATCGGGGCCAATCTGTGTAAAACCAACTGCACAGAGGAGGTAAGTATGACATGTTTGTTATTTGTTTTTTTAAACAAAGGTTTAGATCAGGGCTTGACAAATTTGCTTGGAATCTTGGAGCCAGCTAAAAAATTTAGGAGCCAGTCTTTCGGCTGCTGATTTTCCAGCATGCTCGTCTGACAGAAGCCAGCCGAACAGCCGGCTTCTTTTGGACCTGCTGCCATACACACGGGCTGAATGGCGGCCCCCCTCAGCACAGACCCCCCTTCAGCGCAGATCCCCCATTCAGCACAGACCCCCCCATTCCGCACAGACCCCCACATTCAGCACAAACCCCTCTTCAGCACAGATGGAACCCCCATTTTCGCACAGACCCTCCTATTCCTCACAGACCCCCCATTCAGCACAGATGGACCCCCCATTTAGCACAGACCCCCCATTCCGCACAGACCCCCCTGCAACACAGATGGACCCCCAATTCCACACAGACCCCCCCCTTCAGCACATAACCCCCATTCAGCACAGACCCCCCTTCAGCACAGATGGACCCCCCATTCAGCATAGACCCCCCCATTCCGCACAGACCCCCTTCAGCACAGATGGACCCCCATTCCATACAGACCCCCCCTTCAGCACATACCCCCATTCAGCACAGACCCCCCTTCAGCACAGATGGACCCCCCATTTAGCACAGACCCCCCCATTCCGCACAGACCCCCTTCAGCACATACCCCCCATTCTGCACATACCACCCATTCCGCACAGACCCCCCTTCAGCACAGATGAACCCCCCATTCCGCACAGACCCCCCCATTCCACACAGACCCCATCTTCAGCACAGACCACAGCATTCAGCACAGATGGACCCCCCTTCAGCACAGACCCCCCATTCAGCACAGACCCCCCATTCTGCACAGACCCCCCCATTCAGCACAGACCCCCCTTCAGCACAGATGGACCCCCCTATTCCGCACAGCCACAGACCCCCCCATCCCATTCAGTAACTCAGATCAGCGCAGCACAGGCACAGAATTTCCCCTCCTCTGTGTACACATAAACATTGTAGGGGGAGGCGGCTTTCACTCTGCTCGCTGTGCCTGTGTGACATCCGGCCCGGGACTGCTCAGACAGCCCGCGGCCGCGAGAGAATGGGATTGTTGGTCAGGTGCAGTGTTATCACCCCGAACCAGACCACCCCCCTGCAAGGCAACGGCCAGCAGCTCGCCTCTCTATCCCTGTTCTAACCTGCCTGTCACCGCGGCACTGTCACTGCTTCAGTCGCGGCCCATCAGTGCCGCCCATCATCAGTGCCCATCATCAGTGCCCATCATCAGTGCCACCTCATCAGTGCCACCTCATCGGTGCCACCTCATTGGTGCCACCTCATCCGTGCCCATCAGTGTCGCCTTATCAGTGCCCGTTAGTGCCGCCTTATCAGTGCCTATCATTGAAGTAGAAAAGGTACTTATTTACAATTTTTTTTTTTTACAGAAACAAAGAAAAACTTAGTTTTTTTCAAAATTTCCGCTCTTTTTTATTTGTTGTGCAAAAAATAAAAATCGCAGAGGCGATCAAATACCACCGAAAGAGAGCTCTATTTGTGGGAACAAAATGATAAAAAAATAGTTTGGGTACAGTGTTGCATGACCGCGCAATTGTCATTCAAATTGCGTTAGCGCTGAAAGCTCAAAATTTGCTTGGGCACGAAGGTGTATAAGTGCATGGTATTGAAGTGGTTAAAGAAATTGAAAAAATTGATCGAAAAATTATAAAAAAAAAAAAATTAGTACTGTCACCAGTCAGAGTCCCTTATCACCTCCACACCAGTTATATGATGGCACTGTATTGCACCGGTGACAGTATGTAAAAAACAAAAACAAAAAAAACAAAACAACTAAAAAAAGCAAAAACTAAAAAAATGATATAAAAAAAAAAAAAAAAAAATATCGCCATGCCTCTTACTAAATAACTTGAACTGTCTACTTTCCAAAAAGGGTTAATTTTGGGGGATATGTGGACATTTTTGAGCTTCAATAAATGAGATAGGGTGTCAGTACATCAGGATTGATCAATTTTCATATATATATATATATATATATATATATATATATATATATATATATATATACACCATAGTTTGAGGACTCTATAACTTTCCTACAGACTAAATAATTTACACCAATTTGGGTTATTTTCACCCAAAAAATTTAGCAGAATACATTTTGGCTTAAATTTATGAAAAACAATTATTTATTTTGAAAATTTTATAACAGTAATGAAGATTTTTTTTTTTTAACAATTTTGTCATTTATTGTTTATTTAGCAAAAAATAAAAAACCCAGTGATGATTAAATACCACCAAAAGAAAGCTCTAGTTATGTGTACAAAATGATAAAAATGTTGTTTGGGTACAGTGTTGCATGACCGCGCAATTGTCATTCAAAATGCAACAGCTCGAAAGCTAAAAATTGGCTTAGGCTGGAAGGGGGTAAAAGTGCCCGGTATTGAAGTGATTAAGATCCAACCAGGAGGACCTGAAACTAACAGAGCGATGGTGGAGATATTGGAAGATAAGAATGTGTAGCAAGGGCAGGAGGGCTGGTGATTATGTTAAGTTTTTGCTTTTTCCTACATGGGCCAAGCACAGCGACGGTGGAGATATTGGAAGATAAGAATGTGTAGCAAGGGCAGGAGGGCTGGTGATTATGTTAAATTTTTGCTTTTTCCTACATGGGCCAAGCACAGGTTCACATTGAAGCTAAGGTGTACCAAGTGCCAACAACGTGGCACAAAATGGTTTCTCAAAGTGCTAGCAAATCACTCTTTGCTTATTATGGTACTGTGAAACCTTCTGATTTACTTTGTGAATTCCTATTACATTCCTTAGATGGTATCCAGTCTTAAAAAAAGTGGAAGCCCTCTACTTTGGAGAAATTACTGATTTTCACAGTCATACCTTCTGCCGAAAGCTCCAGCATGCAGTAAGGACCTCCTCTTATGATGACCTCCTGCATTATAATGGACACACCATAGACATCCCCTCTGTAGGTTCCTCTGTGACTTGACAATGGCTCACGCAGGAGTTCAGGCGCTGTCCAATACAAGTCTGAAATCACAATTTATAGTATTAGGTGGAGAATGCTATTCCCTGGGATGGTTCTTTTTTAATCTTTTACCTTGAAGATACCCTTTAAATGATACATAAAATTGTTATATCCACAGCTCATGGTTGGTAAGTTAGTGTGATCGGCAGGTTGTAGGCATAATCAGGTCCAGTGGATGTCCAGGGGAGCTACAACAGTATTAGCTCTTACATCTCAAATCTGGGGGATAGCGTAAATCAGGGGTCCTTAAACTACGGCCCGCGGGCCGCATGCGGCCCGCCGAGGACACTTATCCGGTCCACCGCACGCAGGGCCGGTTGTAACACACACCGGACACAGCGGTAGAATGTCACTGAAAAGTTTGGGCGCGCTGTGATAAAAGTCCCGCCCTCCTCCTAGACCAGCTTGTGTGATAGACGCAGCGTTCTGTCTATCACACGAGCTAGTCTAGGAGGAGGGCGGGACTTTTATCACAGCACGCCCAAACTTTTCAGTGAGCTCCGTGACACAGCAGGAGCAGGAGATCCCGATGCACACACTGACTGGTGAGGCATTGTTTGGCACAGTAAGGCTGCAATGGTGAAGGGGGCTTGTAATGATGGTGGGGGGGGCTGCAATGGTGAGGGGGGCTTGTAATGATGGTGGGGTCTGCAATGGTGAAGGGGGCTTGTAATGATGGTGGGGGGCTGCAATGGTGAGGGGGGCTTGTAATGATAGTGGGGGGCTGCAATGGTGAGGGGAGCTTGTAATAATGGTGAGGGGGGCTTGTAATAATGGTGAGGGGGCTTGTTATGATGGTGAGGGGGGCTTGTAATGATGGTGGGGGGCTGCAATGGTGAAGGGGGGCTTGTATTGATGGTGAGGGGGGCTGCAATGGTGAGGGGGGCTTGTAATGATGGTTAGGGGGGCTGCAATGGTGAAGGGGGCTTGTAAAGATGGTGGGGGGGCTGAAATGGTGAGGGGGGCTTGTAATGATGGTGAGGGGGGCTGCAATGGTGAGGGGGGCTTGTAACGATGGTGAGGGGGGCTTGTTATGATGGTGAGGGGGGCTGCAATGGTGAGGGGGGCTTGTAATGATGGTGGGGGGCTGCAATGGTGAGAGGGGCTTGTAATGATGGTGTGGGGGGCTTGTAATGATGGTGTGGGGGGCTTGTAATGATCGTGAGGGGGGCTGCAATGAGAGCACGATAAGTCTGCAATGATGATGAGGCGGCAATGATGGGCACGGTGAGGCGGCAATGATGGGCATGGGTTGGGGAACTTTTATTTATTTTTTGGCGGGGGGGCGGCATTGAAGGACCCGGCCCTCTAACGGTCTGAGGGACAGTGAACTGGCCCCCTGTTTAAAAAGTTTGAGGACCCCTGGTGTAAATGGTCAAATCGGTCATGAAGGCACTTCCCTGTGCCCATTGCAATCCTTATTGTTGGTCTGAGCTATAGGGTCGGAAGGCAAAGCTTTTACCTTGCCTTGGGCCCATTTTATTAAAGGGTGGGCTCACAGTAGCCATATAGCCACTTGTTTGTGCATGTGTTTTTGTATATACATATTTATTTTCAAAATGTATTTTAATAAATTGGCAATACCTGGTTTCCCATGCCATTTGTTTCACAATAGTTTGCTTATCAGCCCTACAAATGGCCATATGGGAATACCAAGATTCACACCCAAAGACTTTAACTGAGTTTGCTTCAAACTTTTAGTAAAATTTGTGAAAAGTGGCTTTACCGCTCACCCCCCAAACAGAGCAATGCAGTGACTCAGGGCTGTACACATGCCACAGGCACAATGCTGGGCGTTAGACATGTGCGATTCATACGAATTTCCGAAAATTCGTACATTCGGAAGCATCCGAAATACGAATTTCTATTCTTACGTATTTTATACGAAATACGAAATTTCGTTGACGAATTTTGTTTCGGGAGTGAGAGACTGCTCAGACTGGTACTGGTAGTCGATGGGAGATTCAGAATTGGACAAACTAAGAATGTTCGTTAATATCGTTTTATTTTTGTCATAATAATTACGATTATTCGTTATGATGAAGTTAAAAACCAAGGAAGTCAGCACAGCACAGAAATGATGGGAGCCCCTCATAATGAGCACAGCAGGGGTAAAGCCCCAGGAGGAAGTCAGCACAGCACAGGGATGGTGGGAGCCCCTCATAATGAGCACAGCACAGGATGGTGGGAGCGCACAGCACAGGGATGGTGGGAGCCCCTCATAATGAGCACAGCACAGGATGGTGGGAGCCCCTCATATTGAGCACAGCAGGGGTACAGCCCCAGGAGGAAGTCAGCACAGCACAGGGATGGTGGGAGCCCCTCATAACGAATGTTCGTAATTGTTACGAAAAGTTAAGGAACCTAACGAACTTTCATATTTTGTACGAATCCAAATTGAATTTCGGACACGAATTACGAAATACAAATTGACGGGCTACTACAAACCCAGGAAGTCAGCACAGCACATGGATGATGGGAGCCCCTCATAATGAGCACAGCAGGGGTACAGCCCCAGGAGGAAGTCAGCACAGCACAGGGATGGTGGGAGCCCCTCATAATGAGCACAGCACATGGATGGTGGGAGCCCCTCATAATGAGCACAGCAGGGGTACAGCCCCAGGAGGAAGTCAGCACAGCACAGGGATGGTGGGAGCCCCTCATAATAAGCATATTGAGTCGACGACTGCCATATTGAGAAAGGTACTTTTTGCTTTTTAAATTCATCATAACGAATGTTCGTAATTGTTACGAAAAGTTAACAAATCTAACGAAAATTCCTATTTCGTACGAAACAAATCCAAATTGAATTTCGGACACGAATTACGAATTTTCATTGAATACAAAACGGAACGAAACAAAACAAATTTATTGACGGCGCACATGTCTACTGGGCGTCACAAAAGTTAAATAGCATGTTGCATTGGGCAGGTGGTACTGCCAATGAACACCACCTATTCCGGTGAACTTGGCTGCACTGCAACTGCCCTGCAACCAAGAGCAATGCACACAGTTGCAGCGAGGTGGTTCGGAATTTTAAGAGTTAAAGCAGACGGTAACACGTCACCTCCCAACCATTAGTGATGAATTGCTTTTCAGAGGGTGTTAAGAACGATATTTTATTTTTATAATCATAAACTATCACACAACCCCTAGAGACCCCGCTTAGGAAACCCTCCTCTAGCAACCTATTCTAGAAACTACGATCAATGAATGAATGTTGTGGTGAGGACTAGACCGTGTAGCAGCCAAAAATAAATAATAGAACTACTATGCCAGCTTGGTCAACACAGGTTAGAAATAGAATGTAGCGGGGGTTAACATTTAGGGGGAGTGCAAGGGTGGTAGTATGACCCAATGCACTGATTGTTGGGGAATCTGGGACCTTTATTATTGGTTCTTGGAGGACTCTGGTGGTGTGAGGTTCCCTGCGGCCTGCAGGTGGCGTTGTTGCCCTGGGCCGGAGTTGAACCCTCACCGCAAGACTGCATCCTTTTTGTCCTTTTCCGGCGCTTGTACAGTGGGGCAGGGAACCTGCTGTGACGCAAAGGGAGAGGGAATAAAAGGGGCGGACGCCCTGAACACAGGGTTCAGAGTCGGAGGTCAGAGTCGCGCCCATACATCTTCAGCCTGGGTGCTGGCGTTCCGGAGTTCCGGGCTCAGGTGCCCTTGACCTGGCCGGAGCGGGAGATGGAGTCCATCCCAGGCACCTTTAGCCTGGGGTGAGGTACCATTGAGAAGGCCTGGGGCCCGGTACCTTCGACTGGGTCCCGCAAGGGTGGAGGAATCCGAGGGGGCCCTAAAGCCTTGGGTGCCCGAGTCTGAGGTGAGGAGGCCAGGGAGCGTAACCCCTCCAAAACAGTCCAGTGCAGCATTGATGGTGACAGCGGGGCCTCTGGTAACTCTCTTGGACGGATGTCTTCCCTCTGATAGGGGCTGCGTTTAGCGAAGGTAATTCACTTTCTGTTCTACACAGTCGGTGGCAGCGACTGTGCGCCATAACCGTTGGTGACATCACAATGGTTGGTTCTACCTAAGGATTGTGCCTCGACCTACTCCCCACCTATACTGAACTGTTCTTTGGTCACAACCTGTCTGTGCTAAATGACGATTTATTGCTGTTGGAGAATAAATACGAGTTGGACCTTTTCAGTGGTGTGGAACTCCAGTTACTGGGAGCAGAGGGGTTCATTTACAGAAGAGACTTGGCTCTGGGTTATACACACGACCCAATGGTAAAATAGATTCTGGCCTTCACCTCTATCCAAAAGAGGACATGGGCCGTGGTGTATCTCATCCCTCCTCCCATACTCCCCCCTAGACAAGATAACAAGCCAAAAAGAAGAAGGGGTGAGAGGGGTGAGGTCGCTACAAGAATAATATAAAAAATAACTTATTATAAGAAGACCAAGCTTTTTATGGCACTTTTTGTTTACAAGTTTAAATCAGTATTTTTTGCTAGAAAATTACTTATAACCCCCAAACAGAGACCCTAAAGAATAAAATGGCAACCGTTGCAATTTTTTATGTCACACGGTATTTGCTTAGCAATTTTTCAAATGCAGTTTTTTTGGGAATTTTTTTTTTTAATAAATAAAAAAAAAAAATATATATATATATATATATATATATATATATATATATATATACCCCAGTGTTTTTGTAAAATGTGAAAGATGATGTTATGCCAAGTAAATAGATACCTAACATGTCACGATTTAAAATTGTGTACGCTCGTGGAATGGCAACAAACTACTGTATTTAAAAATCACCATTTACATATGCTTGTGTGACTTACATATGCGTCTGCTTCTGCGTGAGCATGGAGGGATGGGGCACTTTAACAAATATATATATTTTTTTTCTTATTTAATTTATTTTTACACTGCCCCTTGAATTTTTTGTGTTTTTGATCACTTTTCATCCTTTTACAAGGAATGTAAACATGCCTTGTAAAATAAATAAGGATGACTGGTCCTCTTTATGGAGAGATCTGCGGTCAAAAAGATCCCAAATCTCTCCTTCACCTATAAAAGCAAAAGATTAAAAAAAAAATGTTTAGTTCCACCCTGGATCAGAAGTAATTCTATTGGGTTGAGGTCAGGACTCTGTAGGCCAGTCAAGTTCCTCCACCCCAAACTCACTAATCCATGTCTTTATGGACCTTGAATTGTGCACTGGTGTGCAGTCATGTTGTAACAGGAAGGGGCCACCCCCAAACTGTTCCCAGAAAGCTGGGAGCTTGAAATTGTCCTAAATTTATTGGTATGCTGACGCCTTAAGATTTCCCTTCACTGGAACTAAGGGGCCAAGCCCAACCCCTGGAAAAAAAAAACACACCATAATCCCCCCTCCATCAAATGATTTGGACCAGTGCACAAAGTAAGCTTCATAAAGACATGGATGAGCGAGTTTGGGGTGGAGGAACTTGACTGGGCGGAGACTGCGAGCCAGGCCTTCTCATCCACATCAGTACCTGACCTCACAAATGGGTTTCTAGAAGAATGGTCAAACATTCCCATAGACACACTCCTAAACCTTGTAGACAGCCTTCCCAGAAGAGTTGAAGCTGTTATAGCTGCAAAGGGTGGGTCAACTCAACATTGAACCCTACAGACTAAAGCCTCGTACACGCGGCCGAGAATCTCATCAGGAAAAAACACGTAGTTTTTCCTGACGAGATTCTTGAACAAGAATCTTGTCCCGGCCGAGTGTACACACGTACGATTCAAAAGAACCGCCGTTCTTTTGAATGGCACGAACGTGGTGACGTCATCGACTACGACGAGCGTGCGCTCGTCACATTCGATGCTGTCGCCGCCATCTTGCTACACCCTACCTATGCCTAGGAAGCTACCGCGCATGCGTCAAAGTCATTTTGAGCATGCGCGGGTTTCCACGGCGACAGGTAAGTGTACACACTCACGGGTTTCTCGTCGGGAAACAGGCCGACGAGAATTCTCTATTTTTCTCGTCGCGATTCCCGGCAGTTTTCCTGACGAGAAACCTGAAAGCCTCGTACACATGGCCGGTTTTCTCGGCAAGAAAGCGCTCCCGGCAGTTTTTTTGTCATTTTTTGACGAGAAAACCGGCCGTGTGTACGAGGCTTTAGACTTGGATTTCATTAAAGTTCATGTGAGTGGAAAGGCAAGCGCCCCAATACTTTTGGTAATATAATGTATATACATATTGCAGTCTTGAAGTGGTTATACCTTTTATATTTTTTTCCCGATACATTTTTGAAAGGTTTGAGTTTATGTTTGACCACATGTATCCATTTACATGTTCCTAGTAGGGGATTTTTCCAAAACCAGCTCTGGTTGAGTTATCCTTATCTTACAAGAAATGAACCTCTGACATTGTAAAAGGCATGCATGGTTTGAACATTTCTCTATTCATGGAACTCACAGCAGAAGCCACACTCACACTAATGAAATTTTAGTTGCTGTACCTTCAGGTTGGAGTTCTGCTGCCGTAATTCTTTGAGCGTTGTATAAGTCATTAATTCCGTAGTCTGTGAGTTTCAACACAAATCTGCCATCTACAACGCAGTTCCTAGACTTCAGATGCCCATGAACAATTTCACGGTGATGGAGGAACTTCAAGCCCTAAAAATGACCATAAAAAAAGCGTTATTTTTTTACCATGAGCTAGTTTCCTGGATCTTAGGTCTAATGTGTACGTAAACCGTTCGGCATGTTAAATCAGTTTTCTCAACCAGGGCAGGGCCGTCTTTAATGTTGATTGGACCCTGAGAAAAAAAAATCTTGGGCTCCCCCCCCATGCAATTTTGCTCTCCACCTGCTCTGACACATACAATAAATATCAGTTTACTGTATCAGATCAGGCAGTGATTGCGATTGGTTGCCAGAGGTTACAGCATATCATTACCACTTTCTGACTGGTTGCTAGAGGTTACAGCACACATTACGGCTCACTGATTAGTTGCTAAAGGTTACAGTACATGATTTCTTCTTGTTAATTGGTTGCTAGAGATTACTGTACAGTATTACTGCTCACTGATTGGTTGCTTGAGGTTACAGCTCATCATCTCTTCACTGCAGAGGGGCATGATATACATATGAATGCCGCCTTTATTTACATATGAATGCTGTCGGCCTCAGCTATTTACATATAACTGCCGCCGCAATTTACATATGAATGCTCCCGTTATTTACATATGATTGACGGTTATTTACATGTAAACACAGGGTCTGCAGGTGAGTCATCTGTACACAACAATAGGGCAGAGCTGGGCAGCATTAGTAGCAGCACTTCACACTGAGCTATCAGGACACAGCACAGGACTAAAACTTCAAGGGATAAGGGAATTTAAACTGGGATAGTTGGCAAGCATAAGGCAGCTGCTTTGGGCCCCACAACAATGACAGGGCCCAGGGCAGCTTCCCCTTTTGCCCTGCCTTAAAGACGGCCCTGAACCAGGGTACTGCCATTTGGATTTTCTCTGAGGGGGAATTTATTTTATTGTAAATCAACCATATTTTTAAAAAGATGATTTGTAATAAAACATTGTAATGCCGCGGACACACGATCGAACATTCCGACAACAAAACCGTGTATTTTTTTTCCAATGGATGTTGGCTCAAACTTGTCTTGCATACACACGGTCACACAAATGTTGCTCGGAAATTCCGAACGTCAAGAACGCGGTGACGTACAACACTACGACGAGACGAGAAAAATTAAGTACAATTGATTCCAAGCATGCATAGACTTTTTGTGCGTCGGAATTGGCTACACACGATCGGAATTTCCGACAACAAGTTTTGTTGCCGGAAAATTTGAGAATCAGCTCTCAAACATTTGTTGTCGGAAATTCCGACAGCAAATGTCCGATGGAGCCTACACACGGTTGGATTTTCCAACAACAAGCTCACATCGAACATTTTTTCTGGAAATTCAGACCGTGCGTACGCGGCATAACTGGTTTTATATACACACAAATTAAGTGTTTATTAATGTATTTGTGAGGTAATCGTGGTAAATCCCATCTTTTAATTCTGGGCTTAGTTTTTATATACTTACATTTGAGATGATAACCCCAGAGAGATATTAAAAAAATATGTGTGGAATATTCCCCAGTGTGTTTAATTAGGATGTTGCATGTGAATGACCTCCTCGTATTGTTTACATGAGCAGCTGGGAATAGTACAACCACAGTTCAGCCTCCTGTTTTTACCGCCTCTCCTGCCAGCTGCTCATGTGAAAAAGGCCAATTTCTGTTGAGGGCTGTAGTACGAATTTCCAAAAATACTACATTTATATGATTTACATGGACACAGAGAACTAAAAAAAAAATATTTACCACTTCATTACCGCAATATAGATGAAAGGTGGCTACAGCGCAGCTCTGTTGTTCTAGGAGGGCGTCCATGGACGTCCTCCCAGAACAATGCCCCCCGCGCGCCCCCTGGGCCGTGCATCCGGCGCACTCTGTGATCATGGTAAAGGGCCAATCACAGATGAGTCTTCATTCAGTTTACATTTCCTATTCGGTAGAGGGGCCACAAGTTTGAGGGTTGCATATAGCCCAGAAAACTCCAGTTTGACATTACTGCTGTAAGCATTTTCCCATTTTGTGCCTCCTTCTTACCTTGATGAGATCAAGAAGCAGGGAGGATTTAAACATCCAGTCAAGTTTCATGTCTTGATTTTGAATAAGATCCTCAAGGCTTCCACGAGAGCAATGTTCTGACACCACTCCAATGACACCCATGTCATGGAACAAACCCAAGTACAGGTTTACATTCTCGTGGCGGAGTTCACGGAGCTGTGGAAAAAAACATGCTTGCAAGTCATATTAAACCATAGTGCGCTTAATATCAAACTATTTTACCTGCTAAAGGACCAAAAGAAGGCATGGCTTGCAGTCTAAGAGGTGAAGAGACACTAGGTAAAAAAAAAAACAAGACAGTAGCGGCTGAGGATGAAGGGGAGTTGGTTATTAGAAAATGATGGAGAAGGATTGAAGAAAAAAATCACGTAAGGTAACAGTGGACAGGAGAGTATTGAGAAAATGTTTAAACATATTCAATGCTAGTCTAATAGGATAAACACAACTCCACAATTCCAGAGGATGTTTTGAAGGTCCAAGTGGTGATTAGCATGTATATATTAGATCACAGCTCACAGTAAACCTCACTTAAAGCGGAAGTAAACCCATCGATTTAACAGTTTCAAAAAGCAGTTACATTCCCGGCCTGCCGGGAATGCCAACTGTCACATTGGTTGTGCTCTCAACCAAACTGTCAAACCATCCAATGGCTGGTGTCATAACTGATCACATGTGCAGCATCATGGCAGTTGAAGATTAAACAGAGGCCAAGATGGCAGCTTCCTTGCCTGAAAATGATAGGAGGGTTTACTTCCACTTTAAGGCTAAAAGCTATAGGCTGGGATGACTATTTTGGCTGATGGCCTGTTCATTAGGGATGTAGTCATTAAAGCAAGCACATATGTATATTTCTATGTCTAAATTAAGATGACCAGAATTTTAAAATGAAATCCAGGGACATATTTTTTTTTTTACTAGTAATGGCGGCAACCCGCGACTCTCTGCCCGTCACCACCCGCCTCACAGCCTGTCAAGTCTTACTCTCCCCGGCTACTACTGGGTGGGGAGCGGAGAAAGGCAAGGAGATAAGCAGGCAGGTGGCTGGCCAGGACTTGAGCCAAGGCAGAAGAACATGCGAGCGAACCTAAATGGGAATGCACCCAAAACTGAAGAAATATTCCCTCCGCTCCGACCAGCACATGATCATCAGAAAGGGGCACAGATAATGGAAAAAAATACACCCCCCTAAGCTAGTAGGAGCAGTGGTGTGTAATTCAGAATTTTGTTTTTAATTCTGCACTGACTGTCTTTGAAATTGCCCCAGCCCCTGTTCAAATCCAATCCGGGGACAAAACCGGGGACAGACTTGGTCCGGGGACAGTGTCCTCAATCCGGGAACTGTCCCCAGAAACCGGGGATGTCTGGTCACCCTAATCTAAATGTTGGACAGGTAAGACATTGATCAGAAGTCAGATCATTCCTACATATATGACTATTGTACTGAACAGCCACTGGACAGACTACGACAACAACTTTGTGGATTTTTCCCCTAACTTACCGTGCAGAACACATTCTTTGTGGTTGGCCGAATATCACTGTGCTTCTCACCAGGAAACCTTTTGAGCCATATCCAGTCCCCCTGAGAGAAGGAAAGAAAAAAAGAGAACCTCTCATGATAGATTTTGTCCATGGATTTGTCCAAAGTGAGAATCAAACACGGACATGGCTTCTCTGCTAAATTCTCTTGTAAGTCCTGGGTGGCTTGATAACACGCCCCCCTGGGGCATGTCTTTGACACCCCAAGCTTGAAGGAAGTGGGTTAAATGGCACTGAGCGTGAAGCGTGAAGGCCAGCGCTGGACTGAATCCAGCTGACTAATGCCACAATGAGATTATCCAACAAATGATCATTCATTTTTTTTTTGCATGCTAGTCTCAATATCGTAAATGAAGAGCTTACTAAAGTTACAAAAATTGTTGTATGATATAATAAAAATTCAGAAGTGATGTAATGTGTTGCATTGTATTTGTATTGTATTTTCGGACGAAAACAGTACTGATTAAATGAAAATCGCACGATGTGGTATCGTACAAGCAAACTTTTCCTGCTGGTCCCTTCGGATATTTCGCACAGCCTGTCATGATCAGCTTTCTAAAGCTGCGTACTAACTATCAGATTATCGCTCTAAAGCTGTATTTTTTGTACGAATCTTATGCATGGATGTTTTTTTGTTTTTTTTGGTTTTTTTAATAGGATGGAATGTGACGACAGCCCAATGATTAGACTCTGAGAAGGTTTAATTAGGACTCTAATGACTCACCAATGTTCTCACTTGACTGGAAACTAGTAAAAATTAGATTTGCGTACAAAACAAAGTCCATTCAGTAGGCTGTACGTATTGTATATATGGTGTATATATATATACAGTGGGTACGGAAAGTATTCAGACCCCCTAAAATTTTTCACTCTTTGTTATATTGCAGCCATTTGCTAAAATCATTTAAGTTCATTTTTTTTCCTCATTAATGTACACACAGCACCCCATATTGACAGAAAAACCCAGAATTGTTGACATTTTTGCAGATTTATTAAAAAAGAAAAACTGAAATATCACATGGTCCTAAGTATTCAGACCCTTTGCTGTGACACTCATATATTTAACTCAGGTGCTGTCCATTTCTTCTGCTCATCCTTGAGATGGTTCTACACCTTAATTTGAGTCCAGCTGTGTTTAATTATACTGATTGGACTTGATTAGGAAAGCCACAAACCTGTCTATATAAGACCTTATAACAAAAATTTCTGCTGCACTTAAGGTTCCTAAGAGCACAGTGGCCTCCATAATCCTTAAATGGAAGACGTTTGGGGTGACCAGAACCCTTCCTAGAGCTGGCCGTCCGGCCAAACTGAGCTATCGGGGGAGAAGAGCCTTTGTGAAAGAGGTAAAGAAGAACCCAAAGATCACTGTGGCTGAGCTCCAGAGATGCAGTCGGGAGATGGGAGAAAGTTGTAGAAAGTCAACCATCACTGCAGCCCTCCACCAGTCGGGGCTTTATGGAGAGCCATTTTTAGGTCTCTCCAGAGATGCTCAATTGGGTTTAAGTCAGGGCTGTGGCTGCCATTCAAGAACAGTCACAGAGTTATTGTGAAGCCACTCCTTCGTTATTTTAGCTGTGTGCTTAGGGTCATTGTCTTGTTGGAAGGTAAACCTTCGGCCCAGTCTGAGGTCCTGAGCACTCTGGAGAAGGTTTTTGTCCAGGATATCCCTGTACTTAGCCGCATTCATCTTTCCCTCAATTGCAACCAGTCATCCTGTCCCTGCAGCTGAAAAACACCCCCACAGCATGATGCTGCCACCACCATGCTTCACTGTTGGGACTGTATTGGACAGGTGATGAGCAGTGCCTGGTTTTCTCCACACATACCACTTAGAATTGAGGCCAAAAAGTTCTATCTTGGTCTCATCAGAAGAGAGAATCTTATTTCTCACCATCTTGGAGTCCTTCAGTTTTTTTTAGCTAACTCCATGCAGGCTTTCATGTGTCTTGCACTGAGGAGAGGCTTCCGTCGGGCCACTCTGCCATAAAGCCCCGACTGGTGGAGGGCTGCAGTGATGGTTGACTTTCTACAACTTTCTCCCATCTCCCGACTGCATCTCTGGAGCTCAGCCACAGTGATTTTTGGGTTCTTCTTTACCTCTCTCACCAAGGCTCTTCTCCCCCGATAGCTCAGTTTGGCTGGACGGCCAGCTCTAGGAAGGGTTCTGGTCATCCCAAACGTCTTCCATTTAAGGATTATGGAGGCCACTGTGCTCTGAGGAACCTTAAGTGCAGCAGAAATTTTTGTTATAAGGTCTTATATAGACAGGTTTGTGGCTTTCCTAATCAAGTCCAATCAGTATAATCAAACACAGCTGGACTCAAATGAAGGTGTAGAACCATCTCAAGGATGATCAGAAGAAATGGACAGCACCTGAGTTAAATATATGAGTGTCACAGCAAAGGGTCTGAATACTTAGGTCCGTGTGATATTTCAGTTTTTCTTTTTTAATAAATCTGCAAAAATGTCAACAATTCTGGGTTTTTCTGTCAATATGGGGTGCTGTGTGTACATTAATGAGGAAAAAAAATTAACTTAAAGTGGAGCTCCACCCTAAATAGCAACTTTTGCTATTTGGAACCCTCCCCCCCTCCGGTGTCACAATTGACACCTTTCAGGGGGGAGGGGGGTGAAGATACCTGTCTAAGACAGGTATTTTCACCCACATCCGGGAGTCCTCTCTCCGGGAATCTGCGGGAGTTACGTCACTTCCCGCAGACTTCCCTTGGTGTTCTGGGAGACACTCGGCTCCCAGAACACAGGAGCACCAATCAGAACGGCGCAGCGCGACTCGCGCATGCGCCGTAGGGAACCGGGCATGAAGCCGCAGGGCTTCACTTCCTGGTTCCCTCAGCGAGGATGGCGGAGGGAGCAGCAGAGCAACGAGCGGTCGCTCGTCCTCTGCTGCGGACGTCGCTGGACTCCAGGACAGGTAAGTGTCCAAATATTAAAAGCCAGCAGCTGCTGTAGCTGTAGCTGCTGGCTTTTAATATTTTTTTTTCCGGCGGAGCTCCGCTTTAAATGATTTTAGCAAATGGCTGCAATATAACAAAGAGTGAAAAATTTAAGGGGGTCTGAATACTTTCCGTACCCACTGTGTGTATATATATATATATATATATATATATATATATATATTATGTGACAGCAGGAAGGTAAAGTCACCTGGTTGCATCCAGGGGGGTAGATATATTTCGCCCAGATTCAGGCTTTACGCCGACTTATACAACTAGGTGGAGAGTTGTATAAGGCTAGTGGGCTCATGGATGACTCATACCTCTAGGGAGAGGGCTGGGCGTCGTGCAGACAGGGAGTTGATGAGACCAGCTGAAGCTTGTCAGCTCATTTAGGCCTCTATAAGAACTCCCAGCTTCATTAGATGTTAGCTCATGCCTGGAACCAGACCTGTGTGGACTGTCTAGGGAGAGTGAACCCCTGTGCGGTGAGACAAAGCCTGTGTGGCTATTTGCTTGGACATTTAAAACCAGGGACTTAGGGACTAGGACAGCACTAGGCTGATCCCAGTTGTTAGTTAGGAAACCTGTATGTTTAGTCAGAGGTCAACTTGACCAGGATTTATTTTGGTTATGTTTCTTTTGCTTTGCTGTGTTTTGTCACTGTAAATAGAAAATAAACCGCACCTTTTTGATTTTGAAAACCACAACCTCCGTTTGCTGGGCCTGTTTTGTGTGGGGAGCCCATCCCGGGGGTCACACACACCCGCTGCCGAGCTAACCCCCTCACAGTTGGTGGAGAACCAGTGGCAGTTTTTTTTTAAGCCAGCATGGAGGAGATACTGAAACAGCTGGCTCTAGCAAATGCCAATCAACAGCAGACAAATGCAGGTTTGCAAAGGAGCCTTGCAGCCCAGCAGCAAGCTCATCAACAGAGCCTTGCAGCCCAGCAGCAAGCTCACCAACAGAGTCTGGAAGCTCAGCAACAAGCCCAGCAGCAATCTGAGGCCCGCTTCATAGACCTGTTACAGAAGCAAGAGCAGAGACTACAACAAATGGAAGCAGTAATGCAGCAACGTCCGCAGACCAGTGAGGAAAGCCGTCCCACTAATACCGCGTCCTTTGGGGTGAGTCGTTTATTGACAAAAATGACTGGAGAGGATGATCCAGAGGTATTTTTGACCACATTTGAAAGGACCGCTGAAAGAGAAAAGTGGCCTGAGGAGCAGTGGGCTGGACTGGTGGCTCCTCTGTTAACTGGTGAATCGCAGAAAGCTTACTATGACCTAGAGCCTAACCAAGCAAAAGACTATGTGATGCTAAAAGCTGAAATTTTGGCAAGGCTGGGTGTCACCCAGGCTGTCCGGGCTCAGCGTGTGCATAACTGGACTTTCCAGCTTGGAAAACCCCCCAGGTCTCAAATGTATGATCTCATTCACCTGAGCAGAAAGTGGCTACAGCCAGAGACTTTGTCCGCACCAAAGATTGTGGAACGTGTTGTAATGGATCGGTTTTTGAGAGCCCTTCCTACTGCCATCCAAAAGTGGGTAAGCCATGGAGACCCAGAGACGGCCGATGGTCTTGTGGATCGTGTGGAGAAATACTTGGCTACAGAGAACCTGACGGCCTCTTCCAGAGACACTCGGACTTTCCACCCTAAGACCAGACCATCCCCAGGGGCGGATAAGAGGATTCCAAGGGGTGAGGGTGGAGAGAGTGAGAGGGTGGGAGCTCTACCCCAAGTTTGGCGAGAACAGCCTGGGAAATCAGCGGCTCAAGAGGCGGCAAGAAGGATCGTTTGCTACCGCTGCCGGCAAGCGGGACATATTGCAGCCAATTGCCCGGTTGTGGAGGAACCCATGCAGTGTGACTTTCTGACGGGCAGACGTCAGTCGCTGTGTGCGACAGTCGCATGCACTGCCATTCGAGGAACTGAGAAACATTTATGCAAAATGTGTGTTAATGGTAGAAATGTTGTGGTATTGCTGGATTCAGGTAGCCTTGTGACCCTGATAAAGGCTGAGTTAGTTAAAACAGAGGTCTCTGGGAATAGCAAGGTAGCTGTTATTTGTGTGCATGGGGACACCCGAGAGTATCCAGTGACTACAGTGTGTTTCGAGACCCCCAAAGGTACCCTCTCTCATCCAGTGGGCTTAGTATCTCAGTTACCGCATGACGCCATTGTGGGAAGGGATTTTCCGAAGTTCTGGGAACTGTGGGATGATCCTGAGCCCCTCACTGGTGCCCCTATGTACCAGGAATGTGATAGCCAGAACTCCCCTGAGAGTGGTGAGGACTCTCCGGAATTTCCCTTATCAGTATTGGCAGGGGAGACTCAAGAAACTGGAGAGGAGCCCACCTCCTCAGACGAAAACCTACCGTCTGTGGAGTTTTCTGATCTTGAGGTTCACAGGGAAAACTTTGCCACAGAACAGTTGAAAGACCCCGCCCTAATAAAGGCACGGGAAAACGTAGTGAAAATAGATGGCGAGTTAGTGAACCCAGATAATACCTGCACTTACCCATACTTCAGCGTAGAGAAGGACCTACTGTATCGGGTGGCAAAAAGGGCAGAAGAAACCGTTGAGCAGCTTGTGGTGCCCAAACCTTACAGGAAGTTGGTGTTGGAGTTGGCCCATGGGCACATTCTTGGAGGTCATCTGGGGACAGAGAAAACCCGAGAGAGGGTATTACAGAGATTCTATTGGCCGGGGGTGATGAAGGACGTAGAAAATTATTGTTCCTCCTGCCCTGTGTGTCAGAGGTTGGCCCCGATGCCACATTTCCGTAGCCCGCTGGTCCCTCTACCCATCATTGAGGTCCCGTTTGAGAGGATCGCCATGGATTTGGTAGGTCCTATAATCAAGTCCGCTAGGGGGCACCAGTACATATTAGTTATAATGGACTATGCCACCCGTTATCCAGAAGCGATCCCTCTCCGAAATACCTCGGCCAAAACCATAGCCAAAGAGCTATCTCTTGTTTTTAGCCGGGTGGGTATTTGTAAAGAACTGCTTACGGACCAAGGTACACCCTTTATGTCCCGGGTTATGAAAGAGCTGTGTAAATTGTTCAAAGTGACGCAATTGCGTACGTCTGTGTATCACCCCCAAACCGATGGGCTGGTTGAAAGATTCAACAAAACCCTAAAACAAATGTTGAAGAAAGTGGTGGATAGAGATGGAAAGGATTGGGACTGTTTACTTCCTTATTTGATGTTTGCTATTAGGGAGGTGCCTTAATCCTCTACGGGATTCTCCCCCTTTGAGTTACTGTATGGGAGACACCCAAGAGGGCTGTTGGATATTGCCAAGGAAACTTGGGAAAGTGAGAGTTCTCCCCACAGGAGTGTGATTGAGCATGTCGCCCTGATGCAAGATCGAATTGCACAGGTAATGCCCATCGTGAAGGAACATTTGGCCCAAGCGCAGTTGGCACAGCAGAGAGTGTACAACCGTGGAGCCAAGACCCGTACCTTTTCCCCGGGGGATAGGATATTGGTACTTGTCCCTACGGTTGAAAGTAAATTCCTTGCCAAATGGCAAGGCCCCTACGAGATAATGGAAAAAGTGAGCGAAGTGAATTACAAGGTCAGACAACCAGGAAGGCGAAAGCCCGAACAGATCTATCACGTTAATCTGTTGAAAGCCTGGAGGGATAGAGAGTCCCTAGTCGCAGACACTTGGTCACCAGCTCAAACTGGTTGCGTGATTCCTGAGGTTGGAATAGCAGCCACCTTGTCACAACCCCAACAACAGGAGGTTAAGGAGTTTGTGCTTCGCAACAAGGAGGTATTCTCTGAGCTGCCGGGACAAACATCTGGGGTAGAGCATGACATGGTTACGGATCACGCTCCGTTAAAGTGGATGGCTCAAAACAAGGAAACAAATAGAAGAGTGAATAGGTGGTTCCTGGCCCTCCAGGAATTCAACTTCACAGTAAAGCATCGCCCTGGCGTTCAAATGGGGAATGTGGATGCTTTGTCTCGAGTACATGAATGCCTGATTGCTGGTGTTCCAACCCCGAGGTTAAAACAAGAGGGGGGGGGTATGTGACAGCAGGAAGGTAAAGTCACCTGGTTGCATCCAGGGGGGTAGATATATTTCGCCCAGATTCAGGCTTTACGCCGACTTATACAACTAGGTGGAGAGTTGTATAAGGCTAGTGGGCTCATGGATGACTCATACCTCTAGGGAGAGGGCTGGGCGTCGTGCAGACAGGGAGTTGATGAGACCAGCTGAAGCTTGTCAGCTCATTTAGGCCTCTATAAGAACTCCCAGCTTCATTAGATGTTAGCTCATGCCTGGAACCAGACCTGTGTGGACTGTCTAGGGAGAGTGAACCCCTGTGCGGTGAGACAAAGCCTGTGTGGCTATTTGCTTGGACATTTAAAACCAGGGACTTAGGGACTAGGACAGCACTAGGCTGATCCCAGTTGTTAGTTAGGAAACCTGTATGTTTAGTCAGAGGTCAACTTGACCAGGATTTATTTTGGTTATGTTTCTTTTGCTTTGCTGTGTTTTGTCACTGTAAATAGAAAATAAACCGCACCTTTTTGATTTTGAAAACCACAACCTCCGTTTGCTGGGCCTGTTTTGTGTGGGGAGCCCATCCCGGGGGTCACACACACCCGCTGCCGAGCTAACCCCCTCACAATATATATATATATATATATACATACACACACACAAATAAATGAAAATATTTTAGGTAATTTCTCCCTGTTTTCCACAAAGCTTTAGTGTGCTTTGTTGATTTTGAGCTTTCTTGAACCGAATTGAAAACGTAAAAAGTTGCAACATGCAAAAAAATGCAACAGTGATACAAGCATAAAATCCGTGTTAAAAGTATAAAAGTGCTATAAACCTCAAATAACAATTTTTGTTATTTTTTCCTTTATCACATCATGCATTATCATGATCATGTATGCTGTGATGGAAAAAGGACTACTAGTAAATAACCAGAAAAAATCTGTAAAAAATAAATAATCTAAATTGTATTTATTAGTAAATTATAATTTAAGGCTATTTTTGAGTGTTTTTAGACAATCGGTTATATAAAATAGATGAACAAAGATAGCAACTTAAAAGTTTAATGAAAGAGTACACAATATTTGTCTTTTTTTTAGAGTAAATGTTAGAGCCCATTCACACAGGGGCGGCACGACTTGTCCCGCGACTCTGCCGGGCGATCTGAAGACGACTTCAAAGGTGACTTGCAAAATGACTTCTGTATTGAAGTCAATGGAAGTCGCCCTTAAGTCGTCTTGAAGTAGTACAGGAACCTTTTTCTAAGTCGGAGCGACTTGAGTCGCTCCTATTAGAACGGTTCCATTGTACAGAACGGGACGCGACTTGTCAGGCGGCTGAGTCGCCTGACGAGTCGCCCCTGTGTGAATGGAGTCTTATTGTTATATTTTGAAAAACATCAAACAACAATAAAAAATATGAAAAAAAAACATAAAAAAGTTGTATGCTACCCCAAGGGACATTTAAAAACCTCTCCTGAACGCTGGAACTTGACAGCTAGTAACTGACGGTTAAAAACGTCCATTTTGCCACATTTACATGGCACGTTTATGCGCGTTTAGCCGTGTTTGTGTTTTAGAATAGTTTATACATTGCAAATGGTCAGAAATATATCTCCATTGAAAACGCCTATAAACAATGCGGCTAAATACGAGCTACCGTGTTGTGATGCGTTTGCATGCTGTTACAAGCAATTGGCGTTTTAAATGCCAATAAACTTCCGTCCTGAATGTAATTTTTTGCTTTAAAAAAAAAAAGGCAGCTAAACTCAACTGCCTCTAAACAACTATAAACTACTCAGTGTACATGGACAGATAAAATAACAGTTCAGGGGCTGCTAAAAAAAACACCCAACTGCTCCTAAATGTCAGTTTATCAGCAGAAGTATACATGAGGCCTACGTTTTTTAAAGCGGTGTTCCAGCTGAATTTTTTTTTTTTTAAAAACCAGCAGCTACAAACACTGCAGCTTCTGACTTTTAATAAGGTCACTTACCTGTTCAGGGAGCCCGCGATGTCGGCCCCCCAAGGCCGATCCGTCCATCAGACTGGGTGCCGGCGCCGCCGTTCCAACTAAGAGAAACCGACAGTGGAGCCTTGCGGCTTCACTGCCAGTTTCCTACTGCGCATGCGCGAGTCGCGCAGCGCTTTGTGAATGGCCAGCTTGTCTTCTGGGAAACACACACAGGTCCCAGAAGACAACGGGGGAGCTCGCTGCAGAAGAGGACGTGACGTCATGGGTCGTGGCCCGGCTGGATCGGAAGTACACTCGGTACTTCCAAAAAGGTAAGTAAGAAAAAAAAATGTAATATCCAAAAACGAGGTTTTGAGTGGTGGTCTTTAGTTTACGACCACCTCTCAAAAATGGGTGGAACTCTGCTTTAAGTTGCATTTAGAATTTATTTTTTCCCCCCTGGGCTAAAATAAAAAAAAAAAGTAAAATACACATAAAATGGGGGAACCTATCAATTCTGTTGCACAGCAAAGCAGAGATTCATCTCCTGCTGTAAAAAAATAAAACCTGCCCTTGACCCATTTTTAATTGAGAGTCTGTTTTTAGTAAAAATCTGCCTCATCTTGGTAAAAATGTGTCTCATCTCCTGTTGTAATTCTGTCCCAGACCTGGGCAAGTCTGTCTCAGTTATCTACCTATGATTGGAGGCACAGGCATCGCAATTTACAGTGAGGGAAAATTTGAACCCCTGCTGATTTTGTACGTTTGCCCACTGACAAAGAAATGATCAGTCTATAAATTTAATGGTAGGTTTAATATAACAGTGAGAGACAGAATAACAACAAAATTATCCAGAAAAAAGCATTTAAAAAAAGTTATAAATTGATTTGCATTTTAATGAGTGAAATTAGTATTTGATCCCCTATCAATCAGCAAGATTTCTGGCTCCCAGGTGTCTTCTATACAGGTAATGAGCTGAGATTAGGAGCACTCTCTTAACCACTTAACAACCACCTGCCGACAAATAACGTCGACAAGGTGGTTGCTTAACTCTGGGAGGACGTTATATAACGTCCTCCCAGAATCGCGCTCCCGCGCGCCCCCTGGGGCGCGCACACGGGAAACTCCAGAGGACCCGGCGGATCACGAATCGCGGTAAATCGCCGCTGATAGCGGCCGTTTACCACGTGATCGCTCCGTCAAATGACGGAGCAATCACTTGTAAACAGACCGGCGTCATTTGATGACGCCGGTTCCTCCCTCCCCTCTCTGTACCGATCGGTACAGTGTGAGAGGGGAGGGGGAGGGAGCGGATGGCAGCAGCAGCACTGTGGGCTGGATCTGTGACAATTGCAGTCACAGATCCAGCCATCCATCCATCCCTGCTCAGCCATCCCTGTGCTATACCCTGCCAATACTCTGCAATACACCCTGCCAATACTCTGCAAAATACCCTGCCAATACTCTGCAAAATACCCTGCCAATACCCTGGTGCAATACTCTGCAATACCCTGGTGCAATACTCTGCAATACCCTGGTGCAATACTCTGCAATACCCAGGTGCAATACTCTGCAATACCCTGCGCAATACTCTGCAATACCCTGCAAAATACTCTGCAATACCCTGCAAAATACTCTGCAATACCCTGCGCAATACTCTGCAATACCCTGCGCAATACTCTGCAATACTCTGCAATACCCTGCGCAATACCCTGCAAAATACTCTGCAATACCCTGCGCAATACCCTGCAAAATACTCTGCAATACCCTGGTGCAATACTCTGCAATACTCTGGTGCAATACTCTGCAATACTCTGGTGCAATACTCTGCAATACCCTGCGCAATACTCTGCAATACCCTGCGCAATACTCTGCAATACCCTGCGCAATATTCTGAAAAATACTCTGCAATACCCTGCACAATACTCTGCAATACCCTGCACAATACTCTGCAATACCCTGCACAATACTCTGCAATACCCTCCACAATACTCTGCAATACCCTCCACAATACTCTGCAATACCCTCCACAATACTCTGCAATACCCTCCACAATACCCTGTGCAATACCCTCCACAATACCCTGTGCAATACCCGTGCAATACCCTGCCATAGTCCGCAATACCCTGCCATAGTCCGCAATACTCCGCAATGCCCTGCAATACTCCGCAATGCCCAGCAATACTCCGCAATGCCCGGCAATACTCCGCAATGCCCGGCAATACTCTGCAATAACCACTTCCCGCCCTCCGGCCGTCATATGACGTCCTTGACTTTGTGCGGGGATATCTGAATGATGGGAGCAGCTACAGGCATCATTCAGATATTAGCTTTTTCAGCCGGCGATTCCCTACACCATAAGAACAATCATAGCGGCTGTTCCGCCGCTTGATCATTCTTACGGGAGGCGAGAGGGGATGTCCCCCCCCCCCCGCCGCCCTCCGGTGCTTCTACCGACTCACCGCTACGATCAAAGCCAGGATTGTTGTTTTTTTTTTTTGTATTTTTTTCAGGCTTCCCAGCCTAGAGGTGAGATGTGGGGTCTTATTGACACCCCCCCCCCCCCATATCTCACTGTAAAGAGGACCTGTCATGCCATATTCCTATTACAAGGGATGTTTACGGTCCTTGTAATAGGTATAAAAGTGATCAAAAAAATGTTTGGGGCGGAAAAACATGTCAAACTAAAATAAATAAAGTAAAATGAAGAATACATTTTTTTTTTTTTTTAAAGCGCCCCTGTCCCCGTGAGCTCGCATACAGAAGCGAACGCATACGTAAGTCCCGCCCACATATGAAAACGGTTTTCAAACCACACATGTGAGGTATCTCTGCGAACGTTAGAGCGAGAGCAATCATTTTGGCCCTAGACCTCCTCTGTAACTCAAAACATGTAACCAGTAAAAATATTTGAAGCGTCGCCTATGGGGATTTTTTAAGTAGCGAAGTTTGGCGCCATTCCACGAGTGTGTGCAATTTTTAAGGGCGACATGTTAGGTATCTATTTACTCGGCGTAACTTCATCTTTCACATTATGCAAAAACATTGGGCTAACTTTACTGTTTTTTTTTTTTTTAAGCACAAAACATTTTTTTTCCGTAAAAAACGCGTTAAAAAAATTGCTGCGCAAATATCGTGCGAGATAAAAAGTTGCAACAACCACCATTATATTCTCTAAGGTCTTTGCTAAAAAAACATATATAATGTTTTGGGGTTCTATGTAATTTTCTAGCAAACAAATGATGATTTTTACATGTAGGAGAGAAATGTCAGAATTGGCCTGGGTGCTCCAGAACGCCTGAAGGTGCTCCCTGCATGTCGGGCCTCTGTATGTGGCCACGCTGTGTAAAAGTCTCACACATGTGGTATCGCCATACTCGGGAGTAATAGCAGAATGTGTTTTGGGGTGTAATTTGTGGAATGCATATGCTGTGTGTGAGAAATAACCTGCTAATATGACAATTTTGTGAAAAAAAAAAAGAGAAAAAAAAAATCTTGATTTTGCAAAGAATTGTGGGAAAAAATGACAACTTCAAAAAACTCACAATGCCTCTTTCTGAATACCTTGGAATGTCTTCTTTCCAAAAAGGGGTCATTTGGGGGGTATTTGTACTTTTCTGGCATGTTAGGGTCTCAAGAATTGAGATAGGCCGTCAGTACTTCAGGTGTGATCAATTTTCAGATATTGGCACCATAGCTTGTGGACTCTATAACTTTCACAAAGACCAAATAATATACACCAATTTGTACTTATTTTTACCAAAGATATGTAGCAGTATAAATTTTGGCCAAAATTTATGAAGAAAAAATAGTAATTTGCAAAATTTTATAACAGAAACGAAAAAAAAATCATTTTTTTACAAAATTTTCAGTCTTTTTTCTCTTATAGCGCAAAAAATAAAAAACCCAACAGTGATTAGATACCACCAAAAGAAAGCTCTATTTGTGTGAAAAAAAGGACAAAAATTTCATATGGGTACAGTGTTGTATGACTGAGTAATTGTCATTCAAAATGTGAGAGCACCGAAAGCTGAAAATTGGTCTGGTTATTAAGGGGGTTTAAGTGCCCAGTGGTCAAGTGGTTAAAGGGAGTGCTCCTAATCTCTGCTTGTTACCTGTATAAAAGATACCTGTCCACAGAAGCAATCAATCAATCCGATTCCAATCTCTCAACTATTGGCAAGACCAAAAAGCTGTCCAAGGGTGTCAGGGACACAAGATTGTAGACCTACACAAGTCTGGAATGGGCTACAAGACCATCGCCAAGCAGCTTGGTGAGAGGGTGACAACAGTTGGTGCGATTATTTGCAATGGAAGAAATACAAAATAGCTGTCACTCTCCCTCGGTCTGGGGCTCCATGGAGGATCTCACCTCGTGGAGTTTCAATAATCATGAGAACGGTGAGGAAATCCCAGAACTACACGGGAGAATCTTGTCAATGATCTCAAGGCAGCTGGGACCAGAGTCACCGAGAAAACAATCGGTAACACACTACGTCATGATAGACTGAAATCCTGCAGCACCCGCAAGGTCCTCCTGCTCAAGAAAGAACATGTACAGGACTGTCTGAAGTTTGCTAATGAACATCTGAATGATTCAGAGGAGAACTGGGTGAAAGTGTTGTGGTCAGATGAGACCAAAATCAAGCTCTTTGGCATCAACTCAACTCGCTGTGTTTGGAGGAGGAGGAGGAATGCTGCCTATGAACCCAAGAACACCATCCCCACCATCAAACATGGAGGTGTTTTTCTGCTAAGGGGGCAGGACAACTGCACCGCATGATGGACGGGGCCATGTACAGTCAAATCTTGGGTGAAAACTTCCTTCCCTCAGCCAGGGCATTGAAAATGGGCTGTGGATGGGTATTCCAGCATGACAATGACCCAAAACACACGACCAAGGCAACAAAGGAGTGGCTCAAGAAGAAGCACATTAGGGGCCTGGAGTGGCCTAGCCAGTCCCCATACCTTAATCCCATAGAAAATATGTGGAGGGAGCTGAAGGTTCGAGTTACCAAACGTCTGCCTGGAATCCTTAATGACTTGGAGAGGATTTTTAAAGAGGTGTGGGACAAAATCCCTCCTGAGATGTGTGAAAACCTGATGGCCAACTACAAGAAACGTCTGACCTCTGTGATTGGGTTGAAGGGTTTTGCCACCAAGTATGAAGTCATGTTTTGCGAAGGGGTCAAATATTTATTTCACTCATTAACCACTTGCCAACTAGCCGCCGCAGTTTTACTGCCGCAGAATGGCTCGGCTGGGCGAAACGACGTTATGTTACGTCGCTTCGCCCTGTGGCCACTAGGGGCGTGTGCGGGCACCTGCAATCGTTTGTAACACAGCTAGAACCGGGATCTGTGTGTATAAACACACAGATCCCGGTTCTCTTAGGGGAGAAATGACTGATCGTCTGTTCATACAATGTATGAACAGCGATCTGTCATTTCCCCAAGAAAGTCCCATCCCCCCTTCAGTTAGAACATGCAGCGGGAACACAGTTAACCCCTTGATCGCCCCCCTAGTGTTAACCCCTTCCCTGCCAGTGACATTTTTACAGTAATCAGTGCATTTTTATAGCACTAATCGCTGTAAAATTGTCAATGGTCCCAAAGATGTGTCAAAAGTGTCCGCCATAATATCGCAGTCCTGATAAAAATCGCAGATCGCCGCCATTACTAGTTAAAAAAAATAATAATAAAAATGCCATGAATCTATCCCCTATTTTGTAGACGCTATAACTTTTGCCCAAACCAATGAATATACGCTTATTGCGATTTTTTTTTTTTTTTTTTTTACCAAAAATATGTAGAAGAATACATATCGGCCTAAAGTGAGGGGCAAAAATTTTTTTTTATAAAAAAGGAGAGTTTTTTTTATAGCAAAAAGTAAAAGATATAAATTTTTTTTTTAAATTGTCGCTGTTCTTTTGTTTATAGCGCACAAAATAAATACCGCAGAGGTGATCAAATACCTCCAAAAGAAAGCTCTATTTGTGGGAAAAAAGGTACGCAAATTTTGTTTGGGTAAAGCGTCGCACGACCGCGCAATTGTCAGTTAAAACTACGCAGTGCCAAATTGTAAAAAGCGCTCTGGTCAGGAAGGGGGTAAAATCTTCCGGGGCTGAAGCGGTTAAAATGCAAATCAATGTATAACTTTTGAAATGCGTTTTTCTGGATTTTTTTGTTGTTATTCTGTCTCTCACTGTTAAAATAAACCTCCCATTAAAATTATAGACTGATCATTTCTTTGTCAGAGGGCAAACGAACAAAAAATAGCAGGGGATCAAATACTTTTTTCCTTCACTGCAAAAACGTCTTACAGACTTTATTTACTGATGGGTAACCTTATGCCTTGTACACACGATCGGAATTTCCGTTGAAAAAAGTCCAACTGACTTTTTTCATCGGAAATTCCGATCGTGTGTGGGCCCCATCGGATTTTTTTCCTGTCGGTGTTTAGGAATAGAACATGTTTTATTTTTTTCCTATCGTCTGTGTGGAACTCCAACGGAGAAAAAACCCACGCATGCTCAGAATCAAGTCGACGCATGCTCGGAAGCATTGAACTTCCTTTTTCTCGGCTCGTCATAGTGTTGTGTGTCACAGCGTTTTGGACGGTAGGAATTTGGACTGACAGTGTGTTAGGCAAGACTGATAGAAGACAGCTTGAACGGAATTCCGACAGAAAATTCAATCGGATTTTACCCCATCGGAAAATCCCATCGTGCATCTGCTTCCGCTGAACTTTTTTCAGAGGGGGGCATCATTTTAAGGTCATCCATGCTCGGTGCGCTTGCAGGACGTTAGAAAAAATCCTGCAAGCAGCATCTTTGGGGCGGTGGAGCAGCGCTGTATACACCACTCCTCCACCGCCCCTCTGCCCATTGAAATAAATGGGCACCGCTGCCGAAGCGCCTGCAAATCGCTTCAAGGGCGACGATACACAGTCGCATTTAACCCTGTCTTCGACCAGTAGCTGGGGTTTAAACCTCCCCTCTAGCGGCCGAATCGCGCCACTAAAACTATGCTAAAGCGCCGCTAAAACTAGCGGCGCGTTACCGATAACGCGGCCAGCTGGCAGTGTGAAATAGCTCTTGAGGATAATTCAGCTTCACTCCATATCCATATAAATATAGCCTAGAGAATGTACATCTTTCTATATTGCAATGTATTGCAATACATCTGTTGTGGCCATATTTTGATCTTGATGAAAACAGCCTATACAAAATATGGTCGCCCACAACACAGATGTATTGCAATTGCAACACAGCAGGGGGCAAGTGTGTCTTCACTCTGACTTCCAGGGGGGGGGGGCAAATGACCCCCCTTGCCCTATAGAGCGGACGCCCATGCCATCGTGTGTACAGGGCATAAGTTGTAATTTTCCACTTATTTGCTCTATAAACACCCCTCAATGTGTTCTGCCCTCTGCTGGCTTCTGATTGACCATTGCTGGCGGCCAACCAGAAGATGGCAGCAATCTGTACGCACCATCCTGTGATCAATGAAGTGAGAAAATGCCATTGCTATAGTAAAGAAGAGGGCTGGAAAAAGAAGTAAGAACTTCTCCTTCTTCATATAGAAATACAAATTAATTATAAGAAATATGTCTTATTTCCCTGGCTGAAATATTTCAATAGATAAAAATATATAGGAAACATTTAAATATATATATACATACATTATTTTATTATTCACGAGAAAAATAAAATATATACAAAGCCAATATACATTCTAACTAACTAAAGTCTATCTATGCCCTCAGTCTGTATACTTCTATTGTATAAGTCACCAAATCCTGTGGCAGTGAATGCTTACCTGATGTATGGCCACACTTGTACTGAGGGGTGTGGCTGCTGTCGTGGTGTAATACTGGAGAGTCTGGGAAAGGAAGGCAGATTATGTAGCAGGGATCATAACTGGGATCTACCCCTGGCACATAATTAAAGGTAAACTATAGTGGTTTGAGGTCAATTTTAATTTATGTGTGGTTTTACATTTTCAACTTATAAGTTATATTTATATAGATACATATATATATATATATATATATATATATATATAATTTATAGATATACCGTATATACTCGAGTATAAGCCGACCCGAGTATAAGCCGAGGTACCTAATGTTACCCCAAAAAACTGGGAAAACTTACTGACTTGAGTATAAGCCGAGGGTCAACAATGCCTCACTGTTCCCATCCTCACTGTTCCCATCCTCACTGTTCCCATCCTCACTGTTCCCATCCTTACTGTGCCCATCCTCACTGTGCCCATCCTCACTGTGCCCATCCTCACTGTGCCCATCCTCACTGTTCCCATCCTCACTGTGCCCATCCTCACTGTTCCCATCCTCACTGTGCCCATCCTCACTGTTCCCATCCTCACTGTTCCCATCCTCACTGTTCCCATCCTCACTGTGCCCATCCTCACTGTTCCCATCCTCACTGTTCCCATCCTCACTGTTCCCATCCTCACTGTTCCCATCCTCACTGTTCCCATCCTCACTGTTCCTATTCTTACTGTTTAAATTTAACATTGTAAATAGTACCTGAAAAAAAGTTGAGAGGCTGCGGCGTCCATCGTTTAAATCTCGCGGTCTCTTCCTGGTCCCTTCCGTGATAGGCGATTCTCAGCAGACACTCTCCGCCTATCACGAACGTTCTCTCATCCTCACCCATCCCAGCAGACACTGTGTTCGGTGTTCCGCCAATCACAGACGTCTGCTGGGAAACTGAGGATGAGAGAACGTTCGCGATAGGCAGAGAGTGTCTGCTGAGAATCGCCTATCACGGAAGGGACCAGGAAGAGACCGCGAGATTTAAACGATGGACGCCGCAGCCTCTCAACTTTTTTTCAGGTACTATTTACAATGTTAAATTTTGCTGACTCGAGTATAAGCCGAGGGGGGGACTTTCAGCCCAAAAAAAAGGCTGAAAATCTCGGCTTATACTCGAGTATATACGGTATATAACTTATTTTATTGTATATATAAAACATATGTTTACAAGTAAATTATTTAGTATGGAGGTGCATCTGTAACCCAGGATTCCCAGAACACCATGGGTTTTCTAAAGCTGTTTCCTTTCAGATACTTTGCCTATGATAGAACCATAAGGGAGGGGTGTTCACTGCTCTGAAGGCTTATTCAGTTATGTATGGTTGTTTTTTTTTTTTTTAATAACAAAAAAAATATTAAATATGTACAAAACGAATGTACATTCCCTGTTAAGAAGTCACTGCTGTAAGAACCGATTCCACTGATGTGGAAATTTCAGCTTGATATATTGAGCTCTGTAAACGACATGCTTTTTTTTTTTTTTTTTTAGACATGTGCAATTTGTTTTGGTCCAAATACAAATTCGGACACATTTTTGGTTATTCTGAGATTCCGATGTATCCAAATCTCGTTGAAACTTAAATTTTTTTTGTTGAAACTCTTTAAAATTCACTTCGCTCTGAGCCCCCACCCCAAAGCAGCTTATCCCCATGTTGATGGGGACAAGGGTCTCTTCCCAACAGCCCTGGGTGGTGGTTGTGGGGGTCTGCAGGCAGATGGCTTATCAGAATCTGAAAGCCCCCTTTAACAAAGGGGCTCCCAGATCCCAACCCCCATATGTGAATGAGTATGGGGTACATTGCACCCCTACTCATTCACCAACAAAAAGTGTAAAAAATAAAGTAAAACAGTAGGCGGTTTTTGACAAGTCTTTTATTAAAAAACAAAAACAAAACAATGTCCCCCGATGTAGATCGATCTCACGCCGCCCGCCGCAAACGGAAAAAAAGGAAAAAAAAAACCTCCCTCCGGCCTCGTTAAACGCTCCCCACGGACTGCTTGCTCCTCCGTCTGACATTTCTTTAAATGCTAAGGGGTGGAGTCACCCAGTATGCCCCGGTCAGTGACATCACAAGGGGGTGGGGTAACTATTGATGTCATTGGGTGACTTCCACCCCATATCTATTTAAGAAATGTCTGACGGAGGAGCAGGCAGTCCGCGGGAAGCGTTCGATGAGGCCGGAGGTTTTTTTCAGGTTAGGCGGTGCAGCGGGCAGTATGAGATAGATCTACATCAGAGGACATTGTTTTTTATTTTTTATTAAAGGAATTGTTAAAGACTCGTTTACAATGTTTATTCACTTTTTACACATTTCTGGTGAATGTGTAGGGTTACTATGTACCCCACACTTATTAACAAGGGGGGGCAGTATCTGGGCCCCCTTGTTAAAGAGGGTTTCAGATTCCGATAAGCCCCCTGCCTGCAGACCCCCACAAACAAAGCCCAGGGTTGTGGGGAACCCCTGTCACCATCAACATGGGGACAAGGTGCTTTGGGGTGGAAGGGGCGCTCGCTCGCCCCCCCTCTTTCCTGGCATCCTGGGCTGCATGCTTAGATAAGGGTCTGGTATGGATTCTGGGGGGGGGCCCCAACGCCGTTTTTTTTCATTAATTTTAGTGTGGTGGTCCGGGTGAGGGTCGGGGTCATAGTGGGATTGTTGTTGTGGTATGCCCAGGCCTCTGACCCCCATACTAAGATGGCGAGGCTACTGTCACAGCTTGCCCTTTCAGGATTCTCTGGAGGTACCCAGCGGGTCCTTGGTGGACGGCCACTAGCCTTGGGCAACAGCACATACATTTGTTGTGGAAGGACATGCCATTCATGGATTCCGAGTGATCCTAAGGTATGGTGTTGCTTGGCCTCACTGGTTCCGATAATGAAAATTCTCGGGGACAGTGAGGGATGTCACTTGCTCAGGGCTGGTGTTCGTCCTAGGTGCCCCCTCAAGCACCTTAATGCCGGGTCATTGTTTTTGGAAAAGGACATGGCCTGGGCATGGTTTCCCTCAGGAACTGGAGGGGGTATTGATATGATGAAAAGGCTAAGTGATTGCTTGGGAACTCCCTGGGTAATGTGGGATGGTTTGGTTTCAAATGGTATTTTTCTGGATCAGGGGTACCGCTATGTGTATTGTAATGATTTTGCTTCTGGCATTAACCCTATACGCCTGCTTCAAGTTTATTATGTGTATGATTTCCCGAGGTACTCTGGCCCCCAGTCCTGACCCAGCTGCAGCAAATAGAATGTATCTTAGCTCTTACCATGATGCCCAGGAGTATGTCCCAATGCGGAGATATCAGTCACGGCCGTGATCGTCGTGACTGAAAGAGGGGGTTGTGGTAATTGGCATGGCATAAGGACCCCCACTATAGTGAGATGGGGTCATATATTCTAGCTTGGACATAGGGGTTAAGGAAATTGTATTATATGTTTTTCAAGTATTATGAAATAAGTTAAGATCTTGTATTTTGTATGGAGCAGCAGTTTTGCAAAAACATGCATAATGTGCAATGAGTAGCATAATTGCAGAAATGCCATGTTATTTTTAAAGTGTTTTCGTCTGGAAAAATGTCTAGTAAATATTGGTACAGGGAAGTGAAACTTTGTGAAACCTTGTGATTACATTTGTGGTGACACCCATGACTGAGTCTTATAAATAACAAAACAGTCAGCCATCTTGAGAGGGTCAGGACGAGTGTCTGCCATCTTGAGAGTGGCAAAATGTCTACTGTATAATGATAAAATGTATACCCACTGTATTAACCACACCCCTTCCTCCCCCCTCCCTTTTTGATGATTGGTTTATGATAATGACTATATAATGTTCACCCCAGCAAAAAGATAAACAGATTTCATTTTGAGCGCAATGCTGTCTTGTCTTTTTTCATGCGCTTGAAGAAATCTCTCAGTACTGATTCTGTATCTTTTGGGTGTGGCAATTGGGATATTTTAGGCTGGTCTGTGGGGGTAGGAGGGACTACCTGTTCAAATTTCCCTACAATGGGGTTCCCCTTACAATCCATACCAGACCAGACCATTTCACTGGCACAATTGAAAGCTATGCAAAGAGCTGAGGGACACTGTAGGTGTCAGATTGTGCCTTGCTCTAAACTCGCGGTGCAACAGCTGTTTGCATAGCATATCTCCCATCGTAAAAAGGTTTCTACGATGTGCCCATGCGCTATGGGACGTCACTCTAGCTGATCAGCATCTCAGCTGGAGTGCCCTTCCATTCTGCACATACGCAGGCTCTTTTCGACGGCGAGCACATAGCGACAGAACACCGGCATTGTTTTGTTTACATTTAAGCTGTAAGTGGGGAAGCCCGCTGACAGATGATGAGTCACCGGTTGTTAAGGACGCGGCAGCCGACTTCCCGGGCCCGCTGCTTAACAATGAGCTTTTCTTCATTCATTTTTCGACCGATCCAAATTCGAATCATTCTGAAAATTTGGAATTCGTTAGAAAATTCATAAACAAAATGAAATTGAACAAAAACTAAACGAAATTTAAAGAAAAGGAAAACGAAAATAAACAAATTCCGAAACGACACTAAATGAATTCTGAAACTAAATTGGTAACATAAGGAATATATCCAAAACAAAACAAATTTTTTCGTTCTGCACATGTCTACTTTTTTTCAACAGAGAAGCAAAGGAGAGTCTGGAAAACAACTGAAAGGGAGCCAAGAACTCCACCTTTTTGCTTTATATGTAAATACAAAATAATTTCTATACATATTTATTTATTTATTAATTTGTTTATTTATTCATTTCAGGCAATTATATAGCCCTGGCCATTTATGCAGCTCTAAATAAATATAAATAAAAAAATAATTATAGATCCTGACTTAATAAAAAAAGATAATATGTACAAAACCAATATATGTTCTAACTTAAAGCGGAATTAAACTCTAAAATAAAAAAAAAAGTCTAGGTGGTAGTGATTTGTGGCAGAAAAGACATGAAAAACATCTTCCTCTTTCCCCTAGATTTTTTTTATACTGTCTGGTGCATGCACCATGCAATGCACGTTCTCAGCTCATTCCTAGCATCTGTAGGATGCTAAGAACTGGACAAGTCCTGACATCATCAGTGACTACCCAATCACCAAGAACGATTGGCACAGGGTCTGGAAGATTTGGCAGCGGAGATGGAGGTTTCCAGGGAAGCAGCAGATACAGGTGCCTGGACTTGTCATAGCTAAAGGACAGCACACAAGGAGTTGAGTGTGTGCCATAACCTACAAATATGCCATGGTGATGAGCTGAAGACACCTGGGCTCAGGGAAGGTTCAGCAAACATGAAAGTTCATGTTGACACCATGTGGTCCAGTATGGTTCAAGAGTAGAAAAGAACAGGTACCATTTTAAGCATTTATCCGAACATTCAAACAGCCAAAGTTTGTTCTGATCCTTACTCACCCTCACCAAAAAAAGTTTACTTCCGCTTTGAAGTTAGGTCTAATTTAAGTCTGTATACTTCTATTGTATAAGTCACCACATCCTGCAGCAATGAAGACATACCTCATATATGGCCACATTTGTAGTGTAGGGTGTGGCTGCTCCAATGCTCTTCCCAGAAACGGAATGACGGGGAGTCCTCATTTCACTAACGCTTTTTCCTAACATGCTGCTGCCATCTGTCATTTTCTAAAAAAAAACATTAACATGGATTTATCTTTTTTTTTTATTTCTTTAACATTCATTTAAATATGATCATCTCACTTAAACATAACATTTATATAACATCAAAAATCAAAAACTGGTTTTGTGGGAGTTGACGCTTTGATTGAATTTTTTTTCAGCTTTAGTTCTAATATCTTCCATCATGGCCTACAATATATAAGAATATTTTTAAATATTTTAACCGATCTCTTTTGCTGTAAGTAAGGTTGTGCATCCCAGTTACTAGTTGCCTGCCTATTAAACCTTTCCAAACCTCCTGTGTCTAAAACTGGACCCCAAATTGTAGATGTGACCTTTCTTATACATCTCATTATTTTATTTTATTTTGCAGATGCTATTTGGCATTGTGTAGTGCTGCTAGAATAATTGTTAATCAATATTGCCAAGGCCTACTCAATCCTGGTTTTGTTCATCTGTATTAATGAAGCTTAGCTAAAAAGCAAGTTTTTTTTCTCTACAGCTTTAATTATTTTACTTACCTGTAATTAAGGATGTCCCAGGATCTCCAGTCTGCTGAAATATGTAGAAATATTCTCCACAGGGCTGCACAGATGATGCCTTATTAGGATGAAATGCGTCGGGAAGGGCTCTGCTGAGGCCACTGCGTCATTTATGATCTTACATGCTTTTACTTGTCTCTTCAAATGTGAGTGACCATTTTATATTATTTTAAATAAATGTTCACCTTTTAACTACTTCCCACCCGGCCACTGTACATATACGGCCGGGTGGGCGCTCTCTCCTTCTGAGTGGACGTTCAGGAACATCCCTCAGAAGGAGGGGGATCGCGCGGGACGTTCCCGATGCACTCCCGATGCGGCGTGATCCCGATGCACTCGTGTCACCCGGACACAGCGCATCTCGATTCGGCAGGAGGGCTCTGTGATTGACCCTCCTGATCACATGACGGCTGTGTCCAATCACAGCCATCATGTGATGTAAACAGAGAGCCGGTTGCTAGGCAATCAGCTCTCCTCTCCTCACACAGAAGTCGTTGGTGAGGAGAGGAGAGCGGATCGCTGCAGCCTGGCTGGTGATCAGTGAGTATGAGCTGTTTTTTTCAGCTTTTTACTCACTGATCACCAGCCTAGTGTCCCACACAGTCTAAAACACAGAAAGTAAACATACATGTCCCCAAAATACATGTCCCCACACACACATGTCCCCACACACACACACATGTCCCCACATAGTAAAAACACCTGTCCCCCACATATGTGACTGTAAAATCATATGTCCCAATGATCATTTGCACACATATGTCCGTGATCACCTGCGCACATCTGTACATGATCGTTTGCGTACATGTGTCTGTGATCACACGAACCAATTATTATACACTTAATGGATTTTTTTTTTACCAAAAACATGTAGTAGAATACATTTTGGCTTAAATTTATGACAAATTTTATTGGATTTTTTTTAAAATAGAAAGACGAAAATATTATTTTTTTTTTCTAATTTCCGCTCTTTTTTCGCTTATATCGCAAAAAATAAAAAACGTAGTCGTGAATAAATACCACCAAAAGAAAGCTCTATTTGTGTGAACAAAATGATAAAAATTTAATTTGGGTACATCGTAGCATGACCGCGCAATTGTCATTGAAAATGCGAGAGCGCTGAAAGCTGAAAATTGGTCTGGGAAGGAAGGGGGCTAAAGTACCCAGTATTGATGTGGTTAATATTGAATTACACTATGTGGCCCCTTTCTTTTCCTTACAACATCATATACATCTTGGGATGAGGTTTTGTGTGAAGTACTGCTGATGATCTTCATGGTGGATTTTCACTCCTTGTTGTAATTTCCCGGTTCCCATTGGAAGCTGTGCCTGCTGCATCTCCCTTTCGGTGTGTTACACCACCAAGCTTGTCTGACCCACTGGGTCCATCCCATCTGGTAAGCCTTAGACTTATAAGGTTGTGGATAGTCTGCAGACAACATATATATTTACCCGATTCATTTTGGAATACTTGGATTTATATGTATCACTGTACCGGACTCTTTCTTTAACGATCACCAATATCACTATTGTGTCCACCCACTCCACAGATGGTGTATTTGGACTTTATTTGTTGTTTTGCTTTCAATCAATTAATTTTTCTGTTCATTTTTTGATATCACATGCAGATCATTGTGTACCGGCCTCCAAGCATATTGGTTGCATATACAAGTATGCTAGTTTCCATTAGTAATTGTTACCACTGTGATATGCATTGCATTGCTAATATTTGCTTTTTCACTGAGGTTTTCATGTATATATATTTCACGATTATATTTTCAATTTAAACGCCGCACTTTACCCAATATCCACTTAGTTTAACATACAGTATATCTGTTGTGCAGGCAGCCACCTTTTGCTCTATTGGCCGCGCGGTTTTACCTTGTCGTTTTTTCCATTTGTACTGTCTTTTATTATTATTATTATACAATATTTATATGGCGCCAACAGTTTGTGCAGTGCTTTACAACGTTAGGGCAGACAGTACAGTTACAATACAATTCAATACAGGAGGAATCAGAGGGCCCTGCTCGTTAGAGCTTACAATCTAAGGCCCCTTTCACATGGTCGGACCGTTCAGGTCCACCTGTCAGTTTTGTCCGCAGACCTGAACGGCCGCTCCATACATCTCTATGGAGCGCCGGATGTCAGCGGAGACATGTCCGCTGACATCCGACTCAATCCGCTAAAATCAGACGTATATGGCGATACGTCTCCATTCGTCCATGGTGGATCGGATTGGGTGAGATCTGATGAAAACGGACATGCCGTCCGTTTTCGTCCGATCTCTCCATAGGAGACAGCGGTGCTCGACAAGCCCCTCCCCGCTCAGTGAGCAGAGAGGGACCTGTCATCCGCCAGCTCAGCTGAGATCAATGGATTGATCTCCCGCTGAGCTGGCGGACTCCGTAGCGACGGAGTCGGCCTCCAGTGGAAGGGGCCTAAGATGGAGAGTTAAGTGATACAAAAGGTAATAACTGTGGGCATGAGCTGATGAGATGATGAATAAAATCAAAATACAGTTGATAGGTGGAGGCAGGATAGGCTTCTCTGAAGAGAAAAGTTTTCAGGGATCGCCTAAAAGTGGATGGAGTTGGAGATAGTCATACAGATTGGGTTAGGGAATTCCAAAGGATGGGAGAGGATCAGGAGAAGTCCTGGAGGCGAGTATGGTAGGAGGTGACGAGGGAGCTAGAGAGCAAAAGGTGGGAGAAATCCTGCAACCCACCACTGCCCAGACCCTTAAATTAAATTAATTATCCAAAAGCTGCTAGCGTTAAACACGTCACATATATCGTGCAAAGACAAAGGAATAAATTAGATACGCTGCGCTAACTATTGATATTAACAATAGCGTACACAGATACTATGTGTAATACCTCCAAGTTATTAAATCAAATAGGTGTAGCGCCCTGCTCCCAATGAGTGGGAGCTATATGTTGAAATTATAGTTGTCTGGGCATTAGTTTGGCCCAGAGAGATTTATTTCAATTGTGACGCTGTTTCAGTTCAGCTGGTTGCATGATTTTCCCCCCCAGCGGTGGGTGTCGCTGTCACCGCTGGTCAGGGTTGGACAGGCAACATGCTGGACGTATTGGGTACCTCTTTCCCAGAAGCAGCCCTGGGGGCGTGGTGAACCCACTGTGCATGCTGGGAGAGGGTACTTAAGGGGCGGACGCCATTTTATGGGGTTCGTTCTTCGATCCTCACCTGAGGGCCCTCCTGGCCTCAGGGATGTTTTGGCAGTTCCCGCCTCGGGGCCACGTTGGCCCGAGGCCTCGCAACTGAGATGTAGGCCTGGGAGTTACTGGGGCCTACTGATCCAGAGATGATCCTGTGTCACCTTGCCTGATGGAAGGGACCGAGCAATTGAGGACTCAATTGGAGGATGTACCAGGATCCCAAAATTCTACCTCACAGTGCTGCCGGAATGGCTGAAAGATCCTGGCACTGAGAGCTGTGTTCTTTCTGAGGTAACTAACCCAGTGAGGGGTTATACGAGTCTGTGGCAGAGACTATTGAACAAATTCCAATACCTAGTCTGTGGCAGAGACTATCTTTGATCGAGCTTCGCACCGGTTGCTAGGCCGGTGAGAGTAGGCCTATCCGGTGGTTGCTGTGTCCAGCGTGGAGACAGTTGCTCCTCTGGACCTAGGAAATTTCGGTGATTGACAAGTAAGATACCGGAGTCCTCTCCATCCCTTCAATCCCCTCTGTTGGAAAGTTTATTCAATAATTCCCTTGAAAGAGACTTTGGGTTGGTGCAGACATTTCTTCCGGAAAACTCTTCAAGGAGAACCCCTGAGCCGAACATTTGGAACAGTAAGGTAACGTGCAGACCCAAAACTAAACCAGCAGCTCCTACGCGGGTACCGCTACATAGGAAATAAATAAATATCAGATAAGTGAATACATAAATAAAGGGATTTTTATAACAGCTTACCTGTAAAATCCTTTTCTTGGAGTACATCACGGGACACAGAGCGACTTAGTCATTACTAATGGGTTATATAGATTACCTTCAGGTGTTGGCACTGGCCAATTCCAAACCGGAAGTACCCTCCCCTATATAAGCCCCTCCCATCCGGGAGCACCTCAGTTTTGTAGCCAAGCAATAAATGTCCCAAAAAGAGGGGTGGGAGCTCTGTGTCCCGTGATGTACTCCAAGAAAAGGATTTTACAGGTAAGCTGTTATAAAAATCCCTTTTTCTTTTTCGTACATCACGGGACACAGAGCGACTTAGTCATTACTAATGGGACGTCCCAAAGCAATGCCAAATGAGGGGAGGGATACATAAGCTGGGCGCCATCAGGCATGAGGATCTTTTGCGGCCTGCAACACACTGCGCCCAAAGGCGACATCCTCCTGACTTCTAACGTCTACCTGGTAGAATCTAGTAAACGTGTGTACCGAAGACCATGTCGCGGCCTTACATACTTGAGCCAGGGAGGCCTGGTGATGCACTGCCCATGAAGTTCCAACTGCTCTTGTGGAGTGCGCCCTAACTTTGAACGGAGGCGGTCTCTTTCTCAAGCCATAGGCTTGTATTATGACCTGTCGAATCCACTTGGCTAAAGTAGATTTTGATGCTGCCTGACCCTTTCTGGGGCCTTCCGGCAGAACAAACAAAGTATCCGTTCTACGAATCTGAGCAGTGGCTTTTAGATAAGCTTTAACTGCTCTTACTACATCCAAAGAATGTAATAACTTTTCCTCTACCGAGCTAGGTTTGGGGAAAAAAGAAGGAAGAACCACATCTTGGTTCAAATGAAACCTCGATACCACCTTGGGAAGAAAGGCTGGATGAGGACGTAATACTACTCTGTCCTTATGGACAACCAGATATGGCTCCTTACAGGACAAGGCGGCTAATTCCGATACTCTTTTAGCCGAACAAACGGCTACTAAGAAAATCAATTTCCTGGTGAGAAGAACCAAGGAAATGTGTTGCAATGGTTCAAATGGTTGTTTCTGTAGAACCGACAGAACCAGGTTTAAGTCCCAAGGACATATACTAACCGGAGGGCTAATACGCATCACTCCTTGTATAAAGGCTTTGACTAGTGAATGCGAAGCCAAGGGCCTTTGAAAAAATATTGACAAGGCCGAAATTTGACCCTTGATAGTACTCAAGGCCAGCTTCCTATCTACAGCCCACTGTAGGAAGTCCAAAATCCTGCCTATCACGTACTTACGTGGATGCCATTTCTTGGCCTCACACCACGTAATGTACGCTTTCCAGATCCTATAATAGATCTGCCTGGATACCGGCTTCCTGGCATTGATCATGGTAGATACCACAGAATTAGAGAGCCCCCTCTTTTTCAGAATGTGGGCTTCAATAGCCAGGCCGTCAAACCTAGGGCTGGTAAGGAAGGGTGGTATATCGGTCCCTGCGACAGCAGGTCCGGACGATGTGGGAGGGTCCAAGGACTCCTCACTGACATTTTTACAATCTCCGCGTACCATGCCCTTCGGGGCCACGCTGGAGCCACCAGAATCACTGGTTTCTTTTCTACCCTGATTCTGCGGAGTAATCGCGGTAACAATTGTGGCGGTGGGAATGCATATATCAGCTTGAACTGATCCCAAGGGAACACTAGGGCATCCGAGCCGCAAGCTAGAGGATCCCTTGTGCGAGACACAAATCTGTCCACCTTTGCGTTGAATCTGGATGCTAGCAGATCTACATCCGGTGTTCCCCACCGCTGGCATATTGCCTGGAAAACCTCGGGGTGAAGAGACCATTCCCCCGGGCATAATTGTTGGCGACTTAAAAAGTCCGCTCTCCAATTTTCCACTCCTGGGATGAAAACCGCGGATATGGCTGGGACATATTTTTCTGCCCACTCCAGGATGCAATTTGCTTCCCTCTGGGCTGCACGACTCCTGGTGCCACCCTGGTGATTGATATATGCCACTGCTGTGGCATTGTCTGATTGAATTCTTACAGGGGACCCTTGGAGTTTGGATGTCCATGCTACTAGGGCATACCGGGCTGCTCGTATCTCTAAGAGATTGATGGGCAGTAGTGATGAGCCGAACACCCCCGGGTTCGGTTCGCACCAGAACCCGCGAACGGACCGAAAGTTCGAACGAACATTAGAACCCTATTAAATACAATGGATGCGAACGTTCGAATTCTAAAGTGCTAATTATAAAAACTATTATGCATGTTATTGTCCTAAAAAGGGTTTGGGAACCCGGGTTCTGCACCAGGGGACATGTATCAATGCAAAAATAAGTTTTAAAAACGGTCGTTTTCCGGGAGCAGTCATTTTAATGATGCATAAAGTGAAAAAAAAAAAGTCAAATATTCCTTTAAATATCGTACCTGGGGGGTGTCTAAAGTATGCCTGTGAAGTGCCACGTGTTTCCCGTGTTTAGAACTGTCCCTGCACAAAATGACACTTCTAAAGGAAAAAAAAGCCATTTAAAACTGCTTGCGGCTTTAATGTAATGTCTGGTCCCGGTAATATGGATGAAAATCTTTAAGAAAAATGGCATAGCTACCCCATGACCCCCCCCCTACCCCAGCCCATTACCAGCCCCTTTGGGTCTTGTATGGATATTAAGGGGAACCCCGCACATAAAATAAAAAAGGCCCTATATACTCAGAACAGCCGTATACAGGCGGTGCATACAAGACAGGGACTGTAGGTTTGTTCTTATGTAGAATCTGTTTGTAATTTTGAACAGGTACATTGTTGAAGTGTAGCTCCAGACCAAAAATCTATTTTTAAACTTTTTGGAAAACATAGGTAAGGGTTATCACCCCTGTAACATTTGTTTTGCTGTCTGTGCCCCTGTTCAGAACATTTCACCTCACTTTCCGTCCTAATGACAACTGTTTTTGAAATGTGGTGTTTTTCTTGAAACAAGGATTGCTGATAAAGCATCAGTACAGAGGAGACACCTTTCTCCCATATTTATTCTTACAGGAGAGAATTTTCCTTCCTAGTGGTAGATTTCCTCTCACTTCCTGTTGTCTTCTTGCGTTTGCAAGTAGGAGTCGTTTGTAAGTTGGATGTTTGAAAGTAGGGACCTGCCGTATATACTCTGCAGAAATAGGCCCCTTAGTTGTTGGTGTTGGCACAACACTGTAAGCACTCACAGTTACTCTTGGTTGGTGCTGGAACGCCCTGCTGTCAACTATTATATCAGGAATTTTAATTACATATAATTGTTGAACAGTGGTAGTAAAAATTGGGCCTTTGATGGTGGTGCTGGTGCCACAACACTGTAAGCCCTGACAGTTACTCTTGGTGGGTGCAGCAATGGGCCCTGCTGTGAATTATTAGATCAAGAATTGTAATTACATGCCCCTGTTGAACAGGGGCTGAAAAATTGGGCCTTAGGCACTGGTGGCACAACACTGCAACCCTTCACAGATACTGTACTTGGAGCACAGCAATGAGCCCTGTTGCAAAGTATTGCTTCAAAAATTGTAATGACACGCCCCTGTTAAACAGGGGCTGAAAAATTGGGCCTTAGGCACTGGTGGCACAACACTGCAACTCCTCACAGATACTGTACTTGGAGCACAGCAATGAGCCCTGTTGCAAAGTATTGCTTCAAAAATTGTAATGACACGCCCCTGTTAAACAGGGGCTGAAAAATTGGGCCTTAGGCACTGGTGGCACAACACTGCAACTCCTCACAGATACTGTACTTGGAGCACAGCAATGAGCCCTGTTGCAAAGTATTGCTTCAAAAATTGTAATTACACGCCCCTGTTAAACAGGGGCTGAAAAATTGGGCGTTAGGCACTGGTGGCGGCACCCATAAACAAAAATGATCTTCCAAGCTATCATCATCAATCGTATCATTGAGGACTCGGAGGAGGAGGATAGCCAGTCAACATAACAGCACAGGCACTCAGCATCAGCATCAGTCTTGAAGGGATGTGACATTTTAAAATCAATTAGTCTGTTATATCAGCATCAGGTGTGTGGTAGCTGGTGGTGATCCAAGACTGGTTCATCTTGATGAAAGTCAGTCGATCAACCGAGTCGGTGGACAGGCGCACCCTGTGATCCGTGACAAATCCTCCAGCAGCACTGAATGTGCGTTCCGAAAGAACGCTGGATGCAGGACAGGCCAGTAGCTCAATTGCATACTGTGCAAGCTCTGGCCAGTGATCCATCCTCAAGACCCAGTAAGCCAGAGGATTTTCGGTGGGGAAGGTGTCCAAGTCTGACCTTGCCCCTAGATATTCCTGCACCATGTTTATCAGACGCTGGCGATGGTTGCTGGAACCGATCATACTTTGGGGCTGCGGACTAAAGAATTGTCTGAACGCATCGGTCAGACGGCCACCTTCCCCACCGCTCCTTCTTTGACTGGCCGAAGCCTCAGCAACTCGTTGTCCAGGACCAGGAGTTTGCAACCTCCCAGTCTCTGGGAACGCGTTGCACAGACCTTTCTGCAAGGCCTCCCGGAGTTGTCTCATCCTCTGCTCCCTCTGCGACGGTAACATAAGGTCCGCAACCTTACCCTTGTACCGTGGATCAAGGAGAGTGGCCAGCCAGTAATGGTCCCTCTCCTTGATCCGAAGAATACGAGGATCCTTCCGCAGACTTTGCAGGATCAGGGAGGCCATGCAGCGTAGGTTTGCTGAGGCATTCGCTCCGGAGTCCTCTGGGTCACTAAGGACGACATGATCCGCAGCCACCTCCTCCCAGCCACGTACAAGTCCACTGGTTTCTTGGGACTGTAAATCATCCCTAAAAGACTGCTGCTGATGATGCTGAGTGCCAGCCTCCACCTCCATGCTGACACAATCCTCCTCCTCCTCCTCCTCCTCCTCCTCCTCCTCTTCCTGTGCGATGGGTGGGACAGAAGGAACACTGTCTGGGTAAAGGGGGCCTTGAGAGGCAAGGAAGTCCTCCTCTTCCTGCCTCTGTTCTGCCTCAAGTGCCCTGTCCATTATTCCACGCAGCGTGTGCTCCAACAGGTGGACAAGAGGTACAGTGTCACTGATGCATGCACTGTCACTGCTCACCATCCTCGTGGCCTCCTCAAATGGTGCCAGGACAGTGCATGCATCCCTGATCATGCCCCACTGGCGTGGAGAAAAAAAACCAAGCTCCCCTGACCCTGTCCTGGTGCCGTAGTCGCACAGGTACTCATTGATGGCCCTCTGCTGCGTGTGCAGCCGCTGCAGCATGGCCAACGTTGAGTTCCACCTGGTGGGCATGTCACATATAAGGCGGTTCTTGGGCAGGTTCAACTCCTTTTGCAGCTCAGCCAGGCGAGCACTGGCATTATAAGATCTGCGGAAATGCACACAGACTTTCCTGGCCTGCCTCAGGACATCCTGTAAGCCCGGGTACCTGCCCAAGAAGCGCTGCACCACCAGGTTAAGGACGTGAGCCACACAGGGCACATGGGTCAGTTGTCCCTGTCGGAGGGCGGAGAGGAGGTTGGTGCCATTGTCGCAAACCACCATTCCTGGCTTAAGCTGGCGTGGCGTCAACCACCTCTCGGCCTGGCCCTGCAGAGCAGACAGGACCTCTGCCCCAGTGTGGCTTCTGTCCCCCAAACACACCAGCGCAAGCACGGCATGGCATCTTTTTGCCTGCGTACTTGCGTAGCCCCGTGAACGGCTACGGAGCACCGCTGGTTCATAGGACAAACCACAGGAAGAGGCCATGGAGGAAGAAGAAGAGGAGGGGGTGGAGGAGAGAGGTGTGTCACAACCAGTAGTAGCATTTTGGAGGCGTGGCGGTGGGACAACCTCCAACACTACTGCACCTTGTCCTGAATCCTTCCCAGCTGCCAAAAGAGTGACCCAATGGGCCGTGAAAGAAAGGTAACGTCCCTGTCCATGCCTGCTGGACCATGAGTCAGCGGTAATATGCACCTTACCGCTGACCGCCCTGTCCAGCGAGGCCAAGACATTGCCTTCCACATGCCGGTAGAGAGCCGGAATAGCCTTCCGTGAGAAAAAGTGGCGTTTGGGAACCTGCCACTGAGGAACCGCACATTGCACAAACTCACGGAAGGGGGCCGAGTCTACCAACTGAAAAGGCAGCAGTTGAAGCGCTAGCAATTTAGCCAAGCTAGCATTCAACCGCTGGGCATGTGGATGGCTGGGAGTGAACTTCTTTCGACGGTCCAGCAGCTGGGGCAGGGAAATTTGCCTGCTAGAATCGGACGTCGGTGTACTGCTAGCAGAGTGGGCGCAAGTACTTGGCTGTGACACACCTAATTCTACACCTTCATTCCTCTCAGTGCATGTTTCAGAGAGGACTGAAGTTATAGTGGGGTTGGAGATCCCAGCTGATGCGGTGCAAGGAGAGGTCCGCTTGGTTCTTTGGTGTGGGTCTTTGAGGTAGGCTTGCCAACGAGCTGCATGGCAGGTCAACATATGTCTGGTCAGGCATGTGGTACCCAAGCGGCTGATGTTTTGGCCACGCGATATACGCTTGAGACATATGTTGCAAACAGCAGCTGTGCGATCTGATGCACTAGCCTCAAAAAAGGCCCACACCAAAGAACTTTTTGAATGACGGGCAGAGGCAGCGCCCTGCACAGGCGGAGCTCTGCGGTGTGATTCCGTCGGTGTACTGCCCTTACGCTGGCCACCAAAGGGCATCCTGCCTCGTTGGAGATGTGCCTCCTCCTCATCCTCCTCCTCCTCCTCTCTCCTATTAGGCACCCACGTGGAGTCATTGACCTCATCATCCCCTCCCTCCTCATCACTGGAGCCAATCTGGCAGTATGCTGCAGCTGCTGGAACATGACTGCCAGATTGGTGTCCTTCTTGAGCATCCCCTCTGTCTGCTCTCACGCTACTGCCTTCCTCTAGCTGGGTTTCATCATCAGACCCTTCGAAACGCTGGGCATCCTCCTGGAGCATGTACCCAACACTGTGCTGAAACAGTTCGGGGGACTCCTCAGGAGGAGGACATGGTGGGTCTAGGGAAGGAGTGACTGATGATTTGTCTGACATTGATACCAGGGAAGACGACGCTTTGGCAGCTGCTTTTCCAGTACCCTGAGCCTGGGTGAGAGAGGATGAGGAGGAGGAGGAGGGCTTGGTCATCCACTCTACCAAGTCTTCGGCATGATGTGGCTCAACATGTCCAGCTGCCGAAAAGAAGGACAAGCGTGTCCCATGGCCATGTGCTGATGACAATGCACCGCGTCCACGACCAGCACTGTTGCCCCCAGACACAGAGCCTGCTTGCCCTCTTTTATTGCCTCCTGACTGTCTGCCTCTCCTTGTTTGCCTTCCAGACATTCTAATAGATGGCCTGCAGGGAGATGGGAAAAAAGCAATAAGGGCTACCTTCAGGTGTCCTTCTCTGTCCCTTGAAACAAGGACTTTCACAGTGAAAGAAACTGACACTGTCCCTACCTAGAGTTTTCTGTCCCTAGAATAAATGTTTTTTTTAATCACAATATAGCACAAGGACAATTCACTCAATGTCTCTCCAGGTCCCTGGAAACAAGGACTTGCAGAGTGAAAGAAACTGACACTGTCCCTACCTAGAGTTTTCTGTCCCTAGAATAAATGTTTTTTTTAAGCACAATATAGCACAAGGACAATTAACTCACTGTCCTTACAGGTCCCTGGAAACAAGGACTTGCAGAGTGAAAGAAAAAAAACACTCTCCCTACCTACAGTTTTCTGTCCCTAGAAAAAATGTTTTTTTTAATCACAATATAGCACAAGGAAAATTAACTCACTGTCCTTACAGGTCCCTGGAAACAAGGACTTGCAGAGTGAAAGAAACTGACACTGTCCCTACCTAGAGTTTTCTGTCCCTAGAATAAATGTTTTTTTTAATCACAATATAGCACAAGGACAATTAACTCACTGTCCTTACAGGTCCCTGGAAACAAGGACTTGCAGAGTGAAAGAAACTGACACTGTCCCTACCTAGAGTTTTCTGTCCCTAGAATAAATGTTTTTTTTAAGCACAATATAGCACAAGGACAATTAACTCACTGTCCTTACAGGTCCCTGGAAACAAGGACTTGCAGAGTGAAAGAAACTGACACTGTCCCTACCTAGAGTTTTCTGTCCCTAGAATAAATGTTTTTTTTAAGCACAATATAGCACAAGGACAATTAACTCACTGTCCTTACAGGTCCCTGGAAACAAGGACTTGCAGAGTGAAAGAAAAAAAACACTCTCCCTACCTACAGTTTTCTGTCCCTAGAAAAAATGTTTTTTTTAATCACAATATAGCACAAGGAAAATTAACTCACTGTCCTTACAGGTCCCTGGAAACAAGGACTTGCAGAGTGAAAGAAACTGACACTGTCCCTACCTAGAGTTTTCTGTCCCTAGAATAAATGTTTTTTTTAATCACAATATAGCACAAGGACAATTAACTCACTGTCCTTACAGGTCCCTGGAAACAAGGACTTGCAGAGTGAAAGAAACTGACACTGTCCCTACCTAGAGTTTTCTGTCCCTAGAATAAATGTTTTTTTTAAGCACAATATAGCACAAGGACAATTAACTCACTGTCCTTACAGGTCCCTGGAAACAAGGACTTGCAGAGTGAAAGAAAAAAAACACTCTCCCTACCTACAGTTTTCTGTCCCTAGAAAAAATGTTTTTTTTAATCACAATATAGCACAAGGAAAATTAACTCACTGTCCTTACAGGTCCCTGGAAACAAGGACTTGCAGAGTGAAAGAAACTGACACTGTCCCTACCTAGAGTTTTCTGTCCCTAGAATAAATGTTTTTTTTAATCACAATATAGCACAAGGACAATTAACTCACTGTCCTTACAGGTCCCTGGAAACAAGGACTTGCAGAGTGAAAGAAACTGACACTGTCCCTACCTAGAGTTTTCTGTCCCTAGAATAAATGTTTTTTTTAAGCACAATATAGCACAAGGACAATTAACTCACTGTCCTTACAGGTCCCTGGAAACAAGGACTTGCAGAGTGAAAGAAACTGACACTGTCCCTACCTAGAGTTTTCTGTCCCTAGAATAAATGTTTTTTTTAAGCACAATATAGCACAAGGACAATTAACTCACTGTCCTTACAGGTCCCTGGAAACAAGGACTTGCAGAGTGAAAGAAAAAAAACACTCTCCCTACCTACAGTTTTCTGTCCCTAGAAAAAATGTTTTTTTTAATCACAATATAGCACAAGGAAAATTAACTCACTGTCCTTACAGGTCCCTGGAAACAAGGACTTGCAGAGTGAAAGAAACTGACACTGTCCCTACCTAGAGTTTTCTGTCCCTAGAATAAATGTTTTTTTTAATCACAATATAGCACAAGGACAATTAACTCACTGTCCTTACAGGTCCCTGGAAACAAGGACTTGCAGAGTGAAAGAAACTGACACTGTCCCTACCTAGAGTTTTCTGTCCCTAGAATAAATGTTTTTTTTAAGCACAATATAGCACAAGGACAATTAACTCACTGTCCTTACAGGTCCCTGGAAACAAGGACTTGCAGAGTGAAAGAAACTGACACTGTCCCTACCTAGAGTTTTCTGTCCCTAGAATAAATGTTTTTTTTAAGCACACTATAGCAGAAGCACAAAACACACTGACACTCTCCCTACCTATCCTTCTCTTTCCCTAAACTAAAGGAATCCAGGTTAAGCAAGAAAGAAATAACAGTCACTGTCCCTGCCTATGCTACTCTATCCCTGCTCCGGAACACACTACACTAGGCCGCCGTGCTGGCGGCCTTTTATAGTGTGGGGCGTGTACTAAACACCCTCAGCAATAATTGGCCACAGGCATCCTGCCTGTGGCCAATCATTGCTCTCCTCGCTGCCGGCGCTGTGATTGGCCAAGCATGCGGGGTCACAGTGCATGCTTGGCCAATCACAGCGCCTGGATGACACTGCGATGGCGTAGTGCATTGTGGGCCGTTCGCGTCACTCGAATTTGGCGCGAACGGCCCAAATCGTTCGATCTTCGTCGAACGATCGAACAGCCAATGTTCGAGTCGAACGTATGTTCGACTCGAACACGAAGCTCATCCCTAATGGGCAGGGCCTTTTCTGCTTCTGACCACTTGCCCTGGAGAGACCATTGCTCCAGTACTGCCCCCCAGCCTATGAGGCTGGCATCTGTAGTGACTACCTTCCAAGAAACCGGACTGAAGGGTTTCCCTTTTTCCAGATTCTGGGGCACCAACCACCAATGGAGGCTCTTGCGAACGGAAGGGGACAGGGACATTGGTAAGTCTAAAGCCTGAACTTTTTTGTTCCAGGCTGACAGTATGGCCCTTTGCAAATTCCTTGAATGGAATTGACCGTAGGGTACCGCTTCGAATGAAGCCACCATTTTTCCCAGCAGCCTCATGCAGAGGCGTATGGATGGTTTTCTTTTTGTACCCACTAAGTGGGTCAAATCTTTTAAAGACGACACCTTCTCTGGAGGTAAGAATATATTTCTATGATTTGAATCCAGCCTTAGCCCTAAGTATTCCAGACTTTTGACTGGTCTTAGAGCTGACTTGTCCCGGTTGATAATCCAACCGTGATATTCCAGATACTTGATTGTCTTGTGAATAGCTACTTCCAGCTTTTCCACTGAGTGGTCTATTAGTAGCAGGTCGTCTAGATATGCCATTATCGTTACACCCTGTGTTCTTAGATTGGCCAATAATGGGGCCAGAATTTTTGTGAACACTCGTGGTGCTGTGGCCAGACCGAAAGGTAAGGCTCTGAACTGAAAATGGCGCCCTTCTACTGCAAAGCGTAGAAATTTCTGGTGGGCCGGAAAGATGGGAATATGCAGATAAGCATCCTTTATGTCGATCGAGGCTAACCATTCCTGCCCTTGTAGGGCGGTGGCCACCGATCGGATCGACTCCATCCGAAAAGTCCTGATATTTAGGAACTTGTTTAGCCCTTTTAGATTTAATATGGGCCTCACGTCCCCATTTGGTTTGGGGACTGTGAAAAGGTTCGAGTAAAACCCGAATCCGTTTTCTTCCAGGGGAACCTTCATGATTACACCTTGGAGCAATAGTTGTTCTAGTGCCAGAAGGAGGGATCCTCTCTTTTGGGGATCTCTTGGCACGTTTGACCTTATAAATTGGGCAGGAGGAGTGCCTTTTAACTCCAGCTTGTATCCCAGACTTACTGCGGAGAGCACCCATCTGTCTCTGATGGTGTCCCGCCAGGTCTCTGTGAACAACCGAAGTCTTCCCCCCACCCAATTGAGTGGGGGCAAAGCTTCATGCCTTGGGGGGAGGTTTTGTACCTCTCTTGATCCAGGGCTTCTTGTTACCCTGTGATTGTCCCTGATTTCTGCCCCCTGAATTTGACCGCGGAGGCCGTCGGAACTGCTTCACAGCCGATGTGCCCGGGACTGGAGAAGTAGGCCTCTTAAAAGAAGGACTTCTACCCTTGTTCTTAACCGGTAAGAGTGAACTTTTACCGGCAGACATTTTCTGGATATATTTGTCCAGATCTTCTCCAAATAAGCGTTCTCCATGAAATGGGAAGCTAACCAGCAGTTTTTTACAGGGAGCTTCAGCAGACCAGTTTTTGAGCCACAGAAGCCTACGCATATGTACTATTGACAGCGTAAAGTGGGAGGCCTGTTGGATTGTATCCTTCATGGCGTCTACCGCAAAACACAAGGCTCTAGGCAGGTCAGCTAGGGCAAGAGCCTGCTGATCTGGTAAGTCCCTTAAGACCTGTTTCAACTGATCTTTCACTGCTTGGCAGACTCCAATCGCTGCTACCACAGGTTGTGTCACCATGCTTGCTGTAGAGAAAGCAGATTTTAGTAAAGACTCCAATTTTTTATCTATTGGGTCTTTGAACATTGGAACATTATCTACTGGACATGTCAGTGATTTGTTAACAGAAGAGATGGCTGCGTCCACTGTAGGGACCCTCCATTTTTTTATGAACTTATCCTCCATGGGATAGATCACCGGAAATCTCTTGGGGGGAGCAAATATTTTATCAGGATGCTCCCAATCCTGGTAAATAAGCCCTTCTAATAAAGGGTGGATTGGGAAGGAACAGACAGCCTGGGGAGCTTTTAGCGACCCCAGCGAGGAAACCGTAGTGGATGGTGGTTCCGCCAGAGGCATTTTAAATGCTGATCGGACCATATTAGTCAGAGACTGAACCCATAATCTTTCAGCCTGAGATGCTGAGAAAGGTTCTTCCAGTGTTGATTCCTCCATAACTGAATCAACCTCATCCTGATCCCCTTCAGGTAGGTCGATCTCTGTGTGGGGCTGTTCCTCCACTAACAGGCACTCTGAAGGAGGAGACGGAGATCGGACGCGCTTTTCCTGTGACAGGGAAGCAGCGATCAATGCTGTTAATCTCTCTTCCAATCCTCCCAGAGTTGAGGATAAAACCTCCTCTGTTATATATACAGGAGCAGGTGGACTGGGGACAGCCGCAGCACCAGGCATTCCTGCGGGGTTTCTACGGCTACTGACCTCTGAATTCTCAGGGGAGATTGGTGCAGTACAAGCATGCCCAATATCCTCAGAGCCCGATGGAGACCCCTTTGGCTTCCTGGAAGATCTATTTCCGGAGCGTCTGGACGACATATCCTTTAAGCACAAAGCTGAGGTATTCCCGTCGTCATACACCAATTTTGCTGGTAATAGTCTAACAAAGTTGCTGCTATATACCAGCTGGTGTCCACTAAAGTGCCTTTCTATGGGGATGCCTGCATCAACCGCCTCTGTGTGCCACTGTTTGTTGCTAGCTCTGTTTGCATCCAGCTGACACTTGTACTGTGTCTTTTAACCATGCTGGGACGCCCGCACATGCGCAGAAGCGCCGCGGCGCGCATCGAGCGTCATCCACCCGCCCCGCCCCTTTTTTTCATAGGAGGCGCGTGCACGCGCCCGCGCGCGTGCCCGTGCGCCATTGGCGCCCTTTTCGAAATCAAACAGGGGACTAGGAGCCAGGGCCCTTTTTGCCGGAGGGCCTGTGCGGTGGATGAGCGCAGCAACAGGGCAGAGGAAGTGGATTCCCACAGAGAAACTTACCAGCTGCCTGGATCTTTTGACTTGAGAAAACCAAAGATCCACATGACAAGAAAAATGGACTACAGCGGCCTCTAGTGGTTTAACACAGGTACCGCGGTCCCTTTTTTTTTTTTTTTTTCTTGACTACTATTAAAATTTTACATTTTCAGTAGTTACAGGCAAACACAGATATTTAGCGGGAATACCGTTAGGTAACAGACAGAAAGACAAATTAGGCTTGGGGGTCCCCCAATAGAACCAAGTTCCTGGGGGCCCCCACTTACCTGATCCCCGCCGCAGGACTTTGTTTGGTCCACAGAAGTCCAAACTTCACCTATCACGGCAGGCATTGTAATTAAACCTTCAGGGACCGGGTTCCCAAGGATTCCACTCCCCTGGACCTGTATAGCACCCTGCACAGACAACATCTTGGTCGTGGGTATGACCAGAGCTCTGGATCCCAGGGTCCAGCCCTCCTAAGAGAAGCATTACAGGCAAAACCTTGCTCTTCTGCTGCAAGGCCCGGGTACCGACCGTTTAGCTATGAAGCTTTTTTGGTGGGATCCGGAACAGCTTACTAAGGCCCAAAAGAACCTGTACTCAAGCCCAGTGAAAACACATGTTACTCTTTGGCCAACACCTTAGACACTGGCAAAAAACTGAGGTGCTCCCGGATGGGAGGGGCTTATATAGAGGAGGGTACTTCCGGTTTGGAATTGGCCAGTGCCAACACCTGAAGGTAATCTATATAACCCATTAGTAATGACTAAGTCGCTCTGTGTCCCGTGATGTACGAAAAAGAAAAATGCATATGGCATACAATAAAAACTGCATTTAAAGTGCCTGGTGCATAACTGTGTTCAAAAAAACATAAGCGTAAACAAATAATACATCAAAAGTGCTCCTGTGCTGTTATAAAGTGTCCAAATATGTCATTAATGACGGTGCTGAAAAAAGAACAACAATACAGGAAAAATTGGTGGTTCAGGTCATATGACAAAGTGCTCATGTGTATATGAGTAACATCCAGCTGCGTTGCTGATAACGTGATGAAAGTCTGTGTATTTCATAAACAATTTAATATGTGATCCAAGACGTGCTAGGGTTTCATCACTCAGGTGCCCCCCTTAGTTAATGAACGCTCACCTTGGAGCGTGCGACCTCCTTAGGAGCTTGTGAAGCTAAAGAGGACGCTCGTATCATCCCGATACCAACTTGGTATACCTTGTTTATGTTCATCATAGAATGGTGCACTGACGCACCCGATCTGTGTGAGTACTAGACACATGCAATTTGTTTAGTTTCTAATTCGTTTTTAACGAATTTTGAGAAATTCATTATTTCCGATATTTCAAAATTTCCGAATTTTTCAATTTCCGAATTTTGGGATTTTGGGATTTCCGAGATTTCAAATTTCCGAATTTCCGAAATTTCGGAAATTCGGAAATTTAGCATTTCGAAAATTAGAAAATTGGAGATTTCGAAAATTCAAGATTCGAAACTGCAAAATTCGAAAATCTAAATTTCGGAGATCTAAAATTTGAAAATGGGAAATTTGGAAAGTTAAATTTTCGAATTCCGAATTTTTTGAATTTCCGGAAATTTTTGCTTTTTTTTCAGAAATTCGGGAAATTCGAAAAATTTAGTTTTTGTTTTATTCGTTTTTTTTCTTTTTTTGGAAATTCAGAAATTCGGGAATTTACGAATTCTGAATTTCCCGAATTTACGAAAAAAGCAAAAAAAAAAAAAAAGAATAAAACGGACACTTTATAACAGCACAGGAGCACTTTTGATGTATTATTTGTTTACGCTTATGTTCTTTTTTTAACACAGTTATACACCAGGCACTTTAAATGTAGTTTTTATTGTATGCCATATGCATTTATTTATGTATTCACTTATCTAATATTTATTTATTTCCTATTTGATTTAATAACTTGCAGGTATTACACATAGTATCAGTGTACGCTATTATTAATATCAATTCTTAGCGCAGCGTATCTAATTTATTCAGAGAGCAAAAGATCTTGGGAGGAACGAAGAGGATGATTGGGTTGGTATTTAGAGACTAGGTTAGTGATGTAGCTGGGGGCAGAGTTGTGGATGGTTTTGTAAGTTATTGTAAGTATTTAGAATTTTATTTATGAGTGGAAGCCAATGGAGAGATTGGCAGAGAGGGGTAGCAGACGCTGATGCTTTGTAAGGTAGATGAGCCTGGCAGCAGCATTCATGATGGACTGAATGGGGAGAGCCTATGAAGAGGTAAGCCAATGAGGAGGGAGTTGCAGTAGTCAAGGCGGGAGATGACCAGGGAGTGAATCAGGAGCTTTGTGGTTTTATTGGTTAGGAAGGGACGTATTTTAGAGATGTTGCGGAAGTTGAGGCAGCAAGCCTTTGATTGTATGTGGGGCTAAAAGGAGAGTTCAGAGTCCAGGATAACACCTAGCACTCTGGCATGTGGGGAAGGGTGGATGGTTGTGTCATTGCTCATGACAGAGAAGTCAGGGGAATAGGCACGTGGGGGAGGAAATTATGAGCTTGGTTTTGGACAAGTTAAGTTTGAGGAAGTAGTGTGACATCCAGATAGATATGTAATTTAGTAAGTTACTCATGCGTGAGAAGATTGATGGAGTGAGCTGAGGGGTGGAGAGATAGCTTTGGGTGTCGTCGGCGTAGAAATGATATTGAAAGCCATGGGAGGCTATCAGCTGACCCATGGAGGAGATAGGTGTAGATTGAAAATAGGAGAGGTCCAAGAACAGAACCTTGGGGGACTCCGACAGAGAAAGGTAGAGGAGCGGAGGAAGTAAAAAGCGGCACTGAAGTTGTGGGGAGATAGGTAGGATGTGAGTCAGCAAAGAGCACAGTCATGGAGACCAAAGGAGTAACGTTTTTTGAGGAGGAGTGGGCGGTCAACCGTAGCAAAGGCCGCCGTAAGGTCCAGAAGTAGGAGTACAGAATAGTGTTTAGTGCTTTTTGCTGTTAGTAAGTAATTTGTGAGTTTTAAAAGAGCAGTTTTAGTGGAGTGTTGAGAGTGAAATCCAGACTGAAGGGGATCAAGAAGGTTATTCTTAATGAGGTGGTCACTCAGTTGGTTGTAGACCAGGCATTCAAGGAGTTTAGAGGAAAAGGGGAGCAAGGAGATAGGGCGTAGATTCTTAAGATTGGTAGGGTCCAAGGATGGCTTTTTTTAAGTATGGGGGTGACCATTACCAGTGCATGTCCCCTTCTTGCTGCTGAACTGTGGGTGTTAACAGCTTGGATCTCTGGGCTAGGATGCACTGAAGATGATCCAATAGGGACACACCCCCTCCTTCCTCTTCCTCCATTGAACGTTCTTTCACTGATTGCCTGTAACATGGTCTGTTAATGGGGGAAGAGAATCCTTGGACTGGTCACACTCTCCCCATTGACAGGTCCAGCAGGAAGAAGACAGGGCAGTCCTGCAGTGAAGATTTTTATTGAATCCAACTGCCTGCACATCACGGGACACACTTCATTACAGGTAAATAATAGAACTAAAACTGTAGAGAGAAAAATGTTTTTAGCTGAACTTCAGCTTTAAATTAAAGTACAGGGGTTATGAAATTGACCTGCCTTAGGTGCATAACCTTATCTTTTTAAACATTACATTTCTTTTGTCATTTACCTGCCCATGTTGTCTTCTGTAATATGACACTGTACTGCTTATTTTCAATAATTCTATGTAACCAAAGCTGCAATTTAGCTACTTATTTTATCCCCCAATGGTTGTTACAGAGATTGAACCTAGGTATTATAAACACCATGCTTTAACTGCACCAACCGTCTTAAATTTGCAGGCGTAGCTATCTGATAAATGTGACCAAACATGCACTAAATTGCATCTGCACACTAAGAAATGCTTGAAATGCTTTTCTTAAGGCAACATAGCAGCTGTTTGCGGCAAGGACAACACGTGTACCAGCTATCCAAAAATAGGCAAAAGTCACCACTCATGCACATAGGAGACCTTCTGTTGCAACAGTAGCACATCTGACTCCATGTCAGAAGGTTGTGTGCTCAAATCCTGTTGAGGTCAGGTGACCTTTGATAGTTGACTTCTTTGTATAAGGTATTTACAGAATAATTTAGAAGTTCTACAACTCTACTGTCTATGTCAGCCTTTCTCAACTTTTTTAATGAGGGGGAACCTTTCAAATAACTTTCCAGTCTCAGGTAACCAGTCCTCATAATTACTATATCTACAGTTTATGGTAAATTAGTGTGATGGTCTGTGGGAAGACTGTTCCTTACATTGGTGACCAGTGGAAAAAATGTTCCTTATATTGGTGATAAGTGGAAAGAATGTCTCTTACTTTGATTGTCAGTGGGAAGAATGTTCCTTACATTGCTGGTCAGCGGGAAGAATATCCCTTACATTGGTGGTCAATGCTAAGAGTGTTCGTTATATTTGAGGTCAATGGGAAGAATATCCTTTACAATGGTGGTCAGTGGGAAAAATGCTTCTTTCATTGGTGGTCGGTGGAAAAAGCATCTCTTACATTGCTGGTCAGTGGGAAGAATGTCTCTTACATTAATGGTCAGTGGAAATATGTTCCTTACATTGGTGGTCAGTGGGAAGAATGTGTTTGAGATACAACAAACTTTCAGCTTAGCTTATTTGACTGCAGTTCAGAAAAAGGACACAAGATGTCGCTAATGTTCAGTGATATGCTATGCTATGTATTTCTCTATGATGTGTTGTATTTCCTGTATACAGTAATGTACTTGTTGGTTGCTTTTTCCTGTCTGTGATTCTTCTTACAATGTGAAGTGACATCTTTGCTAGTGTGGTTATGTTCCAATAAAGAAGCCAGTTCCTGTTACTACACAACGTCTGATCTGAATTTACTCCGCTGCACCTATCAATCATACTTTGCAACAGGTTATGGGCCCAGTGTCCAGATAAAGTCTTATGACCTGGTGCAGCCCAGGCAGAACAAAGCATCGAACGGAAGACAGTGTGGCTGATGCGGAGATCGACATAAGGAAGCTTTCCAGTGACATCTCCTATAGACAAGGAGATAAGGAGGGATAAAATGGCCGGAAACTCAGAGCTTAAACTCTCAGTGGCCAAGCTGAACAATGACAATTATCAGCTATGGAAGTTTAAAGTGGAAATGCTATTATCCAAAGATGACTTGTGGGAGGTTACTACTACAGAGAGGCCACAGGATAATAATCAGGACTGGGACAAGAAAAACAGACAGGCACGGGCTACCATAAGCTTACTACTGAAGGATGATCAGCTCATTCATATACGCAATGAGGACACAGCGAAAGGCATGTGGGAGGTACTGAAAAGACTGCATGAAAGATCCAGTTTAAACAACAAGCTGTTTCTGCTGCGGAAACTTTACAAAATGAGACTTGGCAGAGAACAGGACATGCAGGAGCATTAAAATGCAATGCTGGAAATGATTGCGCAACTCAGATCAATCGGGGAAAATATAACAGACAGTCACATTGCAGCCATGTTGTTATGCAGTTTGCCCGATACATATACTACACTAATCAATGCACTGGAGACACGACCTGAGACAGATCTGACGCTAGCATTTGTAAAAACCAGGCTCATAGACGAGTATCAGAGAAGAAAGGAATTAGTGCATGACTCCACAGAAACAGACACAAGAACCGCTCTTAAAGCTACAGACGCAAGATTACACAGGAAAGAGACAAGAGTGTGTTTCAAATGCCACAAACAGGGACACATAAAGAAAGACTGTACTATATGGAAAGCAGAGCAAATGAGACAGCGCCCCTCTTATGCTAAACAAAGGTAAACCACCTATACGTCTCATACAAAGAAAGTACTGCCAGTATCAACGAACCTGCAAACTGGGAAGGCATATCTCAACTTTCAGAACAAGTAAATGGATAAAGGCTGCTGAGGAAGAGATAAAATCCATGCATGACACTAAAACATGGACACTTACAGAACTACCATCCGGAAGGAAAGCCATAGGCTGTAAATGGACTTTTAAAGTGAAATACAATGCAGATGGCACAACTGAACGGTACAAAGCAAGACTAGTAGCCAAGGGCTATTCTCAAAAATATGGAGAGGACTATGATAAGACGTTTGCACCAGTAGTCAAGCACACTACAATACGGACTTTACTGACAGTGGCCGTCACAAGGAAAATGCAAGTGAAACATTTTGATGTGAAAAACGCATTTCTACATGGCGATTTAACAGAAGAAATTTACATGGAACAGACGCCAGGATTCAAAGATGAACAAAGGTCAGACCTAGTGTGCAATCTTCACAGAAGTATATATGGTCTAAAGCAAGCAGCCAGAGCGTGGAATATAAAAATAAATGAAGTGCTTACACATCAAAACTTTCAAAGGAGTAAAGCAGACCCCTGCTTATACACAAAGAAATTGGCAAACAGATGGGTCTATATGCTTATTTATGTGGATGATATCCTGATTTGCTTTGAGCAAGAAGGGGATGAAGCAGAAATACTGGAAAAACGAAATCAGCACTTTGACACCAAAGACCTCGGCAACATAAAGAATTACCTCGGCATCCAGATCGAGAGAGAGGAAGATGGCAGCTTTTTTCTGAACCAAAGACACAAAATAAAATAAATAATTGAAACATTTGGAATGGAAGATGCCAAACCAGTAAAGTCTTCCATGGTAACCAACTACCGAAAGGAGATGAATTGTCCATATAACCCATTACCTACTAATACTCAATACAGGAAAGCAATAGGGAAATTGCTGTACCTTACCACTGCTACAAGGCCGGATATTGCAGCAACTGTTGGAATCCTATGCAGAAAGGTTTCGATGCCAAGTCAAAGGACTGGAATGCTGTAAAGCAAATCATTCGCTATCTTAAAGGGACTTCTCGCTACAAGCTAAAGTTACCAGAAAGTGATGAAAGCAGTGTAACGGGTGGGCCCGTGGAATCCAGAAGTTCTTAGAAAGTATGAGCCAGAAAATAATGGACATTGAGAATATGTCTTGGATTGCTTTAAAATGGGTCTGTAATATTAATCTACCTGGATGCCTGTTGTAATGTTAATGAATCCAGACTAGCTTCCAAAGACCTTTTCATTGTTGTTTGTGATGATGTGAATTGGAGCTGGTAGACAGTTTGGCTGCCAATTATGGGATGTTTAAGTGTCTTGCTGTGATGAAAGGGGGGGGGGAATCACTCCAGCAACCCCTCCTGCTAAGACTGTTTACTGAAGGAGAAGTTTGAACACACCTGACCTGTATCACCATTGTCATTGGACAGTTTAACCCGCCCTGTTCCCCAAGGATGGGAGGGAAGTGTTTTGAAGAGAAGTGTGTCACCATGTGCTTGCAATAAAGATTCATTCCCTGTTTTGGAACCTCAACACAGAGTGGTTGTCTCGTCTGTGTAGGGAGAAGTATTTGTTTGGGGTCTTATGCGGCTGGTTGGAGTGTCTGGTGGCTGTCGTGTGTTTGGGAAAGGGAAGATCCTAACGGCATTAACCCCTTTCATACTTGGGGTGCCGTTACAAGCAGCTTAACAGGATATGTGGATGCTGACTGGGCAGGAGACACCAGTGACAGAAAATCTACCAGTGGCTACTTATTTTTTTCTGTCAGGAGGTGCCATCAGTTGGACTAGTAAAAAGCAACTCTCTGTTACACTGTCGTCTACTGAAGCAGAATACCTTGCTGCAGTGCAGGCAAGCCAAGAAGTTATATGGCTGAGACAGCTATTAACAGACTTGGGTCAACCACAGTTGGGACCAACAGAAATCTATGAGAACAATCAAGGATGCATTGTACTTGCACACATGGAAGGAGTTAATTCAAGAACCAAGCACATTGATGTGAAGTTCCACTTTCTTAGGGATCTTCAAGAGAAAGGTCTTCTTGAGTTACTTTATTGCCCAACCGAGGATATGACAGCAGACATCCTTACAAAGCCCCTGACCGCTGAAAGACATTCAAGGCTTACAAAGAAGATGGGTTTAACAGACTTAAGCCCTGTACACACAATCGGTTTTACCGATGAAAACAGTCTGATGGACTTTTTTCATCGGACAAACCGATCGTGTGTGGGCCCCATCTGTATTTTTTCCATCGGTGTTAAAAAATAGAACATGTTTTAAATTTATCCGATGGAAAAAAAAACGATAGCAAATTACTATCGTCTGTGGGAAACTCCATCGGATAAAAAACCCACGCATGCTCAGAATCAAGTCGACGCATGCTCAGAAGCATAGAACTTAATTTTTCTTGGCTCGTCTGAGTGTTTTACGTCACAGCGTTTGGGACGATCGGTTTTTTGACTGATGGTGTGTAGGCAAGACTGATGGAAGTCAGCTTCATCGCATTTCCGATGGAAAAATCCATCGGTTTAAAATCCATAGGAAATCCGATCGTGTGTACAGGGCTTAAGCCTTAGTTGTTGAGAAGGGGTGTTGGAGATACAACAAACTTTCAGCTTAGCTTATTTGACTGCAGTTCAGAAAAAGGACACAAGATGTCGCTAATGTTCAGTGATATGCTATGCTATGTATTTCTCTATGATGTGTTGTATTTCCTGTATACAGTGATGTACTTGTTGGTTACTTTTTCCTGTCTGTGATTCTTCTTACAATGTGAAGTGACATCTTTGCTAGTCTGGTTATGTTCCAATAAAGAATCCAGTTCCTGTTACTACACAACGTCTGATCTGAATTTACTCCGCTGCACCTATCAATCGTACTTTGCAACAGAATGCTCCTTACATTGGTGGTTAGTGGGAAGAATGTTTCTTACATTGGTGTTCAGTGGGAATAATGTCCCTTACATTGGTGGCCAGTGGGAAGAATGATCCTTACATATGTGGTCAATGGGAAAAATGTCCCTTACAATGGTGATCAGTGGAAAAAAAACGTCCTTTACATTGGTAGTCAGTGGGAAGAATGCTCCTTACATTGGTGGCCAGTAGAAAAATCGTCCCTTACATTGGTGGTAAGTGGGAAGAATGTCTCTTACCTTAATGATCAGTGGAAAGAACGCTGCTTACATTGGTGGTCAGTGGGAATAAGGTCCCTTACAATGGTGGCCAATAGGAAGAATATTCCTTACATTGGTGGGCAGTGGTAAGACTGTTCCTTACATTAGTGATCAGTGGGAACAATATCTCCTATGTTGGTGGTCAATGGGAAGAATGTTCCTTACATTTGTGGTCAGTGAAAAGAATGCCTTTTACATTGGTGGTCAGTGGGAAAAATATTCCTGACATTAAAAGAGAAGTAAAAGATTTTTTTTTTTGCGAATCATACTTACCTCAGTGGATGGTGCATCGGTGCCTCTACACTGAGAACACTGCCGGTCATATGGTTTTCAGAGCTCCCCGAGCAGAGAGCTGCCGACTGTCAGTCACAGCTCTCTGCTCTGCCCCCTCCTCGCTCACTGGAGCACTGAGCTGTGGAGGGGCGGGGAGCGGCCACCTCAGGCTCTCAGCGGCTCGCTGAGAGGCTGAGATGGGTGTCCAGGCACCAGGCGGATCCAGACTTTATTGTCATGATGATGCGGTGCCTGGACTAAAATCGGTGACGTCAGCAGAAAGCGGACTTCAGTCCGCTCTCTGCTGAAAATAGGGTCACAGGAGTGCAAAATAAATTGTACTCCTGTGATCCATAGGAGAAGTACAGCCAAACGAGCTTTGGCTATACTTCTCCTTTAATGGTCTGTGGGAAAAATGCTCCTTACATTGGTGGTCAGTGAGAAGAATTCCACTCTTATGCGGCGTACACACGATCGTTTTTCATGCCATTTTTTAAACCGACGTTTTTCTCGTCGTTTTTTTTCATGTTTCCTCTCAAGCCTGTCTTGCATACACACGATCATTTTAAAAAACGTTCAAGCAAAGCGCACGACGGCAGTATAAAGGGGAAGTTCCGTTCGAATGGCGCCACCCTTCATGTTAGTAAACTTTGTTGAGCGGCTTTTCAGTCCGTTACAGCGTGACGAATGTGCTATCTCCATTTGAACGCTAGTTTTACCAGAACGAGCGCTCCCGTCTCATACTTGATTCTGAGCATGCGCGTTTTTTTTCACCTCGTAAAAGCATACACACTATCGTTTTTCACGTCATTAAAAAAAACGACATGAAAAACGACGTGAAAAAATACAGCATGTTCGAAATTTTTAATGCCCGTTTTTCACGTCGTTAAAAATGCTCTGGAGCATACACACGATCGGTTTTAATGCCCATTTTAAAAAATTGCATTTTTAACGGCATGAAAAACGATCGTGTGTATGGGGCATTACAGATAGCTAAAAACATAATTGGCTACTTATCTGAGAGGCAAAAATTGCTTAAGGAACCCATAGCAACCTCTGAGGGAACTATGGTGGAGAGAGGCTGATCTATGGTAAGCAGGTTACAGTGGTAAGCTAGATATATTGCATATTCTGTTTTTCCACTGTTGTTCCTGTCGACCTGGGAGTTCATTTTGCACAACCTGTATTGTGTATAATTAATGTTAACACCCCCATCTAAATTCTCCTTTGCAGAAGCACATCTCGTGTTTGCTATCAGCAGTATTGGAGGGCTTTTGAGTGCCATCAGCTTTACACCTTTATGAACATCCACCTACCTCTCTGTTCTTATACTGTACATTCATTTCATATGAAAATAAAACAATATACATTCCCTTTAAAGTGAATGAGCACAGACTATTGACTCGTGATTTAACCTGAAAATTAAAGAAGTTCTATCAATACCACTCTGCTGACACATTCAACTGTCTGGACAACCTATTGAGCTCTCTATCCAACAGGCATTTAACGAAGCAGTTAAGATTAACCTGGAATAGACTATCATTCTACTATACTTATAAAATATCTTATTAATATAAATAAAACAAGGTACCGTAAATGTTTTTTTTATATTGTATTCTTAGTCCTAAAAAAACCTATATATATATATATTATACTGCCTTTAATGTTTTAACCACTAGGGGTCCGCGCTATAGCCGAATGACGGCCACAGCGCGGACATCAAATGCCAGGAGGCCGTCATGAGACGTCCTCCCCTTTGCATGCGCCACGCGCGCGCTGTGATCACCGAGTCACTGAGACTCGGGTGATCACAGATCCAAGTAAGGGGCCGGTCCCGGCCCCTTACCACGCTGACAGTGTGAGGAGAAAAAAAAGCCGATCACCGGCTCTTGTGTAAGGGACATCGGTCCCGAGTGGAAGAGGCACAACAGCCCAATTAGTGCCCACCAGTACCCCCTGCCAGTGCCACCTGCCAGTGACCACTAGTGCAGTAAATGACACGTATCAATGCCCACGAGTGCCACCTATCATTGCCCACCAGGTGTGCCAGTCAGTGCCTCATCAGTGCCACCTAGCAGTGCTGCCTATCAGTCTCACCTACCAGTGCTGATCAGTGCCCATCACTGCCACCTATCAGTACCCATCACTGCCACCTATCAGTACCCATCACTGCCAGCTATCAGTGACACCTATCAGTGACACCTATTTGTGCCAATTCTCAGTGCCACCTATCAATGCCCTTCAGTGCCACCCATCAGTGCCACCTCTCAGTGTCACCTCTCAGTGCCCACCAGTTCCACCTCTCAGTGGCCACCAGTGCCGCCTATCAGTGCCCACCAGTGCTGCCTAATCGGTGCCCATGAGTGCAGCCCATCGGTGCCCATCAGTGCAGCCAATCAGTGCCGCTATCTGTGCCTATCAGTGCAGCCTTATCAGCGTACATCAATGAAGGAGAAAAATTACCCGTTTGCAAAATTTTATAACAAAATATAAACCGGTTTTGTATTTTTTTTTTTTTTATTTGGTCTTTTTTAACAAAAATGATCAAATACCACCAAAAGAAAGCTCTATTTGTGGGGGAAAAATTGGGTACAGTGTTGTATGACCGAGCAATTGTCATTCAAAGTGCATCAGTGCTGAAAGCTGAACATTGGTCTGGGCAGGAGGGGGGGGGGGGGGGCAAGTGGTTAAATTCGTTAATCCAGCAATACTTTTTGCAAACTTATTTTTTTTTTTCATTTTTGAGTAGGGGAGGGTTACAACCACTGTCAGTTTTTTTTGTTGCCATTTGTGTCTCATTTGGGACCACATCACCTATCAGATTCTGTTGGGAAGGCTTCTGTGTTGTGTTACACTATGTGATTATTCTTGCTCTGTGTCTTTAAGATCTGTCCCCTTCTTTCTAGCTGAACTCTCTCTCTCACCGTAGTTCTTTATATATCTCCTCCACTTCCTGATTCTGGTCATTACTCCTGTATATCTTCCATGCTAAACATCTTACATGTGGCTTACAACTGCAACGTTTTTCTATCTATGAATATCCATCATTAAACGGAACATTCGAAAGGATTCATCGTCTGTCGTCCTAACTGTGAGTTTATTCATTGAGTTAAACTGCCTGTATCGATGCAAGGGATGAATATCAAACCAGCTTGAGTAAGGCCTACTTAAACCTGGAGATGAACTTTATCGCTTTGTAGTTGAGACAGAACAGTAGAAAAACGGAGTTTCACAGCCTAATTACAAGATTTCTGCATGTCAGTACTGAAACAGACAAGATTTACTGCCCTCATAGCAAGACAGAAGGGACAGAGCAGCACATGGCAGCCTGAGACAATCTGCACAGTGTCATATTTCAGCACACAGATCCTGCCTGCTTTCACAGTCAGTCTGCTATCATGAGTGACCAAGCTTCTGCATGTGAACTCACATCTATCTCCCCACAAGTTCCTGAAGAAACTGAGTTACCCAAACACTCAGTTAAACCCACTTGGAAAGTAATGGAGAATTATGAAGCTTCAAGGACTGAATTGTCAAAAAGCTTGGAATTAGTCTGGGAGAAAATCCTTGCTGAAGCCAATACAGTGTCTGTTGAACGTGAACTACTGACACTAGAGGGCGCCATTAAACAACTTTCTGCCTCATATGAGCTTTATCAGCTTACCAGCAGCAAATTCACTAATGTCTTGCAAAACATGAATACAGAAAGTGCGATGACACAATTAAAGCGCGTCAATGCTCTCAATATTGAAAGAGACAGTTTTATCCAGCAAACCAGATTAAAGGCAGAAGCAAAAATAAAGCTGTTACAGGACACTGCATCTCACAGATCTGTTTCCACCAGACGTTCTAAAAACTCGTCAAGATCCCATAGTTCAAGATACTCAACACTCAGTGAGTGACTTATTAATGCCCGCGCTGAAGTGGAAGCCAGCAAAGTGCAGGTGGCATATGCAGAAAAAAGAGCAGAGTTGGAAGCTCAAAGGGCAGAGTTGGAAGCGCAGTCAGCACTTCAAAGAGCAGAGTTGGAAGCGCAGTCAGCACGACAAAGAGCAACAATGGAAACCTTAAATGAACAGTGTAAACATGACGCAGCTATGGCAAAGCTAAGGGTCCTACAGCAAGCTATCAGTGCAGACGAAGGTGCAAGTGAGAAAGACAGCATTAACCTAAACATAGCAGATATGGAAGACCCCCTCAAACGCACTAAAGACTATGTCCTAAGCCACTGCAGTGCACACTCCATTGTCTCCAATGCTCCTGACTACATAGAGACTCCTTCACAGCTTCAAGTTAAAGAGGTTCCAGCAACTTCCTGCACTCAAAATCACTCCACTGCATTTCCTACCTGCCTACCTTGCCTGCCTTCATACGTTTTAGAGCATCAGCGCAAGCTTCAAGCAAGTCATCAATCTCCAGTCATCGGTACAGCCTTGAATCAACGTACCATTGGAACAACTGACTTCAAGCAAGCAACTCACCTGGATGCATCTGCTGCACCATATTTCCCTGTGTCCTTTAACAACAATGTCAAAGATAACGCAATCAGCACCATACAGCCAACAGCATCTCACATAAAGGCGGAGACAACTGAAACAGAAGAGTTTGTGAGGTACATGCTTCGCAGAGAGCTCACAAAGACTGGTCTTACAAGTTTTGATGACCAACCTGAGAACTACAGAAGTTGGAAATGTGCCTTCAGAACTACAATCAGCAATATTGGCATTACAGCTGATCAAGAATTGAATCTGCTGATCAAATGGCTTGGTCCTCTATCTGCTGCACGTGTTAAGCCATTAAGATCGTTTTTCATGGACAATCCTACTGCAGGCCTCACAGCTGCATGGGAGCGACTAGAGCAAAGTTATGGCAGTCCAGAAGCTATAGAAAATGCTTTGTTCATGCGTCTGGAAACTTTCCCAAAGATATCCGGTAAGGACAACAAGGAGTTCCAGAGACTGCGCGACCTTCTCCTTGAGCTTCAGCTAGCCAAGACAGACCCAAAACTACCTGGACTCAGTTACCTTGACACTCCAAGAGGGGTAAACCCAATTGTCTCCAAGCTCCCGTATGGTTTGCAAGAGAAATGGACTGCACTAGGGTCATCATACAAAAGAGAGAACAAGGTTTCCTTCCCTCCATTCTCTTTCTTCTGTGAATTCATCAGGGAAATTGCAGAGACCAAGAACGATCCAAGTTTTTCCTACGGTGAGTACAGTCTCTTCTCACCCTTTCCTAAGAGTACCAGTCTTCAGGGCAACTACAGAAACCATAGAGGCCCAGTGTCCGTGAAAAAGACTGACATCCTTCCCACTCCTACCACAGTTCTAGCCACGAACAAACAGAGTAGGAAGATTGAAAACCCTAACAGAGAGTGTCCCATACACAAGAAGCCACACCCCCTCAATAAATGTATCGGCTTTAGGAAAAAGCCTCTGGAAGAGCGCAAGGAGCTTTTAAAGACATTTAGGGTATGTTTCAGGTGCTGTGCTTCTACAGAACATTTTGCAAGGGACTGTAATGTGTCCATCAAGTGCATAGAGTGTGGCTTTGAAGAACATGTGCAAGCCCTCCATCCTCTTGAGCCCAGCTCTGCACAACCTGCCAACACTCCTCCCAGGTTAACGCATGGCGGGGAGAATACAGACCAAGTGCCTAATTCTACCATCATTTCTTCATCCTGCACTGAAGTTTGTGGAGAAGACCGCTGTGGTAAGTCCTGTGCTAAGATATGCTTGGTGAACATATACCACAAGGATCAACCAGAAAAGTCTCTAAAGGCATATGCTATCTTAGACGATCAGAGCAATCGATCACTTGCAAAATCGGAATTGTTCAATCTATTTGAAATAAAAGGCGAAGCTCATCCTTACACCTTGGGTACCTGTAGTGGAACTATAGAGGTTTCTGGAAGAAGGGCTCATGGACTCATGGTATCTTCTCTCAAAGGTAACTTGCAATTACCCTTACCTACACTTGTTGAGTGCAATCAGATACCTGCTAACAGGGAAGAAATCCCTACTCCAGCTGCTGCTTTCCATCACCCTCACCTCAAGGTAATAGCAAATGAGATACCGCCGCTTGACAAAGATCCTCAGATCCTTCTTCTGTTAGGAAGAGACATTCTAAGAGTTCACAAGGTACACAGACAAGTCAGTGGACCCCCAGATGCCCCATTTGCCCAGCGCACGGATCTAGGATGGGTCATCATAGGCAATGTCTACATAGGCAAAATGAAAAGACCTACCAACATTTCGTCATTCAAGACAAATGTTCTGCCAAATGGCCGAAACACTTACTTTGAGCCATGCCCACATCACTACTGGGTGAAAGAGAAGATAGCCAGCCACAAATGGCAACATGGTATCTCAGGTGACACAAGCCCTTTCTCCTGCCATGATGGTGACTTCAGGTCTACAGTGTTTAATGCAACCGGTGAAGATGACATACTGGCTCCTTCAATGGAAGACAAAGAATTCATCAAGGTAATGGACAATGAGTCCTTTCAAGATGACTCCAATAACTGGGTAGCACCCCTACCCTTTCGTCTCCCAAGAGAGAGATTGCCCAACAACTTACAGCAGGCCATCAGTAGATTCTCCTCCTTAAAGCGAAACTTAAGCAGGAAACCAGAGATGCAAAAGCACTTTGTGGACTTTATGCAAAATGTATTTGACAGAGATCATGCAGAGCCTGCTCCCCCACTAAAGGAGGGAGAAGAATGCTGGTACCTTTCATCCTTTGGCGTGTATCACCCACGCAAACCAGACCAAATCAGAGTTGTCTTTGATTCCAGTGCTCAGCACGAAGGTATTTCGCTTAACAACATGCTCCTTACGGGACCCAACTTGACCAACAGTCTAACAGGAGTCTTGATTCGTTTCAGACAAGAGCCTGTAGCAGTAATGGCCGACATTCAACAGATGTTTCACTGCTTCATCGTCAGAGAAGACAACAGAAACTACCTCAGGTTTCTATGGCACAAGGACAATGACCTCAACAAGGAAGTTATAGATTATTGCATGAAGGTACATGTCTTCGGTAACAGTCCTTCCCCAGCAGTGGCAACTTATGGGCTAAGGAAAACAGCTCAGACTGGAGAAGTTGAATATGGATCTGATGCCCGTCAATTTGTTGAAAGAAACTTCTACGTTGACGACACACTTAAGTCCTTTCCAACTGCTAAAGAAGCAATTGATCTTCTCACCAGAACAAAGGAGATGCTGTCTGGAGCAAACCTTAGACTACACAAGATTATATCCAACAGCCAGGAACTTATGAATGCCTTTCACTCTGAGGACTATGCCACTAGTCTAAAAAACCTTGACTTAGGTACAGATGTGCCTCCTGTACAGCGAAGTCTGGGTTTGTTGTGGAACATCAAGCAAGACAAATTCACCTTCCAAGTGTCAATTTGTGACAAACCCTTCACTAAGAGAGGAGTCCTGTCCGTGGTGAATAGCATCTATGACCCACTGGGTTTCCTTGCTCCAGTTACCATTCAAGGTAAGATTTTACTAAGACAGTTGTCTACTGAGAACATAGACTGGGATACTCCCTTGCCTAGTGAGAATCAACACAAGTGGGAAAGGTGGAGATATTCTTTGAAGTCACTAGAAAAACTTCAGATTCCCCGTTGCTATGTTCCGGCTTCCATTTCAACTGCTAACCGGAGAGAGATTCATATTTTCTCTGATGCATCAGTTGAAGCTATTGCTGCAGTAGCCTATTTGAAGACCTCTGAACTGAATGGAGAATCACACTGTAGTTTTGTCCTAGGCAAGGCAAAACTCACTCTCAAGCCTGCACATACCATACCAAGACTTGAACTTTGTGCAGCCGTGCTAGCCGTAGAAATTGCAGAGGTCATACGAAGTGAAATGGACACTACAATTGATTCTTTCACCTTCTATACAGACAGTAAGGTAGTACTTGGTTACATAAACAACCAAACAAAACAATTTTATGTGTAAGTCAGCAACAGGGTTGAACGTATCAAGAGATTCTCTCTACCAAGTCAATGGCATCACGTTCCCACTGAACTCAACCCAGCTGACTGTGGGACCAGAGCCGTGTCACCTGCCGCTCCTCAGGACAGCTTATGGCTGTCAACTCCAAGGTTTCTGTGTGAGGACTCTTACTTACTCCCTATTGATACCACCTATGGGCTAGTAAACCCTGAAGATGATAAGAAAATAAGAACTGTGAACACCTGCCTCCACACTTGTGTAAGTACAAAACAGAAGCTGCGGTCACACCGTTGCGAGCATCAATGGAAGCAGGTGCAGCATCTAGCCAATGTGTTCTGGCATCGCTGGAAGAAAAAGTATCTTCACCACCTTCAAGGTCGTAACAAATGGCAAGCATCTAAGCCAAATCTTAAGGTTGGAGACCTCATCCTTCTAAAAGACAAGGAAGTTTGTCGGAATGAGTGGCCTATGGGTCTTATTACTAAAGTTATGCCCAGCGACGATAACAAAGTCCGGAAGGTAGAAGTCAAGGTAACCAAGGGAGGATCGACACAAACCTTTAGTCGACCAATTACAGAGTTAGTACTCCTTTTGCCAGGTGAGTGACTTGTGCAAGGACTAGCCATGCTGTTGGCACGGCGGGGAGTACATTGCTGCCATCTACAGGTTCTACTCAGAACTTTGAAATTCTTTGAAGACATCATACTGTGACTTTATGTTCTTCATCCTGTTGAACTTACGTTTATTATTTGCTTGTTGCACGTTTTTCATTACAGGTTCCAGGACATTCGTCAGTATTGGACTTTTGAAAATATATATTTTAGTTTGAGGTTATGAAATCTAAAGATTTCAGACGGGGAGTGTTGTGTTACACTATGTGATTATTCTTGCTCTGTGTCTTTAAGATCTGTCCCCTTCTTTCTAGCTGAACTCTCTCTCTCACCGTAGTTCTTTATATATCTCCTCCACTTCCTGATTCTGGTCATTACTCCTGTATATCTTCCATGCTAAACATCTTACATGTGGCTTACAACTGCAACGTTTTTCTATCTATGAATATCCATCATTAAACGGAACATTCAAAAGGATTCATCGTCTGTCGTCCTAACTGTGAGTTTATTCATTGAGTTAAACTGCCTGTATCGATGCAAGGGATGAATATCAAACCAGCTTGAGTAAGGCCTACTTAAACCTGGAGATGAACTTTATCGCTTTGTAGTTGAGACAGAACATTCTGTGTTAAGGAGGGTACAGTGGGGTCCTATCTGTTTTGTCAGATTGACAACTCTGATGAGTTTGTTACTAGTGGGTTTGACTGAGCTTTGACAAAACAGGGAACAATATCATTGGATTGATGACTTTTTCCCCCATTCCATGAACCTCCCTCTAGCCATTGAGTTCTAACCTTTCTGCTCTGCGTGTGGATAAATACCAAGTCCTCCAAGTTTAGGATAATTTTATTGGGACCTCTCATAAGTTTTGCTTGCTGAAGCCTTCTCCTGAAATAAAACAAAAATACACAAGATTGAAATGATAAAATTACTTTTAATAATTTGACACGTGAGCTTGTTCTGGCATGCACATTGTTGTAATATTCAGTTTTAAGTTGCCCGTCTCGAAGATCTGCCTTAGGAAATAATTTGTCCCCAGAAATTACCTGTTTTTATTCCTCAACATTACTATCCATTTTCTATTTTGGTTGTTTACTATGCTTCCATCCCTAGGTGTGCACAGCCTATTGCATTAGGATGTCCACCCCAAAGCTGTGTGTGTGTGTGTGTGTGTGTATATATATATATATATATATATATATATATATATATATATATATATATATATAGTATCTCACAAAAGTAAGTACACCCCTCACATTTTTGAAGCTATTTTATTCTATCGTTTTATGTGACAACACTGAAGAAATGGCACTTTGCTACAATGTAAAGTAGTGAGTGTACAGCTTGTATAACAGTGTAAATTTGCTGTCCCCTCAAAATAACTCAACACACAGCCATTAATGTCTAAACCGCTGGCAACAAAAAGTGAGTACACCCCTAAGTGAAAATGTCCAAATTGGGACAAATTAGCCATTTCCCTCCCCAGTGTCATGTGACTCGTTAGTGTTACAAGGTCTCAGGTGTAAATGGGGAACAGGTGTGTTAAATTTGGTGTTATCGCTCTCACTCTCTCATACTGATCACTGGAAGTTCAACATGGCACCTCATGGCAAAGAACTCTATGAGGTCCTGAAAAAAAGAATTGTTGCTCTACATAAAGATGGCCTAGGCTATAAGAAGATTGCCAAGACCCTGAAACTGAGCAGCAGCGCGGTGGCCTCGACCATACAGCGTTTTAACAGGACAGGTTCCACTCAGAACAGACAAGTGTGTCTTGCCTACAGTCAAGAACGGTGGTAGGAGTGTCATGGTCTGGGGCTGCATGAGTGCTGCCGGCACTGGGGAGATACAGTTCATTGAGGGAATCATGAATGCCAACATGTACTGTGACATACTGAAGCAGAGCATGATCCCCTCCCTTCAGAGACTGGGCCGCAGGGCAGTATTCCAACATGATAACGACCCCAAACACACCTCCAAGACGACCACTGCCTTGCTAAAGAAGCTGAGGGTAAAGGTAAAGGTAAAGGACTGGCCAAGCATGTCTCCAGATCTAAACCCTATTAAGCATCTGTGGGGCATCCTAAAAACGGAAGGTGGAGGAGCGCAAGGTCTCCAACATCCACCAGCTCCATGATGTCGTCATGGAGGAGTGGAAGAGGACTCCAGTGCCAACCTGTGAAGCTCTGGTGAACTCCATGCCCAAGAGGGTTAAAGCGGAGTTCCACCCAAAAGTGGCATGTAATGTTTTTGGGGGGGGGGGGGAGGGTGTACCTTATTTTTAGTGGGACTTCCTGTCCCACTTCCTCCTTCCTCTTTTTGGCCGCCTAGGCGACCCCTCCTCTCACTCTAGGCGGCCCCTCCCTGCAAGTGATCTTCTGGGACACAACATAGGTCCCAGAAGATTGGCTGACCAAAAGCAGAGCGCAGCGTGACTCGCGCATCCGCAGTGCGTGCCCGGCTGTGAAGCCATAAGCTGCCACGGCCCGGTGCCCACAGTTGCTATGATGGCGCTGAGGAGAGGAGGGGGAGAGGAGCGAGGCTCCGGGCAGCCACATCACTGGACCGCGTGGACACGTGTGTGTCTTTTTATTAAAAGTCAGCAGCTATGCTTTTTGTAGCTGCTGACTTTTAATAAACTAAAAATTGGGTGGAACTCCGCTTTAAGGCAGTGCTGGAAAATAATGGTGGCCACACAAAATATTGACACTTTGGGTCCAATTTGGACATTTTCACTTAGGGGTGTACTCACTTTTGTTGCCAGCGGTTTAGACATTAATGGCTGTGTGTTGAGTTATTTTGAGGGGACAGCAAATTTACACTGTTATACAAGCTGTACACTCACTACTTTACATTGTAGCAAAGTGACATTTCTTCAGTGCAGGTTCACACAGGGGGCGACCTGTCAGGCGACTTATCCACCTGACAAGTTGCACTTCATGCATTGCAATGGAACCATTCTAATGGGAGCGACTCAAGTAGCTCCAACTTAGAAAAAGGTTCCTGTACTACTTTGGGGCGACTTCGAAGTGGCTTGCATTGACTTCTATACAGAAGTCGTTTTGCAAGCTGCGCTGAAGTCGCGCTGCAAGGGGCGGCTTTAGAGTCAGAACGACTTTGAAGCTGCCCCTGTGTGAATCGGCACTTAGTGTTGTCAAAAAAAAGATAGAATAAAATATTTTTAAAAATGTGAGGGGTGTACTCACTTTTGTGAATGGCAGCCCTCTGCAAGCGCCCCGCAACTGCATGCAGTGCAGAGATCAAAGGGTTAAAGGAGGCATTGTGGAGGTAATAAATGCCTCTACACCACCTCTAAAATACTCTCTGAAGAGTGATCTGCATGCTGATCACTCTTTGAAAGCAAAACACATGTGAATGAGCCCCTACATATTGTATGTTTGTGGTAAATGGCAGTTCAAACAAAACCTCATGCCTTTTACAATGTTGGACCATTGCTAAACAGCAGGTGCACCTCACTGATCACAATTGTCTCACACACAAGTGGTAAAGAATTTGCATTATAGATTTACAAGATGACCTTGGATGAGTAAAACAAAGGGAAGGTTGTTCTACGTGTAGCCATGCCCCCTTGGGGTTGCTGAATATTGTGGTTCACCTGTCACCCTGCACAGCCCAGCATTCATCTCTCAGGCACTCAGAGACATAGAACAGTCCATAAGCTTTGTTTTTTTTGTTTTTTTTTTATTGAGGGGATTTAACTTGGATGGGAATAGGAAATTATGGGATGCCCAGAAAGATTTAATGCAAATAGCTTGGGACTTCTACAGTATATACACTCCTGTATATTAGGGTGACCAGACATCCCCGGTTTCAGGGGACAGTCCCCGGATTGAGGACTCTGTCCCTGGGCCAAATCTGTCCCCGGTTTTGTCCCCGGATTGGATTTGAACAGGGGCTGGGACAATTTCAAAGACAGTCAGTGCAGAATTAAAAAAAATAATCTGAATTACACACCCCCGGTCTGCCGCTCCTACTAGCTTAGGGGGGTGTATTCTTTTCCATTATCTGTGCCCCTTTCTGATGATCATGTGCTGGTCGGAGTGGAGGGAATATTTCTTCAGTTTCGGGTGCATGCCCAATCAGCTCCGCTCGCATGTTCTTCTGCCTTTCCTCAAGTCCCGGCCAGCCGCCTGCCTATCTCCTTGACTTCCCTGGCGGAGTGATCTTCCTCCTCTCCCCACCCAGTAGTAGCCGGGGCCCGGAGAGTAAAGCCTCGTACACACGACCGAGTTTCTCGTCGTAAAAAACCCGTTGATTTTCTCGATGAGATTCTTGTCAAGCTTTCCTTGCATACACACTGTCAATTCCAAATCTCGTTGTTGTTCTGCACGGTGACGTACAGCACGTACGACGGCAGTATAAAGGGGAAGTTCGATTCCAATGGCGCCACCCCTTGGGCTGCTTTTACTGATCTTGTGTTATCGCGTGTTAGTAAAAAATTTGGTGAGAGACGATTCGCGCTTTTCAGCCTCGTGCTTTTCAGTTCAGCATGACGAATGTGCTATCTCCATTACGAACGCTAGTTTTATCAGAAGGAGCGCTCCCGTCTCATACTTGATTCTGAGCATGCGCGATTTTTTAAGAATTGGAAAAGCATACACACGACCGGTTTTCTCGTCGCAAAACAGGCCGACGAGAAACCCGACGAGAAAAATGAGAATCCAGACGAGAAAATAGAAAGCAGGTTCTCTATTTTTCTCGTCGAGATTCCCGGCAGTTTTCTCGACGAGAAACCATACACACGAACGGTTTTCTCAGCAAGAAAGCTCTCCCAACTGTTTTATTGTCATTTTTTGACGAGAAACTCGGTCGTGTGTACGAGGCTTGAGACTTGACAGGCTGTGTGGCGGGCGGCGGCGACGGGCAGAGAGTCACTGATTGCCGCCATTACTAGTAAAAAAAAAAAAAATATGTCCCCGGATTTCATTTTTAAAAATCTGGTCACCTTACTGTATATACACTCCAGTCTTCTCTCCAGCACAATTCTTGCTTAAGACCGCTTTCCTTTACTCCTCCAGCACTTCACTTGCTGCAGACTGCATACCTCCCAACTGTCCCTAATTTCGAGGGACTGTCCCTGATTTGGAACAATGTCCCTCTGTCCCTAATTCCTCCTCATTTGTCCCTCATTTTGGTCTGATCTATATAGCTGTATATAAAATGCATTTTTTATCTTAAAAAAGTGTTTTCCAGCGCTAAACCTTTCATCGGATTTCTAAATTGCTGCATTTGTAAATTTCAAAAGTCAATATAAAGGAATAGTAATGGTAAAAAAAGCACTGGGTTTAACCAATCTTGTTTTTTGTACAATTCTCCTTTAAGTGGGCGGGGCAAGGTGTGTGTCCTAGGCCTGCATACTTTTGCTGATAGGTGTCCCTCACCACATGGTTGGGCCTGACACTAACTCAGCCAGGCCTCAGCAAATTGCCTTTTGTGGGCAGGGACCTATGATGTAGAAATAGTTAAGGTGCTAACTGTCCTCTACGCAGCTACTGATCACAGATAGCTCTCTTCAGGTCCTGCCAGCTAGCCTGGCTGCAACCACTTCTCTCCACTGCCCTTCCCACAATCCTCTCTTCTGGTTCTGCACCCATCTCAAACTGCAATCTCCCAGTTCTCTGAGGCGTGTCTCCCCAGTCCTCCTGACTGTGCTTCACTCACCAGCCCTGCGACCAGTTGTGTCCTCCCTGAAGTCTCTTAGCAGTGCTCTCTTCCGCTGTCCTCTCTCTGCTCTCTCCTCCAGAATCTCTTCTCCTGACTGCACCCGAGCCCAGGACCAAGGTCACCCCCCCCCCCAGACTGGGAAGCTCTCTGTTGTCCCCGACAGCCTCCACACTCTCTCACAACAGCTCTTCCATCTAAAAACTCCTCCCTAGATGGGCTGACCCTGGGTATTTAAGGAGGCCTGCCCCCTGCCAATCCAAGTTGGGGATTGGTCAGGGCTCCTCATAATACCCCAGGCAGCTCCATCTCTCCTCCACTCCTCTCTTTCTAGCACCTTTTAGAAAGAAGAGGGAGGTGACACTTATGCTACCTGTGAGTCACCCAGCCCTGCCCTGAGCCTTGCCCTGAGCCACTCTTAGCCCAGAATCAAAACAAACAGGCCTAGCCACCAGCTAGGCCTGACTAAATTTTCCTTCTCTATAGAAAAATCTAACCTCTAGCATCTACCTAACTAGAGTCAGCATCGGATAATGCAGCTGACTGCCTGCTTCCTCCGCAGCCGGTGGCTGCAGTTTTCACAGTGACATGATTCGATTGAACAATTATCAATGGACACATAGAGCACAGCTCGGGATCGAGCCTGCACGAGTGCCCTCATAACAAGTGGCTTGCTATGGTGGCACTCAGAAAAAGGGAGGAGCCAGGATCGCTGGCTGCTCAGGCGTTTGCCTAAACACCAGAGTTTTTGATCATTCAGCTGGAGCCAAACGTCATATACGGTAGCAGTATTTCTAGCATTACTAGATGTAGCACCCTCCCAGATAGGCTGCTAGCCAGGAGTAGGCAATTTTAGCTTGGTGGCTCCGCTGTAATTAGTAGAGTAGTGTGTGCTCTGGGCTTTACAGGCGGCAAGTTTGATTGCTTTGATTGCTTTGCCCTATCTTCTGGAGATTTCCAGAATATAATGGGTGGGAGAATCAGATAAGCAGCCTGAATATTTATGCAGCCCCAGCCAATTCCTGGGGAGGTGTCCCCAGATGGTGGTTGGGGAGTGCATACATAGTTTGGAATATCAGCGAGCAAGGGCTCTTTTCCAGGAAGAAAGGTTCCAGCCCCTCCTGGCCGTCCTGCTGAAGGTTTTGCCTGGCTCATTGAGGTCTCAGCTGTGCTTGACTGGGAGGGGGGGGGGGGCTCTATCCTGCTATAAGTACTTTGGAAGCAAAAAAGGGGTGCCACTGAGGATCTAATCTGGGAATTTTACAGAGGAGTCTTCCTGCCTGAGTCTGAGGGAGACATCCAAGCCCTGGGAATACTGGGAGTACAGACCTAGGGGAGAAGGATCTCAGTAACTGTTGCTGCTGTTAACCCCTACTACACTGAGTTTAAGGTTTGCCTGGCCTGGGACATTGCTAATGGTATACCAGTGCTGCCAACTTTATGTCCTATTGCTTAAAGGACTGTCTGTTAATGTTCTGGAGTATTCCACAGCATGTAAAAAAAAAAGACAACCCCTAGACAGTTTCTGAGCCAGAGGACTGAAAGTTGCTGTTTGCCTGGCTGTTGCTGCACTAGTGGGAAGAGAGCCTGGGACAAAATGGCAGAACCAGTCAGAAGGTCTGCACATATATATGACAGCCTCTTTCCTGTCAATGATTGTTAAGGACGTGGCAGGTCCCTAGCAACCAGTGACATCACCCAGCCCCAATAATTTACCAAGTGTGCTCTAAACCTATTTTACCGTAGGATCATAATGGTTATAGTTGGGATCTCTGGACATCTATTGAGTACTAAGTTCTTGCCAAGGTTGCTTTGAAGAAGAGCTGCAGTAAAATGAAGCCTAGGGATCAGTATAATCAAAAGCAGGCTGGCAAATGGAAGCCTATGTATTTTTTTTAAAGACGGTTCTCCTTGAAACTCTTAACCATTATTCCCTTGTTGACTACGGACCAGGAAAATCTCTTGCGCTCACACATATACACATACTTTAAGTAACAGCAATGCCGTACCTTATGTAGAAGGCAAGTGATCCTCCAGAAATAAGGAAGCTTGCAACGAGGATGAAGAGCAGGAACACAAAGGCCGGGTCCACACCTGCCAGTAAAATCAGGGTTAATTAATTGACCTATTTAATTTTTTTTCACCAGAAACATTATTTTTCCAACAGTTTCCCTTTACTGTCAGAGAAATTGTTGCAATATTTTAGCTAAATTCACCCAACCAAATGTATTTTGCATATAACATTGTAAATTCATAAAGATGTTTCCTGATGTCAACATGGCAGCATATATGTGATATAGCACTGCCCCTATTTCTACCCACAGAACTTGCTTAACCACTTCCATACTGGGCCTATTCTGGCACTCCTCTCCTACATGTAAAAATCATAATTTGTTTGCTAGAAAATTACTCAGAAATCCCAAACATTATATATGTTTTTTTAGCAGAGACCCTAGGGAATAAAATGGCGATCATTGCAACTTTTTATGTCACATGGTATTTGTTTTTTTTGGAAATAGATACCTAACATGTCACGCTTTAAAATTGCGCACACTTGTGGAATGGCGCCAAACTTTGGTACTTAAAAATCTCCATAGGTGACGCTTAAATTTTTTTTACAGGTTACCAGTTTAGAGTTACAGCGAAGTTCTTGGGCTAGAATTGTTGCTCTCGCTCTAATGCTCGTGGCGATACCTCACATGTGTGATTTGAACGCAGTTAACATATGTGGGCACGACTTACGTATGCGTTCGCTCCTGTGCTTCTGTGCACGAGCACGTGGGGACGGGGCGTTTTGAAATTATTATTTTTTTATCGTTTATTTAACTTTTATTTTTACACTTTCTGTTTAAACAATTTTTTTTTTTTGATCAGTTTTATTACTATTACAAGAAATGTAAACATCCCTTGTAATAGAAATAGTGCGTGACAGGTCTTCTTTATGGAGAGATGTGGGGTCTAGAGTCTAGGTTGGAAAGGCCGAGATCAAAAAAATATTGGGTTTAGTTAACTTGTAGGGCATTATTTAAGCATTTCTCTAGAATTTCCAAACTCTTGGAGTAAAAATTTTATAACATGTTATTATTTATGGTATAAAGGTTTTTGTACTGTACATGCACTACAATCACAGATTTAACCATTGGGATATATAACTGTAGCGGGGTCTCTGTTAAGGCCCCAGGACTACGTTACCCAGAACCCCATTCGGTCCCAGGGCGGAGGTTCCACCGCAGAGACTCATGGGAGGGGTTACTTAAGTGGGAGGCGAGGCGGATCTCGCTCTCTTGGGACACGGCGCGTCGAGTGACAAGTCATCCTATGCGGATCGGCTGTGGAGCAGGGCCTGAAGCCTGAGGCCTTGCTTGAAGTCCGAAGAGCCTTCCACCATACTGCGGAGCCTGGGTGGATCCTGACCCGTCGTGATAGGATGTGAGCTGGATCGAGGACTCGATCGGAGCAGACGCTGTGTGCGACACACAGGAGGTGGAAGTCCCAGGCTGGGATCGTGCCTGGAGTGGTGAGCGGGCACTTGCCCATATCAATAGACTGAGTTGTGTTCAGGCCTATAGACTGCCTAGGCCCACTGTTCGCTCACCAGTGTTTATTGGGGGGTCCGGTAGCGGGACAGAGTTGAAGAATCTACCCCCCCGTTTTGCCCTGTTATTTTAAGTCAACACCCAAAGTGGATTACAAATGATTATTCCTTTAAGTGCACCAACGAAAGCTAGCCGGTGAAGAAACCTTCATCCCTTAGGGGAAAGAGACTCAGTTCCATTCCATGTCAGGCCTGACTTAGGTGGGGAAGTTTTAGAAAGTTTGTGTTACTACGCCATAGGCGAGCACACGCTATAATAGCACCGCATGGTGGACACTGCGCGGCGCCATATTACTGTGCTGCACCTAGTACATTGATTGATGCAGGGCTCTGCAGGCCCATGTATATGTTGCATGTTATACCTTGAATCCTTCATTACCAGTAAAACTGATATATATATTTTATGTTCTTGCCTCAGTGTGTTGTCTGACTGTTTAGAGATAATTAAGTATAATACAACTGAGAGTGATAGGAGTTTAACCCTAGACTGACTGTGCCAGGGTGGGTCGAGTAAGATTGCCGGGGGTTGGCATACTGCGTGCAGGGCCCGAAAATCAAATCAGCAGCTCTCTTAATTGGGGGTAGCGCTACACGTGGGGGCTCATGAGTCCGGGATCCTGTTGCAGCAAATAGCAGCCAAAAAGTACCAGCATGGACCCACTAGAAATAGTGAAGTGGTGCGCAGCAGCCAACACAGATGAGAATGGGGCAGTGATTATAGAACTCCCAGGGATCTGGCAAGAAGATGCAGTGAAACAGTTAGTGATGTCCCTATCCCCACAACAGAAAGCATGGATAGTAGATGCAAGATCAGAACCTCCTTTGACATATGTACTGGTTAAATGGAAGGATGGAGTCCCAGAAGACTTCAAGAAGCCAAGCATAGAGACGGTGGATAAACAAACTTATAAGTTGATACGTGTCCCACCCAACCTAAAAGATGTAAAGAAAGAAGAGAGTCCCGGGTCGCCACAGGGCACCCTCAGCACAGAATTATGCGCGGTTCTAGGGGAAATCATAGCGCAATGCAAGAAAGATCCGGCGGATTATCAAATAGCAGGATACCGGAAACTCAGAATGTTTTCAGGAAGGAAACCTGTACCTTCAGGCGAAGAAGGATTTGAGGAGTGGTTAGACGGTGCAACTCAGGCTCTGGAGGAGTGGGAAGTCCCAGACCACAGGAAGAAGCAGAGAATTGCTGAGAGCTTGAAGGGGCCTGCTTTAGAGGCCGTACGCAACCTCAAGATGAGCAAAACAGACTGTACTGCGCAGGACTATCTAGACATTCTGCAGAATGTGTTTGGTGGAACAGAGAAGATCACTGAACTCACCTACCAACTTTAGCATTGTTATCAAAAGGCAGGAGAAAAGCTATCAGAGTTCATGATGCGCCTAGATAAAATACTGCACAAGATGATCTTAAAGAAAGGGATTGACCCGAAGAGGGTGGATGAGGCCCAGGTCCAACAGGTGATGAGAGGATCTCAACCACTGGATCCCATCGCACTGGCGTTACGTACAAGACAGGACGGGAAGAGCCTGGAGTACCCTGACTTGATCCGAGTAGTCAGAGAGGAAGAAGCTATGCTGGAGGAGAAAAAGAGGAGCCAACCAGTTGAGACGGTGAACCCTCCTCCGGTGATGGTCAGGGCGGCTATGACTTAAGAAAGAGATGCAGAGGTGGATACCTTGAAGTCGCAGATGTCCCAAGTGCTGGGAATGTTGACCTCCCTGATGGAAAAGGAGTCAAAGGTACCAGAGAGGGAAAGTCCGAGGAAGGATTTGTTCCCGAATACCTCAGCACCCGCATCCCTGGAAAATTGGGGAAATGTGATCTGCTTCAATTGTGGGGGAGCTGGACATCTTGCCAAAGTATGTGCCAGCCCCAAGAAGAAGAGACTGAATAACCGAAAGTCGCCGGAAGACTTAAACGGGCCCCGGTAAAGGAGTCAAACGGGTGCCCATCATCATCAAGGAACTCCACACTGAATAAGAAGCACATGAGAGAAGGGGCCAGGCCCCCACAGAAGAAACCAAGGGTTCCTCAGAAGGAACGTACTCCAAAGAAACACAATAAAGTCCCTCAGCAGGTAGTTACACCCATACAGAGGAGAGAGATAAATGCATACCAGGCTCAGGAGAGACTTAAGTCCAAAGACAAAGAAGGGAAATGCAAAGATCCAAGGAAAGAGACCCCTTTGAAGCAGTACCCAGAGAAACTGGTGGGTCCCTCCCCAATCGTATCCATTCAAGTAGAGGGGATATACACAAGAGCCCTGTTGGATACTGGAGCGCAGGTGACCCTGTTGTATCGAGACTTCTACGACCGGCACCTGAGTCACTTACCCATAGAGAAGATTGAAGACTTGGAGATATGGGGAATTGGAACAGAGAAGTTTCCTTATGATGGATATCTACCCATAAGATTGACGTTTGACCCATCCATAACTGGGAAGGGGGAAGTGTTCGACACCTTGGCTGTGGTGTGTCCCCGACCGCCTGGAGCTAACAGGAGTTCTTTAATAATAGGAACCAATACGGATCTGGTCCAAAGACTTTTGTTCCCACTAACAAGAAGGAAGAACTTCCCAATCACGGAGATTCATCCCATGTTGAAGACCGCCTTCCAGCGGCTGATCTTGGAGCAGAAGGCCCCGGAAGAGGGGGTAGGAAAGATCTGGAGACTGGGAAAAAAAGGGATAGTGCTACAACCCGGTGAAGTAACCTGCCTGAAGGCCACAGTGAAACTCTCTTGGGAGCAGCCGGGCCCTTTTGTGATGTTGGAACCCGACCCAAGAGAAGAACCTTCAGGCTTGGAGGTAGTCCCGGAAATGGTCCCGGTGAGGGCCCTGAAGAAGGCCCACTGCAAGGTGCCTGTGAGTGTCAGAAACACCACGGATGGCTCCATGGAAGTCCCTGCCAGGCTGTTATTGGGCCGGGTGAGCCCAGCCACACCGGTTGCCTCATCAGATGTGGCGAAGACAGATGGAGAGGGTACAGTGTGGGAGAAGCTTTCCATGGAGAACCCAAACCTGCCCAGGGCTTGGAGAGAGAGAGCCCGGAACCAGTTGACTCGGTGGGAGAGGATCTTCTCACATGATGAGTTTGATGTGGGGTGTGCTAGGAGTGCCACTCATCGAATCCGCCTTCAGGAAGACAAGCCCTTCAGAGAAAGGGTTAGGCAGGTTCCATTGGCAGACCTCGAGGATTTGAGGGAACAGCTTGCTGAGCTCAAGCGAACAGGTGTGATTCAGGAATCTAGAAGTCCGTATGCCTCCCCTATAGTAGTGGTCCGGAAGAAGAACGGGTCACTAAGGTTGTGTATTGACTATAGGACCCTCAACAGGAGAACCACTCCGGATCAGTATACCACTCCAAGGATAGAAGATGCCTTACAGAGCTTGTCAGGAGCTAAGTGGTTCAGTGTTATGGACCTAAAGAGTGGGTATTATCAGATCCCGATGCACCCTGAAGACAAAGAAAAGACGGCTTTCATAACCCCAGTGGGATTCTTTGAATTCAATCGGATGCCTCAAGGTCTGTCTGGAGCCCCAGCCACATTCCAGAGACTGATGGAGAAGACTGTGGGAGACATGAACCTCATTGAGGTCCTTGTATACTTGGATGACATCATAGTCTTTGGCAGAACTTTGGAAGAGCATGAAGAAAGGCTGGAGAAGGTCTTGAAGAGGCTGAGTGAAGAAGGACTCAAGCTCTCGCCTGAAAAATGCCAATTTTATCAATCTTCAGTCAACTATCTGGGACACATAGTGTCTGAAAATGGGGTGTCCACAGACCCTGAAAAACTGGAGGCTGTCACCTCCTGGCCAAGACCTACCACTGTAACAGAACTCAGGTCCTTCCTAGGATTCTGTTCCTATTACAGGAGGTTCGTGGAGGGGTTTGCTCGATTAGCGAGACCCTTGAATGAGTTGCTGAAGACGGAGGGGGAAGAGGATAACTCGGGCCCCAGGAAGTCAGGGGAGTCAGTCAAGGACCAGTGGACTGAAAAGTGTGAAGGCGCCTTCCAGATGCTGAAAAAGAGCTTGACCACCGCCCCTGTTCTGGCTTATGCAGACCCAAAGAAGCCTTACGAACTCCATGTGGATGCCAGTCATGATGGTCTGGGAGGAGTACTCTATCAGGAGCATGAAGGGCAACAGAGACCTGTAGCGTATGTGAGCAGAAGCTTGACCCCCTCTGAAAAGAACTATCCCACACATAAGTTGGAGTTCCTGGCCCTCAAGTGGGCCGTAGTAGACAAACTTCGAGATTACCTATATGGAGCAGATTTCACTGTAAAAACGGATAACAATCCCCTTACCTACCTGTTTACCACAGCAAAGCTGGACGCCACAGGACATAGATGGCTGGCAGCGCTGTCTGCCTTCAATTTCAGCTTGAAATATAGACCTGGGGCGGGAAACCGAGATGCGGACGCCCTGTCCAGAAGGTCTCATGTTCCCACCCACAGTAGTGAAGACTGGACCCAAGTGGCACCCGACGGGGTGCGGGCCCTTTGCCAAGGGGCTGAACTCCAAGCCAAGGGAGGTTCAAGAGCAGAAGAGATAGAGGTCACTATTGTAGGAGTCCCCAAGCAGTACTGTGGAGCAACCTTACTGGGGGACGACAACCTACCCAGGCTGACCAAAAAGGAGTTGAGATCCGACCAACAGGAGGTCCAGGACCCTATGGGGAGATTGGTCCTAGAAGCATTGGAAAATCAGAACCCAAACATACTTCTACGTCACCCCTCGAAGGAAGCTCGCCTGTTAAAAAAAGAGTGGGACAGGCTACAGGTGCATCAGGGAGTGGTCTACCGAAGGGGCCCCTCTGATGACCAAGAAGACAAGTGGCAGTTGTTCCTGCCGGAGAAACACAGGGAGACGGTCATGATCGCCTTACATGACAACCATGGCCACCTGGGAGCGGAAAGGACTTTCCAACTCGTTAGAGACCGTTTCTATTGGCCCTGCATGAGGGCTGAAGTTGAGGAATACTGCCATTCATGTGCACGATGCATACAAAGAAAGACTCTGCCCCACCAAGCCACCCCAATGGGCCATTTGCAAAGTGAAGGCCCGCTTGACCTGGTGAGCATTGATTTCCTCTGCCTCGAACCCAACCTGAGGGGACTAGGAAATGTTCTGGTGGTAACCAACTATTTCACCCAGTATGCACAGGCTTTTCCAGCTAAGGACCAGAAGGCCTCTACTGTGGCCAAAATACTAGTAGAGAAGTACTTTATACATTATGGACTACCACAAAGGCTCCATTCAGATCAGGGGAGGGATTTAGAGAGCAAACTGATACGAAAACTCCTGGATGCCTTAGGGATCAAGAAGACCAGGATTACTCCTTATCACCCTCAAGGTGATGCTCATCCGGAGAGGTTCAACCGAACCTTGCTCAATATGCTGGGAACTTTAAGTGGCGAAAAGAAGCAAAATTGGAGTAGTCACATAGCGGCCCTTGTGCATGCTTACAACAGCACTGTCAGCGATGCTACAGGATATTCACCTTACAAACTTATGTTCGGGAGAGAAGCAAGACTGCCAGTGGATCTGGCCTACGGCACCTCCATAGATCATTGTTCTGCTGCCTCCCACAAGGGATATGTAGATAGACTTAGGCACAACTTGAAGACGGCTTATGAGCAAGCTCAGGCGGCCTCGGAACAGAGAGGGGCTCGAAACAAGAGGAATTTTGATCTAAAGGTTAGGATTCAAGACTTACAACCAGGAGACAGAGTGTTATTGCGGAACCTGGGGGTCCCTGGAGAAAATAAACTCGCAGATAGATGGAGACCAGGGCCTTATGTCATTTGTAGAAAATTACCGGGCCTACCCGTTTACAGACTTAAACCCGAGGGGAAGTTAGGGCCCTTGAAGACTTGGCATCGAAGCCACCTACTTCCGCTCACTGAAGCGGTTCGGTTGCCTCCTATGATGGATTCTCCTGAACCCATGTCCATTCCGAACACCCCTAGGCCCAACACTCGGTCTCAGACCCCTCGGATGGAAGAGACAGAAGATTCAGAATTAAGTGAAGGCGAGGGGGAAGAAATTGGCTGGCTTTGGCCTTCCCAGGGTCCAACGACTTCTGCTATTGATCTTCCACCTGACGAAGATACCGAGGATCACACGCTGAATGCAGAGTTCATTCCATCTAGTCACTGGTCAGATACTTGGGAGAGGGGGGGCGTGGCCTGACCTGACTAGAAGATGGATGCTTAATCTCAGAGCTCCCGCCACCTCAGCCCTTCTTAACCAGATATTAGAGGTACACCCGATCCCCACAAGCCATTAAACCAGCTCACATCATGGGGACAGCATCCAGGAACTCATCGGCATCCAGATCGCGCTCCCCCCGTGAGTTACCCGGAGGCGCAAGCCAAAATATCCCGGAGATGTTCCGGACGAACAGGGGGAACATGGCGCCTTCCCGCCAAGGACCTACACAGACCCGCTCTCAGGCACACTGAGCGCCCCTCCCGGGGATTACCCTGACAGAAACGCCAGCGGCTCCCTCACCATCGGGAGCGGCGGAGAGTGGAGGCTTGAATGCCCCCCCTCCTTCTCCTCAGCTCAGCATTCACGATCTGCGGACAATAGCCGCAGATATTAAAGACACCTTGTCGGCGGCCATCTCTGAACTCCGCCTAGACATTCGGGCACTAGTGGATAGAGTGCATATAGTGGAAAAAGTGGCTGAGAAGCATGAAACAGTTATCCACCGTGCTACCTGGCAGATTGACACCCACACCCTACAGCTCAGGGACATGCAGAGACATATGGAGGACCTGGACAACAGGGGGCGCCGCCATAACCTAAGAGTAAGAGGAATACCGGAATCAGTGGACGGAGAGCACATCTCTCAGGTAGTGACTGGACTTTTCAACGGCCTGCTCAACAGGCCGCCCCAGACCCCAATTGAGATGGAACGTATCCACCGTGCCCTGAGACCCCGGGGTAGAGACACTGACCCTCCCCGGGACATAGTGTGCTGTATTGTGGACTACAAAATTAAGGAAGATGTGCTGAGATCAGCAAGGGGCCAGCGCCTATCACATGAGGAGGCACCAGTTCAAATATTCCAGGATCTCTCAGGGATCACCCTTCAACATCGCAGGGATCTGAGACCGTTGCTGGATGCCCTAAGTGCCAAGGACATTCGCTATAAATGGAAGTTCCCCTTCTGTCTCTCCGCCATAGTGGATGGCCGCACAGCATTACTCAAGGTGCCAGAGGACTTGCCACACTTCTGTGACACGCTCGGCATTCCCCGAGTAGCTGTTCCGGATTGGTATGCTGCTTTCAGGAAGGCAGTACACAGACCGGGCACACGCGCTGAAGAGCCCATGGAAACACAAGCTGCTGGCGCTCGCAGGAGACGTTCCTCGTCGGGTTCAAAGCGATACACTTCATCCCGCAACCCGCACCAGGAGCACAGCCCTTCCAACCCGCCGGGTCCTCGGAGAGCCCGCCGGGATTATTGATCGCGGCAGTCACTGCCTCAACCGTATGGTAACACTCTCTACTTGCCCCCCTCCCATTTTTTTACGTGTTCTTTATTTCTGTTTTTGTTGCACTTTTTTTTTGTAGTGCTGGCCATGTTTGAGTCGGGCTGCCTGGACATACGGACTGGACTGTCCACACTTCTATATCCCCTGTTTAGCGGTTAGCGATGCTGTTTGCCAGTCACGAGACAGTTGCGCACCTATCGTGACTGAAATGACAGGTTTGGCTGGAAATACTACATCCCCCAGAACTCCCTGCGAGGCGCTGAAGGACCTTGGGCTACCACTTCCGCTGGCCGTGACGGACATCCGGATGCGACATTGACAACCAACACACAGACATCGCTCCGTACAGCTGAGTCACATATCCTGTCTTCCGGACCGCCCATACCTGCCTCCTGTATGGAGACAGGACAGACAAAGACTACCAAGCACAGACAGGCAAGCCATGGCACGGGGACCCTCCTAGCCGCCCGAACTTCCATTACCTCCCGCAGAACTTGACCTTGGAAGCATTGGCTAGAGATATGCCCTTTCTGGCCGTCAGGAGACAGGTAAGATCTATGCCTAGGCATACGGGACAATGTTTCCTTAGCCTGTCCCAGAGACTCTGGCTTATTATTACCTGGACATGCTCATATTTGAAGATTGCCCCATTTAAGACACCAGACATGACTGCTATACATTCACTCTCCGTGGCCATACCTGTGTGAAAATGGTCTACATCCACCTACAAATGAGGATCCTATGTATTACGCTAATTGATCTCCCCACCCTTTTCAGGTTATATGTAGATAGCGACGCAATGTTTGCTGGCAGCTAGAATACATGCGACGCCACGGATAGATACTCCACATGCGGGTATGGCGGCCGCATGTACTCTGAATGACATTCCCTTGCAACACTAAAAGTGAGCTTACGGAGGTCATATTGCCGCTGACATACATAGGACCCGGGTTGGGAGCTGAATTCTCCATATGCGATATTCTACATTGTAGCTTGCTGAAGGCCCTGCGATCCTCGCACGCTGGTTTGACTCAACATGATACACTCTACTCGAGGAATGTCTATTACTGTTTAAATGTTTTGGTTTATATAGATGTTACTTACTTAGCTTACTCTGATTGCTGTAAGCCTATCACACCCCCCCTGCAGGGTCTCTCGCACCATTTATTGCGAGGACACTCCAGCGGAAGAGTATGAGGCTATGGTTCTGTTTAGTTACGTAGTTATACCTCTGTTTCCACTGAGCTGATCGGTATGCCTACTGCTGCACGGGCACTAACGAACGTTATGCTTCCCTTAGTGTGTTTATATTGGCTCAGCAATACGTGCCATAATCCCTCCCCCCGTAGATATCTCACAGGGGAAGTACCTCCTCACATCACATTAGGCTACATATACTCTGAGGTGGCGGACCTCTCCGTACATCTGTGGTGGTTTACATACTTCTGGTTTGGTTTGGACCAACCCCCACACAGTAGCGTGTAGTGGGGTCAGCACTCTATTGGCTGTGCTGTCGTCCTATACGCTCTGTAGTTCTCCGACACGTTTGTCCTCCCCCATAGAAGAGGTTGGCGAAGTCCATCCTCCTCTTCGGTTACTCTCCTGCAAGTGATATACGCCCCTAATTTGTACTAACTAGTACATATCCGCTACCCCCCCTCTCCCTATCATTACCCGACACCACCCCGATCCTCCCTCCCTGCCTCCCCCCTCAATATGACGGAAGCCTCCGACTCTGCTACTACAAACCCGTGTGGCCAGGGATCCCCAATGCAACTTAAGCTTTATTCCCTGAATATTCGTGGGTTGAATACCCCCGAAAAACGATCACAACTACTTTACACTCTCCAGAAAGCCAAAACGCACATTGCACTTCTCCAAGAAACTCACTTCAGATCAGATAGTATCCCCAAACTCCATAACCATTTTTTTCCAACAGTATACCATGCTGCTAATGAGGAGGCAAAATCAAAAGGTGTCTCTATCCTAATTTCTAAACATTGCCCCATTAAGATCACAGAAACCCAAAGTGACGCTAAAGGTCGGTTCCTCTTTCTCAAAGGTTCACTGCATGGCAGACCCCTGACCATCGCAAACATCTATGCCCCGAATTCGCTTCAGGTTTCCTTCTTCCACACCACACTCCATCAACTTACCGCATTCCAATCATGCACTCTCATCCTAGGCGGTGACTTCAATGTCCCACTGACTCCGACCCTGGATACCTCCAATGGGTCGTCGTGTATGACGTATAGGGCCCTCCGCGCGATCAAATCACAACTGCAGATCCTCTCCCTTCATGATACTTGGCGTACGCTGAACCCAAACGTCAAAGACTTTACCTTCTTTTCCCCTCCGCACAATAAATATTCTAGACTTGACCATTTCTTTCTCTCGCAGAATGACCTACCCCTGCTTACTGAGGCCACGATTGAACCAGGGCTCCTTTCGGACCACAACCCTATTACCATGACATTGACATTTGAAACGCAAATTCGCACTGACACATAAACTCTTTTATGAGTTTGGTAACAAGTCCGGGAAGCTTTTAGCGAGAGCTCTACAAAAGAAAAAGTCTGCAAACACCATTCACTCCATCAGAACCCCCTCAAGGACCAACATAGCCAACACAGAAGCTATAGCGAAACAGTTCGTTAATTATTTCACAAAATTATATAACCTACCCAAACCCTGTCTACAGACCGACTCCATTGACCGATCGAAAGCCATAACAGACTTCTTAACTCAGTATAGTCCATCCCCACTCAGCCCCGAAGACCTAGGGGACATTGACCTCCCCATCTCCGTAGAAGAAACTCTCTCAGCACTAAAACAGCTGAAAGCAGGCAAGAGCCCTGGACCGGACGGACTTTCGACTAATTACTACAAATCCTTTGCGGACCTACTGATTCCCCACTTTATCAAAGCTTTCAATACTCTTCCCACCTCGTCCCTCCCTCATACTGATATCCTTGAAGCACACATTACCCTGATACCGAAACCAGACAGGGACACCACGTTAGTGACTAATTACCGCCCAATCTCACTACTTAACGTAGATGTTAAGCTCTACGCCAAAATCCTAGCGAACCGAATCCTCCCTTTAATCCCCAATTATATTTCACTGGATCAAGTGGGCTTTGTCCCTGGCAGGGAAGCCAGGGACAACACAACAAAGGCCATCAATATACACCACTGGTTGACTTCCACTAACAACAAAGGTTTCTTCCTTTCCCTTGACGCGGAGAAGGCGTTCGACAGAGTGGCGTGGGACTACATGTCTGCTACACTATTGGCGATGGGGCTTCCCCCTCGCCTTCATCAAATGATTATGGCATTGTATGCGTCCCCTACGGCTAGACTAAGGGTCAATGGCCGGCTGTCGGACGCCTTCTCCATAACCAATGGCACACGGCAGGGCTGCCCTCTTTCCCCCCTTATTTTCATTCTCACCATGGAACCCCTCCTCCGCAGACTGCGGGAAAACCCTGAAATTAAGGGGATCGAGATTGGTCATAGGCCATACAAGATAGCAGCCTATGCTGATGACATCCTACTATTCCTTACAGATCCCCTAACCACTCTCCCTAATCTCCTCAAAGACTTCGAACTCTTTCGACAACTCTCCAACCTGCAAATTAACTTTGATAAATCAAAAGCTATTAACATAACACTACCGATGGCATTGGTAGCTCTCTGTCAGTCCAACTTCCCTTTCAGCTGGGAAACCAACGATATCACATACTTAGGCATTAAACTACCCACTAAACTCTCCGACCTATATGCCAGAAACTTTACACCCGCACTACGTAAAATTCAGGGAGACCTCACGGCGTGGACTAAGGGCCCCTTTTCATGGTTCGGCAGAGCGGCAATTTTAAAAATGAACGTCCTCCCCAGATTGCTCTATCTGATGCAAGCTGTCCCAATAAAGTTACCTCCGTCATTCTTCACATCCTTCAAACGGATGTGCAGACAACTCCTATGGTCATCCCGTCCTCCCAGGCTAAGCTGGGAAAAACTCATCCTACCCAAACGTAGGGGAGGGTTGGGATTGCCGGATCTACGCACGTACTACAGGGCATGTCAGCTCACAAGAATTGTGGATTGGCATACCCATGAGAACACCAAGGCATGGATCCATTTAGAAAATGCTTTCGCTAACATACCGATCTCCCACCTCCCTTGGATCAACCCGAGATCGGTCCCTACTGAATGCACAGCCCACCCCCTTATAGGCCCCACATTGCATAATTTTAGAGCTACGGGTCGTATTCTCAACATGACCCCTTACCCGGGCCCCATGACACCACTTGACAATAACCCAGAATTCACTCCTGGTATATACGCCAATACCCAATCCGAGCAGGCCGCCCCCCAACCGACGAGGGCCTCACAATTTTTTAAGGGTGGCGTACTCCTCTCTCAACCTGCCATGGCCTCTAAATTTTCCCATCTATCCATTCCCTTTTTCAAATTCCTCCAAATCAGACACTTCCTACATAGCGTTCAACCACTTTCTCAATGGTCAAGGGACCATACGCCCTTTGAGGATCTCTGCAGTAGGTCAGAACCTCAGAACCACTTGATCTCAACAATCACTGCTCTCTTGCTCGACAATCCCCCTTCCCACGACAGAATTCATGGCAGGTGGGAAAATGACTTAGCCATGGAATTATCTGCTGAAGACTGGGCACGCGTACATGAGCACACACATAAGGGGTCCATAAATGTCTCGACACAAGAGAACAGGTACAAACTATACTCTAGGTGGTACCGTACGCCCGACAAAATTCATAAATTCTGTCCGAGGGTGTCCCTTATCCACATTTGGTGGGAATGTCCTTTAATCCAGGAATTCTGGAGAGAAGTACATGTCCTGATTACTCAAATTACTACCTATTCACCGGACTTTAGTCCAGCCCAATACCTACTCCACCACACGACCCTCCCAAGGGCAGTCTACAGGAAATCCCTCACCCTACATCTTATCAACGCTGCTACCCAATGCATCCCGGTCCACTGTAGGAGTACCACCCCACCCAGCATTTCTGAATGGCACACCCGGGTAGACAGAATAGCAGACATGGAGAGGCTTATTCACCAAGCTAATGATAGCTCGACCAAGTTTGGGACTACGTGGGCATGCTGGCTCCACTATAGAGACTCCACGCGGTCAGGGAACCCCTCTACCGTACCTACAACTAGTACAGGGGAACGCGAGAATAATCCGGCCATGGAAGCATGAGACCTCCGTCTCCCCACCCCCCCCATCTTCCCCCTCCCTTCATCTCAGAAATATATAGATTACCTACCCTCACAATGTGGGAATATACGTACGCCGTTTTGTACTTATATTCACCCATAAACGATGTGTCATGCTATGTATTCAGTCTGATAGCACCCCTCAAGCCTACAGGGAACGGTTTCCGTTTAGATGGAGCAGTTACGATCAGACTCTTTGTGACCTATTAAGTATCCCCGCCCGCTCACAGCAAGCACCCTATCTGGGGTGAGCGGGTGGGAATAAACCCACTGGAGATGGACCATCCAACCACTTTGCCATGCCTTGGTCATCCTTCCTAAAAAAAGGACCGGATACCCCCTAAACCCTCAAGAATGAAGCACACATGGTTGGTAATACAACTGGAGGGTATCGGAAACCACCACCCTCCACATGTTAAGACAAGGTTATGAAAACATTTGTTTAAGCTATTTTGCTCAATGGCACCGAGGTATTTTATGTGTGTATATACAGTACTTTTAATTTCTGCACAAAATTATACTTGGAAATCTCGTGGAATTTTCTGTAACTGTTACTTCACGTGTATATGTTAATCTTTAATAAAAATTTATTCGACAGATACTTGGGAGAGTGCCGATGAACTATCACCTGAAGAGGACCCAAGGGAAGCCATGTATATTCCTGCTCCGGAGCCAGATGCTCCTGAATTAGAAGGAACTCCCGAATTGGTCACAGAAGAAGAATCTGTTCCCACAGAAAGTCCCAGAGGACAGAGGAAGCGGAGGGCCATAAAACCTCCCAGGAGATTAACCTACCCCCAAATGGGGAAGAGTGCGGAAGACACTGTATTCACTGCCAGAAGGAGTACGGAAGACCCTGACCCTCCCACTGTTCATTTAGTGGGAGGCAACCCCAGCTCACTCTCTGGCACAGTTAGGCAGGATACTGTTGTTAATGTGTCCTGTGGGCACCGCCTCGTTTCTGGTGGGAATTTCCTCTGCCGACATCATATGGAAAATTGATGGATGTTGTTAAAGGTGTAGCTTGAAGTTATGTTATCTTTGGGGACCAAAGAGTTTAAGTGGGGGGAGTGTGTAGCGTGGTCTCTGTTAAGGCCCCAGGACTACGTTACCCAGAACCCCATTCGGTCCCAGGGCGGAGGTTCCACTGCAGAGACTCATGGGAGGGGTTACTTAAGTGGGAGGCGAGGCGGATCTCGCTCTCTTGGGACACGGCGCGTCGAGTGACAAGTCATCCTATGCGGATCGGCTGTGGAGCAGGGCCTGAAGCCTGAGGCCTTGCTTGAAGTCCGAAGAGCCTTCCACCATACTGCGGAGCCTGGGTGGATCCTGACCCGTCGTGATAGGACGTGAGCTGGATCGAGGACTCGATCGGAGCAGACGCTGTGTGCGACACACAGGAGGTGGAAGTCCCAGGCTGGGATCGCGCCTGGAGTGGTGAGCGGGCACCTGCCCATATCAATAGACTGAGTTGTGTTCAGGCCTATAGACTGCCTAGGCCCACTGTTCGCTCACCAGTGTTTATTGGGGGGTCCGGTAGCGGGACAGAGTTGAAGAATCTACCCCCCCCCCCCGTTTTGCCCTGTTATTTTAAGTCAACACCCAAAGTGGATTACAAAGATTGCCGGGGGTTGGCATACTGCGTACAGGGCCCGAAAATCAAATCAGCGGCTCTCTTAATTGGGGGTAACGCTACATAACGTTTTATAAAAAAAACTATGTTTCGTTACAAAAATATTGCTTTTTTGATAAACTGAAGGACAACTTTAAAATATAAAAAAAAAAAAAACTAACAGAAAATCAGTGCTTCACTGGATAATCTGAAGGTTTTACCCCTTAATGACCAGGCCATTTTTTGCGATGCGGCACTGCGTTTCTTTAACTGACAATTGTGCGGTCGTACAACGCTGTACCCAAACAAAATTTATGTCCTTTTTTTCCCCACAAATAGAGCTTTCTTTTGGTGGTATTTGATCACCTCTGCGGTTTTTATTTTTTGCGCTATAAACAAAAAAATGCAGACAATTAAAAAAAAAAACTATATTTTTTACTTTCTGCTATAATACATATCCAAAAAAGAAAAACATGTATTCATTTGTTTAGGCTAATATATATTCTTCTACATATTTTTGGTAAATGTTTTTTCCAATGAGCCTATATTAATTGGTTTACGCAAAAGCTATCGCATCTACAAACTATGGGAAAGATTTATGGACTTTTATTTTTTTTATGTTTTTACTGGTAATGGCAGCGATCTGCAATTTTTTAGCGGGACTGCGACATTGCGGCAGACAAATCTGATCCTAAGTGACACATTTTGGGGACCAGTGACATTATTACATTGATCAAAGCTAAAAAAAATGCACTGATCAATGTATAAATGACACTGGCAGGGAAGGGGTTAACACTAGGGTGGCGATCAAGGAGTTAACTGTGTTCCCTAGGTGTGTTCTAACTGTGTGGGGGATGGGCTCACTAGAACACCAAAGAGATCGCTGTTCCCTATCACTGGGAACAGCAGATCTCCATGAACTCATAATATTTCCTCCCCCATGTTCCTCTTCCCCTGAATTCTCTGTCAAGAGCAATGGCACAACCATCCACCCATCCCCACATGCCAAGGTGCTAGGTGTTATCCTGGACTCTCCTTTTGGCCCCACATTCAATCCCTTTCCAAGTCTTGCCGCCTCAACCTCCGCAACATCTCCAAACTACGTCCCTTCCTAACAAAGCTTCTTCACTCCCTGGTTATCTCTCGCCTTTACTACTGCAACTCCCTCCTCACTGGCTTACCTTTAAATAGACTATCCCCCCTTCAGTCCATCATGAGCGCTGCTGCCAGACTCATCCACCTTACAAACCGCTCAGTGTCTGCTACCCCTCTCTGCCAATCCCTCCATTGGCTGACACTCACCCAACAAAATAAATTCAAAATACCAACAATAATTTACAAAGCAGTCCACAACTCAGCTCCGAGCTACATCACTAGCCTAGTCTCAAAATACCAACCTAATCGTCCTTTTCGTTCCTCCCAAGACCTCCTGCTCTCTAGCTCCCTCATCGCCTCCTCCCATATCCGCCTCCAGGACTTCCCCCGAGCCTCTCCCACCTCTCCCACCCTCTGGAATACCCTACCCCAATCTGTCAGACTATCTGCAAATCTATTTACTTTTAAGCGATCCCTGAAAACTTTTCTCTTCGGAGAAGCCTACCCTGCCTCCACCTAACAACTGCACTTTTATTTTCTTCATCAGCTCATCCTCCACAGTTATTTACCTTCGTATCACTTGACCCTCCCTCCTAGATTGTAAGCTCTAACGAGCAGGGCCCTCTAAATCCTCCTGTACCAAATTGTATTGTAATTGTATTGTAATTGTACTGTCTGCCCTAATGTTGTAAAGCACTGCGCAAACTGTCTGCGCTATATAAATCCTGTATAATAATATAATAATAATGTCTTCTGTCAGAACGGGGATCAGCCTTGTTTACACTGGCAGATTCCTGTTTTGTCTCTGTGTACCGTGATCGTGGGTCGCCGGCGTACATCGAGTCCGCTGGCCCGCTCCCGCAGCATGCAGCGGGCACGTACACGCCCCCACTGTGTCACATGCATAGGAATAGTGCGTGACAGGTCCTCTTTATGGAGAGAAGTGGGGTCTAGGCTGGAAATGTAATAACATGTTATTATTCATGGTATAAAGGTTTTTGTACATGCACTACAATCACAGATTTAGCCGTTGTGATATATAATGTCTTTAGAAAAAAAACAAAGTTTTGTTACAAGAATATTGCTTTTTTGACAAACTGAAGCACAAATTTAAAAAATAAAATAAAAAAACAAACAAAAAATCAGCGCTTCACGACATAGTGTGTGGGGGGCTAGGTTAGCCAACAAAAATAACAAATCCAACAGACCAGCTACAGAAAGAGCTGTTTACAGCTCTGAAACAGAGGGAGAACTTGCTGGCCATTTTAGGATCCTTTGGCTGGATAGTGAAACTTCAGAAGAGCCAGCTCAAGCCAACACAGCGAATGGTATACGATGGTGCACATTTCGACACCCAAACATCCACGGTATTCCTTCCTCAGCAGAAATTGCCCAAAATAAAGAGACGTTCCAGCAGGTGATAGCATCTTCAGTAATGTCAGCCTCTCAGTGTATGAGCCTGTTGGGGACCATGGCCTCCTATATTCCTTTGCTTCCTTGGGCTCACTGGCATCTCTGGGCATTCCAGATAGGATTCCTGGAGCAGTGGAAGAAAAGTCATTTATCCCAACCTTTCAGAATCTCCACTCAAATGCACCAAAGTCTATGGTGGTGGACATGCCAGGAGACACAAATGCAATTTGACCTATTGCCTTGGATCACTGTTACCACAGATGCCAGCATGACAGGATGGGGCACCACCAAATCTTAAAAATGCAGGGCAGGTAGAGGGCCTAGTCTCCAATATCTTGGAGCTCGGGCAGCACTCCTGGCGCTGACCACCCTGTTTCCACACATTCCAGAGTGCCCAGTCACTCTGCGCAAGGACAACACGGCATCAGTGTCCTACATATATCCGCAGGGAGAGACACACAGCCAGCCACTTTTGAAAGAGGTAGAGCTGGTCATGGCATTGGCAGAACAGAACCTGCTGGATCTTCATGCAGTATACTTTCCAGGCCCTGAGAACACAGAGGTCGACTGCCTTTCCTGACACTTCCCAGACCCCAATGAGTGGTCACTTCATCCAGAAGTTTGTCACCCAGATCACTCAAATGCAGAATTTTCGCAACTAGATCTGTTTGCATCCCCAGTCAACTGCAAGGTGACCAGGTTTCTTTCTTACCACCCTCACCCGGTGGCGGAGGGAGTGGATGCCCTCACCCATCCGTGGAACTGTCATCTGGCATACGCTTTTCCTACCATTCCTTTAATCCTGAGGTTTCTGAAGAGCCTCTTGTCTAAAGGTCATCACAATAAAGGGATTTTTATAACAGCTTACCTGTAAAATCCTTTTCTTGGAGTACATCACGGGACACAGAGCGACTTAGTCATTACTAATGGGTTATATAGATTACCTTCAGGTGCTGGCACTGGCCACTTCCAAACCGGAAGTACCCTCCCCTATATAAGCCCCTCCCATCCGGGAGCACCTCAGTTTTGTAGCAAAGCAATAAGTGTCCCAAAAAGAGGGGTGGGAGCTCTGTGTCCCGTGATGTACTCCAAGAAAAGGATTTTACAGGTAAGCTGTTATAAAAATCCCTTTTTCTTTTTCGTACATCACGGGACACAGAGCGACTTAGTCATTACTAATGGGACGTCCCAAAGCAATGCCAAATGAGGGGAGGGATACACTATACATAAGCTGGGCGCCATCAGGCATGAGGATCTTTTGCGGCCTGCAACACACTGCGCCCAAAGGCGACATCCTCCTGACTTCTAACGTCTACCTGGTAGAATCTAGTAAACGTGTGTACCGAAGACCATGTTGCGGCCTTACATACTTGAGCCAGGGAGGCCTGGTGATGCACTGCCCATGAAGTTCCAACTGCTCTTGTGGAGTGCGCCCTAACTTTGAACGGAGGCGGTCTCTTTCTCAAGCCATAGGCTTGTATTATGACCTGTCGAATCCACTTGGCTAAAGTAGATTTTGATGCTGCCTGACCCTTTCTAGGGCCTTCCGGCAGAATAAACAAAGTATCCGTTCTGCGAATCTGAGCAGTGGCTTTTAGATAAGCTTTAACTGCTCTTACTACATCCAAAGAATGTAATAACTTTTCCTCTACCGAGCTAGGTTTGGGGAAAAAAGAAGGAAGAACCACATCTTGGTTCAAATGAAACCTTGATACCACCTTGGGAAGAAAGGCTGGATAAGGACGTAATACTACTCTGTCCTTATGGACAACCAGATATGGCTCCTTACAGGACAAGGCGGCTAATTCCGATACTCTTTTAGCCGAACAAACGGCTACTAAGAAAATCAATTTCCTGGTGAGAAGAACCAAGGAAATGTGTTGCAATGGTTCAAACGGTTGTTTCTGTAGAACCGACAGAACCAGGTTTAAGTCCCAAGGACATATGGGAATACTAACCGGAGGGCTAATACGCATCACTCCTTGTATGAAAGCTTTGACTAGTGAATGCGAAGCCAAGGGCCTTTGAAAAAATATTGACAAGGCCGAAATCTGACCCTTGATAGTACTCAAGGCCAGCTTCCTATCTACAGCCCACTGTAGGAAGTCCAAAATCCTCCCTATCACGTACTTACGTGGATGCCATTTCTTGGCCTCACACCACTGACAGTATGGCCCTTTGCAAATTCCTTGAATGGAATTGACCGTAGGGTACCGCTTCGAATGAAGCCACCATTTTTCCCAGCAGCCTCATGCAGAGGCGTATGGATGTTTTTCTTTTTGTACCCACTAAGTGGGTCAAATCTTTTAAAGACGACACCTTCTCTGGACTGGAGGTAAGAAAATCTTTCTCTGATTTGAATCCAGCCTTAGCCCTAAGTATTCCAGACTTTTGACTGGTCTTAGAGCTGACTTGTCCCGGTTGATAATCCAACCGTGATATTCCAGATACTTGATTGTCTTGTGAATAGCTACTTCCAGCTTTTCCACTGAGTGGTCTATTAGTAGCAGGTCGTCTAGATATGCCATTATCGTTACACCTTGTGTTCTTAGATTGGCCAATAATGGGGCCAGAATTTTTGTGAACACTCGTGGTGCTGTGGCCAGACCGAAAGGTAAGGCTCTGAACTGAAAATGGCACCCTTCTACTGCAAAGCGTAGAAATTTCTGGTGGGCCGGAAAGATGGGAATATGCAGATAAGCATCCCTTATGTCGATCGAGGCTAACCATTCCTGCCCTTGTAGGGCGGTGGCCACCGATCGGATCAACTCCATCCGAAAAGTCCTGATATTTAGGAACTTGTTTAGCCCTTTTAGATTTAATATGGGCCTCACGTCCCCATTTGGTTTGGGGACTGTGAAAAGGTTCGAGTAAAACCAGAATCCGCTTTCTTCCAGGGGAACCTTCATGATTACACCTTGGAGCAATAGTTGTTCTAGTGCCAGAAGGAGGGATCCTCTCTTCTGGGGATCTCTTGGCACGTTTGACCTTATAAATTGGGCAGGAGGAGTGCCTTTTAACTCCAGCTTGTATCCCAGACTTACTGCGGAGAGCACCCATCTGTCTCTGATGGTGTCCCGCCAGGTCTCTGTGAACAACTGAAGCCTTCCCCCCACCCGATTGAGTGGGGGCAACGCTTCATGACTTGGGGGGAGGATGTGCCCGGGACTGGAGAAGTAGGCCTCTTAAAAGAAGGACATCTACCCTTGTTCTTAACCGGTAAGAGTGAACTTTTACCGGCAGAAATTTTCTGGATATATTTGTCCAGATCTTCTCCAAATAAGCGTTCTCCATGAAATGGGAAGCTAACCAGCAGTTTGTTACAGGGAGCTTCAGCAGACCAGTTTTTGAGCCACAGAAGCCTACGCATATGTACTATAGACAGCGTAAAGCGGGAGGCCTGTTGGATTGTATCCTTTATGGCGTCCACCGCAAAACACAAGGCTCTAGGCAGGTCAGCTAGGGCAAGAGCCTGCTGATCTGGTAAGTCCCTTAAGACTTGTTTCAACTGATCTTTCACTGCTTGGCAGACTCCAATCGCTGCTACCGCAGGTTGTGTCACCATGCTTGCTGTAGAGAAAGCAGATTTTAGTAAAGACTCCAATTTTTTATCTATTGGGTCTTTGAACATTGGAACATTATCTACTGGACATGTCAGTGATTTGTTCACAGAAGAGATGGCTGCGTCCACTGTAGGGACCCTCCATTTTTTTTATGAACTTATCCTCCATGGGATAGATCACCGGAAATCTCTTGGGGGGAGCAAATATTTTATCAGGATGCTCCCAATCCTGGTAAATAAGCCCTTCTAATAAAGAGTGGATTGGGAAGGAACAGACAGCCTGGGGAGCTTTTAGCGACCCCAGCGAGGAAACCGTAGTGGATGGTGGTTCCGCCAGAGGCATTTTAAATGCTGATCGGACCATGTTAGTCAGAGACTGAACCCATAATCTTTCAGCCTGAGATGCTGAGAAAGGTTCTTCCACTGTTGATTCCTCCATAACTGAATCAACCTCATCCTGATCCCCTTCAGGTAGGTCGATCCCTGTGTGGGGCTGTTCCTCCACTAACAGGCACTCTGAAGGAGGAGACGGAGATCGGACGCGCTTTCCCTGTGACAGGGAAGCAGCGATCAATGCTGTTAATCTCTCTTCCAATCCTCCCAGAGTTGAGGATAAAACCTCCTCTGTTATATATACAGGAGCAGGTGGACTGGGGACAGCCGCAGCACCAGGCACTCCTGCGGGGTTTCTACGGCTACTGACCTCTGAATTCTCAGGGGAGATTGGTGCAGTACAAGCATGCCCAATATCCTCAGAGCCCGATGGAGACCCCTTTGGCTTCCTGGAAGACCTATTTCCGGAGCGTCTGGACGACATATCCTTTAAGCACAAAGCTGAGGTATTCCCGTCGCCATACACCAATTTTGCTGGTAATAGTCTAACACAGTTGCTGCTATATACCAGCTGGTGTCCACTAAAGTGCCTTTCTATGGGGATGCCTGCATCAACCGCCTCTGTGTGCCACTGTTTGTTGCTAGCTCTGTTTGCATCCAGCTGACACTTGTACTGTGTCTTTATACAAGCTGGGACGCCTGCACATGCGCAGAAGCGCTGTGGCGCGCATCGAGCGTCATCCACCCGCCCCGCCCCTTTTTTTCATAGGAGGCGCGTGCACAGGCCCGCGCGCGCCCGTGCGCCATTGGTGCCCTTTTCGAAACCAAACAGGGACTAGGAGCCAGGGCCCTTTTTGCCGGAGGGCCTGTGCGGTGGATGAGCGCAGCAACAGGGCAGAGGAAGTGGATTCCCACAGAGAAACTTACCAACTGCCTGGATCTTTTGACTTGAGAAAACCAAAGATCCACATGACAAGAAAAATGGACCACAGCGGCCTCTAGTGGTTTAACACAGGTACCGCGGTCCTCTTTTTTTTTTTTTTTTTCTTGACTACTATTAAAATTTTACATTTTCAGTAGTTACAGGCATACACAGATATTAGCGGGAATACCGTTAGGTAACAGACAGAAAGACAAATTAGGCTTGGGGGTCCCCCAATAGAACCAAGTTCCTGGGGGCCCCCACTTACCTGATCCCCGCCGCAGGACTCTGTTTGGTCCACAGAAGCCCAAACTTCACCTATCACGGCAGGCATTGTAATTAAACCTTCAGGGACCGGGTTCCCAAGGATTCCACTCCCCTGGACCTGTATAGCACCCTGCACAGACAACATCTTGGTCGTGGGTATGACCAGAGCTCTGGATCCCAGGGTCCAGCCCTCCTAAGAGAGGCATTACAGGCAAAACCTTGCTCTTCTGCTGCAAGGCCCGGGTACCGACCGTTTAGCTATGAAGCTTTTTTGGTGGGATCCGGAACAGCTTACTAAGGCCCAAAAGAACCTGTACGCAAGCCCAGGAAAACACATGTTACTCTTTGGCCAACACCTTAGACACTGGCAAAAAACTGAGGTGCTCCCGGATGGGAGGGGCTTATATAGGGGAGGGTACTTCCGGTTTGGAAGTGGCCAGTGCCAGCACCTGAAGGTAATCTATATAACCCATTAGTAATGACTAAGTCGCTCTGTGTCCCGTGATGTACGAAAAAGAAAATTCCTTACTAGCCCCACAGGCTGTGGTTCGCCCTTGTAATGGACCTCAGTGTATGCCCACCACTTCGGCTGCCAGTAACTCTTCCTCTCTTGTCCCAAGGGGAAATCCTGCATCTGCAAGGGCTACAGGAGCTAGGGTGTTCACCAGATGTAATCAAAACCTTGGAAAGTTTCTGAAAACCATCAACCAATAGCATTTACTTTAAGATCTGTGTTAAATTTTTATGGCCTTTCCAGCTGTATTTTTGATCCCGCTAATCAAAGCATCACTAAAATACTATCTATCCTCCAGTTGGGGATGGATCTGAGGCACAGCCTGAGTTCCTTAAAGGTACAGATTTTAGTAATCTCAGCTATTACCCAGAAGAAGTGGGTGGCTGACCACTTAGTGGAACACTTCATGAAGGCAGTCCTAAAATGTAATCATCTGAGTGAAAGATTTCCCCAATGGGACTTGAATTTTCTTGCTCTGGCTCCTTTTGCACTGACAGAATACTGTTCCTTGTAGGATAGCACCAAAAAAGCAATATTTTTGATGGCCATAACATCAGAAGGAACTACAAGCCTTGGGTTGGCAGAGCCCTAAATTATGTTTTTTCTGGATAGAGTGCTTATATTCCTCAGACATTATGTTCCTAATGTGGCTTCCATCTTTCACCTTACCAAGGAATGGGTGCTGTCAGCCTTCCCAGCAGAAACTGAGCCTGGCCTGCAGCAATTGGTTGTCCCTAAAATCCTGAGCACCTATCTTCGCGCCACCTCCTCATTTAGGGCCTCGGACAGACTATTCATCTTCCCATCCAGAAACTCCAAAAGGAAAGAGGCCACAGCCAGAACCTTATCAGCCTGGATAGTCAAAACCATCCAGAGAGCATAAAGAGCGACCAGGCAAGATCCTCCTGGAGTGGTAAAGGCCCATTCCACCAGGTCTGTCTCTACTTCCTGTGCAGCAAAAGCCAGAGTGTCCTTGGAGACCATCTGCAAAGCAGCGAGTTGGTCTTCACAGCTCACTTTCCTGAGGCACTACACTGTGGATCCAGGGATCTTCAAGACAGTAGAGTTTTGGGAAAATGTAATTCAGGCTACCATGTCTATTGTTAATTAAAGTTGAGTTTGCAGCATGAAACATCCATGTTTAGCTCATTATTTATCACATATATGCTGCCATGTTGGCATCAGGAAAACAGAATTTGTATCAAATATTACCGTAGCTTTCCTTTTCTGACACCAATCCATGGCAGCATATGGACCCCCCCTTTTTTATCTTGTTATATTTTACAGAGAATGGGGGAGGGAGCGCACTCTCTTTCCTTTTATAGATTTAAACAGGTTCTGTGGGTGGAGATAGGGGCGGAACTATATCACATGTATGCTGCCATGGATTGGCATTAGGAAAGGAAAATTATGGCTAGTATTTGATACCATTTTCATTTTTTTTGCCCCAAAAGTTAGCAATGACTTACAACTGTGTAATCCATACCACTAAGGGATCTATTTAGAAAGGATTCACTGCTGATGGGTGAATCTGGTGGATTATGATAGGTGAATCCTCTCTAAAAATAATGGCTGAATAGAGCAAATCCTTTTTGAAAGTTAAGCCTCGTACACACGATCAGATATCCTATGGATTCTAATCCGATGGTTTTGTCCATTGGAAATCCGATGAAGCTGACTTCCATCAGTCTTGCCTACACATCATCAGTCAAAAAACCGACCGTTCCAAACGCGGTGACGTAAAACACTCCGATGAGCTGAGAAAAATTAAGTTTAATGCTTCTGAGCATGCGTCGACTTGATTCTGAGCATGCGTGGGTTTTTTATCTGATGGACTTGCCCATAGATGATCGGAATTTGCTATCGGTTTTGATCTATCGGAAAAATTTAAAACATGTTCTATTTTTTAAAACCGATGGAAAAAAGACCGATGGGTCCCATACACGATCGGTTTGTCCGATGAAAAAAGTCCATCGGACTGTTTTCATCGGTAAAACCGATCATGTGTACAGGGCTTTAGATTAATGTCTAGCAAGCATTCGCTGTGTGTATTGCATGGTGAATCCTTTATAAAAAAGACCCCTAAAGCCCTGAACACACGATTGGTTTTACCAAAGAAAACAGTCCGATGGACTGTTTTCATCGGACAAACCGATCGTGTGTGGGCCCCATCGGACTTATTTCCATCGGTGAAAAAAAATTCACCGATGGAAATAATCATGTTTTAAATTTTTCCTATGGAAAAAAAAGCGATAGAAATTCCGATCGTCTGTGTGGAACTCCATTGGAGAAAAATCCACGCATGCTCAGACTACATTAGAAGATGGGATCGCTCATTCTTGTTAAACTAGCATTCGTAATGGAGATAGCACATTCGTCATGCTGTAACGGACTGAAAAGCACGGAGACTGAAAAGCGCAAATCGTCTCTCACCAAACTTTAGTAACACGCGGTAACACGAAATCAGCAAAAGCAGCCCAAAGGGTAACGCTATTGGATTTGAACTTCCCATTTATAGTGCCATCGTACGTGTTGTACGTCACTGCGTTTTGGACGGTCGGAATTTTGTCTGATGGTGTGTAGGCAAGACTGATGGAAGTCAGCTTCATCGGAATTCCGATGGAAAAATCCATCGGATTTGATTCCATCGGAAATCCGATCATGTGTACAGGGCTTTAGACTTAAAATGAAAAAGGAAGACCTGCCCCCTCCCCCAATTAAAACACTAATATAATTAAAAACTGGAATAAAAAGTTAGAAAAACTGGGGCTCACCACTGCCTCGAGAAAAATGGATACCTTGAATCCCATGATAAATTACCTGTTCAAGTTTTTTTTCCCATTTTATTTTATTTTTAATGTTTTAAGTTTTATTACTGCATTGATACATTGTCTGCTTTAAATGAATATATAATAGTTTTGTATATGTTACCTTTTCTGTAATCGTCAGGACTAAAAAATCTATTTTAACCACTAGCTGTCCATGCCAATGCTGACATTTCTCACATACTGTACATGTAAAAATCTGCATTTTTTGCATAATTAGTTAAAACCCCAAACATTTTATATTTTCTGAAAAGGCCCCTGGAGAAAAAATATATTTTTTTTGCAATTTTTTTATGTCACATAATATTTGCGCAGCAGTTTTTCAAACACAAATTTCATGAAAAAAATACACTTTCAAAACTTTAAATGCAAAAAACACAATATAATACCCAATTTCTTGGTAAAATATAAAAGATGATGTTACGCAAAGTAAATGGACACCTAATATGTCATGCTTTAAAATTGGGTATGCCCGTTGAATGGCGACAAACTACAGTACTTAAAAATCTTCATAGGTGACGCTTTAAAAGAGTTACACAGGAGGTCTGATTCTAGAATTATTGATCTTGCTATGACGTTTGCTGCAATACCTGACACGTGTACAACATCCTATGTAATAGCATGGGAAGTGACAAGTTCTATTTACTGAAACATCTGGGATCTACTAGACTCCAGATCTCTCCTCTGTCCTCATAAGCATTTGATTTGATTGGACGCTTTCACAAGCCGATAACAGCTTGTTTACAACAAACCCAAACCAGAAGTGACAAACTCCTCATGGCTTCCACTTTCAAAGACCAAAGAGATGATCAGGGAACTTATATTCCTCCTTCACATCTTTGGTCAGCTGGCGGAACTGCCGGGTTCAGTTCTGGGCTTCCCGGTGAAAACTCTGGTGAAATAGGGGAGCCCAGGAAGGCGACGGTAAGGGGGGGTCTTTTTTTTCTAGTCAGGTAAATATAAAATTTTGCATGTTAATGTTTGTATTTTAATTTCCACTTGGTAGGTGGAGCTCTATAATAAAAAAAGATCTAGCTTACAGAACCCAAAAGCTCAAGATCCAGTTTACACAAACAACTGAATGACTTTTTTCCTTCCTTTATCTGTTATATCTGTTTAATAAGAAAAGAATACCGATTGATCGTGCCAAAAATCTTGCCAGCTGAACACTTCCTATGCTGCACATGTCTCAGCTACATTATTCCCAGCTATCTCTAAGGACTACCGGTTTCTGTAGTCCTGTCCTAGGGTGACAACCATGGCTTTTCCATTGACACAGTACTATGGGTAAGTGTTGTCACCTTAAGACTGGTAATACCTTTTGATGTAGCAGAATGTGTAAATGTACAGACATTGGTTTAAAGTACAAGAAATGTAAGGGTGCAATTAGGGCGACTAAGATAGAACACGAAAGACACAGCGGAGGAGAGCAAAAGAAATCCCAAGAAATTCTTTAAGTATGTAAACAGTAAAAAAGGGAGGACAGAACATATTGGCCCCATAAAGAACAAGGAAGGACATCTAGTTACAAATGATGGGGAGATGGCGAAGGTATTGAATTTATTCTTCTCCCCAGTCTTCACAAGGGAATTGGGGGGCTTCGGTATACAAAACTGCAGTGTTTATCCTCATGACACATCAAAGAAAGCACCTCCATGGTTAACAGAGGACAGAATTAAAACTAGACTTGGGGAACTTAACATTATTAAATCACCAGGACCAGATGGCTTCCACCCGAGGGTACTCAGTCAAGATATTGCCAGACCATTGTTCTTAATTTTTACTGACAGTCTACTGACTGGAATGGTACCAGCTTATTGGAGAAAAACCAATCTAGCACCACTATTTAAAAAGGGCCCAAAATACATCCCTGGGAATTACAGACCAGTTAGCCTAACATCAATAGTATGTAAGCTCTTGGAGGGGGTGATAAGGGACTATATACAAGATTTTAGTAATGAGAATGGTATCATTAGCAATAATAAGCATGGATTCATGAAGAATCGTTCTTGCCAAACCAATCTATTAACCTTCTATGAGGAGGTGAGTTGCCATCTAGATAAAGGAAGGCCCATAGACGTGGTGTATCTGGATTTTGCAAAAGCATTCGACACAGTTCCCTATAAACGTTTACTGTACAAAATAAGGTCCGTTGGCATGGACCATAGGGTGAGTACATGGATTGAAAACTGGCTACAAGGGCCAGTTCAGAGGGTAGTGATAAATGGGGAGTATTCGGAATGGTCAGGGGTGGGTAGTGGGGTCTCCCAGGGTTCTGTGCAGGGTCCAGTCCTATTTAATTTGTTCATAAACAACCTGGAGGATGGGGTAAACAGTTCAATCTCTGTATTTGCGGACAATACTAAGCTAAGCAGGGCAATAACTTCTCCGTAGGATGTGGAAACCTTGCAAAAAGATCTGAACAAATTCATGGGGTGGGCAACTACATGGCAAATAAGGTTTAATGTAGAAAACTGTAAAATAATGCATTTGGGTGGCAAAAAATATGAATACAATCTATACACTGGGGGGAGACCCTCTGGGGGAATCTAGGATGGAAAAAGACCTGGGGGTCCTAGTAGATGATAGGCTCAGCAATGGCATGCATTGCCAAGCTACTGCTAACAAGGGATGAGCCTGATGTTCGACTCGAACATCGGGTGTTCGCCGAATAGCGAACAATTTGCTGTGTTCGCGCCAAATTCGAAAGCCACGGAACACCCTTTAAAAGTCTATGGGAGAAATCAAAAGTGCTAATTTTAAAGGCTTATATGCATGCTATTGTCATATAAAGTGTTTTGGGACCTGGGTCCTGCCCCAGGGGACATGTATCAATGCAAAAAAAAGTTTTAAAAACGTCTGTTTTTTCGGGAGCAGTGATTTTAATAATGCTTAAAGTGAAACAATAAAACTGAAATATTCCTTTAAATTTCGTACCTGGCGGGGTGTCTATATATGCCTGTAAAGTGGCACATTGTTCCCGTGTTTAGAACAGTCCTGCAGCAAAATTTAATTTCTAAGGGCTAGTTCACACCAGACACAGTTCCGTTCAGTTCCGTGCGCATTTTTTCTGCACTAAAAATGCATGAACAGTGTTTTCCATGTATTCCAATGGCTCTAGTTCACACCATGCAGTCAGTTTCCGGTCAGTTTCCAGTGCAGAAACTGACCGTAAACTCACCGGGACTGTCTGTATTGGTGCAGAAAAAACAAAACTGCACGGAACTGCATCTGTTGTGAACTGGCCCGAAAGGAAGAAAAGTCATTTAAAACTTCTCGCTCATTATAAAAAATGACCACAATTGCGTGGTGATCCCCACAAATTCCATATCAGGTCCTTCAGGTCTGGTATGGATATTAAAGCGGAGTTCCACCCAAAAGTGGAACTTCCGCTTTAAGCATTCCTCACCCCCTTACATGCCACATTTGGCATGTAATTTTTTTTTGGGGGGGAGTGGGGGCTTCGGTAGGAGTGGGACTTCCTGTCTCACTTCCTCCTTCCGCCCAGAGACCGCCTCAGCAACTCCTACTGTCGCCTTAGGCGGCCCCTCCCTCTAGACGATCTCCTGGGACACGTGACAGGTCCCAGGAGCTCGCCTGTCCACTCAGGGAGCGCAGCGCCGCTCCTGCATGGGCAGTGCGTGCCCGGCCGTGAAGCCAAAAGCTGTAACGGCCGGGTGCTCACAGAGTGAATGGAGGCGCCGGGAGAGAGGAGCGATGCTCCGGGCGGCCGCATCGCTGGACCGTGGAGCAGGTAAGTATCTGTTTATTAAAAGTCAGCAGCTACACTTTTTGTAGCTGCTGACTTTTAATAAACCTAAAAAAAGTCTGGAACTCCCCTTTAAAAGGCTGGAACCCTGCGCCAATAAAAAAAAAAATGGCATAGGGGTCCCCCTCAAAATCCATACAAGACCCTTATCCGAGCATGCAACCTGGCAGGCCGCAGGAAAAGAGGGGGGACCAGAGAACGCCCCCTCTTCAGAACCGTACCAGGCCACATGCCCTCAACATGGGGAGAATTCCACAGAGGTTTCCCCTGGAGGGGGGTTGGGGTCATTCGGACACTTAAACGGGTTTCCCCATGGCGTCAGAGGGGGGCGGGGTCACCCGTACAAGTCACCGGGTGGCCCCGCCCTCAGCTATATAACAGCTGTCAAAGCGAGAGACACGTCAGTCGCAGGAACCGCCCATGGAGGCAGAGCTGGTTTTTTTGGCGGCGGAATAGAAGATGAAGATGGACATCGCTGGACATTTTTATTTTTTAATAAAGGACTTGTCCCAAGCTGTCTCTTGTCTTTTAAAAAAAAAAAAAAAAGAATTTTGTGAAATGGTAGGGTTACAATGTACCCGTTACCAATTCACATAGGGGGGACTGGGATCTGGGGGTCTCCTTGTTAAAGGGGGCTTCCAGATTACGATAAGCCCTCTGCCCACAGACCCCCACAACCACCGGACAAGGGTTGTGGGGATGAGGCCCTTGTCCCCATCAACATGGGGACAAGGTGCTTTGGGGGTCAAACCCCAAAGCATCCTCCCCATGTTGAGGGCATTTGGCCTGGTACAGTTCAGGAGGGGGGGCACTCTCTCGTCCCCCCCTCTTTTCCTGCGGCCTGCCATATTGCGTGCTCGGATAAGGGTCTGGTATGGATTTTTTGGGGGAACCCTACACCATTTTTTTTATTTTGGCACAGGGTTCCCCTTAAAATCCATACCAGACCTGAAGGGTCTGGTATGGAATTTAAGGGGGACATCTATGCCATTTAAAAAAAAAATGGTGCAGGGTTCCCCTTAATATCCATACTAGACCTGAAGGGCCTGGTATGGAATTTGGGGGGACCCCCATGCAATTTTTTTTTATTTTGGTTCGGGGTTCCCCTTAATATTCATACCAGACCCAAAGGGCCTGGTAATGGACTGGGGGGGGGACTTCTGCCGTTTTTTTCAATGAGTTTTATCTATATTGCCGGGACCCGACAATTCATTATAGCCGCGAGCAGTTTTAAATGACTTTTTTTCCTTTAGAAATGTCATTTTGCTGCGGGACTGTTCTAAACACGGGAAAAATGCGCCACTTTACAGGCATACTATAGACACCCCCCCAGGTAGGAAATTTAAAGGAATATTTCACTTTTATTGTTTCACTTTAAGCATTATTAAAATCACTGCTCTCAAAAAAACAGGCGTTTTTAAAACTTTTTTTGCATTGATACATGCAGGGAACCCAGGTCCCCAAACACTTTTTATGACAATACCATGCATATAAGCCTTTAAAATGAGCACTTTTGATTTTTCATGTTCGTGTCCCATAGACTTTAACGGTGTTTGCGTGTTCGAACAAATTTTTTGCCTGTTCGCAAGTTCTGGTGCGAACCAAACCGGGGGGTGTTCGGTTCATCCTTACTGCTAACAAAGCAAACAGAATATTGGCATGCATTAAAAAGGGGATTAACTCCAAAGATAAAACGATAAGACTCTGGTCCGGCCACACCTAGAGTATGCTGTCCAATTCTGGGCACCAGTCCTCAGGAAGGATGTACTGGAAATGGAGCGAGTACAAAGAAGGGCAACAAAGCTAATAAAGGGTCTGGAGGATATTAGGTATGAGTAGGGATGGGCTTTATGTTCGGGTGAAACATGAGTTCGTCTCGAATATTGGCTGTTCGCCCGTTCGCCGAATAGGGAACAATTTGGGTGTCATGGATATGCATTAATGTCTGTCTGTCATCTTATCTTTCCTCCTCATGTGTTCATCTTAGAGACCAGAACCCTTTCACCTGGCTTCCTTTATAATCTCCTCCCAGCCAGACTCCACCCCAGGCCCTATCACAGAACACTATATTAACCTGTGCACTGCAAGCCTGCTTTGCTGATCAACTTGTTTGTTAAGCATTGTGTGTTTGGGTTCCTGCCTGCTGTGTGCTACGTCTGTCTCTCTGTTACGATATTGGCTTGTCCCTGACTATCCCTGTCTGCTTGTGACCCTTGAACCTTCGGCTTGTCCTTCGTTATCCTTGTCTGCTTGTGACCCTTGACCTTCGGCTTGTTCTTCGTTATTCTTGTATCTTGTGCTGCTGCTTCCCCTCTTTTCCCCTTACCCTACGGGGCGTGAGCTAGGAGACTCTAGGGGCCGCGACCTGGACCTAGTCTGCAGCATAACATCCTCACCACTAGAGGCTCTGGAGAAGACCTGCTGGGTCTTAGACTCCGCGCCCTGGGGAATCTCAGCTCTAGCTTCCTGTAGGATTCCGGTTGTGCTCCTCGGGCCCCGCTTTTCACAACCACCCAGTTTCCTATCCGCAGCAGTCAGCCATAGGGTTCACTATCTTGTGGTGCACTCCTCTCCCCCTACGGTGTGCACCTGTCATCTGGCTACAGGTGACCTGACAGTTTGATCACCCATGGACCCGGCTGACATACCGCTCTCCGCGGATGATCCATTACAGGGCATAGTCCGTAGACTTGAGACCCAGGAATCAGATCAGACTCAGGTGATGCGATTCCTCCAGGATCTGGCTTCTCGCTTCGAGCAGCTTCAGACCTCCTTGGAAACCCCAAATCTGCAACCTCAGGTACGACCAGCGGCTGGGCCTTTCGCATCAGTCGCAGCCACACACTCACTAGAACTGCCAGCTCCGTTCCGTTTCTCTGGGGACTCCAAGGCCTGCAGGGGGTTTCTCAGCCAATGTACGATTCATTTTGAGCTTCAGCCTCAAAACTTCCTGTCTGATCGGGCTAAGGTAGCCTATATCATCTCCCTCCTCTCCGGTGAAGCTTTAGCCTGGGCTGCCCCCCTGTGGGAAAGGAATGATTCGGTGGTTTCCATCCTGTCCGACTTCTTGGAGCTCTTTCGTAACATCTTCGAGGAGCCAGCTCGGGCTTCTTCAGCGGCTAGTGCTGTCTTACGTCTTCGCCAAGAAGCTAGTTCAGTGGGACAATACGCTCTTCAGTTCCGTATCCACACAGCTGAATTGAGCTGGAATAATGAGGCCCTGGTCGCTACCTTTTTACATAGCCTCTCTGACCGAGTGAAAGACGAATTAGCGGGAAGAGCCATTCCCGTCGGTCTGGATGATGTAATTTCTTTGTGCAACCAGATCGACATTCGTTTTCAGGAGAGGTCGCTAGAAAAAAGACGCCAGCACTCTCTGGGTCCTAGCCAGTCTGAGCTACCCTCCCTTCGTCCCGTGGAGCATCTTCTGCCTGCTGAGGGACCTATGCAGCTGGGCCGGACCAGACTAACCCCCGAAGAACGTGCTAGGCGCAGAACTCTGGGCTTGTGCCTCTATTGTGGGGGCAAGGGTCATTTTGGTGACTTTTGCTTGCTTCTGTCCGGGAAACGCTCGGGCCTAATACATTTGGAAGGTGGAGTATTGGACCCTGAAACATCACCTTCTCGCCTTCTCCTGCCAGTGTTCCTTCATGTAGGCACTTCTCCTCAATCAACTCTTGCATATCTGGATTCAGGGGCTGCCGGCAATTTTATGGATTGGGGAACTGCTTGTTCTATGAAGCTTACCCTTTCACATCTCGCTATCCCATTGGTAGTCTCGGCAATTGATGGCACTGTTCTCCCAGGGGGCCCTATTCGCTTCCAGACGCTAGGATGTTGGTAGGGGTTCTCCACCAGGAGTGGATATCCTTTCTCATTCTACCCAAGGCCTCTACCCCCATTGTATTGGGCCTTCCTTGGCTGCAGCTCCACTCTCCACATGTGGACTGGGCTTCTGGGCAGGTCCTTGCTTGGGGTCTCTTATGTTTCTCGTCATGTCTTCTCAAGGTGGCCCCCAAGGAGAGACTTCCGGTTGCTACCACTTCTGTTTCTTCTGATCTTCCCGCTGCATACAGCGATTACCAGGATGTGTTCTGTAAGAAATCAGCTGAGGTGCTTCCTCCCCACAGGTCTTTTGACTGTGCTATTGATCTTGTCCCCGGAGCAACTCTGCCCAGGGGTCGTACCTACCCTCTGTCCATCCCAGAGACCCAGGCCATGTCTGAGTATGTTGCAGAGAATCTGGAGAGAGGTTTTATCCGGAAATCCGCATCGCCTGCAGGGGCAGGGTTCTTTTTCGTTGCCAAAAAGGATGGTACCCTAAGACCCTGTATCGACTATCGAGGTTTAAACGCGGTTACTATTAAAAATCGATACCCCTTACCCTTAATATCTGAGCTATTCGATAGGTTGAAGGGTGCCTCCATTTTCACCAAGTTGGATCTCAGAGGCGCGTACAATCTCATTTGAATACTGGAGGGTGACGAATGGAAGACTGCATTCAACACTAGAGACGGGAATTAGGAATACCTGGTGATGCCTTTTGGTTTGTGTAATGCCCCAGCCGTGTTTCAAAACTTCGTCAATGAAATCTTCAGAGATCTGCTGTACCAGTTTGTTGTCATCTATCTGGATGACATTCTGATCTTTTCTGAAAATCTGCTCGTCCACAGAAACCATGTCCGCACTGTACTTCAGCGTCTTAGAGAGAACAATCTCTATGCCAAGCTGGAGAAATGTTCCTTTGAATGTTCTGAGGTCCTGTTTTTGGGGTGCTTTGTCTCATGTTCGGGTCTTCGTATGGATCCTGCGAAGGTCTTGGCTATTACCAACTGGCCTCTTCCTGCTAGCCTCAAGGCCACACAGCGCTTTCTTGGCTTCACAAATTATTATAGGCAGTTCATAAGGAATTACTCTTCCATTGCCGCGCCTATTATCGCTTTAACCAAGAAGGGGGCGAATGCCAAAGACTGGCCTCCCGAAGCTGTCTCTGCATTTCACGACCTGAAACAGGCCTTTGTTTCTGGACCTCTCTTGAGGAGTCCAAATCCTGGGGGTGCATTTTTTATTGAAGTGGACGCTTCCTCAATGGGGGTGGGAGCTGTGCTTCTTCAATTCTTTGAGAAGAGACGTCAACCATGTGCGTTCTTCTAAAAAAAATTCTCAGGCAGAGAGGAATTATGCCATCGGTGATCGGGAACTTCTCACGATTAAATTGGCGTTAGAGGAGTGGCGTCATCTCTTGGAGGGTTCCCCTCACTCCATAACGATCTTTACTGACCACAAGAATTTACAGTATCTACAGAATGCTAAACGTCTGAATCCTAGACAGGCCAGGTGGAGTCTCTTCTTTGCCCATTTTAATTTCACGATTACTTACAAACCTGGTTCCTGCAACGGTCGGGCTGATGCGCTCTCTAGGTCATTTGACACTTTTGACGAGTAGTGATGAGCCGAACACCCCCGGGTTCGGTTCGCACCAGAACCCGCGAACGGACCGAAAGTTCGAACGAACATTAGAACCCTATTAAATACAATGGATGCGAACGTTCGAATTCTAAAGTGCTAATTATAACAACTATTATGCATGTTATTGTCCTAAAAAGGGTTTGGGAACCCGGGTTCTGCACCAGGGGACATGTATCAATGCAAAAATAAGTTTTAAAAACGGTCGTTTTCCGGGAGCAGTCATTTTAATGATGCATAAAGTGAAAAAAAAAAAGTCAAATATTCCTTTAAATATCGTACCTGGGGGGTGTCTAAAGTATGCCTGTGAAGTGCCACGTGTTTCCCGTGTTTAGAACTGTCCCTGCACAAAATGACACTTCTAAAGGAAAAAAAAGCCATTTAAAACTGCTTGCGGCTTTAATGTAATGTCTGGTCCCGGTAATATGGATGAAAATCTTTAAGAAAAATGGCATAGCTACCCCATGACCCCCCCCCCTACCCCAGCCCATTACCAGCCCCTTTGGGTCTTGTATGGATATTAAGGGGAACCCCGCACATAAAATAAAAAAGGCCCTATATACTCTGAACAGCCGTATACAGGCGGTGCATACAAGACAGGGACTGTAGGTTTGTTCTTATGTAGAATCTGTTTGTAATTTTGAACAGGTACATTGTTGAAGTGTAGCTCCAGACCAAAAATCTATTTTTAAACTTTTTGGAAAACATAGGTAAGGGTTATCACCCCTGTAACATTTGTTTTGCTGTCTGTGCCCCTGTTCAGAACATTTCACCTCACTTTCCGTCCTAATGACAACTGTTTTTGAAATGTGGTGTTTTTCTTGAAACAAGGATTGCTGATAAAGCATCAGTACAGAGGAGACACCTTTCTCCCATATTTATTCTTACAGGAGAGAATTTTCCTTCCTAGTGGTAGATTTCCTCTCACTTCCTGTTGTCTTCTTGCGTTTGCAAGTAGGAGTCGTTTGTAAGTTGGATGTTTGAAAGTAGGGACCTGCCGTATATACTCTGCAGAAATAGGCCCCTTAGTTGTTGGTGTTGGCACAACACTGTAAGCACTCACAGTTACTCTTGGTTGGTGCTGGAACGCCCTGCTGTCAACTATTATATCAGGAATTTTAATTACATATAATTGTTGAACAGTGGTAGTAAAAATTGGGCCTTTGATGGTGGTGCTGGTGCCACAACACTGTAAGCCCTGACAGTTACTCTTGGTGGGTGCAGCAATGGGCCCTGCTGTGAATTATTAGATCAAGAATTGTAATTACATGCCCCTGTTGAACAGGGGCTGAAAAATTGGGCCTTAGGCACTGGTGGCACAACACTGCAACCCTTCACAGATACTGTACTTGGAGCACAGCAATGAGCCCTGTTGCAAAGTATTGCTTCAAAAATTGTAATGACACGCCCCTGTTAAACAGGGGCTGAAAAATTGGGCCTTAGGCACTGGTGGCACAACACTGCAACTCCTCACAGATACTGTACTTGGAGCACAGCAATGAGCCCTGTTGCAAAGTATTGCTTCAAAAATTGTAATTACACGCCCCTGTTAAACAGGGGCTGAAAAATTGGGCGTTAGGCACTGGTGGCGGCACCCATAAACAAAAATGATCTTCCAAGCTATCATCATCAATCGTATCATTGAGGACTCGGAGGAGGAGGATAGCCAGTCAACATAACAGCACAGGCACTCAGCATCAGCATCAGTCTTGAAGGGATGTGACATTTTAAAATCAATTAGTCTGTTATATCAGCATCAGGTGTGTGGTAGCTGGTGGTGATCCAAGACTGGTTCATCTTGATGAAAGTCAGTCGATCAACCGAGTCGGTGGACAGGCGCACCCTGTGATCCGTGACAAATCCTCCAGCAGCACTGAATGTGCGTTCCGAAAGAACGCTGGATGCAGGACAGGCCAGTAGCTCAATTGCATACTGTGCAAGCTCTGGCCAGTGATCCATCCTCAAGACCCAGTAAGCCAGAGGATTTTCGGTGGGGAAGGTGTCCAAGTCTGACCTTGCCCCTAGATATTCCTGCACCATGTTTATCAGACGCTGGCGATGGTTGCTGGAACCGATCATACTTTGGGGCTGCGGACTAAAGAATTGTCTGAACGCATCGGTCAGACGGCCACCTTCCCCACCGCTCCTTCTTTGACTGGCCGAAGCCTCAGCAACTCGTTGTCCAGGACCAGGAGTTTGCAACCTCCCAGTCTCTGGGAACGCGTTGCACAGACCTTTCTGCAAGGCCTCCCGGAGTTGTCTCATCCTCTGCTCCCTCTGCGACGGTAACATAAGGTCCGCAACCTTACCCTTGTACCGTGGATCAAGGAGAGTGGCCAGCCAGTAATGGTCCCTCTCCTTGATCCGAAGAATACGAGGATCCTTCCGCAGACTTTGCAGGATCAGGGAGGCCATGCAGCGTAGGTTTGCTGAGGCATTCGCTCCGGAGTCCTCTGGGTCACTAAGGACGACATGATCCGCAGCCACCTCCTCCCAGCCACGTACAAGTCCACTGGTTTCTTGGGACTGTAAATCATCCCTAAAAGACTGCTGCTGATGATGCTGAGTGCCAGCCTCCACCTCCATGCTGACACAATCCTCCTCCTCCTCCTCCTCCTCCTCCTCCTCCTCCTCTTCCTGTGCGATGGGTGGGACAGAAGGAACACTGTCTGGGTAAAGGGGGCCTTGAGAGGCAAGGAAGTCCTCCTCTTCCTGCCTCTGTTCTGCCTCAAGTGCCCTGTCCATTATTCCACGCAGCGTGTGCTCCAACAGGTGGACAAGAGGTACAGTGTCACTGATGCATGCACTGTCACTGCTCACCATCCTCGTGGCCTCCTCAAATGGTGCCAGGACAGTGCATGCATCCCTGATCATGCCCCACTGGCGTGGAGAAAAAAAACCAAGCTCCCCTGACCCTGTCCTGGTGCCGTAGTCGCACAGGTACTCATTGATGGCCCTCTGCTGCGTGTGCAGCCGCTGCAGCATGGCCAACGTTGAGTTCCACCTGGTGGGCATGTCACATATAAGGCGGTTCTTGGGCAGGTTCAACTCCTTTTGCAGCTCAGCCAGGCGAGCACTGGCATTATAAGATCTGCGGAAATGCACACAGACTTTCCTGGCCTGCCTCAGGACATCCTGTAAGCCCGGGTACCTGCCCAAGAAGCGCTGCACCACCAGGTTAAGGACGTGAGCCACACAGGGCACATGGGTCAGTTGTCCCTGTCGGAGGGCGGAGAGGAGGTTGGTGCCATTGTCGCAAACCACCATTCCTGGCTTAAGCTGGCGTGGCGTCAACCACCTCTCGGCCTGGCCCTGCAGAGCAGACAGGACCTCTGCCCCAGTGTGGCTTCTGTCCCCCAAACACACCAGCGCAAGCACGGCATGGCATCTTTTTGCCTGCGTACTTGCGTAGCCCCGTGAACGGCTACGGAGCACCGCTGGTTCATAGGACAAACCACAGGAAGAGGCCATGGAGGAAGAAGAAGAGGAGGGGGTGGAGGAGAGAGGTGTGTCACAACCAGTAGTAGCATTTTGGAGGCGTGGCGGTGGGACAACCTCCAACACTACTGCACCTTGTCCTGAATCCTTCCCAGCTGCCAAAAGAGTGACCCAATGGGCCGTGAAAGAAAGGTAACGTCCCTGTCCATGCCTGCTGGACCATGAGTCAGCGGTAATATGCACCTTACCGCTGACCGCCCTGTCCAGCGAGGCCAAGACATTGCCTTCCACATGCCGGTAGAGAGCCGGAATAGCCTTCCGTGAGAAAAAGTGGCGTTTGGGAACCTGCCACTGAGGAACCGCACATTGCACAAACTCACGGAAGGGGGCCGAGTCTACCAACTGAAAAGGCAGCAGTTGAAGCGCTAGCAATTTAGCCAAGCTAGCATTCAACCGCTGGGCATGTGGATGGCTGGGAGTGAACTTCTTTCGACGGTCCAGCAGCTGGGGCAGGGAAATTTGCCTGCTAGAATCGGACGTCGGTGTACTGCTAGCAGAGTGGGCGCAAGTACTTGGCTGTGACACACCTAATTCTACACCTTCATTCCTCTCAGTGCATGTTTCAGAGAGGACTGAAGTTATAGTGGGGTTGGAGATCCCAGCTGATGCGGTGCAAGGAGAGGTCCGCTTTGTTCTTTGGTGTGGGTCTTTGAGGTAGGCTTGCCAACGAGCTGCATGGCAGGTCAACATATGTCTGGTCAGGCATGTGGTACCCAAGCGGCTGATGTTTTGGCCACGCGATATACGCTTGAGACATATGTTGCAAACAGCAGCTTTGCGATCTGATGCACTAGCCTCAAAAAGGCCCACACCAAAGAACTTTTTGAATGACGGGCAGAGGCAGCGCCCTGCACAGGCGGAGCTCTGCGGTGTGATTCCGTCGGTGTACTGCCCTTACGCTGGCCACCAAAGGGCATCCTGCCTCGTTGGAGATGTGCCTCCTCCTCATCCTCCTCCTCCTCCTCTCTCCTATTAGGCACCCACGTGGAGTCATTGACCTCATCATCCCCTCCCTCCTCATCACTGGAGCCAATCTGGCAGTATGCTGCAGCTGCTGGAACATGACTGCCAGATTGGTGTCCTTCTTGAGCATCCCCTCTGTCTGCTCTCACGCTACTGCCTTCCTCTAGCTGGGTTTCATCATCAGACCCTTCGAAACGCTGGGCATCCTCCTGGAGCATGTACCCAACACTGTGCTGAAACAGTTCGGGGGACTCCTCAGGAGGAGGACATGGTGGGTCTAGGGAAGGAGTGACTGATGATTTGTCTGACATTGATACCAGGGAAGACGACGCTTTGGCAGCTGCTTTTCCAGTACCCTGAGCCTGGGTGAGAGAGGATGAGGAGGAGGAGGAGGGCTTGGTCATCCACTCTACCAAGTCTTCGGCATGATGTGGCTCAACATGTCCAGCTGCCGAAAAGAAGGACAAGCGTGTCCCATGGCCATGTGCTGATGACAATGCACCGCGTCCACGACCAGCACTGTTGCCCCCAGACACAGAGCCTGCTTGCCCTCTTTTATTGCCTCCTGACTGTCTGCCTCTCCTTGTTTGCCTTCCAGACATTCTAATAGATGGCCTGCAGGGAGATGGGAAAAAAGCAATAAGGGCTACCTTCAGGTGTCCTTCTCTGTCCCTTGAAACAAGGACTTTCACAGTGAAAGAAACTGACACTGTCCCTACCTAGAGTTTTCTGTCCCTAGAATAAATGTTTTTTTTAATCACAATATAGCACAAGGACAATTCACTCAATGTCTCTCCAGGTCCCTGGAAACAAGGACTTGCAGAGTGAAAGAAACTGACACTGTCCCTACCTAGAGTTTTCTGTCCCTAGAATAAATGTTTTTTTTAAGCACAATATAGCACAAGGAAAATTAACTCACTGTCCTTACAGGTCCCTGGAAACAAGGACTTGCAGAGTGAAAGAAACTGACACTGTCCCTACCTAGAGTTTTCTGTCCCTAGAATAAATGTTTTTTTTAAGCACAATATAGCACAAGGACAATTAACTCACTGTCCTTACAGGTCCCTGGAAACAAGGACTTGCAGAGTGAAAAAAAAAAAACACTCTCCCTACCTAGAGTTTTCTGTCCCTAGAAAAAATGTTTTTTTTAAGCACAATATAGCACAAGGACAATTAACTCACTGTCCTTACAGGTCCCTGGAAACAAGGACTTGCAGAGTGAAAGAAAAAAAACACTCTCCCTACCTACAGTTTTCTGTCCCTAGAAAAAATGTTTTTTTTAATCACAATATAGCACAAGGAAAATTAACTCACTGTCCTTACAGGTCCCTGGAAACAAGGACTTGCAGAGTGAAAGAAAAAAAACACTCTCCCTACCTACAGTTTTCTGTCCCTAGAAAAAAAGTTTTTTTTAATCACAATATAGCACAAGGAAAATTAACTCACTGTCCTTACAGGTCCCTGGAAACAAGGACTTGCAGAGTGAAAAAAAAAAAACACTCTCCCTACCTACAGTTTTCTGTCCCTAGAAAAAATGTTTTTTTTAAGCACAATATAGCACAAGGACAATTAACTCACTGTCCTTACAGGTCCCTGGAAACAAGGACTTGCAGAGTGAAAGAAAAAAAACACTCTCCCTACCTACAGTTTTCTGTCCCTAGAAAAAATGTTTTTTTAAATCACAATATAGCACAAGGAAAATTAACTCACTGTCCTTACAGGTCCCTGGAAACAAGGACTTGCAGAGTGAAAGAAAAAAAACACTCTCCCTACCTACAGTTTTCTGTCCCTAGAAAAAATGTTTTTTTTAATCACAATATAGCACAAGGAAAATTAACTCACTGTCCTTACAGGTCCCTGGAAACAAGGACTTGCAGAGTGAAAGAAAAAAAACACTCTCCCTACCTACAGTTTTCTGTCCCTAGAAAAAATGTTTTTTTTAATCACAATATAGCACAAGGAAAATTAACTCACTGTCCTTACAGGTCCCTGGAAACAAGGACTTGCAGAGTGAAAGAAACTGACACTGTCCCTACCTAGAGTTTTCTGTCCCTAGAATAAATGTTTTTTTTAATCACAATATAGCACAAGGAAAATTAACTCACTGTCCTTACAGGTCCCTGGAAACAAGGACTTGCAGAGTGAAAGAAACTGACACTGTCCCTACCTAGAGTTTTCTGTCCCTAGAATAAATGTTTTTTTTAAGCACAATATAGCACAAGGACAATTAACTCACTGTCCTTACAGGTCCCTGGAAACAAGGCCTTGCAGAGTGAAAGAAAAAAAACACTCTCCCTACCTACAGTTTTCTGTCCCTAGAAAAAATGTTTTTTTTAATCACAATATATCACAAGGAAAATTAACTCACTGTCCTTACAGGTCCCTGGAAACAAGGACTTGCAGAGTGAAAGAAAAAAAACACTCTCCCTACCTACAGTTTTCTGTCCCTAGAAAAAATGTTTTTTTTAATCACAATATAGCACAAGGAAAATTAACTCACTGTCCTTACAGGTCCCTGGAAACAAGGACTTGCAGAAAGAAAGAAACTGACACTGTCCCTACCTAGAGTTTTCTGTCCCTAGAATAAATGTTTTTTTTAATCACAATATAGCACAAGGAAAATTAACTCACTGTCCTTACAGGTCCCTGGAAACAAGGACTTGCAGAGTGAAAGAAACTGACACTGTCCCTACCTAGAGTTTTCTGTCCCTAGAATAAATGTTTTTTTTAAGCACAATATAGCACAAGGACAATTAACTCACTGTCCTTACAGGTCCCTGGAAACAAGGACTTGCAGAGTGAAAGAAAAAAAACACTCTCCCTACCTACAGTTTTCTGTCCCTAGAAAAAATGTTTTTTTTAATCACAATATAGCACAAGGAAAATTAACTCACTGTCCTTACAGGTCCCTGGAAACAAGGACTTGCAGAGTGAAAGAAAAAAAACACTCTCCCTACCTACAGTTTTCTGTCCCTAGAAAAAATGTTTTTTTTAATCACAATATAGCACAAGGAAAATTAACTCACTGTCCTTACAGGTCCCTGGAAACAAGGACTTGCAGAGTGAAAGAAACTGACACTGTCCCTACCTAGAGTTTTCTGTCCCTAGAATAAATGTTTTTTTTAATCACAATATAGCACAAGGAAAATTAACTCACTGTCCTTACAGGTCCCTGGAAACAAGGACTTGCAGAGTGAAAGAAACTGACACTGTCCCTACCTAGAGTTTTCTGTCCCTAGAATAAATGTTTTTTTTAATCACAATATAGCACAAGGAAAATTAACTCACTGTCCTTACAGGTCCCTGGAAACAAGGACTTGCAGAGTGAAAGAAACTGACACTGTCCCTACCTAGAGTTTTCTGTCCCTAGAATAAATGTTTTTTTTAATCACAATATAGCACAAGGAAAATTAACTCACTGTCCTTACAGGTCCCTGGAAACAAGGACTTGCAGAGTGAAAGAAACTGACACTGTCCCTACCTAGAGTTTTCTGTCCCTAGAATAAATGTTTTTTTTAAGCACAATATAGCACAAGGACAATTAACTCACTGTCCTTACAGGTCCCTGGAAACAAGGACTTGCAGAGTGAAAGAAAAAAAACACTCTCCCTACCTACAGTTTTCTGTCCCTAGAAAAAATGTTTTTTTTAATCACAATATAGCACAAGGAAAATTAACTCACTGTCCTTACAGGTCCCTGGAAACAAGGACTTGCAGAGTGAAAGAAAAAAAACACTCTCCCTACCTACAGTTTTCTGTCCCTAGAAAAAATGTTTTTTTTAATCACAATATAGCACAAGGAAAATTAACTCACTGTCCTTACAGGTCCCTGGAAACAAGGACTTGCAGAGTGAAAGAAACTGACACTGTCCCTACCTAGAGTTTTCTGTCCCTAGAATAAATGTTTTTTTTAATCACAATATAGCACAAGGAAAATTAACTCACTGTCCTTACAGGTCCCTGGAAACAAGGACTTGCAGAGTGAAAGAAACTGACACTGTCCCTACCTAGAGTTTTCTGTCCCTAGAATAAATGTTTTTTTTAAGCACAATATAGCACAAGGACAATTAACTCACTGTCCTTACAGGTCCCTGGAAACAAGGACTTGCAGAGTGAAAGAAAAAAAACACTCTCCCTACCTACAGTTTTCTGTCCCTAGAAAAAATGTTTTTTTTAATCACAATATAGCACAAGGAAAATTAACTCACTGTCCTTACAGGTCCCTGGAAACAAGGACTTGCAGAGTGAAAGAAAAAAAACACTCTCCCTACCTACAGTTTTCTGTCCCTAGAAAAAATGTTTTTTTTAATCACAATATAGCACAAGGAAAATTAACTCACTGTCCTTACAGGTCCCTGAAAACAAGGACTTGCAGAGTGAAAGAAACTGACACTGTCCCTACCTAGAGTTTTCTGTCCCTAGAATAAATGTTTTTTTTAATCACAATATAGCACAAGGAAAATTAACTCACTGTCCTTACAGGTCCCTGGAAACAAGGACTTGCAGAGTGAAAGAAACTGACACTGTCCCTACCTAGAGTTTTCTGTCCCTAGAATAAATGTTTTTTTTAATCACAATATAGCACAAGGAAAATTAACTCACTGTCCTTACAGGTCCCTGGAAACAAGGACTTGCAGAGTGAAAGAAACTGACACTGTCCCTACCTAGAGTTTTCTGTCCCTAGAATAAATGTTTTTTTTAATCACAATATAGCACAAGGAAAATTAACTCACTGTCCTTACAGGTCCCTGGAAACAAGGACTTGCAGAGTGAAAGAAACTGACACTGTCCCTACCTAGAGTTTTCTGTCCCTAGAATAAATGTTTTTTTTAATCACAATATAGCACAAGGAAAATTAACTCACTGTCCTTACAGGTCCCTGGAAACAAGGACTTGCAGAGTGAAAGAAACTGACACTGTCCCTACCTAGAGTTTTCTGTCCCTAGAATAAATGTTTTTTTTAAGCACAATATAGCACAAGGACAATTAACTCACTGTCCTTACAGGTCCCTGGAAACAAGGACTTGCAGAGTGAAAGAAAAAAAACACTCTCCCTACCTACAGTTTTCTGTCCCTAGAAAAAATGTTTTTTTTAATCACAATATAGCACAAGGAAAATTAACTCACTGTCCTTACAGGTCCCTGGAAACAAGGACTTGCAGAGTGAAAGAAAAAAAACACTCTCCCTACCTACAGTTTTCTGTCCCTAGAAAAAATGTTTTTTTTAATCACAATATAGCACAAGGAAAATTAACTCACTGTCCTTACAGGTCCCTGGAAACAAGGACTTGCAGAGTGAAAGAAACTGACACTGTCCCTACCTAGAGTTTTCTGTCCCTAGAATAAATGTTTTTTTTAAGCACAATATAGCACAAGGACAATTAACTCACTGTCCTTACAGGTCCCTGGAAACAAGGACTTGCAGAGTGAAAGAAACTGACACTGTCCCTACCTAGAGTTTTCTGTCCCTAGAATAAATGTTTTTTTTAAGCACACTATAGCAGAAGCACAAAACACACTGACACTCTCCCTACCTATCCTTCTCTTTCCCTAAACTAAAGGAATCCAGGTTAAGCAAGAAAGAAATAACAGTCACTGTCCCTGCCTATGCTACTCTATCCCTGCTCCGGAACACACTACACTAGGCCGCCGTGCTGGCGGCCTTTTATAGTGTGGGGCGTGTACTAAACACCCTCAGCAATAATTGGCCACAGGCATCCTGCCTGTGGCCAATCATTGCTCTCCTCGCTGCCGGCGCTGTGATTGGCCAAGCATGCGGGGTCACAGTGCATGCTTGGCCAATCACAGCGCCTGGATGACACTGCGATGGCGTAGTGCATTGTGGGCCGTTCGCGTCACTCGAATTTGGCGCGAACGGCCCAAATCGTTCGATCTTCGTCGAACGATCGAACAGCCAATGTTCGAGTCGAACGTATGTTCGACTCGAACACGAAGCTCATCCCTATTGACGAGGAGTCCGCCCCTGAACCTGAGCCGATCATTTCAACCTCGTGCATTGCTGCCCACTCTACCACCCTGAAGTCAAAGATTCCGCCTGGTAAGACCTTTGTCCTCACTGAGCTAAGAGCTAAGATCCTTCGTTGGTGACATGATTCAAAGGTGGCAGGTCATTCTGGATTCCTCCGATCCTTCTTACTCATTAGTCGTCACTACTGGTGGCCTAATCTCCGCTCAGATGTCAAAGACTACGTTAAGGCTTGTCATGTCTGTGCTCAGTCTAAATCCTCCACACAAGCTCCTGCTGGTCTCCTCATGCCCTTGCCCATTCCTAAGGAGCCCTCGGCTCATATTGCCATGGATTTTATCACCGACCTCCCACTGTCTGAGAATAATACAGTCATTTGGGTGGTAATCGATCGGTTCTCCAAGATGGCTCATTTTGTTCCTCTTCCTGGTCTTCCTTCTGCTCCTGCCTTGGTTCCCATTTTTATTCGAGAAATTTTCCGCCTCCATGGGGTTCCTTCTCATATTGTTTCCGACAGGGGAGTCCAATTTACGTCTCGTTTTGGAGAGCCTTTTGCAAATCCCTTAATATTGTCTTGGATTTTTCCTCTTCCTACCACCCTCAATCCAATGGACAGACTGAGAGGGTTAATCAGGAGTTAGAGGTCTTTCTTTGCACCTTTGTGTCTTCTCATCATGACGATTGGTCCTCTCTACTCCTGTGGGCAGAATTCTCCCATAACAATCATGTGAATACCAGCTCGCAGAAGACACCCTTTTTCACTGTTTATGGAAAACACCCTCAACTTCCTCTTCCCATGACCTGGTCTCCAGATATTCCAGCTTTGGCTTCGGTTCTGAGAATAATACAGTCATTTGGGTGGTAATCGATCGGTTCTCCAAGATGGCTCATTTTGTTCCTTTTCCTGGTCTTCCTTCTGCTCCTGCCTTGGTTCCCATTTTTATTCGAGAAATTTTCCGCCTCCATGGGGTTCCTTCTCATATTGTTTCCGACAGGGGAGTCCAATTTACGTCTCGTTTTGGAGAGCCTTTTGCAAATCCCTCAATATTGTCTTGGATTTTTCCTCTTCCTACCACCCTCAATCCAATGGACAGACTGAGAGGGTTAATCAGGAGTTAGAGGTCTTTCTTTGCACCTTTGTGTCTTCTCATCATGACGATTGGTCCTCTCTACTCATGTGGGCAGAATTCTCCCATAACAATCATGTGAATACCAGCTCGCAGAAGACACCCTTTTTCACTGTTTATGGAAAACACCCTCAACTTCCTCTTCCCATGACCTGTTCTCCAGATATTCCAGCTTTGGCTTCGGTTCAGGAGTCTCTCAATTCTGTTTGGGGTGACGTTCATGATTCCCTCCGGGCAGCTGCTGAAAAAAATTCAAAGGCTTTGCCGACCGCCACAGGCGTAAACCGCCTTCTCTTCAGCCAGGGGACAAAGTCTGGCTCTCCACCAGGAACATCAAGCTCCGAGTTCCTTCTCTGAAGTTTGCTCCACGATTCATTGGTCCATACACTGTAACTGCTAAACTGAATCCAGTTTGTTTCAAACTCCAGATTCCTAAGAGCCTTAAAATCACTAACTCCTTTCATGTTGCCCTTCTGAAGCCTTTAGTCCTCAATAAATTCTCTCGTCCTCTCCCTACCGTGGCGCCTGTCTCTGAGGATAATCAGGAGTACGAGGTCAGTCAAATTTTGGACTCCCGACTCTGTAAAGGCGTTCTTCAGTACCTCGTTCATTGGAAGGGGTTTGGTCCTGAGGAGAGGTCTTGGATCACTGCATCTGAGGTCTTTGCACCTCGTCTGTTAAAGGAGTTTCATCTGAAGTTTCCCTCCAAACCTGGGCCCAGGCTGGGAAGGGGGAGGCCTCGTAAGAGGGAGGGTACTGTCATGGATATGCATTAATGCCTGTCTGCCATCTTACCTTTCCTCCTCATGTGTTCATCTTAGAGACCAGAACCCTTTCACCTGGCTTCCTTTATAATCTCCTCCCAGCCAGACTCCACCCCAGGCCCTATCACAGAACACTATATTAACCTGTGCACTGCAAGCCTGCTTTGCTGATCAACGTGTTTGTTAAGCATTGTGTGTTTGGGTTCCTGCCTGTTGTGTGCTACGTCTGTCTCTCTGTTACGATATTTGCTTGTCCCTGACTATCCCTGTCTGCTTGTGACCCTTGAACCTTCGGCTTGTCCTTCGTTATCCTTGTCTGCTTGTGACCCTTGACCTTCGGCTTGTTCTTCGTTATTCTTGTATCTTGTGCTGCTGCTTCCCCTCTTTTCCCCTTACCCTACGGGGCGTGAGCTACGAGACTCTAGGGGCCGCGCCCTGGACCTAGTCTGCAGCGTAACATCCTCACCACTAGAGGCTCTGGAGAAGACCTGCTGGGTCTTAGACTCCGCGCCCTGGGGAATCTCAGCTCTAGCTTCCTGTAGGATTCCGGTTGTGCTCCTCAGGCCCCGCTTTCCACAACCACCCAGTTTCCTATCCGCAGCAGTTAGCCATAGGGTTCACTATCTTGTGGTGCACTCCTGTCCCCCTACGGTGTGCACCTGTCATCTGGCTACAGGTGACCTGACATTGGGGTGTTCGCGGCAAATTCGAAAGCCGCGGAACACCCTTTAAAAGTCTATGGGAGAAATCAAAAATGCAAATTTTAAAGGTTAATATGCAATTGTCATAAAAAATGTTTGGGGACCTGGGTCCTGCCCCAGGGGACATGTATCAATGCAATTTTTATTTTTAAAACGGACGTATTTTCAGGAGCAGTGATTTTAATAATGCTTAAAGTGAAACAATAAAAGTGAAATATTATATATATAATTTCGTACCTGGGGGTGTCTATAGTATGCCTGTAAAGTAGCACATGTTTCCCGTGCTTAGAAAAGTCCCTGCACAAAATGTAATTTCTGAAGGAAAAAAAGTCATTTAAAACTACTCGTGGCTATTAATGAATTGTCGGGTCCCGGCAATACAGATAAAAGTCATTGAAAAAAATGGTATGGGTTCCCCCCTTAGTCCATTACCAGGCCCTTTGGGTCTGGTATGAATATTAAGGGGAACCCCGAACCAAGATTTAAAAAAAAGCGTGGGGGTCCCCCCAAATTCCATTACCAGGCCCTTCAGGTCTGGTATGGATATTAAGGGGACCCCTGCACCAATTTTTTTTTTAAATGGCATAGGGGTCCCCCTAAAAATCCATACCAGACCCTTTAGGTCTGGTACGGATTTTAAGGGGAACCCCGCACCAAAATGAAAAAAAAAATGGCGTGGGGTTCCCCCCAAAAATCCATACCAGACCCTTATCCGAGCACGCAACCTGGCAGCTCGTATTGCAAAACGCTCGTAAACCGCGGTACTTGTAATTCGAGGTTTCACTGTATGTAAAAATAAATAAGTTCCTCACCACAAAAATTGTTAAATCTTTTCAGGTGTGCCGTGAATTTTTTTAGATCTTTTTGGTGCGCCGCAAGACAAAAATGTTTGAGAAACACTGGTTTAGATGATAGGTTGAATCAGTCTGTAGACTCTGCTGTTATCCCTGATTCCTGGGCTTTTTGGCAAACTACAAGATTTGCTGGTGGTATTGAAGCTTGTCTCCAGCCTCCCATACACTGCAACAGTAATGGGCCATTAGGAATGTGTAGGAAGTGGGAGAGGGCAGGAAGGAAGAAGTGTTGAAACCTTTCATTATAATGGCCTGGCATTTGAACATGTTGGGGATTTTTGTACATGACTAAGACTGGCCTAAGATGGATTTTTTTTTTTTTCATTCAGCCAGAGGACTGGACAAAAAAAAACAGATTCCTCCATTTACACCATCGAGATCATGGATCGAGAAATTCTTCCCAGTGAAATATTGGGATGATTTACTAAAGGCAAATAGACTGTTCGCTTTGCAAGTGCATTTGCTGCAGAGCTTAATAAATGAGGGGAAGCTCTGCAGACTTTCATCATCCAATTACGTGCAAGCAAAAATGCTTTTTTTTTATTTTCCTTCCTTGCGATTGGGTTGTCTTTTCAAAGTGAAGCATCACCTAATTTACTAAGCTATGGAGCAAATGCACTTGCAGAGCGCATGGTCTAATTGCCTTTAGTAAATCAACTATATTGTATTCTGACAAGGGGGGCTCTCGGCTGTCAGAAAACACTGGTAAGCGGCTGCAGCCTGTGATTGAGAAACATTTTCCAACAAGCTAATTCGACAAAAGTCAATCATTAGACTGACTTCTCTCAAGGGGGGGTGGCCACACAAAATTTATCATTACAGTTTTTTTTGTGGTGCAAAAAATATTCATCTGCTGAAAAATGCTGTTCTGTTTCTCCTACACTGAAAACAACCAAGGAAATTTTCATAAGCTATAAAATGCTGAATGTACCACTGTATGCTCCTTCCTGACTTCTGGCATTATACTATCACATTGTTAAATAAAGTTGAAAAATGTGTTACATTTAAGACAATAGTTTTACATTTTGGGAAGTCAAGATCCAAAATATCAAATATAATAGTTCCTTTCTTTGGTTGGGACTGGGAGATAAGAAATAAATAACAGTTGCATGCCAATTTTCAACACAAGCTCCTACCTCCGATGCAGATTGAGCTTCGGTCAAACCAACAGTCGGAATCAGTTCCTGGGTGGTGGTTGAAGGGGTAGTGGATTTTCCTCAGATAATGAAGGTGTCCCGTAGCTGGATTAATAGTGTACACAGGGGTCAATATCCTGCTTTCTCCATCCGTATCCAGAATTACGTAGGGCGTCTGTGCATCTCCATCTTCATCCAATATGAGTGGGAACCCAAAGCCATCCAACTGTAAGTTCTGAGAATGACGTTCTATGGAAGCGACGGTCACTTTCTGTCCTGATCTGTAGACCTTCTCAATAACTCTGGCCATGAAGTAGATGGAGTTGTAGATGGTTGCAAAGAGTGGAGATACCTAGGGATACACATTTTGTAGAAATGGTAAACACCTTAAGCGTCTTAGGTGGTACATATACAAATTTGTCTATATGTTAACTGAATTTAGGATTTACTTAACCGGTTCCCGACCGGCTCCTGTAGATTTACGTCGGCAGAATGGCACAGGTGGACAAAGTAACATATATTTACGTCACTTTGAAATTCCCGCCGTGCCGGGTGCGCGCGCCCCTGCCGCGAGCTCCATGACCGTGCCCGCGGGACCAGCGGACTCGATGTCCGCGGATGTCTCGCGATCGGGTCACAGAGCTGCAGAACGGGGAGAAGCAAGTATAAACATGCATCTCCCCATTCTGCCTAGTGACACTGTCACTGATTGTCTGTTCCCTGTGATCGGGAACAGCGATCAGTGACGTGTCCCATGTAGCCACGCCCCCTAACAGTAAGAATCACTCCCTAAGGCACACTTAACCCCTTCAGCGCCACCTAGTGGTTAACCCCTTCACTCGATGTCCGCCGGTGTCCCACGATTGGGTCACAGAGCTGCAGAACGGGGAGAAGCAAGTGTAAACATGCATCTCCCCGTTCTGTCTAGTGACACTGTCACTGATTGTCTGTTCCCTGTGATAGGGAACAGCGATCAGTGACGTGTCACATGTAGCCACGCCCCCTAACAGTAAGAATCACTCCCTAGGACACACTTAACCACTTGAGCGCCACCTAGTGGTTAACCCCTTCACTGCCAGTGTCATTTTCACAGTAATCAGTGCATATTTATAGCACTGATCGCTGTAAAAATGACAATGGTCCCAAAAATGTGTCAAAGGTGTCCGATGTGTCCGCCATAATGTCGCAGTCACGGAAAAAATCGCTGATCGCTGCCATTACTAGTAAAAAAAACTATTAAGAAAAATGCCATAAAACTATCCCCTATTTTGTAGACGCTATAACTTTTGCGCAAACCAATCAATAAATGCTTATTGCGATTTTTTTTACCAAAAATATGTAGAAGAATACGTATCGGCCTAAACTGAGCAAAAAAAAAAATATTACAATTTTTGGGGATATTTATTATAGCAAAAGGTAAAATATATTGTTTTTTTTTCAAAATTGTCGCTCTTTTTTGTTTATAGCGCAAAAAATAAAAACCGCAGAGGTGATCAAATACCACCAAAAGAAAGCTCTGTTTGTGGGAAAAAAAGAACGTAAATTTTGTTTGGGAGCCACGTCGCACGACCACGCAATTGTCAGTTAAATCTACGCAGTGCTGAATGGCAAAAAATGCTCTGGTCTTTGGCCAGCGAAATGGTCCGGGCTGAAGTGGTTAAAGAGGGACTGCATTATAAACAGAGTTACATAGCAGGAGTCTGAAAGCACACAAATGTTTGTGTCCAAAGCTACTCTCTTATGTAAGCATCGTGTTTTTTTTTTTCTTTTACTGATTCTAAGCTGGATTTGTATATTTGCTTTAATAACCTTTCAGCAGAAGATTATGGTTTTACTGATGATGGGAATAAAAATCAACCAAAAGGCACCTCTTTCTCTCTGCCACCTACAGAAACAGGTCTATTGTGTCTAATGGTCATTTGGGCTCTGAATCCAATTTGTATAAACCATGTGCAATATTTGCTGTTGTTGCTTCCTTCAGACATGAAACCAATTCCTTGTGGATACAGTACTGTGAATTTGCAATTTTGTTATTATTCTCAAAGTTCACAGACAGAATTGATCTTCTTATCTTATACTGTCTTAGGGCTTGGGCATGTCAGCAAACTAGGCTGCTTTCAGGTGAATTTGTTATGCAGTTCTATTCTTTCAAGTGTACCTGGCCTGAAGTTGAAATCCTTCTAACCTGCAGTTGACATCCTTCTGACTTGTAGCTGCCTTTCTTCTGACCTGTAGCTGACCGCCTTCTAACCTGCAGTTGACCTTCTTCTCACCTGTAGTTGACCTCCTAACCTGCTGTTGGCTTCCTTTTGACATGTGGCTGTCCTTCTGACATGCAGTTGACCTCCTTCTAACCTGTACCTGTGTAAGAGTCCAGGGCATACTACGCATGCACAAATGGCGTGTTGCGGCAAGAGGAAATCCGTGCCAACTGAGCATGCGCCAAAGACGCCTCAGTGTGCCAACCCGCACCTATGCAGAAGACCTGATGGAAAAAAGCAGGAAAATGCCCAGGAGGCACACAGGAAGTGACCTCAACCTGATGGAAAAAAGGCGGGAAAATGCCCAGAAGGCACACAGGAAGTGACCTCAAACTTCCCTATATAAGCCCAGCCCAGACACTGCCAAATCGCTGGATTATCTTCAGTCCCACCTTGTTCCTGTGCTAGTGTGTGATCTGTCTGAATTTGTTGTGACCTGGAACCCTATTTGACTACTCTTGATTGCTGCTTGCCTTTGACCTCGGATTTGTACCTTGACCCTTCTACTTCTTTGCCCCTTTTGCACTCAGCTGCCAGATTGGAACCGACCACAGCTTGGATCTCGACCATTCTTCTTCTGATTAACCCTTTTGTACTTCGTTGCCAGAGTGGACTTGACCTCGGCTCGGATCTCGGATTAAGGCTTGCACGGTGCTCCGCACCCCTGGCACCCGTGCCACTCGGTGTCCACCAAGTCTCTGTCTCCATCTCCGGAGGCTTCAAGGACCCGAGGTGCAAGAGAGGCCTTCCTACTACTTCGGTCTCACCTCAGGTATGTGGCTCTCGTGACAACCTGACTTCCTTCAGACCTGTAGATGACCTGCGTATAATACGCAGGTCAGTTTTCCCTCTTCTGACCTGCAGTTTACTTCCTTTTAACTAGTGTAGCGGGGTGTTGCTTAACAAACCCAGAGACTACCATACCCAGGGTGCATTGCTCCGCCAAGGACTGCTGGGGTGGGCTATTTAACCGAGGGGCGGACCAGAGTACGGTCTCTTTTGGACATCGCCCGCCCAGCAAGTGGAACTCTGTGCTGAGTCTGTTGTTCCGGACAGGGCCTGAAGCCTAGGCCCTGTGTTTCCAAAGAGCCTTCCATTTCCACCAAAGGAGCCCGAGGGACGTCGCATCCTGCTACCCATCTACTGATTCCAGGAGGACCGAAGACCCGGGTGTCATGGAACCTGTGTACCGAGACACAGCAACGGAAGATACGGACGTGGACTGGTCCGGTTGGGTGAGAGAGCACCTGCTCAGAGATTAGTACAGGATCTCTAGGCCCAGTGTTTGTTGTTCGGGACTCATCCGTTAGAGTTTGCATACGCACACCGGGGGGACAGTGCATTGAGTAGCATTAGTGACTTTATCCTTGTTCACCAAGTTTGTCAACCTTTATTCCTGTGGATTACAATTTTGTCTTCAAAAGTGCACCAGCATTTGCTAGCGAAGATTCTTCTCTATGGAACTCACACATAGTTACAGTCAGGCCTGACTTATCAGTGTAGACGTTGCTGGGTGCCATCTTGCCCATGAGGGAGGAGAGCTGCAAGGGGGTCCATTAGTTATCTTTGTACAGGATTGTATATCTGTCTATTGGTAAGCACTTTTTATTGCAGGGCTCTGCATATACTAAAGTGTACTGTTTTAATCTGTTTAATCACTTCCTTCAGTAAAAGTACCAGGATTTAGCAGACTAGTTGTTGGTATTATTACTGTGCAGAAGAAACGGTCAGGGTCAGCTATATCACTGTGTGTGCTTTTGTTGCTGGATTGTGTTGCCTAAAGTTGCAGGGCTCACAATCCTATCATCCCCTACTAGCTGTGCCAAGGGAGGGTAGAGCCAATTGCTGGGGGTTGACAGTAGTGTGTTACAGGCCCGAAAATCATACCAGCGGCTCTCTTAGTCGGGAGTATCGCTACTCTAGCATATTATTTATTTCTGACCTGCAGTTGATTTCCTTCTGATCTGCAATTGACCTCCATTTAACTGGTAGCTGATCTCTTTCTGACTTGCAGTTGTCCTCGTTCTGATCTGCAGTTGTCCTCCTTTTAACCTGCAGATTAACTGCCTTCTGACCTATAGTTGTTCTCTGTCTGACCTGCAGTTGTACTCCTGATCTTCGATGGTCCTCCAGACCTGCAGTTGAACTCCATCTGACCTACAGATGAAGTCTTTCTATAATACTTCAAGTAAAATCTCCCCAATGTGAAACAAGTGGCAAACACAGGGATTCACCCATTTTTTACATGAACGTTAAAATATCCAGGGATGAGGCTCACCTCTCATCTTTGCCTTTTATTCCCCTCTCCTTTCAGAGTTTTTCGCAGAAGCTAAGGACTGGATATGCTTTGTTTATGTTCAATTATCTGCAGTCTACATTTATCCATACCTCCCAACATGCACGGATTTTGCGGGTTTCCGCATTGACACTTCCCGCAGTCCTGCGACAGTGTACATTTTCCCGCACAGCAGGAATAGGAGGAAGAGGAGCCAGTGGATGAAGCACCCCCCCTGCGATCCCCTCGCGATCTGCGGCCACCCCCCCCGCTCCACAACAGTGATCATCGCTAAAAAGACACACCTGTCCCGCGGCAGCACCCCCCCCCCCCACCCCGCTCAACCACTGTTGTTGAGATGACCGGGAAAAATAACCCGTCCCGCGGTGGAACTTTTAAAAGTTGGGAGGTATGTTTATCTACAAAACAATGGGGTTGATTTACTAAAACTGGAGAGTGCAAAATCTGGAGGGGGGGAGGAATCCGATGAGCGGAAGTTCCACTTTAGGGTGGAAGCTCTGCTTTAAACACTACGGCCTACCTGAGTATTGTTGCTGACAATGTCCATCCCTTTATGACTACAGTGTCCCAATCTTCTGATGGCTCCTTCCAGCAGGATAATGCACCGTGTCACAAAGCTCCAATCATATTATCACTGGTTTCTTGCACATGACAATAAGGTCACTGCACTCCAATGGCCTCCACAGTCACCAGATCTCATCCAATAGAGCACCTTTGGCATGTGGTGGATTCGCATCATGGATGTGCAGCCGACAAATCTGTGCGATGCTATCATGTCAATATGGACCATAATCCCTGAGGAATGTTTCCAACACCTTGTTGAATCTATGCCACGAAGAATTAAGGCAGTTCTAAAGGCAAAAGGGGGTCAAACCCAGTACTAGCAAGGTATACCTAATAAAGTGACCAGTGAGTATATATATATATATATATATATATATATATAAAATATAATTTTCCCACAATATTGTTGGTCAGGTAAACATGAAATATAACATATTCATTTTATTTATTGTGATTGCAGCCAACAAGTGGAGCTTTAGGGCCTATTTCACAAGTTTTCCTGTTTCTCTTTACTCCTGAAAGCCTGTAGCTGTAATGTGTTATACAAATATATTTATACTTTTTTTTTTAAAACAGTTAAAACCCAACTAAACTTTCAGCCTAAATCTGAAAAAGAAAATACATCTAGATGCACTAAAACAGAAGGTATGCAAAGCCTTATGCCCCATACACACGATCGTTTTTCATGCCGTTAAAAATGCCATTTTTAAAAATGGGCATTAAAACCGATCGTGTGTATGCTCCAGAGCATTTTTAACGACGTGAAAAATGGCCATTAAAAATTTCGAACATGCTCTATTTTTTCACGTCGTTTTTCATGTCCTTTTTTTTAACGACGAGAAAAACGATAGTGTGTATGCTTTTACGAGGTGAAAAAAAACGCGCATGCTCAGAATCAAGTATGAGACGGGAGCGCTCGTTCTGGTAAAACTAGCATTTGTAATGGAGATAGCACATTCGTCACGCTGTAACGGACTGAAAAGCACGAGGCTGAAAAGCGCGAATCGTCGCTCAACAAACTTTACTAACATGAAGGGTGGCGCCATCCGAACGGAACTTCCCCTTTATAGTGCCGTCGTACGCGTTGTACGTCACTGCGCTTTGCTTGAACGTTTTTTAAAATGATTGTGTGTACGCAAGACAGGCTTGAGAGGAAACATGGAAAAAAAACGACGAGAAAAACGTTGGTTTAAAAAATGGCATGAAAAACGATTGTGTGTACGCCACATTAACAGTTTTTTTTTTTTGCAGAGTGCAGCTACAGACTTAATAGAAAAGCTTGTCCCCTGCCAACATCCTGTAAAGAAGGTCCCTTTCTCTTAGTGTTCAGTCAATGGTCTCTCTACACATCGGTCTGACACACTCTCTTTGCCAATTGCAGGGCTATAGGTGTGACTTAGAAGGAGGTGTGTCAGATCTCTGCAGGGAGACCACTGCTTCCACAGAAAGAGCAACGGCCCTTCTCTACAACATGTTAGTAGGGGTCAGGCTTTTCTACTTATGATGGTAGTCCTGTTGAATTGGCTGAAATTCAAGCTGCAGGTGGCCCTATCGGCACCACCCAGTTTAACAGATTTTAATCTGAAAATCGAAGCAGCTGGGCAGAAAATTGTCAGCCAAACGCTGACTGCAGTTATTGTTCAGGTACTTTGACAGCTGCGGGAGTTATGGCTGTCAAAATAAAATAGCCAGCACAGGAAATTTCTTCACCTGCACCGGACAGGGTAACATTGATTTCTCTCACTAAGCTTGCAGGGATGAACAAGAGAACTCTTAAAATATGTGGCTAGCTTTAGGCTGTGCTTCTTTTCTGTATCTGGAATATTTTTTTTTGATTGATACATTTTACCCAAACATTATATAACATTATATAACCCATATGAGCACAAGAAGTAGATGTATGTGGAGATATTACCTCTACTGGGTCAAGATCTCTTGGAACCACGTCATTGGATTTTGCATCTCGAAATGAATCATAGAAGTTTCCATGCTGAGAGGTGATAGTGATGGTGAGCACAGCATCATAGGCCCGACGAAGCCTTGTCTTGTTCGTAAAGGTGTAAAAGGGACGGTCATAAGGAAGACTGTACTGCAAGGTGTCGTAAGGAATGAATACTACGGAGCCATCTGTCATTCGAAGGTCATGGGCTGACTCTAGAAGTTGTTCCTGGTCCTCACCACCAAGCAACACGGAGTGCATGCACATTATCACCACTACAAAATTGGAGAACAATTGTCAGATACAATGCATATAGAAAAAAAACTCCTTTTTTTTAACAAACAAAAAAAGCTAATTGAGGTGTTGAGTATATTACAGATAGATATTAAGAACTGTCTAATGAGCTTCTTTATTCCTACTGCACAATTGGACATCCACGTAAGGTACCAATAACCATGAGTCTTCAAAATTGACTATTTTCACATTAACTGGGTGATAAATTTTAGTCTATAAGCAGGGCAACTCACTTCCTACTGACAGAGGTCGAAAGAAACAACAATTGTTGCAAAATTTGCTGCCCCTTGATTAGATGCATGTTCAGCTGAACCTAGTATATAAGTTTAGGGGGCTGTTAAAGAGACATTGGGGGTTGATATACTAAAACTGGAGAGTGCAAATTCTGGTAAAGCTCTGCATAGAAACCAATCAGCTTCCAGGATTTATTGTCAAAGCCTAATTGAACAAGCTGAAGTTAGAAGCTGATTGGCTACCATGCACAGATTCACCAGATTTAGTTTTAGTAACCCCATTGTCACTCTGGCCATTTAGGATAAGTAACAGTGTGTACACATTGCCCACCCTCCAAATATGTAGACGTACCCAGCAATGCTTCCCCACCACCTTCCTGTTGCAGAATTCCAGGCTGTCTGAGCATTGTTGTGGATGGGTGTTGATTAAAGGTTAGATGGGGGCTAACTAGGGTGACCACATTTCCAACCTACCATTCAGGGACACCCTCCCTTCCCAAAAATCAGCTTGTGCTGTAACGAATCACAGCACAGTGATTAGACACAAGAGGCGGGATTTATGATTTCTCCAATCACAAGCAGGGGACGGGGATTGTGCTCCTCCAGGCATTCCTGGCCAGGACAAGTACTGTCAGTGAGTAAAGCGGTGATGTGGCGGCCTTTTTTGGGGGCATCAGATTGGCCCAGGGGGTGGCTGTGTCAGTTTCATTCTGGGACACTGTATTGTCCTGGAATGAAGGTGCCCGGGACAGACCTGCAGAATGCGAGACTGTCCCGGGCAATCCGGGACACGTGGTCACCCTAGGGCTAACATCATGGCACCCCCTACGTGATAGTGTTTGAGCCTGTTGATTGGCTGCTCAGGCCTGAGTATGGTCATATAGGAAGGGACATGTGGTTCCCCATATCTAAAAACCGTTACACATCTGGCAGTGGACTATGTGTCTTGAATGGGAAACATTACGGTATCTCTTTACCTGGACTGTACAAGCTATGCCCCAAAAAGGCAGGCAGAGGGCAAAGGAACAGTCACCAATATCGCATTTCTTCCTGCAACTAATGTTTTCCCTACTATTGACATACCATGCCTTGTTCTGTGATGTGTCTTTGTGTGGGGTGGCCATCTAAGTAGAGGCAGAGCTTTGCTTTCGCATGTCATAACTTCTCACAATCACTGGTGAACTTATGACTGGTATGCCTAGTACAGACGACCGTTTTTTCAGACGGGAAAACTGCTATGAGAGCTTTTCGTCGGGAATCAAGGCCGTGTGTTATGCTCCATCTGGACAAAAAAAGAGAGCAGGATCTCTTTTTTCCCTTCAGGAAAAAATCCTGGCGGGAAAACAGTTCGTCTGTATGGTTTTCCGACAGGCAAAAAAAACCCGCTTTTTTCAGAATCAAGTATGAGACTAGCGATCGTAATGGAGATATCACATTCGTCGCACTGTAATGGACTGAAAAGCACAAGGCTCAAAAGCGCGAATTGTCTCTCACCAAACTTTTACTAACACGAGGATCAGCAAAAGCAGCCCAAAGGGTGGCGCCGTTGGAATGGAACTTCCCCTTTATAGCGCCGTCGTACGTGTTGTTCGTCACCGCGCTTTGGACGGGCGGACTTTTGTCTGAGCGTGTATGCAAGGCAGGCTGAGAGAAATTCTGTCAGGAAAACCGTTGGTTTATTATCCAACGGAAAAACCGGTCGTGTGTACTAGGAATTAGGGTAATGAATGATGAAGAAGCAGCAAGAAAGGTTGCAAAAGTGCAGGTCAACAAAATTACTGAAGTAGAAGTAGGGAGATCCTTGCAATGCAGGTCCTCATGAACAAATTAATTTCCATCAAAGAGAACAGTGGTGACATCACCAAATCTTACTCCAGATCTGGTGAAAGTATCAGCAGTGCCTTAGATCAGTGGTCTCCAAACTGCAGCCCAAGAGCCAGATGTGGCCCTTTGCTTTCTTTTATCCAGCCCTTGGAGTATTATTACTCTCACTAACACTCCCACCAATATTATTATTATTATTATTATTATACAGGATTTATATAGCGCCAACAGTTTGCGCAGCGCTTTACAACATCAGGGAAGACAGTACAGTCACAATACAATTCAATACAAAGGGATCAGAGGGCCCTGCTCGTTATAGCTTACAGTCTAGAAGAATTCAGCACTCTTTTTGCCACTGACGCCAAAGAAGGGAAACTATTCTCCCACTAATTCTATTGATGGGGCATTGGTTTCATCCACTGGTGCCAGGGCATTTGCTGTTTACACAGGGCATAGCCAAGCCCCCTAAAGTCTGAAGGACAGAAAACTGGTCCCTTGTTTGGAAAAATTGGAGACCCCTGGGCTTAGATGATCTCAAACTGCAGATATACAGCTATGAGGCACAGGATGTGCACTGCTATTTTTTTAGGGGAACTTTAGGCAAAATGTAAAATTTTCAGTGTGTTGCTTGGGGAGAGTGGGAAGAGGGGGATGAAACCTGTCAGAGGTTATAACCCTCCAGAAGAAAGATGTTTTTATCACTTTGAGAATTAAATTTGGCAGTTGATTCACTGGGGTGTTTACTTTGCCTTCTAATGGACTGCAGTAAAGCAACACCCAAAACAATTTTTCCTTTTAAAGGTAAGAATTGGAACTTCAGTTTTTTTATAAATACAAAAAAAGTGTGCACACCAAAGTATTTGCTGGAGTTCCATGAACTGGACACAATATGGGTAACGTGGGTGCAATTTTGCACCAGTTGTTTTGTTTTGTTTTTTATCAATTAACCATACATGGTGGTGGCTGGGTGAACTCAGGTATGGTATTTGCATAGTAAGAATTTGGGTGGCCCCAGGTGGACCTTTTTTACATAATTGATATTTGGTTGGTTTACTAAGAGCCCATTCACACAGGGGCGGCACGACTTGTCCAGCGACTGTGCCGGGCGATCCTGACACGACTTCAGAGGTGACTTCAAAAATGACTTCTGTATTGAAGTCAATGGAAGTCGCCCTGAAGTCGACTTGAAGTAGTACAGGAACCTTTTTCTAAGTCAGAGCGACTTGAGTCGCTCCTATTAGAACGGTTCCATTGTACAGAACGGGACGCGACTTGTCAGGCGGCTGAGTCACCTGATGAATCGCCCCTGTTTGTATGGGGTCTTAGGAGTAAAACATGTTCACTTTCAAACTTATATTAGTAAACAAAGTGAAAATTCACTTTTCAAAGAATACTGAATCCTGTGAAAGAAAAATTACAAAAAAAACAAGGTTTTTGCTCTCCAAACTAATGAAACTCCCAAGGAATGCTTGTAAATTGGTAGGGAGCCAAGAACATGAAGGTAATGTTCCTGGAAAACTATGTCTTCTGGGACTCTGTCATGGGAGGCACTGGTGTTGGGTAGAAATCTAGCAGAAGAAGTAGTGCCTAGAGATGCCTGCACATGCTGGCATCAAACCCAATTATACCAAATTCTGAACAGTTTCCAGATGGCAAAGCTCTGACACTTACTTGTAGTATTGAAGCTTGCTGCCATCCACACATTCCTATTGGCCCATCAATATGGGCAATGTGGCAATATTTTAACCAAGAAATTCAAAAGTTATTTTCCCCCAGTACTAAACTCTGGCTTAACTCCCAAACCAACCCCAAACCTTAACCTAACCTTAAGTCTTGTCAACTGAAACACTAGCTAACTATATCCCTAATTATAAATCTTCTCCTCAACCTTTAACTTCCAAACCTAATGCCACTTCTATCCTTTCTGCTGTTAAAGCCTAATGCCGCGTACACACCGTCGGAATTTCCGCCAGCAAAAGTCCGATGTGAGCTTTTGGTAGGAAATTCCGACCGTGTGTATGCTCCATCGGACTTTTGCTGGAGGAATTTCCGCCAGCAAAAGATTGAGAGCAGGTTCTCAATTTTTCCGACGGAAAAAACTCCGATCGGAAATTCCGATCGTCTGTAACAATTCCAACGTGCAAAATTCCGACGCATGGTCGGAAACAATTTGACGCATGCTCGGAAGCACTGAACTTCATTTTCTTGGTTTGTCGTAGTGTTGTACGTCACCGCGTTCTTGGCGGTCGAAAGTTCCGAGAACTTTTGTGCGACCGTATGTATGCAAGCCAAGCTTGAGCGGAATTCCGTCGGAAAAACCATCCAAGGTTTTTCCGACGGAATTTCCGCTCGTGTGTACGGGGCATAAGTTTAATGAAAGAAAAAATGACATAAAAAATCAGCACAAGGAATATTACTTACCTTCAATGAGATGTGTCCTTGTTTAGCTGAAAATGTCCTCCTCTGATGCCCCTCACCACATCCCCACTTCTGTAATCTTCTGATGCGGAGAAGGTTTCTAGAACTGAAGCAGCTCTGATAGACACTCAAAAATGCCAGATAGCCCTACCTTTCCACCAAACTCCTCCATTTATAGAATCTGGTACTAAAGCTCCTATGAATGAAATGCGATCTATGAAAGAAGGAGGGGTGGATGATTGAAAGATCCACCCCCCCCCCTCCATTGATAGATTAGATTTCATCTTGAAACTTCAAACCTTTTTTGAAGGAGCTTTCAGATTCCGATAAGCCTCCCTTCCATAAACCCTCACAACCACTAAGCCAGGGTTGCGGGGAGGAGACCCTTGTCCTTGTCAGCATGGGGACAAGGTGCTTTGCCAAGGGGGACACCCCATAGTTGGACATGGTCATATTTGGTTAATAACATTACTGTTGGGGTTCATATTCCAATAAGCCCACTTCCCACAGAACCCAAAACCACAGGTACAGGGTTGTTGGGAAGAGACCCTTGCCCTCATCAACATGGGGAAAAGGTGCTTTGCCATGGGGCGTTCACCCTGGCAAGGTATTCCCTCATGTTGAGGACATGAGGTCTGGTATGGCTGCATGCTCGGAGAGGGGTGTATTATGGATTTGTGGAGGAGAAACCCACACTTATTTGCACAGATGCACAACTTCACAGGCAGCGTCAGGGCTTCCCCTAGGCATGGTATTTGATGGAGTTTTGCATTTTTAATGTTTTACTTTAAGTATTACTAAAAATCGGTGCTCCATGCCAAACTGAATTTCATTTTTTTTCAGAGAAGCAGCCAAGAGGACGATGGTAACTTTGGAGGAGCTGCAGAGATCCACAGCTCAGGTGGGAGAATCTGTTCATAGGACAACTCCAAAAATCTGGTCTTTATGGAAGAGTGACAAGAAGAAAGCCATTGTTGAAATAAAGCCTTAAGAAGTCCCATTTGCAGTTTGCGAGAAGCCATGTGGGGAGCACAGCAAACATGTGGAAGAAGGTGCTCTGGTCAGATGAGACCAAAATTTAACTATTTGGCCTAAAAGTAAAACACTATGTGTAGCGGAAACTAACACTGCACATTACCCTGAACACACCATCCCCACCGTGAAACATGGTGGTGGCAGCATCATGGTGTGGGAATGCTTTACTTCAGCAGGGACAAGGAAGCTGGTCAGAGTTGATGGGAAGATGGATAGAGTCAAATACAGGGCAATCTTAGAAGAAAACCTGTTAGAGTCTGAAAAAGACTTGAGAATGGGTCTGAGGTTCACCTTCCAGCAGGACAACGACCCTAAACATACAGCCAGAGCTACAATGGAATGATTTAGATCAAAGCATATTCATATGTTAGAATGGCCCAGTCAAAATCCAGAACTAAATCCAATTGAGAATCTGTGGCAAGACTTGAAAATTGCTGTTCACAGACGCTCTCCATCCAATCTGACAGAGTTTGAGCTATTTTGCAAAGAAGAATGGTAAAAATGTCACTCTCTAGATGTGCAAAGCTGGTAGAGACATGCCAGAAAATTTCAAGGGGTATGAATACTATTGTAGTAGAATTGGTTCTTCATAAATGTTCCAATTCATCCCAGGTCATGATTGGCGATAATAGAAAGCAGAAATTAAAGGTATGAGGTCTTTTTTCTTTAAACTATTAACAATTCAATTTATCGGCAGTAAACATAATTGATTAGCAAAACTGGCATTATTGGTAACTATGACATAACTGTGTTTAATAGGTTGAAATAATCTAGGCCAAGCACTGTTGCCCATGGAAATCCACTACTGCTGGAAAAAAAAGCTTTGCTCATACAGGGATCAAGCCCAAGAGCATGGTGTTATTAGCACTACACTGTAACCAACTGAGCTATAAAGCTCAGTCTCCTGCATCAAAAGCCAGACAAAGCTGACAGAGGTCTTTCCGGGCTTTAAAGTGGTTCTAAAGCCTAAAAGTTTTTTGCCTTAATGCATTCTCTGCATTAAAGGCCAAGTTCACCTTTGTTCACCATTTGTTTTTCTAAATTCCTAAATTCCAGTTTCCTTATGTACCAATATACAGTAGCATTAATGTTCGTCTTTTGCAAAAATTTCTATTTATTCTACACACACTTACCTCACTGCCTTCATAGCTGTTTAAAAACACTGCACGATTACCTCTGCCTTACTTCCTGGACAGACTGTAGGTCATGACACAGGAAGGAGTTGACCGGCTGATCTCATTAGCATGCACCCTGTGTCCTGTCAGAAAGCTGCTACTCATCACAAAGTGCAACAGAAGTGACGTTCTGTTGCGGTCATCTTGGTACACCCGCACACACCTGCAGTTAGCCTACAGTCAGAAGGCGGCAAGCGGACATCTTTTTACACCCACCGAAGTCTTGCATTTCACACATATTTTTACCAGTAAACTGAGCTTATATAGTCTAATAGAGTATTTTGAAATCCGTGACACTGTTTTGATGTTGAATTTTAAAAGCAGCGGCAAACAAGCTGGCTCTCAGAGTTTTGCTAATCTGACAGAACACAGCTGCTTTTGAGATTCAACATCAAAACAGCTTGACGGATTTCCAAATCCTGAGTTTCACGATATAAGCTCAGTTTACTGGTAAAAATAAGTATGAAATACAAGACTTCAGTGAGTGTAAAAGGATGTCCGCTTTGCGACTTCAGACTGTAGGTTTAGTGCGGCCTAGTGTGGGTGCCGGTGTAACAAGATGGCCGTGACGGAACGTCACTTCTGTTGCACTTTCTGATGGGTAGATAGAACACCCTGCATCCTCTACCCTCAGCTGGTCAACTCCTTCCTGTGTCACGCATGACCTAACTAAAATCTGTCCAGGAAGTAAGGCAGAAGTAATGTTTTTAAAAGTCCATAAAGACAGTGAGGTAAGCATGAGTAAAATCAATGGAAAGCTGTTTTATTTTTGCAAAATAAGTACATTAATGCTATATTGGTACATAGGGGGGCTGGTATTTAGAAAAAAAAATTAAAAGGTGAACTCGGCCTTTAAGGTAAATAAACATCCTAAACATCCTGTGTCCAGGATCTTCCCCTGCCCCCCCCCCCCCTTATTCTTACCTGAAGCCCGATTTCGATCCAGCGATGTGCACAGTAGCCATTGTCTCCCTCCTCACCGGGCAGATTGATAGCAGCAGGAGCCATTGGCTTTTGTTGCTGTCAATAAAATCTTATGATGATTGAGCAGGGGGTGGGGCAAAGCCCCACTGCCTGTGTCTATAGACACAGATAGCGGGGCTTGGAAGTGAGAAAAAAATATATAAAACCTGAAGTGTTATCAAACCATTGGGTCCTGTGATGTGGTGCGACAAACTAAGTACTGTGAATAGTGGATCAGAACCCAGTGCAGCTGCTTGAGCATTGAGGAAAATGTAGCATTGGTAAGAGAAACTAATGAGCAGCGCTCAATGGGCTAAATCCAAACAGTATTGTATGGACAGTAGGCTGATATGATAAAATCAAAGATTTATTTGAAAATTTAAATGGACAAAGTCATAAAACACAATGATAGTGATAATGAAAAGTTAACAACACCACTATGAGCTCACAGGCTGGAGGGGTTAACTTCATCTATACTATAGTGACCAGGCTTAATTGAAACTAGACTAAATAAAAACTCATAATAAAGATACAATTAAAAATAATGATGGAAAAAAAAATTGGTAAAATAAGAACAAAACTAAAAATAATAATAAAAAATAAATAACATTAGAATAAAAAAAAATATAAAGATACCAATAATGATGAAAAAAATATATATATATATATATACACATACATATAACCCGGGCCACATTGGTATGTGGCACAAATAGGCCTTAGGCACATGGCATGTAAAGGGTAAACAATGCTGTGTCTTTCCAGTTCTTCATTTACCTTGATCAAAGATAGTCTCTGCCACAGACTAGGTATTGGAATTTGTTCAATAGTCTCTGCCACAGACTAGGTATTGGAATTTGTTCAATAGTCTCTGCCACAGACCTGTATAACCCCTCACTGGGTTGGCTCCCTCAGAAAGAACCGGCAGCACTGTGAGGTAGATTTTTGGGATCCGGGTACATCCTCCAATTCAGTCCTCAATTGCTCGGTCCCTTTCATCAGGCAAGGCAACACAGGATCATCCCTAGATCAGTAGGCCCCAGTAACTCCTGGGCCTACATCTCAGTTGCGAGGCCCCGGGCCAACGTGGCCCCGAGGCGGGAACTGCCAACACATCCCTGAGGCCAGGAGGGCCCTTAGGCAAGGATCGAAGAACGAACCTCACAAAATGGCGTCCGCCCCTTAAGTACCTTCTCCCAGCATGCACAGCGGGTTCACCACGCCCCCTGGGCTGCTTCTGGGAAAGAGGTTCCCAATACATCCAGCCTGTTGCCTTTCCAACCCTGACCAGCGGTGACAGCTGGGGGGGAAAATCACGCAACCAGCCAAACTGAAACGGCGCCACCATTTAAACAAATCTCTCTGGGCCAAACTTATGCCCAGACAACTATAATTTCAACATATAGCGCCCACTCATTGGGAGCAGGGCGCTACAGTAGTATTGTGTAAGGGACTCGTGTTTACCACCCACACGTTTAGTCCAGAATTTCATTAACAGTGAAGAACACCCATTAGCATACCGCACCTTGAAGCTAACCCCTGCAGAGAGGAACTATTCAATGGTAGAAAGGGAGTCTCTGGCCATAAATTGGTACTAGAGTCTTTGAGGTATTACCTTTTGGGCAAACACCTCCCATTCTCCTCTACAGTGGAAGGCTCAGAAGGAAGGGACCAATGCAAGGGTCAGAAGGTGGTTTCTGGCTTTGCAAGGCTTTATATTTTATGTAGAACACAGACACCATCCATAATCCTCCCAGCCAGTGTCTCACCTACCCTTTTCTCTATGCTCAGGCCTACAGGAAGGAGCATAGTTTTCCAACACATACCGTATAGGACCAGGGGCGGACTGACCATTTGGTTACTCGGTGGCCGCCCGAGGGCCCCGTGGTGGGGGGGGCCCGGGCCGGCTCAGTCCGCCCCTGAAGGTGCCCGCAGCCGCAGCTCATCGGTGGGCTGCCTGTTCTAAATTCGATCTCCCATGCCTCCTCCACTCCTCTCCCTTCTGTTATCTTCTTCCAACTCCTGGGGGGGGGGGGCGAGGCAATGCCGAGCGAGCAGCTGCCGGCCGTGGTTGCTCTGTGACAGGCCCGCCCCCAGGGGTGGACTGACCATTCAGGCTCTCGGGCTGAGTACACGTGGGCCGAGGGAACTATGAGAGGCTCCAGGCTGGATTCGGCTGTGGGATGGATGGCGACGGCGTGAACGGGCTCCTGGTCCTGAGAGGAGAGAGAGAGGGACCGAGAGAGCCCGGGGAGGAGGAGGACGATGGGAGGAGGGACCGGCGAGCAGCTAAGAACCGGCCGGAGTGTGACAGCCCGCCTTCTACACGGAGAAAAGTGAGACCACTCTGAGAGGAAACCTGTGTATGTGAGTGGGGGATGTACTGTACTTAAAAAAAAAAAAAAATTGTAAAATGCCAAGTCCTATGCATTGCCCCCATGTGTCATGTTTTCTTTATTGAATGCCATGCTGCAATCTGTGGAGACTTCACTTATAATCCTTTCCTTTGCTGTAACAATTTTATGAAGCATTTTTGTTCTGTATAATGGTGGGACATAGCAGACATACTGATCAACCCACCCTCTTTCTCTCAACCTCCCTCTCCCTACCGCCCCTCTCTCACTACCCCCAACTTTCTACACCCCCTCCTCCTCTCTCACTAGCCCCCCACTTCCTACACTCCCTCCCCCTCTCTCACTAGCCCCCCACTTCCTACACTCACTCCCCCTCTCTCACTAGCCCCCTCCTTCCTACACTCCCTCCCCTCTCTCACTAGCCCCCCCTCTTCCTACACCCCTCTCCCCCTCTCTCACAACCCCCCACTTCCTACACCCCCTCCCCCACTACACCCCCTCACCCACTTTCTACACCCCCCTCTCTCACTGGATGTAGCTTGAACGTGGGCGGGGAGACATGGGCGGAGACACAGGGTGCCCCATGATCTCCTTTTGCCCGGGGGCCCCATAAAATGTCAGTCCGCCCCTGTATAGGACACATGACATTGGGAAGGGAATGATGATGAAATGTCACGTGTCCTATACGGTATGTGTTGGAAAACTATGCTCCTTCCTATAGGTCTGAGCATAGGGAAAAGGTAGGTGAGACACTGGCTGGGAGGATTATGGATGGTGTGTATGTTTTACCTAGGGTTCACACATACACATGGTGAAGAGTTCTAGTGTGTGTGGCTGATCTGAAGAAAACTAACTTTTTGTTTTCTCAGAATCTTGAGTAGGTGTTGTTCTGGATCTCGGGCCAGGAATGTGGGAAATCGAGCACATCACTACTCTCCAGTGGCAGCCTTTATTCAGATTTGTTAATTTGCTACTATTTCAGTAGTTCCTCAGGCAATGGCCTCTCAAGAAGGGCTCTGTGGCGCAATGGATAGCGCATTGGACTTCTAGTTGGTGTAGCAATTCAAAGGTTGTGGGTTTGAGTCCCACCAGAGTCGCTTTTGTTTAGTTGTTGCTCATATTGACGTCCCTCACTTTTTGCGCTAATGCTATGAAGTAATGGCTTCCAGACATAGGGAAGCTGTAGACTCACAAAACAAATTAAAGGCTCCAGCCACACAGTCACATCATTCATTCACAGACGTGAAGTACCATCTTCCACTACAGCAGATGGACTTGTAGCTTTTATGGGCTGCGGGAGCGCTGATGAGTGCTCTCTTAGTCCACTGACCTGTTCTCCAGCTTTTAAACAGAAAGCCCATACAGAAGTACATGTCTGTAGGAGCCCACATTACACCCATGATCTACTAATCGCAGGTGCAATGGTTTCCAGGCTCCTGCAGGAAAAAATAATAAATGTACATTATTTCTCTGCATTTATTATTTTTTCTATAAAGGTGAACTTTAACTTTAGAGCCTAGTAAGTGTCGATCAGCAATATATAGTGCAATTTGTAATTCAAAAACTGTTTAATTCTTTTTATACATGTTTTTTATTTAAACAAAGAAATACATGATACGCCCATAATGTCCTCATCAACATGGGGATATGGTGCTTTATGGTGCTTTACCAGGAGGATCACACCTGGCAAGTTACGTCCCCATGTTGAGGGCATGTAGCCTGGTATGGTTCAGGAGCAGGGGGGCACAAGCTTGTCCCCCCCCCTTTCCTGGACTGCCAGGCTGCATGCTCAGATAAGGTTCTTGTGTAAATTTTTTAGGGAGCTTTATAATGATGTTTTGGTGGACCATGCAGAAAGAAAAATGGGCCTGGGGGTTCTTCCATAATTCATAACAGTCTTTGTCTGGTATAAATTTTAGGATGACCCCGCAAAAAACAAACAAAAAAAGGCATGAGGTCCCCCCAAAATTCCATACCAGACCCTTATCTAAGCATGCAACCTGACTGTCGAGCAAAGGGGGAGATGAGCATGTCCCCCCCCCCCCAAAATGAACCATACCAGGCCACAGGCCCCTTAACACAGGGGTTTTCTTTGCCAGGGAGGAGAGCCCCCTGGCAAAGCACCTTGTCCCCATGTTGATGAGGACAAGGGCCTCAATAACAACCCTGAACCAGGGCTGGGGGGCCTACGCAGTGTTGGATATATAAGAGAGCAAAGGGGCAGTTGCCCCCTACAAATATAATGTAAAACAATCTAAACAATTATATAAAATAATAAAACAATATTTAATATTAAAATAATATAAAATATATCATAATAAAATATGACTTTATTTTAATAAATGTATCTTGGGAAGTAATATTTTGCCGGCCATCATCTGTGACTGCGTGTGTGTGCATGCATGACCTCAAAATGACTTTGCGTCATGCATTTTTAAAATGTGTCACTATCATTGAGAATATAAACCAACCCTGTGTTTGAGGGGCCTTGAGAACCTGAAGTGCCCCAGGCTCCTTAAGGTTTAAATATGGCCCTAGGTCTGGGGGCAGGGAGCTTATTGCAATCAGAAATTCCCCCTTTAACAATAAGGGGTCACCCAGATACCATCTTTCCCCATGTGAATGAGTATGGGGTATATAGTACCTCTACTTACTCACATAAAAAATAAAGTGTATATTAAAACCACTGAGACAGTTCTTTATAAGTTCTTTGAAAAAAAAAAGACCCACGATGTACATTCACAATACCCAGTGCCCGCTGAAAGAAAAAGTTGACAACCTTAATTTCATGACACCACTCAACAAATGAGAGCTTTGCGAGCTGTCATCAAAAGGGGTGGGGATAGTGGTGACATCATTGCCCAAATATGATCATGGCCAAATTTGGGCAATGTTGTATGTGGTCAAATTTATGCAAGAATGTAGCCCCTCTGATCCCCACCCATTTGCTTACATGGCCGGTGATTTATGGCAAAATAAGTGAATGGACTGGGTGACGTCAGTGATTGGTAAGGACGTGATGGATGCAAGCACCCGTTGCTTTCTTAGCAACCATTGACAGACGGAAGCTGTCACATTCGTCCATGCTGAACACCCTAAAACACTGAGCTCATCCTTACTAATGTAGCGGGTATGTGCTTTTCTGTTTGAATCTGGTGGGGAAACTGTGATGTATGGTTCCCTGGGGCCCACCGGGTGGCGCTGTCACTTTGGGCCCGGGGTTGAGCCATCGTTGCAGTGTCGTACCTCTTTTGGCCTCTCTCGGCGGGTGTATGGTGGGGCGGGGGATCCCGCCATGCTTGCTGGGAGAGGGTATAAAGGGGGCGGCCATTTTTGGTGGCGGGAGTCGAGTCCCGGGCACCTTCAGCCTGAGGGCGGTGGTTCGTGTTGGGAGTCTAGGCGGCCTAGGCCTAGAGGACGTTCGGAGGTCGTGTTCCATCCCAGGCACCTTTAGCCTGGGGTAAGGTACTTGGATGGAGGTCTGGGACTGAGTGTCCCGGACTAAGGCTCCGCGAGGGATGGACTTCCCAGGGGACTCCGGGAGTGGGTACCCGAATCCAGTGGCGTAAGGGACCGGAGGGGGTACTTACCTGAAGACCTGGCGCAGCAAATTGCCAGTGATGGGTGAGCCTCCGGAGACCGCCTGTAGGGATGTCTTCCTCGATTGGGAGCAGGAATCTACTTCTAGGAAGGAAGTAAGAGAGTTCATTGTGCCTGGGCCTACTCACATCCACACCCCTTGTCTGTTCTTACTTTACGCTACCTGTACTGCTCTTGCAATCATATTTCTTGATCACAATCAGTCTATGTTGCTACAGTGTTGTTACATGTGCATTGTTACACCTTTCTCAGATATCCCTCCCTTTTTTGGGCCCCAGCGATCACTGGACAAACATCCTCTCACAGACTGTGCTTTGCATCTGGATTCCTGTGGGTGGCGCCCTCTAGCTCCGCTCCCTCAGCTCCCGAACTGGATGTCGTACATGCCGCCCTTTTGGCGACCAGCGAAGGGCCACTCAGCCCTTGGTAGTGGTGAGTACAGGGTCGTTTGCACCCTTCTGACCCCTTATACCCACCATTTGTCCATAGCCCCCCATTACTAGTAATAGACACCCTTTGTACTTATCTTCCTACAGATACCACAACCACGCATCAGCCCCTGAGGAAGCGAGTAGTAGCTCGCGAAACGCGTAGGGCACCAACGATGCGTTTTGTGTATTTGCCTTTGTTGAGGACTATGCTCTTCACAATTCATTCACCACCGGTTACATATAATATCGTCTGATATAGCAATTTTGCCTGTGCGCATGTACCCACGTGTTCAGCCTTTTATATTATTATCATTGTGCATGGATGTACCATATATGCTTTTGTATGTTCAATTGTTGTACCGATGTTGTTCTACATGGGCCACTATGCCTTGGGACATACAAATTTTTGTTGTCTCTGTTTTGTTATTACAGCTTTCATCACCAATAAATTGTTTTTTACTTATGCATTTTTGTGAATATATGCCCAACTCTAGTACCTCACTCAAAGTCCCAGGGCGACCTGCACTTTTGTGCTCCTTCTGTTCTCCTTTTTAGGGATGGAGGTGCCTGAGTGGCTGCATCACACCAGATCCCTCTTTTCTGTTCTTTGAGGGAGTCCAACTGATTGTGTTCACTTTTACATTGAGAAGAATAAAGGAGTGTTGGACTTTATTGGTGTGGGGCTCATTTACTGGCAGACACTGTTCAAGAAACCAGGAGGAGGCTCCAGATGCAGAACACCGACCCGAAGGTAAAAGAGGATTGTCTCCCACTACACCCACATCTGCAGTGGGAACATTGGCGTGGTGACCCTGCACTCTCTCCTCCAAGGTACCCCTAGACAAGAGCCAGAGACAGAAGAATTGATACTAGAGGGAGAGAGTGGAGGCCGCTACACGTGGGGGCTCGGGTCCGGTATGGTGTTCGTGCTATTACGGAGTTTGGACGTGTCTGCCCGGAGGAGTTCCGAGTAGGTCGGCCATATCATTGGCCAAAGTGCATCCCTGCTCGAAGTCGTGGACATGACCCAGTGAAGGGAAAGGCCCGCGCACAAGAGCGAGAAGAGGGGGGAGCCCAGCCATGTGAGGGACTACATGTGGGGGCTTCTATTTGCACTGCGCCATCAGGCACACCCTCCCTGCTAAGTTCGTGGGCGTGACTCAGGAAAGAAGAAAGCCCGTGAACTACAGTGCAGAGGGGAGGAGTCCAAGACGTGTGAAGGACTACACGTGGGGACTTTGGCACAAAAACTTGCAGTGCACCATGGACCAGCAGCAAGTCACCATGTTCGGACATACAGCGTGGATTCCACTTCACCCTTCTACCATGTCTTTGACTGCTGCTGCTCCGGTGACCGATACAGGGATCCGGCTAAAGCCCCGGGGACGATTCGCCCTGTTTTCATGCATGGAGGTTGGGGCCCTGGGTGTGATTTGTCCCGGCTGCTCAGGACTGGTGTGTCATCTGAAGCCATTCGGGCGATGCGAGGCCTGTGGGGAGTTCTTATTCGAGGCGAATTCAGTCATTGAAAAGCCAAGAACCATCTACCCCAGCCGTACCACAGGCAGCACCACTCAAGTTGGAGGAATCACCGCTTTGACAGCCATCCCTGTGCGCACTGCAGCAACCGCGGACGAGGTCGTGAGTACTCAAACACGGGAGAAATCCGAGGATGCTGACTCGGTCACCACTGTCTCACAGCGTCCACCACCAAAGAGAAAGACCGGCATGGTAGCCCCGTCCAGCGGTTGCGGTGGACCATCTCGCCTGCCTACGCCCGGCCCGGATGGATCTGGTGAGAAGAGTTCCGGACGTCCGGCCTCAAGAAAAGGGCGAGGTAAGCCAGGCGGAGGGACTTGGTGTGTGGGGGCGGAGGTGTCGGGGATTTACAGCCCTGTGTGTCCGTGGGGGGTGGTAGTCCCGTTTCCACTACGGGCTACATACCCGCGGAGGAGTGTGACACCTCCGACCTAGAGTCGCTCTCTGAAATGGGAGATGATGTCGCCATTGACGAACTGTTTGCTCAAAAGGGCTGAGACAAAGTGCCTCTCGCCTCGTCCCGCAAAACCAGGGACCCACCCATGTCTACAGGGGATAGTACACCTCGGGTGGAGGCACCAGCGCCTGAGGAGGGGTTCCGCCCCCAGCCTACTCTCACATCCCCGGTGCCACCTGTTGTCAGTACCGGGGAGAAGAGACTGTTGTTGCGGGCACCTATGCCCAGAACGGAGGTGATCAGATCACCTCGCCACCCGGATGCCATAGTCTTGCCAGGTGAAGGGGACAAAGCCACCATGCCTCCACTCCCGAGACTACAATGCCTGTTTTGTCAAAAGGTTGCTGCTGAATATGGGTGGGAGTACCCATACCTGTCCAAAGAGTTACTATATGAAGTAGAAGTTTGCCGGGAGCGGTGGTACAATGACTTTGTGTGGACCCACATTCAAGTCCCACACGCCCGCAGGTACCTTGCATGCTCCCCCAAGGCATCTCAGCGCTTTAAAGATTGCAAGGCAGAGTGGATGTTGGGGCGGCATATCCACGCGGACAAGGTGCTGATTCGACGCAAGGGGAAGATGTCGAATACCAAATAGAGACTCTGGATCAGCATCTGAAACCCCTTGTCCTGCCGCACCCCCGTTTCTATCTATAGGAGTAGAGAGACTCCGTTTTGTTCTTTACACTGCTGAACTTTCCGGGGTTCGTTGTTCTTGTTACCCAAAGGAGTTGAAGGACTGTTCCTGTTTGTTCTTCAATTTTCCAACAAGCAATCACAGACTCTGGGGTAGATAGGGCCCAAAGAAGAAGGAAAGTTCCACAAGTGCAGTTACCGCGGTGCTGTCACCAGGTGGCAGTGTCGTGCATCGGCATTCACTGTTCACACACACACTTTTTGAAGGAAAGGATTTCTCTGCGGAGAAGTTTTTTCGTTCTTACACGAACATATGTGTCAGGAATTTGTGTGTTTAACTTTTCTTTTCCCCTCTGCAGGAGAGCATCCCATCAAGACCACTAAGAATGGGGTGGGTCTTAGCCAGGATGGGTGGGGAGAGATGTTATGTGAAAATGTGATTTCAATGTTGTTGTTATGTGTTGTTGTTTCCCTTTCCCTCCCTTTTCATGTGAGGCTCAGGCACAACTGCTCTAGCTAGTTTTAGTTTTCTAAAGTTTGTTCTTGTAATTTTTAGTCGGTTTCTGGATTGGACTATGTCAGCCATTGAGGGCATGGTTTGTTCCAGACACTGGGGACCAGTGTCAAACCACCAGGGGGAGAGTGTAGCGGGTATGTGCTTTTCTGTTTGAATCTGGTGGGGAAACTGTGATGTATGGTTCCCTGGGGCCCACCGGGTGGCGCTGTCACTTTGGGCCCGGGGTTGAGCCATCTTTGCAGTGTCGTACCTCTTTTGGCCTCTCTCGGCGGGTGTATGGTGGGGCGGGGGAACCCGCTGTGCTTGCTGGGAGAGGGTATAAAGGGGGCGGCCATTTTTGGTGGCGGGAGTCGGGTCCCGGGCACCTTCAGCCTGAGGGCGGTGGTTCGTGTTGGGAGTCTAGGCGGCCTAGGCCTAGAGGACGTTCGGAGGTCGTGTTCCATCCCAGGCACCTTTAGCCTGGGGTGAGGTACTTGGATGGAGGTCTGGGACTGAGTGTCCCGGACTAAGGCTCCGCGAGGGATGGACTTCCCAGGGGACCCCGGGAGTGGGTACCCAAATCCAGTGGCGTAAGGGACCGGAGGGGGTACTTACCTGAAGACCTGGTGCAGCAAATTGCCAGTGACGGGTGAGCCTCCGGAGACCGCCTGGAGGGATGACTTCCTCGTTTGGGAGCAGGAATCTACTTCTAGGAAGATAGTAAGAGAGTTCATTGTGCCTGGGCCTACTCGCATCCACACCCCTTGTCTGTTCTGTTCTTTGAGGGAGTCCAACTGATTGTGTTCACTTTTACATTGAGAAGAATAAAGGAGTGTTGGACTTTATTGGTGTGGGGCTCATTTACTGGCAGACACTGTTCAAGAAACCAGGTGGAGGCTCCAGATGCAGAACACCGACCCGAAAGTAAAAGAGGAATTGTCTCCCACTACACACACATCTGCAGTGGGAACATTGGCGTGGTGACCCCACACTCTCTCCTCCAAGGTACCCCTAGACAAGAGCCAGAGACAGAAGAATTGATACTATAGGGAGAGAGTGGAGGCCGCTACACTAACAATTATAAATTTGAATGAACATTCTGAAACATTGGAAAAAAAATTAACAATATTCCACTGGTGTACAGCCAGCTTTACAGGAAAAATCAAGTTTTCCTTATTACATCAGCAATTACATCAGATTTCAGTATTTAGCATGGGAGCTTTGCCATTTGCATTTGCTGAGAGGTTAAACACAACAGGCCACCTGGCCTCTAAACTACTAATAACGTCTAACCTTAAACCTTTCCTGACACTTAATGCAGTTCCTACATTAATTCTTTCTCCATCAATACACCTAAACCTTATGTCAGGGCAAAATATATAAAAAAAAACTGTAGTACATTAATACATGAATATTCTCCTTTGTTTTATCCCCTTAAAAATGCTGCATGCACAGAAGAATACCTGTAGATCTGCCAAAAATCCAGTGAGCTCCTAACTTCCTGTTTGGCTGACAACATTGCTTCTGCTTTACTGAAATCCCTAGCAGTGTTTTTACCCTTATCTATTGGACTTGTTGAAGTTTTCTCATTATGAGTGCTCCAGAAGAGAAGTGCAATAGACAAAAGCTCATCATTATAGGGTAAGAATAAAGCATTTCTGATAGTGTTTCCTAATTTGCTTTCCTATTTAATTTTGGTATTGTGGTTGTTGCTGGGTTGTTGTTGTTGTTGTTGTTACTAATGATTAGTAACCAGGGCCGTCGGAACAGGACCGGCAAAACAAGCAATTGCTTGGGGCCCCGAGCTGGCCTGGGGCCCCAGCCTAGGGTGCCTGCCTGCTGCCTGTCACTGTCCTGGATTTCCGCCCTGAGCCGATCCGCGGATTGCGGCCATAGGAAAGGCTGCGGCTCCGGCCTAGCTCCGGAGCGGCGGCCATCTTGGTACACCCGGCGGCAGCGGCCGAGGTGAGATGTGGGGACTGGAGTTGTGGACATTACAGGGGGGGAGATGATGTGGATATTACAGTGGGGGAGATGATGTGGATATTACAGTGCGGAGTCCCCCTGTCCATCCCACGGTCCCCCTGTCCATCCCACAGTCCATAAACAGTCCTAAACAGCATCTTAATGTTAATGTGAGTGTGTATGTGTTTTAAGTATGTTGGATTATATGCAACAGCAGTATTTGCACTGTAAACTTTTTTATTTATATAAACTGTATCGCTATGCTGTGGCTCCTGTAGGCTTTGCGTGAGTGTGTGGGGGGGGGGGGGCTCCATGTCCATTTTGCTTGGGGCCCCCAAATTCCTTCAAACGGCCCTGTTAGTAACTAGAGGTTGTTATGAATTAATTGTTTGATTTTGCTGATGAGGTGGTGAACCATTTTTCTGTTGCCACCATGTCTATAATGGTGGCAGCAACTCCAGCATGTAAACGAACTCCTGGCTTTCTGGTAAAAGTGATTTGGATGCCTGTAAAGCCACTTGATCCCGTCTGCACTGCTGGGAATGTGCCCCCACTGCTGCTTGACTCCCATCTCCAAGCATGTGCCCCAGGCTCACTCCTCCCTCTAGGATGCCCAGGACCTCCATGGCATGTGTCAGGATGCAGGGCGTCGGGAGAACATCGATTCGTTGGTTTCTCCTGGGTAGTATGAACCTGTAAGCGCTCAGCTCTAAGCACTTCTGAGTTCAAAACTGTCAAACCCTGGCCGCTCTAAGCAAAAAAGAAGCTGATGTAGCACAGTCTGTTTAGTTGGGTTCAGCAGACTGCAAAGGTGACATTAGGAGTCTAATAGAGGTCTAATAGATCGCCTGCCCTCGGCTATCACACAGGGAACTTTTCAGCCACCTGTTTAATAAAATAAAGTTAAATTAAAAATGTGTAATAAAAGAAATAAAAACACCCTAATATTTTTTAAAAGCCCCTTGTCCCCCATACAAATGAACACAAACACAAGGTTTGGGTGCATATTTGTATGAAAATTACAATTACGCCACACATATTAGATATCGCTGCATACACCATAGAGTGCAATAAATCTAGTATACACAATTAACTCCAAACTTATGACCAATAAGTTATTTAAAACTTTGCCTATGGATACATTTTGGTATCATAGTTTTTCACCAGTTCATGGGCCCACTCAGTTTTGGGGATTGGCATATTTGGTATCTATTAACAGCCTTGATTTTAAAAATTTTACCAAAAAGTTGTGGATTATATTGTGTTTGGGTGCCCTAAAATTAATATAAATGTATTTTTTACCCAAAAAATATAGTAGCAAAAAAAATCACAACTACCATAGTTGCATTCTACATGGCCTCTGCTTTGAGAATATTTTTTATGTTTTGGGGTTTTAGGCAAGATTTTAAGGAAAAAATGTGCGCACAAAATAAAAAAAAATGTCTCTGGCAGCAAAAAGGGTTAATGCAATTAAAGATTCTGGTACTAAAACTCCAATTGTAGATAGCAGCGCCTGTCATGTCATGTGCACTAATGCTGGTAGTTTAGGTAACAAGCTTTGTGAGTTGACAGTGTCTAGGGATCACTTGAGATTACAGAGATGTTGTTCAGGGATTCAAATGAGTGGGAAATAAGTATACCAGAGTGCCTAGCATTACAAGAAAGACAGAGGAGGAAAGAGGGGAGGTGGAGGTGGCATTTAGGTCAAGAATAGAAAAAAAGGAACATTAATTATGAAAAAGAAGGAACGACTTGAAACCTTTCTGGGCCTGCAAACAAAGCGAAGAGGGATCTTCCTTAAAGTTGGCCATACACCTTATAATTTCATTTGAATGTTTGTTTGAAACTGAAAGAAGGGTGAAAAACTATGGTATGGGAATTGTCTGTTGGTCATGCTTTAAAACCTTATACAGGTCATTGGTTTAGATCTTTCCATTATTGAGCCAATCCAGGTATGGATATTTTTACATACAGTGTCTTGAAATGTATTCATACCCCTTGACATTTTCCACATTTTGTCATGTTACAACCAAAAACGTAAATGTATTTTATTGGGATTTTATGTGATAGACCAACACAATGTGGCACATAATTGTGAAGTGGCACATAATACGTTTTTGGTTGTAAAATGGCAAAATGTGTCAAATTTCAAGGGGTATGAATACTTTTTCTAGGCATTGTAGTTACAGTATTTGAGTTTGGAGCAATGTAACTATGCATATACTATACCTGTAGGATCCCCATGGAAGCTGGAAATCACTGTCTTAGGCACCCCTACCCCAGTGATCTCCACTAGCTTCCAGGGTCCTGTCAAGCAGCTGTCATGCTGCACTGTGGACACAGGAGGCGGCTTGCTCTCAATGAATGCAAAACATTCTCTGATTCGATGAGCTGGAGATCTTGACATCACAGTCCCGCCTCTCCACCTGGTCTAATGAAAAAATGTAAAATGTTCTCTGAATGGCACCTGTTCAGAGTGAGTCGCCTCCTGTGTTCCCAATGCAGCAGGGCAGCCATTCGACACGGGACCTAGAAGCAATGCCTAATACAGTGACCACAGCTTCCATGGGAGTCAGTTAGGTATGGTATATGTATAGTTACTATGGCCCAGGTGTTAAAATATCTATACATGGAATTCTTTTTTAAAATTTCACCCATACCTGCTACTTGAATTGAATCCCAGACAAGTTAAAGCAGAGTTCCACCCAAAAATGGAACTTCCACTTTTCGGAACCCTCCCCCCCCTCCGGTGACACATTTGGCACCTTTCAGGGGGGAGGGGGTGCAGATACCTGTCTAAGACAGGTATTTGCACCCACTTCTGGGCATAGACTCCCGTGGGAGTCTACGCCACTTCCTGTCCCCCCCCCCCGAGAGATCGGGGACCAGTGACGGCGCGCAGTGACATGCGCAGTAGGGAACCGGGCAGTGAAGCCGCAAGGCTTCACTTCCTGATTCCCTCACCGAGCATGGCGGCGGCAGCATCCGAGGCCTGAGCGATTGCTCAGCCTCGTCTGCCGACATCGCGGGTGCGCTGGACAGGTAAGTGACAATTTTTTAAAAGTCAGCAGCTGCAGTATTTGTAGCTGCCTGCTTTTAAAAAAACAATTTCGGATGGACCTCCTCTTTAAGGTTGCACATTACAACATGCTCAGTTTTTCTCAAGTGGAAATCACACAGAACTTCATTCAGTCAGACAAGAAACAATTTTCATTCTACTTCTTTCAAATTTCCTTGATTTGCAGATTTGACCCCATTAACCATTAGAAAATCAAAAGAATGCGTCAAAATCAAAAATGTTGGAAAAAAATTCTACTGGTGTATTGTAAGATTTTTTGTGTAGTACACAGGTCTCCAGGACAGTCTGATGATTTTGATAGCCTGTTGATTGTCTATATAACTCAAATGACAACAACATGGGAGGTTTTAATCATGGGTGCCTTTAACATGCACTAGAGTTTTCAAACTGTGCTTACAAGCAGGAGTAGATGCATTGGGGGCAACGAAAGGGATTTTCTCTAAAGCAGTTACTAAAAAAAACAATCAGAGATAATGATATCCTAGACTTAGTACCGACAAATGGTGATTGATTGTCTTAGGCTGAGGTTGGGGAAATTTTGGTTTCTAGTGATCACCAACATTTTTGATTTGATATTAGAACAAAAGCAAAAAGATCAAATAAAAAAGCGAAAGTTTTAGATTTCAAAAGGGGAAATTTGGCTGCAATGGGTGAAATTAATTAAAAGTTGGAGTAAAACAGCCATACTGGAATCAACTAGATTATTATTATCATTATTATTATTATTACAATATATAGGATTTACATAGAAACCAACAGTTTCAGCACTGTACAAAATAAAGGGGTCGGTACAGTTACAATACAATTCAAGACAAGGGGTTTCGTGAGAGCTTACAATCTAAAAGGAAGGAGCAAGTGATACAAATGGTAGAGGCTGTGAGTGAATGAGTGCATGGAGAAAGGAAAAGGTTGGTTTTTAGATAAGGGGATAGGCTTCCCAGAAGAGATGAGTTTTCAGGGATCGTCTAAAGCAGTGACTCTCAACCTTCCTAGTGCAGTGACCCCTTGATAACATTTCCCAAGTTGTGGGGACCCCTAACAGTAAAATTATTTTTGGTAGTGTGGGTTGTCGGCACCCAAGGCAAGACAAGTAATTTGCGCCCCTAACCCACGGACATTTATCGCTCCCTGAGTCCCTTCCACTCGTACAGTATTGAACCCCTTTATGGTACATTTTAGGATGTAGCACTCTTTCTCTTTGTTCTCCTTTTATCTCTCTCTATTCTAATTTCTTGTTTTTTTCCCCCCATCTCTCTCTCTAGCCCTCTTTCTTGTTCTTTCTCTTAATCTTTCTCTCCCTTTTTCTTTGTTCCTCTCCCTTCCATGTATTGACTATCTTTATTCCTTACTCCTTGGTGGGGAGGGGGGGGATTGGGATGAGTGACAGTACCCGGCTGGGAGAGCGGTGCGGGCTTCAGGAACAGCCCAGGATTTGGTGACCCCTGGCAAAACGTCATTTGACCCCCGAGGGGGTCCCGACCCCAGGTTGAGAACCACTGGTCTAACGGAAGACAGTGGGAGATAGCTGGAGAAATTGGGATAGGGGCTTTCAGAGGATTGGAAAAGCTCAGGAGGTCTTGGGAGGAGTGAAGAGAACAGTTTGTATGATATATTGAGATTAGATTGGTAATGTAGCTGGAGGAAGAGTTGTGGATGGCTTTGTATGTTTTTGTTGTGTAGTACCTTTCATTTTATTCATTGGGCCACTGATTGTTTGTCCACCTTACCAACAATGTAGGGTGGCAGCAGCTTTCATGCTAGCCTGAAGGGGGGATAGCCTGTGCAGAGGTAGGCCAAGAAGGAGGGGGTTTCAATAGTTGAGGCGAGAAATACCAAAGAAGAGAAATAAAGTAGCTCGGTGGTGTCATTGGTTAACAAGGGGTGAATTTTGAAAATGTTACTGAGGTCAAGGTGGAAAGAATTGGATAGAGATTGGATGCAGGGTCATAAGAATAAGTCAGCACCCAGGATTAGACCTAACATCTGGGTGTGAGGGGAGGGACTAATGGTTTTCAATCGATTTCATTTAAAAAGTTGATTATGGGGGCAAAAAGGGGAGGAAAAATTTAGGGAAATTGAGTTTTAAAGACTGGTGTGACATCCATGATGATATGTCAGTTAGTAAAGTAGTGCTGCGGGAGGAGAATGAAGGGGTGAGGTTAGGAGTTTAGAGATAGATATGGGTGTCAGCATAAAGATGGTATTGGAAGCCATGGAAGGCTATCAACTGACCAAGGAAGGAGGTGTAGACAGAGAATGGAAGGGGTCCAAGGACAGGGCCTTGGGGTGCCCTATGGGTAGAGGAAGAGGAAACAAGGAGATAGAGTTGTAGGTAGTGATGAGCCGAACACCCCCGGGTTCGGTTCGCACCAGAACCCGCGAACGGACCGAAAGTTCGAACGAACATTAGAACCCTATTAAATACAATGGATGCGAACGTTCGAATTCTAAAGTGCTAATTATAAAAACTATTATGCATGTTATTGTCCTAAAAAGGGTTTGGGAACCCGGGTTCTGCACCAGGGGACATGTATCAATGCAAAAATAAGTTTTAAAAACGGTCGTTTTCCGGGAGCAGTCATTTTAATGATGCATAAAGTGAAAAAAAAAAAGTCAAATATTCCTTTAAATATCGTACCTGGGGGGTGTCTAAAGTATGCCTGTGAAGTGCCACGTGTTTCCCGTGTTTAGAACTGTCCCTGCACAAAATGACACTTCTAAAGGAAAAAAAAGCCATTTAAAACTGCTTGCGGCTTTAATGTAATGTCTGGTCCCGGTAATATGGATGAAAATCTTTAAGAAAAATGGCATAGCTACCCCATGACCCCCCCCCTACCCCAGCCCATTACCAGCCCCTTTGGGTCTTGTATGGATATTAAGGGGAACCCCGCACATAAAATAAAAAAGGCCCTATATACTCTGAACAGCCGTATACAGGCGGTGCATACAAGACAGGGACTGTAGGTTTGTTCTTATGTAGAATCTGTTTGTAATTTTGAACAGGTACATTGTTGAAGTGTAGCTCCAGACCAAAAATCTATTTTTAAACTTTTTGGAAAACATAGGTAAGGGTTATCACCCCTGTAACATTTGTTTTGCTGTCTGTGCCCCTGTTCAGAACATTTCACCTCACTTTCCGTCCTAATGACAACTGTTTTTGAAATGTGGTGTTTTTCTTGAAACAAGGATTGCTGATAAAGCATCAGTACAGAGGAGACACCTTTCTCCCATATTTATTCTTACAGGAGAGAATTTTCCTTCCTAGTGGTAGATTTCCTCTCACTTCCTGTTGTCTTCTTGCGTTTGCAAGTAGGAGTCGTTTGTAAGTTGGATGTTTGAAAGTAGGGACCTGCCGTATATACTCTGCAGAAATAGGCCCCTTAGTTGTTGGTGTTGGCACAACACTGTAAGCACTCACAGTTACTCTTGGTTGGTGCTGGAACGCCCTGCTGTCAACTATTATATCAGGAATTTTAATTACATATAATTGTTGAACAGTGGTAGTAAAAATTGGGCCTTTGATGGTGGTGCTGGTGCCACAACACTGTAAGCCCTGACAGTTACTCTTGGTGGGTGCAGCAATGGGCCCTGCTGTGAATTATTAGATCAAGAATTGTAATTACATGCCCCTGTTGAACAGGGGCTGAAAAATTGGGCCTTAGGCACTGGTGGCACAACACTGCAACCCTTCACAGATACTGTACTTGGAGCACAGCAATGAGCCCTGTTGCAAAGTATTGCTTCAAAAATTGTAATGACACGCCCCTGTTAAACAGGGGCTGAAAAATTGGGCCTTAGGCACTGGTGGCACAACACTGCAACTCCTCACAGATACTGTACTTGGAGCACAGCAATGAGCCCTGTTGCAAAGTATTGCTTCAAAAATTGTAATTACACGCCCCTGTTAAACAGGGGCTGAAAAATTGGGCGTTAGGCACTGGTGGCGGCACCCATAAACAAAAATGATCTTCCAAGCTATCATCATCAATCGTATCATTGAGGACTCGGAGGAGGAGGATAGCCAGTCAACATAACAGCACAGGCACTCAGCATCAGCATCAGTCTTGAAGGGATGTGACATTTTAAAATCAATTAGTCTGTTATATCAGCATCAGGTGTGTGGTAGCTGGTGGTGATCCAAGACTGGTTCATCTTGATGAAAGTCAGTCGATCAACCGAGTCGGTGGACAGGCGCACCCTGTGATCCGTGACAAATCCTCCAGCAGCACTGAATGTGCGTTCCGAAAGAACGCTGGATGCAGGACAGGCCAGTAGCTCAATTGCATACTGTGCAAGCTCTGGCCAGTGATCCATCCTCAAGACCCAGTAAGCCAGAGGATTTTCGGTGGGGAAGGTGTCCAAGTCTGACCTTGCCCCTAGATATTCCTGCACCATGTTTATCAGACGCTGGCGATGGTTGCTGGAACCGATCATACTTTGGGGCTGCGGACTAAAGAATTGTCTGAACGCATCGGTCAGACGGCCACCTTCCCCACCGCTCCTTCTTTGACTGGCCGAAGCCTCAGCAACTCGTTGTCCAGGACCAGGAGTTTGCAACCTCCCAGTCTCTGGGAACGCGTTGCACAGACCTTTCTGCAAGGCCTCCCGGAGTTGTCTCATCCTCTGCTCCCTCTGCGACGGTAACATAAGGTCCGCAACCTTACCCTTGTACCGTGGATCAAGGAGAGTGGCCAGCCAGTAATGGTCCCTCTCCTTGATCCGAAGAATACGAGGATCCTTCCGCAGACTTTGCAGGATCAGGGAGGCCATGCAGCGTAGGTTTGCTGAGGCATTCGCTCCGGAGTCCTCTGGGTCACTAAGGACGACATGATCCGCAGCCACCTCCTCCCAGCCACGTACAAGTCCACTGGTTTCTTGGGACTGTAAATCATCCCTAAAAGACTGCTGCTGATGATGCTGAGTGCCAGCCTCCACCTCCATGCTGACACAATCCTCCTCCTCCTCCTCCTCCTCCTCCTCCTCCTCCTCCTCTTCCTGTGCGATGGGTGGGACAGAAGGAACACTGTCTGGGTAAAGGGGGCCTTGAGAGGCAAGGAAGTCCTCCTCTTCCTGCCTCTGTTCTGCCTCAAGTGCCCTGTCCATTATTCCACGCAGCGTGTGCTCCAACAGGTGGACAAGAGGTACAGTGTCACTGATGCATGCACTGTCACTGCTCACCATCCTCGTGGCCTCCTCAAATGGTGCCAGGACAGTGCATGCATCCCTGATCATGCCCCACTGGCGTGGAGAAAAAAAACCAAGCTCCCCTGACCCTGTCCTGGTGCCGTAGTCGCACAGGTACTCATTGATGGCCCTCTGCTGCGTGTGCAGCCGCTGCAGCATGGCCAACGTTGAGTTCCACCTGGTGGGCATGTCACATATAAGGCGGTTCTTGGGCAGGTTCAACTCCTTTTGCAGCTCAGCCAGGCGAGCACTGGCATTATAAGATCTGCGGAAATGCACACAGACTTTCCTGGCCTGCCTCAGGACATCCTGTAAGCCCGGGTACCTGCCCAAGAAGCGCTGCACCACCAGGTTAAGGACGTGAGCCACACAGGGCACATGGGTCAGTTGTCCCTGTCGGAGGGCGGAGAGGAGGTTGGTGCCATTGTCGCAAACCACCATTCCTGGCTTAAGCTGGCGTGGCGTCAACCACCTCTCGGCCTGGCCCTGCAGAGCAGACAGGACCTCTGCCCCAGTGTGGCTTCTGTCCCCCAAACACACCAGCGCAAGCACGGCATGGCATCTTTTTGCCTGCGTACTTGCGTAGCCCCGTGAACGGCTACGGAGCACCGCTGGTTCATAGGACAAACCACAGGAAGAGGCCATGGAGGAAGAAGAAGAGGAGGGGGTGGAGGAGAGAGGTGTGTCACAACCAGTAGTAGCATTTTGGAGGCGTGGCGGTGGGACAACCTCCAACACTACTGCACCTTGTCCTGAATCCTTCCCAGCTGCCAAAAGAGTGACCCAATGGGCCGTGAAAGAAAGGTAACGTCCCTGTCCATGCCTGCTGGACCATGAGTCAGCGGTAATATGCACCTTACCGCTGACCGCCCTGTCCAGCGAGGCCAAGACATTGCCTTCCACATGCCGGTAGAGAGCCGGAATAGCCTTCCGTGAGAAAAAGTGGCGTTTGGGAACCTGCCACTGAGGAACCGCACATTGCACAAACTCACGGAAGGGGGCCGAGTCTACCAACTGAAAAGGCAGCAGTTGAAGCGCTAGCAATTTAGCCAAGCTAGCATTCAACCGCTGGGCATGTGGATGGCTGGGAGTGAACTTCTTTCGACGGTCCAGCAGCTGGGGCAGGGAAATTTGCCTGCTAGAATCGGACGTCGGTGTACTGCTAGCAGAGTGGGCGCAAGTACTTGGCTGTGACACACCTAATTCTACACCTTCATTCCTCTCAGTGCATGTTTCAGAGAGGACTGAAGTTATAGTGGGGTTGGAGATCCCAGCTGATGCGGTGCAAGGAGAGGTCCGCTTGGTTCTTTGGTGTGGGTCTTTGAGGTAGGCTTGCCAACGAGCTGCATGGCAGGTCAACATATGTCTGGTCAGGCATGTGGTACCCAAGCGGCTGATGTTTTGGCCACGCGATATACGCTTGAGACATATGTTGCAAACAGCAGCTGTGCGATCTGATGCACTAGCCTCAAAAAAGGCCCACACCAAAGAACTTTTTGAATGACGGGCAGAGGCAGCGCCCTGCACAGGCGGAGCTCTGCGGTGTGATTCCGTCGGTGTACTGCCCTTACGCTGGCCACCAAAGGGCATCCTGCCTCGTTGGAGATGTGCCTCCTCCTCATCCTCCTCCTCCTCCTCTCTCCTATTAGGCACCCACGTGGAGTCATTGACCTCATCATCCCCTCCCTCCTCATCACTGGAGCCAATCTGGCAGTATGCTGCAGCTGCTGGAACATGACTGCCAGATTGGTGTCCTTCTTGAGCATCCCCTCTGTCTGCTCTCACGCTACTGCCTTCCTCTAGCTGGGTTTCATCATCAGACCCTTCGAAACGCTGGGCATCCTCCTGGAGCATGTACCCAACACTGTGCTGAAACAGTTCGGGGGACTCCTCAGGAGGAGGACATGGTGGGTCTAGGGAAGGAGTGACTGATGATTTGTCTGACATTGATACCAGGGAAGACGACGCTTTGGCAGCTGCTTTTCCAGTACCCTGAGCCTGGGTGAGAGAGGATGAGGAGGAGGAGGAGGGCTTGGTCATCCACTCTACCAAGTCTTCGGCATGATGTGGCTCAACATGTCCAGCTGCCGAAAAGAAGGACAAGCGTGTCCCATGGCCATGTGCTGATGACAATGCACCGCGTCCACGACCAGCACTGTTGCCCCCAGACACAGAGCCTGCTTGCCCTCTTTTATTGCCTCCTGACTGTCTGCCCCTCCTTGTTTGCCTTCCAGACATTCTAATAGATGGCCTGCAGGGAGATGGGAAAAAAGCAATAAGGGCTACCTTCAGGTGTCCTTCTCTGTCCCTTGAAACAAGGACTTTCACAGTGAAAGAAACTGACACTGTCCCTACCTAGAGTTTTCTGTCCCTAGAATAAATGTTTTTTTTAATCACAATATAGCACAAGGACAATTCACTCAATGTCTCTCCAGGTCCCTGGAAACAAGGACTTGCAGAGTGAAAGAAACTGACACTGTCCCTACCTAGAGTTTTCTGTCCCTAGAAAAAATGTTTTTTTTAAGCACAATATAGCACAAGGACAATTAACTCACTGTCCTTACAGGTCCCTGGAAACAAGGACTTGCAGAGTGAAAGAAAAAAAACACTCTCCCTACCTACAGTTTTCTGTCCCTAGAAAAAATGTTTTTTTTAATCACAATATAGCACAAGGAAAATTAACTCACTGTCCTTACAGGTCCCTGGAAACAAGGACTTGCAGAGTGAAAGAAAAAAAACACTCTCCCTACCTACAGTTTTCTGTCCCTAGAAAAAATGTTTTTTTTAATCACAATATAGCACAAGGAAAATTAACTCACTGTCCTTACAGGTCCCTGGAAACAAGGACTTGCAGAGTGAAAGAAAAAAAACACTCTCCCTACCTACAGTTTTCTGTCCCTAGAAAAAATGTTTTTTTTAATCACAATATAGCACAAGGAAAATTAACTCACTGTCCTTACAGGTCCCTGGAAACAAGGACTTGCAGAGTGAAAGAAACTGACACTGTCCCTACCTAGAGTTTTCTGTCCCTAGAATAAATGTTTTTTTTAAGCACAATATAGCACAAGGACAATTAACTCACTGTCCTTACAGGTCCCTGGAAACAAGGACTTGCAGAGTGAAAGAAAAAAAACACTCTCCCTACCTACAGTTTTCTGTCCCTAGAAAAAATGTTTTTTTTAATCACAATATAGCACAAGGAAAATTAACTCACTGTCCTTACAGGTCCCTGGAAACAAGGACTTGCAGAGTGAAAGAAACTGACACTGTCCCTACCTAGAGTTTTCTGTCCCTAGAATAAATGTTTTTTTTAAGCACAATATAGCACAAGGACAATTAACTCACTGTCCTTACAGGTCCCTGGAAACAAGGACTTGCAGAGTGAAAAAAAAAAAACACTCTCCCTACCTACAGTTTTCTGTCCCTAGAAAAAATGTTTTTTTTAAGCACAATATAGCACAAGGACAATTAACTCACTGTCCTTACAGGTCCCTGGAAACAAGGACTTGCAGAGTGAAAGAAAAAAAACACTCTCCCTACCTAGAGTTTTCTGTCCCTAGAATAAATGTTTTTTTTAATCACAATATAGCACAAGGAAAATTAACTCACTGTCCTTACAGGTCCCTGGAAACAAGGACTTGCAGAGTGAAAGAAACTGACACTGTCCCTACCTAGAGTTTTCTGTCCCTAGAATAAATGTTTTTTTTAATCACAATATAGCACAAGGAAAATTAACTCACTGTCCTTACAGGTCCCTGGAAACAAGGACTTGCAGAGTGAAAGAAACTGACACTGTCCCTACCTAGAGTTTTCTGTCCCTAGAATAAATGTTTTTTTTAAGCACAATATAGCACAAGGACAATTAACTCACTGTCCTTACAGGTCCCTGGAAACAAGGACTTGCAGAGTGAAAGAAAAAAAACACTCTCCCTACCTACAGTTTTCTGTCCCTAGAAAAAATGTTTTTTTTAATCACAATATAGCACAAGGAAAATTAACTCACTGTCCTTACAGGTCCCTGGAAACAAGGACTTGCAGAGTGAAAGAAACTGACACTGTCCCTACCTAGAGTTTTCTGTCCCTAGAATAAATGTTTTTTTTAATCACAATATAGCACAAGGAAAATTAACTCACTGTCCTTACAGGTCCCTGGAAACAAGGACTTGCAGAGTGAAAGAAAAAAAACACTCTCCCTACCTACAGTTTTCTGTCCCTAGAAAAAATGTTTTTTTTAATCACAATATAGCACAAGGAAAATTAACTCACTGTCCTTACAGGTCCCTGGAAACAAGGACTTGCAGAGTGAAAGAAACTGACACTGTCCCTACCTAGAGTTTTCTGTCCCTAGAATAAATGTTTTTTTTAATCACAATATAGCACAAGGAAAATTAACTCACTGTCCTTACAGGTCCCTGGAAACAAGGACTTGCAGAGTGAAAGAAACTGACACTGTCCCTACCTAGAGTTTTCTGTCCCTAGAATAAATGTTTTTTTTAAGCACAATATAGCACAAGGACAATTAACTCACTGTCCTTACAGGTCCCTGGAAACAAGGACTTGCAGAGTGAAAGAAAAAAAACACTCTCCCTACCTACAGTTTTCTGTCCCTAGAAAAAATGTTTTTTTTAATCACAATATAGCACAAGGAAAATTAACTCACTGTCCTTACAGGTCCCTGGAAACAAGGACTTGCAGAGTGAAAGAAACTGACACTGTCCCTACCTAGAGTTTTCTGTCCCTAGAATAAATGTTTTTTTTAATCACAATATAGCACAAGGAAAATTAACTCACTGTCCTTACAGGTCCCTGGAAACAAGGACTTGCAGAGTGAAAGAAACTGACACTGTCCCTACCTAGAGTTTTCTGTCCCTAGAATAAATGTTTTTTTTAAGCACAATATAGCACAAGGACAATTAACTCACTGTCCTTACAGGTCCCTGGAAACAAGGACTTGCAGAGTGAAAGAAAAAAAACACTCTCCCTACCTACAGTTTTCTGTCCCTAGAAAAAATGTTTTTTTTAATCACAATATAGCACAAGGAAAATTAACTCACTGTCCTTACAGGTCCCTGGAAACAAGGACTTGCAGAGTGAAAGAAACTGACACTGTCCCTACCTAGAGTTTTCTGTCCCTAGAATAAATGTTTTTTTTAATCACAATATAGCACAAGGACAATTAACTCACTGTCCTTACAGGTCCCTGGAAACAAGGACTTGCAGAGTGAAAGAAACTGACACTGTCCCTACCTAGAGTTTTCTGTCCCTAGAATAAATGTTTTTTTTAAGCACAATATAGCACAAGGACAATTAACTCACTGTCCTTACAGGTCCCTGGAAACAAGGACTTGCAGAGTGAAAGAAAAAAAACACTCTCCCTACCTACAGTTTTCTGTCCCTAGAAAAAATGTTTTTTTTAATCACAATATAGCACAAGGAAAATTAACTCACTGTCCTTACAGGTCCCTGGAAACAAGGACTTGCAGAGTGAAAGAAACTGACACTGTCCCTACCTAGAGTTTTCTGTCCCTAGAATAAATGTTTTTTTTAATCACAATATAGCACAAGGACAATTAACTCACTGTCCTTACAGGTCCCTGGAAACAAGGACTTGCAGAGTGAAAGAAACTGACACTGTCCCTACCTAGAGTTTTCTGTCCCTAGAATAAATGTTTTTTTTAAGCACAATATAGCACAAGGACAATTAACTCACTGTCCTTACAGGTCCCTGGAAACAAGGACTTGCAGAGTGAAAGAAAAAAAACACTCTCCCTACCTACAGTTTTCTGTCCCTAGAAAAAATGTTTTTTTTAATCACAATATAGCACAAGGAAAATTAACTCACTGTCCTTACAGGTCCCTGGAAACAAGGACTTGCAGAGTGAAAGAAACTGACACTGTCCCTACCTAGAGTTTTCTGTCCCTAGAATAAATGTTTTTTTTAATCACAATATAGCACAAGGAAAATTAACTCACTGTCCTTACAGGTCCCTGGAAACAAGGACTTGCAGAGTGAAAGAAACTGACACTGTCCCTACCTAGAGTTTTCTGTCCCTAGAATAAATGTTTTTTTTAAGCACAATATAGCACAAGGACAATTAACTCACTGTCCTTACAGGTCCCTGGAAACAAGGACTTGCAGAGTGAAAGAAAAAAAACACTCTCCCTACCTACAGTTTTCTGTCCCTAGAAAAAATGTTTTTTTTAATCACAATATAGCACAAGGAAAATTAACTCACTGTCCTTACAGGTCCCTGGAAACAAGGACTTGCAGAGTGAAAGAAACTGACACTGTCCCTACCTAGAGTTTTCTGTCCCTAGAATAAATGTTTTTTTTAATCACAATATAGCACAAGGACAATTAACTCACTGTCCTTACAGGTCCCTGGAAACAAGGACTTGCAGAGTGAAAGAAACTGACACTGTCCCTACCTAGAGTTTTCTGTCCCTAGAATAAATGTTTTTTTTAAGCACAATATAGCACAAGGACAATTAACTCACTGTCCTTACAGGTCCCTGGAAACAAGGACTTGCAGAGTGAAAGAAAAAAAACACTCTCCCTACCTACAGTTTTCTGTCCCTAGAAAAAATGTTTTTTTTAATCACAATATAGCACAAGGAAAATTAACTCACTGTCCTTACAGGTCCCTGGAAACAAGGACTTGCAGAGTGAAAGAAACTGACACTGTCCCTACCTAGAGTTTTCTGTCCCTAGAATAAATGTTTTTTTTAATCACAATATAGCACAAGGACAATTAACTCACTGTCCTTACAGGTCCCTGGAAACAAGGACTTGCAGAGTGAAAGAAACTGACACTGTCCCTACCTAGAGTTTTCTGTCCCTAGAATAAATGTTTTTTTTAAGCACAATATAGCACAAGGACAATTAACTCACTGTCCTTACAGGTCCCTGGAAACAAGGACTTGCAGAGTGAAAGAAACTGACACTGTCCCTACCTAGAGTTTTCTGTCCCTAGAATAAATGTTTTTTTTAAGCACACTATAGCAGAAGCACAAAACACACTGACACTCTCCCTACCTATCCTTCTCTTTCCCTAAACTAAAGGAATCCAGGTTAAGCAAGAAAGAAATAACAGTCACTGTCCCTGCCTATGCTACTCTATCCCTGCTCCGGAACACACTACACTAGGCCGCCGTGCTGGCGGCCTTTTATAGTGTGGGGCGTGTACTAAACACCCTCAGCAATAATTGGCCACAGGCATCCTGCCTGTGGCCAATCATTGCTCTCCTCGCTGCCGGCGCTGTGATTGGCCAAGCATGCGGGGTCACAGTGCATGCTTGGCCAATCACAGCGCCTGGATGACACTGCGATGGCGTAGTGCATTGTGGGCCGTTCGCGTCACTCGAATTTGGCGCGAACGGCCCAAATCGTTCGATCTTCGTCGAACGATCGAACAGCCAATGTTCGAGTCGAACGTATGTTCGACTCGAACACGAAGCTCATCCCTAGTTGTAGGTGACACTGAAGGAGTGCTTAGATACATAAGAGGAAAACCAGGAAACAGTAGAGTCTTGGAGGCCAAGGGGAGAGGTGTTTTTTGAGGAGGAGCAGGTGGTCAACTGTATCAAAGGCAGCAGAAAGATCAAATAGTACAAGTGCAGAGTAATATTCATTGGCTTTATCAGCTAGTACAGGCATGTCCAAAGTCCAATTGCAGGCAGCGCTTCGGTTTAATGTGGCCCCTCTGGTCATTTGGATATATATATATATATCTTTGTTTATCGGGGCTGCCTCGGAGGGGACAGGGAGGGGGCGGGGGCGGGACGAGCGTTGTCAGATTACATACAGGAGAATCTCCTGTTTACTCGGCAGCTTCTGTAATAGGAAGTCCCGTCTCATGGGCTGCCATTGGACGACTGTTCTGTGTATCATAGGAGGCGGGACTTTGTATTAAAAGGCCGCCGAGTAAACAGGAGATTCTCATGTATGTAATCTGTTGGCGCTCATCCCGCCCGCTCCCTGTCCCCTCCGAGGCTGCAGAGGGGCATCAATCAGGCTGCATTCATGGCAATGGTAAGGCTGCATTCATGGCAATGGTAAGGCTGCATTGATTGCATTGATTGCAATGGTAAGGCTGCATTCATGGCAATGGTGAGGCTGCATTCATGGCAATGGTGAGGCTGCATTCATGGCAATGGTGAGGCTGCATTCATGGCAATGGTGAGGCTGCATTGATGGCAATAGTGAGGTTGCATTCATGGCAATGGTAAGGCTGCATTCATGGCAATGGTGAGGCTGCATTCATGGCAATGGTGAGGCTGTATCCATGTCAATGGTGAGGCTGCAAATGGGCACTGATTAGGCTGCATTGATAGGCACTGACCCTTTTTTTGCTTCACAGTTCTTTATTTAAAATGTATTTTTTTTTCCTGAAACTTAAAGTGAAGGTGCATGTTATAAGCCTGTATAACACGCACGGTAAATCCAAGTAACATGCCCAAGCTCATTTTTAGTCCTGAGGGGTGCTCTGGGATTCGTTGGGGGCCACAAAAGATATATATATATATATATATATATATATATATATATATATATACAGTATATATATATATATACATATATATCCAAATAACATGCCCAAGCTCATCTCTTCACCACACACAGCCACAAAGGCAAGAGAATTCTTGTTGGGCAGTGTATTAGTGCTCTGACAAACACACTTAGACCGAATTTTAATGGTTCAAAGAATGTAAGGAAAAATCGTCAGCCCTTACGCATGTTCACTTTATCAAATCTGGCCCTGTTTGAAAAACTTTTGGACACCCCTGAGCTAGTAAGTTGGTAGTGAGTTTTAGAAGGGCAATCTCAGTCAAGTGTTTCGGACAGAAGCAAGACTGTAAGGGATTGAGAAGACTGTTATCAGTCAGGTAGTAGCACAGATAGACGGTTTTAGACTGGGTGTTCCAGATGTGTGGAAGTAAATGAGAGCAAGAAGATGGGTCTTGAGTAGTTTAAACTGTAGTAAGGAAGAAGCTGGCAAATACAGTCCAGTGGGTTTAAAGCGGAGTTCCACCCAAAAATTTATCTAACGCTTTTCGGATTCCTCCCCCCCTCCGGTGTCACATTTGGCACCTTTCAGAGGGAGGGGTTAGCAGATACTTGTGTAATCCAGGTATTTGCTCCCACTTCCGGGCATAGATCGCCGCAGTATCTGCGGCGATCTACGCCATGTCTGGCCCCTCCTCCGTCCTCCCCGATGTCTTCTGGGAGACACACAGGTCCCAGAAGACAGCAGGGAACAGTGAGATTGTGCAGCGCGACTTGCGCATGCCCAGTAGGGAACCCGGATGTGAAGCCGCAAGGTTTCCCTTACTGATTCCCTTACCGAAGATGGCGGTGCCTCCACCCGTGAGCCGTGGGACAGATCGGCTTCGGGTGCCGACATCGCAGGCGCCCTGGACAGGTAAGTGTCCATGTATTAAAAGTCAGCAGCTGCAGTATTTGTAGCTGCTGACTTTTAATTATTTATTTTTTCGCCGGAACTCTGTTTTAACATCTGTTGTGGGTAAATTAAAGGAATCACTCCTAAAATGAAAGATCAATGATCATCTAAAAACTATTAACTTACTGGACCCAAAGCAGCATGGCTTCACTGCAGGCAGATCATGTCAGACTAATCTGATTCAGTTTTTCACTAATCACAAATGCTTTGAACCAGGGTGGTGCTGTGGACATAGCCTATCTTGATTTAAAGCGGAGGTCCACACAAAAATGGAACCTCCGCTTTTCGGAACCCTTCCACCCTCCGGTGTCACATTTGCCACCTTTCAGGGGGGAGGGGGGTGTAGATACCTGTATAATACAGGTATTAGCACCCACTTCCGGGCATAGACCACTGCAGAATCTGCGGGGGTCTACGTTACATCCTGTCGTCCTCTGCTGTCTTCTGGGAGACAGAAGACAAGGCGGGACCATTTCGATTGCGCAGCGCGACTCGCGCACGCGCAGTAGGGAACCGGGAAGTGAAGCCGCAAAGCTTAATTTCCTGATTCCCTTAGCGAAGATGGCGGCGGCAGCATCTGAGGCACAGGTCGTCCTCGGGTTCCGTCATCGCGGGAACTCTGGACAGGTAAGTGTCCATATTTTAAAAGTCAGCAGCTGCAGTTTTTGTAGCTGCTGACTTTAAAAAAAAAAAATTGGCGGACCTCCACTTTAAGCAAAGCATTTATTACAGTTCCATATAACTTTACCCTTTGGCAGTTTTCTGAAGAATGAGTCCATCAGAGTTTTAGGTTAATTAGGAAAAGAGACTAGTCACTAGTGCTGTACCACATGACTCTGTACTAGGTCCAGTTCTATTTAGGCCTCCTGCACACTAGCATCAAAATTTAACTGTTTAGGTCTACAAAGCAAACATTTTTAAACTGATCTGAATGCATCCTATGGTCTTCTATGTACATTTGTACACTAGGTGTTCAGAAGCATTTATAAGCTCAAGAAAAATTTGCATTCACAGCCTGTTTAGTGTTGGTTTTCCAAAGTTGAATGGATGTAAACGTGGCTAAATGCATTTAAACACGATTTAACCATTTGCTGACCGACTCACACAGGAGTACGCAGGGCTGGTGCAAGGATTTTTGACACCCTAGGCGAAACCTAATTTTGCCGCCCCCCATTGGCCCCACCCCTGACCCCCCCCCCCTTTGCCCTGCCCTTGTGAAAGGAGGCGGCGCTATACAGGAAGCATCGGCTCTGCTTCCTCTAGCGCTGGCTCTAGTGCTGTGCCTCTAATTACACTACTAGACAGATGGAGCAGCTGCCTGAGACTGAGTTAGTTACATGCTGCAGCCTGCAGAGCATGCAGACGCGGAGAGAAATCAGCGGCCGGGCTCCCCTAGGCAGCAGTGCGCCCTAGGCGGCTGCCTAGTTTGCCTAGTGGTGGCACCGGCCCTGGGAACGGCTCTCCTGTGCCCAATCACGTATCTAGTACGTAATCTGGCACTTCTGAGTAGAGGCGCACTGGCTTTGCTGTAATTAGTCACAGCACAAGCCGATCAGTGGGTGCCGGCCAAAGGATGACCACCGGCACCCGCTGATCGGCGAGGAGGAAGACAGGACAGAGCTCTCTGAGTGTAAACAATACAGAGCTCTATCCTGCCAGTGGGGATGTGCTGGTTTTTGTTTCCATAAAAACCGGCACATCTCTTAGTAAAAGCAGCACACTGTACACACACAAACACTGGTTAGGCTCACATTTAACCCTTTGATCGCCCTAGATGTTAACCCCTTCCCAGCCAGTGTCATCAGTACAGTGACAGTGTATATTTTTAGCACTGATCACTGTATTAGTGTCACTGGTTCCCACAAAGTGTCAAAAGTGTCAGTTGCTGTAGAATACCTGCCATACTATTGTAGTCCCACGAAAAGTCGCTGATCGCTGCCATTACTAGTAAAAAAAAATCAATAAAAATTCCAGTATATATACCATAGTTTGTAGACACTATAACTTTCACGCAAACCAATCAATATAGACTTAATGTAATTTGTTTTTACCAAAAATATGTAGCAGAATACAAATTGGCCTAAATTGATGAAGAAATTAGATTTTCTTCATTTAACCACTTCGCGCCCGGGCAATGCTCAAAAGACGTCTGCATTGCTGCGCCGAAGTGCTGACTGGACGTCCATGGACGTCCTCCTCTTTCCCCCCCGCGCGCCCCCGCGAGCGCGCATCGGGGAAAATCTGTGTTGGCCGTGTCCCTTGGACACAGCCAATCACAGATCGTGCTGAATGGCCAATCACAGAGGCCATTCAGCACTCGATCTCACTATCCAATGAGAGATGATCTCAAATGTAAACATATGAGATCATCTCTCATTGCCGGCTTTCTCTCCTCACACAGAGACAGCGTGTGAGGAGAGAGAGAGATCTGTGCTGCAGCTTGTAATAGTCAGTGATAAAATACACACACACACAAGTAAAAAACAGTGCCCACAGTCCCTGCCAGTGCCATCTGCTACCAGTGCCACCTGCCAGGGCCATCTTCCACCTGCCAGGGCCATCTGCCAGTGCCATCTGCCAGGGCCATCTGCCAGTGCCATCTGCTGCCAGTGCCACCTGCCAGTGCCATCTGCTGCCAGTGCCACCTGCCAGTGCCATCTGCCACCGCCATCTGCCACCAGTCCCATCTGCCACCAGTCCCATCTACCACCAGTGACACCAGTCAGTGCCATCTGTGCCACCTGCCAGTGCCACCTGCCAGTGCCATCTGTGCCACCTGCCAGTGCCATCTGTGCCACCAGTCCCATCTGCCACCAGTCAGTGCCATCTGTGCCACCTGCCAGTGCCACCTGCCAGTGCCATCTGTGCCACCTGCCAGTGCCATCTGTGCCACCAGTCCCATCTGCCACCAGTCCCAACTGCCAGTGCCACCTGCCAGTGCCATCTGCCATCAGTGCCACCTGTCAGTGCCATCTCATCAAATGGCTAAAAGAGTATTCTCAGCCGAGGAGGCGTATGAAATTCTTGCGGCCGACGGGAGCAACGGGGAGCGCTCCGATTCGGAGTCCTCCGCATATTCAGATGAGTCTGACGTGGACTACGAGCCTGTCATAAGCAGTGGATCAGTGACGGAGGAGACGGAGACGGCAGAGGAGGAGGAGGAAGAAGAAGAGGAGGAGGGCCCGCCCGCCAGACGAAGGCGTTCTGCTGAGGAGGCAGTGCCATCCACCAGCACCGCAGTGCCATCCACCAGCACCGCAGTACCTCGAGAAGCAAGGCCACGTACCAGTGGGGTGTCACCTCAGCCCCAAAGGGTTAGGTCCCATGCCAGCCTTCCCTATTCCCTTCAGTACCCTTTGTGGCTTCCTCCAAATTCAGGAGAAGCCAACATTCCCCCTTTCACTGCCCAGCCAGGAGTCCAGGTGGATACAGAAAACTTTTCCCCAATAGATTTTTTAAATTTAATTTTTGCTAACGACATGCTGGCAACAATTGTGGCCCAGTGCAACTTATATGCCCAACAGTTTATAACCAGCAACCCAACGTCCTCTTATGCCCGTCCCTACGTGTGGAAAGCCCTTACAGTGGAGGAGTTTAGGATTTTTTTGGGCCTCACATTCTGCATAGGACTAAATGGAAAAAATCAATTACGTTCATATTGGTCATCCCGCCCCATATATCACATGCCCATCTTTTCCTCAGTAATGCCCAGGTCCAGATATCTAATGATTATGAGATTCCTACACTTCAATGATAATACCCAGTGCCCTCCCCGAAATGACCCAAATTTTGATAAACTTTATAAAATTCGGCCGCTACTAAATTATTTTTCTGAAACCTTCCCCCAGTTGTTTACCCCAGACAAACACATATGCATAGATGAGTCCCTTATCAAATTTTCTGGCAGGCTGGGCATAAAACAATTTATACCCAGCAAAAGGGTCCGCTATGGGGTGAAGCTGTATAAATTGTGCGACAGAGAAACTGGGTATGTGTATGGCTTCATCATATATGAAGGGAAGGACTCCGAACTGAACCCCCCTAATTGCCCAATCTACATTGGAACCAGTGGGAAAGTAGTTTGGGAACTCATAAACCCACTCCTAGAGAAAGGATACCACTTGTATGTGGACAATTTTTATACCAGTTTGCCCCTGTTCCGAAATTTGCACAGAATGAAGACTCCAGCATGCGGCACCGTACGGACGAACCGGAAGGGCTTTCCTCAAAGCCTGGTCACCAAAAAATTGAGAAGAGGGGAGACGGCGAGTTTGCGTAATGAGGAGATTTTGGCTGTGAAGTGGAGGGACAGAAGAGACGTGTACTTGCTTTCTTCCATCCACAACAATGAATTTGTTGAAGTCACCAGGAGGAATGGCCGGATCCAAAAACCCAAATGCATCTACGATTACAATAAGTTCATGGGGGGTGTCGACTTCAACGACCAGATGCTCGAACCCTACCTTTCCACAAGAAGATCATACCAGTGGTATAAGAAAGTTTCAATTTATTTGTTCAATTTGGCCATGTACAACTCATATGTAATATATCGAAAATCCACTAGAAGACCCAAATCCTTCCTTTTCTTCCAGGAGGAAATCACCACTGCCCTTTTATACCCGAACAGCCCACCAGTAAACATTAGATCCGATGTCGTTAGCCGTCTCTCCGAGCGCCACTTCCCAGATAAAATCCCTCCCAGACCAACAGGCCAAAAACGCCAGAAAAAATGCCGGGTGTGCTCCAAAAGAGGAGAGAGAAGAGACACCATTTATCATTGTGCCCAATGTCCTTCAGAACCAGGCCTCTGCATAGGCAACTGCTTCCGCCATTACCATACCAAAATAAATTATTAGTTCACTTCCTGCCATTTATGTTCACACCCCTTATGCCTCTGCTTTCTCTGTAACTGACCCTGGACTGTTATTTGACCACGCTTCTGCGCTACTAAAACCACAGGTAATCTTTTGTTTACCATTTGCTCAGCAGAATGTATTTTGGGGTGTAATTCTTGGTATGTTCATGCTATGTGTCCCTAGAACACCTGATGGTGTACCTTGCATGTTGGGCCTCTGTATGTGGTCAGGTTGTATAAAAGTCTCACACATTTGGTATCGCCATACTCAGGAGGAGTAGCAGAATGTATTTTGGGGTGTAATTTTTGCTATGTACATGTTATGTGTTGGCAATATCTTATAAATGGACAACTTTTGCGTAAAAAAATTGCGTTTTCATTTTTTTCCCGCATTTTCCAAAAACTTCAGGAAAAAATGAACCGTTCAAAAGACTCATTATGCCTCATAGATTATACGTTGGGGTGTTAGCTTTCCAAAATGGGGTCACTTTGTGGGCGTTTCCATTGTCCTGGTGCTCCAGGGCCTTCAAAAGTGTAATAGGTGGTTGAGAAATGAGAAGTGTAATTTATGCTCCTAGAATGCCTGAAGGTGCCATTTCAATTTTGGGCCTCTGTATGTGGGCAGGCTGTATAAAAGTCTCACACATTTGGTATCGCCATACTCAGGAGGAGTAGCAGAATGTATTTTGGGGTATCATTTTTGCTATGTACATGCTATGTGTTGGCAATATCTTATAAATGGACAACTTTGCGTAAAAAAATAGCGTTTTCATTTTTTTCCCGCAATTTCCAAAAACTTCAGGAAAAAAATGAACCGTTCAAAAGACCCATTATGCCTCATACATTATACGTTGGGGTGTTAGCTTTCCAAAATGGGGTCACTTTGTGGGCGTTTCCATTGTCCTGGTGCTCCAGGGCCTTCAAAAATGTAATAGGTGGTTGAGAAATGAGATGTGTAATTTATGCTCCTAGAATGCCTGAAGGTGCTATTTCAATATTGGGCCTCTGTATGTGGGCAGGCTGTATAAAAGTCTCACACATTTGGTATTGCCATACTCAGGAGGAGTAGCAGAATGTATTTTGGGGCGTCATTTGTGGTATACACATGCCATGTGAGAGAAATAACCTATTATAATGACAATTTTGTGGAAAAAATAAAAAAAATAAAAAACAATCTTCATTTTGCAAAGAATTGTGGGAAAAAATTACAACATCAAAAACCTCACGATGCATCTTACTAAATACCTTGGAATGTCTAATTTAAAAAAAGGGGTCATTTGGGGGGTATTTGTGCTTTGCTGGCTTGTTCGGGTCGTAAGAATTGAGATAGGCCACCAGTACATTAGGTGTGATCAATTGTTTATGATCCGCACCACAGCTTGTAGACTCTATAACTTTCACAAAGACCAAATAATATCCACTAATTTGGATTATTTTTACTAAAGATATGTAGCAGTATAAATTGTGGCTAAATTTTATAAAGAAAAATTAATAATTTGCAAAATTTTATCACATAAACTAAAAAAAAGCGGGTTTTTTTCAAAATTTTCCGTGTTTTTTCATTTATAGCGCAAAAAATAAAAAACCCAGAGGTGATCAAATACCACCAAAAGAAAGCTCTATTTGTATGAAAAAAAGGACAAAAAAATCATTAGGTTACAGTATTACATGACTGAGTAATTGTCATTCAAAGTGTGAGAGCACTGAAAGCTGAAAATTGGTCCGGGCACGAAGGGGATTTAGTGCCCAGTTGTCAAGTGGTTAAATGTTGTTAGTGTAGCGGGTATTTGAATTTAAGGGAAGCATCTGGGTGGTAGTGTAACCCAGAAGCACTGATTGCTAGGGAATCAGAGACCCTTTTATGGTTCTTGGAGGACTCTGGTGGTGTGAGGTTCCCTGCGGCCTGCAGGTGGCATTGTCGCCCTGGCCGGAGTTGAACCCACACCGCAAGACTGTGCCTTTTTGTCCTCCCCTGGTGCTGGTACAGCGGGGCGGGGAACCCGCTGTGATGCAAAGGGAGAGGGGATAAAAGGGGTGGACGCCCTTACCACGGGGTTCAGAGTTCGGAGTCGGAGGACACGGCCGCACTCAGGCATCCCCAGCCTGGGTGCTGGCGTTCCGGTGTTCCGGGCCCAAGTGCCCTTGACCTGGCCGGAGAGGGAGATGGAGTCCATCTCAGGCACCTTTAGCCTGGGGTGAGGTACTATGGCGGATGCCTGGGGTGAGGTACCTTCGACTGAGTTCCGTGGGGGTGGAGGAATCCGAGGGGGCCCTAACTCCTTGGGTGCCCGTGTCTGAGGTCGAGGAGACTGGTGAGCGGAACTTCTCTGGAGAGTCCGGCGCAGCATTGCTGGTGACAGAGAGGCCTCCGGTGACTCCCTTGGACGGATATCCTTCCCCTGACAGGGGCTGTGCCATCAAAGGTAATTCATGTTCTACCTCATATAGTCAGTGGTAGTGACTATTCGCCATTGGTGACACCACAGTAGTTAGCGATACTTTAAAGGATTGTGCCTCGACCTACTCCCATTAATACTGAACTGTTGCAAAGGTCCCAACTTGACTGTGCTGCATGTTTATTCGCTGAGAAGAAAAAAACTGTGTTGGACCTATTCAGTGTGTGGAACTCTGGTTACTAGGAGCAAAGGAGTCAGGGACGGAGGAAAGGATTTGACTCTAGGACACTTACACAAAGCCTGATCTTTCTGGCCTTCACCTCGTCACTATGGAGGACATGGGCCATGGTGTATCTCATCCCTCCCCCCGGTACTAACAGCCCTAGACAAAGACAGACAAGCCGAGAATGAGAAGGGGTGAGATCGCTACATTTATAAAGGCAGAAGGTTTTTTATCTTAATGCACTCTATGCATTAAGACAAAAAACATTCTGTGTGCAGCAGCCCCCCTAATCCTTACCTAAGCCCCATCTATATCCAGCAATGTTGCAGTAGTGTCTCGGCTGTCCTCGGCTACCCTCCTCATTGGCTGAGACAGCAGCGCGGCGCCATTGGCTCCCGCTGCTGTCAATCAAAGTCAGTCAGTCAATGAGAAGAGAAAGGGGACGGACACAGGGAGCTGTGACTCGGCTCAGGTGCCCCCATAGCAAACTGCTTGCTGTGGGGACACTCAACAGGAAAGAGGGACCAGGAGCACTGAAGAGGGACCATGAGAAGTGAGGATCGTGGCTGCTCTGTGCAAAACCACTACACAGAGCAGATGAGTATGGCATGTTTGTTATTTTTAACTAAAAAAAATACAATACTTTACAATCACTTTATTTATTTTTTATTGGATATGCTTTATAGCAGAAAGTAAGTAATATTGTTTTTTTTCAAAATTGTCGCTCTTTCTTTGTTTATAGCGCCAAAAAATAGTCCATACATCAGGCATCTGCTGGGGACGCCTGATGTATGGAGGGGCTCCGCTGGGGACACCTGATGTAAGGAGGGACTCCGCTGGGGACACCTGATGTAAGGAGGGGCTCCGCTGGGGACACCTGATGTAAGGAGGGGCTCCAATGGGGACACCTGATGTAAGGAGGGGCTCCGCTGGGGACACCTGATGTAAGGATGGGCTCCGCTGGGGACGCCTGATGTATGGAGGGGCTCCGCTGGGGACACCTGATGTATGGAGGGGCTCCGCTGGGGACACCTGATGTAAGGAGGGACTCCGCTGGGGACACCTGATGTAAGGAGGGGCTCCGCTGGGGACACCTGATGTAAGGAGGGGCTCCAAAGGGGACACCTGATGTAAGGAGGGGCTCCGCTGGGGACACCTGATGTAAGGATGGGCTCCGCTGGGGACGCCTGATGTATGGAGGGGCTCCGCTGGGGACACCTGATGTAAGGAGGGGCTCCGCTGGGGACACCTGATGTAAGGATGGGCTCCGCTGGGAATGCCTGATGTAAGGATGGGCTCCGCTGGGAATGCCTGATGTAAGAAGGGGCTCCGCTGGGGACACCTGATGTAAGGAGGGGCTCCAATGGGGACACCTGATGTAAGGAGGGACTCTGCTGGGGACGCCTGATGGCATCTGGTGGCAGGCGACGTGGCAGGTGGCACGCTCAGGGCTTCCACTGATTCTGCATTATGGTAAGTTGAATCATTTAATTCTATATTACAATCTAATAATATAAATAATGCGCTTCAATCATCCTGACACCATAACAATCGTGGTGCTGTGATCATTGAAGCGCTAAGGCCCCATGCACATGAGACGCAGTTAAACGCACATTCAGAGGCAGTTGGACACCTTTTTCAACTGCCCCTGAACGCATTCAATGTTATCCTATGTGTCCATGCACACAGTCTCGTTTTTTGGCGTTTTTAGGCAGTTGCGTTTAACCTCGTTTTTCCAGAAGCAAAAAAATGGGTTCAGACGCAAAAGTTTTCCAAGTTTCAGACGCGAAAGGCCGCTAAACGCGGCTAAACGCGGCACCCGCGTTTAACAGCGTTTTTGTTTATAAGCGCTTTTGAAGGTACCCTAATTTTTTGGACCAGAAAACACAGAAATATGATGGTAAACGTTAAAAAACAATAAAAAAAATAGTTTAAAATGTTGTAATTACTTTAGATAATTCATAGAGCATATATACTCCTTGATTTAATGCAATACAACATTTTCATTGTAATTGGACTCATATGTTCTGATTTGAACAAGATGACCCTACCATTAATCTTGACCCCCAACTTGATCAAACATTATTTATTTTTTATGACATTAAAGTATTCCATTTTTCCCTTCCATTAACTCAAGTTTTTTTAGGTAGCTTAGACAATGATTCACAGGAATGCCTGCACTTCTTGGCCCCCAACCCTTCATCCAAGTTCTAATCTAATCAGGGTTAGGGTTAGATTTATTGTTAAGGATAGGGTTAGGGATAGGGTTAGGGCTAGGGTTATGGTTAGCCGGTAGGGTTAGGATTAGTGGTTAGGGGTAGGGTTAGGGTTATTGTTAGGGTTAGTGTTAGGGTTATTGTTAGGGTTAGTGTTAGGGTTATTGTTAGGGTTAGTGTTAGGGTTAGCGGTTAGGGTTAGTGTTAGTGTTAGTGTTAGCGGTTAGGTTTAGGCTTTGTGTTAGGGTTAGGGTTAGCTGTTGGAGTTAGGGTTAGGATTTGGTATATTTTAAAAAGTAATTTAAAAATATAATACTACCATATACAGGTGAAAAAAAACAATAAATATATTAATCAATCTATATTTCATAATAAAAAAATATATAAAAAATTTGCACAAAAAATTATAATAAATTATAAAAAATAGAATAAACATTTATATTTGCTTAAAATAAACCAATTTTTTTATGAAAAAATTAATTAAAATAAATAAATAACATATACAGATTGAAAAATAAATAAATAACAATTTTAATTTTTTTTATTAAGTTAGTGAAAATATTAGAAAAAATAGCCACAAAACAATGTTATATATTTAAAAAAATTGGATTTTGGAAATTTTGAAAATTCCTGACATATGTTCAATATGGGATCCATTTCCAAAAAAAACAACACAGAAAGAGAGGCAAATGCAAGTATACAACTGCTCTCTCTGCTGCTGCTGCTCACTCTGATCAAAATGGCAGAAATAGTTAAAATAACATGCTTTCTGAGCTTGGGGAGGGTCTTCTGAGTTTATCTTATAAACGCTTCTAGACGCAAACGCGGTAAAACGCTGCTAAACGCGGCATGCAATTGTGGTGAAACGGGCGTTTATAAACGCCGGTTTTAGCCTTTAAAAACGTGTGTTCAGCAGAGTTTGCACCGGCGTCTCGTGTGCATGGGGCCTTACACCTGGTGTTTGGAGTATCTTTATCTGCTAATTTGTTAAACTTTCTGGAATACACATATTTCTATTTTGGTGTAGGATCTGGGCCTGCTGTCCCTCCATCCCTCCATCCCTCTTTCTTTCTCTCTTTCTCTCTTTCTCTCTCTCCCTCTTTCTTTCTTTCTCTCTTGCTTTCTTTCTTTCTCCCTCCACCCCTCATTCATCTCAGACACTAACCACACCCCATTCAAGCCACACCCATTTAAGCCACACCCACTATTCTGTGTAAACCACGCCCATTTTTCCACGCACCGCATTTACCTATTATGCTATGGCACGCCTACAAATGAATGCCCCGCCCCCTAATTTTAGCAAGGCACCGCCTACATGCAAAAAAGTGTCCCAATGTTGGCAACTATGGGTAAGGCATGTCCTTACCCGCAGTAGACCTCACCTTATTATAGCGTGACGAATGTGCTATCTCCATTATGAACGCTAGTTTTACCAGAACAAGCGCTCCCGTCTCATAACTTGCTACTGAGCATGCACCTTTTTTTCCGTCGTTAAAGCCCACACACGGCCGTTTTTCATGATGAGAAAAACGATGACATGAAAAACGACGAGAAAAAATAGAGCATGTTCCAAATTTTTATTAGCCATTTTTCACGTCGCGAAAAATGCTCTGGAGCCCACACACGATCGTTTTTAATGACCAATTTAAAAAATGGCATTTTTCTCGTCATGAAAAACGGTCGTGTGTACGCGGCATTAGACTTAATTTAGAATATTGTGTTCATTTCTGAAGACCTCCTTATAAATATAATTGATCAGATAAAACAAGCCCAGAGATGGGCAACACAAATAGTGAAAGGTCTGAGGGATTAAACATTTCAGGAGAGACTTTAGAATATTAATATGTACAGTTTTGACAGAAAAAGAGAAGGTGGGGGAGACATTGATAAGTTTAATTATATTAAGGGTGTGGATAAGTTTCAGGAGAGCAGTACTGTATTCTCAATATTAAGCTAAGATGAAGAACGTGAGACATGACCTCAAACTAGTGGTTCAAAACTAACTTTTGAAAGTATTACGCACAAAATTCCACGCATGCTCTAAATCAAATACGAGACGGAAGCGCTCAGTCTGGTAAAACTAGCGTTCGTAATGGAGATAGCACATTCGTCACGCTGCAAAGAGCAGTAACGGACTGAAAAGCACGAGGCTGAAAAGCGCAAATCGTCTCTCACCAAACTTCTACTAACACGAGATTAGCAGAAGGAGCCCAAAGGGTGGCGCACTTGGTATTGAACTTCCCTTTTATAGGGCCATCGTACGTCTTGTACGTGACCACGTTCTTGGCAATCGGCATTTCCGACAACATTTGTGCGACCGTGTGTATGCAAGACAAGTTTGAGCCAACATCCGTCGGAAAAAAATCCACGGATTCGATGTCGGAATGTCCGATCGTGTGTAAGCGGCATAACTTTACCGAACGTGACTACAGAACTCCGCCTATCCTCCACCCCTCTATGTCCCTATATAAATGTATATGTAGCAGGGTCTCCTTTAAGGCCCCGGGACTACGTTACCCAGAACCCCAGTTTGCCACCGCAGAGACTCATGGGAGGGGTTATTTAACCCCTTCCAAACCGGGCCATAGCAGAATGACGCCGGCAGGAACCCCCTCTCCCTCCGGGTGGACATCATATGATGTCCTGGGTTTGAGGGGGGATATCTGAATGATGCCTGCAGCTGCAGGCATCATTCAGATATCCTTGTTTGCAGCCGGCGATCCTGCGCACAATAAGAATGATCATAGTGGCGGTTCCGCCGCTTGATCATTCTTATAGGCGGCGGGAGGGGACACCCCCCCTCCCGCCGCCATCCGGTGCTTCTCCGGGCTCTCCCGTGCGATCAGGGACCCGGAGAGAATCGTCGGCGCCGTTGGTGGGTCACGTGATGAACATAGAGATGACTGGTGACTAGATGGTCACCAGTCATCTCTATGATCGTCGGAGGACCCGGGCGCGATGTGATGACGTCACGCCCAGGTCCTCAAATGTAAACAAAGCCGCCATTGCGGCTAGTAAGTATGAGATCGGTGAAAAAAAATTCACTGATCTCATGCTTTCCAGCCTGGAGGAGAGATGTGGGGTCTTATTGACCACCACCTGTCACACACATTCCTATTACAAGGGATGTTTACATTCCTTGGAATAGGAATAAAAGTGATCAAAAAAAAAAAAGTGTAAAAAATAAAAAAGTAAAAAAAAAAAAAAAGTAAAATAATTTTTTTTTTTTTTTTTAAAACGCCCGTCCCCAATCGCTCGCGCTTAGAAATGAACACACACGTAAGTACCGCCCGCATATGTAAACACCGTTCAAACCACACATGTGAGGTATCGCCGCGTGCGTTAGAGCGCGTGCAACAGTTCTAGCACTAGACCTCCTCTGTAACTCTAACCTGGTAACCTGTAAAAAATTTCAAAGCGTCGCCTATGGAGATTTTTAAGTACCGAAGTTTGGCGCCATTCCATGAGTGTGCGCAATTTTAAAGCGTGACATGTTAGGTATCTTTTTACTCGGCGTAACACAAGCTTTCATATTTTACAAAAAAATTGGGCTAACTTTACTGTTTTTTTATTTTTTAATTCATTAAACCATTTTTTCCCTCAAAAAAGGCGTTTGAAAAATTATTGCGCAAATACCGTGCAAGATAAAAAGTTGCAACGACCGTCATTTTATTCCCTAGGGTGTCTGCTAAAAAAAACATATATAATGTTTGGGGGTTCTGAGTAATTTTCTAGCAAAAGAATGATGATTTGTACATGTAGGGGAGAAGTGCCAGAATAGGCCCGGTATTGAAGTGGTATAAAAAGCCCTGTATGGAAGTGGTTAAGGAGGAGGCGAGGAGGAGCTCGGCCTCTTTGGGACACCGCACTGCAAGCAAGAGTTTCTTCCTGTGCGGATCTGCTGCAGTGCAAGGCCTGAAGCCTGGGCCTTGTGCAACTTTCAAAGAGCCTTCCACCCCACTGCGGAGCCTGGGTGGCACCAGACTGGTCGAGTGAGGACATCAGTTGGATCGAGGACCCGATCGTTACAGACGCTGCGTGCGGAGACACAGCAGGTGGAAGTCCCGGGCTGGGATCGCGCCCGGAGTGGTGAGCGAGCACTTGCTCAATCAAATAGACTTTACAGATTCTAGGCCTATAGACTGCTGTGGCTCACCGATCGTTTGCTTGTTGTTCCACTGGGGGGACCGGTAGCAGGACAGAGTTGAAGTGTCCCCCCCCCCCAGCTTAGTGTTCTTAGTGATTGCCAGTTTGTGGATTACAAATACTATTCATCAAGTGCACCACCGAAAGTTTGCATGCAAAGAAATCCCTATAGGAAGGACTGAGATTTATTCTGGGTCAGGCCTGGCCAGGGTGGGGAGATAGGATATTGTTTAGTGCGCCACAGGGCGTGTATACCATAATAGCTACGCGTGGTGGATTACCGCGCAGCGCCATTATTGTGTGCTATATTGATTGCTGCAGGGCTCTGCAAGCCGGTTGTGTGTATTATATTCTGCTTAAGCCTTTTTTTTACAACCAAAGTAAAACTGTTCTACTTGATCTTTAACATTTGTGTGTTGTCTTACTGTAAGGAGGGTGCCTTTACATTACCAATTGATTATGATAAAAATATAACCCCTAGACTAGCTGTGCCAGGGTGGGTCGAGCAGATTGCCGGGGGTTGGTGGTGCTGTACACAGGGCCCGAAAACAAATCCAGCGGCTCTCTTAAGTGGGGGTAGCGCTACATATACATTAATCTTTTTGTCAATAAAACAATGCTGCTGCATTAATTCCCAAGATTCTGCCTGCAGGGAAAAGGCTTTTGGGGGATGTAGTTCTGGGGGGGTTTGCCTACGTCAATAGGAACTGACCTCCCAGAAGATGCACTGCAAGACTTTTACAAAACTGGTGATATTATCACAGAAAGTAAAAAAAAAAAAGGTTGGGACACACTTTAGAGAGGAAAGGGTGATATGGAGGTACATTTAGGTAATGCCTAGACATACAATTAAAAGAGACCCGTTAAATTTAAAGAGACATACAATTTAAAGAGGCCTTGTCACAGGTATAAAGTTTGGGCATTTAGAAGTACACATACCTACAGCAACCTCCCACACATTCATCTACAGCCGAATGTTGCATATTCTAACAGGCACATTAGCTCATCCCTGTGGTGGACATCCTCACTATCCAATAAGAATGCCAAGGCAAGAAGAGGATGGCAAGATTTGGTACAATCAGAGAGTGGCAAAGCATTTCCTGTTCAATCAGCCTGAAATTTCGCCATGATAGAAAGGTATGACAGTCTACTGCAGATATGTGTAAGCAACTGCAGGTAAAGCAACCTTATTGCTATACACAAGTTCCCAATAACTTATCTACCAGTAAAAGGAGCGTACAAATCTCTCCTGCTGCCCATGCTGCTGAATGTGGGTTGGATCCTGAGAAATTTGCCCCCCATAGTTTGCAGTAAGGCCAAAAGTTCTGGGTCACCCACACCTGAGGTCAGCAGGAGAAACCAGTGAGAGCTGTGGAGGACACAGGAGATCGACACTTACGAAATGCTGCTTTCTGCAGGTCAGGGTAAGGGTGGGGGGGCAGAGCCTTGGAGGAAGTAGGTTGAATAATGCTGGAAGAGGAGTGATGCTACACCGATGGATTGGTGAGTTTGTAGACTGCCAGGGTCTCAACATTTTGCTTTCCTGCCAAACCGGAGTTGAGTTTTAACCTTTAAAGAATTATCATTAAATATATATATAAAAATATTCTGTCCCCCGTTGTACAAAGTACATGTAGTACTTTTTTCCTCATTGCTTGGTGCTTCCTAAATGTAGATATGAGGTCAGTCGGTCTGATAAAAGGTAGGAATCAAATGGCTGTTTCATAACCGTTACTTGTCTCAGCTCCGAGAACATTCCCAAGAAAGTGGCACCAAGATGAATGCAGAAGAAAAGGGGGTGTGCTAAGACAAGCGGCGGTTATGAAACCTCCATCTACTTTCTACCTACAGTACCGTGAAAAGGTGTTAGGCAGGTGTGAAGAAATGCTGTAAAGAAAAAATTCTTTAAAATATATATATATATATATATATATACAGGTCCTTCTCAAAAAATTAGCATATTGTGATAAAGTTCATTATTTTCTGTAATGTACTGATAAACATTAGACTTTCATATATTTTAGATTCATTACACACAACTGAAGTAGTTCAAGCCTTTTCTTGTTTTAATATTGATGATTTTGGCATACAGCTCATGAAAACCCAAAATTCCTATCTCAAAAAATTAGCATATTTCATCCGACCAATAAAAGAAAAGTGTTTTTAATACAAAAAAAGTCAACCTTCAAATAATTATGTTCAGTTATGCACTCAATACTTGGTCGGGAATCCTTTTGCAGAAATGACTGCTTCAATGCGGCGTGGCATGGAGGCAACCAGCCTGTGGCACTGCTGAGGTGTTATGGAGGCCCAGGATGCTTCGATAGCGGCCTTAAGCTCATCCAGAGTGTTGGGTCTTGCGTCTCTCAACTTTCTCTTCCCAATATCCCACAGATTCTCTATGGGGTTCAGGTCAGGAGAGTTGGCAGGCCAATTGAGCACAGTAATACCATGGTCAGTAAACCATTTACCAGTGGTTTTGGCACTGTGAGCAGGTGCCAGGTCGTGCTGAAAAATGAAATCTTCATCTCCATAAAGCTTTTCAGCAGATGGAAGCATGAAGTGCTCCAAAATCTCCTGATAGCTAGCTGCATTGACCCTGCCCTTGATAAAACACAGTGGACCAACACCAGCAGCTGACATGGCACCCCAGACCATCACTGACTGTGGGTACTTGACACTGGACTTCAGGCATTTTGGCATTTCCCTCTCCCCAGTCTTCCTCCAGACTCTGGCACCTTGATTTCCGAATGACATGCAAAATTTGCTTTCATCCGAAAAAAGTACTTTGGACCACTGAGCAACAGTCCAGTGCTGCTTCTCTGTAGCCCAGGTCAGGCGCTTCTGCCGCTGTTTCTGGTTCAAAAGTGGCTTGACCTGGGGAATGCGGCACCTGTAGCCCATTTCCTGCACACGCCTGTTCACGGTGGCTCTGGATGTTTCTACTCCAGACTCAGTCCACTGCTTCCGCAGGTCCTCCAAGGTCTGGAATCGGTCCTTCTCCACAATCTTCTTCAGGGTCCGGTCACCTCTTCTCGTTGTGCAGCGTTTTCTGCCACACTTTTTCCTTCCCACAGACTTCCCACTGAGGTTCCTTGATACAGCACTCTGGGAACAGCCTATTCGTTCAGAAATTTCTTTCTGTGTCTTACCCTCTTGCTTGAGGGTGTCAATGATGGCCTTCTGGACAGCAGTCAGGTCGGCAGTCTTACCCATGATTGCGGTTTTGAGTAATGAACCATGCTGGGAGTTTTTAAAAGCCTCAGGAATCTTTTGCAGGTGTTTAGAGTTAATTAGTTGATTCAGATGATTAGGTTAATAGCTCGTTTAGAGAACCTTTTCATGATATGCTAATTTTTTGAGATAGGATTTTTGGGTTGTCATGAGCTGTATGCCAAAATCATCAATATTAAAACAAGAAAAGGCTTGAACTACTTCAGTTGTGTGTAATGAATCTAAAATATATAAAAGTCTAATGTTTATCAGTACATTACAGAAAATAATGAACGTTATCACAATATTCTAATTTTTTGAGAAGGACCTGTATATATATAAATATATATATATATATTAATTGTTTATTTTTATTAATTTACAAAATGCAAAGTTAGCAAACAGGAGAAAATCTAAAACAAATCAATCGTTGGTGTGACTACCCTTTGGCTTCAAACCAGCATTAATTCTTCTAGGTATACACAATTTTTGAAGGAACTCGGCAGGCAAGTTTTTCCAAACATCTTGGAGAACTAACCACTGATTTTCTGTGGATGTATTTATTATATTACCTGTACTACGGAAGTGCTGTAATGTGCCGAGCTACTGTTCTAACTGTGCCACCCGCTTAGTGCACACAAGTTGCAAACTTTAAATAAACTTGAACAGTGCTTGTGTATAAAACCCAAAACCGAAATATGACAAATTAAAAATCCTGTTGTGTAATTGATTATAAATCAAATATAATATACAGCAAATCAATAACAGCCAGTGACTCTGTGTAATCTCAATTTAAACATATAGGTGTCCACAGTTCTTAAAAAGTTTGTAATAGTCCACAAAATGCTTGCGCTTTAATTAGTGTGTCACTTTGCTTCAAGACAACGCCCTGTGCCATGATCCAAAAGTGAATAAATAGTGCACAAATAACTCAAAGTGCCTGTGCTTCTGTCAATGTATCACTTTGCTTCAGGACAAAACCAAAAGTGCCCCACATAGATGTTAACTCACCAGTAGTGATGAGCCGAACACCCCCGGGTTCGGTTCGCACCAGAACCCGCGAACGGACCGAAAGTTCGAACGAACATTAGAACCCTATTAAATACAATGGATGCGAACGTTCGAATTCTAAAGTGCTAATTATAAAAACTATTATGCATGTTATTGTCCTAAAAAGGGTTTGGGAACCCGGGTTCTGCACCAGGGGACATGTATCAATGCAAAAATAAGTTTTAAAAACGGTCGTTTTCCGGGAGCAGTCATTTTAATGATGCATAAAGTGAAAAAAAAAAAGTCAAATATTCCTTTAAATATCGTACCTGGGGGGTGTCTAAAGTATGCCTGTGAAGTGCCACGTGTTTCCCGTGTTTAGAACTGTCCCTGCACAAAATGACACTTCTAAAGGAAAAAAAAGCCATTTAAAACTGCTTGCGGCTTTAATGTAATGTCTGGTCCCGGTAATATGGATGAAAATCTTTAAGAAAAATGGCATAGCTACCCCATGACCCCCCCCCTACCCCAGCCCATTACCAGCCCCTTTGGGTCTTGTATGGATATTAAGGGGAACCCCGCACATAAAATAAAAAAGGCCCTATATACTCAGAACAGCCGTATACAGGCGGTGCATACAAGACAGGGACTGTAGGTTTGTTCTTATGTAGAATCTGTTTGTAATTTTGAACAGGTACATTGTTGAAGTGTAGCTCCAGACCAAAAATCTATTTTTAAACTTTTTGGAAAACATAGGTAAGGGTTATCACCCCTGTAACATTTGTTTTGCTGTCTGTGCCCCTGTTCAGAACATTTCACCTCACTTTCCGTCCTAATGACAACTGTTTTTGAAATGTGGTGTTTTTCTTGAAACAAGGATTGCTGATAAAGCATCAGTACAGAGGAGACACCTTTCTCCCATATTTATTCTTACAGGAGAGAATTTTCCTTCCTAGTGGTAGATTTCCTCTCACTTCCTGTTGTCTTCTTGCGTTTGCAAGTAGGAGTCGTTTGTAAGTTGGATGTTTGAAAGTAGGGACCTGCCGTATATACTCTGCAGAAATAGGCCCCTTAGTTGTTGGTGTTGGCACAACACTGTAAGCACTCACAGTTACTCTTGGTTGGTGCTGGAACGCCCTGCTGTCAACTATTATATCAGGAATTTTAATTACATATAATTGTTGAACAGTGGTAGTAAAAATTGGGCCTTTGATGGTGGTGCTGGTGCCACAACACTGTAAGCCCTGACAGTTACTCTTGGTGGGTGCAGCAATGGGCCCTGCTGTGAATTATTAGATCAAGAATTGTAATTACATGCCCCTGTTGAACAGGGGCTGAAAAATTGGGCCTTAGGCACTGGTGGCACAACACTGCAACCCTTCACAGATACTGTACTTGGAGCACAGCAATGAGCCCTGTTGCAAAGTATTGCTTCAAAAATTGTAATGACACGCCCCTGTTAAACAGGGGCTGAAAAATTGGGCCTTAGGCACTGGTGGCACAACACTGCAACTCCTCACAGATACTGTACTTGGAGCACAGCAATGAGCCCTGTTGCAAAGTATTGCTTCAAAAATTGTAATTACACGCCCCTGTTAAACAGGGGCTGAAAAATTGGGCGTTAGGCACTGGTGGCGGCACCCATAAACAAAAATGATCTTCCAAGCTATCATCATCAATCGTATCATTGAGGACTCGGAGGAGGAGGATAGCCAGTCAACATAACAGCACAGGCACTCAGCATCAGCATCAGTCTTGAAGGGATGTGACATTTTAAAATCAATTAGTCTGTTATATCAGCATCAGGTGTGTGGTAGCTGGTGGTGATCCAAGACTGGTTCATCTTGATGAAAGTCAGTCGATCAACCGAGTCGGTGGACAGGCGCACCCTGTGATCCGTGACAAATCCTCCAGCAGCACTGAATGTGCGTTCCGAAAGAACGCTGGATGCAGGACAGGCCAGTAGCTCAATTGCATACTGTGCAAGCTCTGGCCAGTGATCCATCCTCAAGACCCAGTAAGCCAGAGGATTTTCGGTGGGGAAGGTGTCCAAGTCTGACCTTGCCCCTAGATATTCCTGCACCATGTTTATCAGACGCTGGCGATGGTTGCTGGAACCGATCATACTTTGGGGCTGCGGACTAAAGAATTGTCTTAACGCATCGGTCAGACGGCCACCTTCCCCACCGCTCCTTCTTTGACTGGCCGAAGCCTCAGCAACTCGTTGTCCAGGACCAGGAGTTTGCAACCTCCCAGTCTCTGGGAACGCGTTGCACAGACCTTTCTGCAAGGCCTCCCGGAGTTGTCTCATCCTCTGCTCCCTCTGCGACGGTAACATAAGGTCCGCAACCTTACCCTTGTACCGTGGATCAAGGAGAGTGGCCAGCCAGTAATGGTCCCTCTCCTTGATCCGAAGAATACGAGGATCCTTCCGCAGACTTTGCAGGATCAGGGAGGCCATGCAGCGTAGGTTTGCTGAGGCATTCGCTCCGGAGTCCTCTGGGTCACTAAGGACGACATGATCCGCAGCCACCTCCTCCCAGCCACGTACAAGTCCACTGGTTTCTTGGGACTGTAAATCATCCCTAAAAGACTGCTGCTGATGATGCTGAGTGCCAGCCTCCACCTCCATGCTGACACAATCCTCCTCCTCCTCCTCCTCCTCCTCCTCCTCCTCTTCCTGTGCGATGGGTGGGACAGAAGGAACACTGTCTGGGTAAAGGGGGCCTTGAGAGGCAAGGAAGTCCTCCTCTTCCTGCCTCTGTTCTGCCTCAAGTGCCCTGTCCATTATTCCACGCAGCGTGTGCTCCAACAGGTGGACAAGAGGTACAGTGTCACTGATGCATGCACTGTCACTGCTCACCATCCTCGTGGCCTCCTCAAATGGTGCCAGGACAGTGCATGCATCCCTGATCATGCCCCACTGGCGTGGAGAAAAAAAACCAAGCTCCCCTGACCCTGTCCTGGTGCCGTAGTCGCACAGGTACTCATTGATGGCCCTCTGCTGCGTGTGCAGCCGCTGCAGCATGGCCAACGTTGAGTTCCACCTGGTGGGCATGTCACATATAAGGCGGTTCTTGGGCAGGTTCAACTCCTTTTGCAGCTCAGCCAGGCGAGCACTGGCATTATAAGATCTGCGGAAATGCACACAGACTTTCCTGGCCTGCCTCAGGACATCCTGTAAGCCCGGGTACCTGCCCAAGAAGCGCTGCACCACCAGGTTAAGGACGTGAGCCACACAGGGCACATGGGTCAGTTGTCCCTGTCGGAGGGCGGAGAGGAGGTTGGTGCCATTGTCGCAAACCACCATTCCTGGCTTAAGCTGGCGTGGCGTCAACCACCTCTCGGCCTGGCCCTGCAGAGCAGACAGGACCTCTGCCCCAGTGTGGCTTCTGTCCCCCAAACACACCAGCGCAAGCACGGCATGGCATCTTTTTGCCTGCGTACTTGCGTAGCCCCGTGAACGGCTACGGAGCACCGCTGGTTCATAGGACAAACCACAGGAAGAGGCCATGGAGGAAGAAGAAGAGGAGGGGGTGGAGGAGAGAGGTGTGTCACAACCAGTAGTAGCATTTTGGAGGCGTGGCGGTGGGACAACCTCCAACACTACTGCACCTTGTCCTGAATCCTTCCCAGCTGCCAAAAGAGTGACCCAATGGGCCGTGAAAGAAAGGTAACGTCCCTGTCCATGCCTGCTGGACCATGAGTCAGCGGTAATATGCACCTTACCGCTGACCGCCCTGTCCAGCGAGGCCAAGACATTGCCTTCCACATGCCGGTAGAGAGCCGGAATAGCCTTCCGTGAGAAAAAGTGGCGTTTGGGAACCTGCCACTGAGGAACCGCACATTGCACAAACTCACGGAAGGGGGCCGAGTCTACCAACTGAAAAGGCAGCAGTTGAAGCGCTAGCAATTTAGCCAAGCTAGCATTCAACCGCTGGGCATGTGGATGGCTGGGAGTGAACTTCTTTCGACGGTCCAGCAGCTGGGGCAGGGAAATTTGCCTGCTAGAATCGGACGTCGGTGTACTGCTAGCAGAGTGGGCGCAAGTACTTGGCTGTGACACACCTAATTCTACACCTTCATTCCTCTCAGTGCATGTTTCAGAGAGGACTGAAGTTATAGTGGGGTTGGAGATCCCAGCTGATGCGGTGCAAGGAGAGGTCCGCTTGGTTCTTTGGTGTGGGTCTTTGAGGTAGGCTTGCCAACGAGCTGCATGGCAGGTCAACATATGTCTGGTCAGGCATGTGGTACCCAAGCGGCTGATGTTTTGGCCACGCGATATACGCTTGAGACATATGTTGCAAACAGCAGCTGTGCGATCTGATGCACTAGCCTCAAAAAAGGCCCACACCAAAGAACTTTTTGAATGACGGGCAGAGGCAGCGCCCTGCACAGGCGGAGCTCTGCGGTGTGATTCCGTCGGTGTACTGCCCTTACGCTGGCCACCAAAGGGCATCCTGCCTCGTTGGAGATGTGCCTCCTCCTCATCCTCCTCCTCCTCCTCTCTCCTATTAGGCACCCACGTGGAGTCATTGACCTCATCATCCCCTCCCTCCTCATCACTGGAGCCAATCTGGCAGTATGCTGCAGCTGCTGGAACATGACTGCCAGATTGGTGTCCTTCTTGAGCATCCCCTCTGTCTGCTCTCACGCTACTGCCTTCCTCTAGCTGGGTTTCATCATCAGACCCTTCGAAACGCTGGGCATCCTCCTGGAGCATGTACCCAACACTGTGCTGAAACAGTTCGGGGGACTCCTCAGGAGGAGGACATGGTGGGTCTAGGGAAGGAGTGACTGATGATTTGTCTGACATTGATACCAGGGAAGACGACGCTTTGGCAGCTGCTTTTCCAGTACCCTGAGCCTGGGTGAGAGAGGATGAGGAGGAGGAGGAGGGCTTGGTCATCCACTCTACCAAGTCTTCGGCATGATGTGGCTCAACATGTCCAGCTGCCGAAAAGAAGGACAAGCGTGTCCCATGGCCATGTGCTGATGACAATGCACCGCGTCCACGACCAGCACTGTTGCCCCCAGACACAGAGCCTGCTTGCCCTCTTTTATTGCCTCCTGACTGTCTGCCTCTCCTTGTTTGCCTTCCAGACATTCTAATAGATGGCCTGCAGGGAGATGGGAAAAAAGCAATAAGGGCTACCTTCAGGTGTCCTTCTCTGTCCCTTGAAACAAGGACTTTCACAGTGAAAGAAACTGACACTGTCCCTACCTAGAGTTTTCTGTCCCTAGAATAAATGTTTTTTTTAATCACAATATAGCACAAGGACAATTCACTCAATGTCTCTCCAGGTCCCTGGAAACAAGGACTTGCAGAGTGAAAGAAACTGACACTGTCCCTACCTAGAGTTTTCTGTCCCTAGAATAAATGTTTTTTTTAAGCACAATATAGCACAAGGACAATTAACTCACTGTCCTTACAGGTCCCTGGAAACAAGGACTTGCAGAGTGAAAAAAAAAAAACACTCTCCCTACCTACAGTTTTCTGTCCCTAGAAAAAATGTTTTTTTTAAGCACAATATAGCACAAGGACAATTAACTCACTGTCCTTACAGGTCCCTGGAAACAAGGACTTGCAGAGTGAAAGAAAAAAAACACTCTCCCTACCTACAGTTTTCTGTCCCTAGAAAAAATTTTTTTTTAATCACAATATAGCACAAGGAAAATTAACTCACTGTCCTTACAGGTCCCTGGAAACAAGGACTTGCAGAGTGAAAGAAAAAAAACACTCTCCCTACCTACAGTTTTCTGTCCCTAGAAAAAATGTTTTTTTTAATCACAATATAGCACAAGGAAAATTAACTCACTGTCCTTACAGGTCCCTGGAAACAAGGACTTGCAGAGTGAAAGAAACTGACACTGTCCCTACCTAGAGTTTTCTGTCCCTAGAATAAATGTTTTTTTTAATCACAATATAGCACAAGGACAATTAACTCACTGTCCTTACAGGTCCCTGGAAACAAGGACTTGCAGAGTGAAAGAAACTGACACTGTCCCTACCTAGAGTTTTCTGTCCCTAGAATAAATGTTTTTTTTAAGCACAATATAGCACAAGGACAATTAACTCACTGTCCTTACAGGTCCCTGGAAACAAGGACTTGCAGAGTGAAAGAAAAAAAACACTCTCCCTACCTACAGTTTTCTGTCCCTAGAAAAAATGTTTTTTTTAATCACAATATAGCACAAGGAAAATTAACTCACTGTCCTTACAGGTCCCTGGAAACAAGGACTTGCAGAGTGAAAGAAACTGACACTGTCCCTACCTAGAGTTTTCTGTCCCTAGAATAAATGTTTTTTTAAATCACAATATAGCACAAGGACAATTAACTCACTGTCCTTACAGGTCCCTGGAAACAAGGACTTGCAGAGTGAAAGAAACTGACACTGTCCCTACCTAGAGTTTTCTGTCCCTAGAATAAATGTTTTTTTTAAGCACAATATAGCACAAGGACAATTAACTCACTGTCCTTACAGGTCCCTGGAAACAAGGACTTGCAGAGTGAAAGAAAAAAAACACTCTCCCTACCTACAGTTTTCTGTCCCTAGAAAAAATGTTTTTTTTAATCACAATATAGCACAAGGAAAATTAACTCACTGTCCTTACAGGTCCCTGGAAACAAGGACTTGCAGAGTGAAAGAAACTGACACTGTCCCTACCTAGAGTTTTCTGTCCCTAGAATAAATGTTTTTTTTAATCACAATATAGCACAAGGACAATTAACTCACTGTCCTTACAGGTCCCTGGAAACAAGGACTTGCAGAGTGAAAGAAACTGACACTGTCCCTACCTAGAGTTTTCTGTCCCTAGAATAAATGTTTTTTTTAAGCACAATATAGCACAAGGACAATTAACTCACTGTCCTTACAGGTCCCTGGAAACAAGGACTTGCAGAGTGAAAGAAAAAAAACACTCTCCCTACCTACAGTTTTCTGTCCCTAGAAAAAATGTTTTTTTTAATCACAATATAGCACAAGGAAAATTAACTCACTGTCCTTACAGGTCCCTGGAAACAAGGACTTGCAGAGTGAAAGAAACTGACACTGTCCCTACCTAGAGTTTTCTGTCCCTAGAATAAATGTTTTTTTTAATCACAATATAGCACAAGGACAATTAACTCACTGTCCTTACAGGTCCCTGGAAACAAGGACTTGCAGAGTGAAAGAAACTGACACTGTCCCTACCTAGAGTTTTCTGTCCCTAGAATAAATGTTTTTTTTAAGCACAATATAGCACAAGGACAATTAACTCACTGTCCTTACAGGTCCCTGGAAACAAGGACTTGCAGAGTGAAAGAAACTGACACTGTCCCTACCTAGAGTTTTCTGTCCCTAGAATAAATGTTTTTTTTAATCACAATATAGCACAAGGAAAATTAACTCACTGTCCTTACAGGTCCCTGGAAACAAGGACTTGCAGAGTGAAAGAAACTGACACTGTCCCTACCTAGAGTTTTCTGTCCCTAGAATAAATGTTTTTTTTAATCACAATATAGCACAAGGAAAATTAACTCACTGTCCTTACAGGTCCCTGGAAACAAGGACTTGCAGAGTGAAAGAAACTGACACTGTCCCTACCTAGAGTTTTCTGTCCCTAGAATAAATGTTTTTTTTAAGCACAATATAGCACAAGGACAATTAACTCACTGTCCTTACAGGTCCCTGGAAACAAGGACTTGCAGAGTGAAAGAAAAAAAACACTCTCCCTACCTACAGTTTTCTGTCCCTAGAAAAAATGTTTTTTTTAATCACAATATAGCACAAGGAAAATTAACTCACTGTCCTTACAGGTCCCTGGAAACAAGGACTTGCAGAGTGAAAGAAACTGACACTGTCCCTACCTAGAGTTTTCTGTCCCTAGAATAAATGTTTTTTTTAATCACAATATAGCACAAGGACAATTAACTCACTGTCCTTACAGGTCCCTGGAAACAAGGACTTGCAGAGTGAAAGAAACTGACACTGTCCCTACCTAGAGTTTTCTGTCCCTAGAATAAATGTTTTTTTTAAGCACAATATAGCACAAGGACAATTAACTCACTGTCCTTACAGGTCCCTGGAAACAAGGACTTGCAGAGTGAAAGAAAAAAAACACTCTCCCTACCTACAGTTTTCTGTCCCTAGAAAAAATGTTTTTTTTAATCACAATATAGCACAAGGAAAATTAACTCACTGTCCTTACAGGTCCCTGGAAACAAGGACTTGCAGAGTGAAAGAAACTGACACTGTCCCTACCTAGAGTTTTCTGTCCCTAGAATAAATGTTTTTTTTAATCACAATATAGCACAAGGACAATTAACTCACTGTCCTTACAGGTCCCTGGAAACAAGGACTTGCAGAGTGAAAGAAACTGACACTGTCCCTACCTAGAGTTTTCTGTCCCTAGAATAAATGTTTTTTTTAAGCACAATATAGCACAAGGACAATTAACTCACTGTCCTTACAGGTCCCTGGAAACAAGGACTTGCAGAGTGAAAGAAAAAAAACACTCTCCCTACCTACAGTTTTCTGTCCCTAGAAAAAATGTTTTTTTTAATCACAATATAGCACAAGGAAAATTAACTCACTGTCCTTACAGGTCCCTGGAAACAAGGACTTGCAGAGTGAAAGAAACTGACACTGTCCCTACCTAGAGTTTTCTGTCCCTAGAATAAATGTTTTTTTTAATCACAATATAGCACAAGGACAATTAACTCACTGTCCTTACAGGTCCCTGGAAACAAGGACTTGCAGAGTGAAAGAAACTGACACTGTCCCTACCTAGAGTTTTCTGTCCCTAGAATAAATGTTTTTTTTAAGCACAATATAGCACAAGGACAATTAACTCACTGTCCTTACAGGTCCCTGGAAACAAGGACTTGCAGAGTGAAAGAAACTGACACTGTCCCTACCTAGAGTTTTCTGTCCCTAGAATAAATGTTTTTTTTAATCACAATATAGCACAAGGAAAATTAACTCACTGTCCTTACAGGTCCCTGGAAACAAGGACTTGCAGAGTGAAAGAAACTGACACTGTCCCTACCTAGAGTTTTCTGTCCCTAGAATAAATGTTTTTTTTAATCACAATATAGCACAAGGAAAATTAACTCACTGTCCTTACAGGTCCCTGGAAACAAGGACTTGCAGAGTGAAAGAAACTGACACTGTCCCTACCTAGAGTTTTCTGTCCCTAGAATAAATGTTTTTTTTAAGCACAATATAGCACAAGGACAATTAACTCACTGTCCTTACAGGTCCCTGGAAACAAGGACTTGCAGAGTGAAAGAAAAAAAACACTCTCCCTACCTACAGTTTTCTGTCCCTAGAAAAAATGTTTTTTTTAATCACAATATAGCACAAGGAAAATTAACTCACTGTCCTTACAGGTCCCTGGAAACAAGGACTTGCAGAGTGAAAGAAACTGACACTGTCCCTACCTAGAGTTTTCTGTCCCTAGAATAAATGTTTTTTTTAATCACAATATAGCACAAGGACAATTAACTCACTGTCCTTACAGGTCCCTGGAAACAAGGACTTGCAGAGTGAAAGAAACTGACACTGTCCCTACCTAGAGTTTTCTGTCCCTAGAATAAATGTTTTTTTTAAGCACAATATAGCACAAGGACAATTAACTCACTGTCCTTACAGGTCCCTGGAAACAAGGACTTGCAGAGTGAAAGAAAAAAAACACTCTCCCTACCTACAGTTTTCTGTCCCTAGAAAAAATGTTTTTTTTAATCACAATATAGCACAAGGAAAATTAACTCACTGTCCTTACAGGTCCCTGGAAACAAGGACTTGCAGAGTGAAAGAAACTGACACTGTCCCTACCTAGAGTTTTCTGTCCCTAGAATAAATGTTTTTTTTAATCACAATATAGCACAAGGACAATTAACTCACTGTCCTTACAGGTCCCTGGAAACAAGGACTTGCAGAGTGAAAGAAACTGACACTGTCCCTACCTAGAGTTTTCTGTCCCTAGAATAAATGTTTTTTTTAAGCACAATATAGCACAAGGACAATTAACTCACTGTCCTTACAGGTCCCTGGAAACAAGGACTTGCAGAGTGAAAGAAAAAAAACACTCTCCCTACCTACAGTTTTCTGTCCCTAGAAAAAATGTTTTTTTTAATCACAATATAGCACAAGGACAATTAACTCACTGTCCTTACAGGTCCCTGGAAACAAGGACTTGCAGAGTGAAAGAAACTGACACTGTCCCTACCTAGAGTTTTCTGTCCCTAGAATAAATGTTTTTTTTAAGCACAATATAGCACAAGGACAATTAACTCACTGTCCTTACAGGTCCCTGGAAACAAGGACTTGCAGAGTGAAAGAAACTGACACTGTCCCTACCTAGAGTTTTCTGTCCCTAGAATAAATGTTTTTTTTAAGCACACTATAGCAGAAGCACAAAACACACTGACACTCTCCCTACCTATCCTTCTCTTTCCCTAAACTAAAGGAATCCAGGTTAAGCAAGAAAGAAATAACAGTCACTGTCCCTGCCTATGCTACTCTATCCCTGCTCCGGAACACACTACACTAGGCCGCCGTGCTGGCGGCCTTTTATAGTGTGGGGCGTGTACTAAACACCCTCAGCAATAATTGGCCACAGGCATCCTGCCTGTGGCCAATCATTGCTCTCCTCGCTGCCGGCGCTGTGATTGGCCAAGCATGCGGGGTCACAGTGCATGCTTGGCCAATCACAGCGCCTGGATGACACTGCGATGGCGTAGTGCATTGTGGGCCGTTCGCGTCACTCGAATTTGGCGCGAACGGCCCAAATCGTTCGATCTTCGTCGAACGATCGAACAGCCAATGTTCGAGTCGAACGTATGTTCGACTCGAACACGAAGCTCATCCCTACTCACCAGACACTTTTGACCCTCTATATATAAAAGATGAAAATGCACCAGTTAAAATAAAGAGACTCCTTCAATCCTCCAGTCCACCAGAACTAAATCCAGGATGCAACACCAGATACTCTGTCTATGGCTCAGATCAGGGAAACCACAACACAAAAAATTATTGCGCACCTCTTTTTCATTAAATAAAAGCCAGCGACATAACGATAATACACTAACATGTTTACATGCCTAACCGGCATTTAGTATATCCAGCAGTATCACTAAAGCCCCGTACACACGGTCTGACTTTTGGCCAACAAACTTCATTTTGAGCAAGTTGGACCAACAATCCGACCGTGTGTACGCTCCATCTGACAAACTTTTTTTTACTTTTTTCTTGTTTTCATCGGACAAAAGTTGAGTCTGCAAACGGACAAACTTTTGCCCAACAAAAGTCCGATGGAGCAAAGTCCGACCGTGTGTACAGAAAACCATCGGACTTTTGTCCGATGGACAAAACAACTAATGTTAAAATCAACCAACAATAGCAGAAGTTGACCAAAGGGTGGCGGTAAAGAGCAGAAAAAAAGCTGAAAAACCACGTGATGTTGCAAAAAGTTGTAGGAAAGTTTGCAGAAAAGTCCGAGCGTGTGTATGCTATGGGTGTTCCCGACCAACTCCGTTCGGACAAAAAAACACGGAAAAGTCCGATGGAAGTCTGACCGTGTGTATGGGGCTTTACATCCACCTCTGTTCCAAGTGACCAGAATGGCCTGCATTCCACTGGGAGGATGTGATGTAACTGGAAATGACATAGTTACCCTGAATTCCCATCTCTACTCATTTTGCCCATACATGTGAGTCTTCAGGAAGCTGACGCAGGCAGATATTTATCCATAATGCCAAACCATCAGGGAGGCGTGGGATTAGCCCCAAATGTGTTCTGCAGCAGGACAGTGACCCCAAACATACAGCCAATGTCATTAAGAACTATCTTCAGCGAAAGAAGAACAAGGAGTCTTGGAAGTGATGATTTGGCCCCCACAGAGCCCTGATCTCAACATCATGAAGTCTGTCTGGGATTACATGAAGAGACAGAAGGCTCTGAGGCAGCCTACATCCACAGAAGATCTGTGGTTAATTCTCCAAGATGTTTGAAACAACCTACCTGCCAAGTTCTTTCAAAAACTGTGTGCAAGTGTACCTAGAAAGATCAATGCTGTTTTGAAGGCAAAGGATGGTCACATCAAATATTGATTTGATTTGAAAAACTTTTTTGTTCATTTACTTTACCATTTTGTTAATTGATAAAAATAAACTATTAACACTTCTATTTCTGAAAGCATTCTTCATTTACAGAATTTTCGGACAGTAGTGTATGTTGTCGGACCAGCTGCCGGGGGAAGAGAGGCATACACCCTGACCTAATAGTTACACTTAGGAAGCACCTAGCAAAATGGGACAAACTACTACCACAGGGGACAGAATAATAAAAAAAAAAAAAATAATGATATTTCTTCTTTAACCACTTGCCGACCGCCGCACGGACGATGTACGTCGACAGAATGGCACGGGCAGGCACATTGGAGTACAGGTACGTCCCTTTAAATTTGCCACCCAGCGGGCGCGCACGCCCAACGCGTGCCTCGTGAGTGCGGCCGCGGGTCCCGGAAACTCGATGTTCCCGGGCGGCCCGCCATTGCGGTCGGCAAGGGCAGAACAGGGGAATGCCTTTGTAAACAAGGCATTCCCCTATTCTGCCTAGTGACACTGTCACTGATGACCGTTCCCCGTGATCGGGAATGGTCATCAGTGACATGTCACGTGTAGCCACGCCCCCTAACAGTATCACTCCCTAGTACTGACTTAACCCCTGAAGCATCACCTAGTGGTTAACCCCTTCACTGAAGCGTCACCTAGTGGTTAACCCCTTCACTGCCAGTGTCATTTTTACAGTAATCAGTGCACTTTTATAGCACTGATCGCTGTAAAAATTACAATGGTCCCAAAATGGTGTCAAAAGTGTCCGATGTGTCCGCCATAATTTCACAGTCACGATAAAAATCGCTGATCGCCGCCATAACTAGTAAAAAAAATAATTATTAAAAATGCCATAAAACAGTCCCCTATTTTGTAGAAGCTATAACTTTTGCGCAAACCAATCAATAAATGCTTATTGTGATTTTTTTTTTTTACCAAAAATATGTAGAATACGTATCGGCCTAAACTGTGGGAAAAAAATGTTTTTTTTATATATTTTTTGGACTAATGTTCCCATTGGAAAATTTCCCCTCTATTCCTGTTATTGCAACAACCCAAAATGTGGGATTTTCTTTCATTTTCACTCAGAACAACACAGAACAAATAGAGAGGTTTGGCAAAGACAGCAATAATAGCCAGACCAGTGTTCCAATCTCATACTGCTATATCCAAAACCAAAAAAAAACTATTAATGCCTTTAGTTATACTTTGAGGTTAGGATTTCAGGGGTTATTTACTGCAATGTGTAAGGGTAGGATAAGGGTATGCACGAGGGTTAGCTCATCATTAAATCAACTTTCTATAATATTCTTCCTCCCTCCTTCATTTGCACAATCATGAATTCCTTAAAGCGTAACTCCACTTTTGTTGAGAAAAAAACATTCCCCTCTGGGTAAACGATGTACATTGCAAGGATTATAACAACCTTTGTTGCAGATTCCTACCTTTTGTTATTCTGAAGAACTCCATGTGTGTTTGTCTGTGCCTCTGTACTGAGTGGGTCTAATGGGAGGGGTTTCAGAATTAACTGTCAGATGTGCAGCTGCAGGGCACTAATGAGGAAATCTGCTGGGCCTGCATCCCTTTAGATGTGCTCCTATTGAAAGTATCTCTCCAAAAACAAGATTTTTGTTGCTGGGGATGCCTGAAATCTGAATTGTATCTAAGGCAGACTTAGCTAATCACACAAGCAGGAAATTATGTTTCTGGGGAGTGGTCAGTACACACAGAACAGTTCCAGGTAGCCATATTGCAATGCAATCTCAGAAAATTACATTGGTTGCAGATTGAAAAGGAAAGGTAATTTTTAATAACATTCAATTACAATATGATTAGTGTCGCAATTATATGTGCTATACTACTTTTTCTTTATTTCTATTTTTTCCCCCATGAAAGTGGAGTTACCCTTTAAGGTTGGGTTCACACTGCTGTGCGGGACGTCTCACAGCAGGTCTGTCCCTGTTCACTATTTCAGATCTGATTTCGGTCCAAATTTTTGGCTGAATTCGGACCTGAAACGGACCAGAAGACACACAGGACCCCTGTGTGATTCGCTCCGCAGCTGTCCCGGAGCTGTAAAAAAAACGGCTCCATTGAGTGCCGGTCACAGTCTCCTGACATGCGAATTGGATGCAGGGAAGCCCACATCCAATTTGCAATCGTGTGAACCCAGCCTAAAACATTTCCCCCAAGTGAATACATTTTCTATTTTTACAGTACTATCCCTGTCCCTATTCGTTAAACCTCACCTAGGCATGGATGACATACCGATGGGCAGCCCAAAGCCCATTATCCATGTAATTTATAAAGGAGCAAGATTCAACGGGACATGGCAGCAAGAGAAGCAGCAAACAGTAAAGCACCTGGCAGAGAACAGGCAAAGAGGAAGAGACAGTCAACTTGCGCTGACACAAGATCAAAGATGGCAGCATGGGAGGTGAGCAGCAATAGGAGGACTTCAGATGGGATGAAGTCAATGTTGAACTTCATAAACTAAATTATTATTTTTTTTTTGCATATCATGCAAGGAAAGTTAGAACCCCTGTTGGGGGCTTATTGCCCCCTCGCTACCTTCTATAACAGTTCTGGTGACCACTGTCTCGGGATACATAAAATGATGGGAAATACAACTTCTAAAAAGAACAGTAAAAATGGGTAATATTTTCCAATGGGGAAACCTGTTCTGGTGACAACTGTCCAAAAAGGGACTTCCCCTCACTTTTGTAGGTTCTCCTTTATTCTGCTCTGTTTGGAAGTGAAGGGAAATCTCCTTAATGAGACACAGCCAAAAAAAAAACGACAAAAAAATGGCTTTGAATGCACTTTAAATGAACTGTAAATGTCAGCTTAATTTTAGAGGTTAAGAGGTTAAGATGGGTCAGGTAGGGGCAAGGGTCAGGTTAGTGGTGGTTTGAAGGTCAGGGGACTTGTTGAAATTGGCCACTCAACAGTCACATCTAGCAGTAATGTGGGGCTAGCGAATGATGAAGTTGCAACAAAATCCCAAGATTTTGAGAATCTGAGCTGCCAAAAATAACACTAAAGTTTGAAATTGACTTGAGGCATCAAAAATCATGAAACTCAGTCTAACATCATCTAAATTTAGGAATGAAAACTAGCAAATGCTATTATTAGAAGTATGATCCATATACAATTTCAGAATACAATATTTTTTACAAAATATTAAATAATCACAAAGTAACCCACTGCAAGAAAGGCCAACTGCAAGACAGACCTAAACACTATGCGAAATGTAATATAAATGCAGTCCTGTTGTACATATATGTTATACAAAATGATATATTGTTTTTAGAGCATTCACTTTTCTTCACTTGAATTTTATAAATTCTTTCTATGAAGTGACCTTTGTTGTCTTATGTAACACAGCACATGTCTTGTGAACATCCCTGCAGTGAAGTCTAGGTGGCTCATGATATTAGCAGCCTTCAGATGTATGGGTGACTAAGGACGGCCCTCTGTTTAGCAACCCATGGAATCAGTAGCTGCTACCAAGCCATTGCTAGGTCCACAGGGTACACAGCTGATGGTACTGTGAGCTAAGTCATTTGATTAAAAAAATTTGACATGGAGTTATATGTTGCCGGTAATTTTTTTTGTTCATATATTACAGCTTCATTTTTGTTTTGTGCAAAAAAATGAGCACAAAAATATTAGCGGTGTTAGAATTATGGCTAATAGAAAGTATGCTTAGGTATCAATGGTAAAAATTCGGGGCTAGTTTGAGCGATAGCAATGGGGTTAGAATTGTGATTAGGGGTTGGGGGCTGGGTTTAAAACCATTCATATAGAGTTTGGGGTTGAAAATGGCTTGGGTGTGGTTTATCTTAAGGGTAATGCCGCGTACACACGACCGTTTTTCATGACGAGAAAAATTCCATTTTTAAAAATGGTTGTGAAAAACAGTCGTGTGTAGGCTCCAGAGCATTTTTCTCGAGAAGAAAAATGGGCGAAAAAAAATTAGAGGCTGCTCTTTTTTCTCGTCGTTTTTCACGTATTTTTTTTTAACGTTGTGAAAAACGGTCGTGTGTATGCTTTTACGAGGGGAAAAAAAACGTGCATGCTCAGAATCAAGTATGAGACGGGAGCGCTCGTTCTGGTAAAACTAGCGTTCGTAATGGAGATAGCACATTCGTCACGCTGTAACGGACTGAAAAGCACAAAAACTGAAAAGCGCAAATCGTCTCTCACCAAACTTTATTAACACGAGGATCAGCAAAAGCGTCCCAAAGGGTGGCGCCATTCGAATGGAACTTCCCCTTTATAGTGCCATCGTACGCGTTGTACGTCACCGCTCTTTGCTCAAGCGTTTTTTTTCATGAACGTGTGTATGCAAGGCAGGCTTGAGAGGAAACACGAAAAATCACGTAGAGAAAAACTTTGTTTTTTTCCATGACATGAATAACGGTTGTGTGTACACGGCATTAGGGATTCGGGGAAGAGTTTATAAAGGTTGAGGAAGGGTACTATTTTAGTTAATAAGGGTTGCGGTTAGGTCAGGATTTTGCCTGGCATTATAATTAGGTTTAGGGTTAAGAGTTGGGATGAGGGGGTTGTGATGATGATAATGTGTTTCAGCTCAACTTCACAAGGACTGTGGTTAGTTTGAGTTTCATTATTAGGTCTAAGAGTAATATAAAATTTGGGTAAATTATTTTAGGATTTCTAAGTATGATTATTGCCACTAGGGATGAGCTCAGTGTTCAATCCAAAAGTAAGTTCGGACCAAACATTGGTTGCTCAGACATTCATCTGAACGGCAAACATTTGGGGCATTCAGTGTAGACAAACTTGACAGCTCCAGGCTATCAATAGTTGCTAAGGAAGCAGCAGGTACATGCAACCCTGCATCCTTGCCAACCATTGATGTCACCCAGCCCATTAACTTATATGGCCACATAAGTAAATGGATGGGGAATGGAGCATTACATCTTTGCCTTAGAATAGTCACATTTGGGCAATGATGTCACCACTATCCCAGCTGTCATTTGTCCTAACGGAGCAGCGGGTGCTTGCAACCATCTTGTCCTTATCAATCACTGATGTCACCTGGCCCCTTAACTTACATTGCCAGGAATCCTCAGCCATGTAATCAAATGGGCAGGGAATGGAGCATTGTATCATTGCCTAAGTATGGCCACATGGCCATCTTTGGGTAGTGATGTTGCAACTATCTCCACCCATTTCTTTGATGACAGCATGGGGATTGTGAAACGTTTTATTTCTCGATGAAGACTTTTTTCTGTGAATGAGTAGAGGTACACCCTACTCATTCACCTGGACAGAGGAAGTATCTGGGGCCCCCTTTATTATTAAAGGTGCTTCCATATTCCAATCAGGCCACTCACTGCCTGCAGACTCCTTAAAACTACCGGTCCAGATGTGTGGGTAAGAGGCCCTTTTCCTAATCAACATGTCACCCCCCATGTTGAGGGCATGTGGCCTGGTATGGTTGGGTTTCCTTAGCCCAGAAAATGTGCATTTTTAATTTGACAGATTCAGCTCCTATTGATTTAAATGGGGTTTGGGTTTTTGAGGGACTGTCCCTCATTTGGAACAAAGTCAGAGGGTCCCTCTTTCTTCCTCATTTGTCCCTCATTTTGGTCTGATCTATATAGTTGTATATAAAATGTACTATTTATTTATCAAATTCTATTTTACAATTCTCCTTAAAGGGGATGTTACAGAGGGTGTGTCCTCTTCCCACATACTTTAGCGAATAGGTGTCCCTCAATTTAGTTTTTTCTTTTCAAGTAGCTAGCAAGCTCACTTACGGGCCTGCTTTGATTTATCGCCCCCCTGCGTTAAAACTTGATTTTGTTTTTGAATTTCTCAGTCTAGCCTCACAGATGTCCATTGTGTTCAAAGGCTCCTGCTTCTTGGGTGATTTAAACTTTTGGGCGGAGGATCTAAGTGATTCCCCCACCCAATCCCTTATCCAAGAACTGTTGCTTTTGGGGTATAGGCAACATGTGACAGCGGCCACCCACACTGCTGGTCATGTGTTGGATTGGCTCCTGTTCAGTGGATTGTCGGCAACCTGTGCGCTGCCTAGGGAGTTGACCTGGTCAGATCACAGGTTTATTTCCTTTAGCCTGGCCCTACCGGAAGGGAAACCTCCACATATCCCAGATCGCTCTGGCCCCAAGGTTTTCTCAAGAAACTTTTCAAATGTCTGCCCAGACAGATTTGGAAACCTTGTGGCTACGAGTATTAACCAGACAAACTTTTTTGAGCTGGGCGACCCGGTAGAGAAACTGAGTATTTTTCAGGAGTCGGTCGAAGTGGCTCTTGATGTTTTAGCACCCCGTAGGATGAGATCTAATCCCCGTCCCCTGGGAAAGAGCCCGCATTGGTTTACCGAGGAGCTTAGGCTCCTCAAAAAGCCGGTTCGGTCCAGGGAGAGACGCTGGCGGAAGTTCCTTCTGGAAGTTGACAAAAAGCGGCATCTGGTGGTCCTCTATCTTTATAAGAGGGCTTTTAGTGAGGCTAAAAAGATCTACTTCCGAGAGCAAATCAGGAAGGCAGCCAACAGCACGGCCGAACTTTTCAAGATCTCCTCAGAGTTAACCCATCCCGAAGCTACCAGCTCTGCTCCCAAGGAGTCACAGGACTGGTGCCAGGAGCTCGCTGATTTCTTTGTCTCTAAGGTTAAGACCATTACAGACAACATTCCTAGGCTAGAGACTGTGCAAGAGGACATCGGCCACACACAGTGGCGTCTCCAGCTTTCATATTTAGGGGGGGCACATGGGGGGACAGGGATAAAAGTAGGGGGGCAACTATAAAATGCAATTATATATACATATATATCCTGGGGCCCTTTACTACGATCCCACAACGGGCCCTTTCACATGTTCTGCAGTGAGCTCCCTTCCTACTATACTGGGGCCCCACCAGAGTGGCAGAAAACAAGAGATATATGTCACCAGCACACCAAGAAAATATAAGGGTCCAAAGCAGTGGGAAAACTATCAGGGTTGCAAAGGTTGTCTTGCCACCGGGCCCTGGTGTTCTGCCACTGTGGGGTTCCCCAGCTGTCCTGTTATTGACAGAGCTGGTCTGGCATCTGTCTCCTTGGCACCGGCGGCAGTCTATTAGGACTTTGTGCTGGTGACATTATGCATGCATGTAGGGGAAGGCTGGCACTATTGGTTATAGAGAGCCGAGCCCCCAGCTGGTCACCTAGCAGCAGTAATGCTGTATAACCTTCTCTGTTGACATATTGATCGGGATGTGATCCTAGTGATGCTCCCAGTCAGATCTAATAAACACAGTATTTATTAGCATCAAGAGAACAACCACATATATATAATCAACCGTATGTTCAGCAGGCATGTGGGCTCTATACCTGTAAAGTGTGGGCTTTGATCAATAAAATCACTGATATTTAACACTAGGATTTGACTAGAAGCATCACCTGGATTGCATCCCGATCAGCATGTCAGAGAAGGCTCCACTGCTGCTAAGCAACCTGCAGGGAGCTCAACTGTCTACAACCAACAGAGATGGGCTCGGGTGTGTTTGAAATCCCACATGCCTGATCCCGCCAGGAAGCCGACACTCCACAGTGCTAATCACAGCCAGTGAGACATTTCCTGATCTGTGGAGCTGCGGACCGGGAAATGTCTCACTGCCTGCGATTAGCGCTGTGCAGTGTGGGTTTCCTGGCAGGCTCTGGCATGTGGAATTTTGAACATGCCCAGCCCATCTCTAACAACAAATTGTGCTGGCCCTCCTGTACATCAGCTCCATAAAGTAACCAGCACTGGGTTCCAATGTGCTGCCGCCGCTGCCATGGAGACAGAGACCAGCGCTGAGAATAGCTGGGACAGGACAGCAACTCTGGTTGTTCCAGCACTGGTACACACTGGGAACATTCCCCCATCCACCTATAATGTGTAGATGGGGGAATTGGATCATTTCTTTTTTTTTTTATTCAACCTAATAGTTGAATAAAAAAAGTGATCAATGTATGGGCTGCCTAAGAGCCAAGACCAGCCATAGACAGTTTAAATCTCAGCTGGTTCAGCAGGAACTGGCTGAGATTTGAACCATTAATGAGCAGATTCTCTTATGATTATCACTAGTGATTGCTATAGCCACTAGTGATAATCACTGTTTGTCAGGAGAATACAATTGCTGGGCAGAAGGGATATTCCCCTGTCAGCCCTGTCTGTATTGATGGGGGAATCAAGCAATTTCTTTCCTGCAATCTGTGGATGCAGGAAAGAAATTTGCACCGTCTATTACCTGCCTAACTGAAAGTGAAAGTTAATTGTGAAGGTCTTGAAAGAACAGGAGAGGGGGAGGGAGACAGATGGGGGAGAGAAGGGATGGAGATAATGCAGTTCAGTGATTACAGTGTACTGCAGTCTGCAGTGCACACACTTACCCACGGTCCAGGCTAGAATCTCAGGCATCATTCACACACAGCCAGGAATGCTGCTGATTTTCATATTTCCCACCCACACATCCCTTCTCTTCAGATACAGCATGCTGGGATAGTGTGGGCGGGACTGGAAGGAGGAGGAGGAGCTGTATTCCTCCCTGCTCGTATGTGAGGAGAGTGAGGGGGGGGGTTGCGGGACTCGCTGGGCTGTGAAAGAGTGTCATAGACTGACACTCGGCTCAGCTTGCAGTCACCACTCTCGGAATTTACAGGCTGGTTCTCCTGTCCTAAGGACGGGAGAAATCAGTCTGTTTTTTCAGTAACTGAGATGAAGGCTTGGGCCCCCCTCCCCCCCTCCCACAGTGCTTGTGGAGTCCTTCCTGCAACTCGCTCTTCTCCATGCCAATGAGGATGCAGGGAAATGAGCAGATCGGGCGGCTGTGGTTGTGTGAGCGCTAGCATTATGCAGTGTCAGCGAGCAGAGGGAGGGGGAGGAATCCCCCGCAGGAGCTGACTTGGGACGCTCTCCCTCTCAGGAGAGACTATGTTACCCCAGCAGCAGCCCGAGCGAAAAAAAAATGCAAAAAAAAAATTTTTTTTTTTGGGGGGGCACATGGTGGGGCACAGCATAATGTTGGGGGGGCCAGGGCCCCCTCTGGTCCCCCCCTAGCGACGCCATTGGCCACACATTGTTGGCCCCTGGATTGCCCGGTTTCCAACCAGTTACGGTTATACAGGTGGTTGAGGTAATTGCCTCTTTGAAACCATCTTCCTCTCCATTAGATGTATGTCCTGCCGGGCTGGTTAAAAAATCTGCTGCCCTTTTGGCCCCCTTTATTGGGGAGACAATCAACTGCTGCTTCAGGAAAGGTACTGCCATGGTCTTGGCCCTGCTGAAGAAACCGACCTTGGACCCAGACATACTGGGCAACTACAGGCCAATTTCCATCTTGCCTTTTGTGGCAAAGGTGATAGAGCGCCTGGTGGTTATCCAGCTACAGGCTTACCTTGAGTCTTTCCATCTCTTGGACGAATTCCAGTCCGGTTTTCGACCTGGTCATGGAACAGAGACGAGCCTCATCTGTGTCTATGATCATGTCCTTCACAGCTTGGACAGGGGTGACTCAGTAGCTCTGGTTCTTTTGGATCTGTCGGCTGCATTTGATACCATTAATCATGGAATCTTACTGGAGCGGATGAAGTCAATTTTGGGTATGAGTGGGTCGGCTTTGGCATGGGTGGCCTCTTTCTTAGAGGGCAGAGTTCAGGGAGTCAAGACTGGCCCCTTTTACTCTAAGTCCACTGCCCTGGATTGTGGAGTGCCACAGGGCTCTGCCTTGTCTCCCCTGCTGTTTAATATCTATATGAGGCCCCTTGCCGACCTACTAAAGTCCCACGCCGTCCATTACCATGTTTATGCGGACGACACCCAGGTTTACTTAAAGATTCCTAGGAGCCAGACTGCTGATGCCACCCTTGCCAGCTGCTTGGAGGCTATCAACACATGGATGTCTGCCAACTTCCTGAAACTTAATGGGGGAAAAACTGAGGTGATCATCTTCAGCGATCTGGCCACCCCTCCAGATTAGGGATGAGCTTCGTGTTCGAGTCGAACATACGTTCGACTCGAACATCGGCTGTTCGATCGTTCGACGAAGATCGAACGATTTGGGCCGTTCGCGCCAAATTTGAGTGACGCGAACGGCCCACAATGCACTACGCCATCGCAGTGTCATCCAGGCGCTGTGATTGGCCAAGCATGCACTGTGACCCCGCATGCTTGGCCAATCACAGCGCCGGCAGCGAGGAGAGCAATGATTGGCCACAGGCAGGATGCCTGTGGCCAATTATTGCTGAGGGTGTTTAGTACACGCCCCACACTATAAAAGGCCGCCAGCACGGCGGCCTAGTGTAGTGTGTTCCGGAGCAGGGAAAGAGAAACATAGGCAGGGACAGTGACATTTATTTTTTTCTTGCTTAACCTGGATTCCTTTAGTTTAGGGAAAGAGAAGGATAGGTAGGGAGAGTGTCAGTGTGTTTTACTGTGCGAATCCTTGTTTCTAGGGACAGGGAAGGACAGTGAGGGAATTCTCCTTGTGCTATAGTGTGCTTTAAAAAAACATTTTTTCTAGGGACAGAAAACTATAGGTAGGGAGAGTGTCAGTGTGTTTTACCGTGCGAATCCTTGTTTCTAGGGACAGGGAAGGACAGTGAGGGAATTCTCCTTGTGCTATAGTGTGCTTTAAAAAAACATTTTTTCTAGGGACAGAAAACTATAGGTAGGGAGAGTGTCAGTGTGTTTTACTGTGCGAATCCTTGTTTCTAGGGACAGGGAAGGACAGTGAGGGAATTCTCCTTGTGCTATAGTGTGCTTTAAAAAAACATTTTTTCTAGGGACAGAAAACTATAGGTAGGGAGAGTGTCAGTGTGTTTTACTGTGCGAATCCTTGTTTCTAGGGACAGGGAAGGACAGTGAGGGAATTCTCCTTGTGCTATAGTGTGCTTTAAAAAAACATTTTTTCTAGGGACAGAAAACTATAGGTAGGAAGAGTGTCAGTTTCTTTCACTGTGATAATCCTTGTTTCTAGGGACAAAGAAGGAAAGTGAGTGAAATTCTCCTTGTGCTATAGTGTGCTTTAAAAAAAAACATTTTTTCTAGGGACAGAAAACTATAGGTAGGGAGAGTGTCAGTGTCTTTTACTGTGTGAATCCTTGTTTCTAGGGACAGGGAAGGACAGTGAGGGAATGCTCCTTGTGCTATAGTGTGCTTTAAAAAAACATTTTTTCTAGGGACAGAAAACTATAGGTAGGGAGAGTGTCAGTGTGTTTTACTGTGCGAATCCTTGTTTCTAGGGACAGGGAAGGACAGTGAGGGAATTCTCCTTGTGCTATAGTGTGCTTTAAAAAAACATTTTTTCTAGGGACAGAAAACTATAGGTAGGGAGAGTGTCAGTTTCTTTCACTGTGATAATCCTTGTTTCTAGGGACAAAGAAGGAAAGTGAGTGAAATTCTCCTTGTGCTATAGTGTGCTTTAAAAAAACATTTTTTCTAGGGACAGAAAACTATAGGTAGGGAGAGTGTCAGTGTCTTTTACTGTGTGAATCCTTGTTTCTAGGGACAGGGAAGGACAGTGAGGGAATTCTCCTTGTGCTATAGTGTGCTTTAAAAAAACATTTTTTCTAGGGACAGAAAACTATAGGTAGGGAGAGTGTCAGTGTGTTTTACTGTGCGAATCCTTGTTTCTAGGGACAGGGAAGGACAGTGAGGGAATTCTCCTTGTGCTATAGTGTGCTTTAAAAAAACATTTTTTCTAGGGACAGAAAACTATAGGAAGGAAGAGTGTCAGTTTCTTTCACTGTGATAATCCTTGTTTCTAGGGACAAAGAAGGAAAGTGAGTGAAATTCTCCTTGTGCTATAGTGTGCTTTAAAAAAACATTTTTTCTAGGGACAGAAAACTATAGGTAGGGAGAGTGTCAGTGTCTTTTACTGTGCGAATCCTTGTTTCTAGGGACAGGGAAGGACAGTGAGGCAATTCTCCTTGTGCTATAGTGTGCTTTAAAAAAACATTTTTTCTAGGGACAGAAAACTATAGGAAGGAAGAGTGTCAGTTTCTTTCACTGTGATAATCCTTGTTTCTAGGGACAAAGAAGGAAAGTGAGTGAAATTCTCCTTGTGCTATAGTGTGCTTTAAAAAAACATTTTTTCTAGGGACAGAAAACTATAGGTAGGGAGAGTGTCAGTGTCTTTTACTGTGCGAATCCTTGTTTCTAGGGACAGGGAAGGACAGTGAGGGAATTCTCCTTGTGCTATAGTGTGCTTTAAAAAAACATTTTTTCTAGGGACAGAAAACTATAGGTAGGAAGAGTGTCAGTTTCTTTCACTGTGATAATCCTTGTTTCTAGGGACAAAGAAGGAAAGTGAGTGAAATTCTCCTTGTGCTATAGTGTGCTTTAAAAAAACATTTTTTCTAGGGACAGAAAACTATAGGTAGGGAGAGTGTCAGTGTCTTTTACTGTGCGAATCCTTGTTTCTAGGGACAGGGAAGGACAGTGAGGGAATTCTCCTTGTGCTATAGTGTGCTTTAAAAAAACATTTTTTCTAGGGACAGAAAACTATAGGTAGGAAGAGTGTCAGTTTCTTTCACTGTGATAATCCTTGTTTCTAGGGACAAAGAAGGAAAGTGAGTGAAATTCTCCTTGTGCTATAGTGTGCTTTAAAAAAACATTTTTTCTAGGGACAGAAAACTATAGGTAGGGAGAGTGTCAGTGTCTTTTACTGTGCGAATCCTTGTTTCTAGGGACAGGGAAGGACAGTGAGGGAATTCTCCTTGTGCTATAGTGTGCTAAAGCATTCCTCATCAACCATCTTTGAAATCCTTGTTTTTTTGGACAGTCAGGAAAATTGTCGTTGTGCTATTCTGTGCAAAAGTAATCATCCTCAACCATATTTAGAAATCCTTAAGTAAAGGGACAGAGAAGGACACCTGAAGGTAGCCCTTATTGCTTTTTTCCCATCTCCCTGCAGGCCATCTATTAGAATGTCTGGAAGGCAAACAAGGAGAGGCAGACAGTCAGGAGGCAATAAAAGAGGGCAAGCAGGCTCTGTGTCTGGGGGCAACAGTGCTGGTCCTTCTTTTCGGCAGCTGGACATGTTGAGCCACATCATGCCGAAGACTTGGTAGAGTGGATGACCAAGCCCTCCTCCTCCTCCTCATCCTCTCTCACCCAGGCTCAGGGTACTGGAAAAGCAGCTGCCAAAGCGTCCTCTTCCCTGGTATCAATGTCAGACTCATCATCAGTCACTCCTTCCCTAGACCCACCATGTCCTCCTCCTGAGGAGTCCCCCGAACTGTTTGAGCACAGTGTTGGGTACATGCTCCAGGAGGATGCCCAGCATTTCGAAGGGTCTGATGATGAAACCCAGCTAGAGGAAGGCAGTAGCGTGAGAGCAGACAGAGGGGATGCTCAAGAAGGACACCAATCTGGCAGTCATGTTCCAGCAGCTGCAGCATACTGCCAGATTGGCTCCAGTGATGAGGAGGGAGGTGATGATGAGGTCACTGACTCCACGTGGGTGCCTACTGCCTAATAGGAGAGAGGAGGAGGAGGAGGATGAGGAGGAGGCACATCTCCAACGAGGCAGGATGCCCTTTGGTGGCCAGCGTAAGGGCAGTACACCGACGGAATCACACCGCAGAGCTCCGCCTGTGCAGGGCGCTGCCTCTGCCCGTCATTCAAAAAGTTCTTTGGTGTGGGCCTTTTTTGAGGCTAGTGCATCAGATCGCACAGCTGCTGTTTGCAACATATGTCTCAAGCGTATATCGCGTGGCCAAAACATCAGCCGCTTGGGTACCACATGCCTGACCAGACATATGTTGACCTGCCATGCAGCTCGTTGGCAAGCCTACCTCAAAGACCCACACCAAAGAACAAAGCGGACCTCTCCTTGCACCGCATCAGCTGGGATCTCCAACCCCACTATAACTTCAGTCCTCTCTGAAACATGCACTGAGAGGAATGAAGGTGTAGAATTAGGTGTGTCACAGCCAAGTACTTGCGGCCACTCTGCTAGCAGTACACCGACGTCCGATTATAGCAGGCAAATTTCCCTGCCCTTCCCTGACCGTTGAAAGAAGTTCACTCCCAGCCATCCACATGCCCAGCGGTTGAATGCTAGCTTGGCTAAATTGCTAGCGCTTCAACTGCTGCCTTTTCAGTTGGTAGACTCGGCCCCCTTCCGTGAGTTTGTGCAATGTGCGGTTCCTCAGTGGCAGGTTCCCAAACGCCACTTTTTCTCACGGAAGGCTATTCCGGCTCTCTACCGGCATGTGGAAGGCAATGTCTTGGCCTCGCTGGACAGGGCGGTCAGCGGTAAGGTGCATATTACCGCTGACTCATGGTCCAGCAGGCATGGACAGGGACGTTACCTTTCTTTCACGGCCCATTGGGTCACTCTTTTGGCAGCTGGGAAGGATGCAGGACAAGGTGCAGTAGTATTGGAGGTTGTTCCACCGCCACGCCTCCAAAATGCTACTACTGGTTGTGACACACCTCTCTCCTCCACCCCCTCCTCTTCTTCTTCCTCCATGGCCTCTTCCTGTGGTTTGTCCTCGGAACCAGCGGTGCTCCGTAGGCGTTCAAGGGGCTACGCAAGTACGCAGGCAAAAAGATGCCATGCCGTGCTTGCGCTGGTGTGTTTGGGGGACAGAAGCCACACTGGGGCAGAGGTCCTGTCTGCTCTGCAGGGCCAGGCCGAGAGGTGGTTGACACCACGCCAGCTTAAGCCAGGAATGGTGGTTTGCGACAATGGCACCAACCTCCTCTCCGCCCTCCGACAGGGACAACTGACCCATGTGCCCTGTGTGGCTCACGTCCTTAACCTGGTGGTGCAGCGGTTCTTGGGCAGGTACCCGGGCTTACAGGATGTCCTGAGGCAGGCCAGGAAAGTCTGTGTGCATTTCCGCAGATCTTATAATGCCAGTGCTCGCCTGGCTGAGCTGCAAAAGGAGTTGAACCTGCCCAAGAACCGCATTATATGTGACATGCCCACCAGGTGGAACTCAACGTTGGCCATGCTGCAGCGGCTGCACACGCAGCAGAGGGCCATCAATGAGTACCTGTGCGACTACGGCACCAGGACAGGGTCAGGGGAGCTTGGTTTTTTTTCTCCACGCCAGTGGGGCATGATCAGGGATGCATGCACTGTCCTGGCACCATTTGAGGAGGCCACGAGGATGGTGAGCAGTGACAGTGCATGCATCAGTGACACTGTACCTCTTGTCCACCTGTTGGAGCACACGCTGCGTGGAATAATGGACAGGGCACTTGAGGCAGAACAGAGGCAGGAAGAGGAGGACTTCCTTGCCTCTCAAGGCCCCCTTTACCCAGACAGTGTTCCTTCTGTCCCACCCATCGCACAGGAAGAGGAGGAGGAGGAGGAGGAGGAGGAGGATTGTGTCAGCATGGAGGTAGAGGCTGGCACTCAGCATCATCAGCAGCAGTCTTTTAGGGATGATTTACAGTCCCAAGAAACCAGTGGACTTGTACGTGGCTGGGAGGAGGTGGCTGCGGATCATGTCGTCCTTAGTGACCCAGAGGACTCCGGAGCGAATGCCTCAGCAAACCTACGCTGCATGGCCTCCCTGATCCTGCAAAGTCTGCGGAAGGATCCTCGTATTCTTCGGATCAAGGAGAGGGACCATTACTGGCTGGCCACTCTCCTTGATCCACGGTACAAGGGTAAGGTTGCGGACCTTATGTTACCGTCGCAGAGGGAGCAGAGGATGAGACAACTCCGGGAGGCCTTGCAGAAAGGTCTGTGCAACGCGTTCCCAGAGACTGGGAGGTTACAAACTCCTGGTCCTGGACAACGAGTTGCTGAGGCTTCCGCCAGTCAAAGAAGGAGCGGTGGGGAAGGTGGCCGTCTGACCGATGCGTTCAGACAATTCTTTAGTCCGCAGCCCCAAAGTATGATCGGTTCCAGCAACCATCGCCAGCGTCTGATAAACATGGTGCAGGAATATCTAGGGGCAAGGTCAGACTTGGACACCTTCCCCACCGAAAATCCTCTGGCTTACTGGGTCTTGAGGATGGATCACTGGCCAGAGCTTGCACAGTATGCAATTGAGCTACTGGCCTGTCCTGCATCCAGCGTTCTTTCGGAACGCACATTCAGTGCTGCTGGAGGATTTGTCACGGATCACAGGGTGCACCTGTCCACCGACTCGGTTGATCGACTGACTTTCATCAAGATGAACCAGTCTTGGATCACCACCAGCTACCACACACCTGATGCTGATATAACAGACTAATTGATTTTAACATGTCACATCCCTTCAAGACTGATGCTGATGCTGAGTGCCTGTGCTGTTATGTTGACTGGCTATCCTCCTCCTCCGAGTCCTCAATGATACGATTGATGATGATAGCTTGGAAGATCATTTTTGTTTATGGGTGCCGCCACCAGTGGCTAAGGCCCAATTTTTCAGCCCCTGTTTTACAGGGGCGTGTAATTACAATTTTTTTAGCAATAATTTGCCATAGGGCTCATTGCTGTGCTCCAAGTACAGTATCTGTGAGGGGTTGGAGTGTTGTGGCACCAGTGCCTGAGGCCCAATTTTTCAAGCCCCTGTTTAACAGGGGCGTGTCATTACAATTTTTGAAGCAATACTTTGCAACAGGGCTCATTGCTGTGCTCCAAGTACAGTATCTGTGAGGGGTTGTAGTGTTGTGCCACCAGTGCCTAAGGCCCAATTTTTCAGCCCCTGTTCAACAGGGGCATGTAATTACAATTCTTGATCTAATAATTCACAGCAGGGCCCATTGCTGCACCCACCAAGAGTAACTCTGAGGGCTTACAGTGTTGTGGCAACGCCACCACCACCACGAAAGGCCCAATTTTTCAGCCCCTGTTCAAAAGGGGCATGTAATTACAATTCTTGATCTAATAATTCACAGCAGGGCCCATTGCTGCACCCACCAAGAGTAACTCTGAGGGCTTACAGTGTTGTGGCAACGCCACCACCACCACCACCATGAAAGGCCTAATTTTTCAGCCCCTGTTCAAAAGGGGCATGTAATTACAATTCTTGATCTAATAATTCACAGCAGGGCCCATTCCTGCACCCACCAAGAGTAACTCTGAGGGCTTACAGTGTTGTGGCAACGCCACCACCACCACCACCACGAAAGGCCCAATTTTTCAGCCCCTGTTCAAAAGGGGCATGTAATTACAATTCTTGATCTAATAATTCACAGCAGGGCCCATTCCTGCACCCACCAAGAGTAACTCTGAGGGCTTACAGTGTTGTGGCAACGCCACCACCACCACCACCACGAAAGGCCCAATTTTTCAGCCCCTGTTCAAAAGGGGCATGTAATTACAATTCTTGATCTAATAATTCACAGCAGGGCCCATTGCTGCACCCACCAAGAGTAACTCTGAGGGCTTACAGTGTTGTGGCAACGCCACCACCACCACGAAAGGCCCAATTTTTCAGCCCCTGTTCAAAAGGGGCATGTAATTACAATTCTTGATCTAATAATTCACAGCAGGGCCCATTGCTGCACCCACCAAGAGTAACTCTGAGGGCTTACAGTGTTGTGGCAACGCCACCACCACCACCACCACGAAAGGCCCAATTTTTCAGCCCCTGTTCAAAAGGGGCATGTAATTACAATTCTTGATCTAATAATTCACAGCAGGGCCCATTCCTGCACCCACCAAGAGTAACTCTGAGGGCTTACAGTGTTGTGGCAACGCCACCACCACCACCACCACGAAAGGCCCAATTTTTCAGCCCCTGTTCAAAAGGGGCATGTAATTACAATTCTTGATCTAATAATTCACAGCAGGGCCCATTCCTGCACCCACCAAGAGTAACTCTGAGGGCTTACAGTGTTGTGGCAACACCACCACCACCACCACCACCACGAAAGGCCCAATTTTTCAGCCCCTGTTCAACAGGGGCATGCAATTACAATTCTTGATCTAATAATTCACAGCAGGGCCCATTGCTGCACCCACCAAGAGTAACTGTCAGGGCTTACAGTGTTGTGGCACCAGCACCACCATCAAAGGCCCAATTTTTACTACCACTGTTCAACAATTATATGTAATTAAAATTCCTGATATAATAGTTGACAGCAGGGCGTTCCAGCACCAACCAAGAGTAACTGTGAGTGCTTACAGTGTTGTGCCAACACCAACAACTAAGGGGCCTATTTCTGCAGAGTATATACGGCAGGTCCCTACTTTCAAACATCCAACTTACAAACGACTCCTACTTGCAAACGCAAGAAGACAACAGGAAGTGAGAGGAAATCTACCACTAGGAAGGAAAATTCTCTCCTGTAAGAATAAATATGGGAGAAAGGTGTCTCCTCTGTACTGATGCTTTATCACCAATCCTTGTTTCAAGAAAAACACCACATTTCAAAAACAGTTGTCATTGGGACGGAAAGTGAGGTGAAATGTTCTGAACAGGGGCACAGACAGCAAAACAAATGTTACAGGGGTGATAACCCTTACCTATGTTTTCCAAAAAGTTTAAAAATAGATTTTTGGGCTGGAGCTACACTTAAACAATGTACCTGTTCAAAATTACAAACAGATTCTACATAAGAACAAACCTACAGTCCCTGTCTTGTATGCACCGCCTGTATACGGCTGTTCAGAGTATATAGGGCCTTTTTTATTTTATGTGCGGGGTTCCCCTTAATATCCATACAAGACCCAAAGGGGCTGGTAATGGGCTGGAGTAGGGGGGGGGGGGTCATGGGGTAGCTATGCCATTTTTCTTAAAGATTTTCATCCATATTACCGGGAGCAGACATTACATTAAAGCCGCGAGCAGTTTTAAATGGCTTGTTTTTCCTTTAGAAGTGTCATTTTGTGCAGGGACAGTTCTAAACACGGGAAACACGTGGCACTTCACAGGCATACTTTAGACACCCCCCAGGTACGATATTTAAAGGAATATTTGACTTTTTTTTTTTCACTTTATGCATCATTAAAATGACTGCTCCCGAAAAACGACCGTTTTTAAAACTTCTTTTTGCATTGATACATGTCCCCTGGTGCACAACCCGGGTTCCCAAACCCTTTTTAGGACAATAACATGCATAATAGTTGTTATAATTAGCACTTTAGAATTCGAACGTTCGCATCCATTGTATTTAATAGGGTTCTAATGTTCGTACGAACTTTCGGTCCGTTCGCGGGTTCTGGTGCGAACCGAACCCGGGGGTGTTCGGCTCATCACTACTCCAGATATCCCACCTTGGCCTCCCTCATTTGGTCCTGCTCCGGAGGTGGCCCCCCAGGTCCGTGATCTGGGATTTGTCCTAGATTCAAGTTTAACTTTGGCTCCTCAGGTAAAGAGGGTCGTCAGTGCATGTCACTGGCAGCTAAAACTCCTGAGGGGGCTGTTTAAATATTTGGATATCTCGGACAGAAAAACTGTCATCTGCGCCATGATAGGTAGCTGCCTAGACTACTGCAACTCTCTTCTGGGATTGCCAAAGATGTTAGTGCAGAAGCTTCAACTTATTCAAAATGCTGCGGCTAGGTTACTCATGGATGTCCCACTGAGAGATCATATCACCCCTGTCCTCTGCGCCTTGCACTGGCTGCCAGTCCACTATCGCACCTTATTTAAGGCCGGGTGTATTATGTTTAAGATAATGAGAGGCCTGGCCCCAAGCTATCTCTGCTCTCGTTTTCATAAACAAGCTTTTGTTAGATCACTCAGATCTACCGGCAGAGATCTCCTCCACATCTCGGTGCCCAAGAAGATCCGGCGTGGTGGTCGGGCCTTCTCCCACCAGGGTGCCGTTTTGTGGAATAGCCTCCCTGTTGAGCTCCAGGAGGCCCCTACTATTCCGGTCTTCCGCGGGTTACTGAAGACTTGGCTTTTCACGCAAGCTTTCCCTGTGTAACCTCTCCCTTCCACCCTTTCTGCCACTCTGTGCTGCTTCTGGTTCATGGGTCCTCTTCTCCCAGAAACTCTGCTATGCGCGTCGGGACCCTTCGGGGTAAGACTGCGCTTTATTAAGATACCTCTCAACTCAACTCAACTCAACTCATTCCCATCTCAGAAAGTTGGAAGGTATGTAAATATATTACAGAAAATAAGATAAATATCTATCACAATTTGGTAATAATAAAATATCAGTGCTTGCAAACCTGATGTTTACAGTAAGCTCTAGATAGGTACCAGCCAGCAGAATCAAACAGAGGCCCGAATATCCTTTGGCTACGCCCAGCTTAATCTCCAAACTTGTGTTCCCTATACCATCCCCATGTAGCAGCCAATATGAAGATCTGTCATTGACCTTTTACATTTTTAAAACATTTGACTTCATGGAGAATGGGAGTGGAGGGAGCAGGACTTCTTTGGCCATGAGCAAAGCAAAGAGCTCTGATGAGATCTTATTGCATGAGACCTTGAAAATTATCTGACCAGTGTCCCTCTGTAACTGCAATATCAGTTTGAGATGGACTGGTCATTAAATCCTCTTTTACAAAGACGCATCGGGGTGATTTTTTCTTTTGAAAATTATTTGGGAACTGTGTAGTTGCTATGGATATTAATAAAACTCTTTGTAAAAGAAAATCATTTGAAGCTGGCCTCCTTAAACCCCAAACACTTTATTTTATTACTATACTCGAGTATAAGCCGAGTTTTTCAGCACATTTTTTTGTGCTGAAAATGCCCCCCTCGGCTTATACTCGAGTCACCTTTTTGCGCCTGATCTCCCGGACTTTGGGGACCCGGTACCGGCCGGCCATAGGTCCCCTGGACCCCAACTTTGGCACACATGTAGCCCCATTTCTCCTCTATAAGTGTGCAAAGTTTGTTGTCTGGGGGACCTACGGCCGGAGAGCACTGATTTTTCAAAGCCGGGCACCCTTTCCATAGACTCCCATGTTAAACGTCAGTCTAGTCATGGACACAGTGAGGCGTGGGCACAGTGAGGCATGGGCACAATGAGGCATGGGCACAGTGAGGCATGCACATGGACACAGTGAGGCAAAGTGAGGCACAGTGAGGCATGCAGATGGACACCCTAGGCTTATACTCGAGTCAATACGTTTTCCCATTTTTTTGTGGTAAAATTAGGTGCCTCGGCTTACATTCGGGTCGGCTTATACTCGAGTATATACGGTATATTAAACTTGTACTTTGGTGTCTCAGTGAATTGGCAACGTTCACATAATTGACCAGATAGTTCAAGTGATATTAGATTTTTTGTGGTTTACTAGATTAAAGATTTTTATGGGTAAAAGAATACAAACATAAAGAGGAACCTCAGTCTCCAAATGTTGGCTACACTCCCACTCACTGGCACTGCCATCCTTGAATACTTGGTGTGTGTGTGTGCAGATGTGCTGAAGGGCTCTTCATGGCCTTTGGGGCCCGGCAGACCCCTTCAGCACATTTGCGCATGCACTGACAACCTAAGATCCAGGACCTCCATAACTGTTATCTTTGTGTGTGCGAATGTGCTGAAGATCTCTGCTAGGTCTGGAAAGGCCAGGCGGAGCCCCTCATCACATCTGTGCATGCATGCAATCTGGTGGCGTACATCCTCTGTGAGGCACCAGGAACACAATGTCAATCTTGCCTTGCAAAAAAAATAAAAAAGTCAGAAACACTTAAAAAAATAATCTAAATGTGGAAGAGACAGGTAACTGGAGCCAGGCACAAATATAGTAACTTGTTTTTGGTGTATAGGTCTGCCTTAAGATCAGGGGTTCAATTACGGGGTTAGGTTTATTGTTAAGTTGAGGGAGGGGGTGATTTTGTTAAACAGAAACTCTCTTTTTTTGCCTATTCAGGGCAAAACAAGTTCTATAAATGATCCCTCCATTCGTCTGCGTGAGCCCTTTGAAAGACCCAACACTTCCATGTATTGGGGAGTATGTGACTTCTCTCCTTTCACCAAGGATACAGTGCTCGGGTCTGAGTAGCAAGGCACATCTACTGTCTGAGTAGAGTAGACAGGCCTGAATGCTGTGGGGGAGGGGAGAAGGTCAGTAAGCTTGTGTAAGCCCCATCACAGAGCTTGGTCAAGGAATAAGCGTAGCTCTTCCGCGCAGGCGCCGGGTGGTGGGGGGGGGGGGCACAGGGAAGGTATCACTGAGTAGGTCGGGAAGGATGGCCTAGTCAAGAGAACCTGTCACTTTGCTGTCATTCTCATAGTTAAGTTAGGTTTTATGGATTATGGTTTTATTAAGGATTAGGTTAAAGCAAGCCAAAACTTGCTTCTTTGTTTTGATAGAATGGGGGAAGGAATTGAACCCCTGTCAGGTTTTTATTGCTGTTTGTGTCCCTGCTAGGGACATTGACCCTCACTATTGACTCTGGTGCCCTGTGGCTCTGGTAATGAAGGTGATGGCAAATCCAAAATTTTGAGTTGTCACAGGAACTAGGGTTGTGGAGAAATATTCCAGATTTTGGCCAACTACTCTATTGACAACTGTCTAAAAGGGGATACCCATTCACTTTGGGGAGATCTCTTCTTACTTCCTGCCGTGTGACGGGAAATCTCCCCAACAGGACACAGACAGCATAAAAATAATCTCACAGGCTGCTATACTCTTCCATATAGAAAACAAAAAGATTGGTTTTAATACACCTTAAAGCTGGTGTTTAATCTCAATTTCGTTTTTCTTTCCCTTTCCTTCCTTTTCCTTTCTCCTTCCATTCTTGCTTTTCCTTCCCTTTCTGTTTTTATTACATGAAAACCTTGTTTTAAACACAGTTATCCCTTTGCAAAAAATCTGAGGAAAACGCTTGGACAGCCGCACTCCAAAAAAGGTTATTTTATTTAAAACAAAAGCACAAACAACATGCCACAGCAAAAAAACAGCAAGTATGAGCTGACGTTTTGCACTGCGATTCAGTGCTTAATCATAAGCTATGATTAAGCACTGAATCGCAGTTTGAAACGTCAGCTCATACTTGCTGTTTTTTTGCTGTGGCATGTTGTTTGTGCTTTTGTTTTAAATAAAAGAACCTTTTTTGGAGTGCGGCTGTCCAAGCGTTTTCCTCAGATTTTTTGCATTGTCATATGCATTGCCTGCACCCACGGCTCTGGATCTTGTGAATGAGTCACCAGTCACATCTGAGCGGTAACTCTCTCCTACAGTTATCCCTTTGCTGGATCTCTGCACTTCTCTATGCAATGCAGTCATTTGATGGCTGGTGGGAGGGGCCAGCAGACTGCTGTAGGTAAAGCCCACGTGTGATTCGGGGCCTCTAAGATTGAAAGAACTGAAATCTAATTAATAAAATGGGCTGGCAAAGGACAGTCAAGCTAGGGAGGAAAGAGTTAGAGGATGCAGGATGTCTTCCAGTCAGAAGGGATCTACCCTGACTTGCTGTGGCTTCTAAAGCATATTGTGAGAAGCTTACAGTGTGCAGTGAAGTCAGAGTAAGTTAATTTTCTACAGGAGAAGAGCTTGTGCAACTGTGTAAGACTGAAGGGAAGGCTGTCAAGTTTTAGGGTAGGGTTAGTGTTAATTTTTTAGGACAAGGTTAAGGGTTTGGTCTATGTGCTAGGGGAAGGTTAAGTTTTCTGGATTTTAGGGGGTAGGTTACATGTACCACATGTCAAAATGATAAAAAGATCTAGAGATAAAGGCAATTAAATTAGAGGTAAATCCTGAATTTTCCAGCAACAGCCCCAGCCAAGGAGATAAACTAAAAGGGGTATGTGAAGGAAAGGGGGGCATGCTGGGTAGGGAGCATTAAAGTGAACCCCTTGATTTGCTCTGCATGGGCAAAGCATAGGATCATTTTAAACATTAACAAATGCCTACCTCTCACTCTTCGTTTTCTTTTTATTCTCTTCAGGGCATCTCTTGCCCCTTTTTCCCCTTCCTCCAAGGTGACTACCGGTCCTATAGGTAGGCCCCAGTTACGAAGAGCGTCTGCTAGATCCATGCCAGCTCCAACCCAATATTCCTGTGGCCCCATTACTATAGCCACTCCGGCCCACTGGAAAAAGCTTAATACAGCATACAGAATGTGGGCTGGATATGGAATCGGGCTAAGAGCTCCAAGACAAGACCACGAAACCATTGGCTTATTCCATCCTTTTGTAAGAAGGTTTGCAGCAGAACAATATGAAGGGTTGGCAGGTCCAACAAAAGCAGACACTGAATGCTCCAGGAGTGTGAAGGCCGCAAATGCACGTGGTGCTGAACATCCTTGAGGCAACAGCACATGCTCAAACCAGATTCCAGAGGCAAGGGTGTGATCAGAGTTTAGGTCAGAGATCGCAAGCCGAGCTGCCACGTTGGGCAGCGCTTTGGCAATTAGTGGGTCACATGTCCATGGCCCTACTAAGCCAATTCGAAAGGTGGTTGTCCGGATAGTGCTTGGTAATAGAATCATTATGAAGAAAAACAAGACTGAAGATATTGGCAACTTCCATCGAGGATGGTTTGAAAGGAAAATTAAGGAGTTTGGACGAGGCATGGTGACCTTGGACAAGTTTTAGAGATGGATGGACATCATCGTTCAGGTTTCAAGCTAGTGAAGAAGGATTTTGAAACGAGAAATAAAGAAGAAAAGTGGACAAATTTAAAAAAAAGGCAAATTAGTACATATTTAAACCATTAAACAAGAATCTTAGAAATATAGTAGTCATTGTCCATCTGGACCTCTTGATCTAATCTAGCAACCATTTTTCTTTGCCTTGCTCAAGGGATTTTCCAGTCAGGCCACAAGGAGGTCAAGTAGGATTTGTACTATAATGTGCACAGCTGTGAATACGGGTAAATTTAGTCTACTATAAAAGCATAAAAGGTATTAACGTTTAGATCAAACACAAACAAAATAATCCACCAGCAAACAGAAGGTAATGGTAGTGAGAGGTAACATATGAGAAATGAGAAGAGTAATTTAAAAATACTTGAATATCCGAAAGGCCTCATATTCATATATTAACAAACCACAGGACTGTTTAGGTATTTTGCTCAACCCACTGCCTTCTGTTGCCTTTCAGTCTTAAAGGGTAACATGAGCTTTCAAAAAAAAAAACTGATATGATAAGATTTGGCAATTAAATAAAATGTTCAACTCGTCACCTACCTTGTTTACAGATTTTATTTTATCCATTGTGTTCAACAAGAAACTAATTACTTTTGGCAGGTTGTCATAGGGTTTATGTACAGGTATTTATAAATTATGTAAGACCATCATTGCGTCTATATGACCTTTTTAGTTCTGTTATGCCCCGTACACACGGTCAGACTATTGTCCGGCCAAAAGCACATCGGAATTCTGACGGAATTCAATCGGAGTAAAAGACAACATGTTCTCTTTCTAAACTCCGATGGAATTCCTCTGAATTAAGTCCGATGGGGCACACACACGGTCGGAATTTCCGATGAAAAAATTCCCTCTGACTTTTTTCATCGGAAATTCCGACCGTGTGTACAAGGCATAAGTCTTTTCTAATGAGCGAGATTTTTCAGGAGCTTATACGATTATAATTGGAGAAAAATGTATACGGTATGTACAAATAAATCCTTTTTAATTTCCTTTGAAAAAGTTTTTCAAATCTAAAATATTTATTTATCATGTTTTTATATTACTGTAACCTTATAGGAATAATAAAATAAAAGGCTGTCCTATTTTTAAGAAAAATAAAAAGATTTCCTCTCCTGCTTCAGCCATACCATATACAAATTGAACATTGGTACAGTTCAGTTTATTGCAGCTCATTATAGCTTTTTTTTTTTCCTACAGAAAATCATGAATAAATCTCTCACCTGAACATCTTTTATTCACCAAACGTTAATGTGGTTGGACTTTCTCTGAACTTTCTTTGGGAAGATGAAGGATTCTTCGAGATATTTCAATAGAGCGTGTGTGTGTGTGCAATAGAAAAGATGGACATAGCCGGTCACCTAATCCTGATCTTTAATCTGCTTTCTTTTCCCTTGCTTACCTTCTTCTTTGACTTAGGACTGTTCTGTCTGTTCTCTCTCCTTCTTCTAATCTCCACCTTCTCACAACCAGCACATTCTCCACTCTTTCAAGCCCATTGATGAAATTCATGAAAATCTTGCAATGTTTCACCTTCTTCCTCCTTTATGGTCCTCAACCAGATAAGTCTGGAATTTTTTCACGTGGTCATCTTTGGTTAACATTCCACCAGTTCAGAAGAAACTTGCTCCACTGGGCCTCACCTACGAAAAGGTTTTCTTGCTTTTAAACTATCACGACTTTTCTAAGTCCAAATGCATATCTCTAAACAGATTTTCGTTCCTTTTCTTTTCTCCGTTAGTATCTTGATGCTCCTCTCCACCTGTCACACACCCCCTCCGCACCACCAACCATTCTCTACTAACTCATTAAGCTGATTAGCCAAGCTAGTCATCAAGGGGGGTAAAGATTAGGTCACCTCTTGCTGTGTAACATTATAGAGTCAGCACTGAGAGTTGTGCTGCGTTCAAAAGGAATGAAAGAGCAAATAATAGCCAAGTGTTGGACAGCGGGAGAAGCAGACCCGTGGTCATAAAATTGTTAAAGTTTAAAGTGTATGTAAACCATAACAATGAACGTCTGTTATTTGCTTCCTTTTTGTCTTCTAAAAATACCATTGAAAGTGTTCTATTATATTTGTTTATTAAAAGGGTTAGTTCACCTTTTCAGAAAAAAAATTAAAAGGTGAACTAACACCTTACACCCTCCTCTCCCGATCCCCGTTATACTTACCTTCGTGGGTGATGAGTTTGTCAGTACCCCACCCATGCAGCCAGGAAAGATCAGTTCTGGCTGCATGGGTAGGGTACTTACAATTCATCATCACCCACAGGAGGTAAGTACAGTGGGAATTAGGGGGGAAAGTGTAAGGTGTTTAGTTGGTCATGTGATGGCGCTGACAAATCAGAATTGCTCTGATCTGTCCCGAAAGCCCTACAGAAATAAGAGGAAGAAGAGCAGGCATTTCAAGCTCCTGGACAGCTCCAACGGCTACGTGGGCAGTGACAGCTCATCACCCATGGAGGGAAGTACAGCAGGGACAAGGGGATGGGGTCAATGTTAGTTTACCTTTACCTCACTTTAAGTACAAAAAGTATATGTTGATCCTACCAGAAATCTAGTAAGCTGATAACTTCCTGTGCTGCACTCTTATAAATTATGTAGCGCTACCCCCAGTTAAGAGAGCCGCTGGATTTGTTTTCGGGCCCTGTGTACAGCACCACCAACCCCCAGCAATCTGCTCGACCCACTCTGGCACAGCTAGTCTAGGGGTTATATTTGTATCACATTCGAATAGTATTGCAAGGAATAATCTCCTAACAGTAAGACAACACACTGAGGCCAGAGATTAAATATAACAGTTTACTCTTATATTAAAGGTAGCATAGGCAGAACACAACACATGCAATTGGCTAGCAGAGCCCTGCAGAATTCAATACAGCATACAATAATGGCGCTGCGCGGTACTTCACCACACGTAGCTATTATGGTATGCGCGCCCTAAACAATATCCTAGCTTCCCACCCCGGTCGGGCCTGACATGGAGTAAATCTCAGTCACCTCCTATATGGATTTCTTCGCATGCCAGCTTTCGGTGGTGCACTTGATGAATAGCAATTTGTAATCCACAATAAGGCAACACTTGAAACACTATACTGGGAGGGACACTTCAACTCTGTCCTGCTACCGGTCCCCCCCCGGGAACAGCAAATAAGCGAAACTGTGGGCCTATGCAGTCTATAGGCCTGAACACGGCACAGTCTATGGGTCTGGGCAGGTGCCCGCTCACCACTCCGGACGCGATCCCAGTCCGGAACGTCCACCCTGCTGTGTATCCGCACACAGCGTCTGCAACGATCGGGTCCCCGATCCAACTGATGTCCTCACTCGACAAGTCAGATGCCACCCAGGCTCCGCAGTGGGGTGGAAGGCTCTTTGGAAGTTGCGCAAGGCCCAGGCTTCAGGCCTTGCACTGCAGCGGATCCGCACAGTTAGAAGGTCTTGCTTGCAGCGCGGTGTCCAAAGAGGCCGAGCTCCGCCTCGCCTCCCCCTTAAATAATCCCTCCCATGAGTCTCTGCGATGGCTAACTGCACTCTGGGTGCCGAACGGGGTTCTGGGTAACGTAGTCCCGGGGCCTTAAAGGAGACCCTGCTACAATTACATAGTTCCTTGTTTAGCATTGTGGACTACCGAACATCTCTCTATAGGTTATGGAGAAGAGGAAAGGGGAGGTGTTCTGTAGTCTCAAGCTCACAGCAGTTGTATTGCTTGCTGCCTGTTGCGTGAAGCTTGGAAAAGTACATTTGTTTTTTTGGCCAAAATTGCAAGTTTTTTGCCCCATAAACTTATGAATGAGAAGCCCTGAAAAATGTGCATAAACTAAGGTGATAATGTTGTATCCCCATAATATGTTTTTTCAGTGAGATTATGTAGTGCTACTTGGATGCAGCTTTGATAGGGTTTGTATATTCTATGAGGCCAAAATCACACTGGAATTGCACCAAAGTAGTACAGGAAGCACTTCCAAAATCGCTCCATGCTTAGTTGCATTGACGTGAATGGGCACTATTGAAAACAATGTGATTTCCATTGTCATGTGATTCTGTGCAACTCAAGTTGCATCTGAAATCACACTAGTGTGAACCAGGCCTTAACCAGGTAAATTATTCACAACACAACAAGTGTTCTGGACTCCACATGTTCAGATGTCCTCCAACTGTGTTATTCATCGCCAAAGCCCACTCCCCAGATGGGATAGACCTCAAATTATAAAAGACAGATAAGCATTATCACCATTATCTCCAGATATCTTATAGGTAGAAGACAATTAGATTTTATTATCTTTTTATTATGGATCTCTTTTCCATCATTCCAACTCTGTGAATTCTCTCAATATGGGAAGGATACGAACATAAAATACAACCCAATAGTGTAATACTGCTTACTTAAAAAATGAATTGAATAAAAACATAAAACTTGTGTTTTCATTACATAAGTGGACCAGACACTATGATAAATGCAAGCATGGGAAGACTGTCATCCACATAGGATGAAAGCTCTGGCCTCCTTAAGTTCTATTGGCAGTAATTCCTAGACTCATACCTCACACTCAGGTAGGTACCATTAACCAGCACCAAGATATTACCTGCTAAACCTCACTACGATTTTAAGAGCATTCTCCATTGATATACAGTGGGTACATAAAATAATCACCCATCTTAAAAATAATAACATTTTGTTGCTTTGCAGCCTGAAATGAAGACAGACACAGTTTTTGTTTTATCCAGCTGTGTTTACTAGTGCAATTTATAACACCAAGTGAAAGATTTAACACCAACATGCCATAAAAAAAAATTTAAAAACTGAATCACTGAGTTGAAAAAAGGATCACCCCCTTATGTCAGTGTTTTGTTGGACCACCTTTTGCTTTAATTACAGCCTTTAGTCTTTTGGGATATGTCTCTACTAACTTTGTACATCTAGATTTTGCAATATTTGCCCACTCTTCTTTGCAAAACTGCTCAAGTTCAGTTAAATTTAAAGGTGACCGTTTGTGGACTGCAGTCTTCAAGTCATTCCACAGATTTTCAATGGGGTTTAAGTCTGGGCTCTGACTGAAGCACCATACACACTATCAGTTTTCCTGCAGGTTTTGTCTTCAGGTTTACCAAAACCATCTAATATGAGGTCAAACCTTAAGAGTTTCAATTCATATGCAATCAGGCAGGCCCTTGCACTACTGTACATGGTTTTGGTAACCCTGAAGACAAAAACCTGCAGGAAAACTGATAGTGTGTATGGGGCTTAAGCCTTGCAAGGACATTCACCCTTTTCTCCTTCATTTTCTCCTCCGTCATTTTTGTTGCGTGCTTTGGGTCATTGCCATGTTGGAGGGTAAACCTTCTTCCCATTGACAACTTTCTGGCAGAGGGCTGCAGATTTTCCACAAGAATCTGATGGTATTTTGCCCCATCCATCTTTTCCTTCTATCCTGACAAGTGCTCCAATCCCTGCAACAGGAAACACCCCCATAACAGGATATTACAACCTCCATGCTTTACTGTAGGAATGGTGTTATTTGGATGGTAAGCTGTATTGGATTTCCGCCAGACATATCCATTGGTGTTGAGTCCAAATAATTACATTTTAATTTCACCTAACCATAAACACCTTTTTCCATGTGACCTCAGGATCTTCAAGGTGTGTTTAAGGTGATCAGATGAGACCACCTTTTAATGGGGGGGGGGGGCGATTCTTTTCTATACCCACTGTAGTACAGTAAATGGCAGTTGTCACCCTAGCACAGGAAATGTATCACCGGTGGGAACACCAGATTAAAAAAAGGGACTAAAAGCCTGAAAACTAAAAGAGCTTCCACATTTAACGACTGGTAAACTGCCTTTAAGAAGAGGGGAGTGTAGTATACAATTTGTAGGGGTGTAGAAGATTTGCGTACCTTGCAGAAAATAATTAAGCTGAAGCTGGTCTCTATCTGTTACACAGGATATGCTTATTTTAAAATGAACTTGCCCTCAGTAAATAAAATTATCCAAGCTTATCATGGCATAGACTGGACTTTGTTGCAATCAAAGATTGACTTCAATACTTATCAGCCTTTTGACTAAGATCAAATGTTGTATCTGTTCAGGAGGGGAGTTCTTCTGCTATTCTGGACTTTTGGCCGGAATGGCTGGCATTATAGTGCTCTTCCTTATGATGGGGGTCCTGTGGGTCCTATCCATGGGAAGGAATCAGAATTAAATGTCCATTGGGTAAGGTGGAGATCAGTAGTATTTCCCTAGTGTGGAGGGACATGAGGGGCCCAGTGCCTCCTGATTTGAGCAGTTCTACCTGGTCTGGATGAGGGCCAGCAAGACAGAGAGAGGTGTCATGCATCCCCTGGGAATGGCCACACAGGTGTGCTCTTGGTATCACTTTGGGTTGGGGACCCCACTGTGAGAATGAGCACTAAGCTATGACACTTGCTTTTTCTGTACTTTATCCCATGAACAAGGCCTTTTGTCCAGGACAATTTTTATTTCCAGGCCACGAGGCCTAGGCATTGTACTACACTTTGGCCCTTTATTTTTTTTTTCGACATGTGTCACTTTCGCTTTGTTTTATGTGTTTTTCACTCCTTAATGATGGTAGGATGTGGGTCTGAGGAGCCTACCATGAAGAATGTGTAGCTATTAGGTTGCCCCTCCCCTGCCTTGGGGGACTCTCTTCGGGAGAGCCCTCACCTAGTACTCGGTGGTTGGCTTCAGCTAGCCACAAGGAAAGGGGTCAGCTAGACCTTTTGTATCAGAGTGCCTTGTCAGGAGTTTTGCAACCCAGGGGTCAGGGAAAGGCCCTTTCTCTTCTGGAGGGGCCAGTGACACACCCTTTGCACTTTTTTGTGTATTTTACATGCACCCTCTGCCTGTAAAAGGAAAGAGGTCTATACTTATGTATTCTGAGGGCGCTCCGGTCTGGTCACATGAACTCTCCAGCTTCAGTGTAGAGGAGAAATTGCCAAAAATGGCTGCAGAGCCTGGGTGATGACAACTCCTATAGGTTTACTAAGAGGCATTGGTTGTCGGCTTTCCCTCCTCTACACTGAGCCCAGAGCTGGAAGCCAGTCATGGGACCGGACCTGAGTGGACTTAAAAATAGGCAAGTATAGGTATCTTTCCTTAAATATATAGAGTATGCTTAGGCGTACGTTTTGACCTGCCTTCCACTTTAATGTGGTTTGGGCCATAGGATGCTTATAGAAACCATGCCATTTTGCAGCTGATCTGAAATATAGTGATTGTTAATTGTACATGTAACTGCGTTCCACTGTATCATCTCTGTAAATTAATGTTCTTTTCCTCCCACTGATGAAATGTAAACTGTAGATGTGGAAAATTTAAATGAAAGTTGATTTAAAAGGAGAAGTACAGCCAAAGCTGGTTTGGCTGTACTTCTATAGATCACAGGAGTGCAGTTCGTTCTGCACTCCTGTGACCTGTTTTCAGCAGACAGTGGGCTGAAGTCCACTGTCTGCTGACATCAGAGCCGGTCCATGCTCCGGCAAGATCGCGACAATGGAGCCGAGCTCTGCCCACATGCCTGGGTCGGCACCTATCTCGGCCTCTCAGCGAGCCACTGAAAGCCTAAGCCGACCGCACCCACCCCTTCCACAGCCCAGCACTCCAGTGAGTGAGGGCAGAGAGCCGTGACTGACAGTAACCAGATCTCTGCTCACATAGCCCTGAGAACCGAGTGATCAGCGGTGTTAGATTGCTCGGTTCTCAGTGTTAGAGCCTGTGGGGGACGACCTAGGTAAGTATGATTGTTGGAAAAAAATAAATAAAAAAAATCCCATACTGTACATCTCTTTCAAGTGAAAGGAATTTCAGTACAGGAGAGAAGCCTGTACAACTGTGCGAGACTGAAGTAAGGTTTGGAGTTCAGCTTTAAAGCTCAACTCCAGGCAAAAAAAAAAAAACTAGGATTTTTATACGCACCGTAAAATCCTTTTCTCTGAGTTCATGGACAGACACAGCTTTAATCTTGACAAAGTGGGTATTGGCCTTCATTCAGGAGTGACTAGGCAGAAAGTGTTAACAACTTCAGAGCTGAACAGCCCCGCCCAGGGGGTAGTCCTACTGGCTATATCCCCTCAGCCTGCACTAAGCAGATCAGTTGGTCAAAAAGCAGTACAAACTTAAAAACGAGGGGTGGGTGCTGTGTCCGTCCACGAACTCAGAGAAAAGGATTTTACGGTGAGTACAAAAATCCTAATTTTTTTTACCTGGAGTTCATGGACGGACACAGCTTTAATCTTGACAAAGTGGGATGTCCCAAAGCAGTGTCAAAAAACGAGGGGTGGGAAGAGCATTAAAACAACTTCACCCCAAAACAAAACAGAGCTCCTCAACGGAGGAGTTGCAACTCTAAACAGCCGCCTGCAATACCTTTCGGCCAAAAGAAGCATCCGAAGGTGCGCGCACACACACACACACACACACACACACACACACAAACAAACACACACAAACACAAACTTGTAAAGTTTAGTGAAAGTGTGAACGGACTACCAAGTCGCCGCCTTACACACCTGGGAAACAGACGCTTGACGTCAGACAAGCCCAAGAGGCACCTCTTGTCCTTGTCGAATGCGCCGGGAGGCGCCTGACCCTTCATGGCGTAAGCCTGGTCACGATCTGTCGGATCCACCTCGGAATGGTGGCCGACGAGACCACTGGGCCCTTCTTAGGACCAGCCACCGAGACAAACAGTGAGTCTAAACTCCGGAACGGAGCAATATACTCTCAGAGCTCGGACAACGTCCAAGGAATGCAACGTCGTCTCCGTAGGATTCGACGGATGAGGACATAAGGATGGTAAGCACCCGTCTTAACTGACATAACAGCCACCAAAAGGTGACACAACAGCCACCAAAAGGACCACTTTCTGAGAAAGTGTCAACAAGGGAATCTCCCTGATGTTCTCAAACAGTGGTTTCTGAGGCACCTAGCAGCCATGCCGTTAAAGCCATTGACTGCAAGCAGGATGGCATATGGGACCCTGCAACAGCAGGTCCTCTTCTAGCGGTAGACGCCAAAAGGTCGTCTGCTACACAAGCCCCATGGAGGGTGGACCGGAGGGGCCGCCTGCCAAACCCCCTGTACAAACGTTCTCACTAGAGAGTGAGCCACCAGGGGTCGTTGGAAAAAAAAAGACAGCCAGGCAGATATCTGCCCCTTATTGTACTTGAAGCAAAATTTTTGGCCCGCTCCACGCTGTAAGAACAGCAGGACTCTGGAACCAAATAAGTACGCGGATGCCACCTCATTTCCTCACAAATGGATATGTAGGTCTTCCAAGTGCGATGGTAAATCTTCCTAGAGGATGATTTCCGAGCACTCCTTATGGTAGAGATCACGAGTCTGACGGGCCCCGGTCTCTTAGCACCTGGCTCTTAATAGCCATGACGTTAAGCCAGTGACTGTAAAAACAGGATAGCATATGGGACCTTGCGACAGCAGGTCCTTTCTTAGCGGTAGACGCCAAGAGGCGTCCGCTACCAGACGCACTAGATCGGCGTACCAAGGACGCCGAGGCCAATCCAGAGCAAATGGGACCATTGGAATCCGCTCTGCCTCGAGTCTGAGAAGCAGATGAGGAAGGAGCTTCAGAGGAGGAAAGGCATAGATTAGCCGGTACTGACTCCACGGTGCCACCAACCCATCAGTCACATCTGCCCATGGGTCTCTTGACCTGGCCACAAACCTCAAAACCTTCCGATTGAGTCGAGAAGCCAGGAGATCTACGTCTGGCGTGCCCCCCCTCTGGCAAAGGAGCTGAAACGCCTCCGGGTGTAGAGACCATTCTCCTTGGTCCAGCATCTGGTGACTCAGGTGGTCCGCCTGCCAGTTTCCCACACCCGGAATGTATACGGCCGACAGGGCCGGTACGCTCCTTTCTGCCCACCTTAGGAGGTGAGTGACCTCCGATGCGGCAGTTGAGCTGCTTGTTCCTCCTTGTTGATTGACATACGCCACCACTGTGGCGTTTGTCCGACTGGATTCTGACTGGATGCCCCTGTAGCCTCTGAGACCATGTGGAGAGGCAAAGCCAGATCGCCCAGAGTTCCAGGACAACGATCGCCAAGTGGAATTCCTCTGGAGTCCAGCGACCCAGATCGACTGAGCCCCCCAGACTCCCCTCCAACCGGTAAGGCTGGCGTCAGTCGTGACCACCATCCAGTAAAAAAGGAAGGACCGACTTCCCAGACAGAAGTGCCAGTGATGTCGGCCACCAAACTAGGGAGGTCCTGACTAGGTGGCTCACCCGGATTTTGACAATCCAGGGATGAAGGACACTTGTCCCTTCTGTACAGAATTACCTTCTGTAACACTTGCGTATGAAATAGCGCATATGGTACCACCTCGAAGGAGGCTACACCATGAGGCCCAGGACTCGCCTGCAAAAATGGCGTGACAACCATCCCGGGGATGTCAACTGCCGAAGGGTCTGCAACTTTCCCATAGGGAGAAAAAAAACTTTCACCTCTGAGGAGTCCAGAATTAACCCCAGATACACTAGGAGTTGAGTCGGTACCAATACTGACTTCTGAGTGTTCAGCACCCAACCAAAGTATCGGAGGGTCTGACAGGTTATAGACACGCTCGCCTCTAATTTTGAGCTTGAAGTGGCCCGAAGAAGATCGTCCAAGTAGCCCACGATAGCGATGCCATGCTGTCTTAGTAGGTCCAGAAACGGGGCGAGCACCTTGGTGAACACCCTCGGTGCCGATGCCAGGCCAAAGGGGAGAGCCACCAATTGGTAGTGGTTTTCCCCGGCCGCAAAGCGCAGACATATATGATGCCTGGTGCATATGGGGACATGCAAGTATGCGTCCTTGATGTTCAAGAATGCCGGAAAATCCCCCGGATGGAGGGCAGCGACAACAGAGCAAACCAACTCCCTCCGGAATCTTTGTACATTCACAAAGCAATTGAGGGCCCTGAGATCCAAGATTGGACGAACCCTCTTTTTTAGTACTACAAACAGATTTGAGTAGAACCCCTGAACCCGTTCCTGTACTGAAACAGGAATGACCACCCTGCGTATCAGCAGGTCTTGAACTGCCCCATATAGGGCTTCCCAACGAGTCGGCTGAAGCTGGTGGTTTAGAGGGAAAAAAATCTGTTCGGTAGGCAAGCAAGGTTGGGCTTGCGAAACCAGGGACGCTTCTGTCCCTCAGCAGGCTCTTTATCGGCCTGAGGTTGTTTACTTGCCGCACTAGGCGGACGAAAGAACTGCTTATGCGTGGTTAAGAAGGGCCCTTGCCTATGGCATTGCTCCTTACCCCTTTTTGGATTGCGGGAGAAGCAAGCTCTTACCTTCTGTGGCATACTTAATGGTGTCCTCACAGAGGCTCCAAGAAGACTGTCACCCTTAAAGGGCAGGTCCAATAAGGCCTTCTTGGAAGTTCTAAGGTATCAAAAGCCCACCCTCCTAGCTGCTACAGAGATGCGGGGTCCCCCAGAAGACACCACCCTTAGAACGGTCACTGTTACTGCTGCCGTCTGCTCCCGCCTGGGATGCTCTTTCCACAGCTACCTGTGTCAGTCTGACCCTCCGTCAGCGTGTCTGTATATTTTGCGCTGGTAAAATGCACCCTAGAGACCAGAGACTTCCACAAAATGGCCTCCGCGCGGAAGACCGTGGACCACAAAAAAATGGCCGCCGAGCGGTAGATAGAGACCAAACCAGGTGCGGACCACAATAAAATGGCTGCAGACAGCATGGAGAGAGAAACACACAGGTAAGCAAAAACTGACATTTCTAATGACAGCCCACTAGCATCCCAGAAGCAGACATACAGCGCAGCTCCCGCTCCAGATGGAGCCCCCCCAGGTGAACCCCCGGCCCCCAGCAGCCAGACTAGCTCGCCCAGGGAGGAGGGAAGGGAAGGGAGAGAGGAAAGAAAGGGTAAAACCACTTACTTGATCTCTCCAGGAATGTCCAGCTATGTCCTCCTGCCGAAGCAGGGGATTGCTACTTAACCTTCCTGCATGGATTAAGCTGGAAACATCCCAGACAGACCATCTTCCGTGCGGTTACGGAGGTGACTGTCGGCCCGGCATGCTGTGATTCAGCCATAGAGACCGGTCATATGCATGCCCTGGAGAGCGAAGCTCACCGGCCACCCGTGGAGCGACAGGCATGTCGTGGAAAACCCAGCGCGTAGCTAGGGTCGGCACACGCTCAATGGCCAAAACTGGGGAGACTACAAGGATCTGGGATCCAGCCGGTCACCCAGTCGGCAGTTTGATCGAGGATCGCAGGAACAAAAAAAAAAACGTAGAAAAAAAAAAACCCTCGGACCTATGGGCCCAAAGGGAGCCATGTCCTTCTCCTATGCTAGGCAGAAAAGAACTGATCTGCTTAGTGCGGGCTGAGGGGATATAGCCAGTAGGACCGCCCCCTGGGCAGGGCTGTTCAGCTCTGAAGTTGTTAACACTTTCTGCCTAGTCACTCCTGAATGAAGGCTAATACCCGCTTTTTCAAGATTTAAGCTGTGTCCGTCCATGAACGAAAGAGAAAAAAAAAAGGTTTTCCCATGGAGCTGTGCATGCACTGCAAGGGTTAACTGCTCATTTTGTCCAGGAAGGAGAAGAAAGCCTATACTTACCCACTCCTCCATTCCACCGGTGGATAGCGCTCCAACATGATCCAGCAGTGGAATGTTCCTGACGTCCGTGTCCAGTGCAGGGCTATGGGATGATTAAGGCAGGAGCAGTCCACTGCGCAAGACCGGGGGGGGGGGGAGCAAGAGCCACAGGCACCGGTCTTGTGCAGGGAGGATTGGAGGATCAGGTAAGTATATCTCTGTTCTTCAATCCCTTAGACAAAAACGAGCAGTTGAACCGTGCAGTGCAGGGACAGTTTCACTACATGGGAAAACTTGTTTTTCCGTTCAGCTTTAAATCAAAATGTTTTTTCAATGAAAAAACAATATTTTATTTCTATAAATAATGCAAACTATTAAAACACAAACGGTTTAATGAATAAAACACTTTGTACAAAATATTTTATAAATATTAAATATTCACTGCACACATAATTTACAAACAAAAGGACATTTTTTTTTAGAAAAGATAAATATATTTTCTGCAAAATCGTTAAGAATTCATTGGTAGTTTAAAAAAATAAAAAAAAAGGCAGACAGCATAGTCAGCACTGAAAGATGACAGTGGTACAGTCCATACCCATTCTATACCCACTTTAAGGCACCACGATGATACATTCTATAATTCATACCGTATAAACAAGGTGTCAGAGTAATAAAATAAGCGCCACAGAATTAACCCTTGAACTACAGTTTTTTTTTTGCGTAAGAAGGAAATCTTTGCTTTAGGAACCATCATAATATGTTTCTTCTACCGATTTTTCTGGAGTCCATGAACAATGTAAAGCCTAAATGGATTACAACGCTGAATTTCTTACAGTACAAGTATAGGGACACATTTCAGAAGGGTTCCTGGGGATGGCACATTACTCTCACTGGCAAGCACCAGCACATATGAGCTATAGCAGAGAACAGAGAAGGTGTTGGATGTAAGCCCAATCCAGGGGGGTCTGCGGCATTAAGAACGAACCTCTCAATTTGCAGATTTCGGCAAAGTAATAGGTTAGCAACGTCCCTTATCCCCATACACTATGCTCACTAACTGCTCCATTTATCTGTTAGGACTCACAGAAGTATCTTGTACTTCGAGTATGTGACTTCCTCACCTTCATCTCAGGATGCAGTGCTTAGTGCCTGAATGGCCAATCATCAGGTCCAAATAATGTCACGTGGGGAAAAGGAAACAAAGTCATTAACCCTGTGTAAACTCTAACACATATCTTACACAGGGATTAGACTCAGGGCTTTGACAAAATAACAGGATGGCAAGGGAGCATGGGGAATGTATTCATCAGTAGATGAAGGTGGGGTGAGGAGGGTTGTGCTACCAAGAGAACCTGCCATTTAGCTTTAAATGAGCAAATGAATAGCTTTCATTTCACCAGGGGGTTCTATAAAGTCTTGTACATTGTTCCAAGTGCGTCAAAAACCAAAATGTGTTCAATGTCTTATAGCTTTTTTTCTATCTAAAGCATCTACAGTCTGAGTACAAAAGCCTGCTTCTTGCCAGTATGTTACAGAGAAGGACCCTTGATCTACGTGAGTAAGCAGTGGTCCAACACCCCCTTCCCCTTCTAGGCCAGACCAAAAGCTCTGCAATCAGAAAACCTTATACTCCACGCTGGTATTAGAATCTATATTGTTTTTAATTGGAATCCATTATGCTGTACATTATGTGTCTGTTATCTACATATTATGTTGTACACCAGTGATTCTCAACCAAGGTTCCTTCAGAGGTTGCTAGGGGTTCCTTGAGCTGGGGTTGATTGACCTTCTATCTGATGGTGCCTGTAGAGTTCCTGGGATCAATGAAACTTGGCAAAGCCAGAGGCATAACACCAAAGATCTTTTTAGCTGGCATTCTTTCTACGGACTACCAACATAAGGGGCATTTTCCCCAATGAATTGGTTTTACCAATGGTTCACCAAGACCAGAAAATTATTTGTGGGTGTTTCTCTGGGGTAAAAAGGTTGAGAAAGGCTGCTGTACGTGTCTGCTGATGGGTGAATCTTGTTTGTCACGGGAATCTCCTTAATATATTGTATGAAGCGGATAATGGGTGACTCTTGTTTGTTGTTGGAACCCTCTCTATTACATTTTAGGTGGCCACTGATGGGTGACTCTTGTTTAAAAATGATAGGGGGCACACACCATAATATAGAGATATGAAGAACAAACAAGATTCACCTATCAGTTTTCTCATACAACATAATAGAGAGATTCCAACAACGAATGAGATTGACCCATCACATTTAAAGTCATATAAGTTTCATCCATCTGCTGCATTACTCATAGCGTTAATCCTATGAAGATAAATGAAATAAAATAGGAGATGCAAAAAAATGCCTAGAAAACATTTACTGTATGTGAATGGTGCAAAACATCCTTTAAAAGCACCCTCTAGAAGTGCCTGTATTTACTTTCAGGTATGTTGCAGAGCACTTTGGGGTCAGTGAAACCTTTGGCTTGCTATATGTAATATCAGCTTCAGTTCCTGAGCTTGGGCCCAGCTCTAATCATTTATCACTACTGGTCCATAGGATGGTGAGAGTGTGTGTGTGTGTGTGGGGGCCTGAGCTTAACTTTTGGTGCTGAAATTAGTATTTACACAATTGAGCATTCCAGGTTTAAGGATGCAAGGTGGACGCAATTACAAGCTGGACCTCTAGGTGCTTGTTTTAATCACTGTACACCTGGACACAGCTTTGCTCTTTATCTTAGGAAGCTCCAAAACGAAGGCTGTAAATAATAAATATCATATTACCTGAATATTTTTGGTTTTGATTGTTAAACAAAAGTCTCTGGTCTTCAATTACGACAGTGTTGTCCTGAAAGTACCTGTAGCCACCCTGGATGAGGTATACAGAAGCTAAACTCCAATATTGATGGATACTGTCAACAATGCTTGTGAAGTTAATGTTGACAGTGGAAGTTCAGTCAAACACAAACTATACTTAAATCTACTCCCATCCCATACTAAGCCTATTCTATCTACCTGAGGGCACTCCGGTCTGGTCACATGATCGGATTCCAGCACCAGCTTCAGTGTAGACCGGCTGCAGAGCCTGGACAATGGCATCACCCACAGGCTTACTATGGGGCATCAGTTGTCGGCTGTCCCTCTTCTACGCTGAAGCCGGTGCTGGGACCTGATCATGTGACTGGCCCGGAGCGGCCATAGAATAGGTTAAGTATACTTTTCTTTCACAGAGTAGATAGACTAGGCTTAGAATGGAGTCGGAGTAGATTTAAGTATAGTTCGTGTTTGTTTTTTTTTTACTTACATGTATCTATACAGTGCTGACAGTACACACAGTGCTTTACATTGACATCTATACCTCCCCTCAGGATGTGTATTGTGCAAGGTTCCTTCATGTACTAGGGACAATTTAGACAGGAGCCAATTCACCTAACAGCATGTCTTTGGAGTGTGGGAGGAAATCCACACAGACACAGGGAGAACATGCAAACTCCATGCAGCACAGTGTCATAGGTGGGATTTGAACCCATGACCTACTTACTGCAAGGCGAAGTATAGTTTGTGTTTGACTGAACTTCCACTTTAAAGCCACACTGGGGTTGATTTACTAAAACTGAGGAGTGCAAAATCTGGTGCAGCTCTGCAGAGAAACCAATCAGCTTCCAGGTTTTATTGTCAAAGGCTTAATTGAACAATCTGAAGTTAGAAGCTACCATGCACAGCTGCACCAGATTCTGAGTGCTGCAGTTTAAGTAAATTTACTCCACTATCATTTTTCCCCCATGATGATGGTCCCTTCGGATAGCTCAGCCCCCACCCTTCCCAACAAGGTATATTCAAATCGAATCAGGATTGGATATTCAGATCCAATTGCAATGAATCCACCTCCCAGATCCATTGGAGTCCTCACTCCAACAATCTACCGGAGTGAGACTTTTGTGTATGGAGGAGTATGCAATCTCTGCCATGTGTCAGAGCTAAAGGTCTTATGCCTTGTACACAAGATCGGATTTTCCGTCGGGATAAACTGACGGATTTCTCCGACGGAATTCCGTTCAAGCTGTCTTGCATAAACACTGTCACACCAAATTCCGACCGTCAAGAACGCGGTGACTTACAACACTACGACGAGCCGAGAAAAATGAAGTTCAATGCTTCCGAGCATGCGTCGACTTGATTCTGAGCACGCGTGTTTTTTTTCTCCGGAGTTCCATACAGACGACCGGAATTTCCAATATACATTTTTTTCCGTCGGAAAAAAAGAGAACATGTTCTCCTCCTAACTCCGTCGGAATTTCCGACAGAAAAAGTCAGATGGGGCATACACACGGTCGGAATATCCGATGAAAAAATTCCGTCTGACTTTTTTCATCGGAAATTCCGACCGTGTGTACAAGGCATAAGCGGCCAGTCACTAGGCCCAAACACTGTTACCTGGGGAGGAGGAACATCTTCCACTTCAATACCAGACACATGCAGCAGACAGATGGCAAAGAAGTGCAAAGCGGTAAAAATACTTTGCTGGAGTAGTGAGCCATCAGGAGGCAATGTCATTATGCCCTGAAAGGGTATGTAACTGCATCTCCTAACTGGTAACTGATGTGAGTTCAATTCAAGGAATAAAGTAGGATGTTGATCACAAGGTCTGTGAGTGCAGAGAATGTACTACGCACACTTTTCAAGGCCCATTCACACTGTGTAACACGCAGAGTGGTACATGTTGGGGTGACCTGCACAGTTGTGCCCTTTGACACAGATATTGAAGGATCATGCAACAGATTCCCACTGGGCAATGATTGAAAATGTAGCATACAGGGCAGTTTTCTATTACGGAGGCAGGAATGGGATCTCTAGAAAACAATGGATTCTCCTTTGCACATGCTATCTATTTGCATTCCCCAGGGATATAAATGTCATAGAGACGTGGATTGTTTGAAGAAGATTTTATAGTCCGTGTGGTCTGCAGATTTCCTATTTCCAGATCCCGGTACGTTCTCCGCGAGCAGACACCCTCTTCAATGATTTTGTTGTATTCTGGCGGCGTGAATTAGACAATATCTGGAAGAGAAGAGGGGCGCTTAGTAAGACGGCCATACAGAGATCAATGCGAGGGGCTGGTAAAAAAAATAAAATAAAAATCACTTCTTACCTCCTTCCTAACTGCTTTGTTCTCTGCTGGTTTCCTGGTGGTTGGTCGAGATTTGGGAACATTGGGTTCCTTCTCCTCTGACCTGCACATAGAGGCAATGTGAGCGTCAGATTTCTACATATACATAAATATAGGAGAGGCTGCAGTGACAGACATGTGAATATTTTTGATGTAGGAGCGTGGAAACCTTATGCAGATGTATTCTAACATAATGGGTGATTTTCCGTCCTAGAGCCTTCTCACCTGCAACTGTGTGGTCTTACTGGACCCCCAGAGGAGTTTGTTGAAGTTTTGAAAGGATGGGAGTGCCATGCTAGCTTGAACAGACTTTTTAGAAGATTTTTTTTTTTTTAAATAACACGTTTTGGGGGTTCAGCACTCCCCCTTCATCAGGGCTAAACCCAGAAGATGTAGGCACTTGGCCCTTTCCAATCTAAGTGCCTACATCATCCGTTATTTAGCCCTGATGAAGGGGGAGTGCGGGTCTTGTATGGGCTTTGGGGGGAGCCCCACGCCTTTTTTTATTTTGGCGTGGGGTACCCCTTAAAATCCATACCTCAGAAATTTTCTTGTATCAAGATCATGGCTTTGCTCTCTATTTATTGTTATCCATAAATACACAGTAATACTAGAGGGGGATCACAACTAGTGCACAGCATTTTTGAGCCATCAACATGGGACAAGCACCCAAAGCACACCCCCCCCATGTTGAGAGCATGTGGCCTGGTATGGTTCAGGACGGGGGTGGTGCTTGGATTGCTCCCCCCTTTCCTGACCTGCCGGGCTGTGTCCTCGGATAAGGGTCTGGTATGGATTTTGAGGGAAACCCCACGCCAGTTTTTTTTTTAAATTTTGGCCTGGGGTTCCCCTTAAAATCTATGCTGATTAATCATCAGTTGTTAAGGACGCGGCGGCTGGCATCCCGACCCACTCCTTAGCAACCAGCAGCTCAATGCAATAAATTACTGCATGAAAAAAATGGAGTTCAGCACCCCCCCCCTCATCAGGGCTAAAACCAGAAGATGTAGGCACTTGGCCCTTTCCAATCTAAGTGCCTACATCATCATTAGCCCTGATGAAGGGGGGAGTGCTAAGCCCTCAGAAACACGTTGGATGTTGCAAAATAAAAATCTTTTTAAAAGGCTGTACAAGCTGGTGTAGCGCTCCCATCCTTTCAAACTGTCAAGACATGTCAATATGGCACAGAAAAGGAGCAGAAGAGACAACACCATTACCTTTGAGCTGGTTGATTTCCTTTCAGAGACTGGCGCAGCTCAGTCACATCTAAATACAGAAATTAATAAAGTCAGATCTATCAGAATGCAATGATATCAGTGATATAGACAGAATGTGGAGCACAAAGTCAGATAAACAGGAAAGATAGCCTAGTGGGAGTTCAATGAATCACACAGAGGACAGGCATTTGTCAGGCAGGAGAAAGCACAGTGCACACAGCAAGAAATGTGGGGAGAGCGTCAGAGGACCCGAGCGGTGCTTTAGATAAGGAAGCATAGAATCATAAAGTAAAGTCACTTCTTCCCTCATACTTAAAGTGGTTGTAAACCTTAGACATGAAATATGAACCAAGCTTATCCCTCTATAGTGTGTACTTGTCTCAGTCCAGAGCACTAAGTGTAATTTCTGTCTGCTGCTTCTTTCCTCTGCTATCAGCATAAGTCACTTCTAATAAGTTTTCCTGACACCAAGAGAAAAAAGGTGTCAGGGGAGAGACCTACAGCTGATTGACCTACCCTCCAATCAGCTCTCAGAGCTCTGCAGAGTGTAACTTCAGCTCTCTGCCCCCTTTTTCTGACAGCTCAGACAAGCTTTATAGATTCTGGGCTTTGAGCAGATGTGGATAAAAGACCAGTCACTTCACTGGGTATATGGAATCGTTTAAATTCACTTTAACCACCTGTCCCCCGCCCACTGTCAATTGACGGCGGGCGGAGGATACTCTCGTTCTGGGAGGACGTCATATGACGTCCTCCCTTTAAAACGAGCTAGGAGGCGCGCGCACGCCCGCCGCATTCACAAGGCCCCGGTGCGCGTGCCCGGCGGCCGCGATTGCCGCCGGGCACCCGCGATTGCCCGGGAAACGAGCAGGAAAGTGGATCTCTGTGTTTACACACAGAGATCCACGTCCTGTGAGGGAGAGGGGACCGATGGTGTGTCCCTTGTACATAGGGGCAACCATCGGTCACCTCCCCCAGTCAGTCACCTCCCCCCACAGTAAGAACACATTGAGGGAACATATTTAACCCCTTCCCGCCCCCTAGTGGTTAACCCCTTCCCTGCCAATCACATTTATACAGTAATCAATGCATTTTTATAGCAGGGATCGCTGTATAAACGTGAATGGTCCCAAAAATGTGTCAAAAGTGTCCGATGTGTCCGCCGCAATATCGCAGTCACAATAAAAAAATCGCAGATCGCCGCCATTACTAATAAAAAAATAAAAATGCTATAAATCTATCCCCTATTTTGTACACGCTATAACTTTTGCGCAAACCAATCAATACGCGCTTATTGCGATTTTTTTTTTTTTACCAAAAATATGTAGAAGAATACGTATCGGCCTAAACTGAGGAAAATTTTATTAAAAAAATAAATTAAAAAAATGGGTATTTATTATAGCAAAAAGTAAAAAAATAGGATTTTTTGTACTCACCGTAAAATCCTTTTCTCTGACATCCATGGACTGACACGGTGACTCTTTACACGTGGGTTATGTCCCTGCTTGCAGGAGAAGACCTAGGCAGAATGTGAGATGTTATACATACATTCTAAAAGCCAGAGCTGAACAGCCCCACCCAGGGGGCGGTCCCTCCGGGCATAACCCTCCCACTACAGTCAGCAGACTTCAGTTCGTAACAAAGCAGTACAAACTTAAAAAGGAAGGGTGGGTGCCGTGTCAGTCCATGGATGTCAGAGAAAAGGATTTTACGGTGAGTACAAAAAATCCTATTTTCTCTTATCATCCATGGACTGACACGGTGACTCTTTACACGTGGGATGTCCCAAAGCAGTGTCAAGAGGGATGGGAGCAGTATAAAATGGAAAAACCAAACTTTCACTCCAAGAAGGCAGATCTCCTCAACGGAGGAGTCGCAACTTTAAACAGCGGCCTGCAGCACCCTGTGGCCGAAGGAAGCATCCGAAGATGCAGCCACATCAACCTTATAAAAAACTTAAAAGGCATGAACAGACGACCAGGTCGCCGCCTTGCACACTTGTGCAACCGACGCTTGATGTCGGAAAACCCAGGAAGCACCAATTGCCCTGGTGGAATGCGCCGTAACCGGAAAGGGAGGCGCCCGCCCTTTGAGAGCATAGGCTTGAATGACGGTTTGTCGGATTCCCCTAGAAATGATGGCAGACGAAACCGCTTGGCCCTGTTATGGACCAGGGACAGTCACAAACAGTGAGTCGGACTTCCGAATAGAAGCAGTAGCAGACAGGTACACCCGTAAGGCTCGTACCACATCCAATATGTGCAGCGCAAACTCTCTGGGATGCGATGGGTGAGGACACAAGGACGGGAGGACAATGTCCTCATGTAGGTGAAAGGTAGACACCACCTTTGGCAAAAAGGAAGGTCGCGGATGCAACACCGCCTTATCCTTATGGATGACTAAATATGGCGACTTGCAGGACAAAGCCGCCAACTCAGACACTCGTCAAACAGAAGTGATTGCCACTAAAAGGCCACCTTCTGAGACAAGACAAGAGGAATATCCCGGATATTCCCAAAAAGGAGGTTCCTGGAGGACCGAGAGCACCAAATTCAGATCCCACGGTGGGAGAGAAGGCTAGACAGGAGGGAGCACATGGCGAACCCCCAACACAAGGTGCTAACCAAGAAATGACCCGCTAGAGGTCGCTGAAAGAAGACGGCCAAGGCCGAAATCTGATCCTTGATGGTACTCAAAGCAAGCTTTTGGGTCACTCCACACTGCAGAGGACGCAGGATTCTGGGGGCGGAATACGTCCGAGGATGCCAGTCCAGCGCTTTGCATATGGCGATATAAGCTTTCCAGGCATGGTGATAGATCTGCCTGGAGGAAGACTTCCGTGTCCTTAACATGGTCAAAATGACAGAGTCCGAGAGACCTCGGTCCCTCAACACCTGGCTTTTAACAGCCCTGCCGTTAAAGCCAGAGACTGTAAGCCGGATGAAACATAGGACCTTGAGACTGAAGGTCCTCCCTCATCGGCAACCGCCAGGGAACGTCCGCAACGAGACGTACCAGATCAGCGAACCAGTGACACTGAGGCCAATCCGGAACAATTAGGATCACCGGAGTTTATATCAGGCGATAAGGACCCTATGAGGCCACCAACGCATCCGAGGCATCGCCCAAGGATCCATGGATCTGGCCACAACCTCGACCCTTGCGACTGAGTCGAGAGGCCATCAGGTCCACATCCGGCGTGCCCCACCGTCGGCAAAGGAGTTGAAATAGGCAAGGACCACTCTTCCTGGTCCGGCGTCTGGCGATTGACGACTCAGATAGTCCGCCCCTACAGAGCCGGCACGTTTCTTCCGGCCCACTTCAGGATACGGACTACCTCGGAAGCCGCAGCTGAGCTCCGAGTCCCCCCGTGATGGTTTACATACGCCACCGCCGTGGCATTGTCCGACTGGCTCCTGATGGAGCGACCCCGTACTCTCTCCGACCTGAGGAGACACAGTCTGATGGCCCGTATTTCCAGAACAGTGATTGGTAAACGGGCTCGTCCGGAGTCCAAGGCCTTGAGCCGACAGGACTCCCCAGACTCCACCCCAGCCCGTCAGGCTGGTGTCCGTCATGAGTACCGTCCATTGGATGGGAGGGGAACGACTTTCCGGACCGAAGAGCCGAGGGTCTCAACCACAATGTCAGGGACGCCCTGACCAGGTGAATCACCTGGATCCAAAGATCCAAGGACAACGGGGATTTGTCCCAGGTGGACAAGATCTCCTTCTGCAATGCCCTGGTGTGTGATTGGGCATACGGAATGGCCGCGAAGGAGGCCACCAGGAGTCCCGGGACTCTCATGCAAACAACGGATTGACAACCATTTTCGGGATGTCAGCACCCGCACCGCAGACTGAAGTGTCAGCAACATCTCCAGAGGTAGGATACCTTTGCCTCCAAGGAGTCCAGAACCAGAACTAGATACTCCAGACACTGAGTCGGGACCAGGACTGACTCCTGAATGTTCAGGAACCACCCGAAGTCCCTGAGGGTCTAATTGACGATAGTCACCTTTCCTCTAAGTCTGAGCCACTTTTTGCTCATAGCAGAAGACCGTCCAGATAGCCCACGACAGCAATACCTGTAACAGAAGGCTAGAACCGGAGCAAGCACCTTGGTGAACACCCTTGGTGCCGAGGCAAGGCCGAAAGGAAGAGCCACAATCGATAGTGGACTTCGCTGATCGCAAGGCGCAGAAACTTCTGGTGACTTGCGCAGATCTGAACATGCAAGTAGGCGTCCTTGAAGTCCAAGGACGCCAGAAGAAAATTCCTTTGGTGGAGTGTAGCGATCACCGTGCGAATGGATTCCATGCGGAATTTCTGCACCTTCTCGAAGGCATTCAGGGCCTTGAGGTCCAGGATAGGTCGAACCACGTCCTATTTTTGGGACGACAAACAGATTTGAGTAGAATACCTGAAAACTCTCCTGTGACGGAACCGGCACAATCACTCCGGACCTGATGAAATCCTGTACAGCCCCCAAGAGGGCTGCCCGACAGGTAGGAAGGAGAGGAAGATTCAAGGGAAAGAATCTGTGTGGGGGCCGGGATCGGAATACTATCCTATATCCTGAGGTGACCACCTCGCACACCCACCAGTCGGAAATTCGGGAGGTCCACTGATTCGTGAACCTGCAAAGTCGTCCCCCCACCCCAGAGTCGGGCGGAGGCAAGACTTCACGCGGAGGCGGGCTTGGGAGCCGCTTGTTTGGCTTACGCACCCAGGGGCACTTGTGCCCACCAGCCGCACTGCCATCAGTCTGAGAGGGCCTACCTGTGGACTCTGACTGACGAAAAAACCCCGTTTTGCTGGAAAGGAAGGCCCCTGTTTGCGGCGGGCCTCCTCACCCTTGATAGTCTAAGGAAGAAGAGTGCGTTTACCTCCCGTGACATCCATGACGATGTCATCCAGAGCAGCACCGAAAGGTCTACCGCCTTTAAATAGTAGATCTGTCAGGAGCTTCCTAAAGCTAGGTCTGCAGACCAGCATTTCAACCAGATAAGACGACGCAATACCACCGCCGAGACAGAGGCCCTGGATATTAAAGGGGCCGCGTTCAGCGTGGCGTCGCACACAGAAACCAGGCCCTGAACCAGTTGGTGGGCCAGAGCAACCGTGTCTGGAGGAAGAATATGCTCCTGTACAGCTAGGTGCAACATTTTTGCCCAACCTGTAAGTGTTTTAGACACAAGGGTCGCCGCTACCACAGGTCGTAGGGCGGATCCCAACAAGGCAAACATGGTTCTGCTCACCACTTCTGACCTCCTGTCAGTGGGGTCCTCAAATGCAGGAGTCCCCTCCATCGGGAGAGTGATGGCCTTGTTCAACCGGGCGACTGGAGGGTCGACCACTGGGGGGAGAAGCCCACTTTTTAAGTAGGGCATCTTCAAGGGGTATCTGATAGACAAACGCCGCGGGACCATAAAAAAATTCTTCTGCGGCTTTTCCCAGACCTTATCAATGAGCTGGTCAAAGAAAGTACATATGGAAAAACCTCTTTAGAAGGCCTGGCCTTAAAAGAACCAAAGGAGACTGTATCAGCCTGAGGTTCTGCATCCGCAGCACTTTAGCCTGAGAGTGTCCCTCACCGCAGTCATGAGTACACCAACAAGCGCCCTGTCATTTACTGACTCATAACTGGAGTTTTCCACATAAGGAATGTCCTGTTCAAAACCATCCAATACATTCAGAACTAGGGTCCTGAGCGGTAGTGGCTAGGCCCATATCTGAATCAGCGCACTGCCCTCATGTAGTAAAGTGGGGAGAGGGCGCTTTTTTGCTCCCTTGCGCTTGCACACAGCTCCCATCCTGGTCAGAAATGATTCCAGGACTGCCCACAACTGGTCCCTAGGGACCGCAGGTGCTAAAGCACTGCCTGTTGTCCACTGACATTTAGGGGAAGCTGGTGACCGAGACTCCACATTGCCCCCCTCTGAGACTCCTCAGATAAAAAGTCCACCCACAGGCTGTGCTGACTGAGGAGGGGGCGCCCAGGGGACTCACCAAACCGGACCAGGGACCGCTCAGTTCCGCTGTCTGTACCGCGCAGTGTCAGCGCTGGTGAGCTGTGAGGAGATTCGCGCTGTTACAGCAGCGCTAGAGGCCAAAACTAGTGCTGAAGAGCGCGCGGGCTACAAGAAAATGGCCGCCGCACTTCACTGAGGCGATCCACGGCAAGATGGCCGCCATGACTCAGCAAAAGTGAAAAAAAACAGCACACAGCGCCACTCAGGCCCCAAAACACACAAAAAAAGGCCCCAAGCATATCTGCAGACCAGCATTAGCCCCTCCAATAACAGTGTGACCCCCAGGCACCCCACACAGCACAGCGCCAGCAATGGTGACAGAGAGTGACAATGAAATACAGGGGGAGACAGGGAAAATCCCCCACAGAGAAACACACAGCCTTTTGTACTCACCTGCAGGCAGGAGAGACTACTTACCCGTCCCCTGAGGGACACACTGGTGTTTCTGACAGGACTATCACAGTGCAGTACTGAGTAGCTGTCGGCCCGGTCCACCGCAAAAGATACAGTCAGTCAGGAACTGTTCAGTCTTGAGAGGACCGTGGGAGCATGAAAGCAAACCCGGCCACCCCTGGAGTCATGGGCCCTGTCGTGAACTGAGTCTCACGCACACAAGGCGAGGATCAGCACGCTCGATGGTCGGACAGGGAAGACTACGAGGATATCCTGTACCCAACCTGTTGCCCAGCCGACAGTTGATAGAAGATTCTCAAATATAAAATAAAAACGAATTCCAGAAAAGGAATAAAAAATAGGTCAGGAGACTGGCTCCTGAGAGAGCCACGTCTTCTCCTTCTGCTAGGCAGAAAAAAACTGAAGTCTACTGACTGTAGTGGGAGGGTTATGCCCGGAGGGACCGCCCCCTGGGTGGGGCTGTTCAGCTCTGGCTTTTAGAATGTATGTATAACATCTCACATTCTGCCTAGGTCTTCTCCTGCAAGCAGGGACATAACCCACTGTGAGGGGGTTAGCTCGGCAGCGGGTGTGTGTGACCCCCGGGATGGGCTCCCCACACAAAACAGGCCCAGCAAACGGAGGTTGTGGTTTTCAAAATCAAAAAAGGTGCGGTTTATTTTCTATTTACAGTGACAAAACACAGCAAAGCAAAAGAAACATAACCAAAATAAATCCTGGTCAAGTTGACCTCTGACTAAACATACAGGTTTCCTAACTAACAACTGGGATCAGCCTAGTGCTGTCCTAGTCCCTAAGTCCCTGGTTTAGTAAAGGTCCAAACAAATAGCCACACAGGCTTTGCCTCACCGCACAGGGGTTCACTCTCCCTAGACAGTCCACACAGGTCTGGTTCCAGGCATGAGCTAACATCTAATGAAGCTGGGAGTTCTTATAGAGGCCTAAATGAGCTGACAAGGTTCAGCTGGTCTCCTCATCTCTGTCTGCACGACGCCCCACACTCTCCCTAGAGGTATGAGTCATCCATGAGCCCACTAGCCTTATACAACTCTCCACCTAGTTGTATAAGTCGGCGTAAAGCCTGAATCTGGGCGAAATATATCTACCCCCCTGGATGCAACCAGGTGACTTTACCTTCCTGCTGTCACATACCCCCCCCTCTTGTTTTAACCTCGGGGTTGGAACACCAGCAATCAGGCATTCATGTACTCGAGACAAAGCATCCACATTCCCCATTTGAACGCCAGGGCGATGCTTTACTGTGAAGTTGAATTCCTGGAGGGCCAGGAACCACCTATTCACTCTTCTATTTGTTTCCTTGTTTTGAGCCATCCACTTTAACGGAGCGTGATCCGTAACCATGTCAAAGTGCCTACCTAGCAGGTAGTACCGAAGGGAATCTAGAGCCCACTTCACCGCTAAACACTCCTTTTCAACGGTGGCGTAATTTACCTCATGGGGCTTCAACTTCCTGCTGAGGTAAATGACTGGGTGCTCTTCCCCGTTCCAGACCTGGGACAATACTGCTCCTAACCCCACATCTGACGCATCACTTTGTACGACAAAGTCTTTAGAGAAGTCGGGTGAGTACAACACTGGCTGGCTACATAAGGCTTGTTTCAAGAATTGGAATGCTGCCTCAGCCTCGGGGGTCCATTTAATCATGACCGACCCTTTCCCCTTCGTCAGGTTGGTTAGGGGCACAGCCTTAGAAGCAAAGTGGGGAATGAATCGCCGATAATACCCAGCGATTCCCAGAAAGGCTCGTACCTGCTTCTTGCTGTTGGGACGTGGCCAACTCTGGATGGCCTCGACTTTGTTGAGTTGGGGTTTTATTACTCCCCTCCCAATGGTGTACCCAAGATATTTGGCCTCCTCCTGCCCAATGGTACACTTCTTGGGGTTAGCCGTAAACCCCGCTTCCCGAACAGAGTCCAGGACTGCTTGCACTTTTGGCAGATGTGAGGCCCAATCTGTGCTATGGACAATTACGTCATCCAGGTAAGCCGCAGCATACTTCCGATGGGGCCTCAGCATCTGGTCCATTTTCCGCTGGAATGTGGCCGGCGCATTCTGTAACCCGAACGGCATTCTTTTATATTGGAACGCCCCGTCTGGGGTTACAAATGCGGTTTTCTCTTTGGCCGACTTGGCCAGGGGGATTTGCCAATACCCTTTTGTGAGGTCAAGAGTCGTCATGTATCGGGCTGTTCCCAGCCGGTCGATCAACTCATCTATACGTGGCATGGGGTAGGTGTCAAATTTTGTAACTTTGTTCAACTGACGAAAATCGTTACAAAATCGCCAGCTCCCATCCGGTTTAGGCACCAACACGATGGGACTAGACCAATCACTTTGGGACTCCTCTATCACCCCTAAGTTCAGCATTTTCTGTACTTCCTCCCGTATTGCCTCCCGTCGAGCCTCTGGGATCCGATAGGGTTTTAACTTCACCCTTTCACCGGGCGGGGTAATGATGTCATGCTCTACCCCAGATGTTTGTCCCGGCAGCTCAGAGAATACCTCCTTGTTGCGAAGCACAAACTCCTTAACCTCCTGTTGTTGGGGTTGTGACAAGGTGGCTGCTATTCCAACCTCAGGAATCACGCAACCAGTTTGAGCTGGTGACCAAGTGTCTGCGACTAGGGACTCTCTATCCCTCCAGGCTTTCAACAGATTAACGTGATAGATCTGTTCGGGCTTTCGCCTTCCTGGTTGTCTGACCTTGTAATTCACTTCGCTCACTTTTTCCATTATCTCGTAGGGGCCTTGCCATTTGGCAAGGAATTTACTTTCAACCGTAGGGACAAGTACCAATATCCTATCCCCCGGGGAAAAGGTACGGGTCTTGGCTCCACGGTTGTACACTCTCTGCTGTGCCAACTGCGCTTGGGCCAAATGTTCCTTCACGATGGGCATTACCTGTGCAATTCGATCTTGCATCAGGGCGACATGCTCAATCACACTCCTGTGGGGAGAACTCTCACTTTCCCAAGTTTCCTTGGCAATATCCAACAGCCCTCTTGGGTGTCTCCCATACAGTAACTCAAAGGGGGAGAATCCCGTAGAGGATTGGGGCACCTCCCTAATAGCAAACATCAAATAAGGAAGTAAACAGTCCCAATCCTTTCCATCTCTATCCACCACTTTCTTCAACATTTGTTTTAGGGTTTTGTTGAATCTTTCAACCAGCCCATCGGTTTGGGGGTGATACACAGACGTACGCAATTGCGTCACTTTGAACAATTTACACAGCTCTTTCATAACCCGGGACATAAAGGGTGTACCTTGGTCCGTAAGCAGTTCTTTACAAATACCCACCCGGCTAAAAACAAGAGATAGCTCTTTGGCTATGGTTTTGGCCGAGGTATTTCGGAGAGGGATCGCTTCTGGATAACGGGTGGCATAGTCCATTATAACTAATATGTACTGGTGCCCCCTAGCGGACTTGATTATAGGACCTACCAAATCCATGGCGATCCTCTCAAACGGGACCTCAATGATGGGTAGAGGGACCAGCGGGCTACGGAAATGTGGCATCGGGGCCAACCTCTGACACACAGGGCAGGAGGAACAATAATTTTCTACGTCCTTCATCACCCCCGGCCAATAAAATCTCTGTAATACCCTCTCTCGGGTTTTCTCTGTCCCCAGATGACCTCCAAGAATGTGCCCATGGGCCAACTCCAACACCAACTTCCTGTAAGGTTTGGGCACCACAAGCTGCTCAACGGTTTCTTCTGCCCTTTTTGCCACCCGATACAGTAGGTCCTTCTCTACGCTGAAGTATGGGTAAGTGCAGGTATTATCTGGGTTCACTAACTCACCATCTATTTTCACTACGTTTTCCCGTGCCTTTATTAGGGCGGGGTCTTTCAACTGTTCTGTGGCAAAGTTTTCCCTGTGAACCTCAAGATCAGAAAACTCCACAGACGGTAGGTTTTCGTCTGAGGAGGTGGGCTCCTCTCCAGTTTCTTGAGTCTCCCCTGCCAATACTGATAAGGGAAATTCCGGAGAGTCCTCACCACTCTCAGGGGAGTTCTGGCTATCACATTCCTGGTACATAGGGGCACCAGTGAGGGGCTCAGGATCATCCCACAGTTCCCAGAACTTCGGAAAATCCCTTCCCACAATGGCGTCATGCGGTAACTGAGATACTAAGCCCACCGGATGAGAGAGGGTACCTTTGGGGGTCTCGAAACACACTGTAGTCACTGGATACTCTCGGGTGTCCCCATGCACACAAATAACAGCTACCTTGCTATTCCCAGAGACCTCTGTTTTAACTAACTCAGCCTTTATCAGGGTCACAAGGCTACCTGAATCCAGCAATACCACAACATTTCTACCATTAACACACATTTTGCATAAATGTTTCTCAGTTCCTCGAATGGCAGTGCATGCGACTGTCGCACACAGCGACTGACGTCTGCCCGTCAGAAAGTCACACTGCATGGGTTCCTCCACAACCGGGCAATTGGCTGCAATATGTCCCGCTTGCCGGCAGCGGTAGCAAACGATCCTTCTTGCCGCCTCTTGAGCCGCTGATTTCCCAGGCTGTTCTCGCCAAACTTGGGGTAGAGCTCCCACCCTCTCACTCTCTCCACCCTCACCCCTTGGAATCCTCTTATCCGCCCCTGGGGATGGTCTGGTCTTAGGGTGGAAAGTCCGAGTGTCTCTGGAAGAGGCCGTCAGGTTCTCTGTAGCCAAGTATTTCTCCACACGATCCACAAGACCATCGGCCGTCTCTGGGTCTCCATGGCTTACCCACTTTTGGATGGCAGTAGGAAGAGCTCTCAAAAACCGATCCATTACAACACGTTCCACAATCTTTGGTGCGGACAAAGTCTCTGGCTGTAGCCACTTTCTGCTCAGGTGAATGAGATCATACATTTGAGACCTGGGGGGTTTTCCAAGCTGGAAAGTCCAGTTATGCACACGCTGAGCCCGGACAGCCTGGGTGACACCCAGCCTTGCCAATATTTCAGCTTTTAGCATCACATAGTCTTTTGCTTGGTTAGGCTCTAGGTCATAGTAAGCTTTCTGCGATTCACCAGTTAACAGAGGAGCCACCAGTCCAGCCCACTGCTCCTCAGGCCACTTTTCTCTTTCAGCGGTCCTTTCAAATGTGGTCAAAAATACCTCTGGATCATCCTCTCCAGTCATTTTTGTCAATAAACGACTCACCCCAAAGGACGCGGTATTAGTGGGACGGCTTTCCTCACTGGTCTGCGGACGTTGCTGCATTACTGCTTCCATCTGTTGTTGTAGTCTCTGCTCTTGCTTCTGCAACAGGTCTATGAAGCGGGCCTCAGATTGCTGCTGGGCTCGATGCTGAGCCTCCAGACTCTGTTGCAAAGTTGCGTTTGTCTGCTGCTGGGCTGCAAGGCTCCTTTGCAAACCTGCATTTGTCTGCTGTTGATTGGCATTTGCTAGAGCCAGCTGCTTCAGTATCTCCTCCATGCTGGCTTAAAAAAAACTGCCACTGGTTCTCCACCAACTGTGAGGGGGGTTAGCTCGGCAGCGGGTGTGTGTGACCCCCGGGATGGGCTCCCCACACAAAACAGGCCCAGCAAACGGAGGTTGTGGTTTTCAAAATCAAAAAAGGTGCGGTTTATTTTCTATTTACAGTGACAAAACACAGCAAAGCAAAAGAAACATAACCAAAATAAATCCTGGTCAAGTTGACCTCTGACTAAACATACAGGTTTCCTAACTAACAACTGGGATCAGCCTAGTGCTGTCCTAGTCCCTAAGTCCCTGGTTTAGGAAAGGTCCAAACAAATAGCCACACAGGCTTTGCCTCACCGCACAGGGGTTCACTCTCCCTAGACAGTCCACACAGGTCTGGTTCCAGGCATGAGCTAACATCTAATGAAGCTGGGAGTTCTTATAGAGGCCTAAATGAGCTGACAAGGTTCAGCTGGTCTCCTCATCTCTGTCTGCACGACGCCCCACACTCTCCCTAGAGGTATGAGTCATCCATGAGCCCACTAGCCTTATACAACTCTCCACCTAGTTGTATAAGTCGGCGTAAAGCCTGAATCTGGGCGAAATATATCTACCCCCCTGGATGCAACCAGGTGACTTTACCTTCCTGCTGTCACACCACGTGTAAAGAGTCACCGTGTCAGTCCATGGATGATAAGAGAAATAGTGTTTTTTTTCCAAACTGGACGCTCTTCTTTTGTTTATAGCGCAAAAAATAAAAACCGCAGAGGTGATCAAATACCACCAAAAGAAAGCTCTATTTGTGGGAAAAAAAGGACACAAATTTCGTTTGGGAGCCACGTCGCACGACCGCGCAATTGTCATTCAAAGTGTGACAGCGCTGAAAGCTGAAAAATGGCTTGGGCAGGAAGGGGGGTTTCGTGCACAGTAGAGAAGTGGTTAAAGTATACCTAAAGGATAACGTGAAGAGAGATTAGAACAACTGTCAGGTTTTTATTGCTATCTGTGTCCCCAGTAGGAAGATTCACCCTCTCTATCTGTACCGTTTATCATCATCACTGAAAGTGAAAAAAAATCTCAAACATTGGGTTCTCCCCAGAACATATATAGAAGGGAAATCTTCCAATGGGAATTTTCTGTGCTGATTGTATCATTCGTTTTCCATTTTGGATTTACTTTTATTTATTTACCCGCTTTAAACTTCCCCATAACTTTTACCCTGACCTGCTTGGTGTGTTTCCTGGCCTTCATGATGCTGTTTATTCACTAAGGTTCTCTAACAAACCTCTGAGGGCTTCACAGAACAGCTGTATTTATACTGAGCTGAAATTATACACAGGTGGACTCTATTTACTAATTAGGTGACTTCTGAAGGCAATTGGTTCCACCAGATTTTATTTAGGTGTATCAGAATAAAGGGGGCTGAATACAAATGCACGCCACACTTTTCACATATTTATTTGTAAGAAAATTGAAAACCATTTATCATTTTCCTTCCACTTCACAATTATGTGCCACTTTGTGTTGGTCTATCACATAAAATCCCAATAAAATACATTTACGTTTTTGGTTGTAACATGACAAAATGTGGAAAATGTCAAGGGGTATTAATACTTTTTCAAGGCACTGTATGTGGAGTGCTATAGATTCCCTTCCCCTCCCTCCCCTCTTTGTCAAGTTTAGGTGATTGATATATTTATTTGTAATCTTTGACAGCAGGCCATTGTCCCTTAACCCCTCGTTTGCTGGGCTACCTGGGGGAGTTTCAGGGTGTTTTGACATTTGTCGGTCCCCCATAACTAATACTGTGAGTGGTTTATCTTTGAATTCTGTTTCTTTCAATATTAAAATAGGATTTTTTTTTTGGTATTATGCTCCATACTTCTTGGCTGCTGTTTTGTTTTTTTAGAATCTACCCATTTTACAAAAAAAAAAACCCTGAAGAAGACTGCAAAAGTTGAAACGCGTTGGGGTTCATCTCTTCACTTATGATCTCTGATAGATGGGGATTTTCATGATTATGTATATGTTCTTTATGTACAGTATATATACACACACCATGTATTGGTTTTAATATTTTCCCTCTGTTTTTAACATGTGTGCAATAAACTTTTTGTATTTTAATCACTTGCCATCAAGGCCAAATCTGGCACTTCTCTCCTACATGTAAATATCATATATTTTTTTTGTAAGAAAATTACTCAGAACCCCCCCTAACATAGATTTTTTTTAGCAGAGACCCTAGGCAATAAAATGGTAGTTCTTGCAACTTTTTATGTCGCATGGTATTTGCGCAGCAATTTTTCAAGCATGTTTTTTTGGAAACAAGACTAACAGTTTCATGAATAAAAAAAATAAAAATAAAAAAAACACACACAACAGTAAAGTTAGCCAATTTTTTTGTATAATGTGAAAGATGATGTCACGCCGAGTAAATAAATACCTAGCATGTCACGCTTTAAAATTGCGCACACTCGTGGAATGGCACCAAACTTGGACAACGGTTTAAAGCTTTTTACAGGTGTAGCAGGTATGTGCTTTCCTATTTTTGAATCTGGTGGGGAAACTGATGTGTGGTTCCTTGGGGCCCACCGGGTGGCGCTGTCACTTTGGGCCCGGGGTTGAGCCATCGTTGCGGTGGCGTACCTCTTTTTGGTCTCTCTCAGCGGTTGTATGGCGGGGAACCCGCCGTGCTTGCTGGGGGGTATAAAGGGGGCGGCCATTTTTGGTGGCGGGAGTCGAGTCCCGGGCACCTTCAGCCTGAGGGCGGTGGTTCGTGTCGGTCCCCTAGGCGGTCTAGGCCTAGAGGACGTTCGGAGGTCGTGTTCCATCCCAGGCACCTTTAGCTCGGAATGGAGGTCTGGAGCTCAGTGCCCACCACTGAGTTCCGCGAGGGAAGGAGGTCCTAGGGAACCCCGGGAGTGGGTACCCGAATCCGGAAGGCGAAATGGATCGGTGGGAGATACTTGCCTGAAGACCTGGTGCAGCATATTGCCAGTGACAGGTGGGCCTCTCATCGGAGACCGCCTGGAAGGAAATCCCCCTTCGCTCGGAGACCGCAACCCACTTTCAGGAAGGAAAGTGGAGAGTTCATTGTGTCTGGGCCTACTCGCATCCACACCTCCTTGTCTGTTCTGTTCTCTAAGGGAGTCCAACTGACTGTGTTCACTTTGCATGAAGAAGAATAAAGGAGTGTTGGACTTTAATGGTGTGGGGCTCGTTTTCTGGCAGACATTGTTCAAGGTAACGACCTTTGGAGGCTCCAGGTACAGAACACCGACCCGAAAGTAAAACAAGAACTTTGCTTACACCACACAAACATCTGCGGTGAAGGCTTGGCGTGGTGACCCGGCTCTCTCTCCTCTAAGGTACCCCTAGACAAGAGACAGACGAGCTGATAAAGAGAGGGGAGAGAGGAGGCCGCTACACAGGTTATCGGTTTAGAGTTACAGAGGAGGTCTTGGGATAGAATTGTTGCTCTCACTCTAACATTCACGGCAATACCTCACATGTGTGGATTGAATGCTGTTTAGGTAGGGACGTACGTATAAGTGTGAGCACGCGGGGACGGGGGCACTTTAAATTTTTTTTGTTTTTATTGTTTATTTTCTTTTCATTTTTTTCTTTTTACACTTTCCCTTTAATTATTTTATTTATTTTTTGATCACTTTTATTCTTATTACAAGGAAACATCCCTTGTGATAGGAAGAGTGCGTGACAGGTCCTCTTTATGGAGGGATCGGGGGTCAATAAGACCTTGCATCTCTCCTCTAGGCTGGAAAGCCTGAGATCAAAAAAACAGAACAAAACGATCCGGCTTTCCAGCCGAGTACACAACAGTATTTACAACTGCCAGGCCGGATGTGACGTCATACCGTCGTGCCATAGAGGCTGCCGGAGATCATCTGGTCAACGGTATTCCCTATGGTGAACTTCCGCTGGCGACAAATTCTTTCTCCAGCTCACCAATCGCACTGGCGAGCCGGTAAGAAGCACAGAGGGTGGAGGGAGGGGGAGGGGCCGCTATGATTGTTCTTACGGTGTAAGGAATCGCTGAAACAATCAATACCGGGAAAATCCCACCCATAGTATAATTTCTTTTTGGTACTTTGTTCAGGGATGTGGCACCAATATTTGGGCATGCATGACCTAATCTAATTGCGCAGTCATGCAACACTTTACCCCAACAAAATATGTATCATTTTTTTCACACAAACAGAGCTTTCTTTTGGTGGTATTTGATCACCTCTGCAGGTTTTTTTTTGCGATATAAAAACAAAAAAAAGTGAAAATTTTGAAAAAAAAATGAAAAAAAAAAACAAAACTATAAAACATATCCAATAAAAAAATAAAATAATCTAATTTCTTCATGAATTTAGGCCAAAACCTATTCTGCTACATGTCTTTGGTAAAAAAAAAATCCCAATAAGTGTATATTGAATGGTTTGTGTGAAATTTATAGCGTCTACCAACTGTTGTATATACTGAAATTTACACAGCTATGACACTATACTACCGAGTTTCCCCGAAAATAAGACCTAGCGTTATTTTCCAGGTGGGCTGCAGTATAAGCCCTACCCCGAAAATAAGTCCTAGTTTAAAATGCTTGTAAAATCCTATAATCCACTCTATTACAGTAGTATATAATGTACAATGTGCGTGTTTCTGTAATCTAATTGAAGGGAAGAGTTCCGGCGGGTCACAGAAGCGCAGAGCGGCGCTATAACGAAGGTATTTGGCACAATTATATTACAGAACACACACATTTTACATTATATACTACTATAATAGAGTGGATTATAGGATTTTACAAGCATTTTAACTCAGTTCACACTGGGGATTCCTGTTAAGCAGGGAGGGAGGGAGAGAAGACAGCGCATTACATGGTAAAACCTACCCCGAAAATAAGCCCTACTGTGTCTTTTGTTGCCAAAATTAATATTAGACCCGGGCTTATTTTGGGGGAAACATGCTAGTAATGGTCGGTGATCAGTGGGACTGCGATATTACGGAAAACAATCTGACACTGACACTTTGTGGGGACCAGTGACACTAATACAGTGATGAGCGCTAAAATTATGCACGGTCACTGTACTAATGACACTGGCTGGGGAGGGGTTAAACATATAGAGCCAACAAAGGGTTGTGCCTAGCCAGTGTTTGTGTACTGTATGTGCTGGAAGAGATGGATTTCATTCCCTGCTTACTAGGGACACAATATCCACCCCTTCTCCCCTGTCAGAACAGAGATCTGCCTTGTTTACATAGGCAGAGCTCTGTCCTGCGTCTCTGCTTGATGATCGGCGGGTGCCGGCAGACATTCAGTGCCTGGAACCCGCAGATTGGCTTCTGCTGTGATTATTCACAGCAGAAGCGGCCCGCATGCGCCCCGTTGGCGGAGGTGCAGAATCAAGTATATAAACACGATTCTGCATAGGAGGGCTGTCCTGTAGCAGTAAATCTGCTATGGGGTGGCCCGGAAGTGGGTAATATCTGTCTAGGTTTAAGCTTTAACAGGTAATGTACCCCAACTACTACCACCATCATACATTAGTATTTCTTTCCCCTATGATCTTTGTACACACATGCTTTCCTGAGTCCTGGACACTTGCTCCCTGCTCTGACCCCACCACCACAATTATGAGCACACAAGCCCAGCTTTCATACCCGGGTTCACATGGGAGGTCTCCTTCTCCAGCTCATTAAGGGGATCCCCCGGAGTGCGGTCTAACAACTGTATGAGAGAAGAATGGGAGGAAGTGACAGAGAATCATGAAAGAGCAAATATTACATAACAATGCAAACAATACAGAATCCAGCAGGTAGAAATGATCTTGTATCGAGATCATGGCTCTGCTCTCTATTGTCATCCATAAATACACAGAAATACTAAAGGGGATCACAACTAGTGCACAGCTTTTCTGAGCCATCAACATGGGACAAGCACCCACAGCACCCCCTCCATGTTGAGGGCATGTGGCCTGGTATAGTTCAGAAGGGAATGGGGGGGCGGGGTTCCTTGCTCGCCCCCCCCCCTTTCCTGGCTTCATGCTCTGATAAGGGTCTGGCATGGATTTTGGAGGGAACCCCACGCCGTTTATTCTTTATTTTGGCATGGGGTTCCCCTTAAAATCCATACCATACCCAGAGGGCCTGATGGATTGAGGGGGACCCCCATGCCAATTTTTTTTTTTGTACTGCCAACAATGGCATTTTTTCTTTATAAACCTCAGTTTTGCTGCAGCAGGTTCTATACATGTTACAGATGTGCCACTTTACAGGCAAACTAAGGGGACCCCCACAGGCACTATATTTAAAGGAATTCCCCTTTAAATCCATACCAGACCTGAAGGGCCTAGTATGCTGGGTTTTTTTCAGAGTTTTTAATTGCCGGCATGTTTTTTTTTACATTCAGCTGTCAGCGGGGAACTTGCTGTCAGTTTACGAGTCATCCGTTGTTACGGACACGATGGCCGGCTTCCTGGCCCCCTCCTTAGCAAATCAGCTCAATGCGATAAATTACTGCATGAAAAAAAAATTGGTAATTATTGCTCAAACACCGCATTCTTTATGAATTGCACTTTCAAAGCCAATTTAAACACAAGCCCTATTTTACCGCAATTTTATTGCCCGTTATTTAACTTTTAGTGAATTGACCCCCCCATGTTAGAAATTAATTAATGCAAGAAAAAATTACCATTTTTCTCCTTCAAATTTTTTCATCACTGTGGCTAAAAATAAATGTTGAATTTGACTCCACTAACAATTAGAAAATAAAATGAACCTTCTTAAAGTGAAAACTTTGGCTTTAGGCCAAATTCACACTAGCCCATGTTATGAAAAGCGATCAGCGGTACATCGCTTTCCTGAGTACGGCTAAGCAGCCACTGTCAGACACTCATTCAGGGTGTGATCCTGCCACTTCCTGAAGAAGGCCTTTTCTTTTAATTTACTGAAGGGCAACTTACCAAAGGGACCAATGCGCCACAATCATCAGTATCTAAACTCAGGAACATAAATCTAATATGTTGCAGCTTACCAGCCCTTAGATGTGATGTCTGCATTTGTTTTCTTTACGACTTTTTGTCCCCCTTTATTTTTACCTGGTGATCCATCCAAAAACACACTTCCTGTTCCAGAGTGACAACACTCACTGCACTGTATTGTTGGAGAAGTAGACTTGTCACTATAGACGCAGACTACAATAAACCTTCACCCTCCTTTTCTCCATAACATAGAGGGGAAGGGTTCTGTAGAGTGCACAGGAAGTTATTAGCCGACACAATTTCTGGCAGGATCAACAGGTATATTTTTTGCACTCATTTAACCACTTGCCTACTGGGCACTTATACCCCCTTCCTGCCCAGGCCAATTTTCAGCTTTCAGCGCTCTCACGCTTTGAATGACAATTGCGCGGTCATGCAAACACTGTACCCAAACAACATTTTTATATTTTTTTCACACAAATAGAGCTTTCTTTTGGTGGTATTTAATCACCATTGGGTTTTTTTTTTTTGCTAAACGAAAAAGACCGAAAACTGAAAAAAAATAAAATAAAATAAAACCCTTCCCCTCTACTGGTGGGCATTGATGAGGAGGCACTGATGAGACTGCACTGATTAGACTGAACTGATGGGTATTGATAGGCTGCACTGATGAGACAGCACTGGTGGACATTGATGGGCACTGTTGGGACTGCACTGATAATCAGTGCCCTGATTATCAGTGTACATGTCCCTTTTAGAGAAGCCGGTTATCGGCTCTCTTGTCTTCTCCTCATGCTGTCAGCATGAGGAAAGGAGAGCCAATAACCGTCTTCTGTTTACATCCATGACCAGCTGTGATTGGACACAACTTATCACGTAGTAAAGAGCCGCCGATTGGCTCTTTACCTCAATCTGATCAGCAGTGTCCCAAGGACACTGCGATCATAGAGGGCACCGCCTGCACCCTACAGTGGGCGCGATCACTTCACGCCGTCATATGGACGGCATACCAGAACTAGCTGGCCGCGCTGTAGCCACTATTAACCACTTGGCAACCGCGCTATAGCTTAACAGATACTGCATTATTGTTACTGTAGGTAAAAGTATACATTTTATACTAGAATTTGAATCTGTCTTGTGTAAAATTACATTAACACAATGATTTTGGTACATAACTCTGCAAAGTTATTCAACACATTTTTAATTATTTATTGAGTTTTCAATAATTAAATGACCAGAATATATAGTATTTTTGCTATAGTGGTCCTTTAAATAAACAGCAGAGGGGTAACTCACCATGCGGATGTAATATTGCAGGAGGGGATTGGGTGTGGCTCGGTCCTCGCCCGCTATCCGGTTTGGGGGTAACTCCGCGGCATTCAAGGAAGGTTCCTCTTGAAAGGGGTGCTCCGGGGAAGTGTGGGGGAGAGTTGTGGACACTGGAGGAGGGAGAGACAGAAAGAGAACATAAGGCCTTTTGCACCATGCAACTTGAAAAAGCTCAGTGCAGCTTATTTTTTTACTGAGCTAAAATACAGCCCATTCATTGTGATGTGCCTATACACACAGGTGCGTAAACAAGCGGTGTGTATTCTTCAGTAAATAAACAAAGACAAAAAATCTGCATTTTTGGGCAGTAAATTACTCATATATACGCGCAAATGCACGCAAGTGCGTGCAAATACACGCGATTGCGCACAAATGAGCGGCAAGGCCCCCTTCACACTGGGGCGCTTTTTAGGCGTTTTAGCGCTAATAATAGCGCTTGAAAAGCACCTCTCAAGTTCCGAGTACTTTCACACTGGGGCTGTGCGTTTGCGGGACGGGAAAAAAAGTCCTGCAAGCAGCATCTTTGGGGCGGTGCGGGAACGCTGTATATATACACCACTCCCAAAACGCCCTGCCCATTGAAATGAATGGGCAGTGCTGCCGAAGCACCTGCAAAGCGCTTTGGCAGCACCGCAAAACAAGCGCCATTAACCATTTCTTCGGCCGCTAGCAGGGGGGGGGGGGTTTAAAGCACCCCGCTAGTGGCCAAAAAGTGCCGCTATAACAGCAGTAAAGCGCTGCTAAAACTAGCTTTACCGCCAACACCTGCACCGCCCCAGTGTGAAAAGGGTCTAATGGCCATTATTCACAATCTGCAGAAGAACGTAGGGCTGGGCGATTTTCCCCCCCAAAAAAATCTGCGATTTTTTTTATAAAAAAAAAAACTCTATTTACGATTCGATTTTTTTTTTTTTATTATTATATTATTTAACCACTTAACAACCACCTGCCGACAAATAACGTCGACAAGGTGGTTGCTTAACTCTGGGAAGACGTTATATAACGTCCTCCCAGAATCGCGCTCCCGCGCGCCCCCTGGGGCGCGCACACGGGAAACTCTGTGACCGCCGGGTCCAGAGGACCCGGCGGATCATGAATCGCGGTAAATCGCCGCCGATAGCGGCCGTTTACCACGTGATCGCTCCGTCAAATGACGGAGCAATCACTTGTAAACAGACCGGCATCATTTGATGACGCCGGTACAGTGTGAGAGGGAAGGGGGAGGGAGCGGATGGCAGCAGCAGCTCTGTGGGCTGGATCTGTGACAATTGCAGTCACAGATCCAGCCATCCATCCATCCCTGCTCAGCCATCCCTGGTGCAATACCCTGCCAATACTCTGCAATACACCCTGCCAATACTCTGCAAAATACCCTGCGCAATACTCTGCAAAATACCCTGCGCAATACTCTGCAATACCCTGGCGCAATACTCTGCAATACCCTGGCGCAATACTCTGCAATACCCTGGCGCAATACTCTGCAATACCCTGGCGCAATACTCTGCAATACCCTGGCGCAATACTCTGCAATACCCTGGCGCAATACTCTGCGCAATACCCTGCGCAATACCCTGCGCAATACTCTGCGCAATACCCTGCGCAATACCCTGCGCAATACTCTGCAATACCCTGCACAATACTCTGCAATACCCTGCACAATACTCTGCAATACCCTGCAATACCCTGTGCAATACCCTGCCATACTCCGCAATGCCCTGCAATGCCCGGCAATACTCCGCAATGCCCACTTCCCGCCCGCCGGCCGTCATATGACGTCCTTGACTTTGTACGGGGATATCTGAATGATGGGAGCAGCTACAGGCATCATTCAGATATTAGCTTTTTCAGCCGGCGATTCCCTACACCATAAGAACAATCATAGCGGCTGTTCCGCTGCTTGATCATTCTTACGGGAGGCGAGAGGGGATGTCCCCACCCCCCCGCCGCCCTCCGGTGCTTCTACCGACTCACTGCTACGATCAAAGCCAGGATTGTTGGTTTTTTTTTGTTTTTTTTTCAGGCTTCCCAGCCTAGAGGTGAGATGTGGGGTCTTATTGACACCCCCCCCCCATATCTCACTGTAAAGAGGACCTGTCATGCCATATTCCTATTACAAGGGATGTTTACGTTCCTTGTAATAGGTATAAGAGTGATCAAAAAAAAATTTGGGGCGGAAAAACATGTCAAACTAAAATAAATAAAGTAAAATGAACAATAAAAAAAATATATATTTTTTTTAAAGCGCCCCTGTCCCCGTGAGTTCGCATACAGAAGCGAACGCATACGTAAGTCCCGCCCACATATGAAAACGGTTTTCAAACCACACATGTGAGGTATCTCTGCGAACGTTAGAGCGAGAGCAATCATTTTGGCCCTAGACCTCCTCTGTAACTAAAATCATGTAACCAGTAAAAATATTTAAAGCGTCGCCTATGGGGATTTTTTTAAGTAGCGAAGTTTGGCGCCATTCCACGAGTGTGTGCAATTTTTAAGGGTGACATGTTAGGTATCTATTTACTCGGCGTAACTTCATCTTTCACATTATGCAAAAACATTGGGCTAACTTTACTGGTTTTTTTTTTTTTTTTTAAGCACAAAACATTTTTTTTCTGTAAAAAACGCGTTAAAAAAATTGCTGCGCAAATATCGTGCGAGATAAAAAGTTGCAACAACCACCATTATATTCTCTAAGGTCTTTGCTAAAAAAACATATATAATGTTTTGGGGTTCTATGTAATTTTCTAGCAAATAAATGATGATGTTTACATGTAGGAGAGAAATGTCAGAATTGGCCTGGGTGCTCCAGAACGCCTGAAGGTGCTCCCTGCATGTTGGGCCTCTGTATGTGGCCACGCTGTGTAAAAGTCTCACACATGTGGTATCGCCATACTCGGGAGTAATAGCAGAATGTGTTTTGGGGTGTAATTTGTGGAATGCATATGCTGTGTGTGAGAAATAACCTGCTAATATGACAATTTTGTGAAAAAAAAAAAAAAAAAAGAGAAAAAAAAATCTTGATTTTGCAAAGAATTGTGGGAAAAAATGACAACTTCAAAAAACTCACAATGCCTCTTTCTGAATACCTTGGAATGTCTTCTTTCCAAAAAGGGGTCATTTGGGGGGTATTTGTACTTTTCTGGCATGTTAGGGTCTCAAGAAATGAGATAGGCCGTCAGTACTTCAGGTGTGATCAATTTTCAGATATTGGCACCATAGCTTGTGGACTCTATAACTTTCACAAAGACCAAATAATATACACCAATTTGTACTTATTTTTACCAAAGATATGTAGCCGTATAAATTTTGGCCAAAATTTATGAAGAAAAAATAGTAATTTGCAAAATTTTATAACAGAAACGAAAAAAAATCATTTTTTTACAAAATTTTCAGTCTTTTTTCTCTTATAGCGCAAAAAATAAAAAACCCAACAGTGATTAAATACCACCAAAAGAAAGCTCTATTTGTGTGAAAAAAAAGGACAAAAATTTCATATGGGTACAGTGTTGTATGACTGAGTAATTGTCATTCAAAATGTGAGAGCACCGAAAGCTGAAAATTGGTCTGGTTATTAAGGGGGTTTAAGTGCCCAGTGGTCAAGTGGTTAAAGTGCATCAACAAACAAAATTGCAAAGGCAAACCCTTTCTCTAACTGCAAAGTCAGTGTGCAACAAACACACAATATAATCCAGCGCTCATGGAACATACATTATTAACTATTGAAAACTCTTGAAACTCTGTGTGTGATTCCTTCTGTCCCAGCCTTGCTGCCATCCTGGCTCTGCATCCTTTTGGGTTGGAGGGCCCTCCACACGCTGGTCTGCCTGTTGTCCATCATTCAAGGTACTGTGCTCACACGGAGATCATGCCACAGGATTTGTTTTGACTTTAACCCCTCCTTGCTCCACGGATGTCACTGCAAGTTTAACAAGTTTGTCACCACTGAGAACTGGAGAGTTAAGATTCATTTGCCCTCTGCACATTTGGGATTGGATCCCTCTCTTTATTGTGATAAATGGACTAAGCTTTTTTTATCAATTCTTCAAGAGTTTTCAATAGTTAATAATGTATGTTCCATGAGCGCTGGATTATATTGTGTGCATGTTGTGTATTTTGTACTTCTGGGTACGGATTTTTTCTTGCTGCGCTGGATCCTGTTTTTTCCCCCTTTTTGGATACTTTGTACTTCCCAAAATATTTGGGATTTTTTTCTTATTATTATCATCCATTATATTTTTTTCTTTATCCACCAATTTAGCGCTTGTGACCTTTTGTTGTTTTTTGCAGTGTGCAACAAAGATTGTTAAACATCCAAATTATTAATACTGTATTTGGATTTAGCTAATAAAACAACAAAAAATCCTGAGGTTACTCTTAGTTGAATTGAACTGTGTCCATGCCTCACTGTGCCCGTGTCTCACTGTGCCCATGCTTCAATCACTGTGCCCATGCTTCAATCACTGTGCCCGGACCTGATGCAGATTTTCATGGTATACGGATTTTACTGCTACACCGGTGGCCATTCCAGTATTCAAAAGCCGCGCCTCCTTCTCGTCTGTGATAGGCGGAACACTCAATTTCCCAGCATTCAGTGTTCCGCCTATCATGGTCATCCTCATAACACAGACGAGGATGAGAGGATGTCCTTGATAGGCTGAATATAAATAGAAATGTGAACATCAAATTGGACCTGAATAGTTGCCAACATCCCTAAATTTGAAATCAAGAGAGGAAAACCCCCCACATAGGATGGGACTTTAGCGGCAACAGATTTATAAAAGTAAAGAATACATTTTAAATTTTATTGTACAAAAAATATATATATGTATCAAAACATAACAATTCATTACAGTATTAAAAACATAAAGTGTGAATATTGCTTAAATGATTTCAATAACCAAGTCCGCTTGTCTCCCATAAGGGAGACAAGCGGACTTGGTTATTGAAATCATTTAAGCAATATTCACACTTTATGTTTTTAATACTGTAATGAATTGTTATGTTTTGATACATATATATATTTTTTGTACAATAAAATTTAAAATGTATTCTTTACTTTTATAAATCTGTTGCCGCTAAAGTCCCATCCTATGTGGGGGGTTTTCCTCTCTTGATAGGCTGAATACTGCCTGCTGTGAAATTGAGTGTTCCGCCTATCACAGACGACGAGGACTCGGGAGGCGCGGCTTTTGAACACTGCAATGGCCGCCGTCTGTCTGCATGACACGCAGATCAGGTAGGCAGACGGCGGCTGCAGAGAGTAGATGTAATTGGGGTAACGCTGCCCAGTGCCATTCCTGATACGCCCCCTGCAGTCCTGCTACGGAAACTTTGAAGGGAAGGAAAAAAAATCTAAAAAAAAATAAAAAAAAATCGATTTTCTTCAAAACTGAATCGATTTGAGCTCAAAACTCGATTCAAGATTAAAATCGATTTTTTTCCCAGCCCTAGAAGAACGTGAGCATAAGTTTGCGCGAAAATGCATGCAATTGCGGAAATTTGTGCAAACGCATATGCGTGAAAATACACAAAATAAAAAACACGTCTGAAAAAGTAGATGCTCAAACAGGAGTATCGTGTGCAAGAGGCCCAAGTATGAATGAGCAGAGCTGTCCCTTGATCTGACCCCCTGATGATGCATTTAATTCCCCCTGCCGAGCTTCTGCTCATTAGTAGGACTTCCCACCATAACCTGTAAATAAATGATAACCCTCCAATCCTCGGAGAGGGAAACATTTTCACTGGCATCGATCAATGAATAAATCGGATTAGAAAGATCCACTGAGCTGTATTTGTATCTAATATGGCCACATTATTTTACTTTTTACTGAAAGTTTTCCTTTAAAGCCCAACTCTGCCTTTATTTTTTTTAAAAGTGGCCCAGTGTGTTAAAAAAAACAAAAAAACAGCTCTGGCTAACATACTGTCCTCCACTCTGGTGATGTCCCCTGAAGACTCTCCACTCCCCAGTCAAGGATGAATGATGCCCAGCATCAGCCAACCCACCTCCATGAGAACAGGTGGTCGTGGACCTGCTCCCTGGGTGAGCATTTTCATGCTGGCCTGGACCATCCTTTTGTAACTACAAGCAGGAATTGTGTACATATATAGGCCTCATTCCCACAGGCACAAAGCCCTGTAGTCCATGATAGAGCAGCTTGACACACCAGGTACTGCGTGGTGCAGGCAGCTCATTTAAGTCTATGGGGATGCAATGGCTGCATGTGTGACAGCCATGTGGGTGCGGGTGACATTGCACGTTCAGGGCCGCTCACCTGCACAGCCATCAAAATGGAACAAGCAGCTGTGCCCATGCAAACTGCATCCCCAAAGACTTGAATGGGCTACCTACACGTACATGGCAGCTCAAACAGCATAAACACACAGCACATTTGTGAACTACACCCCAGTGAATGAGGACGAATGTCCAGTGTGAAACCGAAACGACGACTATCACATGTTTCGGTCATTGGCACTGTGAATATTAAAGTGGTCATAAACCCTTCCATATACCCAGTGAAGTGTCTGGCTTCAGATGATACACAGAGATTAAAAAGGAAGTAAACCCTCACTAAAAAAACAAAAAAAACAAAACACCCACCCTGCAAGAGAAAGGCATAATGAGCTAGTATGCATAGCATACTAGCTCATTATAAATGACTTACCTGAGAAGCAAAAATACTATGTGTGGTGGAAAACTAACACTGCACATCACCCTGAACACACCATCCCCACTGTGAAACATGGTGGTGGCAGCATCATGTTGTGGGGATGCTTTTCTTCAGCAGGGACAGAGAAGCTGGTCAGAGTTGATGGGAAGATGAATGGAGCCAAATACAGGACAATCTTAGAAGAAAACCCGTTAGAGTCTGCTAAAGACTTGAGACTGGGGTGGAGGTTCACCTTCCAGCAGGACAACGAGCCTAAACATACAGCCAGAGCTACAATGGAATGGATTAGAGCAAAGCATATTCATGTGTTAGAATGGCGCAGTCAAAGTCCAGACCTAAATCACATTGAGAATCTGTGGCAAGGTTTGAAAATTGCGGTTCTCAGACGCTCTCCATCCAATCTGACAGAACTTGAGATATTTTACAAAGAAAAATGGGAAAAAATGTCACTCTCTAGATGTGCAAAGCTGGTAGAAACATCCCCAAAAAGACTTGCAGCTGTAATTGCAGAGAAAGGGGGTTCTACAAAGTATTGACTCCGGGGGGGGGGCACACTTTTCACATATTTATATGTAAAAAATTTGTAGAACCATTTATCATTTTCCTTCCACGTCACAATTATGTGCCACTTTGTGTTGGTCTATCACATAAGATCCCAATAAAATACATTTACGTTTTTGGTTGTAACATGACAAAATGTGGAAAATTTCAAGGGGTGTGAATACTTTTTCAAGGCATTGTATATAGTAGAGGTCTCCTTTAATAGACAGATGTGGAAGCCATTCTAATTCAGGACCAGCAGAATCTTGTTTAGAAGCTGGTGAAATTGTTTTTCCACTGATGTCACGTAAAAGACTTTCCAGGTACACTATTTGGTTAAGGCCTCGTTTGGTGCAGAGACGTCAGTTTTTCTGCACGTGTTCTTTAGGGGTCAAAGAAAACAATGGTTCTCCATGTGCCATGTTCCCACCACAACACCGGTATCACATGCAGATTTTTTCTGTGCAGAGTGTACGCATGTAAAAAAAATAAATAAATAAATAAAAAAAAAAAAAAAAAGACATGGACATGAAATAAACATTGGTGTGAACAGGACACATAACTGATGCTCATAAAAACGGATGTCAACGTGTATAAAAACTCACTGAAACGTACATGGAAACTCAAGTCTCTGCAAGTGAAATCTGCATGGTTTTCCCATGAGTTTTCATATACGTGTAGCGCCGGTCCCAAATTGGTCCACGCTATGTTAAATTTAGGGGATGTTCTGAGCTAATAGTTGGGCTCAGGCTTACTGATTTCTAGTCTGCTTCTGCTCTGGTTGCGATACTGCCTGGCAGTTATATTCCCTGTTTGCCTGTAGGTGGCACTGCCACCGCTGGCCCATGTTGGAACACGGGTGTATCACAGCAGTATTGGGTGTCCTTTCTCGGCAGCCGTGCAGTGGGCGTGGTTAGCCCGCTGTGCATGCTGGGGAGGGGTACATAGGGGGCAGACGCCATTGGTTGGGGTCCTTCTGGTGCGCCTCGTGGCCCTCATGGCACGGGGTGCGTGTGTGTGTTCTAGTCCTGGGCACCTTCAGCCCGAGGCTACATCTCTGCTCGCCAGGCCCAGCCCTGCTGGTTTGGGCCTACATTTCTGAGGGGTATCCCAAGATGTCCATCCATGGGAAGGAGGCTCTTGAAGAGGGAGCCAGGGGAGGACCTACCCCAGAGGAGACTGGCAAGGTGCCGATGTCTCGGGGGAGGCCTGGAAACTCATTCAAGGAGGGATACACTTAAAAAGTTATTTTATTGCTTGTCGGGAGGTTTGGGACATTTAAAATCCTGTGGCAGAGGATTCCCGGACGCATCCTAAAGTTCATCAGGTCTGTGGCAGAGACCCAAGCTCATCAGGTCTGTGGCAGAGACCCAAGCTCATCAGGTCTGTGGCAGAGACCCAAGCTCATCAGGTCTGTGGCAGAGACCCAAGCTCATCAGGTCTGTGGCAGAGACCCAAGCTCATCAGGTCTGTGGCAGAGACCCAAGCTCATCAGGTCTGTGGCAGAGACCCAAGCTCATCAGGTCTGTGGCAGAGACCCAAGCTCATCAGGTCTTTGGCAGAGACCCAAGTTTATCAGGTCTGTGGCAGAGACCCAAGTTCATCTACAGCAGTTTGTGGCAAAAACTGTCTAAATCTGATCACTGCATCATTCCGGCTGCTAGGACCGTGAGAGGGGACTATCCGGGTGAGCAATACCACTCAGTCTTGAGTGGTGAATACACTAAGTGTGTGCATCTCTTGTACCGTGTGCCTGAACCTTCCCCTGCTTCTCTCGTTTCCCACTTTCTCTCGAGTTTTTACAGCAACAAGAAAATAAAGCCTTATTGTTGAGGTTTTACATCTGTGTGGACATTGACTTTTCTACAAACTTTTTGCCCTGACAACGGAAGCCATGGAGGTAGTTTGCATGACCCAAAATTAATCAGACGCTCCTTCGGGGGTAAGTGCAACATACGTATGGCGTGAATGAGCCCTAAAAGTTTGTGAACACCTGACCATCACATCTATACGAGTTTGTTGGGCATCTATCTGAATCCATAAACATAGGTCTTGGTCCCCTATGTGATTATGACAGCTTACATTCTTCTGAAAAGGCTTTCCACAAGATTTTGGAGTGTTTCTACGGGAACTTGTGCCTATTCAAAGGGACATTTGTAAAGTCAGGCGCTGATGTTGGATGAGAAGACCTGGCTAAGTACTGGTGTTCCAATTCCTCCCAAAAGTGTTCAGTAGGGTTGAGGTCAGGGTTCTGTGCAGGACAACCCAAGTTCATCCTCGCAAACTCAACAACCCATGTCTTAATGGGGCTGGCATTGTGCACAGTCATGCTGGGGAAAAAAAAGGTTTTCTCCAAACTACTGCCACAGGGTTGGAAGTACGGAATTGTCCAAAATGCCTTTGCATACTGTAGCAGACTCATTTACACTTCCTTAGACTACCCATTAAAGCGTCTACCGCTTCAACATGATTTTTTTGATGCTTTTCTGATGCTTTATTGAAGCTTGGCAAATGACCTGTGTGTGTTGATTTTATATTTGTATTATTGGGGCCCAGTAGAACCCCAGCTCATTAAAACGCCCGTTCAGCAGATCCCCAGCTCATTATTACCCCTATTCAGCAAGTCCCCAGTTTATTAGTCACCTCATTCAAGAGATCCCCAGCTTATTAGTACCCTGGTTCAGAAGATGCTCAGTTTATTAGTACCCTCATTCAACAGATCCCCCGCTTATTAGTACCCTCATTCAACAGATCCCCAGCTTATTAGTACCCTCATTCAACAGATCCCCAGCTTATTAGTACCCTCATTCAACAGATCCCCAGCTTATTAGTACCCTCATTCAACAGATCCCCCGCTTATTAGTACCCTCATTCAACAGATCCCCAGCTTATTAGTACCCTCATTCAACAGATCCCCAGCTTATTAGTACCCTCATTCAACAGATCCCCAGCTTATTAGTACCCTCATTCAACAGATCCCCAGCTTATTAGTACCCTCATTCAACAGATCCCCAGCTTATTAGTACCCTGGTTCAGAAGATGCTCAGTTTATTAGTACCCTCATTCAACAGATCCCCCGCTTATTAGTACCCTCATTCAACAGATCCCCAGCTTATTAGTACCCTCATTCAACAGATCCCCAGCTTATTAGTACCCTCATTCAACAGATCCCCAGCTTATTAGTACCCTCATTCAACAGATCCCCCGCTTATTAGTACCCTTGTTCAGCAGATTCCCAGCTTATTAGTATCCTCATTCAACAGATCCCCAGCTTATTAGTACCCTTGTTCAGCAGATTCCCAGCTTATTAGTGTCCTTGTTCAGCAGATCTCCAGCTTATTAGTACCCTTGTTCAGCAGATCCCCAGCTTATTAGTACCCTTGTTCAGCAGATCCCCAGCTTATTAGTACCCTTGTTTAGCAGATCCCCAGCTTATTAGTACCCTTGTTCAGCAGATCCCGAGCTTATTAGTACCCTTGTTCAGCAGATCCCGAGCTTATTAGTACCCTTGTTCAGCAGATCCCGAGCTTATTAGTACCCTTGTTCAGCAGATCCCCAGCTTATTAGTACCCTTGTTTAGCAGATCCCCAGCTTATTAGTACCCTTGTTCAGCAGATCCCCAGCTTATTAGTACCCTTGTTCAGCAGATCCCGAGCTTATTAGTACCCTTGTTCAGCAGATCCCGAGCTTATTAGTACCCTTGTTCAGCAGATTCCCAGCTTATTAGTACCCTTGTTCAGCAGATCCCCAGCTTATTAGTACCTTTGTTCAGCAGATCCCCAGCTTATTAACACCCTTGTTCAGCAGATCCCCAGCTTATTAGTACCCTTGTTCAGCAGATCTCCAGCTTATTAGTACCCTTGTTCAGCAGATCTCCAGCTTATTGATGTCCCCAAGCTCTGCTGATGCCCCAATCGGCATTACTCCCAGCTCTGCTGATCCCTCACTCAGTAGTACCCCCTAGTTCTCCTGATCCTCCTCTCTCTTGTCCCCATTCACCTCCTGCTATATTGCTCCCATGCTGCGCGCCACATGTGACATCTGCTAGTTTCTCCTGCTCTGCTCCCCCAACACTGCTGATTCTCCACCGCTCAGTCCTCTCTCTCAGGTCACTGCTCACCTCCTGCTATATTGCTCCCACGCTGCTCTTCATGTGTTACATTGCCAGTTTCTCCTGCTCTGGTCTCCCAGCTCTGACACTCAGTCCCCTCTCTCCGGTCCCCGCTCACCTTCTGCTATATAGTGTTCACATGTGCTGTCTGCTAGTTGCTCCTCTCCAGTCTCAACCCCGCTCACCTTCCTGCTGTTCCACGCTGCACACCAGATGCGACGCCTGCACCAGTCACTTACAGAATATATACACATGAACTAGAAGTGACTGCAGATGAAGTCTTTCCGATTCCCGTGTTGGTTTCCCAGTGCATCCTGGGATATCTCATATCGGCAATACCTCAAAAACAAAGCCAACACTGAATAAAAGCCTCTCAAAAGCTTCAGGTGCTGTAAGTGAGCTTTGTCAGACTTCTATAGAGGCTTTGGAGACACTTCGAAGCACCAGGAAAGCGATATGGGGCAGAATTTTTGAAGCGGGGGAAAAAAAAAAAAACACATGTGAACAGGACTGTAAGGCCACCATTTTTTATAGTGAGAGGTGCTTTGATTGGCATTCAGAGTGCTTTAAAAAAGCGTGTCCAATGCCACATTTCGAAGCAATTGTAAACAAGGCCTAACAGTACCCTTCACTGGAAACATCTGAACCCAGTCATTTCCACATTTTTGCCTACAAATCCAAGTTTGATGATCAAACATACAGAAATCTGAATGCTGCCTTCACACAGCAGATTAGGCTGGGGATGAGCTGCTAGCTGTAAGTGACTTCTGTGCGGCCTGACTGCTCTTAACCCTTCTTGTATCCATCTTCTCGCAAATCCCCATGCAGTGCTTAGCCTGGATTTTCTGTGTACAACTATATGCCAGTCATTACAAGAAGCTCTGTTAACTCTTTGCTGACCATGAATTTCATGTACTCACGCTAACAGAAAAGGTTCAAAAGTTTGGTTCCTAATAAAGACCATTGCTCATCATTCATTACTTGTGGCTCCTCCAGGTTCAGGTATTAAAAAGTTACACTAAACTCAAGTTTAAAAAAATAAATAAAAGGAAAAATTCTATTCAAGCATGTATTCTTAACGCAAAAAGTCCCCTCTCTAATAAGTATTTGAAGGAAGCTGAGAGAAATAGAGGGTGGCCATGTTCTTTCTCTATGGTTCCCCTGTATATAGGAACATAGCCACCCTTACTTGCATACTCCCAAGATGGGAGCATAATCAGTTTCAGGAGAATGCTCGTAATCCAAAGTACTCGCATATCAAAGTGAGTTTCCCCATTGAAGTCAATGGAAACTAAAATAATTTGTTCTGCATTGACTTCAATGGCATGCAATACTGCATGCGGCCAGAGGTGGGGGGGGCCTTGGAGAGCCTCGGAAACAGCCGGAAAGGCCCGAGAACAGCTTGGCTGACCTTGGCAAACCTCAGAAAGGCTCGGGGAACTGAGTATTTCCGAAACGGCTCCAATCGGTGCCGCTCCGCTCCGGCGCCCCCCACCTCAGGCCAAAACGCGGTACTGCACACCGCTTTGGCTTGAATCCTGCTCGAGTTAGGATTTTTCAAAGTACAGTGCTCGTATTGCGAAACGCTCGTTAACCGCGTTACTCGCAATCCGAGGTTCCACTGTATCATTTTTTTAAGGCTGGCCATTCCCGTCAACGGAAAAGTAATCTTCATATCAAAGAAGCTGCTGGATTACTTTTACAAGCAGCGGAAGGGGGTCCCATCTGGTAAGTATGCTGGCGGCGGCATCCGGTTCCTTGGACAGATGCCGCTCCTCCCACTTAGTGACGCCAGAAACCAGAAGCGACAAGGGTTCAATTTAAATTGATACTAAAGTCTAGTTTGTTTTTTCTTTAAAAATAACAAACATGTTATACTTACCTCTGTGTAGTTGGTTTTGCACAGAGCAGCCCAATCCTCCTCTTCTCGGGTCCCTCTTCGGTGCTCCTGGCCCCTCCCTCCTGTCGAGTGCCCCCACAGCAAGCAGCTTGCTATGGGGGCACCTGAGCCGAGCCACAGCTCCCTGTGTCCATTCAGACGTGGAGCCGCGGTTCGGCCCCGCCTCCCCTCTCTCCTGATTGGCTGGCTGAATTTGATTGACAGCGCCAATCAGGAGGGAGAGTCCTGGATGGCCGTTGCACTCATGCACATCGCTCGACAGAGAGGGGGCTCAGGTAAGTATTAGGGGGGCTGCTGCATGCATAGAATGCATACAGCAGCCCCCATAGAATGCATGCAGATAAAAAAAACTTTTGCCTTTACAACCATTTTAATCACTTCCAGTTTCGGTCTCATGTAAATAAACTGTTACCGGCTTGAACAAGCATCTGACCAAACGGATCTTAGTTTGACAAGATGCTTTGGAGGACAGAAGAGAGATCTGGGGTCTGATGCCCTGTACACACGATCAGTTTTACCGATGAAAACAGTCCGATGGACTTTTTTCAACGGACAAACCGATCGTGTATGGGCCCCATCGGTGAGAAAAAAAAAAAAAAAAAAAAATAGAACATGTTTTCAATTTATCCGATGGAGAAAAAAAAAAACGATATCAAATTCCGATTGTCTGTGTGGAACTCCATCGGAGAAAAAACCCACGCATGCTCAGAATCAAGTCGACGCATGCTCAGAAGCATTGAACTTAATTTTACTCGGCTCGGAGTGTTTTATGTCACGGCGTTTGGGACGGTCAGATTTTTGACTGATGGTGTGTAGGCAAGACTGATGGAAGTCAGCTTCATCGGAATTCAGATAGAAAAATCCATCGGATTTGAATCCATAGGAAATCCGATCGTGTGTACAGGGCTTAACAGATCTCAGATATCTACATAGAGAGGAGCACTTGCTATGGGGGCACCCAGCAAAGGGGAGGAGCCAGGAGCGCTGGCGGGGGACCCGAGAAGAGGAGGAAAACCATTACACAGGGCAGGCAAGTATAACAAGTTTTTTTTGTTTTGTTTTTTAATCAGAACCTTTAGTATCACTTTAAACATTTGATAGGTTTTCTAATAAAATATGGGCTTAAAAGATTTGCAAAATGATTGCATTCTGTTTTTATGTAGATTTTACACAGCATCCTAACTTTTTGGAATTGGGGTTGTAGGTAATATGTCATTTTAAAATAGAACTTCCATTTTAAAAACAGTCAAATTTAACTACTTGCCTACTGGACTCTTTCACCCCCCACCTGCCCAGGCCAATTTCCAGCTTTCAGCGCTGTCATACTTTAAATGACAATTGCGCGCTCATGCAACACTGTACTCATATGACATTTTTCGATTATTTTTTTTTAGACAGATGGAGCTTTCTTTTGGTGGTATTTATTCACCACTGGGGTTTTTATTTTTTGCTAAACAAACCAAAAAAAGATGGAAAATTCTTAGCTTCTATTTTAAAATGTTATAAATAAGTAGAGCTGTGCGATTAATTGTTCCCCCCTCGCGATCTTAACAAATAATTTTCCCGCGTCTATGCAGAACTCTCTGCTCACAGCGGACAGCTGTCTAAAAAAAAAAAAAAAAAAAACACAGGCAGCCTACCAAGTTTAGGACAACATAGACCAGGGGTAGGCAACCCCCAGCACTGGTGCCGCAAGCGGCACTCAAAGCCTCTTTTGCTGGCACTCGACTCCCTCACCATCAGCAGAGCAGCGCAGGGAAGTGTCAGTGAGACACTAATGCATTCCAATTTCAGAACTCCCCACGCAGCACCTGCACTGAGGGGGAGGCACTGTGCCCCCACACATTGTAAGAGATGGGAAACATTGTTTGGTTCTCTAACTTTGCTGTAGCTGCAATCATCAGCTTTTGTGATGGGGAGGAGATTGGGTGCAGTTCTGCTGGGGGGGGCGGGGGGGCACTGCTTTCAGAAAATACTCCTGACCTGAGCTCATCGTTGCGCATCTATTCCAGATGCTTGTATGTGACGTCACATACAAGCACATGGGCTGGATGCAAGAGGTGGATCAGCAGGATGAGTGTGCCAGGACAGGTAGATGTGTCTCATCTCTGCTTCCTTTCACCACTCTGCATATCATAGATGAGAAGAGGTTACAGCGGTAGAGCAGATGAGCAGGAGGGTACAGCGGTGGGGAAAATGAGCAGAAGGGGTTCAGAGGTGGGACAGAAGAGCAGGAGGGTACAGCAGTGGGACAGATGTGCAGGGAGGTACAGTGGTGGAAGAGATGAGAAGGAGCTTTAGCAGTGGGACAGAAGAGCAGGGGGGTACAGTGATGGGGCAGATGAGCAGGGGGGTTACAGTGGTGGAACAGAAAAGCAGAAGGGTTCAGTGTTGGGGCAGAAAATCAGGGGGGGTAGAGCAGTGGGGCAGATGTGAAAGGAGGTGTATTGGTGGGACAGATGAGCAGAGGGAACAGAGGTGGGGCAGAAGAGCATGGGGTACAGAGGTGGGACAGATGTGCAGGAGGTACATTGGTGGGGCAGATGAGAAAGCTGGTTACAGTGGTGCGGCACATGAGCAGATGGGTTCAGTGTTAGGACTGATGACAAGGTGATTCAGTAGTGAGACAGAAGAGCATGGGGATACGTTGGTGGAGCAGATGTGCAGGGAGGTAGAGTGGTGGGGCAGATAAGAAAAGGGGTACATTGATGGGGCAGATAAGCAGCAGGGTTACAGCAGTGGGAGGGATCAGAAGATGATTCAGCGTGGGACAGAAAAGCAGGGGGGGTACAGTGATGGGGCAGATGAGAAGATGGTTCAGTGGTGAGACAGAAGAGCATTGGGGTACGGCGGTGGGGCAGATGTGCAGGGAGGTACGGCGGTGGGGCAGATGTGCAGGGAGGTACAGCGGTGGGGCAGATGTGCAGGGAGGTACAGCGGTGGGGCAGATGTGCAGGGAGGTACAGCGGTGGGGCAGATGTGCAGGGAGGTACAGCGGTGGGGCAGATGTGCAGGGAGGTACAGCGGTGGGGCAGATGTGCAGGGAGGTACAGCGGTGGGGCAGATGTGCAGGGAGGTACAGCGGTGGGGCAGATGTGCAGGGAGGTACAGCGGTGGGGCAGATGTGCAGAGAGGTACAGCGGTGGGGCAGATGTGCAGGGAGGTACAGCGGTGGGGCAGATGTGCAGGGAGGTGCAGCGGTGGGGCAGATGTGCAGTGGTGGGGCAGATGTGCAGGGAGGTACAGTGGTGGGGCAGATGTGCAGGGAGGTACAGTGGTGGGGCAGATGTGCAGGGAGGTACAGTGGTGGGGCAGATGTGCAGGGAGGTACAGTGGTGGGGCAGATGTGCAGGGAGGTACAGTGGTGGGGCAGATGTGCAGGGAGGTACAGTGGTGGGGCAGATGTGCAGGGAGGTACAGTGGTGGGGCAGATACAGTGGTGGGGCAGATGTGCAGGGAGGTACAGTGGTGGGGCAGATGTGCAGGGAGGTACAGTGGTGGGGCAGATGTGCAGGGAGGTACAGTGGTGGGGCAGATGTGCAGGGAGGTACAGTGGTGGGACAGATGAGAAAGGGAGGTACAGTGGTGGGACAGATGAGAAAGGGGTAACATTGGTGGGGCAGGTGAACAGAGGGTTATAGTGGTGGGACAGAAGAGAAGGGTGGTACAGTGGTGGGGCAGATGAGCAGGGGGTACAGTGGTGAAACAGATTTGCATGGGGGACAGTGATCGGAGGTGTGAAGGTGTATGATTTGGGGCTGGTCTGAGGCGTGAGAGTGCAGGATGTTAATTTCTCACTACTAAAGTAGTTTACAGCATTTACTTTATAAAAAAAATCCTTTTCGTGATTGAGAGTGTGAAGTTGACATTTTTTTGTTTTTTAAAATTGGCACTCTCAATTTCTTTGAAAATATTTTTCGGCACACTGTGCTCAAAAGGTTGCCTACCCCCGACATAGACGGAGATAAGCAGAAACATTGTAACATTTCGTCCTTTTAGATCAAAGGAATGAACTTCAGTCTGTAAATGAGGGAAGTTTAACCACTTAAAGACTAAACCTTTTTCTGACACTTGTTTAGTTAAAATCAGTATTTTTTGCTAGAAAAATACTTAGAACCCCCAAACATACATTTTTTTTTTCTTGCAGAGACCCTAGAGAATAAAATGGTGGTAGTTGCAATATTTTATGTCACACTGTATTTTCGCAGCGGTCTTTCAAACGCAATTTTTTGGGGAAAAAAAAACACACTTCAATTAATTAATTAAAAACTAAACAGTAAAGTTAACCCAATTTTTTGTATAATGTTAAAGATGATGTTACGCCGCAAGAATCGTGATCTTTATTCTAGGCAAAAAAAAAAATCGCGATTCTCATTTTCGCCAAAATCGTGCAGCTACTGATGTGCACTGATGAGGTGACACTAATATGCATGGATAGGCAGCTCTGACAGGCAGCATTAATAATCCGGACACTGATTATCAGTGCAGATGTCCCCACTGAAGAAAGCCGCTTACCAGCTCTCCTCACTCGCTGTCAGTGTGAGGAGAGGAATGCTAATAACCGGCATTTCCTGTTTACACTGTGATCACATGTGGTTGGATAGGTCATAGGCTCTTCACCGTGATGTGCTGTGTCTGAGGGACACGATGCACCACCGATCGCTGCGCTACGCGGCAAGAATGGGAGGACGTCATGTGGCGTCCTCCCAGAACAAGCGTGCTCCCGGGCAGCAGTTAAAAAAAGCAGACAGGTAATTCGAAAGTTTAAAGTGGAACAAAAACTCTCAATCAACATGAACTATTTTTAGTCCTTATTCTGCTAGCATTAGTAAATAGATAAGAAGGTATATTATATTTACTTGTTATAATTTTCTTCCTGGTTTCTGGCCTAGGCCAAAATTATGTCATATGTCCCAGGAGATTTCATGGGCATCGTTTTATTCTTTCATCTGGAGGAGGGGTTTTTCTTAGCCAAGCCCACCCTCCTGCCTGCATACCAAAAGCTAAGGGCAGACGAATTCCAGGAAGTAAATGCTACATGGATTATGTGCCCTTACTTAACATGGCCAGAAATGCTAGGGGGTGTTTTTCAAAGTGAAAATAAAGCATGGAGACATGGATGGATGGGGGAGTTTGCTTTGAATATTAACCACTTCCCACCCAAGGTACATCATATGACGTCCTGGACTTTGAGTGGGGATATCTGAATGATGGGTGCAGATACTCCCATCATACAGATATCCTCTTTTTCAGCTGGCGATTCTGTGCACTGTAAGAACAATCATAGCAGCAGTTCAGCCCCTTGATCGTTCTTATAGGCGGCGGGAGGGGCCGTCCCGGCTCGTCCGGGTGTTCGTCAAGAGGGAGAATGAAATCGATCACCATCAGAAGTTGAGCATAGAGATTGCTGGTGACCAGATGGTCCCCAGTTATCTCTATGACCCTCGGACGCCCGGGCATGAAGTCATGACGTCATGTCCGGCGGAAGTAATGGAAAGGCTGGAAAGGCAGACACAGCGTTTGTTTGTTTTTTTGCCTTTCCAGCCTGAAGGAGAGATGTGGGGTCTTATAGACTCCATAAAGAGGACCTGTCACACACTATTTCTATTGCAAGGGATGTTTACATTCCTTGTAATAGGAATAAAAGTGAGTAAAAAAAAAAAAAAAATTAAAAAGAGAAAGTGTAAAAAAAAAAAAAAAAAAAAAAAAAAAAAAACTATTTAAAGCGCCCCCGTTCCTGCGTGCTCGTGCACGAAAGCGAACGCACATGTTTTAAGTACCAAAGTTTGGTGCTATTCCACAAATGTGCGCAATTTTAAAGCGCGACATGTTAGGCATCTATTTACTCGGCGAGAGCAACAATTCTATCCTAAGACCTCCTCTAACTCTAAACAGGTAACCTGTAAAAAATGTTTAAGCATCGTTGATGGAGAATTTTAAGTACTGAAATTTGGCGCCACGAGTGTGCACAATTTTATAGCGTGACATGTTACGTATCTATTTACTCGGCGTAACATCTTTCACATTATACAAAAAAATGTGGCTAACTTTACCATTTCTTTTTTTTTTTTTATTCATTAACCCGTTTTTTTTCCCCCCAAAAAAACGTGTTAGAAAAATCGCTGTGCAAATACCGTGTGACATAAAAAGTTGTAACGACCGCCATTTTTTTCCCTAGAGTCTCTGCTTAAAAAAACATAGATAATGTTTGGGGGTTCTGGGTAATTTTCTAAAAAAAAAAAAAAAAATTATGATTTTTACATGTAGGAGCGAAGTGGCAGAATTGGCCCGGATGGGAAGTGGTTAAAAACGAAATAGCGTTTTCAATTTGTAGTGCTCAGATACAATTATGTTCAGCTTTAAAAAAACAGCCAGCCACTCTTTATGCAGTCACTTACAGCACAGCTTCTACATCCTTGGCAAAGAATGGCCTGTGAGCAGTGAAAGGGGTCGGGTTTATCGAACAGTAAAAATAAGTGTCAACTGTGAAGATTTAGTCTACGTGTCTCTTGGGATTCCTGGGCAGGGATTGTTCTTTTTACAAAGCTTTCAAAATGGCTGACATCTGTCAAAGCTTTGTGTTTGTAGAAGACAGTACTTTAAGCTCTTTAAGATGCGTAAGCTCTTTAAAGATATTTTCTTGCAATTTCACAAGCTAGGTTTGTGATAAGACAGAAGGTCACAAGTAAGCAGATAAAACAGCAGTCCGAGAAATTACACTTTTCCTGCTTTAAATGGATTATTAAAGCAAGACTAGCTATAACAAGGCTTTGGGAGAATCCACGATGCACACCCCTCCATATGGTGCAACAATTACATCCCCAGCCACACGTTATGTGACAGACTGTGCTCTTGTGAATATAAAGTGTCAGTGATGTCACTGGTCTCCAGTGATTGGATGGGCTGTGATCTCACGATTATGAAGTGTCAGTGATGTCACTTGTCTCCAGTGATTGGATGGGCTGTGATCTCATGATTATGAAGTGTTGATGTCACTGGTCTCTAGTGATTGGTGAATTTTGGTGATGTCACTGGTCTCTAGTGATTGGACAGACTGATCTCATGAATACGAAGTGTTGGTGATGTCACTGGTCTCCAGTGATTGGATGGGCTGTGATCTCCTGACTATGAAGTGTTGGTGATGTCACTGGTCTCTAGTGATTGGACAGGCTGTGTTGTCATCAATATGAAGTGTCTGTGATGTCACTGGTCTCCAGTGATTGGATGGGCTGTGATTTCATCACTATGAAGTGTTGATGATGTCATTGGTCTCTAGTGATTGGACAGGCAGTGTTCTCATGAATATGAAGTGTCGGTGAAATCACTGTTGTCTAGTGATTGGACCAGCTTTGTTCCCATGTGTACAAAGTGTCAGTGATGTCTCTGGTCTCTAGTCATTAGACTGTTCTCATGAATATAAAGGGTCGGTGAGGTCACTGGTCTCTAGTAGAGTTGCCACCTCATCCCTTTAAAACCGAACACATATTAATTACACATGCTCTGTGGCTGATTAAGGTGGTAATTAAACTCACTTGGTGCCTTACCTGCAATAAATTAGCCTCAGAACCTGTGTAATTCATATGTGTTCGGGTTTAAAGGGATGAGGTGGCAACCCTAGTCTCTAGTGATTGGATGGGCTGTGTTCCCATGAATATGAAGTGCCAGTGATGTCACTGGTCTCCAGTAATTGGATGGGCTTTGATTTCATGACTATGAATTGTTGGTGATGTCACTGGTCACTAGTGATTGGATAGGCTGTGTTGTCATCAATATGAAGTGTCGGTGATGTCACTGGTCTCCAGTGATTGGATGGGCTGTGATCTCATCACTATGAAGTGTTGAGGTCATTGGTCTCTAGTGATTGGACAGGCAGTGTTCTCATGAATATGAAGTGTCGGTGAAATCACTGTTGTCTAGTGATTGGATCGGCTGTGTTCCCATGTGTACAAAATTACTAGAGACCACAGACATCACTAACTGTGTTCTCATGAATATAAAGTGTCCGTGATGTCACTGGTCTCTAGTGATTGGATGGGCTGTGTTTTCATGAACATGAGGGGTCAGTCATTGCATTGGTTTCTATTGAATGGGTTATGGGTTAGAGGCACTCTCATAAATATCTGTGTTAGGTGTATGACTTACCAGTTCCAGACATTGTTCTGTCTGGGAGGGGCTCCAGAGGGAAAAATCCGTGATGACTGCTAAAACTTTGACTCAACTCCTCCATTTGCAGAGGGAAGAAACTTTCTTCTGGATCTGTCATCCTGTGACTTGGCTGGAGACTCCTGGATGACTGTTCTCTATGATCAGGATGGATTCTTATCTCCTTATTTGAACCAATTATGTGGTCTTTATATAAGGGGCTTAAATGGGGCATGGTCGATCTTGTCTGTGAATGAGCCATAAGGTTTCTGAGCTCCTTCAAATAGTTTTCTTCATCCACAACCTTTGCTTGGGCATGACTGGCACAATTTTGGTTACTAGTACTGTCTTTTAACACAGTAGGTTGGCCATGACCACTAATAAAAGAATGACCACTGACATCTCGGAGGTGGCTTCTTTCAGTTTCATTAAAGCTTGTGTAACCCATGGTGGGGAGATGGTGGTCCAACATGGCTTGATAAAGCCAGCTTTGGCTGTTGCAATCTTTAAAGGTCACCGACTGGCTATGGGCACTGATATCCCTGAACTGGCCACTACTGGTGATATTTAGGTCAGTAATCGGTCGCTGGTTCAGATCCAAGTTTCCACTCTTCATGAGCTGGCTAGACAATTCTTTAACATAATCATCAAATAAATGTCTTCTACTGAGTTCAACAGCCACATTTGACTTGAGCAGGTCTTCATCAATGTGTTGGAAATCTTTATCAATGTGTTGGGGTTTGTCATGGTTTCTTGACTCCCAATGACCACTGTTGAGAAGACTTCTCATACTTGTAGCAACTGTCTCCTGGGCTTTGACAAGTTGCCCAATGTTCTCCTTAGGCTGGCTAATTCCGTTAAGAGGTTGGCCACTAGATTTGTTGATGGTGGTTTTGTTACAAAACTGGGATCCATCACCCATATATCTGAGACTGGGTTCCTTGTCGTCCCTCCCACCAACAGGACCTTGGCTTCTCCCATTCAAGAGATGGCTAAAGTTAATCAAGTCTGAACCAACGCTCTCCTTAAGATGTCTACTGCTGGTAGACCTTTGGATAGTCTTATTACCATCTTCTAGATGTTGGCTATTGTTGAGCTCTAAGTGGCTACCACCTGCTTTGCGGTGGCTGCTGTTACTGCTGTTGAGGTGACTGGCTCCTATCACACCTTGCCTCGTTTTGTCGCTAGTCTCTTCACCATAGCCACCCTCTCTGGTCTGTTTACTGAACCATTGCTCAGTGGGTTCTGTCTGTTGAAAGGGCACAAAGGATGATGGGGATATAGTGGGAGCCTGTGAAAAGAAAGGATGTGTTATGGACTGCATATTGCAAATAAAGGGCTTGTAATTAGACATAAGCTTAGTAAAATGCCAAAACCACACCAAATATTTAAAAGATATAGTTTTATTCAAACATGTAAAATAGACAATAGTTAAAAACCATATTCATTAGCAACGAACAGTCTACAAAGTAATATACATGCATCAAAGGATAGTGGATCGATGCGTTTTGTCTGTAAATTGCTTCTTCAGGATCCATATCATATCTTCATATTGCAATATGGTAACTGTCAAATAAATAAAACATCACAATAATATAAAATAAAATGTAATATAATAGACCCAACAAAAGGAGGTCAAACACAAAAAAATAAAAAAAAACACCATATGACCCGGTTGTTGCAAACAGAAAGTGGAAGGGAGAGAAGAAGAGAAACACATGGACACCGCTAAGAAAGAAAAAAAAATGCAGTGTCCATGTGTTTCTCTTCTCTCAGTTCCACCTTCCGTGTGGCAAAACAGGGTCATGTGGTTGGTTTGTTTGACCTCCTTTGTGGGTCTACTATATTAGATTTTATATTATTGTGATGTTTTCTTTGACAGTTACTGTATATTCCAATATAAATATATGAATAATGGATCCTGAAGAAGCAATTTTACAGGTGAAAAGCGTTGATCCACTATGCTTTGATGCATGTATATTACTTTGCAGACTGTTCATTGCGAACGGATATGGTTTTGAACTTTTATCTATTTAAAATGTATGAATAAAAATATACCGTATATCTTTTAGATATTTGGTGTTGTTTTGGCAAAACAAAAATGCCCATTTTCTGCTGTTTCCTGATTGGTTCACTGGAAGATTATTTTGATGCATTGTCTATTGATTAAGGAATGGTGCCTTGATATCTCTCCATCAGGGTCTTCAACCTTTCATTATCTCATAAGCTTAGCAAAAACCCTGCCTATTAAAAAAGGGCTTGAAATGTGGAAACTATGCCCCATTCCCTTTTTTTGGGGAAAACACTAGTCACCAGTATTGCCGGTGGCCCCTGGGACTGATCTTTACCCCATTACTGACCTGCCATTTCTTGTTCTACACTGTATCCCTGTGTGGAGGCAGTCTCTTAGTAGAAGGACTGTGTTTCCTCAGCTCAGAGCTGTCCCCCATAATGACAGGTGGGGGAGTATTTAACCCCTTGCCGACCGCCCGCCGTCATTTGACAGCGGCAGAATGGCTCCCCTTCGCCAATCACCGTAGCTATACGGCGGTCAGGTGCGCGCACGCGCCCGCTGCGTCACTAAGGAGCTGATGCGCATGCCTGGCTGTCACGATGTCCGCCGGGCACCTGCGATCGCCACTGACAGAGCCAGAACATGGATGTGTGTGTAAACACACACACACACACGTTCTGGCAGAGGAGAGGAGACAGATCGTGTGTTCCTAGTTTATAAGAACAATGATCGGTCTCCTCCCCAAGGCAGTCCCCATCCCCCCTACAGTTGGAACACACTGAGGCAACACATTTAACCCCTTGATCGCCCCCTAGTGTTAACCCCTTCCCTGCCAGTGACATTTATACAGTAATCAGTGGCTATTTTTTTGATTGCTGTATAAATGTCACTGGTCCCAAACAAGTGTCAAAAGTGTCCGATCTGTCTGCTGCAATGTCGCAGTCCTGATAAAAAAATCACAGATCGCCGCCATTACTAGTAAAAAAAAAATAATAATAAAAATGCCATAAATCTATCCCCTATTTTGTAGACGCTATATCTTTTGCGCAAAGCAATCAATAAACGTTTATTGCGATTTTTTACCACAAATACGTAGAATACATATCGACCTAAACTGAGAAAGAAATTTGTGTTTTTTTTTTTTTTTATTTGAGATATTTATTATAGCAAAAAGTAAAAAACAATTGTCTTTTGTTCAAAATTATCGGTCTTTTTTTGTTTTTTGTGCAAAGAACAAAAAAATTGCAGAGGTGATCAAATACCAAAGAAAGCTCTATTTGTGGGGGGGGAAAAAAAGGACATAAATTTTGTTTGGGTACAGCGTCGCACGTCCGCACAATTGTCAGTTAAAGCGACGCAGTGTCGTATCGCAAAAAATGGCCTGGTCAGGAAGGGGGTAAATTCTTCCGGGGCTGAAATGGTTAAAAAGCAGCTGAAGGGGTAGAGAAAACACAGATCCACAGAATAAACGAAGCAGAAGCAGAGAGATCCTTGCACTGCAGGTCCTCAGGTACAGCGTCCTCTCCAGCAGGGAAACAGAAGCACAGTAGTGACATCACCAAATCTAACTCTCAAGCCTCGTACACACGACCGAGTTTCTCGTTAAAAAACGACAAGAAACTTGCTGGCAGAGCTTTCTTGACGAGTAAATCGGTCGTGTGTACGCGGCCATCAGGTTTCTCGTCAAAAAAAACAACAAGAATCTCGATGAGAAAAATAGAGAACCTGCTCTCTATTTTCTCGTTGAGATTCTCCTCAGCATGTTTCTCGACGAGAAAAGTGTGTGTACACACTTACCTGTCGCCGTGGAAACCCGTGCATGCTCAAAATGACTTTGACGCATGCGCGGTAGCTTCCTAGGCATAGGTAGGGTGTAGCAAGATGGCGGCGACGGCATCGAATGTGACGAGCGCATGCTTGTCGTAGTCGATTACGTCACCGCGTTCGCTCCATTCAAAGAACCGCGGGTTCTTTGAATCGAGCGTGTGTACACTCGGCCGGGACAAGTTTCTTGTCCAAGAATCTCGTCAAGAAAAACAACAAGTTTTTTCCTGACGAGATTCTCGGCCGTGTGTATGAGGCTTAAATCTTAGGTGATCTCACACTGCAGATATACAGGAGTCCCTACGCACAGGAGTACAAAACTATTTTTTTTAAGAGGAATTAAAGACAAGGAGGTAGATTTTTCAGAGTACTGCCAAATTGCTAGGCACAATTCTCTTTGGGTTTACAATAATAAACAAAAATTTCCACTTTTTTAATTTCAGGTCCATTTTAAAGATAAATTTAATAAAAGGGAAGTAACCTTCGAGGAGAGAACTTGCAAGGCCTGGCTCCAGTGGCTCTTCATTACCTCCTGGAGCTGTGTTAGCATCTCTGCTCTCTCAGTTTCCAACCGATGCAGAGACCGAGAGAGTCCCTGACAGCGTTCTTCTGAGTGAGATAACCTGTAGAGAGAAAGCAGAAATAAAAATGGAAAAAAAAACAAAAAAAAACTAGGGATGCTTTTAGGTGATGAGAAGGGGAAAAAAAAACAAAACAGACAGAATAGAGCTAGGAGTCTGTCCTCCTCCTGCAGGGTGATACAGACAGAAGGGAGCAATGAGTCTGTGCTCCTCCTGCAAGGTGATGCAGACAGAAGGGAGCTAGGAGTCTGTCCTCCTGCAGGGTGATACAGACAGAAGGGAGCTAGGAGTCTGTCCTCCTGCAGGGTGATACAGACAGAAGGGAGCTAGGAGTCTGTCCTCCTGCAGGGTGATACAGACAGAAGGGAGCTAGGAGTCTGTCCTCCTCCTGCAGGGTGATACAGACAGAAGGGAGCTATGAGTCTGTCCTCCTCCTGCAGGGTGATACAGACAAAAGGGAGCGATGAGTCTGTCCTCCTCCTGCAGGGTGATACAGACAAAAGGGAGCGATGCCTGACGAAGGAGCCTTGCGTGGCTCTGAAACATTGGACCACTTTGTGATGTGATCATGCAATAAAAAATCAGTTTGGATGTGATCTTGTTGATCCATGGTGTGCTGGCAAATATCTGCATTTCATCGTCCCGCAGGGTGACACAGAAAGAAGAAGCATGTTACTGCATACTGCAAAAGCAACACAGCTACTTACTTGTGCTCGTAGTCCAAGATGATCTCACGGTTACGTCTCTCTCGCTCCTGTAATTCTGACTTGAACTGTGACAGCTGGTTGGACAGTTCAGTTTCATGCTGTGAAGCAAGATCCAGCAATTGTTTCCTGAGTGCCCAAAAAAAAAAGGAACAGATAAAATTCAATAAGCTTTAAATGAACCATCTAATTGATTTTTGTAGCTAAATTACTGGCATGCATGCTGGCACCTTGTGCATAAAATGCGTACATCTTAATATGAAATGACATCTATGCCATACCTGTGCTGTTCTCTCACACTACACAAGTGCTGAGCGCTCTCTTCATGGAAAGCTGCCAGCCTCTCCGCCATCTCCTCTTCTGATCGCATTTTGTGTTCGCTCTCTAATCGCACCTTCTCGGACTCATTACGTGCCTGCAAAGCAAGACATAATTAGGACAACTTTAAAAGCACAGAGGAACATCATTAGAGTAGATGTAAACCCTAAATGACAAACTGGCAGGGCCTGCACAAGCGGTGGACAGGAGGGGAAGCGGGCCTGGGCGCAATGGTTTATTGTAGGGAGTAGTGACAAAAAGGGCATCACTACTCCTGTCAGCCCAGCGCTGGGAGCAGTGAGGAGGAGAAGAGAGCTGGGATAAGGTGTGGGCTGTGTTCTCTCTACCCACTCTTTCCTGCCAGTCGGTGTTCACAGACATACAGGAGCACTGCACTGGTAGGAAGGAAGAGGAGGACAAAGAGCACAGCCCATAGCCTAGTGCAGAAGTGTCCAGGAGAGAGTCTGATGCTACCGCACCTGGCGTGAACTGCCTTTAGTAAATCCACCCCTCTGCGTATCAAACAATTACCAAATACATGTTGTTTTCTCCATTTTTTTTTATCCTTTATTGCATCTCATTTTTCTTGATCACCTGCAGCCACATCATATCTATATGTGCTCAAGTGATGCATTGCATTTCTCAGGGCGGGTTTCTTGATGGTGACAACAGCAGTAGATCATGCCTGAGCAATGCATGTTTAAATGTAGACTCCATCAGAAGCCCATGTGACAGGGTGGCAATGCAGAGAGACGGAGCATAGTCACCCTATAACAGGAAACACCTGCACAAAAACCTTCATGACGGGATCACTTTAATAAAAGCTTCACATTAAAAGATTTTCAGAATTGCTTCCTATGTTAAAGGCTTTAATTATATTTTAATGCAGACATCACTAAATGGCGGACCGCGGTCAAGACCCAGACCAAGCCACAGGTCTGTCTGGATTGTCACGCTATTCAGCTGCCTCTGGCCCCTTTTTTTCCCCACGCCCTCCGTCCAGAGCAGCCAGCACTTCCATCCTCTGCCCCGCTGTAAAGCCGACAATGTCACAGTGGGGCAGAGGACGGAAATGCTGGCTGGTCTGGATAGAAGGCGGGAGCAGCCCAATTTTTCAAGTTAACTAGCAGTGACTGGTTGCTACGACACAGGACGGTCCTGGCAACCAATGACCCACTAGTCAAACAGCAGGAAAGCTTGCAAAGCACCCGCCCTCCTTTCAGACCTGCAACCCCTTGCTCTGCAAGGTAGGAATGGGTGCAATGTAAAAGGGGGACACTGTTGTCCTAAAGGAGGTTTTAATGTAAAGTTGGGGGAATGTAAAAGGGATATTGCAATATAAAAAAGGAGGGTACTGTAATGTAAAGGAAAGCCGTCATGTAAAGGGGGTAGCTTCATATGTAAATGGGGTGGGGGGGTTGCATTGTAAAGAGTGGCACTGTGATACAAAGCAGGGCTGTGATTTATAGGTGGGGGGCTGTGATGTATAAGTGGGCAGGAATGTAAAGGAAACTGTAATATAAAGGGGGGCCTGCAATGTAGAGGGCGGACTACAATAAAAAGAAGGGGGCTGTGATGTAAAAGGGCAGACTGCAATATAAAAAGAAGGGGGCTGTGATGTAAAAGGGCAGACTGCAATATAAAGAGGGGGGGGCGGCGATGGAAAGGAGGGCGTAATGTAAAGGGGGGGGCGGCGATGGAAAGGAGGGCGTAATGTAAAGAGGAGCGCTGTGATGCAAGGGGGGACTGTGATATGAAGAGGAGCGCTGTGATGCAAGGGGGGACTGTGATATGAAGAGGAGCACTGTGATGCAAGGGGGGACTGTGATATGAAGAGGAGCACTGTGATGCAAGGGGGGACTGTGATATGAAGAGGAGCACTGTGATGCAAGGGGGGACTGTGATATGAAGAGGAGCACTGTGATGCAAGGGGGGACTGTGATATGAAGAGGAGCACTGTGATGCAAGGGGGGACTGTGATATGAAGAGGAGCACTGTGATGCAAGGGGGGACTGTGATATGAAGAGGAGCACTGTGATGCAAGGGGGGACTGTGATATGAAGAGGAGCACTGTGATGCAAGGGGGGACTGTGATATGAAGAGGAGCACTGTGATGCAAGGGGGGACTGTGATATGAAGAGGAGCACTGTGATGCAAGGGGGGACTGTGATGCAAAGGAATGTATGATGTGAACGGGCTCTGAGATGTAAAAGGGGCGACTGCGAATTAAAGGGAAGACTAATGTAAACAGAGGGGCTGTATTGTAAATGGAGGTTTTAAAAATGGGAGACCAAATTGCAGGGGGGGTCCTGTTATGTAAAGGCGAGCCGCTATGAAGTAAAGGGGGGGCTCTGTGACATAAACGGGGGTCTGGGATGTAAATAGGGGGTTATTGATGTGAAGGGGAGGACTGAGGATACGAATGTAAAGAGGGGACTGTGATGTGAAGGGCAGGGTTCATACACATTTTTACCAATAAAATTCCATGACTTCACGTAAATATTCATGACCTAATGTTTCATGAAATGTCTATGTATACATGTTAAATAAGAAGAAAATCCATGTCACACCCAGCATATTTTTACTAATATAAATGACAAGCTTTGTAGTGTATAGTGGAATATTAAATATTTATTTAAATAACGCTTGCACGGTAACAATGTTTCATAACATAATACATCAAACCCTGAGAACCCCTTAGAAATGGATTAACGTAATCCACGGGAGATAACAGAAATCAAGGGGAAGCAACTAAAAAATAAATAAAAGTGTAAAGGAACACTGTTCTGAACTTAAAGTTCCTTACTTCCAGCCGTGCATCTCACGTCAAACCCCACACACATTAATGTCCCCATCAGAGACCCCCACACATATTAATGTCCCCATCAGAGACCACACACACACACACACACACTAATATCCCCATCAGAGACCCCTGCACACATTAATGTCCCCATCAGAGACCCCCACACACACATTAATATCCCCATCAGAGAGCCCACACACATTAATGTCCCCATCAGAGACCACTGCACAATAATGTCCCCATCAGAGACCACTGCACAATAATGTCCCCATCAGAGACCCCCACACACATTAATGTCCCTATCAGAGACCACTGCCCAATAATGTCCCCATCAGAGACCACTGCCCAATAATGTCCCCATCAGAGACCACTGCCCAATAATGTCCCCATCAGAGACCCCTGCACAATAATGTCCCCATCAGAGACCCCTGCACAATAATGTCCCCATCAGAGACCCCTGCACAATAATGTTCCCATCAGAGACCCCTGCACAATAATGTTCCCATCAGAGACCCCTGCACAATAATGTTCCCATCAGAGACCACTGCACAATAATGTTCCCATCAGAGACCACTGCACAATAATATCCCCATCAGAGGCCCCCACAAACATTAATGTCCCCATCAGAGGCCCCCACAAACATTAATGTCCCCATCAGAGACCCCACAAACATTATTGTCCCCATCAGAGACCCCACAAACATTATTGTCCCCATCAGAGGCCCCCACAAACATTAATGTCCCCATCAGAGGCCCCCACAAACATTAATGTCCCCAGAGACCCCACAAACATTATTGTCCCCATCAGAGACCCCACAAACATTATTGTCCCCATCAGAGACCCCACAAACATTATTGTCCCCATCAGAGACCCCACAAACATTGTTGTCCCCATCAGAGACCCCACAAACATTATTGTCCCCATCAGAGACCCCACACACATTGCTACACTGTGAACACACTAACTTTAGCTGAAACTGTGTTACCCCCACGCAGCAATTTAAAGTTTAATTCAAATGAGCGGATGAGTGAGTATAGAAATAGGCACTGATGATGTACTGGTGGCTGTGAAAAAAAAGGGGGGAGATGATAGTAACACCAATGATGCCTGGAATGCTTTCACCTGCTTTTTTTTTTTCCCCTCAGTCTTTTCACTCTCCTCTGTCTCAGTCACCTCCTTTTATAACAGTTCATACAGTCCGACACTTCCCTGCTTCCAGTGCTGCTACTTGGCACCATGATGTTACTCTGCCCCCTCTCCGCGGTCTTATTTTAATGAGTGGGTGATGACGTCAGCGCGCAGCTCACCAAGGCCACCGCCACCGGGTGTTCCAAGATGGCCGCTGCTCCAGAGCTAGGCCGAAGCCGCGGCCTTTCCTAATGGCCGAGGCTCCGCGGATGGCGCTGTATGCCGATCTGAACAGAATGCACCTTTCGGATCACGGAACGATTACGATCTGTTGCACCACTACTCAATATTACATGACTTTTCCAAAACTTAGTGGGGTTCAGTCATTTTCCAAAACTTTCCCAGGCCTGGAAAGTGCCATGTCAAAATCCCATGACTTTTCCAGGAATTTAATGACTGTGCAAACCCTGGAAGGGGGAACAAGGACACTGATGTAAAATGGGAGCTGTGATGTAAAAAGGGGGGGACTGTGATGTAAAAAAGAGGAGCACTGATGTAAAGGGGGTACTGTGATGTGAAGAGGGGACAAAGACACTGATGTAAAAAGGGGGGGGGGGGTTGTGATGTGAAGCATCAGAGTCACAGAACAAATATGAGAGTCGGACCTCTGCTGGAAGAAAATTGTACTGATCGGACCTCTGAATGTTTAGTGATTGGATTTGCATTTACTTTAATCCTGGCCTTTAGAAAGTAGATAAAAAGGTTTGGACGTTATTTAGAAGCACTAGGTGAAGGGGGTGGGCAAACCATATATCATCTTTTTTTTAAATTTTGCAGCACAGGAGAACGATTCTGATTGGTCCTTACCTTCTCTAAGTTGCGCTCCATCAGCAGAGTATCTCTCTCTCTGTGCGACGTCTGCAGTTCTCTCTCCAAGTGCAGGATGTCACTCTGCAGGGAGGACAGAGCCAGCTGCAACTGCTGAGACTTCTGGGTCTCCTGCTGGGTCAGAACCTGTGGGAAAAGGATTCAAATTGCACAGATTAGCGGATGAGCAGCCTTGGGGGCTCTTCAACTGCTGTGGAACCTCAAATCACAGCACAACTTAAAGGCGGAGATGTTGACTATCTGTGCATGCTACTCGCTTACAAGCCCAAAAGGAAAACATCAGAACGGTACAGAACTGCATAGGAATTTTTATCATTTGAGGCTGAAAGGTTTGGCCTAGGCCCATCACACAAGAGCTGGAGAGATACAGGAAACAGACATAATGTAGAGAGGGGAGTACAGGTCAAGCACTTTAAAAGCTAAACTCCAGGCAATGCAAATATTGTCTTAATGCATTCATCAAGTGTATTCTTCCTTGAATCTTGGTGAGCTTTGTGCAGTAATCCAGTGTGCATTTACCTCCTGTAATACAGACCGGTCACTGCTGCTCTCTCTCCTTGTGCAAGGTGCCTGCTCTGGTCTCCGCCCCCTCCGATCGTTTTCTGCAGGCAGCCATTGGTGGGTGTGGCCTGCTGGGCCCCTCCCACAGCTCTGCTCTCTGTACAGCACAGTGATGATGTCACTGCTGCGTTTACAAGGCAATAACTGGGTTTGCAAAGGCATTTGGTGGATTTATATCCATTGTGACTATTGGGGAATATATGAGTGTGCTTCAAAAAGTTTCTGAACTTTTTTTTTTTTTTAACTATCAAATATAAAAAAAAGTGCGGAAACTTTTTGAAGACCCCTCATATTTAAAGGGTTAGTTCACCTTTTCACAAAATATGAAAGGTGAACCAACAACATCACCACACACCCCCAATCCCCACTGCACTTACCTTCTTAGATGATTAGCTTTCATTGCCCACGCTAGTTGATGTAGTGGGCCAGGCATTTCTTTCTTCCGGAGTGGCCCTGAGCAATTCTCATTGGTCAGCAGCAGTACTGAACTATGCCTGCTCACCACCATCCCCCTGGTCTGTGTACTGTATTTCTCAAATGCCTGGACTGATACACCGCCTGCGTGGGTAGCAGAAGATAATCAAGGAGGGAGAGAAGTGCAGCGGAGATTGGGGGTGTGGGGAGGCTGTAGTGAGTTAGTTCACCTTTTCATTTTTGTAAAAAGATAAACTAACCCTTGAAATTAAAGTTTTGTGCCCAGAGTTCAGCTTTAAAGTATAACTAAAAGGCAAAACTTTTTTTTTTTTTTTTTTTTTTGAATGGAGTACAGATGGATTAGAACACCTGTCAGTTTTTGAGTAAGATAATACCGTAACAATGGAAGACTCGGGTACACTTAGAGTAAAAAAAAAATACAAAACAATTTATTTTTAAATTATTTATACAAAGTTGGTAAAAAATAGAGCGATAACACAATAAACATATTATATATATATATATATATATATATACACATATACACACACACACACACACACATATACATATATATATATATATATCACACACACACACACACACACACACACACACACATATATATATATATATATATATATATATTTGCCTTCTCTGTGTATGGTTGAGAGACATACATCCCCTGATGAAGCCTGTAGGCGAAACATGTCGGGATAACATATGATTACTCAACCCACCACTAACTGTAATGCAACCACCATTCGGAACCACTTTGATGTGAATGACCGACATTGTGTTATCGCTCTATTTTTTAACCAACTTTGTATAAATAATTAAAAATAAATTATTTTGTATTTTTCTACTCTAGTGTACCGGAGTCTTCCATTGTTACGGTATTATCGTACTCAAGCACCGCTATAGTCCCATCTCCTTTTCCTTGTTTAATTAAATTTCGGGATGAGGTGCGTCTTTTTTGGAGTCTACCCTTAGCCAGACCAACAACTTTAGATACCTGTCAGATTTTATTGCGGTCTGTGCCCTGTTGGAGAGATTTCCCCCTCTCGCTTTGTCCTCTTTAAAATTATCATTGAAAGTGAAAGTAAATGAAAATCCCAAATTTTGGGTTGCCCCCAGAAAAGTAAGAGAGGGGGAAATCTTCCAATGGGGACACTAGTTCTGGTGATCTGGGGGACACCAAGGAATTCTCCTAATTTGCAGGGATTTCCTTTTACTTCCTGTCCCATAGCCAATCTCTAATGGGACACAGATGGCAAAAAAAAAACAAAAAAAAAACCCTCCCTTACTCTATCCAAAATGAAAAAAAAGTTTTGCCTATAGTTCTACTTTAATGTACATGAAGAAAAATAAAAAATAATAATAATTGTGGGCTGCTTCTGAAAAGGACAATTGCCTTGCTGTATCTGCATTTTCCTAAATCAATAACGTTGAATAAATAAGTCAGAAAAGTCAGTAAAGTTGGTACTCTTCCTCTCTATGGGCCAGTTCACACCACATGCAGTCCAGGATTTTATTTTTTTATTTCTGCATCAAAAACACATGAAAAGTAGATTATGTGGTTTCCAATGGCATAGTTCACACCAGTGCAGTCAGTTAAAAAAAAAAAAAAAAAAAGAAGTAGAACATGCTGCATTTTACCTGCACTGGACTGTACTGCAATTCAGTAAAATGCATCAAAAACGCACCGGACAACTGTACAGTAAAAAAAAAAAAAAAATCCTGGAATGCATTCGGAAACTCATCAAAAACTGCACTGGAATGCACCAAAAACATGTTAAAAACTCCTCCAGGTACTCCAGTTTCCTCCCACATTCCAAAGACATGCTGGAAGGTTGATTGGTTCCTGTCTAAATTGTCCCTAGTATATGTATGAATGAATGTGAATTAGGGGCCTTAAGCCTCGTACACACGAACGAGTTTCTCGTCCAAAAGCGACAAGAAAAGTGCCGCGAGAGCTTTATTGGTCGAGAAAATCGTTCGTGTGTATGGTTTCTCGTCAAGAAAACCGACAAGAATCTCGACGAGAAATATAGAGAACCTGCTCTCTATTTTCTCGTCGAGATTCTCGTCAGCCTGTTTCTCGACGAGAAAATTGTGTGTGTGTGTACACTTACCGGTCCTCCGGGAAGCCCGCGCATGCTCGAAATGACTTTGACGCATGCGCGGTAGCTTCCTAGGCATAGATAGGGTGTAGCAAGATGGCGGCGACGGCATTGAATGCGACGAGCGCACGCTCGTCGTATTCGATGACGTCACCGCATTCGCTCCATTCAAAGAACCGCGGGTTCTTTGAATGGAGGGTTCCGCGGGTTCTTTGAATGGAGGGTTCCGCGGGTTCTTTGAATGGAGGGTTCCGCGGGTTCTTTGAATCGAGCGTGTGTACACTCGGCCGGGACAAGTTTCTTGTCCAAGAATCTCGTCAAGAAAAACAACGTGTTTTTTCTTGACGAGATTTTTCGGCCGTGTGTACGAGGCTTGAGATTGTAAGCTTCTTGAGAGCAGGGACTGATGTGAATGAACAATGTATAGGCAACGCTGCATAAATTGTCTGCGTTATACAAGTACCTGTAATAAATAAGTACCGGTAAATAAAGAAGGCAGCATTTTCTTGCACACATAATAAACATGGATTAGAAGACCTGCACTCCCTATAATAAATGTACATTTATCAGCATGGGGTTCACAAAGTAATGCAACGGGGGAAAAAAATAAAAATAAAAAAATCAATCACACACATAACAGTAGATTTGTCTTTGGCTGTTACAATAAATCACTTCTTGTGGAATTGCAAATGACCCTTTTTTCAGTTCTCACCTTCTCCTTCTCCAGCTCTGCCATTCCCTCCTCCTGCACTCTCCTGCACTCCTCCTGCAGCTCGCTCTCCCTCTCTTCCCAGGTCTTCTGCTGTTCCTGCATTCTGTATTGTATGGAGTCCAGCTCTCTCTGCTCCTCCATTCGGGCCTCTTTCTCAGCCTCCCGTTCAGCCTCCAACTGGGCGACTTTGGCAGCCTGCTCATCGACCTACATGGAGTAAAATGTTACAGATAATCTAACACTCAGGTTAGAGCACAGTGCACTCTTCAATGAATGTATTAAAAGGGACAATGTTTATATTTTCTGCAAGTTAATTCTTTGTGCTATTGCAAAATATTTATTTTAGTTAACTACTTCCATACTGGACCTATTCTGGCACTTCTTTCCTACGTGTAAAAATCATAATTTTTTTTGCTAGAAAATTACTCAGAACCCCCCCAAACATTATATATATATTTTTTTAGCAGACTCCCTAGGGAATAAAATTAAAAAATGGCGGTCATTGCAACTTTTTATGCGCATACTCTTAGAATGGCGCCAAACTTTGCTACTTAAAAATCTCCATAGGCGACGCTTTTATTTTTTTTACAGGTTACCAATATAGAGAGTTACAGAGGAGGTCTAGTGCTAGAATTGTTGCTCTCGCTCTAACGCACGCGGCGATACCTCACATGTGGTTTGAACGGCGTTTACATATGTGGGCGGGACTTACATGTGCGTGAGCACACGGGGACGGGGACGCTTTAAAACATTTTTTTTATTTTACTGTCATTTTATTTATTTACACAATGGTGTACGACAGGTCCTCTTTATGGAGAGATGGTGGGGGGGGGGGGAAGAGTCTTTGTAGACCCCCCCATCTCTCCTCCAGGCTGGAAAGCATCAGATCAAAAAAAAAAAAAACAGATCGGAGGCTTTGCAGCCGAGATCGCTGCTTTGTTGACATCCGCGGTCAGGACGTCACGCCTGGGCCTACGATGGTCACCGAAAAATCTCATCCGGCGGCGGATTCCTTCTCTGGGTCCCCGATGGCACGGGAGAGCCCGGAGAAGCACCGAGGGTGGCGGGGGGGATGTCCCCTTCTGTCGCCTGAAAGAACGATCAATCGGCTGAACTGCCGCTATGATCGTTCTTACGGTGCACACAATCGCCAGCTGAAAAAGAAGATGTCTGAACGACACCTGCAGCTGCAGGCATCATTCAGATATACCCACTGAAAGTCAAGGGTGTCATATGACGTCCTTGGGCTGGAAGTAGGTAAAAGAGAAGTATGGGTTTTGAAAAAAAATAAAAAACATTTTTTTTTACTAACTTAAGTGGATGCAGCACTGATCTGGTGCTGCATCTGTCCCCCGCCAGCTCTGCACTGAGAACTAAGCAATCAAACACCGCTGATCGCTCTGTTCTCCCCTCTGCTCTGAGTAGACAGACGTGACTAGCAGTCATCAATTCTCTGCTCTGCCCCTCCAGTGCTCACTGGAGCTTTGGACTGTGGGGGGGGGGGGGGGGGGGGAGGGGTGGGAGAGGCTGACTCAGATTCTCAGCGGTTTACTGAGAGGCTGAGCCAGGTGCCGGTCCAGGCTTCTGGGTGATGAAAGAAAAACCCTCTTGGGACCGGGACTTGGAACACTAATGCCGCGTACACACGATCAGAATTTCCGACAACTAATGTTCGATGTGAGCATTTGGTCGGATATTCCTATCGTGTGTAGGCTCCATCAGACATTTACTGTTGGAATTTCCGACAACAAATGTTTGAGAGCTGGTTCTCAATTTTTCCGACAACAAAAGTTCTTGTCGGAAATTCTGATGGTGTGTATCCGATTCCGACGCACAAAAATCCTACGCATGCTCGGAATCATTGTACTTAATTTTTCTCGGCTCGTCGTAGTGTTGTACGTCACCGCGTTCTTGACGTTTGGAATTTCCGAGCAACATTTGTGCGACCGTGTGTATGCAAGACAAGTTTGAGCCAACATCCAACAGAAAAAAAAACCCCACTGTTTTGCTGTCGGAAATTCCGATCGTGTGTATGCGGCATAAAAAAAAAGTTTAAAAGATATACATTTTATTACAAAATATGAAACACATCAATAAAAAAAATGTCTGTGCAAAGACAATTACAATATTTCATGTTGACATATACAGATACTTGGTGAGTCTCTGATGTACCCGACGCGTTTCTGGATTAAACGCCTTTCTTCTTCAGGGGTAATAACAGAGAGCTGTATTCGTATAGTAATTCATTTAGCAACTTGTAAATTCATGCACTTTAATAGTAAAAGACCTGTGAAAGGTCTATTGACACAGGATAAACTGGACCCCCCCCCCCCCCCCCCGAGCGTAGGATGCCTCTGCAGAAGTCCACCTCAAAGAGGGCCACAGATGAGACATCAAAGATGGTTTGACCTGGAATATTGTGTATAATCCAAAGATTTAAAAGATTAGTCCTTGGCCTGGCTATAACAAATTGCAGCCTCTGAAGGGATCTCCCCTGTGACCACCAGATCCCAGTGTGTAAGATGTCTCGTCCGTCGTGGCTCTGTTCTCCCCTCTGCTCATCTGTTCTCTGCTCTGCCCCTCCAGTGCTCACTGGAGGGGCAGAGCAGGGTCAGGTTGGCTGGCTCAGGTTCTCATACCGAGAGGCAGAGCCAGGTGCCGGTCCAGGCTTCTTGGTGGATCTAGACTTTAAAATTGGGACCTTTTCTGAGTCTGGACTGGCTGAATGACATTAGCTGACAGCTGGCTTTAGCCCACTGTAGGCTGAATACAGGTCACAAGAGTGCAGCGCAAACTGCACTCCTTTAATACCCCGGAGGAGTATGGCCAAAATAGCTTTGGCTATACTTCTCCTTTAATGCAATTCAAAGCAAAATTAAACTTTTCAGATCTCCAAGAGCTTCATAGGCCTCATTCACATGGCACTGAAGTTTTCTATGCGGGATCTTGTCATGAGAAGCTGCCAGCAAGATCCTGTGTTCCAATGCTCTGTACATAAAGTTTGATCAACGTTTACAGCCTTCCAGCATAAATGGCCTCTATCGGCCACCACCGCTGTTGCTATGACATAGGCGACTTCTGCCTCCAGCATCTTAGCCACCAAGGATGTTAAGCCTGCCACCAAACAAGCAGTCAGTTCCCCATAAGGTCTGCTGCTTTTACACCCAATCAAATTCTACATGGGCACAAGCGGCTTCTCCTGGCAGCCATCAGAAAGGAATTCATTAAATATGCCAGGAGCAGAGCCAGAATAGTTTTACAGTGTTGCGGTTCTTTGTCCGGTCCGCTTATAATGCATTTGATTGGCCAAGCTGTCAGAGCAGACCTGACAGTGTCTAGCACTAGCTAGATAGCCACTAGCTCCTCCCCCCATCCGCATCGCATATCACATGCAATGTCTGACATTGCAGCAGTGTGACACCGGCCTAAATGACTCATTTATATGGCTGACAGGTCAAATCGATAGTGTGTATTCGGCACCTCCCATTACACATTGTTGATACGGACAGAACAGCCCTGAACAGCATGTAAATGGTGCACCAACAGATAGAATGTCACCTATTGACAAATACACAAACTTGGAAGTACTTCTGTTTGTCCCATGTCTTTCTTTGCTGTCGAATACAGTCAAAACTGTATATACATATATGAGCCCATAGGCACCATCTGTGTTGTATTTATGTGTGTGTAAAACTGTATGCTAAATGCATCTGAACAGAGTGTATTCTACAGCAACGTGTAAGGGGCCCAAAATCTGCAAGGATTTTCACATTTTGACATACCGTATATACTCAAGTATAAGCCGACCCGAATACAAGCCGTGGCACCTAATTTTACCACAAAAAACTGGGAAAACTTATTGATTCGAGTATAAGCCTAAGGTGTCCATCTGCATGCCTCACTGTGCCCATGCCTAGACTGACGTTTAACATGGGAGTTTATGGAAGGGGTGCCTGGGTATAGAGGAGAAATGGGGCTACATGTGTGCTAAGTTTCGGGTCCAGGGAACCTACGACCGGTACCGGGTCCCCAAAGTCACCAGAGAAATTACCATTTAACATGGGAGTCTATGGAAGGGGTGCCCAGGTTTGAAAAATCGGTGCTCCCCGGCCGTAGGTCCCCCGGACAACAAACTTTGCACACTTGTAGAGGAAGAGTGTGCCAAGTTTGGGGTCCAGGGGGACCTAGGGCCGGCCGGTACCGGATCCCCAAAGTCCGGAAGATCAGGCGCAAAAAGGTGACTCGAGTATAAGCCAAGGGGGGCATTTTCAGCACACAAAAAATGTGCTGAAAAACTCGGCTTATACTCGAGTATATACAGTACTTACCTTGTAAAAGCAACCCCTTCCATTGCTGCATTATCTGCAATCTCCTTCATTACGCCATCATTGGTTCTTTTATCTGTTCCCCCATTTTTTCCCCCAAGATAAGGAGTCATCAGCGACCTTGATTGGCTGGGCCAGGATGACTTGTGCTGGAGTTTATTTGTCCTGGCACCCAGCACTTACATGGAGCTGCGCATGCACGGCTGAAAGTGTAAAATTTCTATAAAAAACTGCTAGCTGGTAGGAGGAGATGCAGTGTCTTGAAAAAATATTCATACCCAATTGAAATTTTCCACATTTTGTCATGTTCCAACCGAAAAAAAAAAAAAAAAAGTTTTATTGGGATTTTATGTGATAGACCAACACAAAGTGGCACATAATTGTGAGTGGAAGGAAAATTATTAATTTATTTATTTTTTAAAGCGGGGTTCCGGTCATAATTTTTTTTTTTTTTTGCAAGCTAAAATTAATCACATTAAATAGTTCCTAAAACATATTAATAGCTCCCCAATCGTTCCAGAAATCATTGCAAACACTTGCCTTATATCCTCCAGCTCATGTTGTGGCCGTATCCATCATATGTGTGGGCATGTGAAGCCCAGTTCCTTTTTCTTCCTGGTATTCAGGGAGAGGTGCATGCTGGGCGATTTTTAGGCACAGTAATGCCCAGAGACTCCTGGGAAATGAGTGTCATAATTTACCAGGAGGCAATGGGGTCTTAGGACAGGAAGTTGAACCACCTAGGACCAGGAACTAGGCAGATTACGAAATCTGCCTAGTAACAGCCAGATAGAAGTGAGTAAAAAAAAGTTTTTTTTTTACATTAAAGGCAAGCTGTTAATAGAAAGTTATTTATTTAAAGCGGAGTTCCACCCTAAAAATTATGTGAAAAGTGTGGCGTGGATTTGTATTCAGCCCCCTTTACTCTGATACCCCTAACTAAAATCTAGTGGAACCAATTGCCTTCAGAAGTCACCTAATTATAGTAATGAAAAGTTATATCCATGTGTACGTTCTGTACCAAAGTTGAATGCCTTTTGAGTATCACTTTTTGGAATTTCTGATTACTTCTGTAATGTTCAAATCTTTAATAAAAAATATTTGAAGTCACCTAATTAGTGAATAGAGTCCACCAGTGTGTAATTTAATCTCAGTATAAACACAGCTGTTCTGTGAAGCCCTCAGAGGTTTGTTAGAGAACCTTAGTGAACAAACCACATCATGAAGGACAAGGAACACACCAGACAGGTCAGGGATAAAGTTGTGAAGAAGTTTAAAGCAGGGTTAGGTTATAAGAAAAAATATCCCAAGCTTTGAACGTCTCACAGAGCTCTGTTCAACCCATCATCTGAAAATGGAGTATGGCCCAACTGCAAACCTACCAAGACATGGCCGTCCACCTAAACTGAGAGGCTGGACAAGGAGAGCATTCATCAGAGAAGCAGCCAAGAGGCCCATGGTAACTCTGGAGGAGCTGCAGAGATCCACAGCTCAGGGGGGAGAATCTGTCCTCAGGACAACTATTAGTAGTGCACTCCACAAATCTGGACTTTATGGAAGAGTGGCAAGAAGAAAGTAATTGTTAAAAGAAATCCTTAAGAAGTCCCATATGTAGTTTATGAGAAGCCATGTGGGGGACACAGCAAACATGTGGAAGAAGGTGCTCTGGTCAGATGAGACCAAAACTGAACTTTTGGCCCAAAAGCAAAACACTCTGTGTGGCGGGAAACGAACACTGCATATCACCTTGAACACTAGGGTTATGCCGATACTGAGCATTAGTGCAAGGGCTTGAACTCGCACAAATGTGCCCGATGCCTAATCCGATACCTGGACATGCGGCGGAACTGGAAGTCAGTAGGCGGAGAGGAGAGAGAGTCAACAGGCTGGCAGCAATGGAACTAGGGGCAGGGGTGCAGCAGCATATTCCGTCAAAATCGGAGACCGGAGCTGTCGCATTCAGTAAAGGAAGTGACGTTCCGTGTCTCCCTCGGAGGTTAAACATCACGATGCCCATGTTGGTAAACCCTGCTCTTGGCCGCAGAAAGCTAGCAGCGGACATCTTGTTACACCCAGCCCATATAGTGCCATATAGCATTGCAAAATCCTTCCTTTCCTCTCATCATTCATGCAATTTATTATGCCAGGCTAGCAATTGCCAATCAATGGTGCATTTCAGTGCCACGTATCAGTGCCCATAAGTGCCAGCCATCAGTACCAGCCATCAGTCAGTGCCACCTAGCAATAGTCTGTATTGTGCTTTGAAAACTGTCACGGCCTTAAAAAAAGAAGTATCGGTAATCGGCATTGGCAAGTACTTGAAAAAAAAGTATCGGTACTTGTACTCTGTCTTAAAAAAGTGGTATCGGGACAACCCTACTTAACACCTACCCCACTGTGAAACGTGGTGGCATGTTGTGGGGATACTTGATTTTCTTCAGCAGGGACAGGGAAGCTGATCAGAGTTGATGGAAGATGGATGGAGCCAAATACAGGACAATCTTAGAAGAAAACCTGTTAGAGTCTGCAAAAGACTTGAGACTGGGGAGGAGGTTCACCTTCCAGCAGGACAACGACCCCAAACATACAGCCAGAGCTACAATGGAATGGTTTAGATCAAAGCATATTCATTTGTTAGAATGGCCCAGTCAAAGTCCAGACCTAAATCCAATTAAGAATCTGTGGCAAGACTTGAAAATTGCTGTTCAGACGCTCTCCATCCAATCTGACAGAGCTTGAGATATTTTGCAAAGAAGAAAGGGCAAAAATGTCACTCTAGATGTGCAAAGCTGGTAGAGACATCCCCAAAAAGACTTGCCAGCTGTAATTTCACTGAAAAGGTGATTCCACAAAGTATTGATTTAGGGAGGGGCTGAAGACTAATGTACCCCACACTATTCATATATTTATTTGTAAAAAAAACTGAACCATTTATCATTTTCTTTCCACTTCACAATTATGTACCACTTTGTACATAAAATCCCAATAAAATACATTTATGTTTTTGGTTGCAACATGACAAAAAGTGGAAAATGTCATGGGGTATGAATACTTTTTCAATGCAATGTATTTTATGGTAGAAGAGACATGCAGAGTCTTTTGCCATACATATTTATCTGCTAGCAGTTTTTTACATTTCAGATTCAGTTACACTTTAAAGCTGAGCTCCAGCCACACAGCTTAATGCACAGTTGAAACATCTATATGGGAAATGATGGGGGAAAATGTCCAACAGAAATGCAGACCACAAGAAAATGTTGATCTCTCACCTGTTTCTGCAGTTCTAATTGGCGATCGTCTGCTGCGTGCTTTTCTCTCTCCAGGGACTCCAAGACCTCAGACAGCTCCTGCTGCACCTGACTTAATGCCTGAAAGATGGAGCAGACTATAAGAGAAGAGCTTGTGTAGAATATAGGCCCCACTCAATATGGCCGACCTCTGGCTCACCTTCTGATCTTTGGATCCAGCTCTCTCTGCTTCCTCCTTCTCCTGCTTCAGACGATGCACGGCCTCCTCACGCTGAAGCTCCTGCTGCTTCCAACCTCCCACAACCATGGCCAGAGTCTGGAAAGGAAAAAAGCCATCAAAGCCCATGTGTACCTTTTCACCATTTCTATCTGTGATACATAGCATATATCACATACCATATACACTGATCAGTCATAACTTTAGACCACTGACAGGTAAAGTGAATAACATTGATTATCTCATTACAATGGCATTTGGAAGTGGGTGGGATACATTAGGCAGCAAGCGAACATTTTGCCCCTGTAATTGAGGTGTTTCAAGCAGGAAAAATGGGCAAGCGCAAAGATTTAAGTGGCTTTGACAAGGGCCAAATTGTGATAGCTTGATAATTGGGTCAGGGGGATCTCCAAAACTGCAGCTCTTGTGGGATGTTCCCTGTCTGCAGTGGTCAGGACCTACCAAAAGTGGTCAATAGATGGAAACCCAGCAACAGGGACAGGATCATGGGTGGCCAAGACTCATTAATGCATGTGGGGAGAGAAGGCTGGCCCATGTAGTCCGATCCAATAGAAGAGCTGCTGCATCTCAAATTGGTGAAACTTAATGCTGGTTCTGATAGAAAGATTTGTTGTATGTGGGGCTGTGTAGCCGCAGCCCGGTTAGGCCAGTGTCCACAGCCAAAAGCACCTAAAATAGGCATCCGAGCATCAGAACTGGACCACAGGAGCAATGGAAGAATGTGGCCTGGTCTGATGAATTCAAGAATGGTTTTAGAAACACAAAAACAAGTTCAAATTCCAGTGATTTCAGTCCGATAAAGCATCTGTGGGATGTGCTGGAAAAACAAGTCCGATCCATGGAGGCCCCACCTCACAACTTAATTGATCTATTACTGATGGCTTGGTGTCAGATACCACAGCATATCTTCAAAGGTCTAGTAGAGTCCATGCCTTGACGGCTTATGGTGGGAGGTCAAAAAGATATGACTGATCAGTGTATATTTCCATGTAAAATTTAAAGCCCAATCCCATATTTCTGCAAGACCTGGTCCTGCACTTCTGGATTTCTGAGGTCTCATTCAACCCCCCCTCCCCGACCAAAGCCTACCAACAATACACAACCCAGGAGTCTTCGGAGCGATCTTAACTGCACTACACATGCACCCTTTTGTCAGTGGCCATGTGCAAGAACCAGGAAAAGACAAAATCGGTCACCACACTGGATTGCCTTGGGGTGCAAGTATTTGTTTTGTGGAAACCCAACTAACAAGGTAAGGGTGGGGGGGGTGGAAAATAGTACAGGCAGGACTAAAGTACCACCTGCACCTACAACCCCATGTCAACGAAGCCTCAAGTTTGTAAGTGATCAGTGCCCTAGTTGATGCTGTGACCACATGATTGGGAACCACTTTGATTGGTTCCCAATTGTCTGTGTGAACCAGAGCCGTCAGTGACAGATGGGGTTGAGAGCCACAAGCCATGCAAATGTCAGCTTTTAACACTCAAAGGAAGGATGTTGGACAAATCCCAAGCATAGGTCATTATGCTAGGCAACCCTTACAAGGCAACCATAGGCAGGAAGGGTTTATGTTTAACTCCAGCCAGTAAAAAAAGAGCTAGAACGTCCAAGGTCCCTTTCACATGGGTCTGATCCGTTTTTTGCGCAGCAGGGGATCCGTCCGCTGCTTCCCTGTTGAGCTCAGTGGTTCGGGTGGATGACAGGTCCATGTGCGCTCCGCTTATTTAGAGTGGACACAAACGCAGCCCACTCTGTCTATCGGCAATGGGTGTAAATGGACCAGCTGTCCTCCAATCTGAGATGCCCTTTCATTTTTTGCTGGATCAGGAGGTACATGGGTGTAAATAGACACAAGTCCGTTTACATCTGATGCTCCAGAGGAGAATGGAGGGTCTGATCTGGTCCAGCAGAAAAAACAGACAGCCAGACCTGATCGGACCCTCCACTCTCCTCTATGGAGCGCCGTATGTAAATGGACTTGTGCCCGTTTACACGTGGCTACCTCCGGGTCCGATCTGCTCCAGCAAGAAAAAAAAAACGGAAGGGGCCTTAGGCTTCATGTACATAGAACGTTTTTACAACTTCCCCTGAACTATTTACCTTGACAGATAGTAACCCACGTTTAAAACATCAGTTTTGCCGCGTTTTAAAAAAAAAAAATTTAATGGGCAAAAACGCCTATAAACGAAACGCGGGTTACCGCGTTTAGATGAGTTTGGCGTCTGAAATATCGGAAACTTCGGCGTCGGAACTAAATTTTTTGCCTTCAAAAAAGGCCTATAAAACGAAAGTAAAACGAACCTGTGTACATGTACACATAAGATAACATTGAATGAGTTCAGGGGCAGTTGAAAAAAGTGTCCAGCTGCCTCTGAACGTCCGTTTAGCAGCAGCAGTGTACATGGGGCCTGACAGTTTTTCTTTACGGTTTCTGACGCCTCACTGTTTCCCAATGACAGAAAGAAAGAAAAGAAAAGAAAAGAAAAGAAAAGAAAAAAAGGAAAGAAAAAAGGAAGGAAAGAAAAAAAAAGGAAAGAAAAAAAAAGGAAAGAAAAAAGGAAGGAAAGAAAAAAGGAAGGAAAGAAAAAAGGAAGGAAAGAAAAAAAAAGGAAAGAAAAAAAGGAAAGGAAGGAAAGAAAAAAGGAAAGAAAAAAAAGGAAAGAAAGAAGGAAGGAAAGAAAAAAAAGCAAGGAAAGAAAAAAGGAAAGAAAAAAAAGCAAGGAAAGAAAAAGGAAAGAAAAAGGAAAGAAAGAAAGAAGAAGGAAGGAAAAAAGGAAAAAAAGGAAAAAAGGAAAAAAAGGAAAGAAGGAAAAAAAGGAAAGAAGGAAAAAAAGGAAAGAAGGAAAAAAAGGAAAGAAGGAAAAAAAGGAAAGAAGGAAAAAAGGAAAGAAGGAAAAAAGGAAAGAAACAAGGAAAAGGAAAGAACGACGAAGAAAGAACGAACAATCTCCTAACCATACTTGTTGTCTTAAGAAAATATATATTTATGTACATATTATTACAAACATAAGTAGCACCAATATGCAGTAGAGTCCCTGATATCCACAAACATTAGTGCCTGCTCACTTCAATCCTGATTTTAACTTTCATCTGGCATGTGGGGACACATTAGAACTGTATCTATAGTAATATGGACTGAAAAATGTCACATCTTTTGAAGAAGAAAAAAAAAAAAAGTGCGAGATGATGGATGCTTTATTCATTTCCCTTGAGCTGTACATGAGGCTTGATGCGATTAGGGAGAAAGTATCACCTGGTCCAGCTGCTGGATCATGGCGTCCTTTCTGCGGTCAGCGGTCATGGAGATGGACAGTCTTTGCTGTAATTCCAGCATCTCGTTCTGCAGGTTTTGGATGTGTCGCTCCAGGTGCTGCATGGGAAGAGAGAGAAAACAAGATTGCCATTGTAAAGTTTGACTTGGACACAACCATTGTGGACATGATGGGGGGGGGGGGGGGGGTAGATATGCAATGGGAGGTCAATTATAAAAAAGCTGAACCCATGTGATGCATTAACGAGATTACAGCGCAGAAGCTTAACAGCTGATCCGAAGTCAAGAAGACGGACACATTGAGGGAGGGAGAGATCGGGCAGAGACGGAAGCAGATAAAGAGTTACACTGCATTGGCATAAAGGCAAATGTCTCCTGGCTGTTGCACACACACACACACACACACACACACACCCCCCGAGTCTGGATCCCGAATGTGTGTCACTGTACCTTTAATTACTCAGTAACCTCTAACTAAGCTCATCTCTACAGACCCCATTCAGGACAAAACAACAGAGACGCCTTTACCACTTGCCTACCGGGGCACTTTCAATTTCAGCGCTGTCACAGTTTGAATGACAATTGCACAGTCATGCTACACTGTACCCAAACTCAATTTTTATCATTTTTTTTGAGACAGATGGAGCTTTCTTTTGGTGGTATTTAATCACCACTGGGGTTTTTTAATTTTTGCTAAACAAAAAAAAAGACCCAAAATTTGGGGGGAAAAAAAACAAAGTTTTAGTTTCCGTTATAAAATTTTGTAAATAAGTAATTTTTCTCCCTCACTGATGTGCACCGATGAGGCTGCATTTCTATCCCCACGCCCAAAGCTTCCTGGCATACCAACATCATACTTCCCGGGAGTCTTCAGAGCAATCTTCTCTGTACTGCGCATGCACCTCTTCATCAGCGGCCATCTGCAAGAACCAGGAAAAGACAACCAACCACCACACTGGATTTGCTGGATGTGTGTAGGGTTGCACCCATACCGATACTAGTATCTGTATTGGTGCCGATACCGAGCATTTGTACAAGTACTCGGGCAAACGATCCGATATTTGAACCGATACCTGGGCAGTCAGGGATGATCGGTGCATAGGTGGGGGAAGTTACGATCTCCCCATTTAGATTTCAATACAGCCACTTCTCCTCCTCTCCCTCCCCGCAGCTTTAAGATGCTTTATTGAAATCTTTATAGGGAGATCGGTTCTTGCAACTCCCCCCACCGCCGCACCGATCATCCCTGACTGTCCCCCGTATCCTCCTCCAGTCCCCCCTCCGTGTCCTCTTCAGTCCCCCTCTGTGCTCCTCCTCCAGTCCCCCTCTGTGCCCTTTCGGTCCCCACTCCGTGCACCTCGGCCCCCTCTGTCCTCGATCTGTCAGGATTGAGAGTGGAGGAAGGAGCCGGTAAATATGTAATTTACCGGCTCCTTCCTTTCCTAAAAGAACAGAGTCAGTGATCACTGACTCTGTCCATTCATAACTGCGCATTGTAAACGGTGTTACAATGTTACAGTTTATGAATGAACAGGAGCCTCTGCCTCTTGTCCATTCATCTTCAGTGCAGCTGAGGCTGCAGAGAACGGGACTGGGGAATCTGTGTCCTCAGTCCATTTCCCTATCTCAAAAAGGGAGATGTCAGGAAAAAAAAAAAAAAAAAAACCTGACACAGGCCACATGTCACCAGTGCTAAAAAAAAAAAAAGAAGTATCGGCGAGTACTTGAAAGAAGTAATCGGTAATCGGCGAGTACTTGAAAAAAGTAAATCGGTACTTTTACTCAGTGTTAAAAAAAAGTGGTATCGGTGCAACCCTTGTTGCACGAGTATTCTTTTTTTTTTTTTTTTGTGGACAACCCAGTGAACAAGGTAAGAGGAGAAAAAAAAAAAAAAAAGTCTAAAGTGTAGCTATGGCCAAAATCTAAAATTACATTTATGATACAGTTTGTCACTAGCAATAAAGTGGAAGTAAAGTGCAATAAAATAAACGTACCTGCCTATTAACAATCCCCTGCAGAATGGAGTTCATAGGGTGTGAACAGTAAGAGCTGAACTTGGTAAAGCCCACCCACCGACCCGGTTATGCTCACCTTACAGCACACTCCCACCACTCCTTTTCCATTGCAGCTACCATAAAATTCCCAAGTATGGGGAGCATAAACCTTCTCCAATGAAGCATTGCTCAGGCCTACTGGCTAATTGTTAGGCCTGATCACCGTCACATGAAGGAGGTCATCATTTCCTGTAAGCACCAAAACCAGGTCTTTGGTGGCAACTGTGAGAGAGGAAGACACGTCAGGGGCACTGTAGAGGCAAGTACATGTGTGAGGGGATGGGCTTTAAAGAGACTCTGTCACTTCAGCTTCAATGGAGAAGCAAACAACTTGTCCTACTAGGGAGTTAAGAAAGTCTTCCACAAAAACAGTGAAACACAAGAGGACCAGATTCACTCTCAGAACTTGTAGCAGGAGCACAGCAAAAACTGCAGAAAGACCATAGCAGCAATCCTACAAGTTCTCTAGAAGAAAAAAAGAGAGGGTCTTGACCAAGGAGAGGTGAAAACAAAAAGAGCACAAATAGCTTTGCCAGTAATAAAGAGACATAAGGGGTACCTTGCGTCGTGCGGTCTCCTTTTCCAGAGAGTCTCTGAGTTGCAGGTTGGGGAGAGAGGGTGCTGCATTATACAGTGTGGAGTAACGAGGGAAAAGACCCTCCAGACCGGTAAGAGATAAAGGAGGAGAAAGGTCCTGTGAAGGCCGGGCACTGAAAAAGAGGAGGGAGGAAGATCAGCAAACTACTATAGGTATTTTCACCTGGAGGGATCACCAATAAAGAAAAAATAATAATTTCAGTCTCATTACCTATTATAGTTTATCAAGCTGTGTCCCTCAATCAATGAACGTGAAAAATATTCTTGAATTTTGGTCTCGTTACCTGTACTCATGTGTCTCCTGTAACTTCAGAGTCTCCAGTGACCATGGAGCTTCAGTGTCACCAGTACTCCTGTAACCCGAGACCTTCCGTGTCACCAGTACTCCTGTAACCCGAGACCTTCCGTGTCACCAGTACTCCTGTAACCCGAGACCTTCCGTGTCACCAGTACTCCTGTAACCCGAGACCTTCCGTGTCACCAGTACTCCTGTAACCCGAGACCTTCCGTGTCACCAGTACTCCTGTAACCCGAGACCTTCCGTGTCACCAGTACTCCTGTAACCCGAGACCTTCCGTGTCACCAGTACTCCTGTAACCCGAGACCTTCCGTGTCACCAGTACTCCTGTAACCCGAGACCTTCCGTGTCACCAGTACTCCTGTAACCCGAGACCTTCCGTGTCACCAGTACTCCTGTAACCCGAGACCTTCCGTGTCACCAGTACTCCTGTAACCCGAGACCTTCCGTGTCACCAGTACTCCTGTAACCCGAGACCTTCCGTGTCACCAGTACTCCTGTAACCCGAGACCTTGCGTGTCACCAGTACTCCTGTAACCCGAGACCTTGCGTGTCACCAGTACTCCTGTAACCCGAGACCTTGCGTGTCACCAGTACTCCTGTAACCCGAGACCTTGCGTGTCACCAGTACTCCTGTAACCCGAGACCTTGCGTGTCACCAGTACTCCTGTAACCCGAGACCTTGCGTGTCACCAGTACTCCTGTAACCCGAGACCTTGCGTGTCACCAGTACTCCTGTAACCCGAGACCTTCCGTGTCACCAGTACTCCTGTAACCCGAGACCCTCCGTGTCACCAGTACTCCTGTAACCCCGAGACCTTCCGTGTCACCAGTACTCCTGTAACCCCGAGACCCTCCGTGTCACCAGTACTCCTGTAACCCGAGACCCTCCGTGTCACCAGTACTCCTGTAACCCGAGACCTTCCGTGTCACCAGTACTCCTGTAACCCGAGACCTTCCGTGTCACCAGTACTCCTGTAACCCGAGACCTTCCGTGTCACCAGTACTCCTGTAACCCGAGACCTTCCGTGTCACCAGTACTCCTGTAACCCGAGACCTTCCGTGTCACCAGTACTCCTGTAACCCGAGACCTTCCGTGTCACCAATACTCCTGTAACCCGAGACCTTCCGTGTCACCAATACTCCTGTAACCCGAGACCTTCCGTGTCACCAGTACTCCTGTAACCCGAGACCTTCCGTGTCACCAGTACTCCTGTAACCCGAGACCTTCCGTGTCACCAGTACTCCTGTAACCCGAGACCTTCCGTGTCACCAGTACTCCTGTAACCCGAGACCTTCCGTGTCACCAGTACTCCTGTAACCCGAGACCTTCCGTGTCACCAGTACTCCTGTAACCCGAGACCTTCCGTGTCACCAGTACTCCTGTAACCCGAGACCTTCCGTGTCACCAGTACTCCTGTAACCCGAGACCTTCCGTGTCACCAGTACTCCTGTAACCCGAGACCTTCCGTGTCACCAGTACTCCTGTAACCCGAGACCTTCCGTGTCACCAGTACTCCTGTAACCCGAGACCTTGCGTGTCACCAGTACTCCTGTAACCCGAGACCTTGCGTGTCACCAGTACTCCTGTAACCCGAGACCCTCCGTGTCACCAGTACTCCTGTAACCCCGAGACCTTCCGTGTCACCAGTACTCCTGTAACCCCGAGACCCTCCGTGTCACCAGTACTCCTGTAACCCGAGACCTTGCGTGTCACCAGTACTCCTGTAACCCGAGACCTTGCGTGTCACCAGTACTCCTGTAACCCGAGACCTTGCGTGTCACCAGTACTCCTGTAACCCGAGACCTTGCGTGTCACCAGTACTCCTGTAACCCGAGACCCTCCGTGTCACCAGTACTCCTGTAACCCGAGACCTTCCGTGTCACCAGTACTCCTGTAACCCGAGACCTTCCGTGTCACCAGTACTCCTGTAACCCGAGACCTTCCGTGTCACCAGTACTCCTGTAACCCGAGACCTTCCGTGTCACCAGTACTCCTGTAACCCGAGACCTTCCGTGTCACCAGTACCCCTGTAACCCGAGACCTTCCGTGTCACCAGTACCCCTGTAACCCGAGACCTTCCGTGTCTCCTGTGACCCAAGTGTTTCCAGAGACCCTAGCATTAGAATCTGCAGTACTTCTGTGTCTCCAGTAACCCCAGAGCTTCCGGCTCACCAGTACTCCAGTGACCCCAGAGTCTACAGAGGCCCCAGCAGTACTTCTGCGTCTCCAGTGACCCCAGAGCTCCTGTGTCTCCTGTAACCCCAGAGCTCCCGTGTCTACAGTAACCCCAGAGTCTCTACTGACCCAAGAGTTTCCATGTCACCAGTACTCCTGTGACCCCAGAGTCTCCAGCGACCCCAGCATTAGAATCTGCAGTACTTCGGTGTTTCCAGTGAACCCATAGCTCCCGTAACCTCAGAGTCCATACTGACCCCAGAGCTCCCGTGTCAACAGTACTTCTGTGTCTACAGTAACCCCAAAGTCTCCAGAGACCCCATCATTAGAGTCTGCAGTACTTCTTTGTCTCTGGTTACCCCAGAGCTCCCGTGTCACCAGTACTCATGTGTCTCCTGTAACGCCAAAGTCTCTACTGATGCAAAAGCTTCCATGCCACCAGTACTCCTGTGTCTTCTGTGACCCCAGAGTCTCCAAAGACGCCAGCAAAACTTCTGTGTCTCCGGTAACCCCAGAGCTTTCGTGTCACCAGTAGCCCGGTGTCTCTTGTAACCCCAGAGTCTCTATTGACCCCAGAGCTCCCGCGTCACCAGTACTTTTGTGTCTCTGGTAACCCCATTCTCCACTGACCCCAGTGCTCTTGTGTCTTCAGTGACCCCAGCACTTCTGTGTATTTAGCAACTCCTGTAACCCCAAAGCAACCTTTCTTATGCAGTAACCCCTGAAGCATCTGGTGTCTCCAGTGCACCCTGAGCACCTTAGTGGCACCTGTATCTCCACCCAGCCCCAGGTACGTTTCTGTATTTCCTGAACGGTCTCTCAGTGGATTTAAACCCCTCAATGTGGAGCAGGTATACAGTAGAAGTCACAGTTTCTGCATACTTAATGGAAACCTGGCATAAGATAAATATGGGGCTGATATAGTTAATGTCCTTCTGAAAATGCTAGCTGCTTGGCTATCCCTGGTTTAAATATCAGAGTCCCTGCCAAGGGACCATCCAAACAGCCACTGGAATTAGAACTCCGATCTGCATGCTTAGCAAGGCAACCAACATGTTCAGAAAGCCTGCAATTGTGTAATGGGCAATCGATCATCCAAGGCAATAACCATTTCTTTGCACTGGTCTTCAATGCAGAGAAATGAATAAGGTTTGAAACCTTTTGTTCCAGTAAAAGCTGCAACTAAATAGCCTTTTGCCTTCAAATCTATTCACATACAAAAAAAACAAAAAACAACAACTATTCTGAGAATGGGCAAATATCGGTTTTCTATAGAAAAGACACACCCACGTGTCCACTATTATTCTCTCCAGAACAACTGGTGGTCAAAAGGAAAATGAAAACAAAAAGGCACTGCTGAGATTTGAACTCAGGATCTCCTGTTTACTAGACAGGCGCTTTAACCAACTAAGCCACAGCGCCCTACAGAAAGTTCACCTGAAAAGACATGCCAACATGAGGACATTCTTATTCACATTGGCATACCCTTGCTGGTCAGCAGTAATATCTAGCACACTGCTACTACATAGCACAGGGTTATGTAACAATATAAGCAATCTCTAGCAATATGGTTTTCAATCCTTTATTTAAACCACTTCAGGACATTTTTTGTGATACGGCACTGCGTCGCTTTACCTGACAATTGTGCGGTCGTGCGACGCTGTACCCAAAACAAAACCGACGTTGTTTTTTCCCCACAAATAGAGCTTTCTTTTGGTGGTATAAAAGCGTGACAATTTTGGAAAAAAAAAAAAAAAAAAAAAACGCAATAAGCGTATATATTGATTGCTTTGTGCAAAAGTTATAGCATCTACAAAATAAGGGAAAGATTTATGGCATTTTTTTTTATTTTATTTTTAATAGTAATGGTGGCGTACAGTGATTTTTTAGCGGGACTGCGACATTGCGGCAGACAGATCAGACACCTGACATTTTTGACACTTTTTTGGGAACCAGTGACATTATTACAAATATGCACCATTATTGTACTAATGGTACTGGCAGGGAAGGGGGTTAACATCAAGGGGTTAAATGTGTTCCCTCACTGTGTTCTAACTGTGTGGGGGACGGTGTGACTGGGACAGCACACAGATCTGTCTTCCTGCATAGTAGAAAGACAGGATCTGTGTGATCTCCCCTGTCAGAACGGAGATTTGGCCTCGTTTACACAGGCAGATCCCCATTTCGTCACTGTGGGGAACGATCGTGGGTGGCCGGCGGACATAGAGTCCGTCTCACCCGCTGATTCGCTCCCTTACTGGCTAGTGGGAACGCGCGTGCCCACAAATCGCCATGTACGAGCCGACGTACACCTACGGCGATTTGCGGAAGCGAGCCACGTTGCCGCAATATAACTGTGGCGGCTGGTCCTTTAGCGGTTAAAAGGCCAAGTTTTGTTTCTTTTTTTTTTAAAAACCACAAAGGATGGTACTTATATTAAATGAAATGTGTCCATTGGGCTGATGGCTGCTTTTAGTTGAAAGTAAGAATGCTTTAAAAAATAGATCGTTTATTATTATCATCAATTTACAAACTACAAAATGAGCAAACAGAAGAAAAATCTAAATCAAATCAATATTTGGTGTGACTACCCTTTGGCTTCAAACCAGCATCAATTCTTACACTTTCAAAGTCAGGGATTTTTTAGGATTAGTCAGGTATATGATTAAGCAGTTATATCAAGCAGGTGCTAAAATTATCATCAATTTCATATGTGGGTTGAAACACCGCTATTAACTGAAACAGAAACAGCTGTGTAGGCAGCTTAAAACTGGGTGAGGAACAGCCAAACTCTGCTACTAAAAGGTGAGGCTGTGGAAGACAGTTTCATGTCACAGGTCATACACCATGGCAAGACTGAGGAAAGCAACAAGACACAAGGGGGTTATACTTCATCAGCAAGGTCTTTCCCAGGCAAAGATTTCAAAGCAGACTGGGGTTTCAAGATTTGCTGTTCAAGCTCTTTTGAAGAAGCACAAAAAACAGGCAACAATGAGGACTCCAGACACAGTGGCCGGCCAAGTAAACAATGCAGCATATGAAAGACATATTCTTACTTCCCTTCGACATCGGAAGGTGTACAGCAGTGCCATCAGCACAGAACTGGAGGAAACCAGTGGGACCCAGGTAAACCCATCTACTGTCTGGAGAAGTTTGACCATAGCTGGTCTTCATGGAAGAATTGCGGCCAAAAAGCTATACCTCCAACATAGAAACAAGGCCAAGTGACTATGCACGGAAACATAGGAACTGGGGTGCAGAAAAATGCCAGCAGGTGCTCTGGACTGACGAGTCAAAATTTGAAATACTTGACTGTAGCAGGAGGCAGTTTGTTGGCGAAGGGCTGGAGAGCGGGACAATAATGAGTGTCTGCAGACTACTGTGAAGCATGCTAAAGGTTTCTTGCAAGTTTGGGACTGCATTTATGCAAATGGTTTGGAGATTTGGTCAGGATCAATGGTGTCCTCAATGCTGAGAAATACAGGAAGATACTTATCCATCATGCCATACTATCAGGGAGGCGTGCGATTGGCCCCCATATTTACTCTGCAATAGGACAATGACCCCAAACATACAGCCAATGTCACTAAGAACTATCTTCAGTGTAAACAACAACAAGGAGTCCTGGAAGTGAGTGTTTGGCCCCCACAGAGCCCCGATCTCAACATCATGGATTCGGTCTGGGAAAACATGAAGAGACAGAAGGATTTGAGGCAGGGGACACCCACAGAAGATCTATGCTTAATTCTCCAAGATGTTTGGAACAACCTACCTGCCTACCAAAGTTCCTTCAAAAACGGTTTGCAAGTGTACCTAGAAGAATTGATGCGGTTTTGAAGCCAAAGGGCGGTCACACCAAATATTGATTTAGATTTCTCTTCTGTTCATTCACTTTATTTTTTATCAATTCACAAAATGAAAACTATTAACACTTCTATTTCTGAAAGCATTCTTAAAATGGTTGTAAACCCACATATGCAACTTGCACCTACAGGTAAGCCTAGATTAAGGCTTACCTGTAGGTGCAAGAAATATCTCCTAAACCTACACGGTTTAGGAGATATTTGCAAAAAATGACATGCATTGGTGTCTACGGCGCATTCACAGGGTTAATGCCATTCACAAATCCGGCTTAGCCGGTATTGACGGCTCCCGCGCATGCGCGGAGTGACATCTTCGCCGCTCCGGCCAATCACCGCGCCGGAGCGGCGATAGCCAGAAGTAACCTTCCGGCTATCGCCGCAGCGATGGCTGCGGCTGGAGAGGCAGACGAGGGCGCATTCGGGGGCCCCGATCTAAGGTAAGTGATGCATAATGGAGCTAGTATGCTAGTCATACTAGCTTATTATGGCTTTGTCTTGCAGGTGGATTTAAAAAAAAAAAAGTTTCCAGGGTTTACAACCACTTTAATTTACAGCATTTTTTCACACCTGCCTAAAACGTTTGCACGGTAGTGTACATTGTCGTTTGTTCTAAAAGTGAGATTTACAAAAGCACCGCTCTGCTTTACAAATGATGCCCAATTGATTGTAAAGGCATATTCCATACTCTGAAAAAATTATCAAATGCAAACAATGATAAAATAAAAAATAAAAAAATGCGCATTTATTACATTTTTTACATTCAAACCAGCAAAGCACTGCAACCTTGATCAGTGTGTCACGGGTGCAATACACAGGCTCTTGCATGTTTTACCCTTAGCCCCAAAGCCGTTTGGAGGTACAAACCTTCAGGTATTTGGTTGGGGGAATGAACTAGTGACTTCACCACCATACTGCTGGCACGATCTGCACACAGCTGCAACAACAATACCTACAGTAAGAAGCACCCCACAATTTATGTAAGGGGGGTGTTGCTGGTTTATGGGGATAGGGAATGCAGCCACGTTTAATGTTAGATTCTAATTGGGACCCTTTCATATGGACGTGTCTGTGTACGGGGTCCGCTTTGCTCAGCAGGGATCGCTCCGTTGATCACCGCTGAGCAGGCAGATGACAGGTCTGTCTTCGCACACTGTGCAGGGACCGACCTGTCAGAGCGCCGCTCTCCTCTATGGGGGATTGGATGAAGACGGACCGTAGAGTCAGTTTTCATCCGATCCGCCAGACTGATGGAAAATAGGGTCAGACTTCAGCGGATTGGATGTCAGCGGACATGTTACAGATGACATCCGTCGCTCTATAGACCTGTATGGAGCGTCTGTTCAGGTCTGCCTAAAAAAAAAAAAACTGACAGGCGGACCTGAGTGGTCCACCCGTGTGAAAGGGGCCTTATAGGTGCAACATGAAGTCGTCTAAAAAACTGATTGAACAGCGGAAAAAAAGTGCTGGAAGGAGTAGGAAACAGGTCACATGACTAACAGAGCTGTGGAGCTCTGATGTCATCGCCCTGTCTCTCTACCTCATCCAATCAGAAAGCACTTTGCATTCATTGAAAAACGACAAAAAGGTCTCTGAATGGCACCCATACAGAGCGGCCAACCTCCTGTGTTCACAATGCAGCAGTGCTGACGCTCGGCACAGAACCCAGAAGCCAGGTCACTAGAGTAGTGGTGTCTGCTGCAGCGATTTCAGGTTATAGAGCAGGGGTCTCCAAATTGTTCAAGCAATGGGCCAGTTTACAGTGCTTCAGACTTTAGGGGGGCCGGATTGTGGCCAGTGGGGGTAGAAAATGCCCTGGGCCCAGCATCAGTGAGAATAAACACGGCCTTAGTGTTGGTGGTTAGTAGGAGGGGAAGTAGTGCCCCATCATTGGTATTAGTGGAAGAAATATTGGCCCATTGTTGTTGTCAGTGGGAGGAATAGCAATAGGTCCCAAGGGCAGGATAAAGGCAAGCAAAGGGCCACATCCTGCCCTTGGGCCGCAGTTTGGAGACCCCTGTTTTAGAGGTATCCAAAAAGGTAGAGTTTATGCATAATTACATTGGTCCATGCAAAATGCCATACCTGGAATTCTTCTTTAAAGTGGTTGTAAACAAAGCATATTCCTCTATAGTGTGTACTTGTCTCAGTCTAGAGCACCAAGTGTCATTTCTGTCTGCCATTTCCTTCCTCTGCTGAGTCAGCATGAGTTTTCCTGACACCAAGAGAAAAATGGTGACTGGGTATTTGTAAGGGTTTACAACCACTTTAAAGTGATATTCAAAAGGTTTGTTTTCTTTTTTTTTTTTTACTAAAATAAAGAAAAAAAAATTATTATTATTATTATTATTATTATGTTAACCTTACCAAGGATATTGCACCGAGCAGCCCCTTACCTCCTCTTCTGGGGTCTCCCACCGGAGCTCTCCGCTCCTCTTCTGTGTGTGCCCCTATAGCAAGCTGTGTGCTATGGGGCACATATGTGGTCTATAGACACACACAGCACATGTGGGCATGCCCCCCACTCCCTCCTCACTAGGATTTGATTGACAGCAGCAGGAGCCAATGGCTCACACTACTATTATTCTGTCCTCTGAGTAGGAAGAAAGACCTGCACTGCTACAGGTGAGCACTGTGCAGGAGCGAGAGTTGGCTTAGGCAAGTATTTTGGGGGGGGGGGGGATAAACAGCGAGGTGAAATTTTTTTTTTACCGTCATGCATTAAGGTTAAAAAAAAAAAAAAAAAAAAAAAACCAACTCTTTTCATCCATGGACAATCATTGACATATGGGTTATGTTCCTGTTTATAGGAGAGGACTAGGCAGAACATGTTAAAAGTTTAAACACAGGTTACATTAATCAGAGTTGAACAGCCCCGCCCAGGGGGGCGGTCCCTCCAGACATAACCCTCCGCCCTGCAGTCAGCAGCTCAGTTTTTTTCATATTTTTTTTGTGATATCTAATCAACTGCCGGCTGGGCGACAGGCTGGATATTATAGATCCTTGTAGTCTTCCCAGTTCCGGCCATCGAGCGTGCCAGTCCTTAGCTTCGCGCTGGTTCTGCCACTACGTGCCCCATGACTCCAGGGGTGGCCGGTGAGCACATTCTCTGGGGTCCACATATGACTGGGCTGATTGTTGTCTTACTCACAGTGGACCGGGCCGACAGCTACTCCAACTCGGTTGTAGGCCTGTCAGAAACGCACCAGCGAGTCCTCACGGGACAGGTAAGTACTATTCCTCCTGCCTCGGCAGGTGGGAACAGCTGGGCGTTTCAGGGACTTGGGGTTCTCCTGTCCTCCCTTTCCCTGCTCTCTGTCACATTCCCCCTTCTGCTCTAGCAGGGCGTGCTGCGACCGGGGCGTACCTGTGGGAGGGCTCCGGATCCCAGTGGGGGACTGTGGGGTGCCTGGGCTCGCTTGTCTGTGAGGGGTGCTCTGTTCTGGAGAAGTCCCTGTGTTCGGCCTTCTCGTCCACATCGCATTGCTCGGATGCCATTTTCTTGTACGCCTGCCGTTTTATATGTAATTTCCCATTGGCGGCCATTTTTCCGTGGCCGCGCTGTGGTGCAGGTTGTTATTGCGGGCGGCCATTTTCTTGTGGTCGCGCCCTTTTCTTGCTGGCGGTCATTTTGGATGGGGTTTTGGCCTCTAGTGCTGGCTTCATGTAAAGCGCGCAGCACAATTCTCCTCAGTTTTCTCCTCACACACGCTGTGTACAAACGGAGGCGGGCAGCGGCGCTGAGCGGTCTTCTGCTGGGTGGTGAGTTCCCTGGTTAACACCCCCCCCCCCCCCCGGTCAGTGCAGCAAGGAGGGTGGACTTCTTTTCAGTTTTTATCGGAGTCCCTGAGAGCCATCAGTAATGGAGTCAGTGTCCCCTTCTTCCCCAAACATGCCAGAGGCGGCAGCCGGTGCCCCTGCGGCGACCATGGACACTTTGTCGGCAGTCCTAGAATCATTTGTTGCCAGGGTGGAAGCGGCGTGCGAGCGCAAGGGGGGTGCTCTGACTCAGACCCGAGCCTAGCTGCGGCACAGGACCCCAGTTCTGTGTTATCAGAGGATGCGGACCAGGACCTTCCTTGTGAGGAGGACCCTTCATCCGGGTCAGCGCATGACAGGGCACTTGTGGGTGCGCTTATCAATGCTGCAATGCTGTGAGGGACTCCCTTATGCTGGAAGGTGCAGCTGAGGCGCCCACGGAGGGGTCAGTCTTTTGGGTCTCACAAATCAACCCGTTCTGTGAAGGAGTTTCCCTAGGTGTCCTTCTTTGATAAATTCATAGATAAAGGAATGGGAAAAGCCGCAGAAGTCCTTTGTGGTCCCTCAGCGCCAGTCAGGTATCCTTTTGAGGAGAGCCTTTTAAAAACATAAAAATAAAAAGAAGGGGCTTCTCCTCCGGTTGTTGACCCCCCCGGTCGCTCGGTTAAATAAAGTAACCACTTTCCCTGTAGAGGGGACCCCTGCATTTAAGGACCATACTGATAGGAGGTCCGAGGCGCTGAGCAGGTCTATGTTCACCTTGCTGGGGTCTGCGTTGCAGCCTATTGTGTCTGCTACCTTGGTGTCTCAGACGCTCACTGACTGGGCAAAGATTTTGCACCAGACTATGGAGGAACATCAGCTCCCTCTGGAGTGCGCAAGACTGGCCGACCAGTTGGTACAGGGCCTTGTGCATGTCTGACGCCACTCTGGATGCAGCCCCCTTAATATCCAGGGCCTCTGTATCTGCGGTGGTAATGCGCCGCCTAATTTGGCTAAAATGCTGGTCCGCTGACCAGGCTTCTAAGAAAGCCTTGGCAGACTTGCCCTTGCCCTTCAAGGGTGGGAGGCTTTTTGGTACCTCGCTGGATGACATTAAGGATGTCACTGAAGGGCCTTCCTTTCCCGCGCAGAAGCGGTATTTTCGTGAGTCAGGGTCCGCGGGTAGACCTTCCCAAGATGAAAAGGGTTCAGCTGGGGGACAGAAGCGTCCCTGGGTGTGCAAGCCCAACAAGCCTGCCACTGCAGGTACAAGATCGAGTTTCTTTCCTGTCCGCTGAACAGATTCTCTCCCTCAAATCTCCCTCTTCTTCCGGCTCGTCGGTCTGCCCTATTGGGGCAGTGCAAGATTTTCTAGGGGCCGGAGTGATATTACCTGTACCACTGGAAGAGAGGTTTCAGGGTTTTTATTCAAATCTGTTTGTGGTCCCAAAGAAGGACGGAGTCCGTCTGATCCTGGACCTCAAAGCCTTAAATGTCTTGTAAGGGTTCGGAAGTTCTGCATGAAATCCATTTGTTCGGTGCTTGCTGCGCTCCATCCGGGGGACTTTCTGGCATCCCTGGACATCAAGGACGCATACTTGCATGTCCCAATCTGCACAAGACACCAGAGGTTTCTGCGCTTTGCAATCGGCGAAGACCACTATCAGTTTGTGGCTCTTCCCTTTGGCCTAGCGTCAGCACCAAGGGTTTTCACCAAGGTGCTCGCCTCGATTCTGGCTTTGCTGAGACAGCGAGGCATTGCTATTGTGGGCTACTTAGACAATCTTCTAAGAGCAGCTTCTGGCTCAGAATCAGAGGAAGATGTGGCTATTGCCAGTCAGACCCAAGAATTCGGTGTTTGGAGTACCTAGGGTGGATTCTGGACTCCAAGGAAGCAAGAGTTTTCCTTCCTTTGGAAAAATTGCAGACTCTCCAGTCTGCTGTGAGGTTGTTGACATCCCGCAAATGGTCCTCTCTCAGCTTTTGCATGCGGGTTCTGGGTCTCATGGTAGCCTCCTTCGAGGCAGTACCGTATGCCCAATTCCGCACTCGAGTCTTGCAGAAGGAGATTCTGTCCAAATGGTACAAATCTCCATTGTCTCTGGATCATCAGATTCAGGTCAGTCGCCTGGTCAGGGCTTCTGAGTTGGTGGCTAAGACCCCCAGCCCTTCAGTCCGGGAAGTCTTTCCTTCCCTTCCATTGGACTGTGATTACGACCGATGGACGCCAGCCTCACAGGTTGGCGGGTGGGAGTCCTGTCGGCCCAGGGTTGCTGGACTCCGGACGAATCCCGTCTGTCGATCAATGTCCTAGAACGTCGGGCGATCAGACTCTCTCCTCGTGGTCGAGAAGACTACAGGGACGCCCAATCAGGATTCAGTCAGACAACATCACGGCGGTGGCCTATGTCAACCATCGGGGGGGGGGACAAGGAGCTTGGCTACGGCGTCCGAGGTCGCTCACATCCTGCGGTGGGGGGAAAGAATGGGCCAGCTCTGTCGGCCGTCTACATTCTAGGCGTAGAAAACTGGCAGGCGGACTGAGTCGCCAGATGCTAGACCAGGGGGAATGGTCCTTGCACCTGGAGGTGTTTCAACTCCTTTGCCGGAGGTGGAGCACGCCGGACATGGATCTCCTGGCCTCCACCTCAAATCGCAAGGTGTCGAGATTCGTGGCCAGGTCCAGAGATCCCTGGGCAGACGCGCCAGTGGCCCCAGAATCGGCTAATATATGCCTATCCCCCACTGAAGTTGCTTCCTCGTCTCCTCCGCAGAGTGGAGACCGAGGGGATCCCAGTGATTCTAATCGCTCCAGATTGGCCCCGGCGTCCTTGGTATGCCGACCTCGTGCACCTGGTGGCGGACGTACCATGGCGGTTGCCAAGGCGGGGTCCCATACTTCATCCTGCTTTACAGTCGCTGGCTTTAACTGCATGGCTATTGAAAGCCAGGTACTAAGGGACCGAGGTCTTTCAGATTCGGTAATTTGAACCATGTTGAAGGCACGAAAATCTTCTTCCAGGAAGATCTACAATTGTACTTGGAACACCTACATCTCTATGTGTAAAGAGATGGAGTGGCGTCCACGGGCATATTCGGTTTCCAGGATCCTGCTGTTTTTACAGCGTGGAGTGTATCAGAAACTTGCCTTAAGCAGCATTAAAGGTCAGATTTCAGCCTTGGCTGTTTTCTTTCAACGACCTTTGGCTTCCTATTCCCTGGTGGGTACTTTTGTGCAGGGGGTTCGACATGTGGCTCCCGCAATTAGACCACCTCTTCCTCCATGGGATTTAAATCTGGTGCTCTCGGTTCTTCAGAAACCTCCTTTTGAGAACATCAGAGAGATTCCTCTCTTGACACCATCTCAAAAGGTGGCCTTTCTAGAGGCTATTACATCTGTCAGAAGGGTTTCTGAATTGGCAGCCTTGTCTTGCAAGTCACCATACTTGGTCCTACATAAGGATAAGGTGGTGCTACGCCCGCAGCCCTCTTTCCTTCCAAAGGTAGTTTCGGCCTTTCACCTAAATGAGGACATTCTGCTACCGTCCTTGGCCGGTTCACACTTTCTCAAAGTTTTACAAGGTTGATGTGAGTGCATCTTCGGATGCTTCCTTCGGCCGCAGGCGGCTGTTTGGGGTGAAGTTAGTTGTTTTTGATGCTGTTCCCACCCCTCGTTTTTTTTTTACACTGCTTAGGGACGTCCCATATGTCAATGATTGAGAAGGCCGTGTCCGTCCATGGACGAAAAGAGAAAAATAGGATTTTTTGTACTCACCGTAAAATCCTTTTCTCTGTATATATGTACATTCTCTGTAGTCTACATTTTAATATCATTTTTATTCAGTGCGTAATAAAAGACTTTCTACTATGGTGCAACCGAGGGGCAGAGTAGTGACCATTTCTGCCCATTACAAGGCAGAGTGACATACCTCAGCAGGGTGCTTGTACCATCACTGTGTCGCTCCAGAACCTTATCAAGAATGTCACCTATAAAGAGAAACATGATAAACGGATGGCTCTGGCATTTTACGCCCTATGCAATGCCACAAACACTGCATGTTCTCTACTTACCATGTACGGCCCCTGCGCCACCCCCGGTCAGCATATTTTTCAGGTGACACCTCAGAGACTCCATCTGGGAGATGTAGGACGAGGCTTCCTATAAAAATGAAATGAATACCTTTTAAAACAATGTACCAACCTAATAACATTTGCCAAGTCTAAGGGCTTGTTTACATGTGCATTGTTCTCTTAAGAGTGATCCGCGTACAGGCAAGTATTCTGCTCTGGTAGGGCGTTTGGGTTTTACCGCTTCTCTTGTAAGGCACTTTTTTAGGATTTTTTGCTACTCCAACGGGGTAACTTCAAGCCCAACTGCCTTCCCATTGGACTACAATACTAGGTCTTACCTTTCGTCCAGATGTCTCTACACCTTCCTGCAGCCTGCGGTACATTTCATCAGCGAGTTCGTCCACCTCAGAGGTCATGGTAGAACCTCCACCCGACTTCTGCTCTGTTGCATTGGGGTGGTTGGGTTCCATGTCCTCTTCATCAATCTCTTGGCTGCGTCTCAGGGAGGCGTAGAGTTGAGCGGTGACTTCAGATGAAGCTGCACGTCGGATGGCGGAAGGAGAGAAGAGGGCCGGTGGAGGTGAGGTGGGGTTGGTGATGGACCGGTGAGGGGATGGAGGAGAGGACAGAGGAAGAGGCTCTATACCGCTGAGAAGAGAAGCCTCTCGCAGTGTGAAGGCATGAGGGAGAGCCATGAAACACAAAGAGTCGAAGCTGGAAAAACAAGAGAAGAAATTTTACTACCGGTACTTTGATGTTCACTATTACATCACATAAACAGTTAAAGCTTATTTCCATGCCTTGATATAAAAAAAAAGGCACACATTATTACAACCCTAGATTAATAAATAATATTTTTTTTAAATGTATCTAGTGTCAGTATCTACCTCCCCCCCTCATTGGGATGCCGATTATATATTTTTTAAATAAAACCTTTTCACCATGTCATCACTGGAACCCTGCTCTATGCAGTATAGGAGGTTTCTGGCTGGTTGTAGGGGTCAGCTTCCCTGCCTCAGTACTTGTCTTAAGAGCCCTCAAACTTGATGCAAGCAGTGGGCTGACTCTTGGAAGGAATTTTGCAAATGTCAAAATGCCCTTATTGGTGGATGTCAATCTGAAGGAGTGGGAGTTCCACTACATGCAGACCACCCTAGGCAACGCCCATATGTGATGCCGAGCCTGAAATCCAATGAATGAAAGGGATAGTCAAGCTGAGGAGGAAAGAGCTAGATCAGGGGCTGGCAAACCATCGATTATGGTCTACCAGTCGACCACGGGCAGGTGACAGGTAGACCGCAAAACAGGTCCCTTCGCCACCGACCTCCAGCCTCCTCTCCCGCTGTCATCCGTGCACAGCAGAGAGCGGGAGGCAGCATAGCTCAGAATGGAGGGTGGGAGGAGCTGGCCAAATTTACTTTTCAAGTTAACCGGCAGGCAATTGGATACTAGGACACGGGGCCGTCCTAAGCAGCCAATCACCAGCATGTGAATATGAAAAGTCACTCTGGCAGCTCCCGCCCTCCGTCCAGAACTGTGTTGCCTTCCACTCTCTTCTATGTGTACACAGGTAGGATACTGTTTAGGTGTGGGGGGTAATATTGAGGGAGGGGGGGCAGAGGACATGTGTGTGTAGGTCGGTAGAGGACACAGTTATGGGAGGGAAGGGGGGGGGGGGAGCAGTGTGTGTGCGTGGTTGGGGGGATGTGAATGTCGGTAGAGGACACCCCATAGCAGTGCCCTCTACCGCATTTCGCATCACCCCCCACCCGCAGTAGTGTCCTCTTCCACCCCATAGCAATGCCCCTTTTTCCTCATAGCAGTGACCTCTGACCCCCCCCCTTTCCCCCTAGCAGTGTCCTTTGCCCCCTCCCAGGGAGGGGCCAGGGCGGGGTGATAAAATCCAAATCCCAGAATCTTTCTGGGAATTCAGATTTTTAAAATACCAGTCTTCTGACCATCCCCTTTATTTTCCTCCTGTAGCAGCTGAAAGCCAGCTTCTCTTCCTCTCCCTCTCATTAGCGTACAGCTGCCATAGGAGGAAAGTATTCCGTGGTGTTATCCACTTGGTGTCCACTTAGATTCCATTCAGACCTTGGTGACTTGGTACGTTGTGTTAAGGCAGCCCATTCAAATGGATGGGCCGACAATGAACCAAAACATACCACAATGCAGGGGAATGCGTTACTATGCATTAGAGTTGCTAACGCATGTAATGTGCTTGGTGTACCACAGCAAAGAAAGAAAGTGTGTTTTGACCTTCAGAAGTGTCTGTTTTTAAAAGCTTTGGCTTCCTAAATTGGAGTACAAAATCAAACAGAGTAAAACTTCTATTCAAGCCATCTTCTGTAAACTACCAATTCCCAGCCTTCCGTGTAATGGAGATAGAGAGGAAGACATGGTTGTAGTACAAAACAGGACATGCAGCCTTGTGACAATGCTACTCCTTCCGTAGATAGAGTGGAGGAGTAAAATTAGCGGCTTTTTCAGATTTACTGCTTACAAAAAGGTGCAAAATCACATGGCAGCGGTGGGATTTGAACCCACGCCTCCAGAGAGACTGGAGCCTAAATCCAGCGCCTTAGACCGCTCGGCCACGCTACCACCCAATAACTTTTTCTCTGTGGTGGAGATGAGGATCTAGGTTACTCAAGCACGGTTCTGGAGAAAAATCTTGTGAGAATGGGGTTCTCAGGATATCGAAAGCTGTAAAGTAAGTCTTTTCTCTTCGAACATTTTTTTTAAAGGCCAAGTATACTTGCCCTTTTTGCCCCCTTTTCCACCCAGGTACACCTATTGTTTCCTTTGCCCCCCCATGAGTCCTGGGTACTTCCTTTGCCCCCCCCATGAGTCCTGGGTACTTCCTTTGCCCCCCCCATGAGTCCTGGGTACTTCCTTTGCCCCCCCCCCCCGAGTCCTGGGTACTTCCTTTGCCCCCCCCCCCCCCCGAGTCCTGGGTACTTCCTTTGGCCCCCCCATGAGTCCTGGGTACTTCCTTTGGCCCCCCCATGAGTCCTGGGTACTTCCTTTGGCCCCCCCATGAGTCCTGGGTACTTCCTTTGGCCCCCCATGAGTCCTGGGTACTTCCTTTGCCCCCCCATGAGTCCTGGGTACTTCCTTTGGCCCCCCCCATGAGTCCTGGGTACTTCCTTTGGCCCCCCCCATGAGTCCTGGGTACTTCCTTTGGCCCCCCCATGAGTCCTGGGTACTTCCTTTGGCCCCCCCCATGAGTCCTGGGTACTTCCTTTGGCCCCCCCCCATGAGTCCTGGGTACTTCCTTTGGCCCCCCCCATGAGTCCTGGGTACTTCCTTTGGCCCCCCCCCCTTTGCTCCAGTGAGTTCTGGGTATTTACATTAGGCTTTCTTTGGCTCCCATTAGTCCTGGTCATTTCCTTTGGTTATTTTTGCTGTTGACACAAAGTTGTGCAATAGAGTTGATATCTCTGGAGGGGTCTGTTACATGGAAAACTTGTCAAAGCAGTTCAGCATTTCTAAATGTAAAATAATGCACCTATGGAAAAATAATCTCTCCATAGAGTACAATATTGTGGGTATAGTGTTGGCCAAAAACTTACAAAGCAAAATAAAAAATAAAAAAAAAAAAAAAAATGGACTTGAGGGCACAGTACTTGTTTCAGATAATTGCAAAGATCTAGATCTTTAGATATCACTAGAGGAGTCACCAGCAGGAGGAAGGAGGTCTCGATTCATAATATATACATACACACACGCGAACTTTGGTTTACGTGTAACGCGGTTAACGAGCGTTTTGAATACAAACTGTACATATTTCAGTTCCTGTAGTCTCTCCTGATATGTTTTACTCCTCAAACCTTTCACCATTTTTGCTACCCGTCTCTGGACTTGTTCTATCTTATCAATATCTTTCTGTAAGTGAGGTGTCTAGAACTAGACACGGTATTCTAAAGGAGGTTGCACTAAAGAGATAGATAAGATAATATATTTTATTTATATACCTGTATACAGTGAAAAGCGAGTTTCCCCATAGAAGGCAATGGAAACGAAGATAATTTGTTCTGCATTGACTTCTATGGCATGCAATACCACATGTGGCCAGATGTGGGGGGCGCCAGAGAGCCTCGGAAATACTCGGCCAGCTCATCTGATGTCGGAAAGGTTCGGAAACAGTATTTCCTCAAACTAGGAACATTAAAAACTAATCTTAGAAAGTATTATTTTAATAAAAGTAGTTGATGTTAGGAATAGACTTCCAATAGTGGTGGTGAGTCAGTCATGTATTAGGTGAATTTATAGATCTATACTGAGCAAAAAATTGGGCAGATTGGATGAACCACTTATTCATACAAGACCACCGAATGCTACACCCTAAAGCAAATAGGGAAGCCCTGCAAGCACCCCACAATTGCATGCAATGCAAGTGGTTGTGGTGGGTTTGTCGGAAACCAAAAAAATGGGGTTAAAACAGGTGGCTAGGAGTCATCACATCACCTCCTCACTGCCTGTCAGTAGCCTCTGAGGCCTGATTCACACTTATGCAGTTTGCATATTGCAGGTGCATTTTGTGTTATTCAATACACGCTTTTGACCCATTGAAGTCTATGGAACCAAAAAAAAAAGTTTCCATAAAATGCAGAATTGAACTACATCCATACGAAACCATTTTAACCACTTAAGCCCCGAACCATTTGGTAGCTAAAGGACCAGAGGTGAATTCAGAATTTTGCACTGTGCTGCTTTAACTGTAAATTGTGCGGACATGCAATGTTGTACCCAAACGAAATTTGCGTCCTTTTCTTCCCACAAATAGAGCTTTCTTTTAATGGTATTTGATTGCCTCTGCGATTTTTATTTTTTTGCGATATAAATGGAAATAGACCGAAAATTTAGAAAAAAAAAAAAAAAAAAAAAAAAAAAAAAAAAAAAAAAGATATTTCTACTTTTTGTTATAAGAAAAATCGAATAAACTAAATTTTAGTCATACATTTAGGCCAAAATGTATTCAGCCACATGTCTTTAGTAAAAAAAAAAAAAAAAAAAAATGTCAATAAGCATATATTTATTGGTTTGCGCAAAAGTTATAGCGTTTACAAACTAGGGTACATTTTCTGGAATTTACACAGCTTTTAATTTATGACTGCCTATCTCATTTCTTGAGGTGCTAAAATGACAGGGCAGTACAAAACCGCCCCAAATGACCCCATTTTGGAAAGTAGACATCCCAAGGAAATTGCTGAGAGGCATGTTGAGCCAATTGAATATTTTTTTTTTTGTCTCAAGTGATTGAATAATGACAAAAAAAAATAAAAAATTACAAAAAGTTGTCACTAAATGATATATTGCTCACACATGCCATGGTTATATGTGGAATCGCACCCCAAAATACATTTTGCTGCTTCTCCTGAGTACGGGGATACCACATGTGTGGGACTTTTTGGGAGCCTAGCTGCGTACGGGACCCCGAAAACCAAGCACCGGCTTCAGGATTTCTAAGGGCACAAATTTTTGATTTCACTCCTCACTACCTATCACAGTTTTGAAGGCCATAAAATGCCAAAATAGCACAAAACACCCCCAAATGACCCCATTTTAGAAAGTAGACACCCCAATGAAATTGCTGAGAGGCCTGTTGAGCCCATTGAATATTTTTTTTTTTGTCTCAAGTGATTGAATAATGACAAAAAAAAATAAAAAATTACAAAAAGTTGTCACTAAATGATATATTGCTCACACATGCCATGGTTATATGTGGAATCGCACCCCAAAATACATTTTGCTGCTTCTCCTGAGTACGGGGATACCACATGTGTGGGACTTTTTGGGAGCCTAGCTGCGTACGGGACCCCGAAAACCAATCACCGCCTTCAGGATTTCTAAGGGCGCAAATTTTTGATTTCACTCCTCACTACCTATCACAGTTTCAAAGGCCATAAAATGCCAAAATAGCACAAAACCCCCCCAAATGACCCCATTTTGGAAAGTAGACACCCCAAGCTATTTGCTGAGAGGCATGGTGAGTATTTTACAGCTCTCATTTGTTTTTGAAAATGAAGAAAGAAAAAATATATATTTTTTTTTTCAATTTTCAAAACTGTGTGACAAAAAGCGAGATCTGCAAAATACTCACCATACCTCTCAGCAAATAGCTTGGGGTGTCTACTTTCCAAAATGGGGTCATTTGGGGGGTTTTGTGCCATCTGGGCATTCCATGGCCTCCGAAACTGTGATAGGCATGAGAAGTGAAATCCAAAAATTTACACCCTTAGAAAGCCTGAAGGCGGTGCTTGGTTTTGGGGTCCCATACGCGGCTAGGCTCCCAAAAAGTCTCACACATTTGGTATCCCCGTACTCAGGAGAAGCAACAGAATGTATTTTGGGGTGTAATTCCACATATGCCCATGGCATGTTTGAGCAATATATCATTTAGTGACAACTTTGTGCAAAAAAAAATAAATAAATTTTTCCCGCAACTTGTGTCAACATATAAAATATTCCATGGACTCGACATGCCTCTCAGTATATAGCTTGGGGTGTCTACTTTCCAAAATGGGGTCATTTGGGGGGTTTTGAACTGTTCTGGCATTTTATACACAACATTAGGAAGCTTACATCCACTCTTCTAACCACTTGAAGACAAAGCCCTTTCTGACACTTTTTGTTTACATGAAAACACATTTTTTTTTGCAAGAAAATTATGTTGAACCCCCAAACATTATATATATATATATATATATATATATTTTTTTTTTTAAAGCAAAGGCCCTACAGATTAAAATGGGGGGTGTTGCATTTTTTTTTTCTACACAGTATTTGCGCAGCGATTTTTCAAACGCATTTTTTGGGGAAAAAATACACTTTTTTAAATTTTAATGCACTAAAACACACTATATTGCCCAAATGTTTGATGAAATAAAAAAGATGATCTTAGGCCGAGTACATAGATACCAAACATGACATGCTTTAAAATTTCGCACAAACGCGCATTGGCGACAAACTGCATACATTTTTAAAAGCCTTTAAAAGCCTTTACAGGTTACCACGTTAGATTTACAGAGGAGGTCTACTGCTAAAATTACTGCCCTCGATTTGACCTTCGCGGTGATACCTCACATGCATGGTGCAATTGCTATTTACATATGACGCCAGACCGACGCTTGCGTTCGCCATTGGGCAAGAGCAGGGCAGGACAGGGGTGTTTTTTTTTTTTATTATTATTAATTTTGCTTTTTTATTTTATTTTTAAATTGTTCCTTCCATATTTATTTATTTTTATCATTTTTATTGTTATCTCAGGGAATGTAAATATCCCCTATGATAGCAATAGGTAGTGACAGGTACTCTTTTTTTGAAAAAACTGGGGTCTTCTAGACCCTAGATCTTTCCTCTGCCCTCAAAGCATCTGACCACACCAAGATCGGTGTGATAAAATGCTTTCCCAATTTCCCAATGGCGCTTTTTATATCCGGGGGGGGGGGGGGAAACATTCCCTCCCACTGCTTGTAAAACCAGTCCAGATGCTAATTAGCCACTAGGATTGCTTTTACATGAAAGCCGGCCGCTGGCTGAAAAGAATGATACCAAGATGATACCTAAACCCGCAGGCATCATTCTGGTATAAACATTCAAAGTCCAGCAACATACCAGTACGTTGCTGGTCCTTGTTGGACATGTATTGTAATCTTTTTTATTTTCATGCAGCCAGTTGGCTGAACGAAAAAAAGAGATTGATCGGGTGGGTATGCCCACCATTAGAATACCGCCCTTCATCCACCCACTTCTAATGAGGGGCATACATGTACCATTTATACAGGTCCTTCTCAAAAAATTAGCATATTGTGATAAAGTTCATTATTTTCTGTAATGTACTGATAAACATTAGACTTTCATATATTTTAGATTCATTACACACAACTGAAGTAGTTCAAGCCTTTTCTTGTTTTAATATTGATGATTTTGGCATACAGCTCATGACAACCCAAAATTCCTATCTCAAAAAATTAGCATATCATGAAAAGGTTCTCTAAACGAGCTATTAACCTAATCATCTGAATCAACTAATTAACTCTAAACACCTGCAAAAGATTCCTGAGGCTTTTAAAAACTCCCAGCCTGGTTCATTACTCAAAACCGCAATCATGGGTAAGACTGCCGACCTGACTGCTGTCCAGAAGGCCATCATTGACACCCTCAAGCAAGAGGGTACGACACAGAAAGAAATTTCTGAACGAATAGGCTGTTCATAGAGTTCTGTATCAAGGCACCTCAGTGGGAAGTCTGTGGGAAGGAAAAAGTGTGGCAGAAAACGCTGCACAACGAGAAGAGGTGACCGGACCCTGAAGAAGATTGTGGAGAAGGACCGATTCCAGACCTTGGAGGACCTGCGGAAGCAGTGGACTGAGTCTGGAGTAGAAACATCCAGAGCCACCGTGAACAGGCGTGTGCAGGAAATGGGCTACAGGTGCCGCATTCCCCAGGTCAAGCCACTTTTGAACCAGAAACAGCGGCAGAAGCGCCTGACCTGGGCTACAGAGAAGCAGCACTGGACTGTTGCTCAGTGGTCCAAAGTACTTTTTTCGGATGAAAGCAAATTTTGCATGTCATTCGGAAATCAAGGTGCCAGAGTCTGGAGGAAGACTGGGGAGAGGGAAATGCCAAAATGCCTGAAGTCCAGTGTCAAGTACCCACAGTCAGTGATGGTCTGGGGTGCCATGTCAGCTGCTGGTGTTGGTCCACTGTGTTTTATCAAGGGCAGGGTCAATGCAGCTAGCTATCAGGAGATTTTGGAGCACTTCATGCTTCCATCTGCTGAAAAGCTTTATGGAGATGAAGATTTCATTTTTCAGCACGACCTGGCACCTGCTCACAATGCCAAAACCACTGGTAAATGGTTTACTGACCATGGTATTACTGTGCTCAATTGGCCTGCCAACTCTCCTGACCTGAACCCCATAGAGAATCTGTGGGATATTGGGAAGAGAAAGTTGAGAGACGCAAGACCCAACACTCTGGATGAGCTTAAGGCCGCTATCGAAGCATCCTGGGCCTCCATAACACCTCAGCAGTGCCACAGGCTGGTTGCCTCCATGCCACGCCGCATTGAAGCAGTCATTTCTGCAAAAGGATTCCCGACCAAGTATTGAGTGCATAACTGAACATAATTATTTGAAGGTTGACTTTTTTTGTATTAAAAACACTTTTCCTTTTATTGGTCGGATGAAATATGCTAATTTTTTGAGATAGGATTTTTGGGTTTTCATGAGCTGTATGCCAAAATCATCAATAATAAAACAAGAAAAGGCTTGAACTACTTCAGTTGTGTGTAATGAATCTAAAAAATATGAAAGTCTAATGTTTATCAGTACATTACAGAAAATAATGAACTTTATCACAATATGCTAATTTTTTGAGAAGGACCTGTATATGCCGAAGCATGGGGGCATCCTCCCGCAAAAAAGTTATGCCGCACACACATGGTCGGACTTTTCCACGGGCAAGCCTCCGTCTGAATTTCGGCCGTATGTACGCGGCATTAGGAGCAAAATCGCTCCTCCGCCCCTGCTGCCCCCATGCTTCGGCATATATGCTTTTTTTTTTAACTGTGGTGGTGAAATCACCTCCTACAGCACTGGAGTCGCAGGGATCAGGCCTGTCTCTGCGAACGCTGCAGTTATGTGTGTTGTGTTTTGTAAGTGACAGTGATCGATCGATACTGCACTTGGGTGGCCAGGGCTGGACCGAGGGGCAAAACGCAGGTGCTAGCAGGTATCTGGGCTGATCCCGCTAACACTGCGTTTTTGGGAACCCTAAACTGCTGGGGACGCTAGTATAGATCTGATCAGATCAGATATTGATCTGTTCAGATACTATACCACTAAGGGGGGTGTATGCTTCACGCGTGGGTGTTAGCGTTACTGGCACTAACCTGACGCTGCCTGGGGTGTGACTCAGACCCTCTCTGACGCTAAAACCTAATTGATATCACCCGCCGGGCGATCAGGGGGTTAAACCTTTATTGGGTTATATATACGGCGGGTGCCCTGACACTATAAAAAGCAAACTAACTAACCATCGTCACCCGTAACACTTATATGGTGATCACTGGTGAAAGGGTTAACTAGGGGCAATTAGGGGGTTAAAACCTTTATTAGATAATATATGGGGGTACCTGACGCTATAAAAACCTGCGGCGAACCTAAAAAAAACTGGCTACCGATCGGCATCACCGACAATAAAACAGCGATCAGAAAAACGATCGCTTAGTGACAGCGGTGCTAGGGGGTAAAAGGGTTACCTGGGGGGGCGATCAAGGGGGTTAAACCTTTATTAGGTAATATATGGGGGTACTCGACGCTCTAAAAACCTGCGGCGAACCTAAAAAAAAAAATACTGGCTACCGATCGACATCACCGATGCTAAGACGGCGATCAGAAAAATGATCGCTTAGCGACAGTGGTGATAGGGGGTGAAAGGGTTATCTGGGGGGCGATCAGGGGGTTAAACCTTTATTAGGGGGGGTTAGGGGGCTACACTGGACCTAAAACTAACTGTAGTGACACTTTTACAGTCACAAATGTCACTGATTGCAGTGATCAGTAAATAAATGGTCACTGCAATCAGTGACACTGACTGGGGGCTGGGGGGTGATCTGGGGGAGCGATTTATGTACCTATGTGTCCTGGTGTCAGTGTAGTGTTTTGTGCACTAACCTGCATCTTCTCCTGTACGGCGCTCGGTATATGTGAGCGCCGCAGGAGAGATGACATCACTTCCTCTGCCTGTGTAAACATTACACAGGCAGGGGAAGCTCTCTCATTCGCTGGGAGCGATCGAGAGGGGGTGGCCGGAATCGAACGGCCGTCCCCTCATGCCGGATCGCTCCCGATCAGTTAACCACCGCTCACTGTAAAGAAGGGGGGGTCCGATAGGACCCCCCCAAACTATACAAAGGCAATCACGTATATATACACACACGTGATTCTGCCTGTCGGTGCCATTCTGCCGACGTATATTTACAGTGGGCGGTCGTTAAGTGGTTAAATAGACTGCAGTGCATTTCTGCAAAACTGAAAACACACAGAAAAATGCATAGGTGTGAACTAGGCCTGAAGCACGATGCAAAACGTGGATCGGGCTTCAAAGTAAAAGGGAGATTTAGATGCATGTCTAAATCTACCCTTAGCGTTTCAAAGAAAAGGCCATATTTGAATGAGGCAAATAAAAAAAAAAAAAAATAGGATTCACCGTAAAATCCTTTTCTCTGTCGTCCATTTAGAGACACAGCTCCCTAATTGACAGTTGGGTTATGTTCCTGTTCTATAGGAGAAGACTAGGCAGAACATGTTAGATATTTAAATACATGTTACTTTAACAGCGTTGAACAGCCCCGTCCAGGGGGCGGTCCCTCCGGACATAACCCTCCACCCTGCAGTCAGCAGCTCAGTTCGAAAAAAGCAGTACAAACCAAAAAAGGGAGGAGGGACGGGTACTGTGTCCGTCGATTGACGACAGAAACGGATTTTACGGTGAGTACAAAAAAAAACAAAAAAAAACACTCCTTAATTCTTCACAGTAGGGACGTCCCCAAGCAGTGTCAAAAAAACGAGGGGTGGGAACAGCAATCAAAAAACTAAATTTCACCCCAAACAAGCAGAGCTCCTCAACGGAGGCGTTGCAACCTCAAACAGCCGCCTGCAAAAAACTTTGCGGCCGAAGCTAGCATCCGAAGATGCACTCACATCAACCTTGTAAAACTTTGAAAAGGTATGCAAGGACGACCATGTCGCCGCCTTACACACTTGTGAGACAGACGCTTGAGGCACCAATAGCCCTGGTCGAATGCGCCGTGACAGGAAAGGGAGGCGCCCCCCCCTTAAGGGTATAGGCCTGGACGATGATCTGCCTGATCCACCGAGAAATGGTGGCCGACGAGACCGTCAGGCCCTTCTGCAGACCAGACACAAACAGTGAGTCAGACCTCCGGAATGGAGCCGTAGCAGACAGGTACACCCGCAAGGCACGTACCACGTCTAAAGAACGCAGCACAACCTCCTTGGAATGCAATGGCCGAGGACACAAGGATGGAAGTACAATGTCCTCATTCAGGTGAAAGGCCGAAACCACCTTCGGAAGGAAGGAAGGCTGCGGGCGTAGCACCGCTTTTGTCCTTATGGAGAACCAAATATGGGGACTTGCAAGACAAGGCTGCTAATTCAGAAACCCTCCTGACGGATGTGATGGCTACTAGGAGGGCCACCTTCTGAGAGAGCGTCAAAAGAGGAATTTCCCTGATGTCCTCAAATGGAGGATTCTGAAGTACAGAGAGCACCAGATTCAAATCCCACAGAGGTAGTGGTGTTTAGACCGGAGGAGCCACATGTTGGACCCCTTGCACAAAAGTACTCACCAATGAATGAGCCGCCAGGGGTCTGAAAGAAAACAGCCAAGGCTGAAATCTGGCCCTTAATGGTGCTTAAGGCAAGTTTCTCATCCATGCCGTAAAAACAGCAGAATCCTTGAAACCGAATATGCCCGTGGATGCCATTCCATCTCCTCACACAGAGATGTAGGCTCTCCACGTGCAATGATAGATCTTCCTAGAAGACTTCCGTGTCCTCAACATGGTTGAAATGACCGAATCCGACAGGCCTCAGTCCCTTAGTACCTGGCTTTCAACAGCCATGCCATTAAAGCCAGCGACTGTAAAGCAGGATGAAGAATGGGACCTGGCAAAAGAAGGTCCTCCCGCATCGGTAGTCGCCAAGGTGCATCCGCCACCAGGCGCACTAGATCGGCGTACCAGGGATGCCTGGGCCAATCCGGGGCGATGAGAATCACCGGAATCCCCTTGGACTCTACTCTGCGGAGCAGACAAGGAAGCAACTTCAGTGGGGGGGGGGAAAGGCATAAAATTAGCAGATACTGACCCCACGGGGCCACCAACACGTCTGCCCAGGGATCTCTGGACCTGGCCACAAACCTCTACACCTTGCGATTGAGTCGAGAAGCCAGGACATCCATGTCTGGCATGCCCCATCTCCGGCAAAGAAGTTGAAAAACCTCTGGATGTAACGACCATTCCTCTTGGTCCAGCATCTGGCGACTCAGATAGTCCGCCTGCTAGTTTTCCAGGCCCAGAATATAAACTGGCGATAGTGCCGGCACGCTTCTTTCCGCCCACCGCAGAATGTGAGCGACCTCCAACGCTGCAGCCGAGCTTCTTGTTCCTCCCTGATGGTTGAGGTATGCCACTGCCGTGGTGTTGTCTGACTGGATTCTGACTGGACACCTTCTTAGCCTCTGTGACCACTTGGAGAGGCACAGCCTGATCGCCCAGAGTTCCAGGACATTGATTGGCAGTCGGGATTCGGTCGGAGTCCAGCGGCCCTGGGGCACCTGAACCCCCCAGACTCCCCCCCCCCCCCCAACCGGTCAGGCTGGCATCCGTCGTGATCACAGTCCAATGAAAGGGGAGGAACGACTTCCCGGACCGAAGAGCCGGGGATCTCAGCCACCAACTCAGAGAGGACCTGACAAGATGACCTATCTGAATCTGACGATCCAGAGACAATGGAGATTTGTTCCATTTGGAGAGAATCTCCTTCTGCAAGACTCGAGTGTGGAATTGGGCATACGGTTCAGCTTCGAAGGAGGCTACCGTGAGGCCCAGGACTCGCATGCAAAAATGGAGAGACGACCAATTGCGGGATGTCAACAACTTCACTGCCGTCTGGAGTGTCTGCAACTTTTCCAAAGGAAGAAAGACTCTGGCCTCCGAGGAGTCCAGAATCAACCCCAGGTACTCTAGGCGCTGGGTCGGTACTAACACAGACTTCTGGGGGTTCAGTATGCAACCAAACTCCCGGAGGGTCTGACTGGCTATAGACACGTTGTCATGGATATGCAGTAATGTTTGTTTGCCATCTTACCTTCCTCTTCATGTGTTCACCTTAGAGGCCAGGCTCTCTCACCTGGCCGCTTTTATATCTCTCCTTCCAGTATGCTCCACCCCAGGCCCTATCAGGGAACACTATACTAACCTGTGCACTGCAAGCCAGCCGTGCTGATCAACGTGTTTGTTAAGCATTGTGTGTTTGGGTTCCTGCCTGCCGTGTGCTACGCGTTACGATATTTGGCTTGTTCCCGACTATACCCGTCTGCTAGTGAACTTGACCTTTGGCTTGTCCTTCGTTTATCCATGTCTGCTTGTTGCCCTGACCTTGGCTTTTCCCCCTCACTATTCTTGTATCCTGTGCTGCTGCTTCCCCCCTATCCACTTTACCCTACGGAGCGTGAGCTAGGGGACTCTGGGGGCCGCGACCTGGACACAGCTGCAGCGTAGGCCATCCTCACCACTAGAGGCTCTGGTGAAAACCTGCTGGCTCTTAGACTCCGCGCCCTGTGGAATCTTGGGCTCTAGCTCACTGTCGATCCCAGTTGTGCTCCACTGGTCCCGCTTTCCACAACCACCCAGTGTCCCATCCGCAGCAGTCAGCCATAGGGTTCACTTCCTTGTGGTGCACTCCTGACCCCCAACGGTGTGCATCTGTCATCTGGCCACAGGTGACCTGACACATATCCTCCTCTAATTCTGAGCTTGAAGTAGCTCTCAGAAGAAGATCGTCCAAGTAGCCCACGATAGCAATGCTGCGCGGTCTCAGCAAAGCTAGAATCGGGGCGAGCACCTTGGTGAAAACTCTTGGTGCCGACGCTAGGTCAAAAGGGAAGAGCCACAAATTGATAGTGGTCTTCGCCGATCGCAAAGCGCAGGAACCTGTGATGCCTGACGCAGATCGGGACATGCAAGTATGTGTTCCTGATATCCAAGGACGCCAGGAAGTCCCCCGGATGGCGCGCAGCAACCACTGAGAGAATCTATTCCATCCGGAACTTTTGAACCTTTACAAAAACATTGAGGTCCAAGATTGGACGGACTCAGTCCTTCTTTGGGACCACAAACAGATTAGAGTAGAATCCCTGAAACCTGTCCTGCAGTGGTACGGGTATGATTGACCTGCACCTCAACAAGTCTTGCACTGCCCCTTGCAGGGCAGACTGACGAGCTGGAAGGAGAGGCAGATTTGAGGGAAAGAATCTGTTTGGTGGACAAGAAAGAAACCCGATCTTGTACCCCGAAGTGACCACCTCGCAGACCCACTGGTCGGAGAGCAGGGAGGTCCACCGAGCTGCAAACCCGTGAAGCCGCCCCCCCCCCCCCCATCCATGAGTCGGGCGGAGGCAAAACTTCATGCGTTAGCAGGCTTGTGTGCAGGCTTGTTGGGCTTGCGCACCCAGGGAAGCTTCTGTCCCCCAGCTGGACCTTTGTCCATTTGGGAGGGTCTGCCAGCAGGTCCTGACTGACGAAAATACTGCTTCGGTGTGGGAAAGGAGGGCCCGGCTCCTTCCCTTTAGTGGACTGAGGAAGAAGTGTGCGCTTACCTCCAGTGACATCCTTAACGATGTCATCCAGTGAGGCACCAAAAAGCCTCCCACATTTGAAAGGCAAATCTGCCAGAGTTTTCTTAGCAGCTTGGTCAGCGGACCAGCATTTCAGCCATATCAGGCGGCGCAATACCACTGCAGATGCGGACATACACAAGTCCCTGTACCAACTGTTCGGCCAGTGACACGCATTCTGGAGGGAGGTGATGCTCCTCCACAGTCTGGTGCAATATTTTAGCCCACTCAGTGAGCGTTGGAAAACCAAGGTAGCAGCCAATATAGGCCGCAATGCTGACCCCAGCATGGTGAACATGGAGCGGCTCACTGCTTCGGACCTCCTATCAGTAGGGTCCTTAAAAAGGTACCGGGATAGTGGTTACTGTATATACTCGAGTATAAGCCGAGTTTTTCAGCACATTTTTTTGTGCTGAAAATGCCCCCCTCGGCTTATACTCGAGTCACCTTTTTTGTGCCTGATCTCCCGGAATTTGGGGACCCGGTACCAGGCGGCAGTAGGTCCCCTGGACCCAAAACTTGGCGCACATGTAAAAGAGAATTTAGTTGTATCATCACACATAGTGGTGATGTGGATACATAAGATAAAAGCGTGCCGCGTCCTATGAATTATTAGAGAAAAAAAAAATTGTAGGGGACTTTGTAGGCACAACAACAAGATACATTTATAGAAAAATATAACAATTTATTAATTTACAAAAAATGACATAAAAAATCTCTAAAAACAATTAGACAATTATGTGTATGGACCAACCAGGTACAATCACTGAGGCAACGCCAAATTATTGATAACAATGATGGAGCCTGAGGGAGAAAATTCTCTCCAAAATTCATAGGGTCCTAGAAATTGGCTAAATACCGACAGTGGAAGCTGGAATGGTAGTACCCATGTAGCCCCACTCTTCCTCTACAAGTGTGCAAAGTTTGTTGTCCGGGGGACCTACAGCTGGGGAGCACCGATTTTTCAAACCCGGGCACCCCTTCCATAGACTCCCATGTTAAACGGTAATTTCTCCAGTAATTTTGGGGACCCAGCACCGGCCAGTCGTAGGTGCCCTGGACCCGAAACTTGGCACACATTGAGGCCAATTTCTCCTCTATAAGTGTGCAAAGTATTTTGTCTGGAGAACCAACAGCCGAGGAGCACCGATTTTTCAAACCCGGGCACCCCTCCCATAGACTTCCATGTTAAAAGTCAGTCTAGTCATGGGCACAGTGAGGCACAGTAAGGCATGCAGATGGACACCCTAGGCTTATACTCGAGTCAGTACGTTTTCCCAGTTTTTTGTGGTAAAATGAGGTGCCTCAGCTTATATTCAAGTCGGCTTATACTCGAGTATATACAGTACTTTATTTAACTGAGAGACAACAGCCGGAGGAGAAGCCCATTTTTTCACAATGCTCTCTTCAAATGGGTAACAGACCGCCATGCGCTGAGGGACCGCAAAGGACCTCTGCGGCCGTTCCCATTCCTTATCTATAAACTAGTCAAAGAAATCAACATAAGGAAAAACTTTAACAGAGCGGCTCGGTTTGTGCGACCCAAAAGGGGACAGACCCTGCACTGGAAGTCCCAGCTTGAGAGTGTCCCTCACAGCATTGATAAGTGCACTCACAAGTGCCCTGTCTTGAGCTGACCCGGATGAGGGGTGCTCACTGGGAAGGTCCTAGTCCGCCTCTTCCGACACACCAAAACCAGGGTCCTGAGCCACACCCAGGCCCAAGTCTGACCATTCCCCAGGCGATGGCCGTGGGAGGGGGCGCTTAGTACCCCCCTTACTCCCGCACGCCGCTTCCACCCTGGCAACAAATGACTCCAGGACTGCCGACAAAGCGTCCATGGGAACCGCAGGTGCACCGGTTGCTGCACCGGTTGCTGCCTCTGGAATGTTTGGGGAAGAAACGCCAGCTTCTGACTCCATATTGCCCACTGACAGCCCTTAGGGACTTAGTCAAGATATCTGACAAAATTTGTCCACCCTCCTTGCTGCACTGACCGGGGGGGGGGGGCGCCGGCGCTCAAACAAGTGAGGTGGACGAGACGAGAAGGCCGCAGCGGATGCTTCCAAGACAATAACTACCCCCCAACTGAGAGCGGGCATGGACACCCCCCCTGCCGGGACCTGGAACCCCCTACACGTATTCCACGGTCGCAGCGAGCCCCAAAAGGGGAGGAGGAAAAAAAGGGTGACAGAGGAGGGGAGGGCAGGAGAACCCCGTAACGACCCCCTTAGGAATGCCCAGCTGTTCCACCCCACCGAGGCAGGAGGAACTGTACTTACCCGTCCTTGCGAGGACCTGCTGGTGCGTTCCTGACACACCTACAACCTAGCAGTACGGAGTAGCTGTCGGCCCGGTCCACTATGACTGAGACAGCAAGCAGGCCGGTCATATGTGAACCCTGGGGCATAGCTCACCGGCCACCCCTGGAGCATGTCGTGGCCAACCCAGCGCGTAGCCAAGGCCTGCTCACGCTCGATGGCTGGACTGGGGAGACTACAAGGATCTAGAATATCCAGCTTGTCACCCAGCCGGCAGTTGATTGATTTCTTCAAATAAAATCATAAAAAAAAAAAAAAATTCTTCCGGACCCTGGGCCCAAAAGGGAGCAAAGTCCTTCTCTACTAGGCAGAAAAAATAAATAAACTGAGCTGCTGACTGCAGGGCAGAGGGTTATGTCCGGAGGGCGGGGCTGTTCAAATCTGTTAAAGTAACATGTATGTAAATATCTAACATGTTCTACATAGTCCTCTCCTATAGAACAGGAACATAAACCAACTGTCAAGAATTAAGGCGCTGTGTCCATCCATGGACGAAAAGAGAAAATAATATTTTTTTAAAACTGGATACTATTTATAGATCATTTATTTTTGGGAAAATTTTATACTGGCTGCACACATGACAATGGTGTTTAAATCATGGATTTACTTTATAGAGAAGAAACAGAAGATGAGCCTAGGGCTCCCCCTGCTGGCTGCAATTATAGATTGATATGCACAATCATATAACATTTAACCCTAAAACATAAATTTATAGAGCCGTGGCCAAAAGTTTTTAGGACACAGATATTTATTTTCACAGTCTGCTTCCTTCGTGTTTTTAGACCTTTTTGTCAGATGTTACTATGGTATACTGAAGTAGAATTACAAGCATTTCAGAAGTGTTAAAAGCTTTTATTGACAATTACATTGAAGCGGAGTTCCACCCATAATATAATGTTTGCATCAATCAGCAGCTTTCTGCATGAACAACATTTGGGCCAAATTTTTTTTTTTTTTTTTTTAACACTGAAGCTGATAAAACTAAAATTTTTGGGAGTTTGGGCGTTTTTTTTTTTTTTAACAGCCCTTAAACTCCCCTCTATTTTATCCTATGTGTCCATGCACACATGGACGTTTTCTGAAGTTTATCAGCAGGGGAGTTTATGGGCTGTTGTCTGAAAATCGTGTTCAAGAGCAGTCCTAAAAACGCCAGTAAAAGATGTTAAAAACGCAGTTTAATGGTGTATACAGAGCGTTAAGCCTCGTCGGGCGTTTCTCTGCCTCTATTCAAAATCAATGGTTCCCAATGGGAGACCATTGATTTGAATAGAAGTCGCACCAGAAGTCTGATAACCCCCCTGCCAAAATGAAAAAAGTAAAATTGGCGTGGGGGTCCCCCTCCCCAAAATTCATACCAGACCCTTATCCGTGGCAGGTCAGGATGGGGGGGGGGGGGGCTCTGGACCATACCAGGCCACATTCCCTCAACATGGGGGGGTGGGTGCACCACCCGGGGGCATGATAGGGCGATGACGTCACAAGGGGGCAAAGTGTCCGGATGACTTCAGCGGCATGCCAATATAAAAGTCATTGCACACGGCAGACCCAGCATTATACCTGGAGATCGCATTGAGTCAACATCAGAAGAAGATCAGAAGGAGGAGAAGACAGAGGTGACAACCCAGCAAAAGAGGGAGAAGACAGCGCAGAGAGAAGAAACGGAGAGGGAGATGAAATCGCGGAGGAGGGAGATGAGCCGGAGAGGAGAGAAGAAAATAGGAAGAGACGCTGGAGCTGCCTTAATAAAATACTTTAAAAACCTGCTGTGTACTGTGTTTTATTTTTGACACATTTTAGGTGAATGGGTAAGGGTACCCCATACTCATTCACATAGGGTGGGGGGGCAGACCGACAGCGACCGGCCAGGGTTGTCGGGAAGAGGCCCTTGTCCTCATCAACCTGGGGACGAGGGGCTTTGGGGTGGGCAATCCCCCTGCCCCAAAGCACCCCCCCTCTATGTTGAGGGCATGTGGCCTGGTTTTGCTCCAGGATGGGGGCGGGCGCTCGGATAAGGGTCTGGTATGGATTTTGGGGGGTCCCCACGCCTTTTTTTGGCGTGGGGGTTCCCATTAAAATCCATACCAGACCGAAGCATCTGGTATTGTCCTTCGGAGGTAACCCCACGCCAATTTTTTCATTTTGGTGGGGGGTTTCCCTTCATCATCATCATGATCGGACTTCTGGTACGACCTCTATTAAAATCAATGGGCTCCCCTAGGGAACCATTGATTTTGAATAGAGGCAGAGAAATGCAGCTAAAAGCTAGCGCGGCTAAACATGCATTGACGCCAAAGTAAACCGATATGTGTTTTATATTAGGAAAGTCCCCTTTCAATGCATGCGAGAGAGAAAAAGCAAAAGAAAAAAAAAAAAACCCACACGTTTTGATTACCATCAAGATAAGAATAAGTCGGGTTAACAAGGTGACAAATTAGCACAACAGTTGCTTATTCACAGGTTTGTGATTGCTAAATATTCAAATGACATTTGTGATCACTTATGTGAGCGTTTGATGCTTGTGAAGTTAATGTCATCCGAGGTCATTGTTGGGAATGGGGTATTTTTATTTTATCTATTGTGAATGTATACAAAAGTTAACCAACCACTTCAGCCCCGGAAGAATTGGCTGCTCAATGACCGGGCCATTTTTTGCGATTTGATACAGCGTCACTAACAATTGCGCGGTCGTGCGACGCTGTACCTAAACAAAAAAAAATGTACATCCTCCCCCCCCCCCCACAAATAGAGCTTTCTTTTGGTGGTATTTGATCATCTCTGCGATTTTTATTTTTTGCGCTCTAAAATAAATACCCCCCCCCAAAATATATTATATATATATATATTATATATATATATATATATATATATATATATATAAAAATTTTGTTTTCCCCTCAGTTTAGGCCAATATGTATGCTACATATTTTGGGTAAAAATCGCAATAACCGTATATTGACTGGTTTGCGCAAAAGTTGCAGCGTCTACAAAATAGGGGATAGATTTATGCGTTTTTTTATTCCCCCCCCCCCCCTAGTAATGGCGGCGATCTGCGATTTTTATCGTGACTGCAACATTATAAAAAACGGACACATCGGACACTTTTGACACTATTTTGGGACCATTGCCATTTATACAGCGATCAGTGCTATAAATAGCCACGGACTACTGTATAAATGACACTGGCAGGGAAGGGGTTAAACACTAGGGGGTGATCAAGGGGTTAATTGTGGGAGTGATTCTAACTGTGAGGGGGGAGTGGGCTACCACTGACATGACAGTGAGCCCGCCCATTTGCCTGTACGAGCCCTTCTGCCGACATACATCTGTGTGCGGCGGTCGGCAAGCGGTTAAGGTGAACAGGTTTGGTGTTGAGCACACTATTACTGCTCAGTATAGTCACAGGACTTCGGTACCCAAGAGGAAAAAAAAAACACTTTGGCAGCGGTGGGATTTGAACCCACGCCTCCGAAGAGACTGGAGCCTTAATCCAGCGCCTTAGACCGCTCGGCCACGCTACCTCCTTGATAACAGCCAATTGGAAACCAGTATAGGTTAGCAAGCTCAAAAGCAAAGCTTACCTGTATCTGAACACCACAAACTGAAAATGCTATTTAGAATTCATTTTTAAATATTCAAAGCAAACCCACTCATCTTTTATTTTGTTGAGAAATCACTTTGAAAAAAAAAAAAAACTCTAGAATTTTTTGGCGTGTCCATTTTGATTAAGGGCAGATAATTCATGTAGCATTTTCTTCTTGGAATCCATCTGTCCTTAACCACTTTCCGCCTGCACGCAGTCATATGACGTCCTGTGCTTTGAGTGGGCATTGCTGCAGGCATCATTTAGATATCTTCTTTTTCTGCCAGCAATTCCCTGCACCGTAAAAACAATCATAACCTTTGTTCAGCCACTTGATTGTTTTTACAGACATCGAAAGTCCCTGGAAGTCTCCATGACCTTTCTGAGGCCGGGCGCGATATTATAACGTCACGCCCGGCCTCTGCATTAGAAAATATGCCACCGCCTCGGTTGGGAAACCAGGATTTATTTTTTATAAATTTCAGGCTTCCCAGCCTACAGGTGAGATCTGGGGACTTCTAGACCCCACAGCTCTCCATAAAGGAGGACCTGTCATGAACCATTCCTATTACAAGGGAGGTTTACATTCCTTGTAATAGGAATAAAAGCGATAAATAAAAAAGTAAAAAAGAAAGCGTCAAAATAGAAGTAAAATAAACAATAACATTTTTTAAAGGGTCCCCGTGTGCTCGCTTGCAGAACCGAACGCATACGTAGGTCGTGCCCACATTACATATGTGGGCACGACCTACGTATGCGTTCGTCGTGGCATTCAAACTACACATGCAAGGTATCGCCGTGAACGTTAGACATGCGGACATCTTTCTACACCCAGCTACGTCTTGAAAGTCACAGTAATTTTAGCAATAAAGTGAGCGTATATAAATAAATATAGTATATTGACATCTGTGATGCTGTTTGGGGGCTACATTTTAAAAAGAAGCTGGATGTCAGCATTAGGAAGGTGGCGGAGGCCATGTTGGTACACCCAGCACTGCTCAGCCTTTCAAAATTAAACATCCAAACACCATCACAGATACTGTATCAATATACTATATTTATTTATACACACTGACTTTATTGCTAAAAGTAATCTGAAAAATTCAAGACGTAGCTGGGTGTAGCAAGATGTCCGCATGGGTGTTAGATCAGAATACCGCTGCCTGTCAGATCATAAAGTGTGTGGACCGCATCACGCATGCATAGTAAGTATTTTAATGTTTGGAATGTCACTGCCATTGTTCAATCCAATAGGTAGTGGTAAACTGATAGAACACCGGACCTTCAGATAAAATTATGGGAAGAAAGAAAAAGAAAGAAAAAAAAAAAAAAGAGAATAAAGAGAAGAAGAAAACGTAAATATCCCACCTGCTGGCTGAAGATGGGATTTTTTTTTTTTTTTCTCTCCGCAATAGTACATTTATATGTATATACCTGATGAACAACGAATAAACAAACATTTTTAGACCCAATTCACACAGGGGCGACTCATCAGGCGACTCAGCCGCCTGACAAGTCGCGTCCCATTCTGTACAATGGAGCCGTTCTAAATGGGAGCGACTCAAGTCGCTCCGATTTAGAAAAGGTTCCTGTACTACTTTGAGACGACTTCAGGGCGACTTCCATACAGAAGTCATTTTGGAAGTCACCTTTGAAGCCCTGTAAGAGCGCCCGGCAGAGTCGCGGGACAAGTCGTGCCGCCCCTGTGTGAATGGGCTCCAAGTCTTGACCATATTTAAACACGGAAAAAAAAAAAAAAAACAGCATTCTTGATCTAATACTGATTGTACTTTCCCTGCATTTTTATTTGTTATACTAGAAAATAAAAATAGAATTTTTAATTTTCCTCCCCCCCCCCTTTTTTTGTTGTTATGGTTTTGGTATTTTTACCTCTATTTAGCCCAAAAATGTAAACACAATTGTTATTTAAAAAAAGGTCAAGAAGAAAAAGTTCAATCCACCTAAAATAAATAAATATTTTGGGTACAGTGTTGCATTGCATGACAGAGTAATTGTCACTCAAACCTTTACAGCACTGAAAAATTGCCTGGAAAGGATAAGACTAGTCCTGACGTTGCTAAAGAACAGAATTATTCCACAAAAAATATCTTGGGAGCGGTGGGATTTGAACCCACGCCGCCGAGGAGACTGGAGCCTTAATCCAGCGCCTTGGACTGCTCGGCCACACTACCACCCTTAGAAGGGTTTACTGGGACACCAACCAACCTAACATACTACAAAAGGTAAACTTATCGTTTGACTACTTGGTGACCGTCCCATAGCACATTCACTGTTAAGTGGAACTGGCCTCCACAGAAAGTTCAGCCAGTGGCTCTTTTGAAGCTCATGACATAAGGATAAGACTAGTCCTGAAGTTGTTAAAGAACAGAATTACGCCAAAAAAAATAAAATTTTGGCAGCGGTGGGATTTGAACCCACGCCTCCAGAGAGACTGGAGCCTAAATCCAGCGCCTTAGACCGCTCGGCCACGCTACCATTTAACTTTCCTCCCACACTACCACCTGAGTGGCTCTGTACCATGTGAATGTTATATGTAGCGGGGTCCCTATTTAAGGGGTCGTTATGCCTAAATCTAGGGGTGACCTGAGCGGTAGCTGGCTCTTCTAATTATTCGGACTCTGCCTTGTTGCTGCGTCACCTGGCGTGCAGTTCCCCTTTAGGCGTATAGGTGGTACTGTCACTGATACCCAGGGTTGAACCACAGGTGATGGAGTAGCTATTGGATGTCCTATCTCTCCGCTGCCGTACGGTGGGCGGTTCCGGCTCGCTGTGCATGCCAGGAGAGGGTATATAGGGGGCAGACGCCATTGATCGGGAAGTAGTACCGGGGACCTGTACCCGGAGAGGTGTGTGCCCAACTTTGACCAAGGAGTCTCGGGCACCTTCGGCCCGAGGCTGTGGAGTTCCAGGTAGACCCAGTACCTTCAACTGGGTCTACAACCAGAAAGGAAACCCAGGGAGCCCAGGTGAGGGCGACTGCTCTGACAGAGGAAACCGGGGGAGGATCGGTCCCATAGAGACAAGTGATACAAGATTGCCGTCTCGGGAGAGGCCTGGTGACCTGTCGGAGGGAAGGATTCCTTTCTTCGCAGACTGCCCTTGCGGAGGGTTGTTACATAGGAGGAGTGATCTCCTTGACTGTGTCCTTGGAGGGGACTAAGTCACTGTTCGAGCTTCATGCCGGCTGCTAGTGCTATTGAGTGACTATCCGGGTGAGCTGTACCCACTCGGAACCGAGTGGTGACGAAGCCAAGAGTGTGCCCGAATCCATTCTAATCTGCTAACCCCTTTCCTCTCTTCAACTTTCTGGTTACTAAAGCAAAGAAAAAATAAACTCTTGTTGGAGTTGAAGTGTATGATTTTCGGGCCTGTAACGCACCGCTGTCAACCCCCAGTAATTGGCTCTACCCTCCCTTGGCACAGCTAGTAGAGGGATAGGATTGTGAGACCCATAGTTTTAGGTAACACAATCCGGCAACAAAGGACACACAGTGATAATATGTGTAACTGACACTAACCGTCTCTTCTACACAGTAATAACACCAAACAACTTGTCTGCTAAATCCTGATACTTTTACTAGAGTGAAATAGATAAGCAGATAAACAGTACACATTAATAAATGCAGAGCCCTGCAATAAAAGGGTATTTAGCAAGTAAACAAATATACAATCCTGTACACATTCAACCAACGGACCCCGCTTACAGCTCCCCTCCCTCGTGGGCAAGATGGCGCCCAGCAATATCTAAACTTAGATGTCAGGCCTGACTGTCCTATATGCAAGTTCCGTAGTGAAGGATCTTCGCTAGCAAATGGTGGTGCACTTTTTGAAGATAAAATTGTAATCCACAGGAATAGGTACTGGTAACTCGATGGCTAACAGAAAGTGACTAAGGCTACTCAATGCACTGTCCCTCCGGCGTGCAAATGCAAACTATAAACGGTGGGTCCTGAACAACAGACACAGGGCCTAGAGATCCTGTAATAATCTTTGAGCAGGTGCTCTCTCACCCAACCGGACCAGTCAGTCAATATCTTCCGTAGCTGTGTCTCAGTACACAGATCCCACGACACCCGGGGTCTTCGGTCCTCCTGGAAGTAGTAGACAGGCAGCAGGATGAGACGTCCCTCAGGCTCCTCAGTGGAAAACAGAAGGCTTTTTGGAAACACAGGGCCCAAACTTCAGGCCCTATCAGGAACAACAGACTCGGTACAGAGTTCCACTTGCTGGGCGGGCGATGTCCAAAGAGACCAATTGCCGGCCCGCCCCCCTTTTTATAGCCCACCCCAGCAGTCCTTGCGCGGGGCAATGCACCCTGGGTGTCCCACTGTACCCTGGGTACGGTAGTCTGAGTCCTTAAAGCAACACCCCGCTACATTTGTTTTTTACATTCACTGTATATAGCTGGTTGCTAAGGAGCGGGTCGGAAAGCCGGATGCCTCAACTCATCCGTTGCTAATGGATGAGTTATCAGCGGGCTTTCCCACTGACAGCTGAGATAGAGATAGAGAGATATATTTATTTATTAATTAATTATGAGTCGTCGTCATCCCCATGGTCTGGTATGGATTTGGAGGTCCCCCCCAAAATCTATACCAGACCCTTATCCGAGCATGCAGCCCGGCAGGTCAGAAAAGGGAGGGGACAAGCGAGCATCCCCCCCTCCTCCTGAACCATACCAGGCCACATGCCCTCAACATGGGGCAGTGTTTTGGGGCAGGAGGGCTCTGTACCCCCCCACACCAAAGCACCTTGCCCCCATGTTGATGGGGATAAGGGCCTCTACCCAACAACCCCGGCCAGTGGTTGTCAGGGTCTGCGGGTGGGGGGTGGCTTATCGAAACCTTCTCCCCCCGCAGTGTTCTCCTGGGCTGCTGTCTTCTTCCTCGCAGCCGGTTACCTGCTATAAACAAAAAAAAGTCTGCTCGTCCTGATGCTGTGGCTTCAGTGGCTCCATTGAAGCTCATAACAAAAGTAAAAACATCTTGGCAGCGGTGGGATTCGAACCCACGCCTCCAGAGAGACTGGAGCCTAAATCCAGCGCCTTAGACCGCTCGGCCACGCTACCATTTAGTGGCTCTGTGCCCTGTGAATGCCATTATTCTTATGCAATATTACATATGTACTTTAAGAATTATGAATAAAACACTTTTTTTTTTAGTAATGCTTAAACCTAAAAGTCTCCATTCAATATACCTACCCTACATTGTGATATATCATGTGCAATACCAGAAAAGTAAAGAAATAACCGCCCCCCCAAGCTTTTCAGTGTTTTTAGTAACAAATTACAAACCCAGTGGTTATTTTTTGTTTTTCGGTCAGTAAATACCTTATACAGCCCACTTCCTGTTTCTTGTCTGGTCATTAGCCTAGGCTTATGACATCTTGCACATCTCTCTCACACTCGTGAGAATTGGCCAGTGAGGGAGGGGGAATAAGTCATAAGAGGGCCAATGAGAGCTGCAGGTGTGTGTCTGTGTAAATCCAGGAAGTGAACAGGCAGTAGCTTCAGCTGCCCACAGTTAAAATGGCTGCAGCCAGACTCAGCGGAGGGAGATTTCGGCAGCATATTTGGCAAATACAGAATCACAGTATATAAAAAATATGCAAAGTGGTTGGAGGGAAGCTTCAGAATGGCAAAGATATTTTTATTACAATTTATGTGAACAGACTACAGTTCCTCTTTAACAACACCCCCAAGCACAGTGCGTTTGCCTGCGCCAGATTGCATGGTACAAAACGACTATGCAATCCAGCTGAAGTGCAGCTCCAAACAAAAAAGCGCATGCATGTCTTTGGTGCAATTTGAGCTCATTCAAAAATAATAGGCTCAAATTGCACCTCACTGAATTGCATAGATCCTGTGCGATTCGCATTGGGTTCCTAGGTGTGAACCAAGGCTTATACAACACAAGAAGACCATAACAAAGTAAAAACATTCTGGCAGCGGTGGGATTTGAACCCACGCCTCCGAAGAGACTGGAGCCTTAATCCAGCGCCTTAGACCGCTCGGCCACGCTACCTTCTTGGGAGATGTCACTGGGACACCAGCATGCATTCACAGCCCACCCCAATACTTACCCGAGCCCCACCTCCATTCTTGATTGGTTGGTTGAGACACAGCAGCGGCACCAATGGCTCCCACTGCTGTCAATCAAGGCAGAAGAACCCGAAAAATAAATAATGCCAATCAGGAGAGAGGGGTGGGGCCAAACCACAGCTCCGTGTCTGAATGGACACAGAGCTGTGGATCGCCTCGGGTGCCCCCATACCAAGCTGCTTACTGTTGGGACCCTTGGAGGGGGGGGCCCCAGGAGTGCCCTGGCCCCTCCCGTGGGACCCGAGAAGAGGAGGATCTGGGCTGCTCTGTGTAAATCCACTGCACAAAGGAGGCAAGCATAATAATATTTTTTTTGTTTTAAAAATAAACACACAAGACTTTAGTAGAGCTGCAAGATTAATCATTAAAGAATCGAGATTGCGATTCCACTCCCCCCTTACCATCTTAAAACAGCATTTCCTCGATTCAGTGCAGAGAGTCACACACACACACACACACAGCCAAGTTTATCACAACATCGCTTAGATGGAGATAAAAGAGAAACATTGTAACATTTGGTTCTTTTAGATCAAAAGGGATGAACTTCAGTTTAACCACCTAATGCAGAGTTCCAATCATTTAAAAGTCAGCAGCTACAAAAAGCGTAGCTGCTGACTTTTAAATAAACAAACACTCTATTTGTCCCACGCTCCAGCGATGCGGGCACCCGAATGGCCGGGGCAATCTTCTGGGACATGTGACATGTCCCAGAAGATTGCAGGGAGGGAGGGGGGGGGGGGAGCTTTTTTTTGGGTGGAACTCCGCTTTAAAAAGACTAAAACCGTTTTCTGACACTTATTGCTTACAAAGTTGAAATTGTTTGCTAGAAAGTTACTTAGAACCCTCAAACTTTTTTTTTTTTTTTTTTTTTTTAACAGAGACCCTAGAGAATAAAATGGCGGTTGTTGCAATACTTTATGTCACACTGTATTTGCGCAGCAGTCTTTCAAACGAATTTTTTTGGGGGAAAAAAAATACACTTTAATGAATTGAAAACGATGAAACAGTAAAGTAAGCCCAATTTGTTTGTATAATGTGAAAGATGTTACGCCACGAGAATTGTGATCTTTATTTTAAGCAAAAAATAAATAAAAAATTAATTCTGATTCTCATTTTATCCAGAATCATGCAGCTCTAGCCTTCAGTATCACTTCCACACAAGGGCCGGGCCTATCTTTTACACTTGGTGTTTACAAGTTAAAATCAGGTTTTTTGCTAGAACCCCCAAACATATACACACACACACACACACACACACACACACACACACACTAGAGAATAAAAATGGTGGTCGTTGCAATACTTTATGTCACACAGACTGTATTTGCACAGCGGTCTTACAAATGCAATTTTTGGGGAATTAAAAAAAAAAAAAAAAAAACAGTAAAGTTAGCCCTAATTTTCATTTTATATTGTGAAAGATAATGTTAAGCCGAGTAAATTGATACCGAACATGTCACGCTTCAAAAAATGCGCCCACTCGTTAAATGGCGACAAACTTTTACCCTTAAAAATCTCCATAGGCGACGTTTAAAATTTTCTACAGGTTACCAGTTTTGAGTTACAGAGGAGGTTTAGGGCTAGAATTATTGCTCTTGCGCTAACGATCGCTGCGATACCTCACATGTGTGGTTTGAACACCATTTACATATGCGGGCGCAACTTGCGTATGCGGTCGCTTCTGCACGTGAGCATGGCGGGGCGCTTTAATTTTTTTTACCCCCCCCCTTACTCGACTTCATGCCTCTGAGGGGAGAACATCGGATCGTCTCTGCCACTACCGACGGCTCTGATCAGCGGCGGAGATGACCGGGACGTGGCGGGAGGAGGGGTGGGCACCTCTCCCAACGCGATAAAAGTGATCTTGCAGCGAATCCGCCGCAGAGACCACTTTTAGCTGAAAGCAGACCACCCGCTGTTTTTTTTTAAATACCAGGGTTAGGGCCGCTATCTGCTGCCATAACAACGGTATTCAACGTCAAAGTAGCAACGTATAACGATGGCGGGCGGTCCGGAAGTGGTTTTGTTTTGGAAAACAAAGTAAAAGGCAGACATGCCAACCAAAAAAAGTCACTTGTTCTGCCCCAAAAAAAAAATACTTGGCAGCGGTGGGATTTGAACCCACGCCTCCGAAGAGACTGGAGCCTTAATCCAGCGCCTTAGACCGCTCGGCCACGCTACCACCTTGAGAACAAAACACAATCTATAGGAGGAGAGTTTTTTCACTGTAAAGTGGAACTTGATAAAAAAATAAATGTTCTTTAGCAAGGAACATACATTCCACTTTAACAACTTCCATACTGGGCACTTATACACCTTCCTGCCCAGACCAATTTTCAGCTTTCTGCGCTGTTGCACTTTGAATGACAATTGCGCGGTCATGCTACACTGTACCCAAACTAAATTTTTATAATTTTGTTACCACAAATAGAGCTTTCTTTTGGTGGTATTTGATCACCTCTGCGATTTTTATTTTCTGCTAAAAAAAGAAATAAAAAAAAATTTTTTTTTTCTTTCAGTTACAAAACTTGGTAAATAAGTAAGTTTTCTCCTTCACTGATGGGCACCAATGAGGCGGCACCGATGGGCACCAATGAGGCGGCACCGATGGGCACCAATGAGGCGGCACCGAAGATGTGTTGTACTAATGGATGCCAATCAGTGCCAAACAATAATGCCTGCCAATCAGTGGTGCCCATTGGGGGCACTGATTGGCATCCATTAGCCATTTCTAATTTGCATCCCTGGTGGTCATCCTCAGGGGGCTGCGCTGATAATGGATCAGCACAAACCCCCCCGTCAGAGGAGAAGCCGATCAGCTCTCCTCTACTCACGTCTGACAGACGCGAGTGAGGAAAAGCTGATGACCGGCTTTTCCTGTTTACATCGTGATCAGCCGTGATTGGACACGGCTGATCACGTGGTAAAGAGTCTCAGACGGAGACTCTTTACCTAGATCGGTGTTGCGGGGTGTCAGACTGACATCCCGCAACAACTATCGATGCGATGCGCGCCCCCGGGGGCGTGCAGCGGCTCAATATCCTGCTGGACGTCATATGACGTCCAGTCAGGATATCGAAACCACTTTGCCGCCGTCAATCTGCTATAGGGCGGGTGGCAAGTGGTTAATAATTGTACTACCAACAGTGTGTGCTAGGATTGCCCCCATCCCTTTAAACCCAAACACACATATGAATTACACAGATTCTGAGGCCAATTTATTGCAGATGAGGCACCAAGTGAGTTTAATTACCACCTTAATCAGTCACAGAACCTGTGTAATTCATATGTGTGCTGTAAATTGCCTCCAGTATTGCTCCAGTTTCTTCTTGCTGGAAGCCGACATTTTGCTGAAGCCCAGAGCCCCTGAGCAGCAGTAAATCCTAAAGCCGAATGAAACCCATCGATTTAACGGTAAAAAAAAAAAAAAAACACAGTTACAGCTCCTCTAGCAGCGTGGAGGCGCAGGTGATCAGGTAATGAAATCTCTTCTATACCCCCCTAGACCTATATGAGCAATTAACCCTTGCAGTGCAGGCACAGCGCAACTGGGATGGATCGTTTTTGGGGTTCCCGGCGCTGGGATTTAGGTTGTCCTGCAGTGACGCCTTTTTCGTCTAGGTGAGAATAAGATTGCATTCCTAGGGCCTCACCGTGCATGCCTGCCGCCAGATAACACACGTGCGCAGATGTGCCAAAGATCTCCGCCCCGGCCTTCAGAGAGCTTCAGTACATCCGCGCATGCATTGCAGTTAGGAAGGTGTCGGGCCACAAGCTGTCTGCACATACGTCGGGAAATGCAGCGCATGCGCGGATGTTGTATAGAAAAGAACTTGTGCTGCTATGCAAATATACCTTACACTGTGAAATATTAATAAAAATAAAACAAAAGAACAGCTGCTACCATTCAATAAGTGAACGCACACTCCTAGATATAAAATATACAAAATAATAATGCGCTTATTCAATAAAAAGCATTAGTAAGAAAATCCTCAACAAAATAAATGAAGTGCAAAAAAACTGATATCAAAGTGCAACAAATAAAAAGCACACGATAGAAGTCCAAAGCACAGTATGCCCAATAAAAACAGTGATAATTCTGAAGTGAGCAGAGATCCCTCTCCCTCATATGTGTAAATCAATTCATCCTCCAACATAGATGTGACATCACCACCACCTTTAAAAGCAGAAGTAAATCCATCCATAAAACAGTTTCATTCCCGCCACGTGCCGGAAATGTAACACTCCCATTGGTTGTGCTCTCAACCAAACTGTCAAACCATCCAATGGCTGGTGTCATAACTGATCACATGTGCAGCACCATGGCAGTTGTAGATTAAACAGAGGCCAAGATGGCAGCTTCCTTGGCTGAGGACGATAGGATTGTTTAGTTACACTTTAAGTGAATTGGCCGCTAACCTCAAACAAAGACCCACCCGGGTCTATTCAAGCCTTGTTATAATGTACAGGAAGATCCTCGATAGTTCGGAACACCGGCTCCAATAGCGAAGGACACACTCGCTTTTGGAGAACGATTACTCCAATATTGCTTAAAACAGATAAGAAAAATTCATTGCGCAACACCATTTAAAACGATTAAAAGAGGAAGTAAACCCCCTGCAAAAAAATAAAATAAAATACCCTGCAAGACAAAGGCATAATGAGCTAGTATGCATAGCATACTAGCTCATTATGAATTACTTACCTGAGATCGAAGCCCCCGCAGCCGTCCTCGTTCCCCCTCCTCCGTCGCCGCCATTTCTCCCAAGGTTCCTTTCCGGGTATCGCGGCTCCGGCGCTGTGACTGGCCGGAGCCACGATGACGTCACTCCCACGCATGCGCGCGGGAGCCGCCAGTCACGGCACGATCGCCGTTAGAAACTGCGCGCTCAGTGCGCCTACGTCTACGGCGCATGCATCGTAGACATCGGTGCCTGTCTTTTTTGCAAATATCTCCTAAACTGTGTAGGTTTAGAAGATATTTCTTGCACCTACAGGAAAGCCTTAACCACTTAAGCCCCGGACCAATACGCAGCATAAAGACCAGGCCCCTTTTTGCGATTCGGCACTGCGTCGCTTTAAATGACAATTGCGCGGTTGTGTGACGTGGCCCCCAAACAAAATTGACGTCCTTTTTTTCCCACAAATAGAGCTTTCTTTTGGTGGTATTTGATCACCGCTGCGTTTTTTATTTTTTGCACTATAAAAACAAAAATAAAGCGACAATTTTGAAAAAAAAAAAATGCAAGATTTTTAACTTTTTGCTATAATAAATATCCCCCAAAAATATATTAAAAAAACATATTTTTTTCCTCATTTTAGGCCGATACGTATTCTTCTACATATTTTTGAGAAAAGAAATCGCAATAAGAGTTTGATTGGTTTGCGCGAAAGTTATAGCGTTTACAAAATAGGGGGTAGTTTTATGGCATTTTTATAAATATATTTTTTTTTTTTTACTAGTAATGGCGGCGATCAGCGATTTTTATCGTGACTGCGACATTATGGCGAACAGATCGGACAAATTTTTGGGACCATCGTCATTGATATAGCGATCAGTGCTATAAAAATGCACTGGTTACTGTGAAAATTAAACTGGCAGTGAAGGGGTTAAATGTTCCCTGCATTGTGATTCTTACTGAGGGGGGGGTCAGGCTATGTGTCACATGACACCGATCTCCGCTCCATGTACACGGAGCGGAGATCGGTGTCATTCTCACTAGGCAGAGCAGGGAAATGCTTGTTTACACAAGCATCTCCCCGCTCCATCCATACCTCCGTGAGACGATCGCGGGGATCCCCGTGGCAATTGAGTCAGCGGGACCTGCGGTCCGACTCACGGGGAAGGCAGGGGGGGTCACGAGCGCGCCGGCGGCGCACGCACGACCCCCACGTTGGGCAGTTAAAGGGGACGTACTGGTACGTGATTGTGCATGTACGAGCCATTCTGCCAACGTATATATAAACTGGGCGGTCGTTAAGGGGTTAATCTAGGCTTACCTGTAGGTAAAAGTGGTCTGTAAGGGTTTACAACCACTTTAAGACATAAGGATTGTGCACTCAGACTTTCCACATCTTGTATAAATTCAAGTAACGCATCCAAACTGCGAGCTTCTCGCCTCCTCACCGCTAATTCCGATTGCACGAGACACCAGAACTGACGTCACCAGCTCCACCCGACGCGTTGCGTCACTTGTCACATGACTTCTTCAAAGGGATCTTTTGGAGGAGCTCACAGTTTGGATACATTACTTGCATTGATACAAGATGTGGAAAGTGTGTGAGTAATGATCGAGGATCTTCCTATACTTTATAAACAAGGCTTGAAAAGACCAAGGTGGGCATTTGTTTGAGGTGAGCGGCCAATTCACTTAAAAGGTGGAGGTGGTGATGTCACATCTATGTTGGAGCATGAATTGGATTCACACATATAAGGGAGAGGGATCTCTGCTCACTTCAGAATTAGCACCGTTTTTTTGGGCATACTTTGGACTTAGCGTGCTTTTTATTTGTTGCACTTCGAGATCAAAGTTTTTTGCACTTCATTTATTTTGTTGAGGATTTTCTTGCTAATGCTTTGTGCTACAAGTCTCCGACAGGTCACACAGACCTTCCGCTTTAAGAACATCAAATAAGTGTACAGAAAGCAAAAACTAGCTGATATGATAGTAGTTAGTGGATTCCCCTCACCCAGCTCTCTCCTCTCTGTATATATTATAAAATGTAATATACTCTAATATGATATAAATCCCCCTCCAACACTCACCTAGCACTCTCCTCTCTGTAAATATCATATAATATAATAAACGTAATATAATATAATATAAATCCCCCCCCCTCCAGCTCTCTCCTCTCTGTATATATAATAAATGTAATATAATATAAATCCCCATCTAGCACTCTCCTCTCTCTTTGTATATATAATAAATATAATATAATATAATATAAATCCCCATCCAACAGTCACCTAGCATCTCCCTCCAGCACTCTCCTCTCTGTAAATATCACATAATATAATAAATGTATTATAATATAAATCCCCATCTAGCACTCTCCTATCGGTATATATTATAAATGTAATATGATATAAATCCCCCTCCAACACTCACCTAGCACTCTCCTCTATGTAAATGTCATATAATAAATGTAATATAGTATAATATAAATCCCCCCTCCAGCACTCTCCTCTCTGTATATATAATAAATGTAATATAATATAAATCTCCCTCTAGCACTCTCCTCCTCTCTGTAAATATCATATAATATAAATCTCCCTCCAGCACTCTCCTTTCTGTATATATAATATAATAAACGTAATATAATAGAAAGACTCACCAAGCTCTCTTCCCCTCTAACTGTTGACAATGTAACGTCTTTTTCCTCTTTAAAACCCGCCTGTAGGGCCGCCGCGTGACGTCATTTCTGTGCGCCGGCAACCGCTAACAGCTTCACCATGGCAACCCTTGTCGCCGCTGCCATCTTTGTACGCCCTCGCCGCTCCCCTTTTTCCCGCTGGCATAGTGGGTGTTTAAGAAAAAAAAAACGAGAAGTGGGGACAGTTGGAGAAAAAAACGGGTGCTGAACTTCTGTTTTTTTTTTTTAAACCATAATAATTAGCGTTTCCCTAAAGTAACACATTCGTCGCCATCTTTACTGCTGGCGATTCCCAGGAAGGAAGTGGAGGGGGTCACGTGGGAGGGGGCGTGTCTAGTTCCCGGAGGAGCTGAGAGAGGTTGGAGGGTGAGCTGGCTGTCAGTGTGATTAGTAGGATATAAATGTTGGTAATGGTCTGGGCCTATTGGGGATGTTCATTTGTTGTCCAGCCCATTTATTGTTATTTTAATGAAGTGGTTTTATTTCCTTTTCACCTCTCTGCACCACATTTACTGGTCCCCCCCCCCAATGTATGTTGTGTTTATCACCCTCGGTCTGCTGTGTGTTACAATGATGAATGACCCCCCATCCGGTACAGTAAGCAAACACAATGGGGGTTGATTTACTAAAACGAGGGAGTGCAAAAATCTGGCGTAGCTGTGCATGATAGCCAATCAGCTTTTGACTTCAGCTTGTTCAGTTAAGCTTTGACAATAAAACCTGGAAGCTGATTGGTTGCCATGCAGAGCTGCACCAGATTTTGTACACTCCAGCTTTAGTAAATCAACCCCAATGTGTTAAAATGCATTGAGCAGATAGTGATCCCTGGGTGGTCTGCTGGTGATACAGGTTCCTTGTCTAACCATGGCAACTAGTGAGACCAGACGTGGGAAGCCATGGCGACTAGCGAGACCAGACGTGGGAAGCCATGGCGACTAGCGAGACCAGACGTGGGAAGCCATGGTGACTAGCGAGACCAGACAAGGGAAGCCATGGCGACTAGCGAGACCAGACGTGGGAAACCATGGCGACTAGCGAGACCAGACTAGGGAGGCAATGGCAACTAGTGAGACCAGACGTGGGAAGCCATAGCGACTAGCGAGACCAGACGTGGGAAACCATGGCGACTAGCGAGACCAGACGTGGGAAGCCATGGCGACTAGCGAGACCAGACGTGGGAAGCCATGGCGACTAGCGAGACCAGACGTGGGAAGCCATGGCGACTAGCGAGACCAGACGTGGGAAGCCATGGCGACTAGCGAGACCAGACGTGGGAAGCCATGGCGACTAGCGAGACCAGACGTGGGAAGCCATGGCGACTAGCGAGACCAGACGTGGGAAGCCATGGCGACTAGCGAGACTAGACGTGGGAAGCCATGGCGACTAGCGAGACCAGACGTGGGAAGCCATGGCGACTAGCGAGACCAGACGTGGGAAGCCATGGCGACTAGCGAGACCAGACGTGGGAAGCCATGGCGACTAGCGAGACCAGACGTGGGAAGCCATGGCGACTAGCGAGACCAGACGTGGGAAGCCATGGCGACTAGCGAGACCAGACGTGGGAAGCCATGGCGACTAGCGAGACCAGACGTGGGAAGCCATGGCGACTAGCGAGACCAGACGTGGGAAGCCATGGCGACTAGCGAGACCAGACGTGGGAAGCCATGGCGACTAGCGAGACCAGACGTGGGAAGCCATGGCGACTAGCGAGACCAGACGTGGGAAGCCATGGCGACTAGCGAGACCAGACGTAGTAAACCATGTCGACCAGCGAGACCAGACGTGGAAAGCTATGGCGACTATTGAGACGAAACGTGAGAAACCTTGGCTACTAGGGAGATGAGACATGGTAAGCCATGGCAACTAGCAAGACCAGAAGTGGGAAGCCATGGTGACTAGCGAGACAAGACATGGGAAACCATGGTGACTAGCGAGACAAGACATGGGAAACCATGGTGACTAGCGAGACAAGACATGGGAAACCATGGTGACCAGCAGGATGGGACATAGAAAGCTATAGTGATTAACGCGACATAGGAAACATTGTGTCCAACAAGACATACTGTAGGAAACCATGGTGAGAGACAGTAGAGTTAAGAGACTGTAGAAGAGGCACTATACATACCTCGTCCTGAAACGCCACCACAGATATTCACTTCTTCCAGTTGTGTGAATTCTTACTACCGATGCAATAGTGGCTTCCTCTGCCATTTTGTATGTCACTACAGGAGGCAGAAGCTGGCTATTGCAAGCTTTTGTGCGGTCAGATTGGTTGAACAGCTGTTCTCCCCATCTGACCGAACAAAAATTTGCAATAGCCAGGGAACAACATAATGGCAGCATTCAAAGTAACTTGTTCACCAACCTTTACAAGTCTCACCAAAATACAGATACCACATGCTGTGTTCAATTGTCCTTACTAGCCAGAAAATCCTCTGTGTGCCCCTCTGAAACTAATTTCACCTCACCTCACAGCATGGCTGTCTGCACAGTGCTGTGTGATAGAAGGAACCTATCAGTTATGTCACTCATCTAGGGGTGGAGACGTGTGTATTACACAGCAGGATGCCATAGTATTACTACATTGTTTTTGTTTAGGCCTCATGCCCACGGGCGTTTTTTCAGCCGCGTTTTTGAGCGTTTTTTACAGCTTTAAAACGCCTGTCCATGTTAGTCTATAGCTTCATGCCCACCTAGGCGTTTTTGAGCTGTAAAGAGCATAGGCGTTTGTAAGCTGTAAAAAAAAAACCCAGGACCAGTGCGTTCCTCAGCGTCAGAATTAGGCAGAAAAAAACGCGAGCGTCAAAAAACGCGCACTAACGCGCAAAAAACGCGCACTAACGCGCGGTCGCGTTTTTAGCTCCGACGTTTTTTTTTTTTTTTTTTTAAATAAAAAATAAAATAATATTTACAATAACATGGACAGGCGTTTTTAAGCTGCAAAAAACGCAGCTGTAAAAACGCCAGTGGGCATGAGGCCTAATTGTTATTAATTGAGTTTTTTTTCACCTTTTCCCCGATTCCTCTTCCCTGCCAGATGACTATTCACAACCTGTACATATTTGACCGGAATGGCATCTGTCTACACTACAGCGAGTGGAACCGCCGCAAACAGGCCGGCATATCCAAAGACGAGGTGGAGTCATAGGGATCTGCTGTTTATTTTCCCTCTCCCCTCTCTGTCTGTCTCCCCTCTCGCTCTCTGTCTGTCTCCCCCTCTCGCTCTCTGTCTGTCTCCCCCTCTCGCTCTCTGTCTGTCTCCCCCTCTCGCTCTCTGTCTGTCTCCCCCTCTCGCTCTCTGTCTGTCTCCCCCTCTCGCTCTCTGTCTGTCTCCCCCTCTCGCTCTCTGTCTGTCTCCCCCTCTCGCTCTCTGTCTGTCTCCCCCTCTCGCTCTCTGTCTGTCTCCCCCTCTCGCTCTCTGTCTGTCTCCCCCTCTCGCTCTCTGTCTGTCTCCCCCTCTCGCTCTCTGTCTGTCTCCCCCTCTCGCTCTCTGTCTGTCTCCCCCTCTCGCTCTCTGTCTGTCTCCCCCTCTCGCTCTCTGTCTGTCTCCCCCTCGCGCTCTCTGTCTGTCTCCCCCTCGCGCTCTCTGTCTGTCTCCCCCTCGCGCTCTCTGTCTGTCTCCCCCTCTGCGCTCTCTGTCTGTCTCCCCCTCTTCCCTCTCTGTCTGTCTCCCCCTCTTCCCTCTCTGTCTGTCTCCCCCTCTTCCCTCTCTGTCTGTCTCCCCCTCTCCCCTCTCTGTGTCTGCTCTTGCTCTTTGTTTCATCTCCTGGCCCAATCCTTCTCCACTCGTCTCTGCACTGAATCCTTTCTAATATGTTTTCTTTTCTTCTTCTAGGAGTACAAGCTCATGTACGGCATGCTGTTTTCTATACGCTCATTTGTCAGTAAAATGAGTCCGGTGGACATGTATCCTTTACTGAGATCTTTGTTGTAGATGAATCTGCTGGATAGACAACACAGTTGGGTAGACGGCTCTAGACTGGCAGTCTATGAAGTCTGACATCCTCCAGATGGTGTTCTGTGCACTTCTTGCGATCATTGCACACTGTTGTCTACTTGTGTTTGCACGGTATTAGTAAACAGACACTATTAAAGAATAATTCTTCTTTCATATAAAGTACAGTTAATATTTTTGCTCTCCCTGTTTAAAACTAGCTCGCTTCCCACTGTCCCAGCTGCCTACTTGCCTATCCTTCAGCCACGACATTCTGCAATCCTCACATCCTGCGGCTGCCATCTTCTTGCCAATGGTAATTTCTGTGCAATGTTTTTCCATAGACTTCTACAGGACCATCTCTCTAAACAGAAAACAATCTGTGTTTCTTTCTCGTACATCACGGGACACAGAGCGACATAGTCATTACTAATGGGTTATATAGATACCGTCAGGTGCTGGCACTGGCAACTTCCAAAACCGGAAGTACCCTCCCCTATATAAGCCCCTCCCATCCGGGAGCACCTCAGTTTTTTGCCAGTGTCTAAGGTGTTGGCCAAGAAGAAACATGTGTTTTTCACTGAGCTTGCGTACAGGTTCTTTTGGGCCTCAGTAAGCTATTCCGGATCCGACCAAAAAAGCTTCATAGCTAAACGGTCGGTACCCGGGCCTTGCAGAGAAGAGCAAGGTTTTGCCTGTAATGCTTCTCTTAGGAGAGCTGGACCCTGGGATCCAGAGCTCTGGTCATACCCACGACCAAGATGTTTTCTGTGCAGGGTGCTATACAGGTCCAGGGGAGTGGAATCCTTGGGAACCCGGTCCCTGAAGGTCTGATTACAATGCCTGCCGTGATAGGTGAAGTTTGGGCTTTTGTGGACCAAACAAAGTCCTGCGGCGGGGAACAGGTAAGTGGGGACCCCCAGGAACTTGGTTCTATTGGGGGACCCCCAAGCCTAATTTGTCTTTCTGTCTGTTATCTAATGGTATTCCCGCAAAATTCTGTGCATGCCTGTAACTACTAAAAAAATGTAATAATTTTTAATGGTGGTCAAGAAAAAAAAAAAAAAAAAAAATTTTTTTTTAATATATATTTAAGATATTAGACTGCGGTACCTGTGTTTGTCCACTAGAGGCCGCTGTGGAATGTTTTCTTGTCATGTGGACTAGTTTCTTCTCAGCAGAGCAAGTCCAGGCAGATGGTGAGTTCTCTTATGGGAAACTGCTTCCTCTGCCATGTTGCAATGCTCGTCCATCCCCCGGCCTGCGGCAAAGAGGGGCCCTGGCTCTTGTCCCTAGTCTCCATTTTTCAAAATTAGCGCCGAAGGCGCACGTGGCCGCGCGCGTGCACGCGCCTCTATATATAGAGGTGAGCCAGGAAAGGGGGCGGAGCCTGGGGGATGACGCTCTGTGTGCGCCGCAGCGCTTCTGCGCATGTGCGGGCGTCCCAGCATGTAAAAACCACAGTTTTGTGTGGTGAGCTGGCTATGAAGTACAGAGACAGAGCTGGCAACATTTAAAAAAGGGCATACAGCAAGCGGTTGATACAGGCATCCCCTAGAAAGGCACATTAGTAGACACCAACTGTGATATAGCAGCAATTGTGCTAGACTATTCTCAGTAAAAGTGGTGTATTACGGCTGGAATACCTCAGCTTTAGGCTTAGGAATATGCCGTCCAGAAGCTCCGGAACTGAATCTTCCAGGAAGCGAAGGGGGTCTCATCGGGCTCGGAGGATCTTGGGCATACTTCTGCTGCACCAGTCTCCCCTGAAGTTCAGAGGTAAGTGACCGTAGAGACCCCGCAGGGGTACTTGGTACTGTGGCTGTCCTCAGTTCACCTGCTCCTGTGTATGTAACAGAGGAGGTTTTTTCCTCAGCTCTGGGAGGATTAGAGAGAGATTGTCAACATTTATCGCTGCCTCCCTGTCAGGGAAAGCACGCCCGATCTCCGTCTCCTCCTTCAGAGTGCCTGTTAGCAGAGCAACAGTCCCATACAGGGATCGACCTACCTGAAGGGGATCAGGATGAGGTTGATTCTGTTATAGAGGAATCAACAGTGGGGGAACCTTTTCTCAGCATCTCAAGCTGAAAGATTATGGGTTCAGTCTCTGACTAACATGGTCCGATCAGCATTTAAAAATGCACCTTGCGGAACCATCAACCACTACTGTATCCTCGTTGGGGTCGCTAGAAGCCCCCAGACTGTCTGTTCTTTTCCAATTCACCCTTTACTGAAAGGGCTCATTTACCAGGATTGGGAACGTCCTGAGAAAATATTTATTCCCCCAAGAGATTTCCGGTGGTCTATCCCATGGAGGATAAGTTCATCAAAAAAAAAAATGGAAGGTCCCTACAGTGGACGCAGCCATCTCTTGTATGTATAAATCACTGACATGTCCAGTGGATAATGTCCAAATGTTCAAGAACCCAATAGATAAAAGATTGGAGTCCTTATGAAAATCTGCTTCTTTCTACAGCAAGCTTGGTGATACAACCAGCAGTAGCAGCTATTGGGGTCTGCTAAGCAGTGAAGGATCAGTTGAAACAGGTCTTGAGGGACTTGACAGATCAGCAGGCCTTGCCCTAGCTGATCTACCTAGAGCCTTAGGCTTTGCGGTTGACGCCATAAAGGATTCAGTCCATCAGGCCTCCCGCCTTACGCTGTCTATAGTACATATGCGTAGGCTCCTATGGCTCAAAAACTGGTCTGCTGAAGCTCCCTGTAAAGAATGGCTGGTTAGCGTCCCATTTCATGGTGAACGCTTATTCAGGGAAAACCTGGACAAATATATCCAGAAAATTTCCAGCGGTAAAAATACGCTCTTGCCGGTTAAAAACAGAGTTAGAGGTCCCTCTTTAAGAGGCCTGCTTCTCCAGTCCCTGGGGCATCGGCTGTGTAACAGTTCCGACGGCCTCCTCGGTCAAATCCCGGGGGTAAAAAACAGGGACAGTAGCAGGGTAATGAGAAACCCTGGGTCAGGGGAGGTACAAAACCTCCCCCAAAGTTAAATTCATTGAAGCCCCCACTCAGTCGGGTGGGGGGAGGACTCCAGTTGTTCGCAAGAGACCTGGCGGGACACGATCAAGACAGATAGGTGCTCTCCGCAGTAGGTTTGGGATACAGTTTGGAGTTAAAAGACTCTCCTCCTTCCCATTTTTGAGGTCAAACGTGCCAAGGGATCCCCGGAAGAGAGAGTCCCTCCTGTTGGCACTAGAACAACTATTGCTCCAAGGAGTAATTATGGAGGTTCCCCTGGAAGAATGAGGGTTCGGGTTTTACTCAAACCTCTTTACAGTCCCGAAGCAAACGCGGACGGGAGGCCCATATTAATTCTAAAAGGGCTATACAAATTCCTGTATATCAGGACTTTCCGATGGAGTCGATCCGATCGGTGGCCACTGCCCTACAAGGGGAGGATTGGTTAGCCGCGATCGACATCAAAGATGCTTATTTGCACATTCCCATCTTTCCAGTCCACCAAAAATTTCTACGCTTTGCAGTAGAAGGGCGCCATTTTCAGCAGAGCCTTACCCTTCGGTTTGGCCACAGCACCACGAGTGTTTACAAAAATTCTGGCCCTTTATTGGCCAATCTAAAAACACAAGGTGTAATGATAATGGCATATCTAGATGAATTGTTGCTGATAGACCACTCAGTGAAAAAACTAGACGTGGTCGTTCACAAGACAATCAAGTATCTGGAATCTCACGGTTGGATTATCAACCGAGACAAGTCAGCCCTAAAAAACAGTCAAAAGTCTGGAATACTTGGGGCTAAGGTTGGATTCAGGCCAGAGACAAATATTCTTGCCTCGAGGAAAGGTGTTGTCTTTGAAAGATTTGATCCACTTAGTGGGTACAAAAAAGACAGCCGTCCATACGCCTGTGCATGAGGCTGCTGGGAAAAATGGTGGCATCATTCGAAGCAGTACCCTACGGTCAATTCCATTCAAGGAATTTGCAAGGGGCCATACTGTCAGCCTGGAACAAAACAGTTCAGGCCCTAGACTTACAATGTCCTTGTCCCCTTCCGTTCGCAAGAGCCTCCGTTGGTGGTTGGTTCCCCAGAATCTGGAAAAAGGGAAATCCTTCAGTCCGATTTCTTGGAAGGTGGTCACTACAGATGCCAGCCTTATAGGCTGGGGGGGCAGTACTGGAGTAATGGTCTCTCCAGGGCAGATGGTCGGATGCAGAAAAGGCCCTGCCCATCAATCTCTTAGAGATACGAGCAGCCCGGTATGCCCTAGTAGCATGGACATCCAAACTCCAAGGGTCCCCTGTCAGAATTCAATCAGACAATGCCACAGCAGTGGCATATATCAATCATCAGGGGGGCACCAGGAGTCGTGCAGCCCAGAGGGAAGTAAATTACATCCTGAAATGGGCAGAAAGATATGTCCCAGCCATATCTGCGATATTCATTCCAGGAGTGGAGAATTGGAAGGCGGACTTTCTAAGTCGCCAGCAATTATGCCGAGGTTTTCTGGACAATATGTCAGCGGTGGGGAACATCGGATGTAGATCTTCTAGCATCCAGATTCAACGCAAAGGTGGACAGGTTTGTCTCTCGGACAAGGGATCCCCTAGCTTGCGGCTCGGATGCCCTAGTGTTCCCTTGGGATCAGTTCAAGCTGATATATGCATTCACACCGCCACAATGGTTACCTCGATTAATCCGCAGAATCAGGGTAGAAAAGAAACCAGTGATTCTGGTGGCTCCAGCGTGGCCCCGAAGAGCGTGGTACGCGGAGATTGTAAAATGTCAGTGGGGAGTCCTTGGACTCTCCCACGTCGTCCGGACCTGCTTTCGCAAGGACCGATATACCACCCTTCCTTACCAGCCCTAGGTTTGACGGCCTGGCTATGGAAGCCCACATTCTAAAAAAGAGAGGGCTCTCTAATCCTGTGGTATCTACCATGATCAATGCCAGGAAGCCGGTATCCAGGCAGATCTATTATAGAATCTGGAAGACGTACATCGCGTGGTGTGAGGCCAAGAAATGGCATCCACATAAGTACGTAATAGGTAGGAGTCTGGACTTCCTACAGTGGGCTGTAGATAGGAAGCTTGCCTTGAGTATTATCAAAGGTCAGTTTTCGGCCTTGTCAATATTTTTTCAAAGGCCCTTGGCTTCGCATTCACTAGTCAAAGCCTTTATACAAGGAGGGATGCGTATTAGTCCTCCGGTTAATATTCCCATATGTCCATGGGATCTAAACTTGGTTCTGTCGGTTCTACAGAAACAACCATTTGAACCATTACAGCATATTTCCTTGGTGCTTCTCACCAGGAAATTGATTTTTCTAGTAGCCATTTGTTCGGCTAAAAGAGTATCGGAATTAGCAGCTATGTCCTGTAAGGAGCCATATCTGGTTATCCATAAGAACAGAGTAGTGTTACGTCCTCATCCAGCCTTTCTTCCTAAGGTGGTATCGAGTTTTCATTTGAACCAAGATGTGGTTCTTCCTTCTTTTTTCCCCAAACCTACTTCGGTAGAGGAAAAGTTATTGCATTCTTTGGATGTAGTAAGAGCAGTTAAAGCTTATCTAAAAGCCACTGCTCAGATTCGCAGAACGGATACTTTGTTTATTCTGCCGGAAGGCCCCAGAAAGGGTCAGGCAGCGTCAAAATCTACTTTAGCCAAGTGGATTCGACAGGTCATAATACAAGCCTATGGCTTGAGAAGGAGACCGCCTCCGTTCAAAGTTAGAGCGCACTCCACGAGAGCAGTTGGAACTTCATGGGCAGTGCATCACCAGGCCTCCCTGGCTCAAATCTGTAAGGCCGCAACATGGTCTTCAGTTCACACGTTTACTAGGTTCTACCAGGTGGACGTTAGAAGTCAGGAGGATGTCGCCTTTGGGCGCAGTGTGTTGCAGGCCGCAAAAGATCCTCATGTCTGATAGCGCTCAGCTTATATATGGTGTATCCCCCCCCCTCATTTGGCATTGCTTTAGGACATCCCATTAGTAATGACTATGTCGCTCTGTGTCCCGTGATGTACGAGAAAGAAAATAGGATTTTTATAACAGCTTACCTGTAAAATCCTTTTCTTGGAGTACATCACGGGACACAGAGCTCCCGCCCCTCTTTGGGGACACTTATTGCTTTGCTACAAAACTGAGGTGCTCCCGGATGGGAGGGGCTTATATAGGGGAGGGTACTTCCGGTTTTGGAAGTTGCCAGTGCCAGCACCTGACGGTATCTATATAACCCATTAGTAATGACTATGTCGCTCTGTGTCCCGTGATGTACTCCAAGAAAAGGATTTTACAGGTAAGCTGTTATAAAAATCCTATTTTTCATGTCTGTAAATATTAAGCTGAGGCTGGTCACATTCATTAGCTTGTAGATCCTTATCCTCACTGATAGGTAGTAAGAGGAAATCCGAAAAAGGCTCCAACCTTTCTCTACTTAATCCAAAACAAAATAAAAGGTTTGGGCTGGAGTTGTTTAATTGTGTAGCAACACTCCACAACAGTACTGCATAATAGGGGTGCAAAACCAGAGCAAAGATCAGGATGGGGTGCGTGTGCCACCTTTATAGAAGATTTGTGGTGTACGGTCTTTCCCTTATTGAGTAAGGTGCACTCTAAATAGCTGGAGTTTAGTCTGCTTATATTTTTCCTTCCCTGGTTCCTGCTTTCTTCCCTCACCAATAGGTATTAGCTCTGGCGTGTTCGCATTAAACATGTGCAGAGCCCGCCAGGAAGTCGGCACCACGCTGCGCTAATCACAGCCAGGGAGACATTTCCGGATCTCTGCAGCCGAGCATCGGGACAATGTCTCCCTGCCTGTCATTAGCACAGTGCAGTGCCGACTTCCTGGCGGGCTCTGCACATGTTCAATGCAAACACGCCAGAGCTCATCCCTGCTCATCAACATGTGCTAATGAAATGTTTAAATAAAACCTTTCAGTTTTTATTTCATGCCTTATTTTGGACCCAGTGATATCATCACTGGGTCTCTGTGCACTTCTGGCAGATCGTGGCTATTGGGAGCTGTGCTTCTGAAAACATCCAAACACCATGCCTCAGTACTGCTCTCAAGAGCCCCCAGTCCTGACGCAAAAAGTGGGCTGGCTCCTGGGAGGAGTTTTGTAAATATCAAAATGTCTTGATGGGTGTTCCTAGGCAGATTGTGCTTGCATGCAGACCAGCTTCAGTAAAGCCAGCCATAGATGGTTCAAATCTCGGCTGGTTCAGTAGTGACCGGTGAAGGTTCGAACCATCTATGGGCAGGCTGAATGTACCCAAGTTGATCCAATGTGATTATTGCCAGCTACTATAGCTAATAGCAGTAATCACTGTGTTCACCCGGCAGGGACGGCTCCCCCCCCCCCCTTCCCCCCGGGAGAACACAATAGCTCTTCAGTAAGGATGAGCTCCGGCTTGTTCGCATTGAACACGTACAGAGCCCGCCAGGAAGTCGGCACCTCGCTGCGCTAATCACAGCCAGGGAGACATTTCCCGATCTCTGCAGCAGAGCATCGGGACAATGTCTCCCTGCCTGTCATTAGCGTAGCGCGGTGCCGACTTCCTGGCGGGCTCTGCACATGTACTATGCGAATACGCCAGAGCTTATCCTTACTCTTCAGAAGGCATTCTCCCATCAACACTGTTATGCTGCTAGCATTAGTAAATAGGAAAGGATATCATATTCACTTGTTTTAAGTTTTTTTTTTCTGTTAGTTACTTCCTGGTTTCTTGCCTAGGCAAATGATGTCATACATCCCTGGAGTCTTCAGGAGGGGAGGAGGGGTTTTCTAAGCTAAGCATACCCTCCTGCCTGTATGCTTGAGCTAAGGGCAGGTGGATTCCAGGTAGAGCTGCACGATTCTGGGAAAAATTTGAATCACGATTCTTTTGCTTAGAATGAAGATCGCGATTCTCTCACGATTCTTAAAAACTTTATTTAAAAAATTTACAACCTTTGAACATTAGGTTATCAAACTGATTGTCAGGCTATTAAAGGGGGGCATGTGAGGAGTGGACTTAAAATACCGGCAACCACTGTCCCTTATAATAAATTATGAATATTACCAGTTTGAGTCAGCTATTCATATTATGAATATTACCATAGTCAGCTACCCCAGACTCTGGGTAGCACTAGCTGACTGTGGTAATATTCATAATATGGATAGCTGACTCAAACTGGTAATATTCATAATAAGGGACAGTGGTTGCCGGTATTTTAAGTCCACTCCTCGGCTCACATGCCCCCCTTTAATAGCCGTGACTGTCATCTGCAAGCCGAGCCTGGGCCTGGGGTAGCTGACTCACTGTGGTGTGGTGTTCATAATATATGTATGTTATACTTAGTAAGGCACAAGGAAGGAAGGAAGCTCACTCACGTGTTGGAATCAGATCAGTGCACACTCACTGCTGTGCTGTGTGTTCGTTTCCCGGCCAAGAGACACGGTACCGCCCACGCATCATCGACATCCAGCGGCGCGCCGCATTACGCTCTCTGATGACTGATGTCAGTTCCGATATCCGCCATTTGCATCCCACGCTGGTTCCGTGGATCCGGCGCGGAGATACGAAAATCGCGGGTAAGCCAGCCTGGAGATCGCGCGGGGGGGTGTGAATCGAGATCGCGATCGTATCTCGATTAATCGTGCAGCTCTAATTCCAGGAAGTAAATGCTACATGACTTATCTGCCCTTACTCAAGATGGCCACAGCTAGAAATGCTAGGGGTGTGTTTTTCAAAGTAAATTCTCAACAAAATAAATCATAGAGACATGGGTGGGTGGGTGAGTTTGCTTTGACTATTAAAAATGAATTAAATAGTGTTTTTGCTCAGATGCAGTGAAGATCCACTCACTAATATCTCTTCTATTGCTCTCAGCTTCCTAAAAATCTCCAAACAATTTTTTTTTTTTTTTTTGCTGCTGTGATCCAACTTCCTGTTAGAGGGCAGCTATGTTCATTCTCCATGGTACCACTGTATGTAGGAATGTAGTCACCCTCTTGCAGTCGCACTTGATATGGACTAGGGTAGGGGTAGGCAACCTCGGCCCTCCAGCTGTGGTGAAACTACAAGTCCCATGAGACATTGAAAGACCCTGTCAATCATAGGCATGAGAGAGGCATGATGGGATTTATAGTTTCACCACAGCTGGAGTGCCGAGGTTGCCTACTCCTGGACTATGGGATGTGTACTGTGCACAGAGCAGGTCACATGACCACAACTGATGTGCACTGCTCGTTCTAAACAAACAGAAATAAGAGGAAAAGGAGAGGTTTGGGAGCTCACGGAGGATGTTAAATAGAGGCATTAAAACACAGCGAGAAACAACTTCATGAAAATCAGATTACAGGGACGTCAAGTGGTGGTTGTGTGTGGATTACTTTTGGAGAGTAATGCCGCGTACACATGGCCGTTTTTAATGTCATTGAAAAAAACAAAGTTTTTGTCGACGTGATTTTTCTTGTTTCCTCTCAAGCCTGCCTTGCCTACACACGATCATGAAAAAAAATGCTTGAGCAAAGCGCAGTGACGTATGAAATGTACGACGGCACTAGAAAGGGGAAGTTCCATTCGGATGGCGCCACCCTTTGGGCTGCTTTTGCTGATCCTCGTGTTAGTAAAGTTTGGTGAGAGACGATTCGCGCTTTTTAGCCTCGTGCTCTTCAGTCCGTTACAGCGTGACGAATGCGCTATCTCCATTACGAACGCTAGTTTTACCAGAACGAGTGCTCCCGTCTCATACTTAATTCTGAGCATGCGCGTTTTTTCTTCCCCTCGTAAAAGCATACACACTATCATTTTTCACGACGTTAAAAAGAACGACGTGAAAAAATAGAGCAGGTTTTAATTTTTTTAAGGCAATTTTTCACGTCGTTAAAAATGCTCTGGGGCCTACACACGATCGTTTTTAATGACCAATTTAAAAAATTGCATTTTTAACGTCATGAAAAACGGTCGTGTGTACGCGGCATAAGGATTTTGTTTAGCGTCACTTTAAATTGTAGAGGTAATGAGCATTCCGGAGTCATTCTGGAAAATGAACAATACAGTGGGATTGATTTACTAAAACTGGAGAGTGCAAAATGTGGTGCAGCTGTGCATGGTAGCCAATCAGCTTCTAACTTCAGCTTATTCAATGAAGCTTTGACAATAAAAATCTGGAAGTTGATTGGTTTCTATGCAGAGCTGCACCCGATTTTGCACTCTCCAGTTTAAGTAAATCTCCCCCATAGCCCTGGTTCACACTGGTGCGATTTGACATGTCAAATCGGCGATAATTGCGGGCAATGGCACCGTCCTAATCGGTGCGACGCCGCATCTGCGGCGCTGCACCGATTTTAAAAAGTATTTCTTTATCGTACACCACGGGACACAGAGCTAGTCATTACATAATGGGTTAAGGGTCACCAGCGGTGATTGGACACTGGCACAACCAATGGAAGACAGTTCCCCTCCATATAACCCCTCCCATCAGGGAAGTACCTCAGTTTTTCCGCCAGTGTCGAAAGGTGTTGGACGCGTTAGGAGGTGCTAAAGGAAAGCTCTACCAAAGAGACCCTCTGGGGGTAAAAGAGCTATGCTTTCGGATCCATCCAAGACGCCTACAAATGAGCTGAATCTGGATGGGATCCGGGCCTCATCCATGAGGCGTCGCCTGTAATGTCTCTCTTCGGAGGACTGGGCTCTAAGATCCAGCACTTTCGCTATTTCGCTATAAAGTCCTGGTAAGAGTCTTGTACAAGGCCCAGGGGAGAGGTATCCTTTAAATAGGAACCCATATCCCTGAAGGTTGGCACACATAGCCCACCGTGAAGGGTGAAGTTTGGTATCTGTCTGAAATCTTTCAGCAGAAAAACCTGCGGCGTGGATAAGGTGAGATTAGAAGGTCCATAACTAGGTTGGGACCTTTTTCAAAAAGTGGATGTCTTCTTTTTTTTTTCCACCACTGGGGGGAGTAAAGAGCTGAATATACTCACCTCACTCTGTTCAGTGTCGGCTTCGGCGAAGTACACTGCTCGTCACCTCCGCTGCTGAGCTTGCTGGGGCACCCCGATCCTCCTTTCGGTGGCCGACCAGACACCTGCAGATGCAGGTAAGTGGGAACAAGGGCTGATGAGAGTCCTCTCTCACTATGGCCACCGCCATAGCGCTAAGGGCCGCGCGCGCGCGCGGGAGCGCGCTTTATCGGAGGGGGGGGGGGGCGAAGGCGTGCGCGGGCACGTGGCGCGCGCAGGCACAGAAACGGCGCCAATTTTAAATGACTGTCAGTGTGAGAAGCACTGCAGCAGCAAGCAAGCTCGTTAGTTCTCTTATTCTTGGCAGAGAAACACAGCAGCTATACAGGGACGTAAGACTCCATGTGGTTGGATTGGGTACTTCCTAGAAGACATCCATGTTATGCATAGTTATGTGTTAAAAGTTGCATACTTAATGTATTTGCTAAACTGAACACGGTAGTATATGCATTTAGGTACCTTGTATTTTGTCTAAACGGTAAGCCTTCCAGGGGAAGTAATACGGACAAAAAGAGATAAGAAAGCACCACCGCCTAAGAGGCTCTAACTGTGCTGACTCGGTACCTTTCTCTCCTGGGTTGCTAAATGCACCTGTTCAGGATGAGCCATTACCTCTGTCAGGTATGGCGGCTTCCCCAGTGGAGCCTGGGCCTGTATATGTCACTGAGGACACTTTATCAGCTGCCCTAAATAATCTGGAGGAAAAAATTGCTACCTTAATCGCTAAGTCCTCTAAAAAGGAACAATAAGCGAAGCAGGTCTCTTCCAGTATTGGACCTCCCTTCAGAAGTACCTGAGGGAGGAGGATGAGGAGGAGGAGGCTACATCAGCAGAGGATGAGGAGCCAGATTTTAAGGTCACAGGTACAATGCTATAGCAGTGCATTTAAGTTAACCTCTGCGGAGGTAACGGAATTACCTGTCTCCTCCCTAGGGTCATTAAGATCCCTGCAAGGTGCATGCTCCTTCCCGGTTCATCCGTTACTAGAGGATCTAATATACGCAAACTGGCAACATCCAGATAAGCGTTTCTCACCTCCAAAAAGGTTTAACATTCTTTATCCTATGGGGGAAAAAAATTTTTTTTAAGAAATGGAGCCTGCCTGCGGTAGTTGCGGCTATTTCTTGTGTAAATAAAAACCTGACATGTCCGGTGGATAATGTACAAGGGTTTAAAAGATCCTTCTGAGAGGAAGTTGAAATCCTCCTTCCTTTTGGCCGGCTCAATTACCCAACCTGCAGTAGCAGCAGTCGGTATGGGTCAGGTCATCAGCCAACAGGTAAAGCAGGGGCTGAAGGAACTGCCTTCAGAGCAGGCTAGAAATTGGGAAAAATTTGCCTAAAAGCCTTATGCTTCACAGTGGATGCCATGAGAGATTCTATCATACAGGCATCACGCCTTACACTCCAGCTGGTACAGATGCGCAGAGTACTTTGGCTTAAGCATTGGTCAGCGGAGACCCCATGCAAAAAGCTGTTGGCAAGTTCCCGTTCCATGGCGAACGCCTATTTGGGGAAGATTTAGAAAAATATATACAGAAGATCAAGTGGTAAAATGACTTTTACCTGAGAGAAAGAAAAACAAGAGATCTTGTTTTAAACGCTCTCTCCCCAGCTCCCGGGAAATCTGACTCCAACCAGTGGCGGCGGCCTGTTTTAGCCGCCCACAAAAGCCAAGGGGCAAGCTCAGAAGAACAAGAAGCCGTGGGGTGCAAGAGCTAATAAGCAAGCCCCCAAAGCCTCTCAGTGAAGGGGCGCCCCCGCTCGGCCGAGTGGGAGGAAGGCTTTGTCAGTTCTGAGCAACTTGGTGGTCAGAAATCCAGGACAATTGGGTAGTATCCACAATATCCTCAGGGTACAAACTGGAATTTCGAGAGATCCCATCTTCTCAATTCCGAGGTTCAAGACTCTCCAAGGATCCACAAAAAAGAGAATCCTTCTTCAAAGGTTTGAATCACTTAATGGCTCAAGGGGTAGTTACAGACGTACCCCAAAAAGAGCGAGGTTCAGGTTTTTACTCAAACCTCTTTGTGATTCCAAAGCCAAATGGAGATGTCAGACCCATCCTGGATCTAAAATCCCTAAATCGGTTCCTGAACGATCGCCATTTTCGAATGGAAACGATCCGATCCGTGGCCGCCACTTTAAAGGGCGGAAAATTCATGGCGTCCATAGATATCAAGGACGCACATTTACACATACCCATCCTCCCCGCTCACCAAAGATTCCTAAGGTTTGCGGTAGAAGATCGCCACTTTCAATTTGTGGCTCTGCCGTTTGGTGTAGCCACCGCGCCCATAGTGTTCACAAAGGTGCTAGCTCCTCTGTTAGTAACCTAAGAACACGGGGCATTGCGGTAACAGCCTATCTGGACGATCTACTAGTAATAGATCAGTCAAAGGACGGATTGGGTCACGCTGTACACACTACAGTAGGATACCTGGAGCATTTAGGATGGATTATAAATTTACAAAAATCCTCTCTCCAGGCCCAAAGAAGGATAGGGTACCTGGGCATGATCATAGATACAGCCCAAAACGAGGTATACCTGCCAGAACCGAAGATACAGTCTCTGAAAGACCTGATCCACAAGGTCAAAGCAAACAAGAGGCCGTCTATTCGCCTTTGCATGAGACTATTGGGAAAGATGGTAGCCTCCTTCGAGGCGGTCCCTTACGCCCAGTTTCATTCGAGACTACTTCAAGGCAATATTTTAGCTTCCTGGAACAGGAAGAGCCAAGCTCTGGATATACCCATGCGCCTGTCCTCACAAGTACGCCACAACTTCGATTGGTGGCTAGAAGCCAGGAATTTACGGAAGGGAAAGTCCTTCCTCCCAGTGGCCTGGAAGGTGGTATCTAGGAATACCAGCCTATCGGACTGGGGTGCAGTATTCGAGGAGGCTTCTACCCAGGGAACCTGGGCCAAGACTCAGGGGATCCTGCCCATCAATGTGCTAGAGATCCGGGCGGTATATCTAGCCCTCAAAACCTGGACATACAGGTTACAGGGCTACCCAGTTCGGGTTCAATCCGACAATGCTACTGCAGTAGCTTACATCAATCACCAAGGAGGCACCCGCAGTCGGGCAGCCCAAAGAGAGGTGAACCGGATCCTGGCATGGGCAGAAGAGCATGTACCTTGCCTTTCTGCAATCTTCATTCCAGGGATGGAAAATTGGCAAGCAGACTACCTGAGTCGTCAGCAGCTGCTACCAGGGAGTGGTCTCTTCACCCCGAGATCTTTCAGGCCATATGTCTGAGATGGGGAAACCCAGATGTAGACCTGCTAGCTGCCAGGTTCAACAAGAAATTGGACAACTTTGTGTCCAGAACGAGGGATCCTCTAGCCTACGGGACAGACGCTCTAATAATACGGACGCTCTAATAACTCCATGGAATCAGTTCTCACTGATCTAGGCATTCCCTCCGATCCCTCTTCTACAAAGACTGCTTCGCAGGATCAAGGAGGAGGGAATACCAGTAATCCTAGTGGCCCCAAACTGGCCCAGGAGGCCTTGGTATGCCGAGATTGTAAAAACGGCGATAGGAAGGCCCTGGAAGTTTCCACTCCGACACGACCTGCTGTCACAGGGTCCAGTATTCCACCCTTCCTTACAAAGGCTAAAGTTGACGGCCTGGCTGCTGAGACCCACATTTTTAAAAAGAGAGGGGTCTCTGGTCCGGCTCTTTCTACGCTCATTAATGCTAGAAAGCCAGCCTCCAGACTCATCTATCAGAGAGTCTGGAGAGCATACGTTTCCTGGTGTGAATCCAGAAGTTGGAATCCTCAGAAATATGAAATAAGCAGGATTCTTGCTTTTTGCCAGTTAGGAGTGGATATGAATTTAGCCCTTAGCACCATCAAAGGGCAAATATCGGCTCTATCAGTCTTCTTTCAGAGACCATTGGCATCTCACTCCCTAGTTCGGACATTCATTAAGGGGGTACTGAGGATAAATCCTCCAGTTAGGACTCCCTTGTGTCCATGGGATTTGAATTTGGTATTGTCAGTGTTGCAAAAGCAACCTTTTGAACCTATTCGCCATATTCCTTTAATTATATTAAGTAGGAAGTTGGCTTTTCTGATTGCTATAGCTTCTGCTAGGAGAGTATCAGAGCTAGCAGCTCTTTCTTGTAAAGAGCCTTGTCTAATTTGTCACAAGGACAAAATCGTACTACGACCCCATCCGGCTTTTCTACCTAAGGTGGTGTCGGCTTTTCACTTGAATCAAGACATTGTTCTGCCTTCCTTTTTTCCAAACCCGCGGACGGCGGGGGAAAATTATTACACTCTCTAGATCTAGGGAGAGCGGTAAAGGTGTATCTGCAAGCAACCGCTCAGATACGTAAAACAGATGTTTTGTTTATTTTACCAGATGGGCCCAAGAAGGGCCAAGCGGTATCAAGATCCACCATTTCCAGGTGGATTAGACAAGTAATTATTCAAGCTTATGGTTTAAAGAACAGGACTCCTCCTTTTCCTGTTAAGGCGCACTCTACCAGGGCGATAGGTGCTTCATGGGCAGTGCACCACCAGGCTTCGATGGCTCAGATCTGTAAAGCTGCAACTTGGTCTTCAGTCCATACATTTTCCAAATTCTATCAAATAGATGTGAAAGGACATGAGGATTCCGCCTTTGGGCGAAGTGTGCTGCAGGCAGCAGTATAGGGCTTCTGGTCCGCAAGCGGCCTGTTTTGATCTGTGTCTCCCCCCCTTCATATGAGCATTGCTCTAGGACGTCCCATTATGTAATGACTAGCTCTGTGTCCCGTGGTGTACGATAAAGAAAATAGGATTTTTATAACAGCTTACCTGTAAAATCCTTTTCTTGGAGTACACCACGGGACACAGAGGTCCCCCCCTTCTTATGGGAACCTTACTGCTTTGCTACAAAACTGAGGTACTTCCCTGATGGGAGGGGTTATATGGAGGGGAACTGTCTTCCATTGGTTGTGCCAGTGTCCAATCACCGCTGGTGACCCTTAACCCATTATGTAATGACTAGCTCTGTGTCCCGTGGTGTACTCCAAGAAAAGGATTTTACAGGTAAGCTGTTATAAAAATCCTATTTTTCTGTACTACTTTTTGCGATTTTGGCCCGCGATTTACATTGACATCTGTGCAGACACCTGCACAGATGTCCCTGTAATCGCGGCCGAAATCGGGACTGACAGGCAGGAGTGAAATCGTGCGAGTTCAGCTGAACTCGCACGGCTTCACTCCCGCAGTCCCAGTGTGAACCTGGGCATAGACCTGAAGCATGATCTTCCTTAACCGCCTGTCTGCAGGAAAGACGGCTTCCTCTCCTTCCAGACCAGCAAGTACAAGCTGCACTACTACGAGACGCCGAGCGGTCTAAAGATGGTGATGAACACAGATCTGAGTGTGATCAACGCGCGGGATGTCCTGCACCAGATCTACAGCACGGTGAGAGCACTTCAACTACTGAGGGGGAGAAAAAATACACAGTGTGCAGTGAAGGGGTTAGTAGATGGTCTGGTTGGGCTATACTACAGGAAGGATGGACGCTAGAAAACCACAAACGTTTGTAGGCCAACCCAGGATAACCAAGACTGGGGTTTGGCCTCATCTATTGTCAGATTCAGGTGGCTCTTGAGCTGCAGGCAGTTTCCATTTTTTTTTTTTTTTTGGGCCAGATGGTGTATTTGCTGTTGTTTACCTCTTAGTTGGACGTTGCAAGGCTTTCTGTGCTCTTTCGCTGCCATTTTTGCAGGGGTTTTTTTTTTTTGCGCACATGATTAAAGCGGAGGTTCACCCTAAATCTAAACATTTGCTCATCCCAATTAGTATAACATTTATAACAACATTTGGCAAATAATTATCTTGTTCGTTTTTTTATTTACCTTGATTTTCGTATTAAACAGGGACACTTCCTGGTATCCCTCCCGCGGGAGTGGGCGTTCCTTTACTTTCCCCAGCGCCCCAATGCCTCCTGGGAGTGCAGTGTCATGCTTTCCCAGGAGACAATTCACCACCTCGTCATCAGCTTCATCAGCTTGACAGTCTCAGAGCGCTCGTTCTGAGCTGCAGCTGATGTTAGCATACAGGACAGGAGCCAGAGTATAGGAGACAGGAGCGCTGATTTCACTGAGGAATGTGAAAAGAAAACACATCTCGCAGCGGCGCGGCACCCCCCATCCCCCCCCCCCCCCCCCCCCCCCCCCGCTGCGAGATGTGTTTTCTTTTCACATTCCTCAGTGAAATCAGCGCTCCTGTCTCCTATACTCTGGCTCCTGTCCTGTATGCTAACATCAGCTGCAGCTCAGAACGAGCGCTCTGAGACTGTCAAGCTGATGACCTGTAAAATGTAAAAAGAAAAGCACATCCCGCGGCGGCTCCCCCCACACACCCCCCCCCTCTCAACAACTTCACAGTATGTGTCCGTTGTGATGGCAACAGTGCAGTGGGAGAAAAGCATTCACGCTTCCCGGAAGTATTTGCTTGTGGGCTTCACAGTGCCCACAAGCAAAATGGCAATTTCCAAAAGGATTTTTATAAGTTCTAATTTAGAACTGATTCTGACTGGGGAGACTGGGAAACATCTGATACGTGAGTAAATACATGAGAAAGTAATACTCAACCAATGCAATGTAAAAAAAAAAAAAGATATACCGCGGAACCTCCGCTTTAAGAAAATTATTTTAGGCCTGAAGATTACATAAACCCCCTAAAACATATATTTTCTGAAAGCAGACACCCTAGAGAATAAAATAATGGTAGTTCCAATTTTTTATGTCATGATATTACCGCAAAAGTTCAGTAAAAATATATACTATGGTTCATTTTAGGACACACGAACCAACTTTTGGTAAAATATAAAAGACGAGGTTGCGCTGAATAAATAAATACCCAACAAGTCAAACCTTAAATTTGCGTGTGCCCGTGAAATGGCAACAAACTCCGGTATCCTATATTTTCCATAGGTGACACTTTAAAGCCCCCTACAGGTCATCAGTTTAGTGTTATGGAGGGGGTCTGGTGCTAGAAATATTGCTCTCACTCCGGCGTGCACGGAGATATGTGACATGTGTTTTGCAATCTGCGTTTTCATGAATAGGCGCCCCAGATGCATGCGTTTGTGCGTGTGTATATGTGGGAGATCTCAACATTTTTTTGGCGGGGGGGGGGGGGGATCTTGTGCTTGGGTGTAACTTAAATTTGTACAATATAAAAACATTTTTTTTTACTTTTTTCATCACATAGGGGACATAAAGTTTTTTGGTGACAGGTTCTTAATGACCCTGCATGGCTCCCCTGTGTTCCACTGAATGTAATGCAGTGCAGATCGCATTGCATTACATTCTTTCCCGGCTATGCTGGCTGTGGACACTGAGAGGGGAACACGGAAGTGACATCAACTCGTTGCTTTCTGGGTCAGCAACAAGGACTCGCGTTTGCTCTGCTCCCTCCCGTCTACCCTGTGGCACCTACTATGTTGGTTCCGAGCCCGCTGATGGGCAAGTGGAGCCTGAGATGCAGGGGGGGGGGGGCGTGCGTGCGTGCGAAGGTTCGCCATTACTGGGGGTGTGTCGAAGCACTTAGCTGGCAGCAGAGCCACCCAAATGCTTCCACCTGGTAGGCAGGAGTCTGCTTGTCAGATTTACATACATTCCTAGTGGTTGTAGCCACTCAGAATATGTGTAAAACCACCCGCTATCAGGTCTGTATGATGGAAGGACCAGGCAGCAAAAGGGTTAATGGATAAGGAGGAAATAGGCCTTTTGTACTCACCATAAATTCCTTCTCTTGGCATGACAGAGAAATGTGATTCTCAAGGTCTTCAGTAAGGTAGCGTGGCCGAGCGGTCTAAGGCGCTGGATTTAGGCTCCAGTCTCTCTGGAGGCGTGGGTTCAAATCCCACCGCTGCCAATGTACATTTTTGGGGCAGAATAGTGACTGTAGTGGATAGCACTTCTGTCTTGCAGCACAAGGGTCTTTGGTTCCAACCACAACACTATCTGCATGGAGTTTGCATGTGCTGGCAGTGGGTTTCTTCTGGTTACTGTGATCTGTTAAAGTCACTTGACTCCAGAGATCACTGAGCTCTCCCTCTGTGTTAAACAGAACTCACTGTAGCCCTGAATGGGCGGTAAGTTGGGGGGGCACGGTTAATGTACCCCAGCGTAATGTAATAGAGAGCAGATAGCAATGTCCACCCTCTCTTTTATAAATGAGCCCCCTTTTTTTATTGTTTTTAAATGATCCCTCCTGGTCTTTTAATCACCGGTCCCTGATCCAGTTAGATTTTTGGCTATGAGGTCTCCTCGGCCTCAAACGACTAAATGTCAAAATTTTCTTGACCTGGGCCTGTATGCGCACGCTGCACCAGACCCCCTGTGTGCCTACGCTGCACCAGACCCCCTGTGTGCCTACGATGCACCAGATCCCCCCCGTGTGCCTGGGATGCACCAGATCCCCCCCGTGTGCCTGGGATGCACCAGATCCCCCCCGTGTGCCTGGGATGCACCAGATCCCCCCCGTGTGCCTGGGATGCACCAGATCCCCCCCGTGTGCCTGGGATGCACCAGATCCCCCCCGTGTGCCTGGAATGCACCAGATCCCCCCCGTGTGCCTGGGATGCACCAGATCCCCCCCGTGTGCCTGGGATGCACCAGATCCCCCCCGTGTGCCTGGGATGCACCAGATCCCCCCCGTGTGCCTGGGATGCACCAGATCCCCCCCGTGTGCCTGGGATGCACCAGATCCCCCCCGTGTGCCTGGGATGCACCAGACCCCCCCCCCCCGTGTGCCTGGGATGCACCAGACCCCCCCCCCGTGTGCCTGGGATGCACCAGATCCCCCCCGTGTGCCTGGGATGCACCAGATCCCCCCCGTGTGCCTGGGATGCACCAGATCCCCCCCGTGTGCCTGGGATGCACCAGATCCCCCCCGTGTGCCTGGGATGCACCAGATCCCCCCCGTGTGCCTGGGATGCACCAGACCCCCCCCCGTGTGCCTAGGATGCACCAGACCCCTCCCCCCGTGTGCCTAGGATGCACCAGACCCCCCCGTGTGCCTAGGATGCACCAGACCCCCCCCCCCGTGCCTAGGATGCACCAGCCCCCCCCCCCGTGCCTAGGATGCACCAGACCCCCCCCCGTGTGCCTAGGATGCACCAAACCCCCCCCCCCCCCCGTGTGCCTAGGATGCACTAAACCCCCCCCCGTGTGCCTAGGATGCACTAAACCCCCCCCGTGTGCCTAGGATGCACCCAGACCCCCCCCCCGTGTGCCTAGGATGCACCAGACCCCCCCCCCCCCGTGTGCCTAGGATGCACCAGACCCCCCCCCCCCCGTGTGCCTAGGATGCACCAGACCCCCCCCCCCCCCAGTGTGCCTAGGATGCACCAGACCCGCACCCCACCCCCGTGCCTATGATGCACCAGCCCCCCCCCCCTGTTATTGTATGTTGTTCAGGACCCTCTTTGTGACTATGATGCAACAGACCTTGTGTTGCATTACACAGCTGCAAGGTTGGCTTAGTTGGTTAAAGCGCCTGTCTAGTAAACAGGAGATCCTGAGTTCGAATCTCAGCAGTGCCTTCCATTTTTAGATGGATTAAAACTTGCGTTGTTTTATTGTGTTAAATGCTATGTGCATAAAAACAACAGGCTAAGGGCATAAATCTTGTAAATGTTACAGCCCAAAAAGGCTTCAACAAAATGGTGGCAATCTGCACACGGACACCGACTCCCTGTTGCATAAATGTAATGTAGAGGCCTCCATGATTAAGCACAGAAAAGGGCGAAACGCACCTGCGGAGTTCTCTACGGGTGATGAATGGGAGGTGAATCCATCTTTCTTTCTCGTACATCACGGGACACAGAGCGACATAGTCATTACTAATGGGTTATATAGATACCGTCAGGTGCTGGCACTGGCAACTTCCAAAACCGGAAGTACCCTCCCCTATATAAGCCCCTCCCATCCGGGAGCACCTCAGTTTTTTGCCAGTGTCTAAGGTGTTGGCCAAGAAGAAACATGTGTTTTTCACTGAGCTTGCGTACAGGTTCTTTTGGGCCTCAGTAAGCTATTCCGGATCCGACCAAAAAAGCTTCATAGCTAAACGGTCGGTACCCGGGCCTTGCAGAGAAGAGCAAGGTTTTGCCTGTAATGCTTCTCTTAGGAGAGCTGGACCCTGGGATCCAGAGCTCTGGTCATACCCACGACCAAGATGTTTTCTGTGCAGGGTGCTATACAGGTCCAGGGGAGTGGAATCCTTGGGAACCCGGTCCCTGAAGGTTTGATTACAATGCCTGCCGTGATAGGTGAAGTTTGGGCTTTTGTGGACCAAACAAAGTCCTGCGGCGGGGAACAGGTAAGTGGGGGCCCCCAGGAACTTGGTTCTATTGGGGGACCCCCAAGCCTAATTTGTCTTTCTGTCTGTTACCTAATGGTATTCCCGCAAAATTCTGTGCATGCCTGTAACTACTAAAAAAAAATGTAATAATTTTTAATGGTGGTCAAGAAAAAAAAAAAAAAAATTTTTTTTATATATATTTAAGATATTAGACTGCGGTACCTGTGTTTGTCCACTAGAGGCCGCTGTGGAATGTTTTCTTGTCATGTGGACTAGTTTCTTCTCAGCAGAGCAAGTCCAGGCAGATGGTGAGTTCTCTTATGGGAAACTGCTTCCTCTGCCATGTTGCAATGCTCGTCCATCCCCCGGCCTGCGGCAAAGAGGGGCCCTGGCTCTTGTCCCTAGTCTCCATTTTTCAAAATTAGCGCCGAAGGCGCACGTGGCCGCGCGCGTGCACGTGCCTCTATATATAGAGGTGAGCCAGGAAAGGGGGCGGAGCCTGGGGGATGACGCTCTGTGTGCGCCGCAGCGCTTCTGCGCATGTGCGGGCGTCCCAGCATGTAAAAACCACAGTTTTGTGTGGTGAGCTGGCTATGAAGTACAGAGACAGAGCTGGCAACATTTAAAAAAAGGGCATACAGCAAGCGGTTGATACAGGCATCCCCTAGAAAGGCACATTAGTAGACACCAACTGTGATATAGCAGCAATTGTGCTAGACTATTCTCAGTAAAAGTGGTGTATTACGGCTGGAATACCTCAGCTTTAGGCTTAGGAATATGCCGTCCAGAAGCTCCGGAACTGAATCTTCCAGGAAGCAAAGGGGGTCTCATCGGGCTCGGAGGATCTTGGGCATACTTCTGCTGCACCAGTCTCCCCTGAAGTTCAGAGGTAAGTGACCGTAGAGACCCCGCAGGGGTACTTGGTACTGTGGCTGTCCTCAGTTCACCTGCTCCTGTGTATGTAACAGAGGAGGTTTTTTCCTCAGCTCTGGGAGGATTAGAGAGAGATTGTCAACATTTATCGCTGCCTCCCTGTCAGGGAAAGCACGCCCGATCTCCGTCTCCTCCTTCAGAGTGCCTGTTAGCAGAGCAACAGTCCCATACAGGGATCGACCTGCCTGAAGGGGATCAGGATGAGGTTGATTCTGTTATAGAGGAATCAACAGTGGGGGAACCTTTTCTCAGCATCTCAAGCTGAAAGATTATGGGTTCAGTCTCTGACTAACATGGTCCGATCAGCATTTAAAAATGCACCTTGCGGAACCATCAACCACTACTGTATCCTCGTTGGGGTCGCTAGAAGCCCCCAGACTGTTTGTTCTTTTCCACTTCACCCTTTACTGAAAGGGCTCATTTACCAGGATTGGGAACGTCCTGAGAAAATATTTATTCCCCCAAGAGATTTCCGGTGGTCTATCCCATGGAGGATAAGTTCATCAAAAAAAAAATAAAAATAAATGGAAGGTCCCTACAGTGGACGCAGCCATCTCTTGTATGTATAAATCACTGACATGTCCAGTGGATAATGTCCAAATGTTCAAGAACCCAATAGATAAAAGATTGGAGTCCTTATGAAAATCTGCTTGGTGATACAACCAGCAGTAGCAGCTATTGGGGTCTGCTAAGCAGTGAAGGATCAGTTGAAACAGGTCTTGAGGGACTTGACAGATCAGCAGGCTTTGCCCTAGCTGATCTACCTAGAGCCTTAGGCTTTGCGGTTGACGCCATAGAGGATTCAGTCCATCAGGCCTCCCGCCTTACGCTGTCTATAGTACATATGCGTAGGCTCCTATGGCTCAAAAACTGGTCTGCTGAAGCTCCCTGTAAAGAATGGCTGGTTAGCGTCCCATTTCATGGTGAACGCTTATTCAGGGAAAACCTGGACAAATATATCCAGAAAATTTCCAGCGGTAAAAATACGCTCTTGCCGGTTAAAAACAGAGTTAGAGGTCCCTCTTTAAGAGGCCTGCTTCTCCAGTCCCTGGGGCATCGGCTGTGTAACAGTTCCGACGGCCTCCTCGGTCAAATCCCGGGGGTAAAAAACAGGGACAGTAGCAGGGTAATGAGAAACCCTGGGTCAGGGGAGGTACAAAACCTCCCCCAAAGTTAAATTCATTGAAGCCCCCACTCAGTCGGGTGGGGGGAGGACTCCAGTTGTTCGCAAGAGACCTGGCGGGACACGATCAAGACAGATAGGTGCTCTCCGCAGTAGGTTTGGGATACAGTTTGGAGTTAAAAGACTCTCCTCCTTCCCATTTTTGAGGTCAAACATGCCAAGGGATCCCCGGAAGAGAGAGAGTCCCTCCTGTTGGCACTAGAACAACTATTGCTCCAAGGAGTAATTATGGAGGTTCCCCTGGAAGAATGAGGGTTCGGGTTTTACTCAAACCTCTTTACAGTCCCGAAGCAAACGCGGACGGGAGGCCCATATTAATTCTAAAAGGGCTATACAAATTCCTGTATATCAGGACTTTCCGATGGAGTCGATCCGATCGGTGGCCACTGCCCTACAAGGGGAGGATTGGTTAGCCGCGATCGACATCAAAGATGCTTATTTGCACATTCCCATCTTTCCAGTCCACCAAAAATTTCTACGCTTTGCAGTAGAAGGGCGCCATTTTCAGTTCAGAGCCTTACCCTTCGGTTTGGCCACAGCACCACGAGTGTTTACAAAAATTCTGGCCCTTTATTGGCCAATCTAAGAACACAAGGTGTAATGATAATGGCATATCTGGATGACTTGTTGCTGATAGACCACTCAGTGAAAAAACTAGACGTGGTCGTTCACAAGACAATCAAGTATCTGGAATCTCACGGTTGGATTATCAACCGAGACAAGTCAGCCATAAAAACCAGTCAAAAGTCTGGAATACTTGGGGCTAAGGTTGGATTCAGGCCAGAGAAAAATATTCTTGCCTCGAGGAAAGGTGTTGTCTTTGAAAGATTTGATCCACTTAGTGGGTACAAAAAAGACAGCCGTCCATACGCCTGTATATGAGGCTGCTGGGAAAAATGGTGGCATCATTCGAAGCAGTACCCTACGGTCAATTCCATTCAAGGAATTTGCAAGGGGCCATACTGTCAGCCTGGAACAAAAAAGTTCAGGCTCTGGACTTACCAATGTCCTTGTCCCCTTCCGTTCGCAGGAGCCTCCGCTGGTGGTTGGTTCCCCAGAATCTGGAAAGAGGGAAATCCTTCAGTCCGATTTCCTGGAAGGTGGTCACTACAGATGCCAGCCTTGTAGGCTGGGGAGCAGTACTGGAGCAATGGTCTCTCCAGGGCAAGTGGTCAGAAGCAGAAAAGGCCCTGCCCATCAATCTCTTAGAGATACGAGCAGCCCGGTATGCCCTAGTAGCATGGACATCCAAACTCCAAGGGTCCCCTGTCAGAGTTCAGTCAGACAATGCCACAGCAGTGGCATATATCAATCGTCAGGGGGGCACCAGGAGTCGTGCAGCCCAAAGGGAGGTAAATTACATCCTGAGATGGGCAGAAAGATATGTCCCAGCCATATCTGCGGTATTCATTCCAGGGGTGGAGAATTGGAAGGCGGACTTTCTAAGTCGCCAGCAATTAGGCCCAGAGGAAGGGTCCCTTCACCCCGAGGTTTTCTGGACAATATGTCAGCGGTGGGGAACATCGGATGTAGATCTTCTAGCATCCAGATTCAACGCAAAGGGGGACAGGTTTGTCTCTCGGACAAGGGATCCCCTAGCTTGCGGCTCAGATGCCCTAGTGTTCCCTTGGGATCAGTTCAAGCTGATATATGCATTCACACCGCCACAATGGTTACCTCGATTACTCCGCAGAATCAGGGTAGAAAAGAAACCAGTGATTCCGGTGGCTCCAGCGTGGCCCCGAAGAGCGTGGTACGCGGAGATTGTAAAATTTCAGTGGGGAGTCCTTGGACTCTCCCACGTCGTCCGGACCTGCTTTCGCAAGGACCGATATACCACCCTTCCTTACCAGCCCTAGGTTTGACGGCCTGGCTATTGAAGCCCACATTCTAAAAAAGAGAGGGCTCTCTAATGCTGTGGTATCTACCATGATCAATGCCAGGAAGCCGGTATCCAGGCAGATCTACTATAGAATCTGGAAGGCGTACATCGCGTGGTGTGAGCCCAAGAAATGGCATCCACGTAAGTACGTAATAGGTAGGATTCTGGACTTCCTACAGTGGGCTGTAGATAGGAAGCTTGCCTTGAGTACTATCAAGGGTCAGATTTCGGCCTTGTCAATATTTTTTCAAAGGCCCTTGGCTTCGCATTCACTAGTCAAAGCCTTTATACAAGGAGTGATGCGTATTAGTCCTCCGGTTAATATTCCCATATGTCCATGGGATCTAAACTTGGTTCTGTCGGTTCTACAGAAACAACCATTTGAACCATTACAGCATATTTCCTTGGTGCTTCTCACCAGGAAATTGATTTTTCTAGTAGCCATTTGTTCGGCTAAAAGAGTATCGGAATTAGCAGCTATGTCCTGTAAGGAGCCATATCTGGTTATCCATAAGGACAGAGTAGTGTTACGTCCTCATCCAGCCTTTCTTCCTAAGGTGGTATTGAGGTTTCATTTGAACCAAGATGTGGTTCTTCCTTCTTTTTTCCCCAAACCTACTTCGGTAGAGGAAAAGTTATTGCATTCTTTGGATGTAGTAAGAGCAGTTAAAGCTTATCTAAAAGCCACTGCTCAGATTCGCAGAACGGATACTTTGTTTATTCTGCCGGAAGGCCCCAGAAAGGGTCAGGCAGCGTCAAAATCTACTTTAGCCAAGTGGATTCGACAGGTCATTATGCAAGCTTATGGCTTGAGAAGGAGACCGCCTCCGTTCAAAGTTAGAGCGCACTCCACGAGAGCAGTTGGAACTTCATGGGCAGTGCATCACCAGGCCTCCCTGGCTCAAATCTGTAAGGCCGCAACATGGTCTTCAGTTCACACGTTTACTAGGTTCTACCAGGTGGACGTTAGAAGTCAGGAGGATGTCGCCTTTGGGCGCAGTGTGTTGCAGGCCGCAAAAGATCCTCATGTCTGATAGCGCTCAGCTTATATATGGTGTATCCCCCCCCCTCATTTGGCATTGCTTTAGGACATCCCATTAGTAATGACTATGTCGCTCTGTGTCCCGTGATGTACGAGAAAGAAAATAGGATTTTTATAACAGCTTACCTGTAAAATCCTTTTCTTGGAGTACATCACGGGACACAGAGCTCCCGCCCCTCTTTGGGGACACTTATTGCTTTGCTACAAAACTGAGGTGCTCCCGGATGGGAGGGGCTTATATAGGGGAGGGTACTTCCGGTTTTGGAAGTTGCCAGTGCCAGCACCTGACGGTATCTATATAACCCATTAGTAATGACTATGTCGCTCTGTGTCCCGTGATGTACTCCAAGAAAAGGATTTTACAGGTAAGCTGTTATAAAAATCCTATTTTTCATCCTCTCATAGACAGGCTTTACAGGCTGCTGGCAGAGGCCCGTGCTTTGTGCTTGCACAAAAATGCTGGAATTTCAGGCACAGGGGCCAAATGCCTAGTGTGAATGAGGGAGGCCTTGGGCCTCATTCATGTGGGAGTTTTTATGCATGTGCATCTGATTGCAGGCAGTCCCATTCATGTATTTTGGGACACAGTGGCTGTATGGACACAGCTGCTGGTCCAAGTTTTATAGCCATGCGGGTGCGTGTTTTTGAACGCACACTGTCTACGTTCAGGGACACGCACCCACTCTTGCACAGCTGTCAAATTGGGCCTTCAGCCGCTGCATCCCAATATGCATAAATGGGACTGCCTGCACATAGTTGTACGAAACACATGTTCATTCCGTGCAGGCAAACATTGCCCTTTGCGCATATGCCTGTGTGAATGAGGCCTAAGATATAAAGAATGTGTTATTATTTTTGAATTGATTATGTTGGTGCTTTCACACAAAGCACAGCATTCTGGCACTCAAGGTGTTCATCATCCCCTGCAGAGTGCCTACACTCTAGAGCTGCACGATTAATCGTTAAAGAATCGAGTTTGTGATTCAACCCCCCTTGTGATCTTAACACAGAATTTCCTTGATTCAGTGCAGAGAGTTCTCTGCTCAAGCCGACAGCTGTCAAAAAAAAAAAAAAAAAAAGACAGCCTGCCAAGTTTATCACAACATCGCTTAGGTGGAGATAAAGAGAAACATTTTAACATTTTGTTCTTTTTAGATCAAAGGAATGAACTTCTGTCTGTAGATGAGGACAGTTTAACCACTTGACGCAGGGGTCTCAAACTGGCGGTCCTGCAGCTGTTGCGAAACTACAAGTCCCATCATGCCTCTGCCTGTTGGAGTCATGCTTGTAACTGTCAGCCTTGCAATGCCTCATGGGACTTGTAGTTTCACAACAGCTGGAGGGCCGCCAGTTTGAGACCCGACTTAAAGGATATGTAAAAGTTCGTGTTTTAAAAAAAAAACAAACGTCATATTTTTGTTTTGTTTTGTTTCAAACATGTCATACTTACCTCCTCCTGTGCAGTTGGTTTTGCACAGAGTGGCTCCGATCCTCCTTTCCTGGTGTCCTTCAGTGGCGCTCCTGGCTCCTGCTCTTCTCGAGTGTCCCGTCGGAGAAGAGCGCTCCCTCGGGCACCTGTGCGGGCGCGCTCCCGTGTCCTGCTGCTGCGTCCATTGACCCATTGACAGACAGCAGGACTCGGTTACGGCGTCATTGGATTTATTTGGCAGCGGGAGCCAATGGCTGCGCTTCTATCAATCTATCCAATCAGGACCCGAGACACCGGCTGGAGCGGATGTGCTCATCCCCGGCGCAGAAACGATCAGGCTCAGGTAAGTAACTGGGGGGCTCTGGGGGGCTGGTGCTCTACAAGAGGTTTTTCACCTTGATGCGTAGAATGCAGGTGAAAAAAAACACCAAGGGTTTACAACCCCTTTAAAGTCTAAACCTTTTTCTGACACTTGTTGCTTGCAAGTTAAAATCTGTATTTTTTGCTAGAAAATTACTTTGAACTCCCAAACATTATATATATTTTTTTAGTTGAGACCATAGAGAATACAATGGCAGCTGCTGCAATATTTTATGTCACGCTGTATTTGCCCAGTGGTCTTTCAAACGCAATATTTTTGGAAAAAATACACTTTAATAAATTTTAAAAAAAAACTAAACAGTAAAGTTAGCCCAATTTTTTTGTATAATGTGAAAGATGCTACGCTGTGATAATCGTGATCTTTATTCTAAGCAAAAAAATCGTGATTCTCATTTTAGCCAGAATTGTGTAGCTCTACTACACACCCTGAGCAGTGTTGGTAATTGGAGCACTGGGCTGGAGATCTGTATTATGGTGCTCTGTAAAGGACCAGTGGTCCAGGTCTCTTGCATGCTGGAGCCACGGGGCAGCTTATAATCGTAAACCACTAAGGCCCCTTTCACACTACCGCGACTTCAAAGTCACGCGATTTTGCGGCCGCGATTTCCCTGCGATTTCAGGGAATGTCTGTGTAAACTTGAAGTCTATTGACCTCAACTCGCTTCAAAGTCGGACCAAAGTAGTACATGGACTACTTTTAAAGTCGGTATGACTTGAAGTCGCACAGATATGAATGATACTCATTGGAAATCATGGGGTATGACTTGTCATGCGACTTTGCAGTCCCAAGTCGCAGGACAAGTCACACAAGTGTGAAAAGGGCCTAAGTAATACTAAAAGACATTCCTTAGTTGTTAACCCCTCCCCCCACGCTTCCTCCTGGCCCTTCAAGAAGTTCAAAATGCTGGGAGGCGGGCATTCCGACATGTGATTGTCGGTCACATGATCGGAAAGCTCCCGATCCCAAGTATGCATTGGGAGCGTTCCAGTACCTGCCAGTTACTGTAATGGGTGCACCCAGGGTATACTCCATATTCCCATCGCACACGTTCCTGGAGAGAGCTTTAGAGTTTTGGGTGCTGCAGCAACCACCAGCTGGAGACTGGATGAGAAAGCCACAATGAAGATGTTTGCCAGCACACCATAGATCATCCAGTTAGGTCCAAGCACTTTTTATTGAAGCATGATCACATCACAATAAAGACAGTGCAATGTTTCAGAGCCACGCAGGACCCCTTCCTCAGGTGTGTGGACATCACATGGCTGATGGAGTCCTACGTGGCTCCGAAACATTGCACTGTCTTTATTGTGATGTGATCATGCTTGAATAAAAACCTCTTGGACCTACCTGGATGATTCGTGGTGTGCTGGGAAATATCTTCATTGGGTGCACCCAGCGAACGGGCACTCAGCACAGTAATGTGTTTACATGTGCCTGCATATATGTGGCCTCTTGGCAATAAAGCGCAACAGCTGAGAAGCCGTATATGTGCATACTGCTGGTGGGAAGTGATTCGGAATACACAGGTGGGCGCTTCTAAGTGAAGCAGATTAAATCATTTATTAGTAAAAAATGGAAATTAGCCACTCACATGAAGTAGGAATAAAAGCGCATATCAAGCGAAAAGCCGTCATCCATGAGGACCTGGGTTGTCTGTAGCAGATGGGTGCAACGCCACAAGTGTTAGGAAATGCATGCACTCCCAACCAGAGGATACATCAGCTCAGGAGCCAGTCTGACAGCATGGGAACATGGCCAAAGACATCTGACACCATAGGGCATGGAGGGGGCATGGCTACGCGTTTCAAGGTACCAATGCCTCTTTCTCAAGCCTGTCCAGCACCCTCTTATGTCTTCTTTACATTACTACAGATAGTGCAGCTTCTCAGCAGATAGAAGGAATAAGTCGTATGAAGCCAGCTGCTATACCTCATTCAGCAATAAGAACTATTCAGCTAGGACTCCACTCTAAAGTCTACTGGCTTATTTGTGTTATAACAGATTTTTATCTATTAGTTGTTACAAAGACTGACTGCATTACAAAATTAACAATTTGTGTACAGCAGAAGTGATGACATCACTTTCTCTTTGTCTTTGTCACAGATTTACGTGGAATACGTGGTGAAGAATTCCCTGTGTTCTCTCAACGAGCCCATCCAAAGTGAACTTTTCAAGAGCAAACTAGACACCTTCGTCCGCAGCCTGCCGTACTTCTCTGCCCGTGCTGGTTAGGGAGGATCGTCAATTTCCTTCTACCCAATCACTTTATCCGACACATAGGGTCTGATCTTCAGGTCGTGGGTTTGTCAGAAATCCTGATGCATGTCAGCTCGTGAAGAACTACAGCTCCCAGCATGCCACATCGGGCATTTCAGGAGCTGTCATTACTCATCTGTCAATGGATTTGAAGGCTCCCTGCCTGTTTCCTCCATTATACTGAATACTTTCTGTATGTCTGTTCGTAATTCACATTTTACAAGACTCCCTCCAACTATTACATCCAAGGGAGGATCAAGATGTAAGGAACTGAGCACATTTGCACATAGAGAAGCACTTTGAGTGCTCTGCAAAACTGCCACTGGCCCCCTAAAATTCTGAGCACCCTAATTGGCCAGCTTCAAAACTTCCTTATAGTGTAGAAGGTTGCAGCGCATCCTCCTGCCTGCCCCGTTTCCCCATTGGTCAATATGAACAACCTTATTAACCACTAAGAAGGCACGGCAGGCAGGAAGGAATGAGCCAGTCTTTGAAACTATCATGAAGTATCAAAGATGGTGACCTGGTGGTTTTGCAGTGTGCTGAAGGTAATTCCATTTTAGACAAGTGCTCAGTGAATTTTTTTTTCTTGTTTATGGTGATACATCAACTTTAGAGGAGATTTAATCAGTCAATTTCGAGACGTGACACTGTATATAATCTATCATATCCCCAGTACCACTCTGGGATGATATGACCCCCATTTATTCAACTTTAGAGGTGAAGTCCAGGAGTATTAAAAAACTACTTTTGCAGGCACTGCAAAGCCTAAATTATAAAATTTTTGCTTGGGTTACTAGTAAAAAAACAGTTTAACTTCCCTTAACCCTTGCTAATGCTATGCCAAGTCCCCGAAGCCTCGCCTCTTCAGTTCTTGGACGGTAGCACTCTGACATCATCACATACAATGCAGGACCAGCAGACCTGCGTTGTAAGTGAGGTTGTCAAGGGCCCCTCTATAACCTGGGAAGAGGAGAGCGCCACCAGGGAGGAAAGAAATAAGGTAAGTAAAAGTGCTTTTTACTGGGACCCTAGACCTAAAAAATGATTTAGCCCTAATAGTGCAAGGACAACCCCACTGCAAGGGTTTTTCTTTCTTTTTATATATATATATATATATATATATTGCTGGAGATCAGCTTTAATATTTTAAGGTAGGTCAAAGAATTCATCCACTTTAAATAAAAGGTTATTTGCTTTTCTTAAGGTATGTCTGCCTGGGGTCTTAAAGCCTCTGTCAAACCCAACTGCAGATATTCAATGAATTCTTCTGGCTGAGGGCGGTGTATTTGGTGACCCTGTGAATTGTTTACAGCATGCTGTTCCCCATGAGAGCCATTTAATACAGTCTGGTCGGTTGTATTGATATCAGATATTGCTGTTTACGTCTTGACTAAAACAAAGACAAAGGGGCCATGTTGGTGTGGAACTGCATACAAAAATACTGTTTCACATATTGTTATGCCCTCTGTTGTCATTTTGATAGATTCAGCAAAATGATTACAAGAAAGGGAGGTGGCAGAGCTATGTACAGCTTATAGAAGTGTTCGTCTGGTTTTGCACATCTCAATAAAAATGTAAATGAAACGTTTATGTACTTGTCTAGACATATGTGATACACAGGACTCAGTCTCGCCACCTGCAGTGTGATACAGACAGAAGGGAGCTATGAGTCTGTCCTCCTGCAGGGTGATACAGACAGAAGGGCGCTTATGAGTCTATCCTCCTGCAGGGTGATACAGACAGAAGGGAGCTATGAGCCTGTCCTCCTCCTGCAGGGTGATACAGACAGAAGGAGGCTATGAGTCTGTCCTCCTTCTGCAGGGTGATACAGACAGAAGGGGTTATGAGTCTGTCCTCCTCCTGCAGGGTGATACAGACAGAAGTGGGTATGAGTCTGTCCTCCTCCTGCAGGGTGATACAGACAGAAGTGGGTATGAGTCTGTCCTGCAGGGTGATACAGACAGAAGGGGGCTATGAGTCTGTCCTCCTCCTGCAGGGTGATACAGACAGAAGGGAGCTATGAAAAAAACAAAAAATGCCAGCGCTCAAGGTGTGTATACAGAAATTCACCGGAAACCAAGGAACATATGTAGAGGATAATGTCCACAAGCGGATATTCCAGTCAATAAAAATGATGGTAAATAAATAAAATGGCAGAATAAGTATAGGATCTTCATAGGCAACAGGTGATAATGGAAAAGTCTTTGATTTTAACACAGGTGCTCAGGGCTGCTCTTCTCCAAGGTGAAGCCGACTCATGGTAGTGACATAAAAAACAGAGAATAGAAAAGCGCCTCTAAGTTTACTTAGAGGCGCCTTTCTATTCTCTGTTTTTTTAGAAGGGAGCTATGAGTCTGTCCTCCTGCAGGGTGATACAGACAGAAGGTAGCTATGAGTCTGTCCTTTTCCTGAAGGGTGATACAGACAGAAGGGAGCTATGAGTCTGTCCTGCAGGGTGATACAGACAGAAGGGAGCTATGAGTCTGTCCTCCTCCTGCAGGGTGATACAGACAGAAGGGAGCTATGAGTCTGTCCTCCTCCTGCAGGGTGATACAGACAGAAGGGAGCTATGAGTCTGTCCTCTTGCAGGGTGATACAGACAGAAGGGAGCTATGAGTCTGTCCTCCTCCTGCAGGGTGATGCAGACAGAAGGGATCTATGTGTCTGTCCTCCTGCAGGGTGATACAGACAAAAGGGAGCTATGAGTATGTCCTCCTCCTGCAGGTTGATACAGACAGAAGGGAGCTTTGAGTCTGTCCTCCTCCTGCAGGGTGATACAGACAGAAGGGAGCTATGAGTCTGTCCTCCTCCTGCAGGGTGATACAGACAGAAGGGAGCTATGAGTCTGTCCTCCTGCAGGGTGATACAGACAGAAGGGAGCTATGAGTCTGTCCTCCTCCTGCAGGGTGATACAGACAGAAGGGATCTATGTGCCTGTCCTCCTGCAGGGTGATACAGACAAAAGGGAGCTATGAGTATGTCCTCCTCCTGCAGGTTGATACAGACAGAAGGGAGCTATGAGTCTGTCCTCCTCCTGCAGGGTAATACAGACAGAAGGGAGCTATGAGTCTGTCCTCCTGCAGAGTGATACAGACAGAAGGGAGCTATGAGTCTGTCCTCCTCCTGCAGGGTGATACAGACAGAAGGGATCTATGGCCTCGTACACACGACCGATTTTCTCGTCCAAAACAGTCAAGAAAAGTGCCGCGAGAGTTTTTTTGTCTAGAAAAACGTTCGTGTGTATGGTTTTACGACGAGAAACTTGACGAGAATCTCGACGAGAAAATAGAGAACCTGCTCTCTATTTTCTCGTCAGGATTCCAGATTTCCTCGTCGTGTTTCTCGTCGGCCTGTTTTGTGACGAGAAAATGGTTCGTGTGTATGCTTTTACGACTCTTCAAAAAGTGCGCATGCTCAGAATCAAGTATGAGACGGGAGCGCATCTTCTGGTAAAACAAGCCTTCGTAATGGAAATAGCACATTCGTCACGCTAAAATGAACTGAAAGCACGAAGACTGAAAAGCGCGAATCGTCTCTTCCCAAACTTTTACTTCACACGCGGTAACACGAGATCAGCAAAAGCAGCCCAAGGGGTGGCGCCAAGAAAAAAGATCTTCCCCTTTATAGTGCCGTCGTACGTGCTGGACGTGAGCGCAGAGAACCACGAGGAAATTGGAAAATGACAGTGTGTACGCATAGAAAGCTTGACGAGAAAATCGACAAGCTTAACAAGAATCTCGTCGAAAAAAACGACGTGTTTTTTACGACGAGAAAATCGGTCGTGTGTACGAGGCCTATGTGTCTGTCCTCCTGCAGGGTGATACAGACAAAAGGGAGCTATGAGTATGTCCTCCTCCTGCAGGTTGATACAGACAGAAGGGGGCTATGAGTCTGTCCTCCTCCTGCAGGGTGATACAGACAGAAGGGAGCTATGAGTCTGTCCTCCTCCTGCAGGGTGATACAGACAGAAGGGAGCTATGAGTCTGTCCTCCTCCTGCAGGGTGATACAGACAGAAGGGGGCTATGAGTCTGTCCTCCTGCAGGGTGATACAGACAGAAGGGAGCTATGAGTCTGTCCTCCTGCAGGGTGATACAGACAGAAGGGAGCTATGAGTCTGTCCTCCTGCAGGGTGATACAGACAGAAGGGAGCTATGAGTCTGTCCTCCTACTGCAGGGTGATACAGACAGAAGGGATCTATGTGTCTGTCCTCCTGCAGGGTGATACAGACAAAAGGGAGCTATGAGTATGTCCTCCTCCTGCAGGTTGATACAGACAGAAGGGAGCTATGAGTCTGTCCTCCTCCTGCAGGGTGATACAGACAGAAGGATGCAATGAGTCTGCCCTCCTGCAGGTTGATACAGACAGAAGGGAGCTATGAGTCTGTCCTCCTCCTGCAGGGTGATACAGACAGGAGGGAGCTATGAGTCTGTCCTCCTCCTGCAGGGTGATACAGACAGAAGGGAGCTATGAGTATGTCTTTTTCCTGAAAGGTGATACAAGCACGTGAGGTGTATGGTAAGGAATATTCTGCCCTTTTGGCTTACAGGTTCTTTTTGGATTAGAAAAGTATATAGGGAATTTAATAGTTAACCCATATTCTTAGCAACCACAAGATGGAGCTCTGTGCCTTCCCATTCATTTTGCAGAGATAAGCAAACAAAGCCATAGGGGGGCAATAATCTGCAGAGAAATATGTTTTCCTAGGCACGTTGAAAGAATTATCAGATCTCTGACTGACAGCAGAGGAGTTATATGGTTTACTGAGAGAAGGCAAGGACCAGCAGGAGCGCACAGAATCATATTGAGAAATTATAGAAACCAATCCAGCAAACCAACAGAGACATAGAAACAAGAATAAAACAACTCGAGTTTATGTACACAAACTCATGCTTCTAAAGAACAGCTTTTATTTGATCATATTTTATAAGGGAAGTTCAGTGATATGTGCTCATGAAAGCAAACATGTGGGTTTCTTTTGCTGGCCAGCTTTTGCACATGCTGAGCGCCTGGCTGTCAATCAAGCTTACCTTTGATATCACTGTGATCTCCAGAGATGGGCTACAGAGTGCTGTGGGGGGACCCAGCGTCTGCAATTTGCATTTCCTTTAATGCTGCAGCATGGATTCGCTTGCACCAATATAAGTATGTATGTGCCGCATCTGTGGGACCACTGTGGAAGCAGAGAATCACTGTAGTAGTCAACGCTTCTACAGTGATCGCTTTTTCCCAAGTCCAAGTGGCAGCACTTCTTTATAGGACCCAGAAGTAGGTCACCAGCTCAGCATAGGCGCCATTCATAGAATAAAGAAGCAAAAGAGTGCACAGCTGTCCCTAGTTTAATACTGTTTATTGAAATAAATAATAAAAACTATCCATAGATTGCACTCACATTTTAAAGCACAAGTGAAGGCATATAGTACTCATGTTCTCCTCTCCCAGATGGCCACTATAAGGGGTGTCAAGTGGATGGGGAATATCCAACCTCCCCAATGCCGAATGGCAGTTCACAAGCCGCCCGACGTAACCTCCGGCGTTTTCTGCGGACTGCACATGCGCCCAGACCACCCGGCATCACGTTACAGTGTTCTGTGCATGCGCCCAGACCACCCGGCATCACACTGCAGTGTTCTGTGCATGCGCCCAGACCACCCGGCATCACGCTGCAGTGTTCTGTGCATGCGCCCAGACCACCCGGCATCACGTTACAGTGTTCTGTGCATGCGCCCAGACCACCCGGCATCACGTTACAGTGTTCTGTGCATGCGCCCAGACCACCCGGCATCACGCTGCAGTGTTCTGTGCATGCGCCCAGACCACCCGGCATCACGTTACAGTGTTCTGTGCATGCGCCCAGACCACCCGGCATCACGTTACAGTGTTCTGTGCATGCGCCCAGACCACCCGGCATCACGCTGCAGTGTTCTGTGCATGCGCCCAGACCACCCGGCATCACGTTACAGTGTTCTGTGCATGCGCCCAGACCACCCGGCATCACGCTGCAGTGTTCTGTGCATGCGCCCAGACCACCCGGCATCACGTTACAGTGTTCTGTGCATGCGCCCAGACCACCCGGCATCACGCTGCAGTGTTCTGTGCATGCGCCCAGACCACCCGGCATCACGTTACAGTGTTCTGTGCATGCGCCCAGACCACCCGGCATCACGCTGCAGTGTTCTGTGCATGCGCCCAGACCACCCGGCATCACGTTACAGTGTTCTGTGCATGCGCCCAGACCACCCGGCATCACGTTACAGTGTTCTGTGCATGCGCCCAGACCACCCGGCATCACGCTGCAGTGTTCTGTGCATGCGCCCAGACCACCCGGCATCACGCTGCAGTGTTCAGCCGATGGAGACAAAGACCAGTATGTCAGCCCGCCAGGTTGCTATGAATGCAAAGCAATCTTCAATTGGATGAGGTAAAGATCATGACATCATCACCCCATCTCTCCGCCTACTCAAATCACAGAACACTTTACATTCATTGAGAAAAATGCAAGATGTTATCTAAATAAATATGTGAAAAGCAATCTGCACAGTCCTTTTCAACAAGTGTTAGTTACTGTTAACCAAAACAAACAAAAACATATTAACCAACCAGTTGCCTGCCAAACACTGTAAGAGCAATTCCACAGGAAGACCTACTGAGGAAGTCCGACCTCTGGACGTAACACGTATAGGGGTGGAACCTGATTGGTGACATCATCTGGTGGTCATATTGGGAGTGCCATACAGAGAGCACTATTGGTCCTCTTGCTTCTTCTACATGGCTTTTGTACATCTGAGCTATTTGTGCTAGTGAGGGGGTCAAGAGACGTTTCTCTGCTTTCCAGACCAACCCAGAAGGTGGGTGACACAAAAGCGCTTCCTGACCTCATTTTATCTCAGAGGTCAGAGAAGAAGGTGAGCATATTATTATCTCACGGGTGGAGGGCACGCATGTCAGTGTGGATGCTTATAGATAGAAGTTTTCAGAGACATCATGTCACACACGGTGAGTGGAATCACTTTTGGATTTTGAATTTGGTCTCGACTTGGTTTTGATTCATCATTGATAAGTTGCGCCACGACACCCCGATCTATCTCTTTAGCTTACTCGGTGGATACTTTACTGGTAGTCATGTTCTTAACCACTTAAGGACCAAGCCTGTTTTTCAGACTCAGTGTTTACAAGTTTAAAACAGGTTTGTTGCTATAAAACAGGGATATGCAATTAGCGGACCTCCAGCTGTTGCAAACTACAAGTCCCATGAGGCAAAGCGAGACTCTGACAGCATCAAGCATGACACCCAGAGGCAGAGGCATGATGGGACTTGTAGTTTGGCAACAGCTGGAGGTCCGCTAATTGCATATCCCTGCTATAAAATAACTTAGAACCCCCAAACATTATATATTGTTTTTTTTTTCTAACATCCTAGAAAATAAAATGGCGGTCATTGCAATACTTTTTGTCACACCGTATTTGCGCAGCGGTCTTACAAGCGCACGTTTTTTAGAAAAAATTCACTTTTTTGAATTAAAAAATAAGACAACAGTAAAGTTAGCCCAATTTTTTTTTTATACTGTGAAAGATAATGTTACGCCTAGTAAATTGATACCCAACATGTCACGCTTCAAAATTGCGCCGGCTCGTGGAATGGCGTCAAACTTTTACCCTTAAAAATCTCCATAGGCAACGTTTACAAAATTCTATAGGTTGCATCTTTTAAATTACAGAGGAGGTCTAGGGCTAGAATTATTGCTCTCGCTCTAACGATTGCGGCGATACCTCACATGTGTGGTTTTAACACTGTTTTCATATGCGGGCACTACTCCCGTATGCGTTCGCTTCTGCGCACGTATGCGTTCGCTTCTGCGCAGAAGCTTTTTTTTTTGTTTTCTTATTTATTTTACTTGATTTTATTTATTTTTACACTGTTTTTTTTTAGAAAAAAAAATGTGTTAACTTTTATTCCTATTACAAGGAATGTAAACATCCCTTGTAATAGAAAAAAGCATGACATGTCCTCTTAAATATGAGATCTGGGGTCAAAAAGACCTCAGATCTCATATTTAGACTAAAATGCAATAAAAAAACAAATAAAAATTGTCATTTGAAAAAATGACAACAAAAAAATGTCCCTTTAAGACGCATGGGCAGAGCTGACGTTTTGACGTTGCTTCCGCCCTGCTATGGTATGGAGACGGGTGGGGGCCATCTTCCCCTCACTCGTATCCATACCACAGAGGGACAAGGACCCGATCGCCTCCGCCGCTACCGATAGGGTTGCCCCCTGTCCAGAATTCACCCGGACAGTTCGGGTTTGGAATTATGCGTCCGGGTTTCAGACTGCCTGAAACCCGGACACATTATTCAGACCAGACTATGACTTCCCAACAGGGTTGCTGGCTGCAGTTGTCTAAGCTGAGAGTGTCTGTTACACTCTCACACTGCCCAAAGCCAGCTTCTTACAATCCCCCCCCAAACACACACACGGGAGAGGAGAGAGGGCTTGATCTGCACCTCTTTCCCCACCCCCCCCACCCCTTCCCCTCTGTCTTCCCACGCTCCAATTCTCTGCGCTGTGCCTCATAAAATGAAAGTGGGGGCTGGAAAGATGAAGTCCAGCAGCCTCAGATACATCTGGATGAGAGGTGCTGACTACCAAGAGGTGAGTGGGCTCACCATCCATCCCTGTCTAAATGAAGTCGCCCCCCTTCTCTCTCTTGCCTCTTAGTAAGTTCACTAAGGCAAATCAGGGTTCTCAGAGCACCCCTTACATCAGAGTTCCCCTTTACACCAGAGGCCACAGTGTTTCCCTTTACATCAGAGTCTTCTCCGTACATCGATGTTCTCAGTGTCCCCCCTAAATCAGGGTTCCCATAGCGTCCCTTATGTCAGAGTCCCCAGAGTTCTCCCTTACATCAGAGTCTGCAGAGTCCCCCCTTACAGTGAAAGGGAACTCTGCGGATTCAGATGTAAAAGGGGAACTCTGTGGACTCTGATGTAAAGGGGAACTCTGTGGACTCTGATGTAAAGGGGGACTCTGTGGACTCTGATGTAAAGGGGGACTCTGTGGACTCTGATGTAAAGGGGGACTCTGTGGACTCTGATGTAAAGGGGGACTCTGTGGACTCTGATGTAAAGGGGGACTCTGTGGACTCTGATGTAAAGGGGGACTCTGTGGACTCTGATGTAAAGGGGGACTCTGTGGACTCTGATGTAAAGGGGGACTCTGTGGACTCTGATGTAAAGGGGGACTCTGTGGACTCTGATGTAAAGGGGGACTCTGTGGACTCTGATGTAAAGGGGGACTCTGTGGACTCTGATGTAAAGGGGGACTCTGTGGACTCTGATGTAAAGGGGGACTCTGTGGACTCTGATGTAAAGGGGGACTCTGTGGACTCTGATGTAAAGGGGGACTCTGTGGACTCTGATGTAAAGGGGGACTCTGTGGACTCTGATGTAAAGGGGGACTCTGTGGACACTGATGTAAAGGGGGACTCTGTGGACTCTGATGTAAAGGGGGACTCTGTGGACTCTGATGTAAAGGGGGACTCTGTGGACTCTGGTGTAAAGGGGGACTCTGATGTAAAGGGGGACTCTGTGGACTCTGATGTAAAGGGGGACGCTGATGTAAAGGGGGACTCTGATGTAAAGGGGGACTCTGATGTAAAGGGGGACTCTGATGTAAAGGGGGACTCTGTGGACTCTGATGTAAAGGGGGACTCTGTGGACTCTGATGTAAAGGGGAACTCTGTGGACTCTGATGTAAAGGGGAACTCTGTGGACTCTGATGTAAAGGGGAACTCTGTGGACTCTGATGTAAAGGGGAACTCTGTGGACTCTGATGTAAAGGGGAACTCTGTGGACTCTGATTTAAAGGGGAACTCTGTGGACTCACCATCCATCCCTGTCTAAATGAAGTCGCCCCCCTTCTCTCTCTTGCCTCTTAGTAAGTTCACTAAGGCAAATCAGGGTTCTCAGAGCACCCCTTACATCAGAGTTCCCCTTTACACCAGAGGCCACAGTGTTTCCCTTTACATCAGAGTCTTCTTCGTACATCGATGTTCTCAGTGTCCCCCCTAAATCAGGGTTCCCATAGCGTCCCTTATGTCAGAGTCCCCAGAGTTCTCCCTTACATCAGAGTCTGCAGAGTCCCCCCTTACAGTGAAAGGGAACTCTGCGGATTCAGATGTAATAGGGGAACTCTGTGGACTCTGATGTAAAGGGGAACTCTGTGGACTCTGATGTAAAGGGGGACTCTGTGGACTCTGATGTAAAGGGGGACTCTGTGGACTCTGATGTAAAGGGGGACTCTGTGGACTCTGATGTAAAGGGGGACTCTGTGGACTCTGATGTAAAGGGGGACTCTGTGGACTCTGATGTAAAGGGGGACTCTGTGGACTCTGATGTAAAGGGGGACTCTGTGGACTCTGATGTAAAGGGGGACTCTGTGGACTCTGATGTAAAGGGGGACTCTGATGTAAAGGGGGACTCTGATGTAAAGGGGGACTCTGATGTAAAGGGGGACTCTGATGTAAAAGGAGACTCTGATGTAAAGGGGGACTCTGATGTAAAGGGGGACTCTGTGGACTCTGATGTAAAGGGGGACTCTGATGTAAAGGGGGACTCTGTGGACTCTGATGTAAAGGGGGACTCTGTGGACTCTGATGTAAAGGGGGACTCTGTGGACTCTGATGTAAAGGGGGACTCTGTGGACTCTGATGTAGAGGGGAACTCTGTGGACTCTGATGTAAAGGGGAACTCTGTGGACTCTGATGTAGAGGGGAACTCTGTGGACTCTGATGTAAAGGGGAACTCTGTGGACTCTGATGTAAAGGGGAACTCTGTGGACTCTGACATAAAGGGGAACTCTGTGGACTCTGACGTAAAGGGGAACTCTGTGGACTCTGATGTAAAGGGGAACTCTGTGGACTCTGACGTAAAGGGGAACTCTGTGGACTCTGATGTAAAGGGGAACTCTGTGGACTCTGACGTAAAGGGGAACTCTGTGGACTCTGACGTAAAGGGGAACTCTGTGGACTCTGACGTAAAGGGGAACTCTGTGGACTCTGATGTAAAGGGGGAACTCTGTGGACTCTGATGTAAAGGGGGAACTCTGTGGACTCTGATGTAAAGGGGAACTCTGTGGACTCTGATGTAAAGGGGAACTCTGTGGACTCTGATGTAAAGGGGGAACTCTGTGGACTCTGATGTAAAGGGGAACTCTGTGGACTCTGATGTAAGGGGGAACTCTGTGGACTCTGATGTAAGGGGGAACTCTGTGGACTCTGACGTAAAGGGGAACTCTGTGGACTCTGATGTAAGGGGGAACTCTGTGGACTCTGACGTAAAGGGGGAACTCTGTGGACTCTGATGTAAAGGGGGAACTCTGTGGACTCTGATGTAAAGGGGAACTCTGTGGACTCTCATGTAAAGGGGAACTCTGTGGACTCTGATGTAAAGGGGAACTCTGTGGACTCTGATGTAAAGGGGAACTCTGTGGACTCTGATGTAAAGGGGGAACTCTGTGGACTCTGATGTAAAGGGGAACTCTGTGGACTCTGATGTAAGGGGGAACTCTGTGGACTCTCATGTAAAGGGGGACTCTTGGTATTAACGTCATATGATTAGAAATGTTATTTAATAGCAAAATATACGTATAGTTTACACTATAAAAAAAAAATTGCTGTGCGCCGCTAAAGTGTTTGGGTTTAACTTGAAGAAAAGGTGGCAACCCTAGCTACTGACGGCTCCGGTAAGTGGCGGAGGGCGCGGGAGAGCGGCGGGAGGGGGGGGGCCCTCTCCCACCGCCGATAACGGTGATCTTGCGGTGAATCCGCCGCAGGGACCACCATTATCATTTACAGGACCGGCTCCTGAAGAGATGGATATCTTGGTTGTGGCAGCAGCTGCTGCCGTTACCGAAATATCCCTCTTCAAAGTGCCGACGTATATGTACACGAGCCGGTCCTTACTGTACCTAAATAGCAGAATCCAAAATGACATGCAGATCTGTTGTACCATTTGGAAAATTTCTGAGCCTGTATGGAGATGAAACCTGTGACCTTGGCATTATTATCATCACGCTCTGTTCACCCGAACTAACCACCCAATACTCATGTGGCCTTCTTTGGTTTTTACACAATTTTGCACTGCCCAATCAGGTGCTTAAAATAGTACTGATTATACAAAATACATTACGCATTACACAACCTCAAGACCTCAGGGGTCTCTTACTAGAACATATGTAGACGTACATAGATATCGGTACTTTCTCTATTACACTAAAAGCTGCATTACAGGCTTAGAGAACCCAAACTCGACAGGGGGGTTTTACAAAACTCATAACTCTGCAATCCGTACCCCCCCCCAGGGTGTCCACGTGTCCCGGATTGCCCGGGACGGTCCCGCATTTTGCAGATCTGTCCCGGGCACCTTCATTCCAGGACAATACAGTGTCCCGGAATGAAACTGACACAGCCACCCCCCCCCCCCCCCCGGGCCAATCAGATGCCCCCAAAAAAGGCCGCCACATCACCGCTTTTCTCACTGACAGTACTTGTCCTGGCCGGGAATGCCTGGAGGAGCACAATCCCCGCCCCCTGCTTGTGATTGGAGAAATCATGAATCCCGCCTCTTGTGTCCAATCACTGTGCTGTGATTCGTTACAGCACAAGCTGATTTTTGGAAAGGTGAGGTGTCCCTGAATGGTAGTTTAAAAATGTGGTCACCCTCCCCCCCCCCCTTTTCTACACTGGAATGCCTCATTCCCCACCTCTACACAAAGAAGGTGGAGAGATGAAGGTATACGATAAATAGAAGACATACTCACCGATTCTCAACCCCTATCATTTGAAGCATTGCAAACCTCCTACCACATTTCTCCCAGGGAAATCTTTACTTTCCTGCGTGTGTCCAAAGCTGTATCCTGGCCTAGGCCAACAAGGCCCAGGCCTAGGGCAGCACTTTGCAGGGGGGGCAGCACGGAAAGAGTCCCCACCGGCTTGTGCTACACTGATAGTGTAACACAAACTGCTTCTAATTTTGACTGTCCCATCATCCTGGACCACAAACATTCCTCAGTGTGCTATATGTTTTCTGCTGCACCATTGGCATTGTTATATCTTCTTAGTCCTCTCCATAAAATGATCAGAAATTTGTGCTTAAAGTAGAACTATAGGCAACACTTTTTTTTTCATTTTGGATAGAGTAAGGGAGGGTTATAGCCCCTGTCAGTTTATTTTTTACCATCCCTGTCCCATTGCAGAGATTTCCCTTCACTTCCTGCCCCATAGCCAAACAGGAAGTGAGAGGAAATCTATGCAAATTAAGGGAATCCAATGCCCCCCCCCCCCCCCCCAGGCCCTAAGAACTAGTGTCCCCATTCAAAAATTTCAAAGCGGGTCTTAAACAGAAAGGGGTGTGGTCTTGACAGGAAGGAGGCGGTCATATTTAAATTGGGGGGTGCACGAGTTTAGTCAGGCCTAGGGCAGCACAAAACCTAAATACACTACTGTGTGTGTCAGTCATCCTTTTTGAAAAACAAACCTAGTCCTAAAATGTCTATACAATTCAGGGGTCTCAAACTGGCGCCCCTCCAGCTGTTGCAAAACTACAAGTCCCATCATGCCTCTGCCTGAGGGAGTCATACTTGTAACTGTCAGCCTTGCAATGCCTCATGGGACTTGTAGTTTCACAACAGCTGGAGGGCCACCAGTTTGAGACCCCCTGCTATACATCCTTTAGCGTGGCAGTTCTTTACCAATACCAATCCCAAGAGCAATGGTATCTTCCTATCCTATTCTGTTCTACAGGACAAACTGGTCTTCCACAAACCTTCACCAATGATTCAGTGGGAGCGAGACCTACGGTATCTCACAAAAGTAAGTACACCCCTCACATTTTTGTAAATATTTTATAATATCTTTTCATGTGACAACACTGAAGAAATGACACTTTGCTACAATGTAAAGTAGTGAGTGTACAGCTTGTATAACAGTGTAAATTTGCTGTCCCCTCAAAATAACTCACACAGCCATTAATGTCTAAACCGCTGGCAACAAAAGTGAGTACACCCCTAAGTGAAAATGTCCAAATTGGGCTCAAAGTGTCAATATTTTGTGTAGCCACCATTGTTTTCCAGCACTGCTCTCTTAGGCATGGAGGTCACCAGAGCTTCACAGGTTGCCACCGGAGTCCTCTTCCACTCCTCCATGACGACATCACGGAGCTGGTGGATGTTATGCCTCGTTTCCACTGAGCAGAACGGTTTGGGTCGGTATAATTTGGAACAGTTTGAATGGTCCGGTCTATTCTGCTGAGCATTTCCACTGCAAGTCGGACCGTCAGGGGCCATTCAGGGTTTAGAAAAAATGCCTAGCGTGTCCGCCAATCAGTGGAATGTATTGTAGCTCCGCCCTAACCAAACTGTTCCATTTTCTATGGCCCCACATCTGAAGCAGGACCCAGAATGGTGCGATTAGGGATGAGCCGAACACCCCCGGGTTCGGTTCGCACCAGAACCTTCGAACGGACCGAAAGTTCGCGCGAATTTTCGAACCCTATTCGTTATAATGGACGCGAACGTTCGAAATCAAAATTGCTAATTACAACGGCCAATATGCATGTTAATGTTATAAAACAGGTTTGGGGACCCGGGTCCTGCCCCAGGGGACATATATCAATGCAAAAAGAAATTTTAAAAACTAAAGTTTTTTCGGGAGCAGTCATTTTAATGATGCATAAAGTGAAAAAAAAAAAGTGAAATTTTCCTTTAAATATGGTACCTGGGGGGTGTCTAAAGTATGCCTGTGAAGTGGCATGTGTTTCCCGTGTTTAGAACTGTCCTTGCACAAAATGACATTTGTAAAGGAAAAAAAGAAGCCATTTAAAACCACTTGCGGCTTTAATGTCATGTCTTGTCCTGGCCGCCATATGGCTGAAAATCCTTGAGAAAAATGGCATGGCTACCCCATCACCCCCCCCCCCCCACCCCAGCCCCTTTGGGTCTTGTATGGATACTAAGGGGGACCCCGCACCCAAAATAAAACCCTATACCTACAACCCTATATACTCTGAACAGCAGTATATAGGTGGTGCAAACAAGACATGGACTGTAGGTTTGTTCTTAAGTAGAATCTGAACAGGTACATTATGAAGTGTAGCTACATCCCAAAAAAATCAATTTTTAAGCTTTTTGGAGAACATAGGGAGGGGTTATCACCCCTGTAACATTTGCTGTCTTTGCACATCTGTTCAGAACATGTCACCTCACTTTCCGTCCCAATGACAAATGTTTTTGGAAAAGTGGGGTTTTAATTGAAACAAGGATTGGTGATAAAGCATCAGTAGAGAGGAGATACCTTTTTCCCAAATTAAATCTAACAGGATAGAATTTTCCTTCCTAGGGGTAGATTTCCTCTCACTTCCTGTTTTCTCTTGCCGTTTGCAAGTAGGAGTCGTTTGTAAGTTGGATGTTTGAAAGTAGGGGCCTGCCGTATATACTCTGCAGAAATTTGCCCTATTAGATGTTGGTGTAGCCACAAGACTGGTGGGCACAGGAATGGGCCCTGCTGTGAGTTAATAGATCAAGATTTGTACTTGCATGCACCTGTTGAACCGGGCAGAAAAATTGGGCCTTTGGTGGTGGTGGTGGTGGTGGACGGTGTTGCCACAAGACTGTAAGCCCTCACAGTTACTCTTGGTGGGTGCAGGAATGGGCCCTGCTGTGAGTTATTAGATCAAGATTTGTAATTGCATGCACCTGTTGAACAGGGCAGAAAAATTGGGCCTTTGGTGGTGGTGGTGGTGGTGGACGGTGTTGCCACAAGACTGTAGGCCCTCATAGTTACTCTTGGTGGGCGCAGGAATGGGCCCTGCTGTGAACTATTAGATCAAGATTTGTAATTACACGCCCCTGTTAAACAGGGGCTGAAAAATTGTGCCTTAGGCATTGGTGCTGGTGCCACAACACTGCAACCCCTCACAGATACTGTACTTGGAGCACAGCAGTCACACCTGTTGCGAAGCATCTTTTTAAAAAATTGTAATTACACGCCCCTGTTATACAGGGGCTGAAAAATTGTGCCTTAGGCACTGGTGTGGTGGCATGGATCATTGAGGAGGAGGAAGAGGATAGTCAGTGAACATAACAGGACAGTCACTCAGCATCAGCATAGGCAGTCTTGAAGGGATGTGACATTATAAATTATTCCGTTATATCCGCTTCAGGTGTCTGGTAGCTGGTGGTGATCCAAGACTGATTCATTTTTATGAAGGTCAGTCGATCAACCGAGTCGGTGGACAGGCGCACCCTATGATCGGTGACAAATCCTCCAGCAGCACTGAATGTGCGTTCGGAAAGAACGCTGGATGCAGGACAGGCCAGTAGCTCAATTGCATACTGTGCAAGCTCTGGCCAGTGATCCATCCTCAGGACCCAGTAAGCCAGAGGATTTTCGGTGGGAAAGGTGTCCAAGTCTGACCTTGCCCCTAGGTATTCCTGCACCATGTATATCAGACGCTGGCGATGGTTGCTGGAACCGATCATACCTTGGGGCTGCGGACTAAAAAATTGTCTGAACGCATCGGTCAGACGTCCACCTTCCCCACCGCTCCTTCTGCTACTGACCGAAGCCTCAGCAACTTGTCGTCCAGGACCAGGAGTTTGTAACCTCCCAGTTTCTGGGAACGCGTTGCACAGACCTTTCTGCAAGGCCTCCCTGAGATGTCTCATCCTCTGCTCCCTCTGCGACGGCAAGATAAGGTCCGCAACCTTACCCTTGTACCGTGGATCAAGGAGAGTGGCCAGCCAGTAATGGTCACTCTCCTTGATCCGAAGAACACGAGGATCCTTCCGCAGGCTTTGCAGGATCAGGGAGGCCATGCAGCGTAGGTTAGCTGAGGAATTCGGTCCGGAGTCTTCTGGGTCACTGAGGATGACATGATCGCCAGCCACCTCCTCCCAGCCACGTACAAGTCCACTGGTTTGTTGGGACTGTACATCATCCCTAAAAGACTGCTGCTGCTGATGCTGAGTGCCAGGCTCCACCTCCATGCTCACACAATCCTCCTCCTCCTCCTCCTCCTCCTCCTCTTCCTGTGTGATGGGTGGGACAGAAGGAACATTGTCTGGATAAAGGGGGCCTTGAGAGACAAGGAAGTCCTCCTCTTCCTGCCTCTGTTCTGCCTCAAGTGCCCTGTCCATTATCCCACGCAGCGTATGCTCCAACAGGTGGACAAGAGGTACAGTGTCACTGATGCATGCACTGTCACTGCTCACCATCCTCGTGGCCTCCTCAAATGGTGAGAGGACAGTGCATGCATCCCTGATCATGCTCCACTGGCGTGGGGAAAAAAAGCCAAGCTCCCCTGACCCTGTCCTGGTGCCGTAGTCGCAAAGGTACTCATTGATGGCCCTCTGCTGCGTGTGCAGTCGCTGCAGCATGGCCAACGTTGAGTTCCACCTGGTGGGCATGTCACATATTAGGCGGTTCTTGGGCAGGTTCAGCTCCTTTTGCAGCTCAGTCAGCCGAGCACTGGCATTATAAGATCGGCGGAAATGCACACAGACTTTCCTGGCCTGCCTCAGGACATCCTGTAAGCCTGGGAACCTGCCCAAGAACCGCTGCACCACCAGGTTGAGGACGTGAGCCATACAGGGCACATGGGTGAGCTGCCCCTGTCGCAGGGCGGAGAGGAGGTTGGTGCCATTATCAGAAACGACCATTCCTGGCTTAAGCTGGCGTGGCGTCAACCACCTCTCGGCCTGCCCCTGCAGAGCTGCCAGAACCTCTGGCCCAGTGTGGCTCCTGTCCCCCAAACACACCAGCGCAAGCACGGCATGGCATCTTTTTGCCTGCGTACTCGCGTAGCCCCTTGTACGCCTACGGAGCACCGCTGGTTCCGAGGACAGAGCACTCGAAGAGGACATGGAGGAAGAAGAAGAGGAGGGGGTGGAGGAGAGAGGTGTGTCACAACCAGTAGTAGCATTTTGGAGGCGTGGTGGCGGAACAACCTCCAACACTACTGCACCTTGTCCTGCATCCCTCCCAGCTACCAATAGAGTGACCCAATGGGCCGTGAAAGAAAGATAACGTCCCTGTCCATGCCTGCTGGACCATGAGTCAGCGGTAATATGCACCTTACCGCTGACCGCCCTGTCCAGCGAGGCATGGACATTGCCTTCCACATGCCAGTAGAGAGACGGAATCGCCTTCCGTGAGAAAAAGTGGCGTTTGGGAACCTGCCACTGAGGAACCGCACATTGAACAAACTCACGGAAGGGGGCCGAGTCTATCAACTGAAAAGGCAGCAGTTGAAGTGCTAGCAATTTAGCCAAGCTAGCATTCAACCGCTGGGCATGTGGATGGCTGGGAGTATACTTCTTTCGACGGTCCAGCAGCTGGGGCAGGGAAATTTGCCTGCTACAATCGGACGTCGGTGTACTGCAAGTACTTGGTTGTGACACACCTAATTCTACACCTTCAGTCCTCTCAGAGCAGCTTTCAGAGAGGACTGAAGATATAGTGGGGATGGAGATCCCAGCTGATGAGGAGCAAGGAGAGGTCCGCTTTGTTCTTTGGTGTGGGTCTTTTATGTGTGCTTGCCAACGAGCTGCATGGCAGGTCGACATATGTCTGCTCATGCTTGTGGTGCCCAAGCGGCTGATGTTTTGGCCACGCGAGATACGCTTGAGACAAATATTGCAAATAGCAGTGGTGCGATCTGATGCACTCGTCTCAAAAAAGGCCCACACCAAAGAACTTTTGTGATAACGTGCAGAGGCAGCGCCCTGCACAGGCGGAGCTCTGCGGTGTGGTACAGTTGCTGTGCTGGCCTCTAGCTGGCCTCCAGGGGGCATCCTGCCTCGTTGGACATGTGACGCTGCATCCTCCTCCTCCTCCTCCTCTCTCCCTTCAGGCACCCACGTGGAGTCAGTGACCTCATCATCCCCTCCCTCTTCACCACTAGAGCAAACCTGGCAGTAAGCTGCAGCTGGTGGAACACTACTGCCAGATTGCTGTCCTTCAGCATCCCCTCTCTCTGCGCGCACACTACTGACTTCCTCAAGCTGGGTATCATCATCCGAGCCTTCGAATCGTTGGGCATCCTCCTGGAGCATGTACCCAACACTGTGCTCAAACAGTTCGGGGGACTCCTCAGGAGGACATGGTGGGTCTAGGGAAGGGGTGGCTGATGATGCCATTGAGTACGCGTTGGCAGCTGCTCTGCCAGTACCCTGAGCCTGGGTGAGAGAGGATGAGGAGGATGAGGAGGGCTTGGTCATCCATTCTACCAAGCCTTCGGCATGATGCGGCTCCACATGTCCAGCTGCCGAAAACAAAGACAAGCGTGTCCCATGGCCACGTGCTGATGACGATGCACGACCACGTCCACGGCCAGCACTGTTGTCTCTAGAAACAGAGCCTGCCTGCCCTGTGTTCTTGCCTCGGCACGCTCTGCCTCTCCTTGGCGGTCTTCCAGCCATTGTAGTCGGTAGTGTATATAGTATAAAAAATAGAACTCCTATGTGTGCTCACAACACACTGTAGGTCCTATGGGTGCTGACACTAACACACTATAGGTACTATGTGTGCTGCTGACAAGAAAATATAGGAGCTCTGTTTGCTGCCACTAACACACTAGAAGTCCTATGGGTGCTGCTGAGAAGAAAATATAGGAGCTCTGTTTGCTGCCACTAACACACTAGAAGTCCTATGGGTGCTGCTGAGAAGAAAATATAGGAGCTCTGTTTGCTGCCACTAACACACTAGAAGTCCTATGGGTGCTGCTGAGAAGAAAATATAGGAGCTCTGTTTGCTGCCACTAACACACTAGAAGTCCTATGGGTGCTGCTGAGAAGAAAATATAGGAGCTCTGTTTGCTGCCACTAACACACTAGAAGTCCTATGGGTGCTGCTGAGAAGAAAATATAGGAGCTCTGTTTGCTGCCACTAACACACTAGAAGTCCTATGGGTGCTGCTGAGAAGAAAATATAGGAGCTCTGTTTGCTGCCACTAACACACTAGAAGTCCTATGGGTGCTGCTGAGAAGAAAATATAGGAGCTCTGTTTGCTGCCACTAACACACTAGAAGTCCTATGGGTGCTGCTGAGAAGAAAATATAGGAGCTCTGTTTGCTGCCACTAACACACTAGAAGTCCTATGGGTGCTGCTGAGAAGAAAATATAGGAGCTCTGTGTGATGCCACTAACACACTAGAAGTCCTATGGGTGCTGCTGAGATGAAAATATAGGAACTCTGTGTGATGCCACTAACACATTAGAAGTCCTATGGGTGCTGCTGAGAAGAAAATATAGGAGCTCTGTTTGCTGCCACTAACACACTAGAAGTCCTATGGGTGCTGCTGAGAAGAAAATATAGGAGCTCTGTTTGCTGCCACTAACACACTAGAAGTCCTATGGGTGCTGCTGAGAAGAAAATATAGGAGCTCTGTTTGCTGCCACTAACACACTAGAAGTCCTATGGGTGCTGCTGAGAAGAAAATATAGGAGCTCTGTTTGCTGCCACTAACACACTAGAAGTCCTATGGGTGCTGCTGAGAAGAAAATATAGGAGCTCTGTTTGCTGCCACTAACACACTAGAAGTCCTATGGGTGCTGCTGAGAAGAAAATATAGGAGCTCTGTGTGATGCCACTAACACACTAGAAGTCCTATGGGTGCTGCTGAGAAGAAAATATAGGAGCTCTGTTTGCTGCCACTAACACACTAGAAGTCCTATGGGTGCTGCTGAGAAGAAAATATAGGAGCTCTGTTTGCTGCCACTAACACACTAGAAGTCCTATGGGTGCTGCTGAGAAGAAAATATAGGAGCTCTGTGTGATGCCACTAACACACTAGAAGTCCTATGGGTGCTGCTGAGAAGAAAATATAGGAGCTCTGTGTGATGCCACTAACACACTAGAAGTCCTATGGGTGCTGCTGAGATGAAAATATAGGAACTCTGTGTGATGCCACTAACACATTAGAAGTCCTATGGGTGCTGCTGAGAAGAAAATATAGGAGCTCTGTTTGCTGCCACTAACACACTAGAAGTCCTATGGGTGCTGCTGAGAAGAAAATATAGGAGCTCTGTGTGATGCCACTAACACACTAGAAGTCCTATGGGTGCTGCTGAGAAGAAAATATAGGAGCTCTGTTTGCTGCCACTAACACACTAGAAGTCCTATGGGTGCTGCTGAGAAGAAAATATAGGAGCTCTGTTTGCTGCCACTAACACACTAGAAGTCCTATGGGTGCTGCTGAGAAGAAAATATAGGAGCTCTGTTTGCTGCCACTAACACACTAGAAGTCCTATGGGTGCTGCTGAGAAGAAAATATAGGAGCTCTGTTTGCTGCCACTAACACACTAGAAGTCCTATGGGTGCTGCTGAGAAGAAAATATAGGAGCTCTGTTTGCTGCCACTAACACACTAGAAGTCCTATGGGTGCTGCTGAGAAGAAAATATAGGAGCTCTGTGTGATGCCACTAACACACTAGAAGTCCTATGGGTGCTGCTGAGAAGAAAATATAGGAGCTCTGTTTGCTGCCACTAACACACTAGAAGTCCTATGGGTGCTGCTGAGAAGAAAATATAGGAGCTCTGTTTGCTGCCACTAACACACTAGAAGTCCTATGGGTGCTGCTGAGAAGAAAATATAGGAGCTCTGTGTGATGCCACTAACACACTAGAAGTCCTATGGGTGCTGCTGAGATGAAAATATAGGAACTCTGTGTGATGCCACTAACACATTAGAAGTCCTATGGGTGCTGCTGAGAAGAAAATATAGGAGCTCTGTTTGCTGCCACTAACACACTAGAAGTCCTATGGGTGCTGCTGAGAAGAAAATATAGGAGCTCTGTGTGATGCCACTAACACACTAGAAGTCCTATGGGTGCTGCTGAGAAGAAAATATAGGAGCTCTGTTTGCTGCCACTAACACACTAGAAGTCCTATGGGTGCTGCTGAGAAGAAAATATAGGAGCTCTGTTTGCTGCCACTAACACACTAGAAGTCCTATGGGTGCTGCTGAGAAGAAAATATAGGAGCTCTGTTTGCTGCCACTAACACACTAGAAGTCCTATGGGTGCTGCTGAGAAGAAAATATAGGAGCTCTGTGTGATGCCACTAACACACTAGAAGTCCTATGGGTGCTGCTGAGAAGAAAATATAGGAGCTCTGTTTGCTGCCACTAACACACTAGAAGTCCTATGGGTGCTGCTGAGAAGAAAATATAGGAGCTCTGTTTGCTGCCACTAACACACTAGAAGTCCTATGGGTGCTGCTGAGAAGAAAATATAGGAGCTCTGTTTGCTGCCACTAACACACTAGAAGTCCTATGGGTGCTGCTGAGAAGAAAATATAGGAGCTCTGTGTGATGCCACTAACACACTAGAAGTCCTATGGGTGCTGCTGAGAAGAAAATATAGGAGCTCTGTTTGCTGCCACTAACATACTAGAAGTCCTATGGGTGCTGCTGAGAAGAAAATATAGGAGCTCTGTTTGCTGCCACTAACACACTAGAAGTCCTATGGGTGCTGCTGAGAAGAAAATATAGGAGCTCTGTTTGCTGCCACTAACACACTAGAAGTCCTATGGGTGCTGCTGAGAAGAAAATATAGGAGCTCTGTTTGCTGCCACTAACACACTAGAAGTCCTATGGGTGCTGCTGAGAAGAAAATATAGGAGCTCTGTTTGCTGCCACTAACACACTAGAAGTCCTATGGGTGCTGCTGAGAAGAAAATATAGGAGCTCTGTGTGATGCCACTAACACACTAGAAGTCCTATGGGTGCTGCTGAGAAGAAAATATAGGAGCTCTGTTTGCTGCCACTAACACACTAGAAGTCCTATGGGTGCTGCTGAGAAGAAAATATAGGAGCTCTGTTTGCTGCCACTAACACACTAGAAGTCCTATGGGTGCTGCTGAGAAGAAAATATAGGAGCTCTGTTTGCTGCCACTAACACACTAGAAGTCCTATGGGTGCTGCTGAGAAGAAAATATAGGAGCTCTGTGTGATGCCACTAACACACTAGAAGTCCTATGGGTGCTGCTGAGAAGAAAATATAGGAGCTCTGTTTGCTGCCACTAACACACTAGAAGTCCTATGGGTGCTGCTGAGAAGAAAATATAGGAGCTCTGTTTGCTGCCACTAACACACTAGAAGTCCTATGGGTGCTGCTGAGAAGAAAATATAGGAGCTCTGTTTGCTGCCACTAACACACTAGAAGTCCTATGGGTGCTGCTGAGAAGAAAATATAGGAGCTCTGTGTGATGCCACTAACACACTAGAAGTCCTATGGGTGCTGCTGAGATGAAAATATAGGAACTCTGTGTGATGCCACTAACACATTAGAAGTCCTATGGGTGCTGCTGAGAAGAAAATATAGGAGCTCTGTTTGCTGCCACTAACACACTAGAAGTCCTATGGGTGCTGCTGAGAAGAAAATATAGGAGCTCTGTGTGATGCCACTAACACACTAGAAGTCCTATGGGTGCTGCTGAGAAGAAAATATAGGAGCTCTGTTTGCTGCCACTAACACACTAGAAGTCCTATGGGTGCTGCTGAGAAGAAAATATAGGAGCTCTGTTTGCTGCCACTAACACACTAGAAGTCCTATGGGTGCTGCTGAGAAGAAAATATAGGAGCTCTGTGTGATGCCACTAACACACTAGAAGTCCTATGGGTGCTGCTGAGAAGAAAATATAGGAGCTCTGTGTGATGCCACTAACACACTAGAAGTCCTATGGGTGCTGCTGAGAAGAAAATATAGGAGCTCTGTGTGATGCCACTAACACACTAGAAGTCCTATGGGTGCTGCTGAGAAGAAAATATAGGAGCTCTGTTTGCTGCCACTAACACACTAGAAGTCCTATGGGTGCTGCTGAGAAGAAAATATAGGAGCTCTGTTTGCTGCCACTAACACACTAGAAGTCCTATGGGTGCTGCTGAGAAGAAAATATAGGAGCTCTGTTTGCTGCCACTAACACACTAGAAGTCCTATGGGTGCTGCTGAGAAGAAAATATAGGAGCTCTGTTTGCTGCCACTAACACACTAGAAGTCCTATGGGTGCTGCTGAGAAGAAAATATAGGAGCTCTGTGTGATGCCACTAACACACTAGAAGTCCTATGGGTGCTGCTGAGAAGAAAATATAGGAGCTCTGTGTGCTGCCACTAACACACTAGAAGTCCTATGGGTGCTGCTGAGAAGAAAATATAGGAGCTCTGTGTGATGCCACTAACACACTAGAAGTCCTATGGGTGCTGCTGAGAAGAAAATATAGGAGCTCTGTTTGCTGCCACTAACACACTAGAAGTCCTATGGGTGCTGCTGAGAAGAAAATATAGGAGCTCTGTTTGCTGCCACTAACACACTAGAAGTCCTATGGGTGCTGCTGAGAAGAAAATATAGGAGCTCTGTGTGATGCCACTAACACACTAGAAGTCCTATGGGTGCTGCTGAGAAGAAAATATAGGAGCTCTGTTTGCTGCCACTAACACACTAGAAGTCCTATGGGTGCTGCTGAGAAGAAAATATAGGAGCTCTGTTTGCTGCCACTAACACACTAGAAGTCCTATGGGTGCTGCTGAGAAGAAAATATAGGAGCTCTGTTTGCTGCCACTAACACACTAGAAGTCCTATGGGTGCTGCTGAGAAGAAAATATAGGAGCTCTGTGTGATGCCACTAACACACTAGAAGTCCTATGGGTGCTGCTGAGAAGAAAATATAGGAGCTCTGTTTGCTGCCACTAACATACTAGAAGTCCTATGGGTGCTGCTGAGAAGAAAATATAGGAGCTCTGTTTGCTGCCACTAACACACTAGAAGTCCTATGGGTGCTGCTGAGAAGAAAATATAGGAGCTCTGTTTGCTGCCACTAACACACTAGAAGTCCTATGGGTGCTGCTGAGAAGAAAATATAGGAGCTCTGTTTGCTGCCACTAACACACTAGAAGTCCTATGGGTGCTGCTGAGAAGAAAATATAGGAGCTCTGTTTGCTGCCACTAACACACTAGAAGTCCTATGGGTGCTGCTGAGAAGAAAATATAGGAGCTCTGTTTGCTGCCACTAACACACTAGAAGTCCTATGGGTGCTGCTGAGATGAAAATATAGGAACTCTGTGTGATGCCACTAACACATTAGAAGTCCTATGGGTGCTGCTGAGAAGAAAATATAGGAGCTCTGTTTGCTGCCACTAACACACTAGAAGTCCTATGGGTGCTGCTGAGAAGAAAATATAGGAGCTCTGTGTGATGCCACTAACACACTAGAAGTCCTATGGGTGCTGCTGAGAAGAAAATATAGGAGCTCTGTTTGCTGCCACTAACACACTAGAAGTCCTATGGGTGCTGCTGAGAAGAAAATATAGGAGCTCTGTTTGCTGCCACTAACACACTAGAAGTCCTATGGGTGCTGCTGAGAAGAAAATATAGGAGCTCTGTGTGATGCCACTAACACACTAGAAGTCCTATGGGTGCTGCTGAGAAGAAAATATAGGAGCTCTGTGTGATGCCACTAACACACTAGAAGTCCTATGGGTGCTGCTGAGAAGAAAATATAGGAGCTCTGTGTGATGCCACTAACACACTAGAAGTCCTATGGGTGCTGCTGAGAAGAAAATATAGGAGCTCTGTTTGCTGCCACTAACACACTAGAAGTCCTATGGGTGCTGCTGAGAAGAAAATATAGGAGCTCTGTTTTCTGCCACTAACACACTAGAAGTCCTATGGGTGCTGCTGAGAAGAAAATATAGGAGCTCTGTTTGCTGCCACTAACACACTAGAAGTCCTATGGGTGCTGCTGAGAAGAAAATATAGGAGCTCTGTGTGATGCCACTAACACACTAGAAGTCCTATGGGTGCTGCTGAGAAGAAAATATAGGAGCTCTGTGTGATGCCACTAACACACTAGAAGTCCTATGGGTGCTGCTGAGATGAAAATATAGGAACTCTGTGTGATGCCACTAACACATTAGAAGTCCTATGGGTGCTGCTGAGAAGAAAATATAGGAGCTCTGTGTGATGCCACTAACACACTAGAAGTCCTATGGGTGCTGCTGAGAAGAAAATATAGGAGCTCTGTTTGCTGCCACTAACACACTAGAAGTCCTATGGGTGCTGCTGAGAAGAAAATATAGGAGCTCTGTGTGATGCCACTAACACACTAGAAGTCCTATGGGTGCTGCTGAGAAGAAAATATAGGAGCTCTGTGTGATGCCACTAACACACTAGAAGTCCTATGGGTGCTGCTGAGAAGAAAATATAGGAGCTCTGTTTGCTGCCACTAACACACTAGAAGTCCTATGGGTGCTGCTGAGAAGAAAATATAGGAGCTCTGTTTGCTGCCACTAACACACTAGAAGTCCTATGGGTGCTGCTGAGAAGAAAATATAGGAGCTCTGTGTGATGCCACTAACACACTAGAAGTCCTATGGGTGCTGCTGAGAAGAAAATATAGGAGCTCTGTTTGCTGCCACTAACACACTAGAAGTCCTATGGGTGCTGCTGAGAAGAAAATATAGGAGCTCTGTTTGCTGCCACTAACACACTAGAAGTCCTATGGGTGCTGCTGAGAAGAAAATATAGGAGCTCTGTGTGATGCCACTAACACACTAGAAGTCCTATGGGTGCTGCTGAGAAGAAAATATAGGAGCTCTGTTTGCTGCCACTAACACACTAGAAGTCCTATGGGTGCTGCTGAGAAGAAAATATAGGAGCTCTGTTTGCTGCCACTAACACACTAGAAGTCCTATGGGTGCTGTTGGGGTGCAATGCTGTGCTAACAGCACTGCGGTTGGTACTACTGCAATACTGTACTAACAGTAAGCACGCACCAGACTAATCCCCAGCAGCAGCTAATAACACACTAACTGTGCAATCAGCAGCAATGAACGATCAATGACTTAGGTAGCAATGGTTTAGCAAAGAAATAGCCAATGGTTTAGCAAAGAAGAGCAAGTCTTTCAGTATCAAGCAAAGACAGAATCAGCAGACTAATCTCTCCTAAAGCCGGAACTCATGTGACCGGGGCCGATGGCGTGGCGGCCTTTTAAATGGTGGGGCGTGTACTAAAGCCCCTGAGCTGTAATTGGCTACAGCCGTCCTGCCTGTAGCCAATTATTGCTCTCCGAGTTTCGGGCGCTGTGATTGGCCAAGCATGCGGGGTCACAGTGCATGCTTGGCCAATCATCAGCCAGCAATGCACTGCGCCGGCCGCGCCGGCCGCAATGCATTGCGGGGCCGCTCGCATCACACGAATGTGATGCGAACGGCCCAAATAGTTCTGGGCTCGACGAGCGAGCGAACGCCCGATGCTCGATTCGAACATGGGTTCGAATCGAGCACCGGGCCCATCCCTAGGTGCGATATGGTTCGGTTTTATGGCACGCTTTCATAATGGAAACACCCAAAATAGCGTACCGTACCGAACCGCAACGAACCGATCCGCTCAGTGGAAACTAGGCATTAGAGACCTGAGTATAACCCCCTAAGTGAAAATGTCCAAATTGGGCCCTATTAGCCATTTTCACTCCCCGGTGTCATGTGACTTGTTAGTGTTACAAGGTCTTAGGTGTGAATGGGGAACAGGTGTGTTAAATTTGGTGTTATCGCTCTCACTCTCTCATGGTCTGGGGCTGCATGAGTGCTGCTGGCACTGGGGAGCTACAGTTCATTGAGGGAACCATGAATGCCAACATGTACTGTGACATACTGAAGCAGAGCATGATCCCCTCCCTTCAGAGACTGGGCCGCAGGGCAGTATTCCAACATGATAACTACCCCAAACACACCTCCAAGACAACCACTGCCTTGCTAAAGAAGCTGAGGGTAAAGGTGATGGACTGGCCAAGCATGTCTCCAGACCTAAACCCTATTGAGCATCTGTGGGGCATCCTCAAATGGAAGGTGGAGGAGCGCAAGGTCTCTAACATCCACCAGCTCCGTGATGTCATCATGGGGGAGGGGAAGAGGACTCCAGTGGCAACCTGTGAAGCTCTGGGGAACTCCATGCCCAAGAGGGTTAGGGCAGTGCTGGAAAATAATGGTGGCCACACAAAATATTAACACTTTGAGCCCAATTTGGACATTTTCACTTAGGGGTGAGATACTGTACATCACACTTTTATGATGATCAATGGATACGTGCCATCAGAATCAGAATCTCCCAAAACCTTACCCACTGTATCAATCATTGGGAACTATCACAATAACTTTTATCGCAGTGGTATCTAACTCGGAGCCGCTTGGCAACAATTTCCCCCAACAACCCCCCTCTCTCATGAAACAAGAAAAGCTGCCCCAGGTGAGTGAGTCTCTGGTTAATCCCCACACACACACTAGTCAGGTGCTAGCCCAGCTCGCATTCTGTGTAACGTGAAGAAATAATTCCGGACGGCTGCACTTCCAAAAATCAGTTTATTGAACCTTCATATGACAAGTGGTTGACAGATGGAGCAGGGGACAAAGAGGTAGACGTGTTTCGCGCAAATGTCAGCGCTTAGTCATTACCTATTGGAACTAGTCACCACAATCACCTATATACTGTTCTAATGTGTTATCATTAGGTTACAGGTGAACTAAGCAATTAAAATTAGTATTCAGCTGGTGTTACAAAGAAAACCCGGCTAGAATACACGGCACTTACACTCAAATCTGATGTAAAGAGTTCGGTCCAAATCCACTGCCAGAAAAAATCTGATACATGATTAAGCACTGAGTTTCGGTGCGAAACGCGTCAGCTAGTATCCTGTTTGCTGTGACATGTATGCTGTGATTTTATTTTTACAATAAAAAGCATTATTTTTGGAGTGCGGCTGTCCAGACATTTCCTCTTTATTTTATAGTACTCAGCTGGTGTTACAAAGAAAACCCGGTTAGAATACACAGCACTTATGGCCCGTACACACGATCGGAATATCGGACGAAAACGATTGTCCGAGGAAGAATCGTACGATTTTCGGATCGTGTGTACACTACTTTCAAGAGCCGATCACAACAGTTCATCCGATATTATTCGATCACACAAGCACAAAAATACCAGATCGTACGATTTTCGGATCGTGTGTACACTACTTTCAAGAGCCGATCACGACAGTTCATCCAATATTATTCGATCGGACAAGCACAAAAATACCAGATCGTACGATTTTCGTTTAGTCAGTACAGTTGTCGTCCGAAAATACAATACAAATACATTACAGCACATGACATCACTTCCGATTTTTTTTTCTGTTGTACGAGAATTTTCGGGACTTTAGTAACCTATTCAATTTCTACTCGCGACTATTAATCGAAAAAAGTCGTACGATCCGTCGCCCGATTTTCGGATCGTGTGTACGGGGCATTACACTCAAATCTGATGTAAAGAGTTCGGTCCAAATCCACTGCCAGAAAAAATCTGATACACCAATTGAACTCGGAGCAAACTCGACACATCAGTCAAAATCATTGTATAGTTACAACAACATACACAAAATAGGAAACATGTATATACACAATGAAGTTGATGTTGAGAACAAATGATTTTAAAAAACAAAGTGTTAGAACATCATGAGGACCGATACTGGCATATTCCCAAAGTATGTGCATAATCTCGAATGAACGTCAATGATGAAAAAAAAAAGGAGAGAAATAGGTGCTAATAGACTGCAGGAAACTAGCTAAGAAAGAAAGAGAGGAGAAAAAAAAGTAATCAATATATGGTAGAGAAATAGGTGCTAATAGACTGATATAGGAGAGAAGTAGGTGCTGAATAGACTATAAGAAACTAGCTAAAAAAAATGTATAGGAGAGAAATAGGTGCTAATAGACTGTAGCAAACTAGCTAAGAGAGAAAGAGAAAAAAAATATGTATCTAACTCCGAGCCGCTTGGCAAAAATTTCCCCCAACAACCCCCCTCTCTGCTGGAGGAGATGCGGTCACTTTGGTACCCTCCTCCGTGTCCTCTGGGAATGTAAGGGCTTAACCAGCTTTTGGAATAAAGCTTTTCAGTTAATCTCACAGGTAACAGAAATAATTATCAAACCTGATCCGGCACTGGCTCTATTATAGCTGGGTATAGAGTGTTTCCCCAAGCAATTTCAAAACTATCATTGTGCTTATTCTTTTAGCTGCAAAAACTCTCCTAACCAGACTGTGGTGGACAGATAACGTCCCTAATGCTTCTGTGCTCATTATTTATCTTAAAGTGGAGTTCCACCCTAAAAAAAAATACACCAAAATCCTGCAAAAAAAAAATAAAACATTTTTACTTACCAGAAATGGCGGTTGCTATGCGGATGTTCCTAATCTGCCTCTTCCTAGTCCGCGGCAGTTCTTCTTCCTCATCCTCCTCGCGGTGTCTTCTGGGGAATGGGGCGCGCTGCCTTCTGGGAACTGTGTGTATCCCAGAAAGCAGCCGCCCATTCACAAAGCGCCGGGCGACTCGCGCATGTGCAGTAGGAAATGGGCAGTGAAGCTGCAAGGCTCCACTGCTTGTTTCCCTTAATGAGGATGGCGGCGTCGGGACCTGCCAGGATCGAGGGATCGGCCTCGGGGGGCCGACATCGCAGGCGCCTAGGACAGCTAAGTGTCCTATTAAAAGTCAGCAGCTACAGTGTTTATAGCTGCTGACTTTAAAAAAATAAATAAATCGCGGGTGGAACCCTGCCTTAACCACTTGCCACCCAAGGTACGTAGATGGAAATCTCCGGGTTTCAGTAGTTATACCGGGATAATGCCTGCACCTACAGGCATCATTCTGGTATCATTTTTTTCAGCCAGCGATTCTGTTTTATGCAGAAGTGATCTGAGTGGCTAATTAGCCACTCAGATCACTTCTGCGGGTGGTGGAAGGAGGTCCCACCCCCTCCAGCCGTCGCCTCTCCTGGGCTCTCCAGTCCTATCGCGGAGGCCGGAAGTGATGCGGCCAGCGGCGATGGCTGTCCTGAACAGAGAGAGAGGAACTGACATCATTCCTCTCTTTCTGTAACCCTGGAAACCAAGAGCGACGAGTGTTTGTCACTTCCAGTTCCGCCCCTTTGTTTACCTAGCCACCAGCGGCCAGGAAAGCATCCGATCAGACCGATCTATGTCTGATCGGCTGCATGGGAGGCTAGAGGAGAGATTTTAGACCCCAGATCTCTCCAAAAAGAGGATATGTCATGGCCCATTCTGTCACAAGTGTAGCGGTACCCCCAGTTAAGAGGGCTGCCTTTATGATTTTTGGGCCCTGTAGTGCACCGCTGTCAACCCCTGGCAATCGGCTCTACCCTCCCTTGGCACAGTTAGTAGGGGATGATAGGACTGTGAGGCCTGTAACTCACAGCAGCACAATCCTATGGCAAGAACACTCAGTGATATTTTAAAACTTCCTTTACCTATCCTTTCCGTAAAGTAAAGAACACAGACACCAATATACTTAACCCTTGTATGTTTACTTAAATTAATGGGTAAGCAGTAAAACAGGTGGGTACAAGTCATATGCAGAGCCCTGCAATAAACAGTGTTAAACAGCAAACAAATATTCAATGCTATGCAACTCTAACAGTCCCCTTTACAGCTACTTCCCCTCGTGGACAGTATGGCACCCAGGAATATCTGCGCTACCCAGTCAGGCCTGACTGAACTAAGTGGAAGTTCTGTAGGGAAATCTTCGCTAGCAACGGTGGTGCACTTGAAGAACAGAATTTGTAATCCGCCAAGGCAACAAAGGTACTGTGTCTGTCTATGAGCAGCTGCTCTCTCACCCAACTGGACCAGTCCCCGTCTGTTTCTTCCGCTGCGGTGTCTAAGTACACCGATTCATCGACATCCGGGTCTTCGGTCCTCCTGGCAAAGGTGCAGTATCAAGAAGAGACGTCCCTCAGGTTCCTCGGTGCGCGCGGAAGGCTCTTTGGAAAAAAAAGGCCCAGGCTTCTGGCCTAAAGTCAACGAAACTCAAGCGGCAGTTCAGCTTGCTGGACCGGCAGTGTCCAAGGAGAAAGAACTGGGCTCTGCCTCTCCCTTATAAAGTCCACCCCAGCAGTCCTGGGGTGTTGTTTTTTCCTTGTGATAGCAATTAAGTTAGTACAAAAAAAAGTGTAAAAAAAAAAAAATTGTATAAAATAAAAAAATACAAATAAAGTAAAGCGCCCCCGTCCCACCGTGCTTGCACGCAAATGCACACGCATACGTTACTCCTGCACGCATATGTAAAGGGTGATCTCACCACACAGGTATTGTTGCAAAAGTCAGAGTGAGAGCAATAATTCTAGCAATCCTTAATCAGAATAAATAAATATACGAATACAAAAGGGATTCAACCAAAAAATATGCACATATATAACTGTAGCTCCCAGGGTGGGTTTTTGCACTTCCCTCTTTACACTTTCCCTGTGGCTGCGCCGGATCCACACTTTGTTAAGTATGAAATCCACTGTTTGATTACCTTTGGGTCTGCAGCGAGTTACCTCCCACAAGTGGGTCCTTCAGCTCCGTAGTCTAGGCACGCCAGTGTATTCAGGAATAAGGCCGATGTCCACACACAAGTAAAACCTAATCAGCAAGGCTTTATTCTTTTTGTAACTTTTGAGTTAACTTGAAGACAGCAAAGGCAGGAAAGTTGAAGATGTAGGGGAAGGTTCTGGCACGCAACACTTAGATCCCAAATATATACACTCGTCGCAACTCAAGCCTGAGTGGGTATTGCTCACCCGGATAGTCCCTATGAGAGTGGTCCTAGCAGCCGGGATGGAGCACGGATGTCAGAGATGATGGATCCCCCTTTAGGTAGGCCTCCAGGCCTCTCCCTGAGACAGCAGTACCATCGCTATCTCCGCCGGGACTGATCTTCCCCTGGAACTCCTTTGCTAAAGATGGGCCCCCTTACAGACGGGCAGCCTGGGATCCTTCTCCAAAGCGTAGGCCCTTTTTAAGAGAGCTGGGCCTACGATGCAGCAGCAGAGCCTCAGGCTAAAGGTGCCCAAGGCCTAAACACACCTGCGCACCTTGTGCCATGTGGGCCACGCTACACGCTCACTGGACCAGAGGTCCCCCTGAACGCCTTGGGGTCCCCCTGGAATCGCCTCACGCCAAATGGCGTTTGCCCCTTTTGTACCCTCTCTCAGAATGCACAGCGGGTAGACCACGCCCACTGCATGGCTGCAGAGAGAGGACACCCAAGGTGCTGTGATACCCCCGTGATCCAGCCTGTGCCGGCGGTGACAGTGCCACCTGCAGGCAAAGGAGAATAACACTACCGGGCAGTATCACACCCAGAGCAGAGCAAACAATTTAAACTATAATTGGTCTGAGCCCAACTACTGGCTCAGACTGCCCCTAAATTTCCACATAGCGCCCCCAAATATTGGGGGGGGGCGCTACACACACCCCCTCCTGAAAAAGACACTGTCCCCAGTGGCCAGAGGAATCAAACTCCTTCTATCCTGAAGGCTGTTGATTCATCTAAGAACCAAAATTTAAACAGCTGCCTGAACCAAAAATGTTGGGACGGGAGAAGGAAAGAAAAGAAGCATATAGATAACACTACATCCAGACATTGACATTTTTTAAAATGGAAAAATAATACACACTCCACCCATCACTAGCTATCTATCCCACCCCATTATCCGGTGGTGTTGATAGCTGTTCTCATACCTGCAAGAAAAAAAACAAACACATGCAAACAGGAAAGATATACAAACATCCTATCCCTAATATTCTATACAGTTTAGAAGGAAACTGCCTCCCCTAAAGGAAGCAATTCCCTTCTCTAAAGCCTATTACGCTAAGCCTAGCATAAAATAGCAAATAAGAAAAACATCTAAGCCTAAATGCTTTTCTCATCAGAGCAGTTAGTTAGTTTTTTTTTTTTCAGAACACTGCCACCTAGTGTTGGCATAAATTCAGTACTCCACATTGTCCACAATAGCTGCGCATGGGACTGCAGCACAGCACACTTGAACATTACATCTTGACCACGGCGTTCCTTTACCATGACCTACTGACTTATCTACCACAAAGTTCAATTTAGAGGAAAACTGTCCCTTTGTTTGGAGCAGGAGGGAGAGAAAAAAAACATAATAAGCTCTCTACTTTTCTTCCTCTTTAAGAGTAGATATCCCCTTAACAGCGGGGCAAAGTTACTTGTGTCCAGGGCACAGTTTGTCTGTGCAAAGACAGGATAATAGGAAAAAAAACACAAGTTCCTGTCTAGAAGTTTCTCAGAGGTAGAAGCTAGGATCTGGCAGGGTAATGGGCTTCCCTTGATTGTCCATGGTCTCTATAAAATAAACAGCGTCCTCTCTGCCTGGACAACAGATCACCACACGATCAGCATGGATATGCTGACCATAGCTCCACTCTTTACGACAACCCTTAAAACGGTCAGTCATAGCGGCTGAGCAAACAAAGTACCTGTGAGACTTGGGCACTTCAAGGTAATCCCATATAGCTTCGGCGCTCCACCTTTCTCGATAGGCCTCTATCTCGAACAGCAGCTCTTAGGGCACATAGGGGTAGTCCCAGCCATACTCACTGGCCACTCTTTTGTTCAAAATTCACTGTAAGCAGGCAAGACGGGGAAGAGTTGCACAATCTCCACTTCCAGTGAGCACAATGGCGTCCGGCGATCTCTGGACTGTAGCCGTATCAGGCCCTGGTAGAGGTTCTCGACTTGGGGCAGATACCGCTTTCTCTTCTATGGCTGGGACTTTCACAAAGGGCGTAGTGCTCCCCGAACTCATGGGTGATCCTACGGCAAGGCTGCGGGCCGGAGCAACAGTTTTTACCTTGTCCCATCCCTTTTTAATGAAGATGTCGTCTATTTTGGCATCATCCCCCACATCGGACGAAGAGTCCAGGTCTGAGGTATCATACTCCTCAGCAGGCAAGTAATTGCGGGTAGATGTGGACACATTTCTCCCAGCCTCCTTACCGTCACCTGTCGGGGACTTCTCGGGCTTACTTCCGCTCTCGATGTCCAGTTCTGGTAAGCGCTGGGGCAGGCTTCGACCACGGCCGCGGGAGGCTTTAACATATCCCACTTTCCGCTTTGCTGGCGGAACATGGATTTCCGTTGTGGCAGAAGCAGCGTCCGCTGAGGTGTCCGCCAAAAGTTCCGTAGGCTCGGGGACACTGGCGGTAGGGGAGGCGATGCGCGTGGGCTCAGCTGTAGGAGTGTAGGCGTCTTTCCCCCGAAGTTACGAGGCCTGTGATGCAATTCACCCGGTAGGCCCGGGGTAGTTCAGTGGGCTGCTCCACCTCAAAGAGGAACTCTCCACAAGCCGAACATCTCCCGAAGGGGCGTAGTTGCACAGCCAGTCCATGGTATTTGGGACAGAGCATGCCCAGGGCTTTCCGCATTTCTGCAGGTGTACAAGGCAAATCGGCCCCGGGGCTTGAGCCGGATCCCCGTATCCATAAGTGGGGCGGTGAGCGGAGCAATGTCCATTGAAGAAGGCATCGGGAACATCCGGGGTCCCAACAAAACTGAAGTATGCGGAAAAGCAGACATGTTGCTCTCTCCTCACTCGATCCACCTCCAATCCACCAATGTGTAACTCGCGGGTGGTGGGGACTCCTCCCCTTTATTTTCTTTTGCACGTAGCTTGCAGGCTTTTCTTTTTCTTTAGACACGCCCACGAGCTACGCAGTTAGAAACAGTTCTGTGCCCCTTAACCCCTTCTTCTTCACTCAAAGTCTTTAACACAGTCCAATGTCCGACTCTCCAAACACATAAACTTCAATCCACTCGTGCAAAAGATAGCCACAAATCCCGGACGAGCCCCCACGTGTAACTCCCAGGGTGGGTTTTTGCACTTCCCTCTTTACTCTTTCCCTGCGGCTACGCCGGATCCACACTTTGTTAAGTATGAAATCCACAGTTTGATTACCTTTGGGTCTGCAGCGAGTTGCCTCCCACAAGTGGATCCTTCAGATCTGTTGTCTGGGTACACCAGTGTATTCAGGAATAAGGCCAATGGCCACACATGAGTAAAACCTAATCAGCAAGGCTTTATTCTTTTTGTTACTTTTGAGTTAACTTGAAGAAAGCAAAGGCAGGAAAGTTGAAGATGTAGGGGAAGGTTCAGGCACGCAACACTTAGATCCCAAATATATACACTTGTCAACACTCAAGCCTGCTCACCCGGATAGTCCCTATGAGAGCGGTCCTATCAGCCGGGATGGAGCACGGATGTCAGAGATGATGGATCCCCCTTTAGGTAGGCCTCCAGGCCTCTCCCCGAGATTGGGGGGGGGGGCGCTACATAACAATGTGTATAAACTATGTATGAGCAAACAAATGTCCATAAAAATGTATTCTAATGTGCACATATATAAATTATATGTGTGCTGTGTATAAACAAAGAAAAGTCCATATGAATATATAATAACAAATGACCATGATGTGGAACCTCCAAAATCTTCCAATACTCAGACACTTTGATATTCTAAAGCCAGAAGAATGATATCAATGCCGCTTACTAGATATGTAAGATCTCAAATTATAGAGATCACGAGGGCCTATGCATCAGCCTGCCAGCAGGAATACGATCTACCTGTAGTTTGATTCAGGAAGAGAAGGCTCCTTCGGTTTCGGCAAGGTACTTCCAGCCAGACACTTGATTTTAAGAAGAGAGGGAAGTTTCCACAAACAGGAATCGACCTGTATCCAATATGGTCCTGGATAATCTCACTCAGTAAGAGATAAAGAAGGAAGGCTTCATGGTGTAGTATATCTTCAAAGTCCAAAGGCAGATAGTGAAAAGGAGTCACCGCTCAAGGCAGAAAATGCAGGTGATGCAAATGATGAACCTCTTCACCGAATCTGAAGCCGCAGGTGATAGCAATGCATATAGTAATGCAAAAATAGAAAGGGATGTCTGGACAGCCACACTCCAAAAATATAGCTTTTTATTGGAAAAATACGATCACAGGATACATGCCACAGCAAACAGGATACCACTGACGCGTTTCACACCAAAACGTAATGCTTAATCATAGCTATGATTTTTTAGGGTTTGGTTTGTTGGGAAGTGCAGGGCCTAATATTCTATCACCCTTTAGGATTTTCCAGTATTTCGTCATTATTCTATTCACCCACCAGTGTTGGGAGAAAAAAGTAGTAATGAATGCCCACTCAAAACCTTTATTGTTATTCCCTTGGTCTTTTTCTCTTGCAGGGTATCTATCTTTCACATTATACAAAAAAATTGGGCTAACTTTAATGTTTTTTTTTTTTTATCAATAAAAGTGTTTATTTTTCCAAAATAATTGCATTTGAAAAACCGCTGCACAAATACTGTGTGACTTAAAAAATTGCAACACCCACCATTTTATTCTATAGGGTCTCTGCTAAATATATATATATATATATATATATATATATATATATATATCATGTTTGGGGGTTCTAAGTAATTTTCAAGCAAAGAAAAGTAGATTTTTACATGTAGGAGCGAAGTGACAGAAATGACCTTGATACAAAGCTTAACCTAACCTTTACTATAAAAAAAGCTCCGTCCCTGAGAACAACACTTTGTCCAAATTTAAGAAGGCATGAAAATGTTGGACTTGGTCCCCTATGCTCTCAATCTGATTCCCTTGGTTACATATGATGGTTGTTTTTGCCTTATTGACAATGTTATCCTGTTAATAACATGATGTTTGTACGACTTGTGTATAGTGGAACCTTGGAATGCGAATAACGCGGTTTACAAGCTTTTCGCCAAACAAGCTATTTAACCACTTAACGACCGCTCACTGTATATGTACGTCGGCAGAATGGTACCGACAGGCACAATCACGTACAGTGTACGTGATTGCCTTTGTACAGTTGGGGGGTCCGATCGGACCCCCCTCCTATACAGTGAGCGGTCGGTATTCGTTGGCGGAGCGTTCCGAGATGAGGGGGCGGCCATTCGATTCCGGCCAACCCCCCGCGATCGCTCCCGGCGAATGGAAATGCTCCCTCTGCTGTGTAATGTAAACACAGGCAGAGGAAGCAGGAGGAAGTGATGTCATCTCTCATGCGGCGCTCACATATACCGAGCACCGTACAAGAGAAGACACACAGGTCAGTACACTAACACTACACTGACACCACGACACATAGGCACACAAATCGCCCCCCCAGGCCCCCCCAGATCACCCCCCAGCCCCCAGTCACAGTGTCACTGATTGCAGTGACCATTTATTTACTGATCACTGCAATCAGTGACATTTGTGACTGTAAAAGTGTCACTAAAAATAGTTTTAGGTCCAGTGTAGCCCCCTAACCCCCCTAATAAAGGTTTAACCCCCTGATCACCCCCCAGATAACCCTTTCACCCCCTAGCACCGCCGTCGCTAAGCGATCATTTTTCTGAGCGCTGTCTTAGCGTCGGTGATGCAGATCGGTAGCCAGTAATTATTTTTAGGTTCGCCGCAGGTTTTTATAGCATCAGGTACCCCCATAAATTATCTAATAAAGGTTTAACCCCCTTGATCGCCCCCCAGGTAACCCTTTCACCCCCTATCACCACTGTCGCTAAGCGATAATTTTTCTGATCACTGTCTTAGCGTCGGTGATGCAGATCGGTAGCCAGTAATTTTTTTTAGGTTCGCCGCAGGTTTTTATAGCGTCAGGTACCCCCATATATTATCTAATAAAGGTTTTAACCCCCTAATTGCCCCTAGTTAACCCTTTCACCAGTGATCACCATATAAGTGTTACGGGTGACGCTGGTTAGTTAGTTTGCTTTTTATAGTGTCAGGGCACCCGCCGTATATAACCCAATAAAGGTTTAACCCCCTGATCGCCCGGCGGGTGATATCAATTAGGTTTCAGCATCAGAGAGGGTCTGCGTCACACCCCAGGCAGCGTCAGGTTAGTGCTAGTAACGCTAACACCCACGCGTGAAGCATACACCCCCCTTAGTGGTATAGTATCTGATCAGATCAATATCTGATCTGATAAGATCTATACTAGCGTCCCCAGCAGTTTAGGGTTCCCAAAAATGCAGTGTTAGCGGGATCAGCCCAGATACCTGCTAGCACCTGCGTTTTGCCCCTCCGTCCAGCCCAGGCCACCCAAGTGCAGTATCGATCGATCACTGTCACTTACAAAACACAACACACATAATTGCAGCGTTCGCAGACACAGGCCTGATCCCTGCGACTCCAGTGCTGTAGGAGGTGATTTCACCACCACAGTTAAAAAAAAAAGCATATATGCCGAAGCATTGGGGCAGCAGGGGCGGAGGAGCGATTTTGCTCCTAATGCCGCGTACATACGGTCGAAATTCCGACGGAGGCTTGCCCGTGGAAAAGTCTGACCATGTGTGTGCGGCATAACTTTTTTGCGGGAGGATGCCCCCATGCTTCGGCATAAATGGTGCATGTATGCCCATCATTAGAAGTGGGTGGATGAAGGGCGGTATTCTAATGGTGGGCATACCCACCGATCAATCTCTTTTTTTCATTCAGCCAACAGGCTGCATGAAATAAAAAGATTACAATACATGTCCAACAAGGACCAGCAACGTACTGGTATGTTGCTGGACTTTGAATGTTTATACCAGAATGATGCCTGCGGGTTTAGGTATCATCTTGGTATCATTCTTTTCAGCCAGCGGCCGGCTTTCATGTAAAAGCAATCCTAGTGGCTAATTAGCATCTGGACTGCTTTTACAAGCAGTGGGAGGGAATGTCCCCCCCCCCCCGGATATAAAAAGCGCCATTGGGAAATTGGGAAAGCATTTTATCACACCGATCTTGGTGTGGTCAGATGCTTTGAGGGCAGAGGAAAGATCTAGGGTCCAATAGACCCCAGTTTTTTTCAAAAAAAGAGTACCTGTCACTACCTATTGCTATCATAGGGGATATTTACATTCCCTGAGATAACAATAAAAATGATAAAAATAAAAAAAAATATGGAAGGAACAATTTAAAAATAAAATAAAAAAGCAAAATTAATAATAATTAAAAAAAAGCACCCCTGTCCTGCCCTGCTCTTGCCCAATGGTGAACACAAGCGTCGGTCTGGCGTCATATGTAAACAGCAATTGCACCATGCATGTGAGGTATCACCGCGAAGGTCAGATCGAGGGCAGTAATTTTAGCAGTAGACCTCCTCTGTAAATCTAATGGGGTAACCTGTAAAAAGGCTTTTAAAGGCTTTTAAAAATGTATGTAGTTTGTCGCAAATGCGCGTTTGTGCGAAATTTTAAAGCATGTCATGTTTGGTATCTATGTACTCGGCCTAAGATCATCTTTTTTATTTCATCAAACATTTGGGCAATATAGTGTGTTTTAGTGCATTAAAATTAAAAAAAGTGTATTTTTTCCCCAAAAATGCGTTTGAAAAATCGCTGCACAAATACTGTGTAGAAAAAAAAATGCAACACCCACCATTTTAATCAGTAGGGCCTTTGCTTTAAAAATATATATAATGTTTGGGGGTTCAACATAATCTTCTTGCAAAAAAAAATATGTTTTCATGTAAACAAAAAGTGTCAAAAAGGGCTTTGTCTTCAAGTGGTTAGAAGAGTGGATGTAAGCTTCCTAATATTGTGTATAAAATGCCAGAACAGTTCAAAACCCCCCCAAATGAACCCATTTTGGAAAGTAGACACCCCAAGCTATATACTGAGAGGCATGTCGAGTCCATGGAATATTTTATATGTTGACACAAGTTGCGGAAAAAAGATTTTTTTTAAAAAAAATGATATATTGCTCAAACATGCCATGGGCATATGTGGAATTACACCCCAAAATACATTCTGTTGCTTCTCCTGAGTACGGGGATACCACATGTGTGAGACTTTTTGGGAGCCTAGCCGCGTACGGGACCCCAAAAACCAAGCACCGCCTTCAGGCTTTCTAAGGGTGTAAATTTTTGATTTCACTTCTCACTGCCTATCACAGTTTCGGAGGCCATGGAATGCCCAGATGGAACAAAACCCCCCCAAATTACCCCATTTTGGAAAGTAGACACCCCAAGCTATTTGCTGAGAGGTATTGTGAGTATTTTGCAGATCTCGCTTTTTGTCACAGTTTTGAAAATTGAAAAAAAAATAATAATAATTTCTTTCTTCATTTTCAAAAACAAAATGAGAGCTGTAAAATACTCACCATTAGTGATGAGCCGAACATCCCCGGGTTCGGTTCGCACCAGAACCCGCGAACGGACCGAAAGTTCGCACGAACATTAGAACCCTATTAAATACAATGGATGCGAACGTTCGAATTCTAAAGTGCTAATTATAACGACTATTATGCATGTTATTGTCCTAAAAAGGGTTTGGGAACCCGGTTTCTGCACCAGGGGACATGTATCAATGCAAAAAGAAGTTTTAAAAACGTCCGTTTTTCCGGAGCAGTAATTTTAATGATGCATAAAGTGAAAAAAAAAAAGTCAAATACTCCTTTAAATATCGTACCTGGGGGGTGTCTAAAGTATGCCTGTGAAGTGCCACGTGTTTCCCGTGTTTAGAACTGTCCCTGCACAAAATGACATTTCTAAAGGGAAAAAAAAGCCATTTAAAACTGCTTGCGGCTTTAATGTAATGTCTGGTCCCGGTAATATGGATGAAAATCTTTAAGAAAAATGGCATAGCTACCCCATCACCCCCCCCCCCCCCTACCCCAGCCCATTACCAGCCCCTTTGGGTCTTGTATGGATATTAAGGGTAACCCCGCACACAAAAAAAATAATTCCCTATATACTCTGAACAGCCGTATACAGGCGGTGCATACAAGACAGGGACTGTAGGTTTGTTCTTATGTCGAATCTGTTTGTAATTTTGAACAGGTACATTGTTTAAGTGTAGCTCCAGCCAAAAAATATATTTTTAAGCTTTTTGGAAAACATAGGGAAGGGTTATCACCCCTGTAACATTTGTTTTGCTGTCTGTGTCCCTGTTCAGAACATTTCACCTCACTTTCCGTCCCAATGACAAATGTTTTTGAAAAGTGGGGTTTTTATTGAAACAAGGATTGGTGATAAAGCATCAGTAGAGAGGAGACACCTTTTTCCCATATTAACTCTTACAGGAGAGAATTTCCCTTCCCAGGGGTAGATTTCCTCTCACTTGCTGTTGTCTTCTTCCGTTTGCAAGTAGGAGTCGTTTGTAAGTTGGATGTTTGAAAGTAGGGGCCTGCCCTATATACTCTGCTGAAATTTGCCCCTTACATGTTGGTGTTGCCACAACACTGTAAGCCCTCACAGTTACTCTTGGTGGGCGCATGAATGGGCCCTGCTGTGAATTATTAGATCAAGAATTGTAATTGCATGCCCCTGTTGAACAGGGGCTGAAAAATTGGGCCTTTGGTGGTGGTGGTGTTGACACAACACTGTAAGCCCTCACAGTTACTCTTGGTGGGCGCATGAATGGGCCCTGCTGTGAATTATTAGATCAAGAATTGTAATTGCATGCCCCTGTTGAACAGGGGCTGAAAAATTGGGCCTTTGGTGGTGGTGGTGGTGGTGTTGACACAACACTGTAAGCCCTCACAGTTACTCTTGGTGGGCGCATGAATGGGCCCTGCTGTGAATTATTAGATCAAGAATTGTAATTGCATGCCCTTGTTGAACAGGGGCTGAAAAATTGGACCTTTGGTGGTGGTGGTGTTGACACAACACTGTAAGCCCTCACAGTTACTCTTGGTGGGCGCATGAATGGGCCCTGCTGTGAATTATTAGATCAAGAATTGTAATTGCATGCCCTTGTTGAACAGGGGCTGAAAAATTGGGCCTTTGGTGGTGGTGGTGTTGACACAACACTGTAAGGCCTCACAGTTACTCTTGGTGGGTGCAGGAATGGGCCCTGCTGTGAATTATTAGATCAAGAATTGTAATTACATGCCCCTGTTAAACAGGGGCAGAAAAATTGGGCCTTAGGCACTGGTGCCACAACACTGCAACCCCTCACAGATACTGTACTTGGAGCACAGCAATGAGCCCTGTTGCAAAGTATTGCATCAAAAATTGTAACTACACGCCCCTGTTAAACAGGGGCTGAAAAATTGGGCCTGGTGCTGGTCCCACGACACTGCAACCTCTCCCAGATACTCTAGTTGGAGTGCAGGAATGAGCCCAGCTGCAAAGCATTGCATAAAAAAATTGTAATTACATGCCCCTGTTAAACAGGGGCTGAAAAATTGGGCCTTAGGCACTGGTGCTGGTGCCACGACACTGCAACCTCTCCCAGATACTCTAGTTGGAGTGCAGGAATGAGCCCTGCTGCAAAGCATTGCATAAAAAATTGTAATTACATGCCCCTGTTAAACAGGGGCTGAAAAATTGTGCCTTAGGCACTGGTGGCGGCACCCAGAAACAAAAATGTTCTTCCAAGCTATCATCATCAATCGGATCATTGAGGAGGAGGAGGATAGCCAGTCAACATAACAGCACAGTCACTCAGCATCAGCATCAGTCTTGAAGGGATGTGACATTTGAAAATAAATTAGTCTGTTATATCAGCTTCAGGTGTGTGGTAGCTGGTGGTGATCCAAGACTGGTTCATCTTTATGAAAGTCAGTCGATCAACCGAGTCGGTGGACAGGCGCACCCTGTGATCCGTGACAAATCCTCCAGCAGCACTGAATGTGCGTTCTGAAAGAACGCTGGATGCAGGACAGGCCAGTAGCTCAATTGCATACTGTGCAAGCTCTGGCCAGTGATCCATCCTCAAGACCCAGTAAGCCAGAGGATTTTCGGTGGGGAAGGTGTCCAAGTCTGACCTTGCCCCTAGGTATTCCTGCACCATGTATATCAGACGCTGGCGATGGTTGCTGGAACCGATCATACTTCGGGGCTGCGGACTAAAGAATTGTCTGAACGCATCGGTCAGACGGCCACCTTCTTCACCGCTCCTTCTTTGACTGACCGAAGCCTCAGCAACTCGTTGTCCAGGACCAGGAGTTTGTAACCTCCCAGTCTCTGGGAACGCGTTGCACAGACCTTTCTGCAAGGCCTCCCGGAGTTGTCTCATCCTCTGCTCCCTCTGCGATGGTAAGATAAGGTCTGCAACCTTACCCTTGTACCGTGGATCAAGGAGAGTGGCTAGCCAGTAATGGTCCCTCTCCTTGATCCGAAGAATACGAGGATCCTTCCGCAGACTTTGCAGGATCAGGGAGGCCATGCAGCGTAGGTTAGCTGAGGCATTCAGTCCGGAGTCCTCTGGGTCACTAAGGACGACATGATCCGCAGCCACCTCCTCCCAGCCACGTACAAGTCCACGGGTTTCTTGGGACTGTAAATCATCCCTGAAAGACTGCTGCTGATGATGCTGAGTGCCAGGCTCCACCTCCATGCTGACACAATCATCCTCCTCCTCCTCCTCTTCCTGTGCGATGGGTGGGACAGAAGGAACACTGTCTGGGTAAAGGGGGCCTTGAGAGGCAAGGAAGTCCTCCTCTTCCTGCCTTTGTTCTGCCTCAAGTGCCCTGTCCATTATTCCACGCAGCGTATGTTCCAACAGGTGGACAAGAGGTACAGTGTCACTGATGCATGCACTGTCACTGCTCACCATCCTCGTGGCCTCCTCAAATGGTGCCAGGACAGTGCATGCATCCCTGATCATGCCCCACTAGCGTAGTGAAAAAAACCTGAGCTCCCCTGACCCTGTCCTGGTGCCGTAGTCGCACAGGTACTCATTGATGGCCCTCTGCTGCGTGTGCAGCCGCTGCAGCATGGCCAACGTTGAGTTCCACCTGGTGGGCATGTCACATATAAGGCGGTTCTTGGGCAGGTTCAACTCCTTTTGTAGCTCAGCCAGGCGAGCACTGGCATTATAAGATCTGTGGAAATGCACACAGACTTTCCTGGCCTGCCTCAGGACATCCTGTAAGCCCGGGTACCTGCCCAAGAACCGCTGCACCACCAGGTTAAGGACGTGAGCCACACAGGGCACATGGGTCAGTTGTCCCTGTCGGAGGGCGGAGAGGAGGTTGGTGCCATTGTCGCAAACCACCATTCCTGGCTTAAGCTGGCGTGGCGTCAACCACCTCTCGGCCTGCCCCTGCAGAGCAGACAGAACCTCTGCCCCAGTGTGGCTCCTGTCCCCCAAACACACCAGCGCAAGCACGGCATGGCATCTTTTTGCCTGCGTACTTGCGTAGCCCCTTGAACGCCTACGGAGCACCGCTGGTTCCGAGGACAAAGCACAGGAAGAGGCCATGGAGGAAGAAGAAGAGGAGGGGGTGGAGGAGAGAGGTGTGTCACAACCAGTGGTAGCATTTTGGAGGCGTGGCGGCGGAACAACCTCCAACACTACTGCACCTTGTCCTGCATCCTTCCCAGCTGCCAAAAGAGTGACCCAATGGGCCGTGAAAGAAAGGTAACGTCCCTGTCCATGCCTGCTGGACCATGAGTCAGCGGTAATATGCACCTTACCGCTGACCGCCCTGTCCAGCGAGGCCAAGACATTGCCTTCCACATGCCGGTAGAGAGTCGGAATCGCCTTCCGTGAGAAAAAGTGGCGTTTGGGAACCTGCCACTGAGGAACCGCACATTGCACAAACTCACGGAAGGGGGCCGAGTCTACCAACTGAAAAGGCAGCAGTTGAAGCGCTAGCAATTTAGCCAAGCTAGCATTCAACCGCTGGGCATGTGGATGGCTGGGAGTGAACTTCTTTCAACGGTCCAGCAGCTGGGGCAGGGAAATTTGCCTGCTAGAATCGGACGTCGGTGTACTGCTAGCAGAGTGCCCGCAAGTACTTGGCTGTGACACACCTAATTCTACACCTTCATTCCTCTCAGTGCAGGTTTCAGAGAGGACTGAAGTTATAGTGGGGTTGGAGATCCCAGCTGATGCGGTGCAAGGAGAGGTCCGCTTTGTTCTTTGGTGTGCGTCTTTAAGGTAGGCTTGCCAACGAGCTGCATGGCAGGTCAACATATGTCTGGTCAAGCATGTGGTGCCCAAGCGGCTGATGTTTTGGCCACGCGATATACGCTTGAGACATATGTTGCAAACAGCAGCTGTGCGATCTGATGCACTCGCCTCAAAAAAGGCCCACACCAAAGAACTTTTTGAATAACGGGCAGAGGCAGCGCCCTGCACAGGTGGAGCTCTGTGGTGTGAATCCGTCGGTGTGCTGCCCTTACGCTGGCCCCCCAAGGGCATCCTGCCTCGTTGGAGATGTGCCTCCTCCTCATCCTCCTCCTCCTCCTCCTCTCTCCTATTAGGCACCCACGTGGAGTCAGTGACCTCATCATCCCCTCCCTCCTCATCACTGGAGCCAATCTGGCAGTATGCTGCAGCTGCTGGAACATGGCTGCCAGATTGGTGTCCTTCTTGAGCATCCCCTCTCTCTGCTCTCATGCTACTGCCTTCCTCTAGCTGGGTATCATCATCAGACCCTTCGAAACGCTGGGCATCCTCCTGGAGCATGTACCCAACACTGTGCTCAAACAGTTCGGGGGACTCATCAGGAGGACATGGTGGGTCTAGGGAAGGAGTGACTGATGATGACATTGATACCAGGGATGAGGACGCTTTGGCAGCTGCTTTGCCAGTACCCTGAGCCTGGGTGAGAGAGGATGAGGAGGATGAGGAGGGCTTGGTCATCCACTCTACCAAGTCTTCGGCATGATGCGGCTCAACACGTCCAGCTGCCAAAAAGAAGGACAAGCGTGTCCCATGGCCACGTGCTGATGGCAATGCACCGCGTCCACGACCAGCACTGTTGTCTCTAGACACAGAGCCTGCTTGCCCTCTTTTATTGGGTCCTGACTGTCTGCCTCTCCTTGTTTGCCTTCCAGACATTCTAATGGCCTGCAGGGAGATGGGAAAACCAGCAATAAGGCCTAGCTTCAGGAGTATATTTTGCAGGAATGACACTACGCCTGCTATAAGTGCTGCAAATGCTGCAAATGCCTGTTGGTGTAACACACTAGGAAAACACAGCAATACGGCCTAGTTTCAGGAGTATATTTTGCATAGAATGACACTACGCCTGCTATAAGTGCTGAAAATGCTGCAAATGCCTGTTGGTGTAACACACTAGGAAAACACAGCAATACGGCCTAGTTTCAGGAGTATATTTTGCATGGAATGACACTACGCCTGCTATAAGTGCTGCAAATGCTGCAAATGCCTGTTGGTGTAACACACTAGGAAAACACAGCAATACGGCCTAGTTTCAGGAGTATATTTTGCATGGAATGACACTACGCCTGCTATAAGTGCTGCAAATGCTGCAAATGCCTGTTGGTGTAACACACTAGGAAAACACAGCAATGCGGCCTAGTTTCAGGAGTATATTTTGCATGGAATGACACTACGCCTGCTATAAGTGCTGCAAATGCTGCAAATGCCTGTTGGTGTAACACACTAGGAAAACACAGCAATACGGCCTAGTTTTAGGAGTATATTTTGCAGGAATGACACTACGCCTGCTATAAGTGCTGCAAATGCTGCAAATGCCTGTTGGTGTAACACACTATGAAAACACAGCAATACGGCCTAGTTTCAGGAGTATATTTTGCAGGAATGACACTACGCCTGCTATAAGTGCTGCAAATGCCTGGTAGTGTAACACACCAGGAAAACACAGCAATACAGCCTAGCTTCAGGTGTTTAATGTGCAGGAGGCACACTACGTCCGCTGTAAGTGCTGCAAATGCCTGGTAGTGTAACACACCAGGAAAACACAGCAATACGGGCTAGCTTCAGGTGTATAATGTGCAGGAGGCTTAGCAACAATGACACTGACACTGTCCCTGCCTATCCTTCTCTCTCCCTGCACACAAGCTTTAGCAAAGAATATGACACTGACACTCTCCCTGCCTATCCTTCTCTCTCCCTACACACAAGGCTTAGCAAATAATATGACACTGACACTTTCCCTGCCTATCCTTCTCTCTCCCTACACACAAGGTTTAGCAAAGAATATGACACTGACACTCTCCCTGCCTATCCTTCTCTGTCCCTACACACAAGGTTTAGCAGAGTATAGCAATGACACTGTCCCTGCCTATCCTTCTCTTTCCCTGCGCCGGAACACACTACACGAGGCCGCCGCGCTGGTGGCCTTTTATAGTGTGGGGCGTGTACTAAACCCCTCCAGCTATAATTGGCCACAGGCATCCTGCCTGTGGCCAATCATTGCTCTCCTCGCTGCCGGCGCTGTGATTGGCCAAGCATGCAGGGTCACAGTGCATGCTTGGCCAATCGCAGAGCCGGGATTGCACTGCGATGGCGCAGTGTATTGTGGGCCGTTCGCGTCACTCGAATTTGGCGCGAACGGCCCAAATCGTTCGATGTTCGCCGAATGATCAAACACCCGATGTTCGAGTCGAACGTATGTTCGACTCGAACACCGAGCTCATCCCTACTCACCATGCCTCTCAGCAAATAGCTTGGGGTGTCTACTTTCCAAAATGGGGTCATTTGGGGGGGTTTTGTGCTATTTTGGTATTTTATGGCCTTCGAAACTGTGATAGGTAGTGAGGAGTGAAATCAAAAATTTGTGCCTAGAAATCCTGAAGGCGGTGCTTGGTTTTCGGGATCCCGTACGCGGCTAGGCTCCTAAAAAGTCCCACACATGTGGTATTCCCGCACTCAGGAGAAGCAGCAAAATGTATTTTGGGGTGCAATTCCACATATAACCATGGCATGTGTGAGCAATATATCATTTAGTGACAACTTTTTGTAATTTTTTTTTTGTCATTATTCAATCACTTGGGACAAAAAAAAAAAAAATTCAATGGGCTCAACAGGCCTCTCAGCAATTTCCTTGGGGTGTCTACTTTCTAAAATGGGGTCATTTGGGGGGGTTTTGTGCTATTTTGGCATTTTATGGCCTTCAAAACTGTGATAGGTAGTGAGGAGTGAAATCAAAAATTTGCGCCCTTAGAAATCCTGAAGGCGGTGCTTGGTTTCCGGGGGCCCGTACGCGGCTAGGCTCCCAAAAAGTCCCACACATGTGGTATCCCCGTACTCAGGAGAAGCAGCAAAATGTATTTTGGGGTGCAATTCCACATTTCATTCCACATGCCACAATTCCATGGCATGTGTGAGCAATATATCATTTAGTGACAACTTTTTGTAATTTTTTTTTTTTTTAGTCATTATTCAATCACTTGAGACAAAAAAAAAAATATTCAATGGGCTCAACATGCCTCTCAGCAATTTCCTTGGGATGTCTACTTTCCAAAATGGGGTCATTTGGGGGGGGGGGGGGGTTTGTACTGCCCTGCCATTTTAGCACCTCAAGAAATGAGATAGGCAGTCATAAACTAAAAGCTGTGTAAATTCCAGAAAAAGGAACCCTAGTTTGTAGACGCTATAACTTTTGCGCAAACCAATAAATATACGCTTATTGACATTTTTTTTACTAAAGACATGTGGCTGAATACATTTTGGCCTAAATGTATGACTAAAATTGAGTTTATTCGATTTTTCTTATAACAAAAAGTAGAAAATATCTTTATTTTTTTCAAAATTTTTGGTCTATTTCCGTTTATATCGCAAAAAATAAAAATCGCAGAGGCAATCAAATACCATTAAAAGAAAGCTCTATTTGTGGGAAGAAAAGGACGCAAATTTCGTTTGGGTACAACATTTCATGTCCACACAATTTACAGTTAAAGCAGCGAAGTGCAAAATTCTGAAATCACCTCTGGTCCTTTAGCTACAAAATGGTCCGGGGCTTAAGTGGTTAAAAAAAAAAAATCCTGCCTCGCTTTGCGAGTATTGTCTCGCAAGAGGAGCAGGATTCAAGCCGCTGAGGTGTGCAGTACCGCATTTGGCCAGAGGTGCGGGGGTGTCGGTGATGCGTCGGTGATGCTCGGAGACACTCGGAGATGCTCGGAAACACTCCGTTCCTGAGTGTCTCTGAGCGTCTCCAAGTGTTTCCGAGTGGCTACAGCGCCCCCGCACCTCTGGCCACATGCGGTACTGCATAGACAAGCAGTGGCTGTGGAACGGATTATCTGAGTTTCCATTATTTCCTAGGTGGAAACTCGCTTTGATATACAAGTGCTTTGGATTACAGGCATTCTTCTGGAACTAATTATGCTCGTAATCCAAGGTATTACTGTACTTGAATGTACTGATTGGTATTTTCTGTGGATTTAGACATGTGTCCTTGTCTTACTTACTGCTCTTTTTTTATGCCTTCTTTTTTTTTTTTTCTTGTTCTGTATTCTTCAATTTCAATAAAAATGTATTAATGAAAAATGACATTTAAAAAAAAAATGCATTTTTTTTTCAAACTTTTTGTCCATTTTGCTGCTTGTCATATGTAACCTCCCTGCCCTAAGCAGTAGTGGTCTTGCTGGCCTAAGCTAGTTGATACATATTGTACTCATCTTCTAAGCTCAGTGTTGCTCTAGTTTCTGCCTGCTGCCAGTAGGTGTCGCTGTTGTGAACCAGCCCTAATGCTGGCCATGCATTGGTAGATTTTCGAACAAGATTATTTAGTACGAAAATTCTTTGCACGTACGATGATTGGACAAATGTCGTTCCAAAATGTCAGTTGCTTTTAACATTTGATTTCAGAATGAAATCGCAACACAAAGGCATCAAAAACACGTCAATAACGCATCTTAGTGCAATAGGTGCAAAAATGGGCGTCCATGGTATCGAAAGCATGTTTAAACAAGCCCTAAGGGCTCTTCAGAGGGCATTTGACAGGCGGTGAGGAGGCGTTGTATCGCCTCCTCCCTCATCTGTTTTAACCCCGTGAACCCCAAACTAGCAAGCTGCAACTGGTTTTACTGCCCCCTCAACCGCTAGCGTGAATGAGCCCTAAGGGTCCTCAACTGTTGACTTTCTGGTGGAAGTGACAGCCGCCCGATCACTTCAATGAGTGCTTGACATGTTGGGTATCTATTTTCTCGACACAACCCCATCTTAAAGTGTTACTAAACTCAGGACCCTGCATTCACTATATCTGGTCTCTCACGGTACACAGAACATGGAAATGCAATTATTTTAGTAAATATAAACTGATAAATACCTTTTCTCATCAGCAGTATATAGCAGTCTTGTGACTTCTATCAGTGTCTGGTTAAAACTTGTAGGAGGAGTTTATATTTTCCCCTGATTGTCCTATAAGGCTGCAGGACCCCTGACCCTCTGTCTGGACAGTGCTGATTGGCCCTGTGCTGATCACATGCACTCTCCTAAGAAAAAAAAAACTCTAGCAATTCACACCAAACTGAGCATGTGCAGAGTGCCCCCAAGGCTCTGTTCTATCAGGTGAATTGGGGACAGTGGAAGAAGGGGAGGATCAGAGAAGACAGGATCAAACAGCCTTTTTACACAATGCAGAGGATTGACCCCTTGGGCTAGACAGTGAGTATAACAAGCATGCTTTACTGCATATACACAGTGATTTTACTGTTGTGGGTTTAGTAACACTTTAAGGCTCCTTTTGGGGGAGACTATTGGCTGATCTGCATTTTTTTTTAGAACTGACTCCTATTATTATTATTTTTATTTTTTTAAAGGGGTTGTAAACCCCCGCGGTTTTTCATCTCAATGCATTGAGGTGAAAAACCTCTTGTAGTGCACCAGCCCCCCAGAGCCCCCCTTTTACTTACGTGAGCCCGATCGTTCCTGTCTCGGGGATGAGCACACCTGCTCCAGCCGGTGTCTCGGGTCCTGATTGGATAGATTGATAGCAGCACAGCTGTCAATCAAATCCAATGACACGGGAGCCAGGGGGCGGAGCCGAGTCCTGCTGTCTGTGTCAATGGACGCGGCAGCAGCAGGACACGGAAGCGCTCCCGCACGGTTTTCCCTAGGGAGAGCGATTCTCCAACGGGGCACTCGAGAAGAGGAGGAGCCAGGCTCGCCACTGAGGGACCCCAGAAGAGGAGGATCAGGGCGCAAAACCAACTGCACAGAGGAGGTAAGTATGACATGTTTGTTTAAAAACAAAACAAAAAAAAGAATGTTTACATATCCTTTAACCGCTGTCTGACTATCCACCTACAAGTGGACATGATGCCACTTGGGTATGTACACAAATACATGGGAATTTTAATGCAACATGCCGAGTCAAACTCTCCCATGTAAGTGAATAGGACTTTGCGCAACTGCAAGCCAAGCAAACACTTGGCTTGCAGTTGTGGGAAGTCCCATAGTGCAAAATCATTGTTTGGCAGAGGAAAAAAAAAGCCCCCCCCCAAAAAAAATATATCAGGTATCGCCTCCTAAACGCCTGCAAACCATGGATCCCTTTTCAGAGGGGCAATAAACACTGCTTCAAGTGTGAAAGAAGCTTTAAATAATATTATAAAAAAATGGGTAATACATTGTGTTAGTGCCGGTTCACACTACAGCGTCATGAAAGTCGGCACAACTTTGCGAGGCAACTTGAGGCAACTTCGAGGCAACTTTAAGTTGCCTCCAGGACAGGCGACTTTGCCAGTGGCCAATCAAACAATAATCAGCTCTGTGGGAGGGAGGGGTTTGCCTGAGAAAACAATTTTTTCTTCATGTAAAGTTGCTTCAGTTAAGACACTGATCTGACTTTGGAGGCGACTTCCATTGAAATCTATGGGTACAAGTCGCCTAGAAGTCGCCTTGAAGTCATACAGGAACCTTTTTTGAAGTCGGAACGACTTCAGTAGTGTACATTAAGACGGCTCTCATTCACTTTAACCACTTGTCCCCCGCCCACTGTCAATTGACAGCGGGCGGAGGACACTCTCGTTCTGGGAGGACGTCATATGACGTCCTCCCTTTAAAACGAGCTAGGAGGCGCGCGCGCCCGCCGCGTTCACAAGGCCCCGGTGCGCGTGCCCGGCGGCCGCGATTGCCGCCGGGCACCCGCGATTGCCCGGGAAACGAGCAGGAAAGTGGATCTCTGTGTGTAAACACAGAGATCCACGTCCTGTGAGGGAGAGGGGACCGATGGTGTGTCCCTTGTACATAGGGACAACCATCGGTCACCTCCCCCAGTCAGTCCCCTCCCCCCACAGTAAGAACACTTTGAGGGAACATATTTAACCCCTTCCCGCCCCCTAGTGGTTAACCCCTTCCCTGCCAATCACATTTATACAGTAATCAATGCATTTTTATAGCAGGGATCGCTGTATAAATGTGAATGGTCCCAAAAATGTGTCAAAAGTGTCCGATGTGTCCGCCGCAATATCGCAGTCACAATAAAAAAATCGCAGATCGCCGCCATTACTAATAAAAAAAAAAAAAAAAATGCTATAAATCTATCCCCTATTTTGTAGACGCTATAACTTTTGCGCAAACCAATCAATACGCGCTTATTGCGATTTTTTTTATCAAAAATATGTAGAAGAATACGTATCGGCCTAAACTGAGGAAAATTTTATTTAAAAAAAAAAAATGGGTATTTATTATAGCAAAAACCGCAGAGGTGATCAAATACCACCAAAAGAAAGCTCTATTTGTGGGAAAAAAAGGACGAAAATTTCGTTTGGGAGCCACGTCGCACGACTGCGCAATTGTCATTCAAAGTGTGACAGCGCTGAAAGCTGAAAAATGGCTTGGGCAGGAAGGGGGTTTTCGTGCACAGTAGAGAAGTGGTTAATGTAATTTCTCATGTCGCGTGACTTGGGGGTGACTGGGGGCGACACAAGTCGGATCCCAAGTCGTGGTAGTGTGAACCGACACGTTGTGTGCATCAAAATTACATTTAGTGTATTTTTTATTTTTTTTACCGAAAATATGCATCTGATAAACAGTTGTAAACAGTTGTGCTAATATCAAGTGACATAATAAATTGCAACCACAACCATTTTACTCTCTAGAGTTACTGCTTTTAGAAAATATGTCACATGTGGGGCTTTTATCTAATCTTCAAGCCTAAAATGAGTATTATAACATGTGCAAAAGAAACAGAAAAAGCAAAACGACTCTGGAAGCGAAAAAAGGTTAAACATTAACACAGAAAAACCTTAACAAATAGTTCAGAGCTGAATATACAGTATATAAAATGTATAAATGTATCTACTGTATAATATATATATATATATATATATATATATATATATATATATATATATATATATATATATATACACACATACATACACACAGTATGTATATATGTATATATATATATATATATATATATATATAGATATATTTATACACAGTATATATATCTATATATATATATATAGATATATATAATATATATATATACGCATACAGTATGTTCATATATAATTTTTTTATATTATAAAATAATATGAATATATATTATATATAAATAAATATAAAATAATATGAATATATATAAAGCTTAAAATATAAAAAACAAAAAAGCTAGCAGCTTCCCTTTAATTTTACGTTTCTCTGCTATTTAAAGCGACAGATGCGTCTGCGCTATCTAGATAGTCGGACCCAGGTTGCTCTTTTGCCAAGAGATGTATCACGGGGAGACACATGTTCTGTTCTGCCAGGGAGGGAAACTCAAGAGTCTATGCCAAGGGCTAGGACACAATGACACAATGCCCTGTATGTCCTTGGCAGAGGATGAGCAAGGAGATGCTCTGCAGGGCTCTGGCGGGGAAGAGGAGAAGCGATGGCCTGCATACCATCTGTCTGGCTGGATATGAACTGCTAATCGTTTTGCTAATCTGGAAGCCAGGGCAAGAGAGCGGAGGGAGGAAGGGGGGGGGGGGTGAAGCAGTGACGGTGACTGAGATGGACAAGTGACTCAAGAGACCAAGGATCCTCTACAGGTGTCTATCAGGCTATACCTTTTAGGACACGTAGGGGGGATGAGGGCATTTCAAAAGGGGAGAGGTGCAAAGGATCAGAGGTTCTTTCTGCTCAGGGAGACAAGAAGGAAAGGTACTGCCGGAGCCACAAAGGAGATCCGACAAAGAAAGGCAAACTAGAAGAGCTGGGAACTTCCTTTTTACCAATTTTTCATGTCCACCACCAGTTCTTTCCTCTATGCCAATTTTTTTTTACCATCAATATATAATTAATTGGCAGCTATTTCTGTCAGATCCTTATCCTTTGACTCCTTTTCCCTTCCCAACCTGTCCTCAAAGTTTTCCCTGACAACATCTCCATCACTTGACCCTCACCTCTGTTGTATCTTCCAAGACCAGTATCATTAAACTTTGTACTTCCTTATCCGGCCACACTTGTTACTTTTTGTCTTTCTTGTTTACCCGTTCCTAATTTTCCAAAAACATTTTATGTAGCCTCCAAAATCAGAATTATGATTAGTTCACAAATGTTGAGCTCTCCTTATTTACCTTCTGTCGGTATTTCATGTATTTCATGTATTTTAGGATTATCCCCTCTTCACCTGATTGTGTGCGTCTATCCATCACCTCTTTTGTGTCTTCTAAACCTTTCCTTCCATGGTAATGTACCCTACACCTGATTCTAGTCCTCCAGAAACAGTACCTTCTAAATCCTTTCTTGTCTTATAGAATTGTTCTTTTATCTTCCCCGTCCACCTCCATTTTTTTCCTATTCGGTATCTTTCACAAACGTTTCCCATACCTTAAATATTTTATACTTTATTATCTCCTCTTCCTGTTTCTTTACCTACCTTCCTCTATTCATCATCCCTTCTGTACCTTCAAAACATTATGCCATCAAACCTTTCCTTCTGTGGTAGTTTACCACAATACCTTCAAAATCTTTTCTTGTCTTGGGTCTCTAGTATTGTTCTTCGATCTTCCTTGTCCTCCTCCATCTTTTTCCTTTTCTGCATCTTCCATAAATGTTATCTATATCTTAAATATTTTTTTCTTTACCTTTATTTTCCCCTCTTTATTTTTTATTTTCTACCTACCTTCCTTACTATATCTTCTAAAATCTATGTCATTAACATTTTCCTTCCATGGTAGTTTACCCCAAACCTTTTTTCTGCTCCTCCAGGAACAGTACCTTCTAAATATTTTCTTTTCTTACAGGAATTTTCTTCGATCTTCCCTGCCCACCTCCATCTTTTTCCTCTTCTTCCTCTTCACAAATGTAACCCATACCGTAAATCTTTTCTTTTATAATTATATTAACCCCTCTTTTTCTTTCTTCCATGTCCTACCTCCTTAACCTATTTTTGAAACTCTCTTTAACTCCTATGTCTTCTATAACTTATGAAAACCTTTATTTGACATTATTACCTTCTTAAAGATTCATCATTCAAAACCTCTGACGTTAATACTTCTCCTGTGAACAATACTAGTGTTTTTCTTCCACCATATCGACCTGTAGACAATATATCTTTTAATGGTTCTAAAACCTTTATCCTCGACATTTTCCTTTGTACTTGTCTTAACGCTTGGCCTTCCATGTCCCCACCTGTCCTCTAACTTTTTTTATGACCACCTAACCCTGTAAGGCTTTTAACCTATAACTGTCCAACCGATGTCCCACCACTGACCTACCCCAAGCGCATGTCCTACCTCCTTAACCTATTTTTGAAACTCTCTTTAACTCCTATGTCTTCCATAACTTATGAAAACCTATATTTGACATTATTACCTTCTTAAAAATTCATCTTTCAAACCTCTGACGTTAATACTTCTCCTGTGACCAATACTAGTGTTTTTCTTCCACCATATCGACCTGTAGACAATACATCTTTTAATGGTTCTAAAACCTTTATCCTCGACATTTTCCTTTGTACTTGTCTTAACGCTTGGCCTTCCATGTCCCCACCTGTCCTCTCACTTTTTTATGATCTCCTAACCCTGTCAGGCTTTTAACCTATTAACCGTCCAACCGATGTCCCACCACTGACCTACCCCAAGCGCATGTCCTACCTCTTTAACCTATTTTTGGAACTCTCTTCCACACCTATGTCTTTCATAACTTATGAAAACCTTTATTTGACATTATTACCTTCTTAAAGATTCATCTTTCAAAATCTCTGACGTTAATACTTCTCCTGTGAACAATACTAGTGTTTTTCTTCCACCATATCGACCTGTTCTAAAAGGTTCTAAAACCTTTATCCTCTACATTTTCCTTTGTACTTGTCTTAACGCTTGGCCTTCCATATCCCCACCTGTCCTCTCACTTTTTTATGATCTCCTAACCCTGTCAGGCCTTTAACCTATTACCCGTCCAACCTATGTCCCACCACTGACCTACCCCAAGCGCATGTTCTTCTCACGTCAACCACCGACCTCTCCTCAACTCCTAAGCAATTCCAGTTGTTCCAAAACATATACCTTCCACATTTTCCTTTTTAAACAACTTAACACCTTTTCCCTTCCCTCACCTGGCCTCCCTTGTCCTCTCACTTTTTTCATGACCTCCTAACTTTGTATCATCAGACGTGTTCCTATCTAACATTGATCCCCTTGCTCATGTGTGTTTAAATACCTGTCCATCTTCCCAAACTCAATTTAATCTCCTGGGATTTCTTCTCTACATCACTTGCTTTGACTCTTCAAAAATTTGTATATCTTCATCTCTGCTTTTATCCCCAAAAAAACCTTTTTTTTAACTTTAACTTTTTTTTTTTTTAACATATTAACTACCCAGCCTGTGTCTCACCACTAACCAACCCAAGCGCATGTTCTTCTCACCTCAACCACCGACCTTTCCTTAACAATTCCAGTTGTTCCAAAACAAATATACTCCACATTTTCCTTTGTAACCATCTTAATATCTGTTCCCCTCCCTCACCTGGCCTCCCGTGTCCTTTCACTTTTTTCATGACTTCATAATTTTTGTCTAATCTGGCTTCAACCTAACATTTGTCATCTGCTCATGTGTGTTCAGTTGTCTTGTTACCTCCCGTTAATCTTTCAATTTTTACACCCTTGTAACTTCTCTTCTTCATTACTTCTTGTGAGATGCTTTGACTCTTCTTAAACCTCGTATGTCTTCATCTCTTTTATTCAAAAATTAGGTTTTTAACTTTTACCTTTTTTTTTTTTTTTACATACTAACTTTCCAACCTTTCCCACCATTGACCTGCCCAAGTATGTTCTTCTCACCTCCACCACCAACCTCTCCTTAATTCTTCTCCATAGCAACCACCAATCTCTCCTTATCTCTTCCCCATAGCAACCACCAATCTCTCCTTAATTCTTCTTCATAGCAACCACCAATCTCTCCTTATCTCTTCCCTATAGCAAACACCAACCTCTCCTTATCTCTTCCCCTTAGCAACCACCAATCTCTCCTTATCTCTTCCCTATAGCAACCACCAACCTCTCCTCATCTCTTCCCCTTAGCAACCACCAATCTCTCCTTAACTCTTCCCCATAGCAACCACCAATCTCTCCTTATCTCTTCCCTAAAGCAACCACCAACCTCTCCTTATCTCTTCCCCATAGCAACCACCAACCTCTCCTTATCTCTTCCCTATAGCAACCACCAACCTCTCCTTATCTCTTCCCTATAGCAACCACCAACCGCTCCTTATCTCTTCCCCATAGCAACCACCAATCTCTCCTCAACTCTTCCCCATAGCAACCACCAATCTCTCCTTATCTCTTCCCTATAGCAACCACCAACCTCTCCTTATCTCTTCCCCTTAGCAACCACCAATCTCTCCTTATCTCTTCCCTATAGCAACCACCAACCTCTCCTTATCTCTTCCCCTTAGCAAACACCAATCTCTCCTTAATTCTTCTCCATAGCAACCACCAATCTCTCCTTATCTCTTCCCTATAGCAACCACCAACCGCTCCTTATCTCTTCCCCATAGCAACCACCAATCTCTCCTTAACTCTTTCCCATAGCAACCACCAATCTCTCCTTATCTCTTCCCTATAGCAACCACCAATCTCTCCTTATCTCTTCCCTATAGCAAACACCAACCTCTCCTTATCTCTTCCCCTTAGCAACCACCAATCTCTCCTTATCTCTTCCCCTTAGTAACCACCAATCTCTCCTTAACTCTTCCCTATAGAAACCACCAATCTCTCCTTAACTCTTCCCCATAGCAACCATCAATCTCTCCTTAACTCTTCCCTATAGCAACCACCAACCTCTCCTTATCTCTTCCCTATAGCAACCACCAATCTCTCCTTAACTCTTCCCTATAGCAACCACCAACCTCTTCTTAACTCTTCCCTATATTAACCACCAATCTCTCCTTAACTCTTCCCTATAGCAACCACCAATCTCTCCTTAACTCTTCCCCATAGCAACCACCAATCTCTCCTTAACTCTTCCCTATAGCAACCACCAATCTCTCCTTTACTCTTCCCCATAGCAACCACCAATCTCTCCTTAACTCTTCCCTATAGCAACCACCAATCTCTCCTTAACTCTTCCCTATAGCAACCACCAATCTCTCCTTAACTCTTCCTCATAGCAACCACCAATCTCTCCTTATCTCTTCCCCATAGCAACCACCAATCTCTCCTTAACTCTTCCCTATAGCAACCACCAATCTCTCCTTAACTCTTCCCTATAGCAACCACCAACCTCTCCTTATCTCTTCCCCATAGCAACCACCAATCTCTCCTTAACTCTTCCCTATAGCAACCACCAATCTCTCCTTAACTCTTCCCCATAGCAACCACGATCTCTCCTTAACTCTTCTCCAGGTTTTTAGCCTTAGTTTTCTTTTGTCCTCCATAATTTTTACCTTGGAGGCCATTACTGGTACGTCAGTCCTCCTTCACCAACTTTTTCCCCATTACTTCTTCACTTCCAAAGCCTACATGTTGAAGCTTTCATCTCTGTGACAAACCCTTTTCTTGGCCCTCTAGTTTCGGCCATGTTTTCTCACCCTCCTCGGGGCAGCATCGCAAGGGCCAGCAGGTTCAGCGTGGATGAACTGTATGGCTTTAACGTTTCCAAAAAGTTGAAGCCCCGTGTGGAGCTGAAGAGACGAGGAGAAAATGGAACAGCTGGTGGTCCGCCCCTGCACACTGCGCGTGACTGCCAAATACAAGGCCAGGAAAGTTCTACGATACCAAGTGGGATGAGATACAGGTGAGTGACAGCAATTGCTATGTGGATTTTTTGCATGTTATGAAAAATTTATGTACAAAGGTTTTGGGCGAATGTTGATAGTTGTCCATGTAACCCCACTGCAAATAGTAGTGGTTGTCAAGAAAAACATATTTTAGATTATTTATTTTCCCCTGAGATCAGATGTTTAGGGTTGTCTACAGAGGCAGTGCGTCCAAGGACATTGGATGTTTTCTTGATCTGAAAGTTATTGGCTGAAAGCGGCTACCGTCCTTCTTATCTTCCAGCTGGAATCCTCATTTGAAAAAGCACTAAACCTAAATGAAAAAAAATGGACATTATGTGATCTGTTTATGAGGCTTCCCACCATCTCTGTGCTGAGTTCCCGGGTCTGCACACCTGCTGTGCCCATTGTGAGGGGTTCCCACCATCCCTGTGCCGAGTTCTTTAGTCTGCACACCTGCTGTGCTCATTGTGAGGGATTCGCACCATCCCTGTGCTGAGTTCCCGAGTCTGTACACCTACTGTGCCCATTATGAGGGTTCCCACCATCCCTGTGCTGAGTTCCCGGGTCTGTACACCTACTGTGCCCATTATGAGGGGTTCCCACCATCCCTGTGCTGAGTTCCTGGATCTGCACACCTGCTGTGCCCATTATGAGGGGTTCCCACCATCCCTGTGCTGAGTTCCCGGGTCTGCACACCTGCTGTGCCCATTATGAGGGGTTCCCACCATCCCTGTGCTGAGTTCCCGGGTCTGTACACCTACTGTGCCCATTATGAGGGTTCCCACAATCCCTGTGCTGAGTTCCTGGATCTGCACACCTGCTGTGCTCATTGTGAGGGGTTCCCACCATCCCTGTGCTGAGTTCCTGGATCTGCACACCTGCTGTGCTCATTGTGAGGGGTTCCCACCATCCCTGTGCTGAGTTCCTAGATCTGCACACCTGCTGTGCCCATTATGAGGGTTTTTCACCACTGCGTCTTTACAGCTACTGTGCATATTACGAGGGATCCCACCATTCCTGTGCTGAGTTCCTGGATCTGAACACCTTCTGTGCCCATTATGAGGAGTCCCCACCATCTCTGTGCTGAGTTCCCGGGTCTGCACACCTACTGTGCCCATTATGAGGGGTTCCCATCATCTCTGTGCTGAGTTCCCGGGTCTGTACACCTGCTGTGCCCATTATGAGGGTTCCCACCATCTCTGTGCTGAGTTCCCGGGTCTGTACACCTGCTGTGCTCATTGTGAGGGGTCCCCACCATCTCTGTGCTGAGTTCCTGGGTCTATACACCTGCTGTGCCCATTATGAGGGATCCCACCATCCCTGTGCTGAGTTCCCGGGTCTGAACACCTTCTGTGCCCATTATGAGGGGTCCCCACCATCTCTGTGCTGAGTTCCCGGGTCTGCACACCTGCTGTGCCCATTATGAGGGGTTCCCACCACTGCATCTTTACAGCTACTGTGCATATTATGAGGGATCCCACCATTCCTGTGCTGAGTTCCTGGATCTGAACACCTTCTGTGCCCATTATGAGGGGTCCCCACCATCTCTGTGCTGAGTTCCCGGGTCTGCACACCTGCTGTGCTCATTGTGAGGGGTCCCCACCATCTCTGTGCTGAGTTCCCGGGTCTGCACACCTGCTGTGCCCATTATGAGGGATCCCACCATCCCTGTGCTGAGTTCCCGGGTCTGTACACCTTCTGTGCCCATTATGAGGGGTTCCCACCATCTCTGTGCTGAGTTCCCGGGTCTGTACACCCGCTGTGCCCATTATGAGGGGTTCCCACCATCTCTGTGCTGAGTTCCTGGGTCTGTACACCTGCTGTGCCCATTATGAGGGATCCCACCATCTCTGTGCTGAGTTCCCGGGTCTGTAACCTGATGTGCCCATTATGGGGGTTCCCACCATCTCTGTGCTGAGTTCCTGGGTCTGCACACCTGCTGTGCTCATTATGAGGGATCCCACCATCTCTGTGCTGAGTTCCTGGGTCTGCACACCTGCTGTCCTCATTGTGAGGGGTCCCCACCATCTCTGTGCTGAGTTCCTGGGTCTGCACACCTGCTGTGCTCATTATGAGGGATCCCACCATCTCTGTGCCGAGTTCCCGGGTCTGTACACCTTCTGTGCCCATTATGAGGGGTTCCCACCATCTCTGTGCTGAGTTCCTGGGTCTGCACACCTGCTGTCCTCATTGTGAGGGGTCCCCACCATCTGTGTGCTGAGTTCCTGGGTCTGTACACCTGCTGTGCCCATTATGAGGGAATCCACCATCCATGTGCTCAGTTCCTAGGTCTTTACACATGCACCTATAATATTCACCTGCAGTGAATGTTTAGTGAATGACACTTTTTCTGCTTTATAAACTGCCCCATAATTTGCTGCAGCGCTGTGAATTATAAAAGACTTGTGTAGCACTACCCCCGTAGAAGCTGCTGTTTGTTTGATTTGGGTCTATGTCCTGCCTATCAACCCCTGGAAGTGGCTCAAACCCTCCCTTAGCACAACTGATATAAATAAGGATTGTGAGACCTATTGAGTATTAGGAGACACAATCCTGCATGCGTCACACGATAACCTGTAAATGTTATTACCTTTGCTGGTCACTAGTCCTTCTAAGTGACAGAGATACTCCACACTAGTGATGAGCCGAACACCCCCGGGTTCGGTTCGCACCAGAACCCGCGAACGGACCGAACGTTCGTACGAACATTAGAACCCTATTAAATACAATGGATGCGAACGTTCGAATTCTAAAGTGCTAATTATAACGACTATTATGCATGTTATTGTCCTAAAAAGGGTTTGGGAACCCGGGTTCTGCACCAGGGGACATGTATCAATGCAAAAAGAAGTTTTAAAAACTGTCGTTTTTCGGGAGCAGTCATTTTAATGATGCATAAAGTGAAAAAAAAAAAGTCAAATATTCCTTTAAATATCGTACCTGGGGGGGTGTCTAAAGTATGCCTGTGAAGTGCCACGTGTTTCCCGTGTTTAGAACTGTCCCTGCACAAAATGACACTTCTAAAGGAAAAAAAAAGCCATTTAAAACTGCTTGCGGCTTTAATGTAATGTCTGGTCCCGGTAATATGGATGAAAATCTTTAAGAAAAATGGCATAGCTACCCCATCAACCCCCCCCCCCCCTTACCCCAGCCCATTACCAGCCCCTTTGGGTCTTGTATGGATATTAAGGGGAACACCGCACACAAAATAAAAAAGGCCCTATATACTCTGAACAGCCGTATACAGGCGGTGCATACAAGACAGGGACTGTAGGTTTGTTCTTATGTAGAATGTGTTTGTAATTTTGAACAGGTACATTGTTTAAGTGTAGCTCCAGCCCAAAAATCTATTTTTAAACTTTTTGGAAAACATAGGTAAGGGTTATCACCCCTGTAACATTTGTTTTGCTGTCTGTGCCCCTGTTCAGAACATTTCACCTCACTTTCCGTCCCAATGACAACTGTTTTTGAAATGTGGTGTTTTTCTTGAAACAAGGATTGGTGATAAAGCATCAGTACAGAGGAGACACCTTTCTCCCATATTAATTCTTACAGGAGAGAATTTTCCTTCCTAGGGGTAGATTTCCTCTCACTTCCTGTTGTCTTCTTGCGTTTGCAAGTAGGAGTCGTTTGTAAGTTGGATGTTTGAAAGTAGGGACCTGCCGTATATACTCTGCAGAAATAGGCCCCTTAGTTGTTGGTACAACACTGTAAGCACTCACAGTTACTCTTGGTTGGTGCTGGAACGCCCTGCTGTCAACTATTATATCAGGAATTGTAATTACATATAATTGTTGAACAGTGGTAGTAAAAATTGGGCCTTTGATGGTGGTGCTGGTGCCACAACACTGTAAGCCCTGACAGTTACTCTTGGTGGGTGCAGCAATGGGCCCTGCTGTGAATTATTAGATCAAGAATTGTAATTGCATGCCCCTGTTGAACAGGGGCTGAAAAATTGGGCCTTTCGTGGTGGTGGTGGTGGTGGCGTTGCCACAACACTGTAAGCCCTCAGAGTTACTCTTGGTGGGTGCAGCAATGGGCCCTGCTGTGAATTATTAGATCAAGAATTGTAATTACATGCCCCTGTTGAACAGGGGCTGAAAAATTGGGCCTTAGGCACTGGTGGCTCAACACTGCAACCCCTCACAGATACTGTACTTGGAGCACAGCAATGAGCCCTGTTGCAAAGTATTGCTTCAAAAATTGTAATTACACGCCCCTGTTAAACAGGGGCTGAAAAATTGGGCCTTAGCCACTGGTGGCGGCACCCATAAACAAAAATGATCTTCCAAGCTATCATCATCAATCGTATCATTGAGGACTCGGAGGAGGAGGATAGCCAGTCAACATAACAGCACAGGCACTCAGCATCAGCATCAGTCTTGAAGGGATGTGACATGTTAAAATCAATTAGTCTGTTATATCAGCATCAGGTGTGTGGTAGCTGGTGGTGATCCAAGACTGGTTCATCTTGATGAAAGTCAGTCGATCAACCGAGTCGGTGGACAGGCGCACCCTGTGATCCGTGACAAATCCTCCAGCAGCACTGAATGTGCGTTCCGAAAGAACGCTGGATGCAGGACAGGCCAGTAGCTCAATTGCATACTGTGCAAGCTCTGGCCAGTGATCCATCCTCAAGACCCAGTAAGCCAGAGGATTTTCGGTGGGGAAGGTGTCCAAGTCTGACCTTGCCCCTAGATATTCCTGCACCATGTTTATCAGACGCTGGCGATGGTTGCTGGAACCGATCATACTTTGGGGCTGCGGACTAAAGAATTGTCTGAACGCATCGGTCAGACGGCCACCTTCCCCACCGCTCCTTCTTTGACTGGCCGAAGCCTCAGCAACTCGTTGTCCAGGACCAGGAGTTTGTAACCTCCCAGTCTCTGGGAACGCGTTGCACAGACCTTTCTGCAAGGCCTCCCGGAGTTGTCTCATCCTCTGCTCCCTCTGCAACGGTAACATAAGGTCCGCAACCTTACCCTTGTACCGTGGATCAAGGAGAGTGGCCAGCCAGTAATGGTCCCTCTCCTTGATCCGAAGAATACGAGGATCCTTCCGCAGACTTTGCAGGATCAGGGAGGCCATGCAGTGTAGGTTAGCTGAGGCATTCGGTCCGGAGTCCTCTGGGTCACTAAGGACGACATGATCCGCAGCCACCTCCTCCCAGCCACGTACAAGTCCACTGGTTTCTTGGGACTGTAAATCATCCCTAAAAGACTGCTGCTGATGATGCTGAGTGCCAGCCTCCACCTCCATGCTGACACAATCCTCCTCCTCCTCCTCCTCCTCCTCTTCCTGTGCGATGGGTGGGACAGAAGGAACACTGTCTGGGTAAAGGGGGCCTTGAGAGGCAAGGAAGTCCTCCTCTTCCTGCCTCTGTTCTGCCTCAAGTGCCCTGTCCATTATTCCACGCAGCGTGTGCTCCAACAGGTGGACAAGAGGTACAGTGTCACTGATGCATGCACTGTCACAGCTCACCATCCTCGTGGCCTCCTCAAATGGTGCCAGGACAGTGCATGCATCCCTGATCATGCCCCACTGGCGTGGAGAAAAAAAAACAAGCTCCCCTGACCCTGTCCTGGTGCCGTAGTCGCACAGGTACTCATTGATGGCCCTCTGCTGCGTGTGCAGCCGCTGCAGCATGGCCAACGTTGAGTTCCACCTGGTGGGCATGTCACATATAAGGCGGTTCTTGGGCAGGTTCAACTCCTTTTGCAGCTCAGCCAGGCGAGCACTGGCATTATAAGATCTGCGGAAATGCACACAGACTTTCCTGGCCTGCCTCAGGACATCCTGTAAGCCCGGGTACCTGCCCAAGAACCGCTGCACCACCAGGTTAAGGACGTGAGCCACACAGGGCACATGGGTCAGTTGTCCCTGTCGGAGGGCGGAGAGGAGGTTGGTGTCATTGTCGCAAACCACCATTCCTGGCTTAAGCTGGCGTGGCGTCAACCACCTCTCGGCCTGGCCCTGCAGAGCAGACAGGACCTCTGCCCCAGTGTGGCTTCTGTCCCCCAAACACACCAGCGCAAGCACGGCATGGCATCTTTTTGCCTGCGTACTTGCGTAGCCCCTTGAACGCCTACGGAGCACCGCTGGTTCAGAGGACAAAGCACAGGAAGAGGCCATGGAGGAAGAAGAAGAGGAGGGGGTGGAGGAGAGAGGTGTGTCACAACCAGTAGTAGCATTTTGGAGGCGTGGCGGTGGAACAACCTCCAACACTACTGCACCTTGTCCTGCATCCTTCCCAGCTGCCAAAAGAGTGACCCAATGGGCCGTGAAAGAAAGGTAACGTCCCTGTCCATGCCTGCTGGACCATGAGTCAGCGGTAATATGCACCTTACCGCTGACCGCCCTGTCCAGCGAGGCCAAGACATTGCCTTCCACATGCCGGTAGAGAGCCGGAATAGCCTTCCGTGAGAAAAAGTGGCGTTTGGGAACCTGCCACTGAGGAACCGCACATTGCACAAACTCACGGAAGGGGGCCGAGTCTACCAACTGAAAAGGCAGCAGTTGAAGCGCTAGCAATTTAGCCAAGCTAGCATTCAACCGCTGGGCATGTGGATGGCTGGGAGTGAACTTCTTTCGACGGTCCAGCAGCTGGGGCAGGGAAATTTGCCTGCTAGAATCGGACGTCGGTGTACTGCTAGCAGAGTGGCCGCAAGTACTTGGCTGTGACACACCTAATTCTACACCTTCATTCCTCTCAGTGCATGTTTCAGAGAGGACTGAAGTTATAGTGGGGTTGGAGATCCCAGCTGATGTGGTGCAAGGAGAGGTCCGCTTTGTTCTTTGGTGTGGGTCTTTGAGGTAGGCTTGCCAATGAGCTGCATGGCAGGTCAACATATGTCTGGTCAGGCATGTGGTACCCAAGCGGCTGATGTTTTGGCCACGCGATATACGCTTGAGACATATGTTGCAAACAGCAGCTGTGCGATCTGATGCACTAGCCTCAAAAAAGGCCCACACCAAAGAACTTTTTGAATGACGGGCAGAGGCAGCGCCCTGCACAGGCGGAGCTCTGCGGTGTGATTCCGTCGGTGTACTGCCCTTACGCTGGCCACCAAAGGGCATCCTGCCTCGTTGGAGATGTGCCTCCTCCTCATCCTCCTCCTCCTCCTCTCTCCTATTAGGCACCCACGTGGAGTCAGTGACCTCATCATCCCCTCCCTCCTCATCACTGGAGCCAATCTGGCAGTATGCTGCAGCTGCTGGAACATGACTGCCAGATTTGTGTCCTTCTTGAGCATCCCCTCTGTCTGCTCTCACGCTACTGCCTTCCTGTAGCTGGGTTTCATCATCAGACCCTTCGAAACGCTGGGCATCCTCCTGGAGCATGTACCCAACACTGTGCTCAAACAGTTCGGGGGACTCCTCAGGAGGAGGACATGGTGGGTCTAGGGAAGGAAAGACTGATGATGAGTCTGACATTGATACCAGGGAAGAGGACGCTTTGGCAGCTGCTTTGCCAGTACCCTGAGCCTGGGTGAGAGAGGATGAGGAGGAGGAGGAGGGCTTGGTCATCCACTCTACCAAGTCTTCGGCATGATGTGGCTCAACATGTCCAGCTGCCGAAAAGAAGGACAAGCGTGTCCCATGGCCATGTGCTGATGACAATGCACCGCGTCCACGACCAGCACTGTTGCCCCCAGACACAGAGCCTGCTTGCCCTCTTTTATTGCCTCCTGACTGTCTGCCTCTCCTTGTTTGCCTTCCAGACATTCTAATGGATGGCCTGCAGGGAGATGGGAAAAAAGCAATAAGGGCTACCTTCAGGTTTCCTTCTCTGTCCCTTTACTTAAGGATTTCTAAATATGGTTGAGGATGATTGCTTTCGCACAGAATAGCACAATGACAATTTCCCTGACTGTCCAAAAAACAAGGATTTCAAAGATGGTTGATGAGGAATGCTTTAGCACAGTGTAGCACAAGGAGAATTTCCCTCACTGTCCTTCCCTGTCCCTAGAAACAAGGATTAGCACAGTAAAACACAGTGACACTCTCGCTACCTATAGTTTTCTGTCCCTAGAAAAAATGTTTTTTTAAAGATGGTTGATGATCAATGCTTTAGCACAGTATAGAACAAGGAGAATTTCCCTCACTGTCCTTCCCTGTCCCTAGAAACAAGGATTAGCACAGTAAAACACACTGACACTCTCCCTACCTATAGTTTTCTGTCCCTAGAAAAAATGCTTTTTTAAAGATGGTTGATGATCAATGCTTTAGCACAGTATAGCACAAGGAGAATTTCCCTCACTGTCCTTCCCTGTCCCTAGAAACAAGGATTAGCACAGTAAAACACAGTGACACTCTCGCTACCTATAGTTTTCTGTCCCTAGAAAAAATGTTTTTTTAAAGATGGTTGATGATCAATGCTTTAGCACAGTATAGCACAAGGAGAATTTCCCTCACTGTCCTTCCCTGTCCCTAGAAACAAGGATTAGCACAGTAAAACACACTGACACTCTCGCTACCTATAGTTTTCTGTCCCTAGAAAAAATGTTTTTTTAAAGATGGTTGATGATCAATGCTTTAGCACAGTATAGCACAAGGAGAATTTCCCTCACTGTCCTTCCCTGTCCCTAGAAACAAGGATTAGCACAGTAAAACACAGTGACACTCTCGCTACCTATAGTTTTCTGTCCCTAGAAAAAATGTTTTTTTAAAGATGGTTGATGATCAATGCTTTAGCACAGTATAGCACAAGGAGAATTTCCCTCACTGTCCTTCCCTGTCCCTAGAAACAAGGATTAGCACAGTAAAACACACTGACACTCTCCCTACCTATAGTTTTCTGTCCCTAGAAAAAATGTTTTTTTAAAGATGGTTGATGATCAATGCTTTAGCACAGTATAGCACAAGGAGAATTTCCCTCCCTGTCCTTCCCTGTCCCTAGAAACAAGGATTAGCACAGTAAAACACACTGACACTCTCGCTACCTATAGTTTTCTGTCCCTAGAAAAAATGTTTTTTTAAAGATGGTTGATGATCAATGCTTTAGCACAGTATAGCACAAGGAGAATTTCCCTCACTGTCCTTCCCTGCCCCTAGAAACAAGGATTAGCACAGTAAAACACAGTGACACTCTCGCTACCTATAGTTTTCTGTCCCTAGAAAAAATGTTTTTTTAAAGATGGTTGATGATCAATGCTTTAGCACAGTATAGCACAAGGAGAATTTCCCTCACTGTCCTTCCCTGTCCCTAGAAACAAGGATTAGCACAGTAAAACACACTGACACTCTCCCTACCTATAGTTTTCTGTCCCTAGAAAAAATGTTTTTTTAAAGATGGTTGATGATCAATGCTTTAGCACAGTATAGCACAAGGAGAATTTCCCTCACTGTCCTTCCCTGTCCCTAGAAACAAGGATTAGCACAGTAAAACACACTGACACTCTCGCTACCTATAGTTTTCTGTCCCTAGAAAAAATGTTTTTTTAAAGATGGTTGATGATCAATGCTTTAGCACAGTATAGCACAAGGAGAATTTCCCTCACTGTCCTTCCCTGTCCCTAGAAACAAGGATTAGCACAGTAAAACACACTGACACTCTCCCTACCTATAGTTTTCTGTCCCTAGAAAAAATGTTTTTTTAAAGATGGTTGATGATCAATGCTTTAGCACAGTATAGCACAAGGAGAATTTCCCTCACTGTCCTTCCCTGTCCCTAGAAACAAGGATTAGCACAGTAAAACACACTGACACTCTCCCTACCTATAGTTTTCTGTCCCTAGAAAAAATGCTTTTTTAAAGATGGTTGATGATCAATGCTTTAGCACAGTATAGCACAAGGAGAATTTCCCTCACTGTCCTTCCCTGTCCCTAGAAACAAGGATTAGCACAGTAAAACACAGTGACACTCTCGCTACCTATAGTTTTCTGTCCCTAGAAAAAATGTTTTTTTAAAGATGGTTGATGATCAATGCTTTAGCACAGTATAGCACAAGGAGAATTTCCCTCACTGTCCTTCCCTGTCCCTAGAAACAAGGATTAGCACAGTAAAACACACTGACACTCTCGCTACCTATAGTTTTCTGTCCCTAGAAAAAATGTTTTTTTAAAGATGGTTGATGATCAATGCTTTAGCACAGTATAGCACAAGGAGAATTTCCCTCACTGTCCTTCCCTGTCCCTAGAAACAAGGATTAGCACAGTAAAACACAGTGACACTCTCGCTACCTATAGTTTTCTGTCCCTAGAAAAAATGTTTTTTTAAAGATGGTTGATGATCAATGCTTTAGCACAGTATAGCACAAGGAGAATTTCCCTCACTGTCCTTCCCTGTCCCTAGAAACAAGGATTAGCACAGTAAAACACACTGACACTCTCCCTACCTATAGTTTTCTGTCCCTAGAAAAAATGTTTTTTTAAAGATGGTTGATGATCAATGCTTTAGCACAGTATAGCACAAGGAGAATTTCCCTCCCTGTCCTTCCCTGTCCCTAGAAACAAGGATTAGCACAGTAAAACACACTGACACTCTCGCTACCTATAGTTTTCTGTCCCTAGAAAAAATGTTTTTTTAAAGATGGTTGATGATCAATGCTTTAGCACAGTATAGCACAAGGAGAATTTCCCTCACTGTCCTTCCCTGCCCCTAGAAACAAGGATTAGCACAGTAAAACACAGTGACACTCTCGCTACCTATAGTTTTCTGTCCCTAGAAAAAATGTTTTTTTAAAGATGGTTGATGATCAATGCTTTAGCACAGTATAGCACAAGGAGAATTTCCCTCACTGTCCTTCCCTGTCCCTAGAAACAAGGATTAGCACAGTAAAACACACTGACACTCTCCCTACCTATAGTTTTCTGTCCCTAGAAAAAATGTTTTTTTAAAGATGGTTGATGATCAATGCTTTAGCACAGTATAGCACAAGGAGAATTTCCCTCACTGTCCTTCCCTGTCCCTAGAAACAAGGATTAGCACAGTAAAACACACTGACACTCTCGCTACCTATAGTTTTCTGTCCCTAGAAAAAATGTTTTTTTAAAGATGGTTGATGATCAATGCTTTAGCACAGTATAGCACAAGGAGAATTTCCCTCACTGTCCTTCCCTGTCCCTAGAAACAAGGATTAGCACAGTAAAACACACTGACACTCTCCCTACCTATAGTTTTCTGTCCCTAGAAAAAATGTTTTTTTAAAGATGGTTGATGATCAATGCTTTAGCACAGTATAGCACAAGGAGAATTTCCCTCACTGTCCTTCCCTGTCCCTAGAAACAAGGATTAGCACAGTAAAACACACTGACACTCTCCCTACCTATAGTTTTCTGTCCCTAGAAAAAATGTTTTTTTAAAGATGGTTGATGATCAATGCTTTAGCACAGTATAGCACAAGGAGAATTTCCCTCACTGTCCTTCCCTGTCCCTAGAAACAAGGATTAGCACAGTAAAACACACTGACACTCTCGCTACCTATAGTTTTCTGTCCCTAGAAAAAAAGTTTTTTTAAAGATGGTTGATGATCAATGCTTTAGCACAGTATAGCACAAGGAGAATTTCCCTCACTGTCCTTCCCTGTCCCTAGAAACAAGGATTAGCACAGTAAAACACACTGACACTCTCCCTACCTATAGTTTTCTGTCCCTAGAAAAAATGTTTTTTTAAAGATGGTTGATGATCAATGCTTTAGCACAGTATAGCACAAGGAGAATTTCCCTCACTGTCCTTCCCTGTCCCTAGAAACAAGGATTAGCACAGTAAAACACACTGACACTCTCGCTACCTATAGTTTTCTGTCCCTAGAAAAAATGTTTTTTTAAAGATGGTTGATGATCAATTGTTTAGCACAGTATAGCACAAGGAGAATTTCCCTCACTGTCCTTCCCTGTCCCTAGAAACAAGGATTAGCACAGTAAAACACACTGACACTCTCCCTACCTATAGTTTTCTGTCCCTAGAAAAAATGTCTTTTTAAAGATGGTTGATGATCAATGCTTTAGCACAGTATAGCACAAGGAGAATTTCCCTCACTGTCCTTCCATGTCCCTAGAAACAAGGATTAGCACAGTAAAACACACTGACACTCTCCCTACCTATCCTTCTCTTTCCCTAAACTAAAGGAATCCAGGTTAAGCAAGAAAAAAAAATGTCACTGTCCCTGCCTATGCTTCTCTTTCCCTGCTCCGGAACACACTACACTAGGCCGCCGTGCTGGCGGCCTTTTATAGTGTGGGGCGTGTACTAAACACCCTCAGCAATAATTGGCCACAGGCATCCTGCCTGTGGCCAATCATTGCTCTCCTCGCTGCCGGCGCTGTGATTGGCCAAGCATGCGGGGTCACAGTGCATGCTTGGCCAATCACAGCGCCTGGATGACACTGCGATGGCGTAGTGCATTGTGGGCCGTTCGCGTCACTCGAATTAGGCGCGAACGGCCTAAATCGTTCGATCTTCGTCGAACGATCGAACAGCCGATGTTCGAGTCGAACGTATGTTCGACTCGAACACCGAGCTCATCCCTACTCCACACAAGTTATATGCTTAATCAAAGGTACCTTTACTCAGTAAAAAAGGGAAGGGTAAAAAATCACATTAATACACACAGTTGACTCTGCATGCGCATTGCAGAGTCAATAAATGAATAAGGATGGGTATCACTGAGATTAGCTACTTGCTTACTGGGCACTTAAACCCCCTTCCTGCCCAGGCCAATTTTCAGCTTTCAGCGCTGTCACGCTTGGAATGACAATTGCGCTGTCGTGCGACGTGGCTCCCAAACAAAATTGTCGTACTTTTTTTCCCACAAATAGAGCTCTCTATTGGTGGTATTTGATCATCCCTGCGGTTTTTATTTTTTGCGCTATAAACAAAAATAGAGCGACAATTTTGAAAAAAAAAACACAATATTTTTTTCCTTTTTGCTATAATAAATATCCCAATTTAAAAAAAAAAAAAAATTTTTCCTCAGTTTAGGCCGATACGTATTCTTCTACATATTTTTGGTAAAAAAAATAAATCGCAATAAGCGTTTATTGATTGGGTTGCGCAAAAGTTATAGCGTTTACAAAATAGGGCATAGTTTTATAGCATTTTTATTAATACATTTTTTTTTACTAGTAATGGCGGCGATCAGTGATTTTTATTGTGACTGCTACATTACGGCGGAAACATCGGACACTTTTGACACCATTTTGGGACCATTGTCATTTTTACAGCGACCAATGCTATAAAAATGCACTGGTTACTGTAAAAATGACACTGGCAGGGAAGGGGTTAACACTAGGGGGCAAGGAAGGGGTTAAATTTGTAACCTGGGAGTGATTACTACTGTGTGGGGGAGGGGACTGACTGGGGGAGGTGACCGATCTGTGTCCCTATGTACAAGGGACACAGCATCGGTCTCCTCTCTCCCTGACAGGACGTGGATCTCTGTGTTTACACACAGAGATCCACATCCTTGTCTGTGTACATGCCGATCGCGGGCACCTGGCGGACATCGCGGCCGCCAGGCATGCGCATCGGCATCTCAGTGATGTGCCGGGCGCACGCTAGCGCGCCCCCCAGTGGCCGGAATAGCCGAGGCCGTCGATTGACGACCTCCCGGATTTATAGAGCCACCTTGAGGCCGTCATTTGAACATGGCCCAGGTCTCAGGTGGTTAGGTAATAACAGGAAACAACATCAGCTATATATATGTACATGTATCTATATGTGTCTCTGCACGGCTAACTGATTGCTCGCGAGCTCCCCCTATCTTGTAATACCCTGCACGTGTTCAGTCTCTATAATAATAGGTAAGCAAGGCCTATCTGAGTCCCGCTCAAAGTTCCTTTCTCCAATGGAGTCTTCGCTAGCCACCGTTGGTGCACAAGTTAAATTGTAACCCACAGGGTTTCAACAAGATGCTGTAGTTATCCGCAATATACCTGAGTACTCGTGTGCCTGCCACCCACTAATGGCTGATGCGCCAATCTCTAATCACATAGTCTCCAGTAAGATACACTAGGCCGCAATCTGTGGCGTGATAGGTGAAGTGTGGCTGGCACTAACTAAGTCACTTTCCTCTAAGGTAGTAGTCAATTCTGGGCAGGTGCCCTTCTCACCAAACAGCCCGACTCTCGGATAATCTCCTCTGGCTTGTCCCGGTCACTCGATCTCCACGCTTCTGCTTCAGCTGCAGTCTCCGGCCTCCGTCACTAACAGCGTACGGTGATGGACGACTCCAGTCTCTGCTGGGCAATCACAGGACGCCGTGGACGATCCTCTGCTGGAAACCACTCAAGACACTCGTGCACTTTAGGCCCAGGCTTCTGGCCTAACACTCAGGAAGCAGGCCTCCGTGCCAGCTTCCTGCTTGGTTGAGAGCTGGATCCAGAGAGAGAGAAGATGGCCCCTCCCTTGGTTTAAGTAGTCTGCCCAGAAGGCTTTGCGGCGTTGCAGTGCACCCTGGTAACACAGCTGTACTATGGGTAATGTAGTCTGTCTTCTACTAAAAGTAACAGTCTTTTCTCCTTGCTGCTATTTGTTCCAGGGTGCATTAAACTATAACCTGTGCATTAGTTGCATTGTAACACTTATACCACCGGAGGGAGCTGGATTCCCTCATTTAAATGTCAAAACCTACATAGCATACACTTGCTTTCATCTTTATTATCTTTATTATCAGTGCTGCTGATCTCCTACAGCTTCTTTGCAGCCCCTTCCTGTCTTCATACTCTCCAGCGATGGGGGCATTTCTCAGTTCAGGTTTCCTGATGGCGACAACAGTGGACCACGTCTGCCCAATGCATGTAGAAATAACCACTGGCCCCTCCTTGGAAGTCCATGGGGTCCGGTTACAAAGCATTCGTTGGATGAATGTCAAACACATTTATGCAGGTTATGTGAGCTTTCTCCACATTTTCTGTAATAGATTAATCCCTATCTTTGTCGTCTCCATCTAGTGGCCAAAATGTGGTATATTTTCATTTTGCGGTAGGCAAGAAAACTATACCTCATTATGGCCACTAGATGGGGCTGATTAATCTATTACTGTTACTAGACAAAAAGGTGGTACATGTTTTCTGAACTACCTCAATGAGAAAATATACCAAATTTTGACCACTAGATGGCATTCATGGCAATTTATCTATTACATAAAATACTGGGAATATTTGTCCATCCTGCACGAATGTGTGTGACAATCGTCCTATGAATGTTTTATAAATAGATATGGCAAGACAAAAAATAAAATAAAAATAAATAAATACAAAAAAAAAATTAAAACAAAACTAAAACAAATAAAATAACATAAAAAGTAAAATAAATAAATAACAAACAAAAAAAAATTAGAAATTAACATTAGCCACCTGACCTCTGGAAAGTTTTATCACCTTCATGACCAGAGCATATTTTGCTATTCAGCACCGTGCTCCTTTTACTGGCAATTGCTCTGTCATGCAACACTGTACCCGAATGAAGATTATATCATTTTTTTTTTTTCACACACACAAAGCTTTCTTTTGGTGGTATTTGATCACCACTGTTTTTTTTTTTTTTATTCAAATGAAAAAATATGAAAGAAATTAAAAAAACAGAACACGTTTTTTCTTAAGTTTCTGTTATAAATTTTGCAAATAAGAAATCTTTTTTCATAAATTTAGGCCAAAATGTGTTTTGCTACATTTCTTTGGTAAAAATAACCCAAATCAGTGTATATTATTTATTCAAAGTTATAGAGTCTACAAACTATGGAATATATATTTGAAAATTGATCAATCCTGATGTACTGATCTAATTTCTTGAGGCCCTGAAATGTCAGGACGGTACAAATATCCCCCAAATGACCCATTTTTGGAAAGTAGACAGTCCAAGGTATTTAGTACGAGGCATGGCAAGTTTTTTGAAGCTATAAATTTTTGTCACAATTTGTTGCAAAATTAAGAAAAGTAATAAAAATTTCTTTTCAGAATTGTTTTTTTTTACATACTGTCAGCAATACAGCGTCATCATGTGACTGGTGTGTCGGTGATCAGGGACACTGACTTTTTTTAAGATTTTTTAAATTCTTTTTTTTTTTAAGATTTCTTTTACATACTCTCATCAGAGTGGTTCAGTGTCACCAAATTGGTGACATTGGAAAGGGTGATCAGGGATTTTTTTTTTGTTTTACACTGTTATTGCTTATAATAAAGATGATCACTGTTATAAGAAATAGTTTTAAGGCTGGGTTCACACATATGCGAATTGGATGTGGGTTTCCCCGCAATCCAATTTGCATAACAGAAGAGTGTGACCAGCTCTCAATGGAGCTGGTTCACACAGCTCTGGGGCGCCCGTGGTCCATATTTAAAAAGAGTCTTGTGCGTCTATTGGTTCCGATTCAGGTGCAAATTCAGGGGGAAAATTTGGACCTGATTCGCACCTGAATAGGTGAACAGGAACACACCGGATCCCAGGCTGTCAACTGCGGCAGCAGCATATGTGAACCCAGCCTGACTGTCATTAATTGCTTTAATTTATGACGGCTTGCTTACTATTGCGATCTGTGATTGACTACAGCTAATCACATGGTACAGGGTGCCAAGTACCATGTGATAGCTGTGGGCCAATCATAGCATCACAATAGTAAGCAAGCAGTCATGAAATCTTCACTGCATCTGAGCACCACAAACCAAAAACACTATTTGATAAATTTTTAAAGCGGAGGTCTACCCAATTTTTTTTTTAAAAAGCCAGCAGCTACAAATACTGCAGCTGCTGACTTTTAAAAAAATGGACACTTACCTGTCCAGCGCGCCCGCGATGTCGGCAAACGAGGCTGAGCAATCGCCATGCTTGGTGAGGGAATCAGGAAGTGAAGCCTTGTGGCTTCACTGCCCGGTGCCCTACTGCGCATGCACGAGTAGCGCGGCGCGCCGTCACTGGAACAGCGTGTTTCCCAGGAGACAGCTTGGGGGACGGGAAGTGGCGTAGACTCCCATGGGAGTCTATGCCCAGAAGTGGGTGCAAATACCTGTCTTAGACAGGTATCTGCACCCCCCTGAAAGGTGCCAAATGTGTCACCGGAGGAGGGGAGGGATCAGAAAAGCAGAAGTTCCATTTTTGGGTGGTACTCCGCTTTAATATTGAAACCAAACTGCCCCATCCATCCATGTCTCTATTGTTTATTTGGTTGAGAAATCACTTTGAAAAACACCCCCTAGCATTTCTGGCCGTAGCCATCTTGAGTAAGGGCGGATGATTAATGTAGCTTTTACTTCCTAGAAATCATCCGCCCTTAGCTCAAGAATACCTGCAGGGGAGTTTTCTTAGCTGAGAAAACCCCTCCTCCCCTCCTGATGACTCCTGGGAGGGATGTTGACATCATTTGCCTAGACAAGAAACCAGGAAGTAACTGAAGAAATGTAAAAAAATAAAAATTTAAAGCAAGTAAATACAATATACTTTCCTATCTATTTCGTAATGCTAACAGCATGAGAATTAAAAATAATCAATGCTGATTGGAAGAGTGAAGTTCCACTTGAATGAAAGCCATTCGCTACCGTTTTGTTTATATGTAATCGGGTACTTGATATAATTGGTCATAGCGATCACATGATACCCCAGCCAATCACAGAGGTCAGGCACTGTGCGCCGTGATCGGCTGTGTCCACCGGACAGAGCAGTCAGGGAATTCCACCACTGCGTGCCCCAGGGGGCACACCAGTGCTCTTGTGTGCCGCAATGTACCAGTAGGTTAGTAAAAGTACTGTGGGCAGGCATTAAAGCGGACCTCCACCCTAAAGTGGAACTTCCGCTCATCGAATTCCTCCCCCCCTCCGGTGCCACAATTGGCACCTTTCGGGGGGGAGGGGGGACAGGATATCTGTCTTTGACAGGTATCCTTTCCCACTTCCGGGAGTCCGGCCGCGGCCATGACGTCACTGCGGGGCTCCCTCCTCCTCCTCTCCCCCCGGCCGCCACGCTAATAGGAGAGAGGAGCGGGGCCTCGCACATGCGCAGTAGGGTCTTTGACAGGTATCCTTTCCCACTTCCGGGAGTCCGGCCGCGACCATGACGTCACCGCGGGGCTCCCTCCTCCTCCTCCCCCGGCCGCCGCGCTAATAGGAGAGAGGAGCGGGGCCTCGCCCATGCGCAGTAGGGTCTTTGACAGGTATCCTTTCCCACTTCCGGGAGTCCGGCCGCGGCCATGACGTCACCGCGGGGCTCCCTCCTCCTCCTCCCCCGGCCGCCGCGCTAATAGGAGAGAGGAGCGGGGCCTCGCGCATGCACAGTAGGGTTCCCGGTGTGAAGCTGAAAGGCTACACTGCCAGGTTCCCTTACCCGCAATGATGATGGAAACATCAGCTGCGGTGCCGACATCGAGGGACTGCAGGACAGGTAAGTCTCCATTTATTAAAAACCAGCAGTTGCAGTATGTGTAGCTGCTGGCTTTTAATTTTTATTTTTTTCCCCGGAACACCACTTTAAGTGGTTAATAATAATAATAATAATAATAAAATAAATAATAAAAAAAAAAGTAACATAATAATAATAATAATACTAATAATATCAATATATACTGCTGCAGGTTTTTTTTTTATTTATTTTTTTATTTAGCATTGGTAAAGCTTTTTTGAACGGGTTTGAGAACATTTAGGTTCAAAATAGTAGCGTCCCACATTTCCAGGGACACGGAATTTCCCTGGGAATTAAATCTTGCTTCTATGCATACAGGGACACAGCGGGCAGCACCAATCCCTGGGATAAGCAGAGCGGGGGCACTGCCAGCCCCTTCGTGCCCATATGTTACAGCTAAGATCTGCCAGTGATGCCTGAATGTCAGAGCAACCCCTGATGGCATGCTCATTTTAGCATGTGTACATGTAAACAGCGGGGGCAGCGCCAACCCCCCTCCCCCCACATACAGGGCTCCCTGTACAGGGAGGGGGGATTAACCAGGCACACAATGTAAACACACCGCAGGATATTATTATATATACAGTCATGTGACCCGTCCCCGGACAGGGGGGAGTGCGATTTGTCCTAGAGGTGTCAGGGCCTATTATCGTCAGCAAACTGTGCTCGCTCCCAGCGACATTCTCCTCTTCCCAGAATCCTCTCCTGGATGTGAGAGAGAGAGGACAGCTTCATCAGAGACGAGACAGAGGAAGAGGCACATTAGCGCCCTTATGTGCCTTTCTAAATATAGAAGTCTATTTATAAATGTTATTATAGTGAGTACAAATCAGCACATTTGTGAACTATGGCGAGTAGTTGTAGCATTCTGGTGGAGTTTTGCTATGCTGAAGAATACATTGGTTCAAAGTAGATGATGAAAAGTTTTAATTTCCACCGAAATCAGCAAGAATTTTACCAAAATTTCACCAATTTGGACAAATGCTTTGGAAGTTTTATTTTTTGTTGTTGTTGACTGGTAGGGGCACAATGGCTCCTCAGGATTGCAGGAGCTCTTTTCAACCATCCTGGACCTGTTTTTGTGCCAAAAAAAGTCCTTAATATTATTAGCCCCGTTCAGACAAAAAAAAAAGACATAAGGACATAAGTGTGCTGTGAAGAAGTCAGTAGCACGTCTCCAAAAAGTTAACTACGGTACTTCCCATCCGGGCCAATTCTGGCACTTCGCTCATACATATAAAAATCATAATTTCTTTGGTAGAAAATTACGCAGGACCCCCAAACATTATATATGTTTTATTTATTTTTTTAACAGAGACCCTAGGGAATAAAATGGCGGTTGTTGCAACTTTTTACGTCACACGGTATTTGCGCCGCAATTTTTCAAATGCGTTTTTTTGGGGGAAAAAATAATGTTTCACAAATAAAAAAAAAATAAAAAAAAAACACTAAAGTTAGCCCAATTTTTTTGTATAATGTGAAAGATGATGTTACGCCGAGTAAATCGATACATAACATGTCATGCTTGAAAATTGCGCTCGCTCGTGGAATGGCACCAAACTTATGAGCAGGGCTCCCTTAACCCTGTTGTATTTTATTGTATTGTAATTGCACTCCCTTTATATTGTACAGCGCTGCGCAAACTGTTGGTGCTAAATAAATTCTGAATAATAATACTAATATTAATAATAATTGTATCACAAGAAGGTAAGGATCAGAACAATTTAAAATTTTCTATCATTTTCTAAAATTTTCATTTTTTTACAGTTTTTACATTTCTGTTATGGACCTTTTTATACAAGTGCAAACATATTTTTTTTTTGCAATCCATAGATAAAAAAAAAGTAACAAAATTCTACTTTGATAAGTGTTAGTTAAAGCGGGGATCCAGCCTGTACAATTTTATTTTTAATATAAGGACACTTACCTGTCCAGGGTTCCCGTGATGTCGGCACCCCAAGGGTAGTAAATAGACAGGCTAGGGTAGTATAAAGATAGGCTAGGGTAGTATAAAGACAGGCTAGGGTAGTAAATAGGCTAGGGTAGTATATAGACTGGCTAGGGTGGTATATAGACAAGCTAGGGTAGTAAATAGACAGGCTAGGGTAGTATATAGACAGGCTTGGGTTGTATATGGACAGGCTAGGGTAGTATATAGACAGGCTAGGGTAGTATAAAGACAGGCTAGGGTAGTATATAGACAGGCTTGGGTTGTATATGGACAGGCTAGGGTAGTATATAGACAGGCTAGGGTAGTATAAAGACAGGCTAGGGTAGAATATAGACAGGCTTGGGTTGTATATGTACAGGCTAGGGTAGTAAATAGACAGGCTAGGGTAGTATATAGACAGGCTAGGGTAGTATAAAGACAGGCTAGGGTAGTATGAAGACAGGCTAGGGTAGTATGAAGACAGGCTAGGGTAGTATGAAGACAGGCTAGGGTAGTATGAAGACAGGCTAGGGTAGTATGAAGACAGGCTAGGGTAGTATGAAGACAGGCTAGGGTAGTATGAAGACAGGCTAGGGTAGTAAATAGACAGGCTAGGGTAGTATATAGACAGGCTAGGGTAGTATAAAGACAGGCTAGGGTAGTATGAAGACAGGCTAGGGTAGTATGAAGACAGGCTAGGGTAGTATGAAGACAGGCTAGGGTAGTATGAAGACAGGCTAGGGTTGTAAATAGACAGGCTTGGGTTGTAAATAGACAGGCTTGGGTTGTAAATAGACAGGCTTAGGTTGTAAATAGACAGGCTAGGGTAGTAAATAGACAGGCTAGGGTAGTAAATAGACTGGCTAGGGTAGTAAATAGACAGGCTAGGGTTGTATATAGACAGGCTAGGGTAGTAAATAGACAGACTAGGGTAGCGCTGGGTGAAAGGTTTCTATGGGGAGCTGGGTGGAAGTTTTAGTTTGCCTACTAGAGGGACAGACAAGTATTTTAAAAATCAGAATCCCCAGCGTGGGGATCAGGATTTTGCCGCCCTCCTTCCCTGGTGCCCTAGGCAGCTGCCTGATCTGCCTTTTGCTGCCGCCGGCCTTGTCTCTGTCTCTAGTCCGTACAATGTTTATAAACACTTTGTTAGATGGTCCATTTTTTCACAGCAGCTGCTGTAGTTACACAACAATTTTCTGATGTAATTTTGACAGCCAGGAATTTGCAACAAATATAGGAGGGGGAGTGGCAGTGACGAGAAGGTGTCGGTGCACTACACTCACATTGTGTATTTCCAGTAAAATTGTTGTTGTATTTAGCACACCTTTTGTTCTCAACTGGTTTAAATAGAATTACAGTAAGTGTCCTTAGGCTAGCCATACTTTACACAGTTTTATTTTTCCTTTAGATTTGCCTTCAACCATGTAGTGCAACTAGGGTGACCACATTTCCAAACTACCATTCAGGGACACCCCCCTTCCCAAAAATCAGCTTGTGCTGTAACGAATCACAGCACAGTGATTGGACACAAGAGGCGGGATTTATGATTTCTCCAATCACAGGCAGGGGGCGGGGATTGTGCTCCTCCAGGCATTCCCGGCCAGGACAAGTACTGTCAGTGAGTAAAGCGGTGATGTGGCGGCCTATTTTGGGGGCATCAGATTGGCCCGGGGGGTAGCTGTGTCAGTTTCATTCCGGGACACTGTATTGTCCTGAAATGAAGGTGCCCGGGACAGACCTGCAAAATGCGGGACTGTCCTGGGCTATCCGGGACACGTGGTCACCCTAAGTACAAGGGCCTGCCTGATTGCATACAAATTGAAAGTGTTTACGTTTGACCTCATATAAGGCCCAGACTGGGAAAAGAAAGGCCTAGGCATTTTAGAGTGAGCAGACAATTTTTTTTTCCAGGGACCTGAGGGGAGTGTTCATGGGGGCGGTTGGTGATGGAATATTCATGGAGTCAGTCCTACGCACTGTAATGTAAAGGAGCACTGTGATATAAGGGGAATTGCACTGTAAAGGGGCACTGATTCATCCTGTGTGTCCTCTCCAGGGTCTCACCGATCTGGATCATATTAAGAAGTTGTTGATTACCCGCTTGTTCATATGAAAAGACTCTCGCTCTCTGTACAGATCTCCAACCCCTCCTGCCCCCTGCTGTGCTGATAGGAAGACATTGTTGGCAGAATGGGAGAGCCGAGAGAGGAGACACAGGCATGGCCAAATTGCGGGAGGTGAGCGGCGACCGTGGTCTGTGTTAGCCCTGTGTGGACCATGGTCACCTATTACCTCCCCGCTGTGTGGCCCGGTCATCAAACAGGACAAAGACCTGTACTGCGGCCCGGGGATGGGAATTTCTGCATTAGCCAGCTCCTGTTGGGACATGCGGCCTGGTGGCCCTGGCCCACCAGGCAAATGCCCGGCTTGCCCTATAGTCAGTCCGGGCCTGCCTCATATTAAATGGTTTTAGTAAATCTAGTAAATGGAAAATTATACAATTGTACAAGCGAATTGTATAATGTAGTACATTCCATCTATGCCAACATATAGAAGCGTATTTGTAAAGGTCAATACAGTGCCTTGAAAAAGTATTCATACCCCTTGAAATTTTCCCCATTTTGTCATGTTACAATCAAAAACCTAAATGCATTTTATTGTGATTTTATGTGATAGACCAACACAAAGTGGCACATAATTGTGAAGTGGAAGGAAAACGATAAATGGTTTTCAAAATTTTGTACAAATAAATATCTGAAAAGTGTGGCGTGCATTTGTATTCCGCCCCCTTTACTCTGATACCCCCAACTAAAATCTAGTGGAACCAATTGCCTTCAAAAGTCACCTAATTAGTAAAATGAGTTCCCCTGTGTGTAATTTAATCTCAGTAGAAATACAGTTGTTCTGTGAAGCCCTCGGAGGTTTGTTGGAGCACCTTATTGAACAAACAGCATCATGAAGGCCAAAGAACACACCAGACAGGTCAGGGTTAAAGTTGTTAAGTAGTTTAAAGCAGGGTTAGGTTATTAAAAAAAATGTCCCAAGCTTTGAACATCTCACGGAGCTCTGTTCAATCCATCATCTGAAAATGGAAAGGGTATGGCACAACTGCAAACCTACCAAGACATGGCCATCCACCTAAACTGACAGGCCGGGCAAGGAGAGCATTATTCAGAGAAGCAGCCAAGAGGCCCGTTTTCAGTTTACAAGAAGCCATGTGGGGGAAACAGCAAACATGTGGAAGAAGGTGCCCTGGTCAGATGAGACCAAAATTTAACTTTTTGGTCTAGAAGCAAATCACTATGTGTGGCGGAAAACTAACACTGCACATCACCATGAAGACACCATCCCCACCGTGAGACATGGTGGTGGCAGGTTCATGTTGTGGGGATGCTTTTGTTCAGTAGGGACAGTAGGGAAGCTGGTCAGAGTTGATAGGAAGATGGATGAAGCCAAATACAGGACAATCTTAGAAGAAAACCTGTAAATCCCTGTACACACGGACTTTTGATGGACTTTTTTCATCGGACAAACCGATCGTGTATGGGCCCCATCTGTCTTTTTTCCATCGGTGAGAAAAAATAGAACATGTTTTAAATTTATCCGATGGCAAAAAAACGATAGCAAATTCCGATCGTCTGTGTGGAACTCCATCGGACAAAAAATCCACGCATGCTCAGAATCAAGTTGACGCATGCTCAGAAGCATTGAACTTCATTTTTCTCGGCTTGTCGGAGTGTTTTACATTTTGGACGATCGGTTTTTTGACTGATGGTGTGTAGGCAAGACTGATGGAAGTCAGCTTCATCGGATTACTGATGGAAAAATCCATCGGTTTAAAATCCATAGGAAATCCAATCGTGTGTACAGGGCTTTAGAGTCTGCAAAAAACTTGGGACTGGAGCAGAGGTTCACCTTCCAGCAGGACAACGACCGTAAACATACAGCCAGAGCTACAATGGAATGGTTTAGATCAAAGCAAATCCATGTGTTAGAATGGCCCAGTCAAAGTCCAGACCTAAATCCAATTGAGAATCTGTGGCAAGACTTGAAATTTGCTGTTCACAGACACTCTCCATCCAATTAGACAGAGATTGAGCTACAGTGGAACCTCAGATTACGAGCATAATCCGTTCCAGGAGAATGCACATAAACCAAAGTACTCGCATATCAAAGCGAGTTTCCCCATTGAAATCAATGGAAACGAAAATAATTTGTTCCGCATTGACTTCAATAGCATGCAATACCGCATGCAGCCAGAAGTGGGGGGGCGCTGGAGAGCCTAGGAAACGGCCGGAAAGGCCCGAGGACACCTCGGCTGACCTCGGCAAACCTCGGAAATGCTCGGAAACTGAGTATTTCCGTGTCTTTCCGAGCATTGCCGAACGGCGCCGATCGGCTGCGATCGGCTCCGTTCAGCTCTTCTCGGCTCCGGCGCCCCCGCACATCAGGCCAAATGCGGTACTGCAGGCCCTATTAGCTTGAATTCTGCTTGTCTTGCGAGAGAACACTCGCAAACCGAGTCAGAATTAAGAAAAAAAAGTTGCTCATCTTTCAAAATGCTCGTTAACCACATTACTCGTAAACCGAGGTTCCACTGTATATTGCAAAGAAGAATAGGCAAAAATTTCACTCTCTAGATGTAGAGACATCCCCAAAAAGACTTGCAGCTGTATTTGCAGTGAAAGGGGGTTCTACAAAGTATTGACTCAGGGGGGCGCCATACAAATGCCCCCCACACTTTTCACATATTTATTTGTAAACAATTTGGAAAACCATTTATCATTTTCCTTCCACTTTACAATTATGTGCCACTTTGTGTTGGTCTATCACATAAAATCCCAATAAAATACATTTACGTTTTTGGTTGTAATATGGCAAAATGTGGAAAATTTCAAGGGGTACGAATACTTTTTCAAGGCACTGTATATCTTGGACTTGTTTTGTAATTGCTCATTCAAACAACTTTCTCAGTAATGTAAAATTGAGAGCTCTCATTTCCCTAAAAGTTCAGCAAGAGAGAACTTTGCCACTTTGGCCAAATGCTCTGGAGTTGTTAGGGAATATGAAATGAAGGTGTTTTTTAAGGGTACTATGGCTCCTCAGGGTTGCAAAAGCTCAGTCAACACTGTTCTTTTTAAGAAAGAGAAAGCAGCAAAAAAAGGGGGAGACAGTACACAAAGATCCCCTTTAGATACCCCTTAGGGCTTAGGAGATTCTTCTGCTGAGTCCTGTCAACTCCATCCATCATCTTAAAGGTTTGTTTTTGCCTTCCTCTGTATCATGTGGGTACGGGGTCCTGTATATTGAGGTTTTCTATTCATTAAATGTTTCTGATGGTTGAACTAGATGAACTTGATTTCAACCTAACTTAGTACGTAACTTTGTATTTCCGTCTTCTAAATATTTCTCTTTCGAAATCTCCTCCTCCCCTTTCTCACCGTCTCTCGTTGGCATGGAGTTGGGTGCCTCAGCTGTGGCCCCCCAGGCTCTCAGACACAGAAGGGACATGGATGTGGCACTCCGCGTTCCTGTGAGATATCTCAGGCGAGAGTAATGTTTAATCTCTCTAGCATTGGCTCGGCACACAGCTCAGAGCCTACTGTCGTCTCCTTCGCTTTGGACCCAACTAATCACCCTGTCTTCCTTTCACGGCTTTAACCATTTATTCATTGCTATCTCAACTTCTTTTCATCTTATATACATTATTTCCCTCCATCAACACATTCATTTTCTGTCTCCACCTTCTACTTTCCTCCACCATTGTCTAACTGTCTGTTCTTTTTCCGTTAATCATCAACACTGGTAACTTTCTCCTCTTAGGCTGACCAACACTGATCCCTCGTCCACCTCCTTCTTTTGTGCCTGTCCCTCATGTACCCCTATAAATCTCCATGCAATGACCTCTTTGGAAGCCCCTTACGAAAGGGTGGAAGATGGAAAGGAAGAGTGCTTGGGTCAGGACTGGGGGAGCCGTTGTCACCACCCCACCGTTGGGTCGCCCATCGACAGGTAGACCGTGGATTTGAGGGCTTTCTGCGCACGCATGGCCTTACGATAGCAGAGAAAAAAAGCATGAGATACAGGTAATAAGGACAAATATGAGGGATCGAACCCTATTTCTCTAGAACACAATAGGTTCTTGCACAGTTTATATTAAAGTTTATAGAAAAGCACTTTTGGAAACATGGATTTAGAGGGGAACAGTTGACCAAATGTTGGGCTAGAATTCAATTGTAACAGATCAGCTGCCTGCTCTGAACTTTAGCCTGGCCTTGTACCTGAGCTGGTTCTGGTTTATATGGTGTTTTCCTGTGACTCCACAGTGTACCCTTGTGACACCCATGTCTTTGTGCCAGGGCCTAGACGCCTGTGTTTTCAGCATTCCATGTGTTTTTAGTGGCTGTACCCTGTGCCTCTAATGACTTCCAACGAATGTGACCCCTGGACACTTCTACACCTTTGTCACTCCTGTGCGTCATCCTTGTACCCCTGTGCTCTTGGCAACCCCTGTGCCTCCTGTGAATTTGGTGTCACCCAGTGACCTCAGGGCATCAGGTGTTATCGGGTGACCCAAGAGCATCCAGTGTCATCCAGTGACCCCAGAGCATCCAGTCCCTGAACTGGTCCATTGACTTTGTACTTTTCCCTAGTTCTTTTGCTTTTCAACTGGAGCTGTTATGCAGCAAAATCCATAACACCTTGTGGCGTGTGCTGGTGAATACAAAGAGGCTCCCTAGACTCTGTGCCGTGGCCCTTTTTAGGGCTCAATCCAATCATGCAAATGGCACAGAGGTTCCACAATTCCTTTCACCTATTAAACCAATGGTCTGATATTTTCCAACCTGACTTAAAGTGGTTGTAAACCCATAAACCCATGAAGTGACTGGCCTCAGGTGATACACAGAGATTTAACAAATCCTTCTACATAAGTTGTACCTGTTTATCAGAAGTCTTCTCTTCTCTACATCCATTCAAAGTCCAGAATTTATACAGCTTGCCTGAGCAGCCATAAAAAGGGGGCAGAGAGCTTAAAGGAGAAGTATGGGATGGGTTAAATAACTAGTACATATCATATTAGTCCCATATCAGCTCATCTTTTTTTCCTACCTCTTTTAGTTTTTACAGCATGTGCACATGAACTTTCCTTCTGCTGGCAAAAACGGTCCATTTTCAGTTTGAAAAGTTTCAGGGGGTGTGTATGTAGCGGGGTCTCTAAATTTAGGTGGGGTACACCTGGGTGGAAGTCCAGGTGTGTAAAGTGTGGGAGTAATTGGACCATTTGTATTCGTGGAGGATTGGGCAGTGTAATAATCTCCTTGGCCTGAGGGTGGCAGGTACCCGCAGGCTCAAGGTAGATTTGCTGCCACAGAGCTGTCCTTTTTGTCCCTTCTCGGAGATGGTACGGCGAGGGCGGGGAACCTGCCGTGGCGTCATTGGAGGGGATAAAAGGGAGAGACGACCTGGTCACGAGGTCTTGCTCTTCTGGAGGTTTTTTATCACGCACTCAGGCACCTTAGGCCTGGGTGCGGGCGGTTCTGGATTCCGGCTCAGGTGCCCTAGGCCTGACCGGAATGGAGTTGGAGTCCATCCCAGGCACCTTCAGCCTGGGGTGAGGTACTAAACCAGGAGGCCTGGGGCCCAGTGACTTCGACTGGGTCCCGCGATGGTGGAGAAGTCCGAGGGTCCCTGAAGTGGATGGGGCCCATGTCTGAGGTGAGGAGGCCGGGGAGGTTACCCATTCGGAGAGTCTGGAGCAGCATCAACCCAGTGATGGATGGGCCTCTGGTAACTCTCTTGGAGGGACATCTTCCCCTGACAGGGGCCACAACGCAGCGAAGGTACTCCTATCTACGCTCTCTTGAGTCGCTGGTAGAGACTCTCAAGTTCTAAGTCCTTTCTAGCTAAGGCTATTATAACCACTGGCGAGATTGCAGTGGTTTAGCTGACAATCAGGACAGTGCCTCGACCTGCTCATCCCCTTGTATCAAACTGTTATCAAGTCGCAACCAGTTGGCTACTGAAGCACTGTTTATTGTGAGATATGCAATAAAACAAGAGTTGGACTGTGATCGGTGTGTGGAACTCTGGTTAATGGGAGCAGAGGGAAGCGTTGGCACAGCAGGACTTGATCCTTTACAGAAACACACAGGCCCGAGGAAATATTTGGTACTGGCCTTCATCTCACCCATAGCTATGGGGAGGACATTGGCCGTAGCGCATCTCACTCTGTTGTGTGTGATACCCCTAGAAGAAAGAGATGGGGTGAGGTCGCTACATGTACATCTGCACCAACACACCCCCTGCCTCTGTCCCTCCTCCCCTAAGAGACGTGGCTGTGCTGATAGATAGAAATATATAGTGTAGATTCACTTACACAGCACTATCAGTGACTTCTCTCACATTACACTCACTGAAGTGCTGAAATCTCTGCCGACTCTTCTGACCATTGAAACAAGCTGCAGAGGAGGAAGGAGGGGGAGGAGAGAGGAGTGAGAATGGGGGGGGGGGGGGAGCAGCTATGCTCTGTGAAGTTTCAGGAACAAGCAGAGGGAGGAGAGAGGACATCAATCAAGCAAAATGACAGGGAAGGGGGTAGATCCAGACTTCATATCCAGACCATTGTCAGGACGATGCTGTATGAAAGACTGTAGAACCTCCCACAGGTATTTATCTCGGGCTGGGAGGGTTTATAGATATCAGCAGCTCACATAGAATAGATGTAAACAAAAAAAAGGAAACCTATACTTCTCTTTTAAGTTACACTCTGCAGGGCTCAGTGAGGAGAGCTCTGAGAGCTGATTTGAAGAAAGAGACACAACATCCTTCACACAGCACACAGGAACAGAGCGGAGGCTGTCAATTAGAGGCTATGAGCTAGAGGTCCCTCCCCGTCACAATTTTTCTCTTGGTGTTAGGAAAACTTGTCACAAGTGACTCATACAGATAGCAGAGGAAGGAAGCAGCAGACAGAAATGATACATAGTGCTCTGGATTGAGACAAATACACACTATAGAGGGATATGCTTTGTTCCTGTTTCATGTCTGAGGTTTACAACTACTTCAAGGGTGCCAAAAATTGGTCAGGTTTTCTAGATCTCTTTACAGGGTATCTTAATGCCATCTTAAAGGAGAGTGTGGAGATTTCAAACTTGCTTTGAATGGCCATACCTTGCCATTTTACTGGTTGGAGCCTTCTGTTTGAATGATTCCAACCATGGAACCTACAGCTCCCTAGATGGTACTTCCGTTCTTATCCCAGGGAGAATTTTTGTGTAAGAATACAATTGTGAAGGGGGCTTCATTTAAATGGTTTTTCTCCCCATGTGTCGGTGAGACATCTTCAGACCTGTGCCTTTATCTGTCCTTTTTTCAACACTAATAGGCGAACCTGTTCAAATTTGTCAAACTTGGTACATATATCAAGTGATAATCTTACCAAGTTGAGATCAAAGGTCCTGAGGAAGTGGGATATCCCGCGAAACACGTTGCCCTATATCTAAAGGTCTTGAGGGAGCCTACAACACAAGTCCCAACAAAATCTATCTGGATATGTTATGATTTTATACATTATGGGTTTTTAATGTGTATTATTAAAGATGTATAATTACTTTTAAATGATGTCTATGTTTCATGTGTACTATTGGATATATATTTGTAGTCTCTCTCTCTCTCTCTCTCTCTCTCTCTCTCTCTCTCTCTCTCTCTCTCTATATATATATATATATATATATATAGAAAAAATTGTGTGCTGTACTTTATTAGTGATGATATCTCCAAATGGTTTTATCACACCACTCCCTTAAGTAATTAAATCTGTCATAAGGAATAGAGTGAATCAGGAAAATATCACATTTTGGCCACTTGATGAATCTGATGATCATAGGAAATAAATATTTATTTCCTATGATCGTCGGCTTAATCTATCTATTCATCATAATGCAATATTTCCTTGGTTTACTTTATGAATAAAAAACATGCAACCTGAAAAGAAAAAAGCCCAATAACATTCGCTTTTGCTGCAATTTGCATGGAATGTTGAATGCATGTGAATGTTTTATAAATCTACCTCATAATGTTGTCTTGGAGAGCCTACCTCCACAGGGCAGGGGTTTGAAAGAGAGGATCATGGGGTCTAGACTGGGTCTGAATTGAGACTTCACTTATCATAGATAGAGCACAAAGCACAAGCAGTGGCGACTGCCGACTGGTGCTCAATTTTCTTGGGGGGGGGGCAACCTGTGGCCTCCACCCAGCCACCACACCCCCCCTCCCCCCCACCAGCCAGCCAACCACCACCCAGCACTCAATCGCTCAATCGCCGCTCCACCGATCAATCGCCCCTCGCCAGTCCCCCACACTTACCCCATCCAGGTCACGGCTTCAGCGGCTCCCCCCCTCTTTGTCTCCTCCAGAGTCCCGATGGTCGCTTCTCCTCCCGGGCCAATCAGGACTTAGGACTCGCGGTCAATCGGGTCTCAGGACTCCCGGCCAATTGGGTCTCAGGACCTGCTTCCTGATTGGCCTGGGAGGAGAAACAGGTAGAGATTAGCGAATATTAATTTGCTAATGTCACACAACAGGGTGGGCTCGGGCGCAGTGCTCTGCACTCCGAGCCCACTCTTTTTAAAGACAATTATAGCCTCAGTCTCTAAAAAACAAACAACCAGCACCCTGAATGTAGATTAGGGGCCGGACGCATGGATTAGGGGGGCGGCGCCCCTGCTCCCCGTATGAGCGGCTGCCACTGATGCAGAAGATTGCAATACAGAGCTACATAGTCATAAAATATATCTATAAAAGTAAAACCTGCAATGTTTCCAGACGGGAAACTTTTGAACTTCTAGGGTGTCCATTGTGGGTGAGTTTTTTGGATTACTTATATTGCATAACCAAGTTGTGTCGTGGTTGACTACTAAGAACTTGATGAAGTCACTTAGACGTAACGCGTAGGGCGGAGCTCTGGAAGGTAACCTGTTTTGCAGAGCAAAGGTTGGTTCTTCAATAGCAGCCCTAACTGCATGGTTCCGAATGAAGCTGTGAGCTGCAGGGACTATCCCGCTCTGTAACACTGCTTGCCTCTTACTTTTATATTATAGTGAGTACGGTTATTAATAAGTAGGTTATTTTAAAGACAATATACAGAGATCACTTTTTGTTGGTTCTTGTGTTTTATATCCTGTATTTGTGCAGATCAATTGGGAGTGTACTGAAAAGGAAGAATAATTCATTTTAGCTGATCCCAGCTCATAGATGGCGTGATAATTGATTAGACCTTTATAATCCAAAGGTTTTTATAAAGAGGTGAGAATCGGTCCATAGACCTTCATGTGGCAGAGACACACATTGCACAGAAGCATTCAGTATCTTTTTGGGAAGCTGGACTTCATGATTTTTTCACCAATTCTTTAATGAACGTTTCACTTATATATTCATTTTTGCTTATTTTTCATTTATGCACGTGAGCACTTTATGACACACTATATTGTCAAAAGTATTGGGACACCTGCCTTTACACGCACATGAACTTTAATGGCATCCCAGTCTTAGTTTGTAGGGTTCAATATTGAGTTGGAAAGAAAAGAAAGGAGAGCGCGCCGACCTAGTGCATTACCACTGCTAATTGATGGTCACCTGAGCTGGGGCCCTTTGTACATGTACACACATATATAACGGAGGGCACTTTAGGCGAGAGCTACCATGGACCATCTAGGCTCTGAGGAAAGGGGTGCGCCCCAGAAACGCGTCAGTCGTCTAGACGTCTGAGGTATTATCCGACCCTCTCTGTCATCAAGTTCTGTCGGCAGGTGCCAAGAATTCCAGCTCAATTGTCAGAAAAGCGTTTACCTAAGCTCCTTTTGTGAGTAGGATCATTGCTTTTTATCTATATTTTAATAAAACTTTTAAGTGGTAATGCACTAGGTCGTGCGCCCTCCTTTTTTTCTTTTCTTTCTCTAGCCGCATGAACACCCATTGTTCCGAGAAGGGCTGCAAGACTATAGACCTTGCCTTAAGACGGAACCACACTACCCGTGCTTGACGAAACACAGAGAGCGCAGGAGATTTTTGTTTTACAATATTGAGTTGGCCTGACCTTTGCAGCTATAGCAGCTTCAACTCTTCTGGGGAGGCCATCCACAAGGTTTAGGGGTGTGTCTATGGGAATGTTTGACCATTCTTCCACAAGCGCATTTGTGAGGTCAGGCACTGATGTGGATGAGAAGACCTGGCTCACAGTCTCCGCTCTAATTCATCCCAAAGGTGTTCTATCGGGTTGAGGTCAGGACTCTGTGCAGGCCAGTCAAGTTCCACCACCTCAAACTCGTTCTTCCACACTATATTGACAAAAGTATAGGACTACCCCTCCAAATCATTTGGTGAAGGGGGGGGGGTTATGGTGTGGGGTTGTTTTTCAGGGGTTGGGCTTGGCCCCTTAATTCCAGTGAAGGGAACTCTTAAAGGGGAGTTCCAGACTTTTTTTATGTTTATTAAAAGTCAGCAGCTACAAAAAGTGTAGCTGCTGGCTTTTAATAAACATACACTTACCTGTTCCACTGTCCAGCGCCGCGCCGCCCGGAGCTCCGCTCCCCCCCCCTTCTCTGCTGGCGCCTCCATTCATAGTGTGGGCACCCGGCCGTGACAGCTTTCGGCTTCACGGCCGGGCACTCACTGCGCATGCGCGAATGGCGCAGCGCTCTCTGAGTGGACAGGCGATCGCCTGGGACCTGTCACGTCCCAGGTGATCGCCTACAGGGAGGGGCCGCCAAAAGGCGATATGACGTATCGCCTAGGCGACCCCAGGGCGAAAGAAGGAAGTGGGACAGGAAGTCCCACTCCTACTGAAGCCCCCAACCCCCCCCCCCCAAAAAAAAATACATGCCAAATGTGGCATGTAAGGGGGCGAGGAGTGGATTAAGCGGAAGTTCAAAATTTGGGTGGAACTCCGCTTTAAGGTGTCAGAATACCAAGACATTTTGGACAATTTCATGATCCCAAGTTTGTGAGAACAGTTTGGGGATGGCCCCTTCCTGTTCCAACATGACTGCCCAACAATGCACAAACTACCAGTCCAAGAAATATCTCTGCATCTCTTTAGCAAACATTTAAGATTATCCCTTTGTGTTCCCTGCAAGCTACTTCAGGCTCTTTGGGGAAAAAACAAGAACTGCCAGAAAACCCTTAGGCCCTGCTCACAGGATGTGTATTTCTGGCACAGTTAAAGTAAATGTAAATCAGAAGGAAATGGCATTTAGTTGCTAAAGCACTGTGTATTATAAGCAATTGCAATATTTTTTTTTTACAATAAAATAGTTTTCTCCTTTACTTCATATCAGCACTACTGATCTCCCACAGCCTCTTTGCATCCACATCTGGTCTACATGCACTACAGCGATGGCTGTGTGACATTTCTCAAATTGTTCTTCTATGGGAGACAACAGTAAGGTAATAATCAGTTGTCCCGGTTTTCTGGGGACAGTCCCCTATTTTAGGGAGCTGTCCCCAGATAAAAAGTGTCCCCGTTTTAACCACTTCTCCACCAAGGGCGTCATATGACGTCCTTGACTTTAAAGGGGGATATCTGAATGATGGGTGCAGCTACAGGCATTATTCAGATATCATTCTGTCGGGCCAGCGATTCTGCGCACCATAAGATCGATCATAGCGGCATTTCCGCCACTTGATCATTCTTATAGGTGGCGGGAGGGGACATCCCCCTCCTCCCGCCGCCATCCGGTGCTTCTCCGGGCTCTCCCGTGCCATCGGGGGCCCGGAGAACGAATCGGCCGGCGTCGCATGAAGAGCATAGAGATTTCCGGTGACCAGATGGTCACCAGTCATCTCTATGACCGTCGGAGTCCCGGGCGCGACGTTGTGACGTCACGCCCGGTAACCGGAATTAAACAAAGCCGCAATTGCTGTCAGCATGAAATCTGTGAATTTTTTTTCACCGATCTCACGCTTTCCAGCCTGGAGGAGAGATGTGGGGTCTTATTGACCCCGCATCTCTCCATAAAGAGGACCTGTCACACATCATTCCTATTACAAGGGATGTTTACATTCCTTGTAATAGGAATAAAAGTGATCAAAAAAAAAAATGTAAAAAAAGTGTCAAAATAAAAAGAAAAAAGTAGAATAAAAAAAAAATGAATTTTTTTTTTTAAATGCCCCTGTCCCCGGTAGCTCACGCTCAGAAGCGAACACGCATGTAAGTCCCGCCCACATATGTAAACGCCGTTCAAACCCCACATGTGAGGTATCGCCGCGTGCGTTAGAGTGCGAGAAACAATTCTAGCACTAGACCTCCTCTGTAACTTGAAAATAGTAACCTGTAAAAAAAATTAAAGCGTCGCCTATGGAGATTTTTAAGTACCGAAGTTTGGCGCTATTTCATGAGTGTGCGCAATTTTAAAGCGTGACACATTAGGTATCTATTTACTCAGCGTAACATCATCTTTCACATTATACAAAAAAATTGGGCTAACTTTACTGTTTTGTTATTTTTTAATTTGTGAAACCGTTTTTTTACCCAAAAAAAGGCGTTTGAAAAATTATTGCGCAAATAACGTGAAAGATAAAAAGTTACAATGACCGCCATTTTATTCCCTAGGGTGTCTGCTAAAAAAAAAACATATATATAATTTTTGGGGGTTCTGATTAATTTTCTAGCAAAAAAAGATGATTTTTACACAAAGGAGAGAAGTGCCAGAATAGGCCCGGTGGAGAAGTGGTTAAATATGGCTTCCCCGGCCCAGGAACTGCTTGGTGATCTACCTGCCAACACTGTAACAGCTCTCTCATTGGCTGCCTGTGCCTGGAGGAGGAGGGAGGGGAGGGGTGGGCACATTGGCGTTTTCCATGACATCACCTGTGAATATCACGTGATCCACCCTCCTGGCTATGGGAGCTGAGGAGGTCTCAACTGGTCCAATTAATAGACGAATGTAGGCTACTTATTCATTTGTATAGTGGCTACAAATGTTGGCATGATTTTGTGGATGTGGTTATATGTGGGTGAGGGCAATAGGGTGTCCCCGGATTTCATTTTGAAAATGTGGTCACCTTACACAACAGCGGACCAGGCCTGTGCAATGTACATTGGCATGGCCACCTGTAGTCCCCAATGGGAGAGCGTGACAACAAAAGAGAACAATTGGAGTCAAGAATATGTGGTGAATCAGGAAACGACCACATAATGGCCACAAAGTAAAACTGAGGATCATAGGAAATAAACACATCTTAGTATAAGAGATACAATTTAACAATTTTAAGAGAACGCTGGAGGGAATTGACAAATAAATGGGGATCCCATGGTAACAATGACTACATTAAATTTGCTAATTCCCTCCAGCGTTCTCTAGAATTGTTACATTATATCTCTTCTCTTACTAAAATAGATTTAACTCTTATGATCCCAGCTCCATCTAGTGGTCAGAATGTGGTATTTGATCTGATTCACTCTATGGCCAATATAAATAGAAACATAGAAAAGTGATAGCAGAAAGAGACAGAGTAATCCATCCAGTCTGCCCATTTTTTTACTTTTTTGTTTTGTTTTATTTGCTAAAGTTTTGTCTGAGTATAGATCAATGTTTGTCCCAAGCATGTTTGAAGCCATCCACTGTTGACTGTATGCATGCCTGTAACCTTTGACTATTACCTGTTGCATAGCCACAGTCTCTGACCACCTCCTGTAGAATGCCTGTAGCCTTTGACCACCCCTTGTAGGATACCTGTGGTTTCTAACAGTCTCTTGCTACATGTCTACAGTCTCTGACCTCCTCCCATAGAATGCCTGTAGCCTATAACCACCCCTTGTAGGATACCTGTGGTTTCTAACAGTCTCCTGCTACATGTCTACAGTCTCTGACCTCCTCTCATAGAATGCCTGTAGCCTATGACCACCCCTTGTAGGATACCTGTGGTTTCTAACAGTCTCCTGCTGCATGTCTACAGTCTCTGACCTCCTCCCATAGAATGCCTGTAGCCTATAACCACCCCTTGTAGGATACCTGTGGTTTCTAACAGTCTCCTGCTGCATGTCTACAGTCTCTGACCTCCTCCCATAGAATGCCTGTAGCCTATAACCACCCCTTGTAGGATACCTGTGGTTTCTAACAGTCTCCTGCTGCATGTCTACAGTCTCTGACCTCCTCCCATAGAATGCCTGTAGCCTATAACCACCCCTTGTAGGATACCTGTGGTTTCTAACAGTCTCCTGCTACATGTCTACAGTCTCTGACCTCCTCTCATAGAATGCCTGTAGCCTATGACCACCCCTTGTAGGATACCTTTGGTTTCTAACAGTCTCCTGCTGCATGTCTACAGTCTCTGACCTCCTCTCATAGAATGCCTGTAGCCTATGACCACCCCTTGTAGGATACCTGTGGTTTCTAACAGTCTCCTGCTACATGTCTACAGTCTCTGACCTCCTCTCATAGAATGCCTGTAGCCTATGACCACCCCTTGTAGGATACCTGTGGTTTCTAACAGTCTCCTGCTGCATGTCTACAGTCTCTGACCTCCTCCCATAGAATGCCTGTAGCCTATAACCACCCCTTGTAGGATACCTGTGGTTTCTAACAGTCTCCTGCTACATGTCTACAGTCTCTGACCTCCTCTCATAGAATGCCTGTAGCCTATGACCACCCCTTGTAGGATACCTGTGGTTTCTAACAGTCTCCTGCTACATGTCTACAGTCTCTGACCTCCTCTCATAGAATGCCTGTAGCCTATGACCACCCCTTGTAGGATACCTGTGGTTTCTAACAGTCTCCTGCTGCATGTCTACAGTCTCTGACCTCCTCCCATAGAATGCCTGTAGCCTATAACCACCCCTTGTAGGATACCTGTGGTTTCTAACAGTCTCCTGCTGCATGTCTACAGTCTCTGACCTCCTCCCATAGAATGCCTGTAGCCTATAACTACCCCTTGTAGGATACCTGTGGTTTCTAACAGTCTCCTGCTGCATGTCTACAGTCTCTGACCTCCTCCCATAGAATGCCTGTAGCCTATAACCACCCCTTGTAGGATACCTGTGGTTTCTAACAGTCTCCTGCTACATGTCTACAGTCTCTGACCTCCTCTCATAGAATGCCTGTAGCCTATGACCACCCCTTGTAGGATACCTTTGGTTTCTAACAGTCTCCTGCTGCATGTCTACAGTCTCTGACCACCTCCCATAGAATGCCTGCAGCCTATGACCACCCCTTGTAGGATACCTGTGGTTTCTAACAGTCTCCTGCTACATGTCTACAGTCTCTGACCACCTCCCATAGAATGCCTGTAGCCTATGACCACCCCTTGTAGGATACCTGTGGTTTCTAACAGTCTCCTGCTGCATGTCTACAGTCTCTGACCACCTCCCATAGAATGCCTGTAGCCTTTGACCACCCCTTGTAGGATACCTGTGGTTTCTAACAGTCTCCTGCTACATGTCTACAGTCTCTGACCACCTCCCATAGAATGCCTGTAGCCTATGACCACCCCTTGTAGGATACCTGTGGTTTCTAACAGTCTCCTGCTGCATGTCTACAGTCTCTGACCACCTCCCATAGAATGTCTGTAGCCTATGACCACCTCTTGTAGGATACCTGTGGTTTCTAACAGTCTCCTGCTGCATGTCTACAGTCTCTGACCTCCTCCCATAGAATGCCTGTAGCCTATAACCACCCCTTGTAGGATACCTGTGGTTTCTAACAGTCTCCTGCTACATGTCTACAGTCTCTGACCTCCTCTCATAGAATGCCTGTAGCCTATGACCACCCCTTGTAGGATACCTGTGGTTTCTAACAGTCTCCTGCTACATGTCTACAGTCTCTGACCTCCTCTCATAGAATGCCTGTAGCCTATGACCACCCCTTGTAGGATACCTGTGGTTTCTAACAGTCTCCTGCTGCATGTCTACAGTCTCTGACCTCCTCCCATAGAATGCCTGTAGCCTATGACCACCCCTTGTAGGATACCTGTGGTTTCTAACAGTCTCCTGCTGCATGTCTACAGTCTCTGACCTCCTCCCATAGAATGCCTGTAGCCTATAACCACCCCTTGTAGGATACCTGTGGTTTCTAACAGTCTCCTGCTGCATGTCTACAGTCTCTGACCTCCTCCCATAGAATGCCTGTAGCCTATAACCACCCCTTGTAGGATACCTGTGGTTTCTAACAGTCTCCTGCTGCATGTCTACAGTCTCTGACCTCCTCCCATAGAATGCCTGTAGCCTATAACCACCCCTTGTAGGATACCTGTGGTTTCTAACAGTCTCCTGCTACATGTCTACAGTCTCTGACCTCCTCTCATAGAATGCCTGTAGCCTATGACCACCCCTTGTAGGATACCTTTGGTTTCTAACAGTCTCCTGCTGCATGTCTACAGTCTCTGACCACCTCCCATAGAATGCCTGCAGCCTATGACCACCCCTTGTAGGATACCTGTGGTTTCTAACAGTCTCCTGCTACATGTCTACAGTCTCTGACCACCTCCCATAGAATGCCTGTAGCCTATGACCACCCCTTGTAGGATACCTGTGGTTTCTAACAGTCTCCTGCTGCATGTCTACAGTCTCTGACCACCTCCCATAGAATGCCTGTAGCCTTTGACCACCCCTTGTAGGATACCTGTGGTTTCTAACAGTCTCCTGCTACATGTCTACAGTCTCTGACCACCTCTCATAGAATGCCTGTAGCCTATGACCACCCCTTGTAGGATACCTGTGGTTTCTAACAGTCTCCTGCTGCATGTCTACAGTCTCTGACCACCTCCCATAGAATGTCTGTAGCCTATGACCACCTCTTGTAGGATACCTGTGGTTTCTAACAGTCTCCTGCTGCATGTCTACAGTCTCTGACCTCCTCCCATAGAATGCCTGTAGCCTATAACCACCCCTTGTAGGATACCTGTGGTTTCTAACAGTCTCCTGCTACATGTCTACAGTCTCTGACCTCCTCTCATAGAATGCCTGTAGCCTATGACCACCCCTTGTAGGATACCTTTGGTTTCTAACAGTCTCCTGCTGCATGTCTACAGTCTCTGACCACCTCCCATAGAATGCCTGTAGCCTATGACCACCCCTTGTAGGATACCTGTGGTTTCTAACAGTCTCCTGCTGCATGTCTACAGTCTCTGACCTCCTCCCATAGAATGCCTGTAGCCTATGACCACCCCTTGTAGGATACCTGTGGTTTCTAACAGTCTCCTGCTGCATGTCTACAGTCTCTGACCACCTCTCATAGAATGCCTGTAGCCTATGACCACCCCTTGTAGGATACCTGTGGTTTCTAACAGTCTCCTGCTACATGTCTACAGTCTCTGACCACCTCCCATAGAATGCCTGTAGCCTATGACCACCCCTTGTAGGATACCTGTGGTTTCTAACAGTCTCCTGCTGCATGTCTACAGTCTCTGACCACCTCCCATAGAATGTCTGTAGCCTATGACCACCTCTTGTAGGATACCTGTGGTTTCTAACAGTCTCCTGCTACATGTCTACAGTCTCTGACCACCTCCCATAGAATGCCTGTAGCCTATGACCACCTCTTGTAGGATACCTGTGGTTTCTAACAGTCTCCTGCTACATGTCTACAGTCTCTGACCACCTCCCATAGAATGCCTGTAGCCTTTGACCACCCCTTGTAGGATACCTGTGGTTTCTAACAGTCTCCTGCTGTATGTCTGTAGTCTCTGACAACATTCTATAGCATTTCAGTTATGAGATTCTATGTGCGGTCCTCTGGTGAGGCACACCTGAGGCTCCCTATATCAAGAAGGTTGCCCACCACCAATATAAGGAGTGTTTGTCTATTGGCCTACCCTCTGGAAGACCTTGGGAAGAGGCATATTCTGCCAGGGCGCTGTGGCTTAGTTGGTTAAAGCGCCTGTCTAGTAAACAGGAGATCCTGAGTTCGAATCTCAGCAGTGCCTGGTCTGTGATTTTTCTCATTGGGAGTTTTAAATATTCTGACCAATCATTGGATGCCCTTGAGGTACAAGCTGAACACACCTCCAGCCGTAGGGTACCAAAGCACTGTATCATGGTAGTTCCTGTGAATTGACCTCCCTATCCTACAACAATGCAATATGTGACCTTATTATATAAAATATACATATCTCAGACCCAAAAGAATAGTGTAAAATGTAACAGATTACCAGTCCTTAGATGTGGTGGCCACTTTACTTTCCTGCCTCCCCACTTATTCTCACCTGGTGATCCTGCCAGTAACACACTTCCTGTCCTGGAGTGACAACACCTTTGTCTGTATAAATGAAGCAGTGTTGTCACACTAGGACACAAAGTGTATTGGGACTACAGACCACCTACCACTCTCCTAATCTCCATAACATATGGGGAGCTGTTCTGTAGTCCTTGGTGACCCTGCCAGTAGGACACTTCCTGCCCTAGGGTAACAACACTTATTCACTGCACTGTATTCAAGGAGCAGCATGGTCACATATCCCTCCTGCAGACTCAGGCCGGCAAAGCATCATTTCACAGTTTGACTGAAACCTGTCACAGCAAAATTGTAAAACATTGTGGACTTTTGATCAACTATTTGATTGGCCTCCAAACTGTGGCCCAGGGGCCGGATGTGGCCCTTTGCTTGTCTTTATCCGGCCCTAGGGGCATAATTCCTCTACCTCACACCAACAATGAGGCATAATTCCTCCCACTGACACCAACTGCAGGGCCCAATTCTTCCTACTGAACCCAGCAATGGGGCACTATTCCTCCCACTGACACCAATGATGGAGCACTATTCCTCCCACTGACACCAATAATGGGGCACCATTCCTTCCACTGATACCAGCAATGGGGCACTATTCCTCCCACTGACACCAATAATAGGGCACTATTCCTCCCACTGACACCAATGATGGAGCACTATTCCTTCCACTGATACCAATGATTAGGGATGAGCTTCGTGTTCGAGTCGAACATACGTTCGACTCGAACATCGGCTGTTCGATCGTTCGACGAAGATCGAACGATTTGGGCCGTTCGCGCCAAATTCGAGTGACGCGAACGGCCCACAATGCACTACGCCATCGCAGTGTCATCCAGGCGCTGTGATTGGCCAAGCATGCACTGTGACCCCGCATGCTTGGCCAATCACAGCGCCGGCAGCGAGGAGAGCAATGATTGGCCACAGGCAGGATGCCTGTGGCCAATTATTGCTGAGGGTGTTTAGTACACGCCCCACACTATAAAAGGCCGCCAGCACGGCGGCCTAGTGTAGTGTGTTCCGGAGCAGGGAAAGAGCAGCATAGGCAGGGACAGTGACTTTTATTTCTTTCTTGCTTAACCTGGATTCCTTTAGTTTAGGGAAAGAGAAGGATAGGTAGGGAGAGTGTCAGTGTGTTTTGTGCTTGAGCTATAGTGTGCTTAAAAAAAACATTTTCTAGGGACAGAAAACTCTAGGTAGGGAGAGTGTCAGTTTCTTTCACTGTGCAAGTCCTTGTTTCTAGGGACTGGGAAGGACAGTGAGTGAATTCTCCTTGTGCTATAGTGTGCTTAAAAAAAACATTTTTTCTAGGGACAGAAAACTCTAGGTAGGGAGAGTGTCAGTTTCTTTCACTGTGCAAGTCCTTGTTTCTAGGGACTGGGAAGGACAGTGAGTGAATTCTCCTTGTGCTATAGTGTGCTTAAAAAAAACATTTTTTCTAGGGACAGAAAACTCTAGGTAGGGAGAGTTTCAGTTTCTTTCACTGTGCAAGTCCTTGTTTCTAGGGACTGGGAAGGACAGTGAGTGAATTCTCCTTGTGCTATAGTGTGCTTAAAAAAAACATTTTTTCTAGGGACAGAAAACTGTAGGTAGGGAGAGTGTCAGTTTCTTTCACTGTGCAAGTCCTTGTTTCTAGGGACTGGGAAGGACAGTGAGTGAATTCTCCTTGTGCTATAGTGTGCTAAAGCATTCCTCATCAACCATCTTTGAAATCCTTGTTTTTTGGACAGTCAGGGAAATTGTCGTTGTGCTATTCTGTGCAAAAGCAATCATCCTGAACCATATTTAGAAATCCTTAAGTAAAGGGACAGAGAAGGACACCTGAAGGTAGCCCTTATTGCTTTTTGTCTGGAAGGCAAACAAGGAGAGGCAGACAGTCAGGAGGCAATAAAAGAGGGCAAGCAGGCTCTGTGTCTGGGGGCAACAGTGCTGGTCGTGGACGCGGTGCATTGTCATCAGCACATGGCCATGGGACACGCTTGTCCTTCTTTTCGGCAGCTGGACATGTTGAGCCACATCATGCCGAAGACTTGGTAGAGTGGATGACCAAGCCCTCCTCCTCCTCCTCATCCTCTCTCACCCAGGCTCAGGGTACTGGCAAAGCAGCTGCCAAAGCGTCCTCTTCCCTGGTATCAATGTCAGACTCATCATCAGTCACTCCTTCCCTAGACCCACCATGTCCTCCTCCTGAGGAGTCCCCCGAACTGTTTGAGCACAGTGTTGGGTACATGCTCCAGGAGGATGCCCAGCGTTTCGAAGGGTCTGATGATGAAACCCAGCTACAGGAAGGCAGTAGGGTGAGAGCAGACAGAGGGGATGCTCAAGAAGGACACCAATCTGGCAGTCATGTTCCAGCAGCTGCAGCATACTGCCAGATTGGCTCCAGTGATGAGGAGGGAGGGGATGATGAGGTCACTGACTCCACATGGGTGCCTAATAGGAGAGAGGAGGAGGAGGAGGATGAGGAGTAGGCACATCTCCAACGAGGCAGGATGCCCTTTGGTGGCCAGCGTAAGGGCAGTACACCGACGGAATCACACCGCAGAGCTCCGCCTGTGCAGGGCGCTGCCTCTGCCCGTCATTCAAAAAGTTCCTTGGTGTGGGCCTTTTTTGAGGCTAGTGCATCAGATCGCACAGCTGCTGTTTGCAACATATGTCTCAAGCGTATATCGCGTGGCCAAAACATCAGCCGCTTGGGTACCACATGCCTGACCAGACATATGTTGACCTGCCATGCAGCTCGTTGGCAAGCCTACCTCAAAGACCCACACCAAAGAACAAAGCGGACCTCTCCTTGCACCGCATCAGCTGGGATCTCCAACCCCACTATAACTTCAGTCCTCTCTGAAACATGCACTGAGAGGAATGAAGGTGTAGAATTAGGTGTGTCACAGCCAAGTACTTGCGGCCACTCTGCTAGCAGTACACCGACATCCGATTCTAGCAGGCAAATTTCCCTGCCCCAGCTGCTGGACCGTCGAAAGAAGTTCACTCCCAGCCATCCACATGCCCAGTGGTTGAATGTTAGCTTGGCTAAATTGCTAGCGCTTCAACTGCTGCCTTTTCAGTTGGTAGACTCGGCCCCCTTGCGTGAGTTTGTGCAATGTGCGGTTCCTCAGTGGCAGGTTCCCAAACGCCACTTTTTCTCACGGAAGGCTATTCCGGCTCTCTACCGGCATGTGGAAGGCAATGTCTTGGCCTCGCTGGACAGGGCGGTCAGCGGTAAGGTGCATATTACCGCTGACTCATGGTCCAGCAGGCATGGACAGGGACGTTACCTTTCTTTCACGGCCCATTGGGTCACTCTTTTGGCAGCTGGGAAGGATGCAGGACAAGGTGCAGTAGTGTTGGAGGTTGTCCCACCGCCACGCCTCCAAAATGCTACTACTGGTTGTGACACACCTCTCTCCTCCACCCCCTCCTCTTCTTCTTCCTCCATGGCCTCTTCCTGTGGTTTGTCCTATGAACCAGCGGTGCTCCGTAGCCGTTCACGGGGCTACGCAAGTACGCAGGCAAAAAGATGCCATGCCGTGCTTGCGCTGGTGTGTTTGGGGGACAGAAGCCACACTGGGGCAGAGGTCCTGTCTGCTCTGCAGGGCCAGGCCGAGAGGTGGTTGACGCCACGCCAGCTTAAGCCAGGAATGGTGGTTTGCGACAATGGCACCAACCTCCTCTCCGCCCTTCGACAGGGACAACTGACCCATGTGCCCTGTGTGGCTCACGTCCTTAACCTGGTGGTGCAGCGTTTCTTGGGCAGGTACCCGGGCTTACAGGATGTCCTGAGGCAGGCCAGGAAAGTCTGTGTGCATTTCCGCAGATCTTATAATGCCAGTGCTCGCCTGGCTGAGCTGCAAAAGGAGTTGAACCTGCCCAAGAACCGCCTTATATGTGACATGCCCACCAGGTGGAACTCAACGTTGGCCATGCTGCAGCGGCTGCACACGCAGCAGAGGGCCATCAATGAGTACCTGTGCGACTACGGCACCAGGACAGGGTCAGGGGAGCTTGGTTTTTTTTCTCCACGCCAGTGGGGCATGATCAGGGATGCATGCACTGTCCTGGCACCATTTGAGGAGGCCACGAGGATGGTGAGCAGTGACAGTGCATGCATCAGTGACACTGTACCTCTTGTCCACCTGTTGGAGCACACGCTGCGTGGAATAATGGACAGGGCACTTGAGGCAGAACAGAGGCAGGAAGAGGAGGACTTCCTTGCCTCTCAAGGCCCCCTTTACCCAGACAGTGTTCCTTCTGTCCCACCCATCGCACAGGAAGAGGAGGAGGAGGAGGAGGAGGATTGTGTCAGCATGGAGGTGGAGGCTGGCACTCAGCATCATCAGCAGCAGTCTTTTAGGGATGATTTACAGTCCCAAGAAACCAGTGGACTTGTACGTGGCTGGGAGGAGGTGACTGCGGATCATGTCGTCCTTAGTGACCCAGAGGACTCCGGAGCGAATGCCTCAGCAAACCTACGCTGCATGGCCTCCCTGATCCTGCAAAGTCTGCGGAAGGATCCTCGTATTCTTCGGATCAAGGAGAGGGACCATTACTGGCTGGCCACTCTCCTTGATCCACGGTACAAGGGTAAGGTTGCGGACCTTATGTTACCGTCGCAGAGGGAGCAGAGGATGAGACAACTCCGGGAGGCCTTGCAGAAAGGTCTGTGCAACGCGTTCCCAGAGACTGGGAGGTTACAAACTCCTGGTCCTGGACAACGAGTTGCTGAGGCTTCGGCCAGTCAAAGAAGGAGCGGTGGGGAAGGTGGCCGTCTGACCGAAGCGTTCAGACAATTCTTTAGTCCGCAGCCCCAAAGTATGATCGGTTCCAGCAACCATCGCCAGCGTCTGATAAACATGGTGCAGGAATATCTAGGGGCAAGGTCAGACTTGGACACCTTCCCCACCGAAAATCCTCTGGCTTACTGGGTCTTGAGGATGGATCACTGGCCAGAGCTTGCACAGTATGCAATTGAGCTACTGGCCTGTCCTGCATCCAGCGTTCTTTCGGAACGCACATTCAGTGCTGCTGGAGGATTTGTCACGGATCACAGGGTGCGCCTGTCCACCGACTCGGTTGATCGACTGACTTTCATCAAGATGAACCAGTCTTGGATCACCACCAGCTACCACACACCTGATGCTGATATAACAGACTAATTGATTTTAACATGTCACATCCCTTCAAGACTGATGCTGATGCTGAGTGCCTGTGCTGTTATGTTGACTGGCTATCCTCCTCCTCCGAGTCCTCAATGATACGATTGATGATGATAGCTTGGAAGATCATTTTTGTTTATGGGTGCCGCCACCAGTGGCTAAGGCCCAATTTTTCAGCCCCTGTTTAACAGGGGCGTGTAATTACAATTTTTGAAGCAATACTTTGCAACAGGGCTCATTGCTGTGCTCCAAGTACAGTATGTGTGAGGGGTTGGAGTGTTGTGCCACCAGTGCCTAAGGCCCAATTTTTCAGCCCCTGTTTAACAGGGGCGTGTCATTACAATTTTTGAAGCAATACTTTGCAACAGGGCTCATTGCTGTGCTCCAAGTACAGTATCTGTGAGGGGTTGCAGTGTTGTGCCACCAGTGCCTAAGGCCCAATTTTTCAGCCCCTGTTCAACAGGGGCATGTAATTACAATTATTGATCTAATAATTCACAGCAGGGCCCATTCCTGCACCCACCAAGCAAGAGTAACTCTGAGGGCTTACAGTGTTGTGGCAACACCACCACCACCACCACCACCACGAAAGGCCCAATTTTTCAGCCCCTGTTCAACAGGGGCATGCAATTACAATTCTTGATCTAATAATTCACAGCAGGGCCCATTGCTGCACCCACCAAGAGTAACTGTCAGGGCTTACAGTGTTGTGGCACCAGCACCACCATCAAAGGCCCAATTTTTACTACCACTGTTCAACAATTATATGTAATTACAATTCCTGATATAATAGTTGACAGCAGGGCGTTCCAGCACCAACCAAGAGTAACTGTGAGTGCTTACAGTGTTGTGCCAACACCAACTAAGGGGCCTATTTCTGCAGATTATATACGGCAGGTCCCTACTTTCAAACATCCAACTTACAAACGACTCCTACTTGCAAACGCAAGAAGACAACAGGAAGTGAGAGGAAATCTACCCCTAGGAAGGAAAATTCTCTCCTGTAAGAATTAATATGGGAGAAAGGTGTCTCCTCTGTACTGATGCTTTATCAGCAATCCTTGTTTCAAGAAAAACACCACATTTCAAAAACAGTTGTCATTGGGACGGAAAGTGAGGTGAAATGTTCTGAACAGGGGCACAGACAGCAAAACAAATGTTACAGGGGTGATAACCCTTACCTATGTTTTCCAAAAAGTTTAAAAATAGATTTTTGGGCTGGAGCTACACTTAAACAATGTACCTGTTCAAAATTACAAACACATTCTACATAAGAACAAACATACAGTCCCTGTCTTGTATGCACCGCCTGTATACGGCTGTTCAGAGTATATAGGGCCTTTTTTATTTTATGTGCGGGGTTCCCCTTAATATCCATACAAGACCCAAAGGGGCTGGTAATGGGCTGGGGTAGGGGGGGGGGGGTCATGGGGTAGCTATGCCATTTTTCTTAAAGATTTTCATCCATATTACCGGGACCAGACATTACATTAAAGCCGCAAGCAGTTTTAAATGGCTTTTTTTTCCTTTAGAAGTGTCATTTTGTGCAGGGACAGTTCTAAACACGGGAAACACGTGGCACTTCACAGGCATACTTTAGACACCCCCCAGGTACGATATTTAAAGGAATATTTGACTTTTTTTTTTTCACTTTATGCATCATTAAAATGACTGCTCCCGAAAAACGACCGTTTTTAAAACTTCTTTTTGCATTGATACATGTCCCCTGGTGCAGAACCCGGGTTCCCAAACCCTTTTTAGGACAATAACATGCATAATAGTTGTTATAATTAGCACTTTAGAATTCGAACGTTCGCATCCATTGTATTTAATAGGGTTCTAATGTTCGTACGAACTTTCGGTCCGTTCGCGGGTTCTGGTGCGAACCGAACCCGGGGGTGTTCGGCTCATCACTACCAATGATGGAGCACTATTCCTCCCACTGACCCCAATGATGGAGCACTATTCCTTCCACTGATACCAATGATGGAGCACTATTCCTCCCACTGACTCCAATGATGGGACACTATTGATCTTTTATTGAAAAGAATCAAGCAACCAATTTTTATACAAAAGTAAAAAACAAAACCATAGTACAAAACTTCAACAGAAAACAAAGGAATACACATCCATGTTCAGAATATATACAATATATACATAATCCACTACCAAAAACATCCCTAGAAAACTATCTACATAAAGCAGCAGAGAGGGCCTAAGAGGCACAACCCATCACCTATGTACGCAGCCATTTATCAAAAATGAATCAAAAATACTGATAATCTAGGGTGATAAGAGACAGACAGCCACACCCAGGAAAGAGACTCCTGGTAGTCAGGGAGGCTTGAAACCCCTCCACGCCTTCAACCAAGCCCCCTGACCCCGATTGTCTCTTTCAAGCTCCCGAATCTTCCCCACCTCATGCAAAATGTCATACACCACCACCTCAACAGGAAGGAGTTTTTGCCGAATGCTGACCTGACACCGTGCATTCCAGGTGAAATAACGGACTACTAGGCTAACTAAAAAAAGTGTATCCAAACAAAAAACTCCACCGGTATTGAATGCTCCGTACACCCACTCAGCATAACCCAACCTGGAGAGGAAAGGAACACCGAGGGCCCGCCCCACCTGTTTATACACCTCTATGTTAAAAGGGCAATGAAGCAGAAAATGATCCATAGTCTCCTCCTCATCTGCACACTCCTCCCGAGGACAGCTACGATCCATCCCACTGCGGAATTTCAAATTGCCCCGAACATAGAGCTTCCCATGGAAGCACAACCAGGCCAGATCCCTAAATTTAGGGGGTACTCTATCCAAATTAATCAGTCTTAACCCCGCCCTCAAAACTGGGCCCGGGCAATCCCTTAAGGCCAGTGGGTCATGAAAGACTTCGCTCAAGACTCGACTCATAAGGACTTTCCTTGGAACCGATCTGAGATCTTCAGCCGACAATCGCCACTGCCGCAGTAACTTCAGGCACGGAGCGACATAGGCTGGTAGCTGACCACGATGACCCCTGCGATTCTTCACTTGGCCACCTTCTTCCCAAAGTCGTAGAAAAGGCCTAAACCAAGATCTAAATATGCCTACCCATCCAGGAGGTTCCACTGAAAGCATATTACCAATGTTAAACTTTAGAAATAGCAGTGAAAAGAAAAGAACTGGGTTGACCATACCTAAGCCACCCTCCCTCCTGCATAGGTAGGTGACATTCCTCTTGATGGGGTTCAGTCTGTTCCCCCACAGCATCTGGAAGAACACACTACTGACCCTAGCATAGAGAGACACTGGCAAGATGCAGACAAAGCTGACATACAAGAAGATCGGAATCAGGTAAGTCTTAATCAGATCAACCCTTTCCCTCATAGATAACTTCCATCTCTTCCAGCTGACCACCTTAGTATTGGCAATTTCCAGTCTGCCTTCCCAGTTTTTGAGGCCATAATCGCCGGGTCCAAATTCAATGCCTAGTATCTTAATTCTTTCCTGGGGCACTGGAAAGGTGTCCGGGAGATCAAAACCCTCACCATCCTTTCCCATCCAGAAAACTTCAGTCTTTTCCTGATTGATCTTGGAGCCTGATGCTTCAGAATACCGTGATGTCAGAGAGACCACCTCCTCCGCTTCATCCGTCCCAGTGACAATCACCGACACATCATCCGCATAGGCAACAACCCTCAATGGCGGCTCACCCGGGAGCCCCACTGGTACCCCACACAACATGCCGCTCTCTAGCCTCCTGATGAAGGGGTCGATTGCAAACACATAGAGCAGGGGACTCAGGGGACAACCCTGGCGCACCCCGGAGCCAACCCCAAAGGACTGTCCAACCCAACCATTAACAAGAGGGAAGCTTTCTGCCCCCTTATACAAGACTTTCAGCCAATCGACAAAACCACCCGGCAGACCGTACTTACTAAGGAGCAACCACAGGTACTCATGGTTAACACGATCAAAAGCCTTTGCCTGATCCAATGTCAGCAAATACTTTCCCCAGCCTGCAGCCCTGCACCGCTCCAAGGCCTCCCGGACAGCTAAAACCGCTGTGAAGGTGCTCCTACCCTGGACCGAACAGTGCTGATGGCGAGAAAGCAAAGACTCTGCCACTGACGATAGGCGCCAGAAAAATATCTTTGCCAGTATCTTTCTATCGACATTAAGAAGGCTGATGGGGCGCCAATTCTCAATCATCGAAGGATCTTTACCCTTTGAAAGAAGAATCACAGCCGAGTGCCTCATGGAAGGGGAAAGCACCCCCTCAGCAAGGCAACTGTTAAAAACCTCTACCAAATGCGGGGCCAGAATAGACTTAAAGGCTTTGTAAAACTCAGCCGTCAAGCCATCCGGTCCAGGCGACTTTTTGATGGCAAGCTGTTCAATTGCCCTCATCACCTCTTCGACTGTGATCTCCTCTGTCAAATTCATCAATGGAACATCTCCACCATTTAGACCTGGAGTAGAGTCCAAAAAGCTTTCCATCTTGTCACGATCAAGCTCTTTCCTCCCAAGAAGGTCGGCATAAAAGGACCTCACGACCTCCAGAATCCCTGACCTGGACTTTGTCAAGGAACCTGTACTGTCCTTAAGGCCAACGACCGTTTTAACAGCTACACCTTGTTTGCAGTTCTGGTAAGGGTCAGGCGAGTGGCACTTCCCATAGTCCCTCTCCAGAACCAAAGAGGCATGCCGGTCATATTGACACATATATCAGGTTCCTTCCATTAGCGGGAAGGCTCAGGGTAGCTTCAACAGCCTCCAGGGAGCAGCAAGGAATCATCATCATTGGGATCATCATCATTATCGTCAGTTGGATAATTCTCAACATGGGCAATATTAAATACTCAGCTGACACCATCCGAAGCCTAAAGAACTTTACCACTATACTACCAACACCCATCCAAAAAAAACTACAAAAAGAATGAATCCTAAGAATTAGTCAACTATCAACAGGAAAAAACATTAGAGCCCCACGGATACTACAACATCTATCAAGTGCCCTAATCAACACCAGATCGGCAGTCAAACACAGACAGGAAATCCATGATTTCATCACTCAACACAACATAGACTGCCTCTTCATCACCGAAAGCTGGCTAACACCCGACTGCAATACCATCCTAGCAGAACTAGTGCCGGAGAACTACCGCATCCTAACGGAGCATAGAACAGGACAAAGAGGAGGAGGCCTAGCAGTAATTTACAAGGACCACCTCACGTTCATCAAACCAACTCTACAGAACTCATTGCCTTTTATGGAAACGCTCACTTTGCAACTTCAAACTACACCCCAGGATACCGTCCACATACTGCTCTGCTACAGACCACCGGGACCAAAGACACAACTCCTCACACATTTCAATGAATTTTTCTCGACATACACCATGAAAACCAAAAACCTCCTGCTACTCAGAGACTTCAATCTCTGGGCCAATGCCCCCGAAGACCCTATCGCCACCGCCTGCATCGACCAACTAGAAAAACTAGGCTTGCAACAACTGATAAATACTCCTACACATGTATCAGGTCACACTCTTGACCTAATCTTCAAACACAATATGGACAATAAACACACTGGACAACCAGCCTCTACCATGGACAGACCACCATGCCATCAAATTTACCATAACGACCAACACCACCCGCCAAAAATCAATACAATCAGCAATAACATACTGGACAAGATCACAGAAGAAACTATACTCTGAATTTTTCAAAACCACACTACAGAACAATATGGAAATGCGAAACCAAAACCACTCAACTCCCTGAACAAAGCTTTGCTACAGACAGCAGACACGGCTGCTCCAAGACGCAGAGCACGCATCCGCAAAAACAACGCGGGCTGGTTCAATGACGCTCTGACTTTACTGAAACAAGAACGCAGAAGAGCAGAAGGAGCATGGAGAAGAAATTCAACAAAGGAGAACTACACAATCTACAAAGCACTCACTAGGAAATATCATAAAGCAATCTTCAAAGCAAAAAAAGACCATTTCGCTAACACCATTGCAAAAGCCCTATACCGCCCCCGTGAACTCTTTAAACTAGTGGCCCAGACCATGAATCCCATCTGCTTGGAGTCTTCAGCAAACGAAACACAGGAATTCTGCAATGAACTGTCAAATTTTTTTATCAACAAAATCGATACCATTAGGGAAATAATTCAGCAGGAAAAATCAAACAACCCCACACGGCCAAAGGAAGAAAAGAACCAGATAAATAATCTGCAATCAAAGAAATTTACTCTGGTCCCAATTACAATCGACACTACTAAAAACATCATCAGAAGCCTCCGAGATAGTACTTCACCGAACGACATCATTCCGGCAAAACTACTGAAAGAATGTACCGACATCTTAGCACCGCTCATAACACACTTCATCAACCAATCGTTCAAAGAAGGTATTGTGCCGACTTCCCTTAAACAAGGAATAATCAAACCCCTCTGTCACGTACCTGGTGATGAGCCTGGGATGCAGGGAGCGGCCTCCTTTGCACCTCCTACTCCGGAACCCCTGATGGTGGGAACAGGGAGCTCGGGAGTGCGGAGTCGCACAAGTGCCTGTCAGGAACACTGGTGCAGAGGTGGAGCTGGACCTTAGGAAGCTCTGTGCAGGTTTCAGCGGCAGCAGGGAAGCTGGAACGGCAGGCAGGCTTGGCACACAGGGAACTGAGGAGAAAGACAGTAGACAGTGGGGAGGTGTCTTGTAGTTCCGGGCACAGGCAAGTCCAAACAGGCCGGGTAATCCACTGGCTGGCAGATCAGGTGCAGTCCAAGAGGCAGAGGCAGAGTCGTTATACAGTCCGGGTTGGCAACGGGCAGGCATCAGGTAGCAGAAGGGGCAGGCGGAAGCAAGGTCAACAAGCCGGGGGTCAGCGGGCAGGCAGAAGGCAAGAAGCGTCAGGAACAAGCCGGGTCACAGGAACAGATCGGTAGGGTAATATCAGATAGCAGGTGGGTCTTGGGAACACTGTAGACCAGACAGCAAGGAGCCCCAGCACAAGCCCCTTTAAATTGCCCCAGATTGGTGCCAGAAAGTGTCACTGCGCGCTCCCGCGCGCACCCGCGCACACCCGCGCGTACGTGCTAACGCCGATTCGCCGCTATTATGCAGGCGCGAAAGCGCTAACGCCGATTCGCCGCTATTGCCGCTATTGCGCCCAGGCCATGGGACGGAAATGGCACTTCTTAAAATATGGGACGATGCACTAGAAGCAGCAGATGACGGAGAATTGTGCCTCTTGGTGCTGCTGGACCTTAGTGCAGCCTTTGATACAGTAGATCACAAAATTATACTTACGCGCCTCACAGAAGTGGCAAGAGTCGCGGACGAGGACCAACCATGGTTCACATCCTTTTTGGAAAACAGATCCCAGACAGTGAAACTGGGAGCCTTCACCTTGGCACCACGCATAAATACATGCAGAGTCCCTCAAGAATCACCCCTGTCACCGGTACTCTTCAACATCTACCTCCGGACACTCCTCAAAATCATCAGTGAACAGGACCTACGTTATCACTCCTATGCAGATGACACCCAACTTTACTTTCGCATCAACAACAAAAAAGAACAATATTACAGGCTGGAAAAATGCCTTACATTAATCAACAATTGGATGACAGAGAGCTCCCTCAAGCTTAATGCATCCAAAACAGAACTGTTCATTTTCCACGCTAACCGAAAGAAAAACGCCAGGACCACATGGACACCACCCACCATCCTTGGACAATACATAACCCCAAGCACCAAAGTAAAAAGCCTGGGAGTCATCTTTAACTCAGACATGACTATGGACGCACAAATAGTAGTCAGCGGATCTCACCACCTTCTCTGCCTGCTACGAAGACTTATCCCTTTCATCCCAGAAAAAGACAGAGCAGTAGTAGTCGGAACCATCATCAATTCCCGGCTTGACTACGCTAACTCCCTTTATCTAGGACTTCCCAAATACCAGATTGCACGCCTACAAGTCATCCAAAACACAGCGGCCAGACTGGTAACAGGGAAAAAACCCTGGGAATCAATCACACCATCCCTGAGAAGCCTCCACTGGCTATCCGTAAAGGATCGGGTCACATTCAAGACCCTCTGCCTCACCCACAAATGTGCACAAGGAAAGGCACCACAATATCTATGCGAAAAAATAAAACACTACACCACTACTCGTGACCTTCGATCAACCAACCAAAACCTCCTCCATATCCCCAAGACTCACTACAAAGCCAAGGGAGAACGAAGGTTTGCTGTCCAAGGACCAAGACTATGGAATGCGCTACCCATGAACATCCGCATGGAAGAAAACCATCGAGCCTTCCGGAAAAAACTAAAGACCCATCTCTTCTAAGGATCTCAACGACACTGGATGCCAAGCGCCTTGAGGCGATTTAGTTCGCAATTGTAGCACTATACAAGTTCTCACTCACTCACTCACTCACTCACTCACTCACTTCCTGAGAAGGAGTTTCACTTCGGAGATTGCCCCAGGATCTCCTCCTCTCGAGACAAGAATATCCAGCTTCCTCCGTAAACGTTGGTAGGTCATGTATTTATTAAACTGATTTCTATTGGCTAGGCCCCTGAAGAATCCAGCGATCCTCTTTTTGGTCAACTCCCACCACTCAGCCTTGCTGCTACAAAAGTCCAGGATGGTCAGCTGTGCCTGAAAGAATTCCTCAAAGGATTGTCTAACATGTTCTTCCTTGAGTAGAGTTGAATTCAATCTCCAGATGCCCTTGCCCCTCTGAGGGGCGTCTGAAGCATTCCGTACCACAGATAGCATACAGTGATCAGAGAACTCTACTGCCTGCACCCCTGGGGGCGAGAAAGCAGAGGCCTCCTTCAAAAAAAAACTATCTATCCTACTCTGACTATTACCACGATGAAAGGTGAACCCGGTGTCATCTGGGAGGTGCTTAATGTGCACATCCACAAGACCAGCATCCCTAACCATACTATTTAAAAAAACGCTATCATATCCCAGCCTGTCCTTGAAGTCCTTCCTGTCCTTGGGCCTAGTTACTGTATTAAAGTCACCTCCAAAGACCACTTGCCAGGATTAGGGATGAGCTCGGTGTTCGAGTCGAACATACGTTCGACTCGAACATCGGCTGTTCGATCGTTCGCCGAACAACGAACGATTTGGGCCGTTCGCGCCTAATTCGCGGCCCACAATGCACTACGCCATCGCAGTGTCATCCAGGCGCTGTGATTGGCCAAGCATGCACTGTGACCCCGCATGCTTGGCCAATCACAGCGCCGGCAGCGAGGAGAGCAATGATTGGCCACAGGCAGGATGCCTGTGGCCAATTATTGCTGAGGGTGTTTAGTACACGCCCCACACTATAAAAGGCCGCCAGCACGGCGGCCTAGTGTAGTGTGTTCCGGAGCAGGGAAAGAGAAGCATAGGCAGGGACAGTGACATTTTTTTTTTCTTGCTTAACCTGGATTCCTTTAGTTTAGGGAAAGAGAAGGATAGGTAGGGAGAGTGTCAGTGTGTTTTACTGTGCTAAACCTTGTTTGTAGGGACAGGGAAGGACAGTGAGGGAAATTCTCATTGTGCTATACTGTGCTAAAGCATTCCTCATCAACCATCTTTAAAAAAAAAATTTTTATAGGGACAGAAAACTATAGGTAGGGAGAGTGTCAGTGTGTTTTACTGTGCTAAACCTTGTTTGTAGGAAGGACAGTGAGGGAAATTCTCATTGTGCTATACTGTGCTAAAGCATTCCTCATCAACCATCTTTAAAAAAAAACATTTTTTATAGGGACAGAAAACTATAGGTAGGGAGAGTGTCAGTGTGTTTTACTGTGCTAAACCTTGTTTGTAGGAAGGACAGTGAGGGAAATTCTCATTGTGCTATACTGTGCTAAAGCATTCCTCATCAACCATCTTTAAAAAAACATTTTTTATAGGGACAGAAAACTATAGGTAGGGAGAGCGTCAGTGTGTTTTACTGTGCTAAACCCTGTTTGTAGGGACAGGGAAGGACAGTGAGGGAAATTCTCATTGTGCTATACTGTGCTAAAGCATTCCTCATCAACCATCTTTAAAAAAACATTTTTTATAGGGACAGAAAACTATAGGTAGGGAGAGTGTCAGTGTGTTTTACTGTGCTAAACCTTGTTTGTAGGGACAGGGAAGGACAGTGAGGGAAATTCTCATTGTCCTATACTGTGCTAAAGCATTCCTCATCAACCATCTTTAAAAAAAAATTTTTTTATAGGGACAGAAAACTATAGGTAGGGAGAGTGTCAGTGTGTTTTACTGTGCTAAACCTTGTTTGTAGGGACAGGGAAGGACAGTGAGGGAAATTCTCATTGTGCTATACTGTGCTAAAGCATTCCTCATCAACCATCTTTAAAAAAAAAAAAATTATAGGGACAGAAAACTATAGGTAGGGAGAGTGTCAGTGTGTTTTACTGTGCTAAACCTTGTTTGTAGGGACAGGGAAGGATAGTGAGGGAAATTCTCATTGTGCTATACTGTGCTAAAGCATTCCTCATCAACCATCTTTAAAAAAATATTTTTTTTATAGGGACAGAAAACTATAGGTAGGGAGAGTGTCAGTGTGTTTTACTGTGCTAAACCTTGTTTGTAGGGACAGGGAAGGACAGTGAGGGAAATTCTCATTGTGCTATACTGTGCTAAAGCATTCCTCATCAACCATCTTTAAAAAAAAAAAATTATAGGGACAGAAAACTATAGGTAGGGAGAGTGTCAGTGTGTTTTACTGTGCTAAACCTTGTTTGTAGGGACAGGGAAGGACAGTGAGGGAAATTCTCATTGTGCTATACTGTGCTAAAGCATTCCTCATCAACCATTTAAAAAAAAAAAAATTTTATAGGGACAGAAAACTATAGGTAGGGAGAGTGTCAGTGTGTTTTACTGTGCTAAACCTTGTTTGTAGGGACAGGGAAGGACAGTGAGGGAAATTCTCATTGTGCTATACTGTGCTAAAGCATTCCTCATCAACCATCTTTAAAAAAAAATTTTTTATAGGGACAGAAAACTATAGGTAGGGAGAGTATCAGTGTGTTTTACTGTGCTAAACCTTGTTTGTAGGGACAGGGAAGGACAGTGAGGGAAATTCTCATTGTGCTATACTGTGCTAAAGCATTCCTCATCAACCATCTTTAAAAAAACATTTTTTATAGGGACAGAAAACTATAGGTAGGGAGAGTGTCAGTGTGTTTTACTGTGCTAAACCTTGTTTGTAGGGACAGGGAAGGACAGTGAGGGAAATTCTCATTGTGCTATACTGTGCTAAAGCATTCCTCATCAACCATCTTTAAAAAAAAATTTTTTTATAGGGACAGAAAACTATAGGTAGGGAGAGTGTCAGTGTGTTTTACTGTGCTAAACCTTGTTTGTAGGGACAGGGAAGGACAGTGAGGGAAATTCTCATTGTGCTATACTGTGCTAAAGCATTCCTCATCAACCATCTTTAAAAAAACATTTTTTATAGGGACAGAAAACTATAGGTAGGGAGAGTGTCAGTGTGTTTTACTGTGCTAAACCTTGTTTGTAGGGACAGGGAAGGACAGTGAGGGAAATTCTCATTGTGCTATACTGTGCTAAAGCATTCCTCATCAACCATCTTTAAAAAAAAAAAAAATTATAGGGACAGAAAACTATAGGTAGGGAGAGTGTCAGTGTGTTTTACTGTGCTAAACCTTGTTTGTAGGGACAGGGAAGGACAGTGAGGGAAATTCTCATTGTGCTATACTGTGCTAAAGCATTCCTCATCAACCATCTTTAAAAAAACATTTTTTATAGGGACAGAAAACTATAGGTAGGGAGAGTGTCAGTGTGTGTTACTGTGCTAAACCTTGTTTGTAGGGACAGGGAAGGACAGTGAGGGAAATTCTCATTGTGCTATACTGTGCTAAAGCATTCCTCATCAACCATCTTTAAAAAAACATTTTTTATAGGGACAGAAAACTATAGGTAGGGAGAGTGCCAGTGTGTTTTACTGTGCTAAACCTTGTTTGTAGGGACAGGGAAGGACAGTGAGGGAAATTCTCATTGTGCTATACTGTGCTAAAGCATTCCTCATCAAGCATCTTTAAAAAAAAAAATTTTTATAGGGACAGAAAACTATAGGTAGGGAGAGTGTCAGTGTGTTTTACCGTGCTAAACCTTGTTTGTAGGGACAGGGAAGGACAGTGAGGGAAATTCTCATTGTGCTATACTGTGCTAAAGCATTCCTCATCAACCATCTTTGAAATCCTTGTTTTTTGGACAGTCAGGGAAATTGTCATTGTGCTATTCTGTGCGAAAGCAATCATCCTCAACCATATTTAGAAATCCTTAAGTAAAGGGACAGAGAAGGACACCTGAAGGTAGCCCTTATTGCTTTTTTTCCCATCTCCCTGCAGGCCATCCATTAGAATGTCTGGAAGGCAAACAAGGAGAGGCAGACAGTCAGGAGGCAATAAAAGAGGGCAAGCAGGCTCTTTGTCTGGGGGCAACAGTGCTGGTCGTGGACGCGGTGCATTGTCATCAGCACATGGCCATGGGACACGCTTGTCCTTCTTTTCGGCAGCTGGACATGTTGAGCCACATCATGCCGAAGACTTGGTAGAGTGGATGACCAAGCCCTCCTCCTCCTCCTCATCCTCTCTCACCCAGGCTCAGGGTACTGGCAAAGCAGCTGCCAAAGCGTCCTCTTCCCTGGTATCAATGTCAGACTCATCATCAGTCACTCCTTCCCTAGTCCCACCATGTCCTCCTCCTGAGGAGTCCCCCGAACTGTTTGAGCACAGTGTTGGGTACATGCTCCAGGAGGATGCCCAGAGTTTCAAAGGGTCTGATGATGAAACCCAGCTAGAGGAAGGCAGTAGCGTGAGAGCAGACAGAGGGGATGCTCAAGAAGGACACCAATCTGGCAGTCATGTTCCAGCAGCTGCAGCATACTGCCAGATTGGCTCCAGTGATGAGGAGGGAGGGGATGATGAGGTCACTGACTCCACGTGGGTGCCTAATAGGAGAGAGGAGGGGGAGGAGGATATGGAGGAGGCACATCTCCAACGAGGCAGGATGCCCTTTGGTGGCCAGCGTAAGGGCAGTACACCGACGGAATCACACCGCAGAGCTCCGCCTGTGCAGGGCGCTGCCTCTGCCCGTCATTCAAAAAGTTCTTTGGTGTGGGCCTTTTTTGAGGCTAGTGCATCAGATCGCACAGCTGCTGTTTGCAACATATGTCTCAAGCGTATATCGCGTGGCCAAAACATCAGCCGCTTGGGTACCACATGCCTGACCAGACATATGTTGACCTGCCATGCAGCTCATTGGCAAGCCTACCTCAAAGACCCACACCAAAGAACAAAGCGGACCTCTCCTTGCACCGCATCAGCTGGGATCTCCAACCCCACTATAACTTCAGTCCTCTCTGAAACATGCACTGAGAGGAATGAAGGTGTAGAATTAGGTGTGTCACAGCCAAGTACTTGCGGCCACTCTGCTAGCAGTACACCGACGTCCGATTCTAGCAGGCAAATTTCCCTGCCCCAGCTGCTGGACCGTCGAAAGAAGTTCACTCCCAGCCATCCACATGCCCAGCGGTTGAATGCTAGCTTGGCTAAATTGCTAGCGCTTCAACTGCTGCCTTTTCAGTTGGTAGACTCGGCCCCCTTCCGTGAGTTTGTGCAATGTGCGGTTCCTCAGTGGCAGGTTCCCAAACGCCACTTTTTCTCACGGAAGGCTATTCCGGCTCTCTACCGGCATGTGGAAGGCAATGTCTTGGCCTCGCTGGACAGGGCGGTCAGCGGTAAGGTGCATATTACCGCTGACTCATGGTCCAGCAGGCATGGACAGGGACGTTACCTTTCTTTCACGGCCCATTGGGTCACTCTTTTGGCAGCTGGGAAGGATGCAGGACAAGGTGCAGTAGTGTTGGAGGTTGTTCCACCGCCACGCCTCCAAAATGCTACTACTGGTTGTGACACACCTCTCTCCTCCACCCCCTCCTCTTCTTCTTCCTCCATGGCCTCTTCCTGTGCTTTGTCCTCTGAACCAGCGGTGCTCCGTAGGCGTTCAAGGGGCTACGCAAGTACGCAGGCAAAAAGATGCCATGCCGTGCTTGCGCTGGTGTGTTTGGGGGACAGAAGCCACACTGGGGCAGAGGTCCTGTCTGCTCTGCAGGGCCAGGCCGAGAGGTGGTTGACGCCACGCCAGCTTAAGCCAGGAATGGTGGTTTGCGGCAATGGCACCAACCTCCTCTCCGCCCTCCGACAGGGACAACTGACCCATGTGCCCTGTGTGGCTCACGTCCTTAACCTGGTGGTGCAGCGGTTCTTGGGCAGGTACCCGGGCTTACAGGATGTCCTGAGGCAGGCCAGGAAAGTCTGTGTGCATTTCCGCAGATCTTATAATGCCAGTGCTCGCCTGGCTGAGCTGCAAAAGGAGTTGAACCTGCCCAAGAACCGCCTTATATGTGACATGCCCACCAGGTGGAACTCAACGTTGGCCATGCTGCAGCGGCTGCACACGCAGCAGAGGGCCATCAATGAGTACCTGTGCGACTACGGCACCAGGACAGGGTCAGGGGAGCTTGGTATTTTTTCTCCACGCCAGTGGGGCATGATCAGGGACGCATGCACTGTCCTGGCACCATTTGAGGAGGCCACGAGGATGGTGAGCAGTGACAGTGCATGCATCAGTGACACTGTACCTCTTGTCCACCTGTTGGAGCACACGCTGCGTGGAATAATGGACAGGGCACTTGAGGCAGAACAGAGGCAGGAAGAGGAGGACTTCCTTGCCTCTCAAGGCCCCCTTTACCCAGACAGTGTTCCTTCTGTCCCACCCATCGCACAGGAAGAGGACGAGGAGGAGGAGGAGGAGGAGGAGGAGGGTTGTGTCAGCATGGAGGTGGAGCCTGGCACTCAGCAGCATCAACAGCAGCAGTCTTTTAGGGATGATTTACAGTCCCAAGAAACCCGTGGACTTGTACGTGGCTGGGAGGAGGTGGCTGCGGATCATGTCGTCCTTAGTGACCCAGAGGACTCCGGACCGAATGCCTCAGCTAACCTACGCTGCATGGCCTCCCTGATCCTGCAAAGTCTGCGGAAGGATCCTCGTATTCTTCGGATCAAGGAGAGGGACCATTACTGGCTGGCCACTCTCCTTGATCCACGGTACAAGGGTAAGGTTGCGGACCTTATGTTACCGTCGCAGAGGGAGCAGAGGATGAGACAACTCCGGGAGGCCTTGCAGAAAGGTCTGTGCAACGCGTTCCCAGAGACTGGGAGGTTACAAACTCCTGGTCCTGGACAACGAGTTGCTGAGGCTTCGGCCAGTCAAAGAAGGAGCGGTGGGGAAGGTGGCCGTCTGACCGATGCGTTCAGACAATTCTTTAGTCCGCAGCCCCAAAGTATGATCGGTTCCAGCAACCATCGCCAGCGTCTGATAAACATGGTGCAGGAATATCTAGGGGCAAGGTCAGACTTGGACACCTTCCCCACCGAAAATCCTCTGGCTTACTGGGTCTTGAGGATGGATCACTGGCCAGAGCTTGCACAGTATGCAATTGAGCTACTGGCCTGTCCTGCATCCAGCGTTCTTTCGGAACGCACATTCAGTGCTGCTGGAGGATTTGTCACGGATCACAGTGTGCGCCTGTCCACCGACTCGGTTGATCGACTGACTTTCATCAAGATGAACCAGTCTTGGATCACCACCAGCTACCACACACCTGATGCTGATATAACAGACTAATTGATTTTAACATGTCACATCCCTTCAAGACTGATGCTGATGCTGAGTGCCTGTGCTGTTATGTTGACTGGCTATCCTCCTCCTCCGAGTCCTCAATGATACGATTGATGATGATAGCTTGGAAGATCATTTTTGTTTATGGGTGCCGCCACCAGTGCCTAACGCCCAATTTTTCAGCCTCTGTTTAACAGGGGCGTGTAATTACAATTTTTGAAGCAATACTTTGCAACAGGGCTCATTGCTGTGCTCCAAGTACAGTATCTGTGAGGGGTTGCAGTGTTGTGCCACCAGTGCCTAAGGCCCAATTTTTCAGCCCCTGTTTAACAGGGGCGTGTAATTACAATTTTTGAAGCAATACTTTGCAACAGGGCTCATTGCTGTGCTCCAAGTACAGTATCTGTGAGGGGTTGCAGTGTTGTGCCACCAGTGCCTAAGGCCCAATTTTTCAGCCCCTGTTCAACAGGGGCATGTAATTACAATTCTTGATCTAATAATTCACAGCAGGGCCCATTGCTGCACCCACCAAGAGTAACTCTGAGGGCTTACAGTGTTGTGGCAACGCCACCACCACCACCACCACGAAAGGCCCAATTTTTCAGCCCCTGTTCAAAAGGGGCATGTAATTACAATTCTTGATCTAATAATTCACAGCAGGGCCCATTGCTGCGCCCACCAAGAGTAACTGTCAGGCCTTACAGTGTTGTGGCACCAGCACCACCATCACCACCACCACCACCACCAAAGGCCCAATTTTTCAGTCCCTGTTCAACAGGGGCATGCAATTATAATTATTGATCTAATAATTCACAGCAGGGACCATTGCTGCGTCCACCAAGAGTAACTGTCAGGCCTTACAGTGTTGTGGCACCAGCACCACCATCAAAGGCCCAATTTTTACTACCACTGATCAACAATTATATGTTATTACAATTCCTGATATTATACTTGACAGCAGGGCGTTCCAGCACCCACCAAGAATAACTGTGAGTGCTTTCAGTGTTGTGCCAACACCAACACCTAAGGGGCCAATTTCTGCAGAGTATAAACGGAAGGTCCCTACTTTCAAACATCCAACTTACAAACTACTACTACTTGCAAACGGAAGAAGACAACAGGAAGTGAGAGGAAATCTACCCCTTGGAAGGAAAATTCTCTCCTTTAAGAATTAATATGGGAGAAAGGTGTCTCCTCTCTACTGATGCTTTATCACCAATCCTTGTTTCAATAAAAACACCACATTTCAAAAAAAGTTGTCATTGGGACGCAAAGTGAGGTGAAATGTTCTGAACAGGGGCACAGACAGCAAAAAAAATGTGACAGGGGTGATAACCGTTCCCTATGTTTTACAAAAAGCTAAAAAAAAGGAATTTGCCATGGAGCTCCACTTAAACAATGCAGCTGTTCAAAATTATAAACAGATTCTACATAAGAACAAACCTACAGTCCCTGTCTTGTATGCACCGCCTGTATACGGCTGTTCAGAGTTAGTGATGAGCCGAACACCCCCGGGTTCGGTTCGCACCAGAACCCGCGAACGGACCGAAAGTTCGTACGAACATTAGAACCCTATTAAATACAATGGATGCGAACGTTCGAATTCTAAAGTGCTAATTATAACAACTATTATGCATGTTATTGTCCTAAAAAGGGTTTGGGAACCCGGGTTGTGCACCAGGGGACATGTATCAATGCAAAAAGAAGTTTTAAAAACGGTCGTTTTTCGGGAGCAGTCATTTTAATGATGCATAAAGTGAAAAAAAAAAGTCAAATATTCCTTTAAATATCGTACCTGGGGGGTGTCTAAAGTATGCCTGTGAAGTGCCACGTGTTTCCCGTGTTTAGAACTGTCCCTGCACAAAATTACATTTCTAAAGGAAAAAAAGCCATTTAAAACTGCTTGCGGCTTTAATGTAATGTCTGGTCCCGGTAATATGGATGAAAATCTTTAAGAAAAATGGCATAGCTACCCCATGACCCCCCCCCCCTACCCCAGCCCATTACCAGCCCCTTTGGGTCTTGTATGGATATTAAGGGGAACCCCGCACATAAAATAAAAAAGGCCCTATATACTCTGAACAGCCGTATACAGGCGGTGCATACAAGACAGGGACTGTAGGTTTGTTCTTATGTAGAATCTGTTTGTAATTTTGAACAGGTACATTGTTGAAGTGTAGCTCCAGCCCAAAAATCTATTTTTAAACTTTTTGGAAAACATAGGTAAGGGTTATCACCCCTGTAACATTTGTTTTGCTGTCTGTGCCCCTGTTCAGAACATTTCACCTCACTTTCCGTCCCAATGACAACTGTTTTTGAAATGTGGTGTTTTTCTTGAAACAAGGATTGCTGATAAAGCATCAGTACAGAGGAGACACCTTTCTCCCATATTTATTCTTACAGGAGAGAATTTTCCTTCCTAGTGGTAGATTTCCTCTCACTTCCTGTTGTCTTCTTGCGTTTGCAAGTAGGAGTCGTTTGTAAGTTGGATGTTTGAAAGTAGGGACCTGCCGTATATACTCTGCAGAAATAGGCCCCTTAGTTGTTGGTGTTGGCACAACACTGTAAGCACTCACAGTTACTCTTGGTTGGTGCTGGAACGCCCTGCTGTCAACTATTATATCAGGAATTTTAATTACATATAATTGTTGAACAGTGGTAGTAAAAATTGGGCCTTTGATGGTGGTGCTGGTGCCACAACACTGTAAGCCCTGACAGTTACTCTTGGTGGGTGCAGCAATGGGCCCTGCTGTGAATTATTAGATCAAGAATTGTAATTGCATGCCCCTGTTGAACAGGGGCTGAAAAATTGGGCCTTTCGTGGTGGTGGTGGTGGTGGTGGTGGTGTTGCCACAACACTGTAAGCCCTCAGAGTTACTCTTGGTGGGTGCAGCAATGGGCCCTGCTGTGAATTATTAGATCAAGAATTGTAATTACATGCCCCTTTTGAACAGGGGCTGAAAAATTGGGCCTTTCGTGGTGGTGGTGGTGGTGGCGTTGCCACAACACTGTAAGCCCTCAGAGTTACTCTTGGTGGGTGCAGCAATGGGCCCTGCTGTGAGTTATTAGATCAAGAATTGTAATTGCATGCCCCTGTTGAACAGGGGCTGAAAAATTGGGCCTTAGGCACTGGTGGCACAACACTACAACCCCTCACAGATACTGTACTTGGAGCACAGCAATGAGCCCTGTTGCAAAGTATTGCTTCAAAAATTGTAATGACACGCCCCTGTTAAACAGGGGCTGAAAAATTGGGCCTTAGGCACTGGTGCCACAACACTCCAACCCCTCACAGATACTGTACTTGGAGCACAGCAATGAGCCCTATGGCAAATTATTGCTAAAAAAATTGTAATTACACGCCCCTGTAAAACAGGGGCTGAAAAATTGGGCCTTAGCCACTGGTGGCGGCACCCATAAACAAAAATGATCTTCCAAGCTATCATCATCAATCGTATCATTGAGGACTCGGAGGAGGAGGATAGCCAGTCAACATAACAGCACAGGCACTCAGCATCAGCATCAGTCTTGAAGGGATGTGACATGTTAAAATCAATTAGTCTGTTATATCAGCATCAGGTGTGTGGTAGCTGGTGGTGATCCAAGACTGGTTCATCTTGATGAAAGTCAGTCGATCAACCGAGTCGGTGGACAGGCGCACCCTGTGATTCGTGACAAATCCTCCAGCAGCACTGAATGTGCGTTCCGAAAGAACGCTGGATGCAGGACAGGCCAGTAGCTCAATTGCATACTGTGCAAGCTCTGGCCAGTGATCCATCCTCAAGACCCAGTAAGCCAGAGGATTTTCGGTGGGGAAGGTGTCCAAGTCTGACCTTGCCCCTAGATATTCCTGCACCATGTTTATCAGACGCTGGCGATGGTTGCTGGAACCGATCATACTTTGGGGCTGCGGACTAAAGAATTGTCTGAACGCATCGGTCAGACGGCCACCTTCCCCACCGCTCCTTCTTTGACTGGCCGAAGCCTCAGCAACTCGTTGTCCAGGACCAGGAGTTTGTAACCTCCCAGTCTCTGGGAACGCGTTGCACAGACCTTTCTGCAAGGCCTCCCGGAGTTGTCTCATCCTCTGCTCCCTCTGCGACGGTAACATAAGGTCCGCAACCTTACCCTTGTACCGTGGATCAAGGAGAGTGGCCAGCCAGTAATGGTCCCTCTCCTTGATCCGAAGAATACGAGGATCCTTCCGCAGACTTTGCAGGATCAGGGAGGCCATGCAGCGTAGGTTTGCTGAGGCATTCGCTCCGGAGTCCTCTGGGTCACTAAGGACGACATGATCCGCAGCCACCTCCTCCCAGCCACGTACAAGTCCACTGGTTTCTTGGGACTGTAAATCATCCCTAAAAGACTGCTGCTGATGATGCTGAGTGCCAGCCTCCACCTCCATGCTGACACAATCCTCCTCCTCCTCCTCCTCCTCCTCCTCCTCTTCCTGTGCGATGGGTGGGACAGAAGGAACACTGTCTGGGTAAAGGGGGCCTTGAGAGGCAAGGAAGTCCTCCTCTTCCTGCCTCTGTTCTGCCTCAAGTGCCCTGTCCATTATTCCACGCAGCGTGTGCTCCAACAGGTGGACAAGAGGTACAGTGTCACTGATGCATGCACTGTCACTGCTCACCATCCTCGTGGCCTCCTCAAATGGTGCCAGGACAGTGCATGCATCCCTGATCATGCCCCACTGGCGTGGAGAAAAAAAACCAAGCTCCCCTGACCCTGTCCTGGTGCCGTAGTCGCACAGGTACTCATTGATGGCCTTCTGCTGCGTGTGCAGCCGCTGCAGCATGGCCAACGTTGAGTTCCACCTGGTGGGCATGTCACATATAAGGCGGTTCTTGGGCAGGTTCAACTCCTTTTGCAGCTCAGCCAGGCGAGCACTGGCATTATAAGATCTGCGGAAATGCACACAGACTTTCCTGGCCTGCCTCAGGACATCCTGTAAGCCCGGGTACCTGCCCAAGAACCGCTGCACCACCAGGTTAAGGACGTGAGCCACACAGGGCACATGGGTCAGTTGTCCCTGTCGGAGGGCGGAGAGGAGGTTGGTGCCATTGTCGCAAACCACCATTCCTGGCTTAAGCTGGCGTGGCGTCAACCACCTCTCGGCCTGGCCCTGCAGAGCAGACAGGACCTCTGCCCCAGTGTGGCTTCTGTCCCCCAAACACACCAGCGCAAGCACGGCATGGCATCTTTTTGCCTGCGTACTTGCGTAGCCCCTTGAACGCCTACGGAGCACCGCTGGTTCCGAGGACAAACCACAGGAAGAGGCCATGGAGGAAGAAGAAGAGGAGGGGGTGGAGGAGAGAGGTGTGTCACAACCAGTAGTAGCATTTTGGAGGCGTGGCGGTGGAACAACCTCCAACACTACTGCACCTTGTCCTGCATCCTTCCCAGCTGCCAAAAGAGTGACCCAATGGGCCGTGAAAGAAAGGTAACGTCCCTGTCCATGCCTGCTGGACCATGAGTCAGCGGTAATATGCACCTTACCGCTGACCGCCCTGTCCAGCGAGGCCAAGACATTGCCTTCCACATGCCGGTAGAGAGCCGGAATAGCCTTCCGTGAGAAAAAGTGGCGTTTGGGAACCTGCCACTGAGGAACCGCACATTGCACAAACTCACGGAAGGGGGCCGAGTCTACCAACTGAAAAGGCAGCAGTTGAAGCGCTAGCAATTTAGCCAAGCTAGCATTCAACCGCTGGGCATGTGGATGGCTGGGAGTGAACTTCTTTCGACGGTCCAGCAGCTGGGGCAGGGAAATTTGCCTGCTAGAATCGGACGTCGGTGTACTGCTAGCAGAGTGGCCGCAAGTACTTGGCTGTGACACACCTAATTCTACACCTTCATTCCTCTCAGTGCATGTTTCAGAGAGGACTGAAGTTATAGTGGGGTTGGAGATCCCAGCTGATGCGGTGCAAGGAGAGGTCCGCTTTGTTCTTTGGTGTGGGTCTTTGAGGTAGGCTTGCCAACGAGCTGCATGGCAGGTCAACATATGTCTGGTCAGGCATGTGGTACCCAAGCGGCTGATGTTTTGGCCACGCGATATACGCTTGAGACATATGTTGCAAACAGCAGCTGTGCGATCTGATGCACTAGCCTCAAAAAAGGCCCACACCAAAGAACTTTTTGAATGACGGGCAGAGGCAGCGCCCTGCACAGGCGGAGCTCTGCGGTGTGATTCCGTCGGTGTACTGCCCTTACGCTGGCCACCAAAGGGCATCCTGCCTCGTTGGAGATGTGCCTCCTCCTCATCCTCCTCCTCCTCCTCTCTCCTATTAGGCACCCACGTGGAGTCAGTGACCTCATCATCACCTCCCTCCTCATCACTGGAGCCAATCTGGCAGTATGCTGCAGCTGCTGGAACATGACTGCCAGATTGGTGTCCTTCTTGAGCATCCCCTCTGTCTGCTCTCACGCTACTGCCTTCCTCTAGCTGGGTTTCATCATCAGACCCTTCGAAACGCTGGGCATCCTCCTGGAGCATGTACCCAACACTGTGCTCAAACAGTTCGGGGGACTCCTCAGGAGGAGGACATGGTGGGTCTAGGGAAGGAGTGACTGATGATGAGTCTGACATTGATACCAGGGAAGAGGACGCTTTGGCAGCTGCTTTTCCAGTACCCTGAGCCTGGGTGAGAGAGGATGAGGAGGAGGAGGAGGGCTTGGTCATCCACTCTACCAAGTCTTCGGCATGATGTGGCTCAACATGTCCAGCTGCCGAAAAGAAGGACAAGCGTGTCCCATGGCCATGTGCTGATGACAATGCACCGCGTCCACGACCAGCACTGTTGCCCCCAGACACAGAGCCTGCTTGCCCTCTTTTATTGCCTCCTGACTGTCTGCCTCTCCTTGTTTGCCTTCCAGACATTCTAATAGATGGCCTGCAGGGAGATGGGAAAAAAGCAATAAGGGCTACCTTCAGGTGTCCTTCTCTGTCCCTTTACTTAAGGATTTCTAAATATGGTTGAGGATGATTGCTTTTGCACAGAATAGCACAACGACAATTTCCCTGACTGTCCAAAAAAACAAGGATTTCAAAGATGGTTGATGAGGAATGCTTTAGCACACTATAGCACAAGGAGAATTCCCTCACTGTCCTTCCCTGTCCCTAGAAACAAGGATTCGCACAGTAAAACACACTGACACTCTCCCTACCTATAGTTTTCTGTCCCTAGAAAAAAATTTTTTTAAAGCACACTATAGCACAAGGAGAATTCCCTCACTGTCCTTCCCTGTCCCTAGAAACAAGGATTCGCACAGTAAAAGACACTGACACTCTCCCTACCTATAGTTTTCTGTCCCTAGAAAAATTTTTTTTTTAAAGCACACTATAGCACAAGGAGAATTCCCTCACTGTCCTTCCCTGTCCCTAGAAACAAGGATTCGCACAGTAAAAGACACTGACACTCTCCCTACCTATAGTTTTCTGTCCCTAGAAAAAATGTTTTTTTAAAGCACACTATAGCACAAGGAGAATTCCCTCACTGTCCTTCCCTGTCCCTAGAAACAAGGATTCGCACAGTAAAAGACACTGACACTCTCCCTACCTATAGTTTTCTGTCCCTAGAAAAAAATGTTTTTTTAAAGCACACTATAGCACAAGGAGAATTTCACTCACTTTCCTTCTTTGTCCCTAGAAACAAGGTTTATCACAGTGAAAGAAACTGACACTCTTCCTTCCTATAGTTTTCTGTCCCTAGAGAAAAATGTTTTTTAAAGCACACTATAGCACAAGGAGAATTCCCTCACTGTCCTTCCCTGTCCCTAGAAACAAGGATTCGCACAGTAAAAGACACTGACACTCTCCCTACCTATAGTTTTCTGTCCCTAGAAAAAATGTTTTTTTAAAGCACACTATAGCACAAGGAGAATTCCCTCACTGTCCTTCCCTGTCCCTAGAAACAAGGATTTGCACAGTAAAACACACTGACACTCTCTCTACCTATAGTTTTCTGTCCCTAGAAAAAATGTTTTTTTAAAGCACACTATAGCACAAGGAGAATTCCCTCACTGTCCTTCCCTGTCCCTAGAAACAAGGATTCGCACAGTAAAAGACACTGACACTCTCCCTACCTATAGTTTTCTGTCCCTAGAAAAAATGTTTTTTTAAAGCACACTATAGCACAAGGAGAATTCCCTCACTGTCCTTCCCTGTCCCTAGAAACAAGGATTTGCACAGTAAAACACACTGACACTCTCTCTACCTATAGTTTTCTGTCCCTAGAAAAAATGTTTTTTTAAAGCACACTATAGCACAAGGAGAATTCCCTCACTGTCCTTCCCTGTCCCTAGAAACAAGGATTCGCACAGTAAAAGACACTGACACTCTCCCTACCTATAGTTTTCTGTCCCTAGTGTGACAGCAGGAAGGTAAAGTCACCTGGTTGCATCCAGGGGGGTAGATATATTTCGCCCAGATTCAGGCTTTACGCCGATTTATACAACTAGGTAGAGAGTTAATGAAGCCCAGCTGAGACTAGTGGGCTCATTGATGACTCATACCTCTAGGGAGAGGGCTGGGCGTCGTGCAGACAGGGAGTTGATGAGGCCAGCTGAAGCTTGTCAGCTCATTTAGGCCTCTATAAAAACTCCCAGATTCATTAGGGGTTAGCTCATGCCTGGAAGCAGACCTGTGTGGACTGTCTAGGGAGAGTGAACCCCTGTGCGGTGAGAGAAAGCCTGTGTGGCTACATTTTGCTTGGACATTTAAAACCAGGGACTAGGACAGCACTAGGCTGATCCCAGTCGTTAGTTAGGAAACCTGTAAGTTTAGTCAGAGGTCAAGTTGACCAGGATTTATTTTGTTTATGTTTTTTTTTGCCTTGCTGTGTTTTTGTCACTGTAAATAGAAAATAAACCGCACCTTTTTGATTTTGAAAACCACAACCTCCGTCTGCTGGGCCTGTTTTTGGGTGGGGAGCCCATCCCGGGGGTCACACATACCCGCTGCCGAGCTAACCCCCTCACAGTTGGTGGAGAACCAGTGGCAGTTTTTTTTAAGCCAGCATGGAGGAGATACTGAAACAGCTGGCTCTAGCAAATGCCAATCAACAGCAGACAAATGCAGGTTTGCAAAGGAGCCTTGCAGCCCAGCAGCAAGCTCATCAACAGAGCCTTGCAACTTTACAACAGAGTCTGGAGGCTCAGCAACAAGCCCAACAGCAATCTGAGGCCCGCTTCATAGACCTGTTGCAGAAGCAAGAGCAGAGACTACAACAACAGATGGAAGCAGTAATGCAGCAACGTCCGCAGACCAGTGAGGAAAGCCGTCCCACTAATACCGCGTCCTTTGGGGTGAGTCGTTTATTGACAAAAATGACTGGAGAGGATGATCCAGAGGTATTTTTGACCACATTTGAAAGGACCGCTGAAAGAGAAGAGTGGCCTGAGGAGCAGTGGGCTGGACTAGTGGCTCCTCTGTTAACTGGTGAATCGCAGAAAGCTTACTATGACCTAGAGCCTAACCAAGCAAAAGACTATGTGATGCTAAAAGCTGAAATATTGGCAAGGCTGGGTGTCACCCTGGCTGTCCGGGCTCAGCGTGTGCATAACTGGACTTTCCAGCTTGGAAAACCCCCCAGGTCTCAAATGTATGATCTCATTCACCTGAGCAGAAAGTGGCTACAGCCAGAGACTTTGTCCGCACCAAAGATTGTGGAACGTGTTGTAATGGATCGGTTTTTGAGAGCTCTTCCTACTGCCATCCAAAAGTGGGTAAGCCATGGAGACCCAGAGACGGCCGATGGTCTTGTGGATCGTGTGGAGAAATACTTGGCTACAGAGAACCTGACGGCCTCTTCCAGAGACACTCGGACTTTCCACCCTAAGACCAGACCATCCCCAGGGGCGGATAAGATGATTCCAAGGGGTAAGGGTGGAGAGAGTGAGAGGGTGGGAGCTCTACCCCAAGTTTGGCGAGAACAGCCTGGGAAATCAGCAGCTCAAGAGGCGGCAAGAAGGATCGTTTGCTACCGCTGCCGGCAAGCGGGACATATTGCAGCAAATTGCCCGGTTGTGGAGGAACCCATGCAGTGTGACTTTCTGACGGGCAGACGTCAGTCGCTGTGTGCGACAGTCGCATGCACTGCCATTCGAGGAACTGAGAAACATTTATGCAAAATGTGTATTAATGGTAGAAATGTTGTGGTATTGCTGGATTCAGGTAGCCTTGTGACCCTGATAAAGGCTGAGTTAGTTAAAACAGAGGTCTCTGGGAATAGCAAGGTAGCCGTTATCTGTGTGCATGGGGACACCCGAGAGTATCCAGTGACTACAGTGTGTTTCGAGACCCCCAAAGGTACCCTCTCTCATCCAGTGGGCTTAGTATCTCAGTTACCGCATGACGCCATTGTGGGAAGGGATTTTCCGAAGTTCTGGGAACTGTGGGATGATCCTGAGCCCCCCACTGGTGCCCCTATGTACCAGGAATGTGATAGCCAGAACTCCCCTGAGAGTGGTGAGGACTCTCCGGAATTTCCCTTGTCAGTATTGGCAGGGGAGACTCAAGAAACTGGAGAGGAGCCCACCTCCTCAGACGAAAACCTACCGTCTGTGGAGTTTTCTGATCTTGAGGTTCACAGGGAAAACTTTGCCACAGAACAGTTGAAAGACCCCGCCCTAATAAAGGCACGGGAAAACGTAGTGAAAATAGATGGCGAGTTAGTGAACCCAGATAATACCGGCACTTACCCATACTTCAGCGTAGAGAAGGACCTACTGTATCGGGTGGCAAAAAGGGCAGAAGAAACCGTTGAGCAGCTTGTGGTGCCCAAACCTTACAGGAAGTTGGTGTTGGAGTTGGCCCATGGGCACATTCTTGGAGGTCATCTGGGGACAGAGAAAACCCGAGAGAGGGTATTACAGAGATTCTATTGGCCTGGGGTGATGAAGGACATAGAAAATTATTGTTCCTCCTGCCCTGTGTGTCAGAGGTCGGCCCCGATGCCACATTTCCGTAGCCCGCTGGTCCCTCTACCCATCATTGAGGTCCCGTTTGAGAGAATCGCAATGGATTTGGTAGGTCCTATAATCAAGTCCGCTAGGGGGCACCAGTACATATTGGTTATAATGGACTATGCCACCCGTTATCCAGAAGCGATCCCTCTCAGAAATACCTCGGCCAAAACCATAGCCAAAGAGCTATCTCTTGTTTTTAGCCGGGTGGGTATTTGTAAAGAACTGCTTACGGACCAAGGTACACCCTTTATGTCCCGGGTTATGAAAGAGCTGTGTAAATTGTTCAAAGTGACGCAATTGCGTACATCTGTGTATCACCCCCAAACCGATGGGCTGGTTGAAAGATTCAACAAAACCCTAAAACAAATGTTGAAGAAAGTGGTGGATAGAGATGGAAGGGATTGGGACTGTCTACTTCCTTATTTGATGTTTGCTATTAGGGAGGTGCCCCAATCCTCTACGGGATTCTCCCCCTTTGAGTTACTGTATGGGAGACACCCAAGAGGGCTGTTGGATATTGCCAAGGAAACTTGGGAAAGTGAGAGTTCTCCCCACAGGAGTGTGATTGAGCATGTCGCCCTGATGCAAGATCGAATTGCACAGGTAATGCCCATCGTGAAGGAACATTTGGCCCAAGCGCAGTTGGCACAGCAGAGAGTGTACAACCGTGGAGCCAAGACCCGTACCTTTTCCCCGGGGGATAGGATATTGGTACTTGTCCCTACGGTTGAAAGTAAATTCCTTGCCAAATGGCAAGGCCCCTACGAGATAATGGAAAAAGTGAGCGAAGTGAATTACAAGGTCAGACAACCAGGAAGGCGAAAGCCCGAACAGATCTATCACGTTAATCTGTTGAAAGCCTGGAGGGATAGAGAGTCCCTAGTCGCAGACACTTGGTCACCAGCTCAAACTGGTTGCGTGATTCCTGAGGTTGGAATCGCAGCCACCTTGTCACAACCCCAACAACAGGAGGTTAAGGAGTTTGTGCTTCGCAACAAGGAGGTATTCTCTGAGCTGCCGGGACAAACATCTGGGGTAGAGCATGACATTATTACCCCGCCCGGTGAAAGGGTGAAGTTAAAACCCTATCGGATCCCAGAGGCCCGACGGGAGGCAATACGGGAGGAAGTACAGAAAATGCTGAACTTAGGGGTGATAGAGGAGTCCCAAAGTGATTGGTCTAGTCCCATTGTGTTGGTGCCTAAACCGGATGGGAGCTGGCGATTTTGTAACGATTTTCGTCAGTTGAACAAAGTTACAAAATTTGACACCTACCCCATGCCACGTATAGATGAGTTGATCGACCGGCTGGGAACAGCCCGATACATGACGACTCTTGACCTCACAAAAGGGTATTGGCAAATTCCCCTGGCCAAGTCGGCCAAAGAGAAAACCGCATTTGTAACCCCAGACGGGGCGTTCCAATATAAGAGAATGCCGTTCGGGTTACAGAATGCGCCGGCCACATTCCAGCGGAAAATGGACCAGATACTGAGGCCCCATCGGAAGTATGCTGCGGCTTACCTGGATGACGTAATTGTCCATAGCACAGATTGGGCCTCACATCTGCCAAAAGTGCAAGCAGTCCTAGACTCTATCCGGGAAGCGGGGTTTACGGCTAACCCCAAGAAGTGTACCATTGGGCAGGAGGAGGCCAAATATCTTGGGTACACCATTGGCAGGGGAGTGATAAAACCCCAACTCAACAAAGTCGAGGCCATCCAGAGTTGGCCACGTCCCAACAGCAAGAAGCAGGTACGGGCCTTTCTGGGAATCGCGGGTTATTATCGGCGCTTCATTCCCCACTTTGCTTCTAAGGCTGTGCCCCTAACCAACCTGACGAAAGGGAAAGGGTCGGTCATGATTAAATGGACCCCCGAGGCTGAGGCAGCATTCCAGTTCTTGAAACAAGCCTTATGTAGCCAGCCAGTGTTGTACTCACCCGACTTCTCTAGAGACTTTGTCGTACAAAGTGATGCGTCAGATGTGGGGTTAGGAGCAGTATTGTCCCAGGTCTGGAACGGGGAAGAGCACCCAGTCATTTACCTCAGCAGGAAGTTGAAGTCCCATGAGGTAAATTACGCCACCGTTGAAAAGGAGTGTTTAGCGGTGAAGTGGGCTCTAGATTCCCTTCGGTACTACCTGCTAGGTAGGCACTTTGACATGGTTACGGATCACGCTCCGTTAAAGTGGATGGCTCAAAACAAGGAAACAAATAGAAGAGTGAATAGGTGGTTCCTGGCCCTCCAGGAATTCAACTTCACAGTAAAGCATCGCCCTGGCGTTCAAATGGGGAATGTGGATGCTTTGTCTCGAGTACATGAATGCCTGATTGCTGGTGTTCCAACCCCGAGGTTAAAACAAGAGGGGGGGGTATGTGACAGCAGGAAGGTAAAGTCACCTGGTTGCATCCAGGGGGGTAGATATATTTCGCCCAGATTCAGGCTTTACGCCGATTTATACAACTAGGTAGAGAGTTAATGAAGCCCAGCTGAGACTAGTGGGCTCATTGATGACTCATACCTCTAGGGAGAGGGCTGGGCGTCGTGCAGACAGGGAGTTGATGAGGCCAGCTGAAGCTTGTCAGCTCATTTAGGCCTCTATAAAAACTCCCAGATTCATTAGGGGTTAGCTCATGCCTGGAAGCAGACCTGTGTGGACTGTCTAGGGAGAGTGAACCCCTGTGCGGTGAGAGAAAGCCTGTGTGGCTACATTTTGCTTGGACATTTAAAACCAGGGACTAGGACAGCACTAGGCTGATCCCAGTCGTTAGTTAGGAAACCTGTAAGTTTAGTCAGAGGTCAAGTTGACCAGGATTTATTTTGTTTATGTTTTTTTTTGCCTTGCTGTGTTTTTGTCACTGTAAATAGAAAATAAACCGCACCTTTTTGATTTTGAAAACCACAACCTCCGTCTGCTGGGCCTGTTTTTGGGTGGGGAGCCCATCCCGGGGGTCACACATACCCGCTGCCGAGCTAACCCCCTCACACTAGAAAAAATGTTTTTTTAAAGCACACTATAGCACAAGGAGAATTTCACTCACTTTCCTTCTTTGTCCCTAGAAACAAGGATTATCACAGTGAAAGAAACTGACACTCTCCCTACCTATAGTTTTCTGTCCCTAGAAAAAATGTTTTTTTAAAGCACACTATAGCACAAGGAGAATTCCCTCACTGTCCTTCCCTGTCCCTAGAAACAAGGATTCGCACAGTAAAACACACTGACACTCTCCCTACCTATAGTTTTCTGTCCCTAGAAAAAATGTTTTTTTAAAGCACACTATAGCACAAGGAGAATTCCCTCACTGTCCTTCCCTGTCCCTAGAAACAAGGATTCGCACAGTAAAACACACTGACACTCTCCCTACCTATCCTTCTCTTTCCCTAAACTAAAGGAATCCAGGTTAAGCAAGAAAAAAAATAAATGTCACTGTCCCTGCCTATGTTTCTCTTTCCCTGCTCCGGAACACACTACACTAGGCCGCCGTGCTGGCGGCCTTTTATAGTGTGGGGCGTGTACTAAACACCCTCAGCAATAATTGGCCACAGGCATCCTGCCTGTGGCCATTCATTGCTCTCCTCGCTGCCGGCGCTGTGATTGGCCAAGCATGCGGGGTCACAGTGCATGCTTGGCCAATCACAGCGCCTGGATGACACTGCGATGGCGTAGTGCATTGTGGGCCATTCGCGTCACTCGAATTTGGCGCGAACGGCCCAAATCGTTCGATCTTCGTCGAACGATCGAACAGCCGATGTTCGAGTCGAACGTATGTTCGACTCGAACACGAAGCTCATCCCTATTCAGAGTATATAGGTCCTTTTTTATTTTGTGTGCGGGGTTCCCCTTAATATCCATACAAGACCAAAGGGGCTGGTAATGGGCTGGGGTAGGGGGGGGGGGGGTTGATGGGGTAGCTATGCCATTTTTCCTAAAGATTTTCATCCATATTACTGGGACCAGACATTGCATTAAAGCCGCAAGCAGTTTTAAATGGCTTTTTTTTCCTTTAGAAATGTTATTTTGTGCAGGGACAGTTCTAAACACGGGAAACACGTGGCACTTCACAGGCATACTTTAGACACCCCCCAGGTACAATATTTAAAGGAATATTTGACTTTTTTTTTTTTCACTTTATGCATCATTAAAATGACTGCTCCCGGAAAACGTCCATTTTTAAAACTTCTTTTTGCATTGATACATGTCCCCTGGTGCAGAAGCCGGGTTCCCAAACTCTGTTTCGGACAATAACATGGATAATAGTCGTTATAATTAGCACTTTAGAATCCGAACGTTCGCATCCATTGTATTTAATAGGGTTCTAATGTTCGTGCGAACTTTCGGTCCGTTCGCGGGTTCTGGTGCGAACCGAACCCGGGGGTGTTCGGCTCATCACTAGCCAGGATGTAAAAAGAAATGGCTTGATCCTTGTGAAAAGGCATTTCCTGTCCCACTTTGTGTGCGGTCCATAAACATTGATTAGGCGCAGGTCCTGCCCTCCCACAAGGACGTCTAAGACCATACATCTCCCAATCTCCACCTCAATAACCCCCTGGACAGTTACCATGCCGGTTTTAAACAACACCGCCACACCGCCGTAAGGCTCGGCCTGCAAGAGACCAGTAAGATGGACCATACCTCCACTCTCTCTTGGCCATATGAATATCTGCCAAGGAGGTGAGCCTAGTCTCTTGCAAAAATAAAATTTCAGCATCTAATTGGCTGAACAAAAAGAAGGCCATAGAACGAGCTCTTACTGACTTAATGCTGGCGACATTAATTGTCACCGCTTTTAACGGAGGGGGAACCGCCATTTGGGTTATTGGGTGGATTGCTTCTTAGCTCCCCTCTGCTGCTCATCACCAGAAGCCTCTCTCTTTCTAGAGGCCGCCTCAAAGTCCATTTCGGAATCAGAACTTCTCTCAGAAGAAGCTCCAGATGAAGAAATATCCCACTTGGAGGACCTATGACGGCTGGAGACAGGAACCGGAGCTTCCCGTCCCCGTTCCGTCCTCACCGCCTGCCTCTTCCGCCTCCCAACCTTCTTTCTCTCTTCCAGGTACCGCAGGTCAGCCTCAGAGAAGCCCTCATCTCTTACTTTTTTTGTTTAAAGTCTTTCCACAAGACTTCTTTACAGAGGAAGAAGCAACCTTTTTAGTACACGCTGGTGGGGGGGGTCATCCCTTTAAGTCAGACTCAGGAGGGGTAGACTCCTGGGGGGTAACTGACTCAGGGGGCACAGACTTGGAAGGTTCTGACACAAGAGGAGAGGGTACAGTAGGCTGGGGGGACACAGAGACAGATACAGAAGGAGTACTTACAGACACAGGAGGGGTGGCCACAGGAACTGGAGAGTAATCCTGAGCAGGACCGGGGGAGGCGGTCACCGCAGAGGCGGATGGTACACCAGGGGTCTCACCCTCCATCCTGTCCAGCCTTGACATGTCCTCTACTACCTCCTTCTCCATATTGTGCCAGGCTTCAGGACACCTGCTGTAGGGGTGGCCAAGGCGCAGGCACAGGTTGCACCTGATCATCTTGGTGCAGTCCTTAGCCATATGACCCTGACCCCGACACACTGAACACATCAAGGCTGAACAGGAGGAGCTCAAGTGCCCCTTTTCTCCACAGCGGTGACACAGCTTCGGCTGACCAGGGTAGAAAACAGTCATCCTATCCCTCCCTATGAAAGCTGAGGAGGGCAAGTGACGGACAACATTCCCATCCCTGGCCAACCTGACTGTTACCGACCAACCCCCAGTCCAGATGTTATGCTCATCATGGATTTTATTGGGCTTTGTCAAAACCTCCCCATAGTACCTTAACCAGACCTCTAGATCTCGAGCAGGAACACTCTCATTGGTGAGAATAATGGTAATTTTTTTCACTGTTGACCTCTGAGACACCGCAACTGGGACCAGACCTTCCCATTCAGGTCTTGACCTGCACCGAGCCTCATATCGCTCCCAGAACAGGTCAAGACCCTCTGGCCTGGTGAAGCTAACCGTATAATCCCGTATCCCAGCTACGTGTATAAAGGCATACAGGTCATTTGCACCAAAACCCATCTCCAATATCAAATCCACCACCGCACGCCATGCTGGAGGGATGGCACCACCTTCCCATTTCAGAATAACTACATTCCGCCTGGGACCCCCAGCAGTAGCCAGATGTCAAGGATTGATAATTGACCAGACTGTGTGACCTCATAAAAGAAAACCAAACGGGTGTAGGTGAAAATATATAATTTATTATGGTGAGTGACCAACATACAACAACCAATAGAACGCAGTGCAATAAATCAACAGTGACTACAAACAATATACACAAGTATGGGAAATACCTGAATCGTAGTGAAAGCCAGGCCGAGGTCATACACAAGGGAATCAAGCAGATGGGTATGGATGGGAGGAAGCAGGAACAGGGAGGGGACGGATGGATAGGCTGCAGAGCAGGGATCCGGGTAACAGAAGGGAAAGCTGCAGGATGGGCACAAGGTAGGGATCAGGTAGGATCGGGTAAAGCAGGATGCAGGTTCCAGGTAGGGATCGGGTCGAGCAGGGTGCAGGTTAGGGATCGGGTCGGATACAGGCTCAAGACAGGGTCACATGTCCTAGGTCAGGGAGAGAGATACCAGGGCAACGAGTGTTTGCATTTGCCGGGTATATAAGGAAGTCCAGTGATTGAGCTTCAGGTCACAGCTGACCACAGGAAGTGCTGCCTGCCCCATACTGCCAGAATACACCCGCTGGTGGATGCCGGTACAGCAGTCCACGTATCATGTGTTACCACCAGCAGGTGAGATCCTCCAACAGAGATATTGGCTGCAGGAGGACACCTGCTGGCGGACACTAGCACTGCAGTCCAAAGGACCAACAGCACCACCAGCGGGTGAAGCCTTTCCTGACACCAGAGACCCAAGACCAGATCTTGGGGTGCTCAAGGTGGCAGCTTGTAGGGGAAAACCCCGCTTGGGAGCGGGACTACCAGGAGCAGAGTGTACCGCCTGTGCAAATGTAGGTTTATCAGGGCCAAGGGCCCACACTGAAGTCACATCACTCTGTATATTATTATTATTATCATCAACTGTATGAACTGAAATTGCAGGATCTGTAGCAGGACGATTGTTCATCACACTGGTACTGGGGTGATTGTTATCAGTCACAGAACTATTCAAATTCCCATCAGGAATGGTCACAGTTGCTGCAATACCAGTTGTCTCCTGATGCTGCACTGTAGAGTCCTCAGCAGCAGTGGGGCAAACAGCTTTGGACTCAGCCAAAGAAGGGTTAATGGGCTGTTCTGACACCTGTAGTCCATCCACAGAAATGACATTTTTTAAATGCAAACCTTGCTGCATTGCAGCCTCAGCAGGCACAACATTGCTGCACACAGGACTAGCAGCCTGATTGTCATTAGGCACATTATCAGTCATGGTGCTAGATGGTACAAAAACAGTTTTATCCACAACATGGGATTTAGCAGGCTTCACTTTATCAGGTACATCATCAGTAATGTCCTCATCATGAAACACCATCTGATCCCCCCGCATAGGAGACTCCATTACCTGGATGGCCCTCAGCATGCCTCCCGAGTCCTGGGAATGCATGGGGCTGCTTACCTCTCCCTGGGGGGGCAGGGGGTCAGAACTGGGGGTCTCCTCCTCCTCCACCTCCATCTTTGTCACCCTTGCAAACCTCTTGTCATTGCAAAAATTTTCTTTAAAGGGCCCATCTCTGCCTTCCATCATGGCCACGATGGTCTCCTGATGATCCACACGGACCTTGGCCAGCTGGATTTCTGGATCCATGGATCCCCGTTTCTGGCTATGTAAGTCCTCACGTTGCCTTCGCAGGTGCTTCAACTCCGCTCTCAGATTGTACAGCTTGTCTCTCTCCCTATTCAGGACCTTAATCCCGGCCACCACTCGCTCCCGAATGGCCTCCGAGCCTTCATCCTCACCAGGGGTAGAGAGATCAGCTTGTGCAGAGAATGGCATGTCACCCGACGGCCCAGGAGATGGCTGGGAGCCTCCAGCAGGAGAGGCCCTGCTGGCCTCCATGGCCTCCCCAGAAAGGGGGCCAGGGAGCTGGGAGAGATTTCACCACCACTCCCTTCTCACAGAGCAGCTTCAGAGGCACCTTCCTCCTGACACACCTGTGCTCCAATGATGGGCGGGGCACTATTCCTCCCACTGACAACAGTGATGGGACACTATTGATCTTTTATTGAAAAGAATCAAGCAACCAATTTTATACAAAAGTAAAAAACAAAACCATGGTACAAAACTTCAACAGAAAACAAAGGAATACACATCCATGTTCAGAATATATACAATATATACATAATCCACTACCAAAACATCCCTAGAAAACTATCTACATAAAGCAGCAGAGAGGGCCTAAGAGGCACAACCCATCACCTATGTACGCAGCCATTTATCAAAAAATAATCAAAAACAATAATAATAAACTAGGGTGATAAGAGACAGACAGCCACACCCGGGAAAGAGACTCCTGGCAGTCAGGGAGGCTTGAAACCCCTCCACGCCTTCAACCAAGCCCCCTGACCCCGCTTGTCTCTCTCAAGCTCCCGAATCTTCCCCACCTCATGCAAAATGTCATACACCACCACCTCAACAGGAAGGAGTTTTTGCCGAATGCTGACCTGACACCGTGCGTTCCAGGTGAAATAACGGACTACTAGGCTAACTAAAAAAAGTGTATCCAAACGAAAAACTCCACCGGTATTGAATGCTCCGTACACCCACTCAGCATAACCCAGCCTGGAGAGGAAAGGAACACCGAGGGCCCGCCCCACCTGTTTATACACCTCTATGTTAAAAGGGCAACGAAGCAGAAAATGGTCCATAGTCTCCTCCTCATCTGCACACTCCTCCCGAGGACAGCTACGATCCATCCCACTGCGGAATTTCAAATTGCCCCGAACATAGAGCTTCCCATGGAAGCACAACCAGGCCAGATCCCTAAATTTAGGGGGTACTCTATCCAAATTAATCAGTCTTAACCCCACCCTCAAAACTGGGCCCGGGCAATCCCTTAAGGCCAGTGGGTCATGAAAGACTTCGCTCAAGACTCGACTCATAAGGACTTTCCTTGGAACCGATCTGAGATCTTCAGCCGACAATCGCCACTGCCGCAGTAACTTCAGGCACGGAGCGACATAGGCTGGTAGCTGACCACGATGACCCCTGTGATTCTTCACTTGGCCACCTTCTTCCCAAAGTCGTAGAAAAGGCCTAAACCAAGATCTAAATATGCCTACCCATCCAGGAGGTTCCACTGCAAGCATATTACCAATGTTAAACTTGAGAAACAGCAGTGAAAAGAAAAGAACTGGGTTGACCATACCTAAGCCACCCTCCCTCCTGGATAGGTAGGTGACATTCCTCTTGATGGGGTTCAGTCTGTTCCCCCACAGCATCTGGAAGAACACACTACTGACCCTAGCATAGAGAGACACTGGCAAGATGCAGACAAAGCTGACATACAAGAAGATCGGAATCAGGTAAGTCTTAATCAGATCAACCCTTTCCCTCATAGATAACTTCCATCTCTTCCAGCTGACCACCTTAGTATTGGCAATTTCCAGTCTGCCTTCCCAGTTTTTGAGGCCATAATCGCCGGGTCCAAATTCAATGCCTAGTATCTTAATTCTTTCCTGGGGCACTGGAAAGGTGTCCGGGAGATCAAACCCCTCACCTTCCTTTCCCATCCAGAAAACTTCAGTCTTTTCCTGATTGATCTTGGAGCCTGATGCTTCAGAATACCGTGATGTCAGAGAGACCACCTCCTCCGCTTCATCCGTCCCAGTGACAATCACCGACACATCGTCCGCATAGGCAACAACCCTCAATGGCGGCTCACCCGGGAGCCCCACTGGTACCCCACACAACATGCCGCTCTCTAGCCTCCTGATAAAGGGGTCGATTGCAAACACATAGAGCAGGGGACTCAGGAGACAACCCTGGCGCACCCCAGAGCCAACCTCAAAGGACTGTCCAACCCAACCATTAACAAGAGGGAAGCTTTCTGCCCCCTTATACAAGACTTTCAGCCAATCGACAAAACCACCCGGCAGACCATACTTACTAAGGAGCAACCACAGGTACTCATGGTTAACACGATCAAAAGCCTTTGCCTGATCCAATGTCAGCAAATACTTTCCCCAGCCTGCAGCCCTGCACCGCTCCAAGGCCTCCCAGACAGCTAAAACCGCTGTGAAGGTGCTCCTACCCTGGACCGAACAGTGCTGATGGCGAGAAAGCAAAGACTCTGCCACTGACGATAGGCGCCAGAAAAATATCTTTGCCAGTATCTTTCTATCGACATTAAGAAGGCTGATGGGGCGCCAATTCTCAATCATCGAAGGATCTTTACCCTTTGAAAGAAGAATCACAGCCGAGTGCCTCATGGAAGGGGAAAGCACCCCCTCAGCAAGGCAACTGTTAAAAACCTCTACCAAATGCGGGGCCAGAATAGACTTAAAGGCTTTGTAAAACTCAGCCGTCAAGCCATCCGGTCCAGGCGACTTTTTGATGGCAAGCTGTTCAATTGCCCTCATCACCTCTTCGACTGTGATCTCCTCTGTCAAATTCATCAATGGAACATCTCCACCATTTAGACCTGGAGTAGAGTCCAAAAAGCTTTCCATCTTGTCACGGTCAAGCTCTTTCCTCCCAAGAAGGTCGGCATAAAAGGACCTCACGACCTCCAGAATCCCTGACCTGGACTTTGTCAAGGAACCTGTACTGTCCTTAAGGCCAACGACCGTTTTAACAGCTACACCTTGTTTGCAGTTCTGGTAAGGGTCAGGCGAGTGGTACTTCCCATAGTCCCTCTCCAGAACCAAAGAGGCATGCCGGTCATATTGACACTTCCTGAGAAGGAGTTTCACTTCAGAGATTGCCCCAGGATCTCCTCCTCTCGAGACAAGAATATCCAGCTTCCTCCGTAAACGTTGGTAGGTCATGTATTTATTAAACTGATTTCTATTGGCTAGGCCCCTGAAGAATCCAGCAATCCTCTTTTTGGTCAGCTCCCACCACTCAGCCTTGCTGCTACAAAAGTCCAGGATGGTCACCTGTGCCTGAAAGAATTCCTCAAAGGATTGTCTAACATGTTCTTCCTTGAGTAGAGTCGAATTTAATCTCCAGATGCCCTTGCCCCTCTGAGGGGCGTCTGAAGCATTCAGTACCACAGATAGCATACAGTGATCAGAGAACTCTACTGCCTGCACCACTGGGGGCGAGAAAGCAGAGGCCTCCTTCAAAAAAAACCTATCTATCCTACTCTGACTATTACCACGATGAAAAGTGAACCCGGTGTCATCTGGGACGTGCTTAATGTGCACATCCACAAGACCAGCATACCTAACCATACTATTTAAAAAAACGCTATCATATCCCAGCCTGTCCTTGAAGTCCTTCCTGTCCTTGGGCCTAGTTACTGTATTAAAGTCACCTCCAAAGACCACTTGCCGGGATGTAAAAAGAAATGGCTTGATCCTTGTAAAAAGGCATTTCCTGTCCCACTTTGTGTTTGGCCCATAAACATTGATTAGGCGCAGGTCCTGCCCTCCCACAAGGACGTCTAAGACCATACATCTCCCAATCTCCACCTCAATAACCCGCCGGACAGTTACCATGCCGGTTTTAAACAACACCGCCACACCGCCGTAAGGCTCGGCCGCAAGAGACCAGTAAGATGGACCATACCTCCACTCTCTCTTGGCCATATGAATATCTGCCAAGGAGGTGAGCCTAGTCTCTTGCAAAAATAAAATTTAAGCATCTAATTGGCTGAACAAAAAGAAGGCCATAGAACGAGCCCTTACTGACTTAATGCTGGCGACATTAATTGTCACCACTTTTAACGGAGGGGGAACCGCCATTTGGGTTATTGGGTGGATTGCTTCTTAGCTCCCCTCTGCTGCTCATCACCAGAAGCCTCTCTCTTTCTAGAGGCCGCCTCAAAGTCCATTTCAGAATCGGAACTTCTTTCAGAAGAAGCTCCAGATGAAGAAATATCCCACTTGGAGGACCTATGACGGCTGGAGACAGGAACCGGAGCTTCTCGTCCCTGTTCGGTCCTCACCGCCTGCCTCTTCCGCCTCCCAACCTTCTTTCTCTCTTCCAGGTACCGCAGGTCAGCCTCAGAGAAGCCCTCATCTCTTACTTTTTTTGTTTAAAGTCTTTCCACAAGACTTCTTTACAGAGGAAGAAGCAACCTTTTTAGTACACGCTGGTAGGGGGGGTGATCCCTTTAAGTCAGACTCAGGAGGGGTAGACTCCTGGGGGGTAGCTGACTCGGGGGGCACAGACTTGGAAGGTTCCGACACAAGAGGAGAGGGTACAGTAGGCTGGGGGGACACAGAGACAGATACAGAAGGAGTACTTACAGACACAGGAGGGGTGGCCACAGGAACTGGAGAGGGATCCTGAGCAGGACCGGGGGAGGCAGTCACCGCAGAGGAGGATGGTACACCAGGGGTCTCACCCTCCATCCTGTCCAGCCTTGACATGTCCTCTACTACCTCCTTCTCCATATTGTGCCAGGCTTCAGGACACCTGCTGTAGGGGTGGCCAAGGCGCAGGCACAGGTTGCACCTGATCATCTTGGTGCAGTCCTTAGCCATATGACCCTGACCCCAACACATTGAACATATCAAGGCTGAACAGGAGGAGCTCAAGTGCCCCTTTTCTCCACAGCGGTGACACAGCTTCGGCTGACCAGGGTAGAAAACAGTCATCCTATCCCTCCCTATGAAAGCTGAGGAGGGCAAGTGATGGACAACATTCCCATCCCTGGCCAACCTGACTGTTACCGACCATCCCCCAGTCCAGATGTTACGCTCATCATGGATTTTATTGGGTTTGGCCAAAACCTCCCCATAGTTCTTTAACCAAACCTCTAGATCCCGAGCAGGAACACTCTCATTAGTCAGGATAATGGTTATTTTTTTTACTGTTGACCTCTGAGACACCGCAACTGGGACCAGACCTTCCCATTCAGGTCTTGACCTGCACCGAGCCTCATATCGCTCCCAGAACAGGTCAAGACCCTCTGGCCTGGTGAAGCTAACTGTATAGTCCCTTGTCCCAGCTACGTGTATAAAGGCATACAGGTCATTTGCACCAAAACCTATCTCCAATATCAAGTCCACCACTGCACGCCGTGCTGGAGGGATGGCACCACCTTCCCATTTCAGAATAACTACATTCCACCTGGGACCCCCAGCAGAAGCCAGAGACCCAAGACCAGATCCTGGGGTGCTCAAAGTGGCAGCTTGCAGTGGAAAACCCCGCTTGGGAGCGGGACTACCAGGAGCAGAGTGTGCCACCTGTGCAAAAGTAGGTTTATCAGGGCCAAGGGCCGACACTGAAGTCACATTAGTCTGTATATTATTATTATTATCATCAACAACTGTATGAACTGAAATGGCAGGATCTGTAGCAGGATTGTTCATCACACTGGTACTGGGGTGATTGTTATCAGTCACAGAACTATTCAAATTCCCATCAGGAATGGTCACAGTTGCTGCAATACCAGTTGTCTCCTGATGCTGCACTGTAGAGTCCTCAGCAGCAGTGGGGCAAACAGCTTTGGACTCAGCCAAAGAAAGGTTAATGGGCTGTGCTGACACTTGCAGTCCATCCACAGAAATGACATTTTTAAAATGTAACTCTTGCTGCATTGCAGCCTCAGCAGGCACAACATTGCTGCACACAGGACTAGCAGCCTGATTGTCATTAGGCACATTGTCAGTCACAGTGTTGAAAGGAACAAAAACAGTCTTATCCACAACATGGGACTTAGCAGGCTTTACTTTATCAGGCACATCATCAGTAATGTCTTTCTCGTTAAATATCATCTGATCTCCCTGCATAGGAGACTCCATTACCTGGATGGCCTTCAGCATACCTCCTGAATCTTGGGAAGGCATGGGGCTGCTTACCTCTCCCTGGGGGGCAGGGGGGCAGAACTGGGGGTCTCCTCCTCCTCCACCTCCATCTTTGTCACCCTTGCAAACCTTTTGTCGTTGCAAAACTTCTCTTTGAAGGGCCCATCTCTGCCTTCCATCATGGCCACGATGGTCTCCTGATGATCCACACGGACCTTGGCCAGTAGGATTTCCGGATCCATGGATCCCCGTTTCTGGCTATGTAAGCCCTCACGTTGCCTTCGCAGGCGCTTCAGCTCCGCTCTCAGCTTATAGAGCTTGTCCCTCTCCCTGTTCAGGACCTTAATCCCGGCCACCACTCGCTCCCGAATGGCCTCCGAGCCTTCATCCTCACCAGGGGTAGAGAGATCAGCTTGTGCAGAGGAAGGCATGTCACCCGACGGCCCAGGAGATGGCTGGGAGCCTCCAGCAGGAGAAGCCCCGCTGCCCTCCATGGCCTCCCCAGAAAGGGGGCCAGGAGAGCTGGGAGAGATTTCACCACCACTCCCCTCTCACACGGATCAGCTGCAGCAGCTCCAGAGACACCTTCCTCCTGACACACCTGTGCTCCAATGATGGGCAGGGCACTATTGATCTTTTATTGAAAAGAATCAAGCAACCAATTTTTATACAAAAGTAAAAAACAAAACCATAGTACAAAACTTCAACAGAAAACAAAGGAATACACATCCATGTTCAGAATATATACAATATATACATAATCCACTACCAAAACATCCCTAGAAAACTATCTACATAAAGCAGCAGAGAGGGCCTAAGAGGCACAACCCATCACCTATGTACGCAGCCATTTATCAAAAATTCATCAAAAATACTGATAATCTAGGGTGATAAGAGACAGACAGCCACACCCGGGAAAGAGACTCCTGGCAGTCAGGGAGGCTTGAAACCCCTCCACGCCTTCAACCAAGCCCCCTGACCCCGCTTGTCTCTCTCAAGCTCCCGAATCTTCCCCACCTCATGCAAAATGTCATACACCACCACCTCAACAGGAAGGAGTTTTTGCCGAATGCTGACCTGACACCGTGCATTCCAGGTGAAATAACGGACTACTAGGCTAACTAAAAAAAGTGTATCCAAACAAAAAACTCCACCGGTATTGAATGCTCCGTACACCCACTCAGCATAACCCAGCCTGGAGAGGAAAGGGACACCGAGGGCCCGCCCCACCTGTTTGTACACCTCTATGTTAAAAGGGCAATGAAGCAGAAAATGGTCCATAGTCTCCTCCTCATCTGCACACTCCTCCCGAGGACAGCTACGATCCATCCCACTGCGGAATTTCAAATTGCCCCGAACATAGAGCTTCCCATGGAAGCACAACCAGGCCAGATCCCTAAATTTAGGGGGTACTCTATCCAAATTAATCAGTCTTAACCCCGCCCTCAAAACTGGGCCCGGGCAATCCCTTAAGGCCAGTGGGTCATGAAAGACTTCGCTCAAGACTCGACTCATAAGGACTTTCCTTGGAACCGATCTGAGATCTTCAGCCGACAATCGCCACTGCCGCAGTAACTTCAGGCACGGAGCGACATAGGCTGGTAGCTGACCACGATGACCCCTGCGATTCTTCACTTGGCCACCTTCTTCCCAAAGTCGTAGAAAAGGCCTAAACCAAGATCTAAATATGCCTACCCATCCAGGAGGTTCCACTGCAAGCATATTACCAATGTTAAACTTGAGAAACAGCAGTGAAAAGAAAAGAACTGGGTTGACCATACCTAAGCCACCCTCCCTCCTGGATAGGTAGGTGACATTCCTCTTGATGGGGTTCAGTCTGTTCCCCCACAGCATCTGGAAGAACACACTACTGACCCTAGCATAGAGAGACACTGGCAAGATGCAGACAAAGCTGACATACAAGAAGATCGGAATCAGGTAAGTCTTAATCAGATCAACCCTTTCCCTCATAGATAACTTCCATCTCTTCCAGCTGACCACCTTAGTATTGGCAATTTCCAGTCTGCCTTCCCAGTTTTTGAGGCCATAATCGCCGGGTCCAAATTCAATGCCTAGTATCTTAATTCTTTCCTGGGGCACTGGAAAGGTGCCCGGGAGATCAAAACCCTCACCATCCTTTCCCATCCAGAAAACTTCAGTCTTTTCCTGATTGATCTTGGAGCCTGATGCTTCAGAATACCGTGATGTCAGAGAGACCACCTCCTCCGCTTCATCCGTCCCAGTGACAATCACCGACACATCATCCGCATAGGCAACAACCCTCAATGGCGGCTCACCCGGGAGCCCCACTGGTACCCCACACAACATGCCGCTCTCTAGCCTCCTGATGAAGGGGTCGATTGCAAACACATAGAGCAGGGGACTCAGGGGACAACCCTGGCGCACCCCGGAGCCAACCCCAAAGGACTGTCCAACCCAACCATTAACAAGAGGGAAGCTTTCTGCCCCCTTATACAAGACTTTCAGCCAATCGACAAAACCACCCGGCAGACCGTACTTACTAAGGAGCAACCACAGGTACTCATGGTTAACACGATCAAAAGCCTTTGCCTGATCCAATGTCAGCAAATACTTTCCCCAGCCTGCAGCCCTGCACCGCTCCAAGGCCTCCCGGGCAGCTAAAACCGCTGAGAAGGTGCTCCTACCCTGGACCGAACAGTGCTGATGGCGAGAAAGCAAAGACTCTGCCACTGACGATAGGCGCCAGAAAAATATCTTTGCCAGTATCTTTCTATCGACATTAAGAAGGCTGATGGGGCGCCAATTCTCAATCATCGAAGGATCTTTACCCTTTGAAAGAAGAATCACAGCCGAGTGCCTCATGGAAGGGGAAAGCACCCCCTCAGCAAGGCAACTGTTAAAAACCTCTACCAAATGCGGGGCCAGAATAGACTTAAAGGCTTTGTAAAACTCAGCCGTCAAGCCATCCGGTCCAGGCGACTTTTTGATGGCAAGCTGTTCAATTGCCCTCATCACCTCTTCGACTGTGATCTCCTCTATCAAATTCATCAATGGAACATCTCCACCATTTAGACCTGGAGTAGAGTCCAAAAAGCTTTCCATCTTGTCACGATCAAGCTCTTTCCTCCCAAGAAGGTCGGCATAAAAGGACCTCACGACCTCCAGAATCCCTGACCTGGACTTTGTCAAGGAACCTGTACTGTCCTTAAGGCCAACGACCGTTTTAACAGCTACACCTTGTTTGCAGTTCTGGTAAGGGTCAGGCGAGTGGTACTTTCCATAGTCCCTCTCCAGAACCAAAGAGGCATGCCGGTCATATTGACACTTCCTGAGAAGGAGTTTCACTTCGGAGATTGCCCCAGGATCTCCTCCTCTCGAAACAAGAATATCCAGCTTCCTCCGTAAACGTTGGTAGGTCATGTATTTATTAAACTGATTTCTATTGGCTAGGCCCCTGAAGAATCCAGCGATCCTCTTTTTGGTCAGCTCCCACCACTCAGCCTTGCTGCTACAAAAGTCCAGGATGGTCACCTGTGCCTGAAAGAATTCCTCAAAGGATTGTCTAACATGTTCTTCCTTGAGTAGTGTCGAATTTAATCTCCAGATGCCCTTGCCCCTCTGAGGGGCGTCTGAAGCATTCAGTACCACAGATAGCATACAGTGATCAGAGAACTCTACTGCCTGCACCACTGGGGGCGAGAAAGCAGAGGCCTCCTTAAAAAAAAACCTATCTATCCTACTCTGACTATTACCACGATGAAAAGTGAACCCGGTGTCATCTGGGAGGTGCTTAATGTGCACATCCACAAGACCAGCATCCCTAACCATACTATTTAAAAAAACGCTATCATATCCCAGCCTGTCCTTGAAGTCCTTCCTGTCCTTGGGCCTAGTTATTGTATTAAAGTCACCTCCAAAGACCACTTGCCGGGATGTAAAAAGAAATGGCTTGATCCTTGTAAAAAGGCATTTCCTGTCCCACTTTGTGTGCGGCCCATAAACATTGATTAGGCGCAGGTCCTGCCCTCCCACAAGGACGTCTAAGACCATACATCTCCCAATCTCCACCTCAATAACCCGCCGGACAGTTACCATGCCGGTTTTAAACAACACCGCCACACCGCCGTAAGGCTCGGCCGCAAGAGACCAGTAAGATGGACCATACCTCCACTCTCTCTTGGCCATATGAATATCTGCCAAGGAGGTGAGCCTAGTCTCTTGCAAAAATAAAATTTCAGCATCTAATTGGCTGAACAAAAAGAAGGCCATAGAACGAGCTCTTACTGACTTAATGCTGGCGACATTAATTGTCACCACTTTTAACGGAGGGGGAACCGCCATTTGGGTTATTGGGTGGATTGCTTCTTAGCTCCCCTCTGCTGCTCATCACCAGAAGCCTCTCTCTTTCTAGAGGCCGCCTCAAAGTCCATTTCGGAATCGGAACTTCTCTCAGAAGAAGCTCCGGATGAAGAAATATCCCACTTGGAGGACCTATGACGGCTGGAGACAGGAACCGGAGCTTCTCGTCCCCGTTCCGTCCTCACCGCCTGCCTCTTCCGCCTCCCAACCTTCCTTCTCTCTTCCAGGTACTGCAGGTCAGCCTCAGAGATGCCCTCATCTCTTACTTTTTTCTTTAAAGTCTTTCTAGAAGACTTCTTTACAGAGGAAGAAGCAACCTTTTTAGTACACGCTGGTGGGGGGGGGGTGATCCCTTTAAGTCAGACTCAGGAGGGGTAGACTCCTGGGAGGTAACTGACTCGGGGGGCACAGACTTGGAAGGTTCTGACACAAGAGGAGAGGGTACAGTAGGCTGGGGGGGACACAGAGACAGAAACAGAAGGAGTACTTACAGACACAGGAGGGGTGGCCACAGGAACTGGAGAGGGATCCTGAGCAGGACCGGGGGAGGGGGTCACCGCAGAGGAGGATGGTACACCAGGGGTCTCACCCTCCATCCCGTCCAGCCTTGACATGTCATCTACTACCTCCTTCTCCATATTGTGCCAGGCTTCAGGACACCTGCTGTAGGGGTGGCCAAGGCGCAGGCACAGGTTGCACCTGATCTTCCTGGTACAGTCCTTAGCCATATGACCCTGCCCCCGACACACTGAACACATCAAGGCTGAACAGGAGGAGCTCAAGTGCCCCTTTTCTCCACAGCGGTGACACAGCTTCGGCTGACCAGGGTAGAAAACAGTCATCCTATCCCTCCCTATGAAAGCTGAGGAGGGCAGGTGACGGACAACATTCCCATCCCTGGCCAACCTGACTGTTACCGACCATCCCCCAGTCCAGATGTTACGCTCATCATGGATTTTATTAGGTTTGGTCAAAACCTCCCCATAGTTCCTTAACCAGACCTCTAGATCCCGAGCAGGAACACTCTCATTGGTCAGGATAATGGTAATTTTTTTTACTGTTGACCTCTGAGAAACCGCAACTGGGACCAGACCTTCCCATTCAGGTCTTGACCTGCACCGAGCCTCATATCGCTCCCAGAACAGGTCAAGACCCTCTGGCCTGGTGAAACTAACCGTATAGTCCCTTGTCCCAGCTACGTGTATAAAGGCATACAGGTCATTTGCACCAAAACCCATCTCCAATATCATATCTACCACTGCACGCCGTGCTGGAGGGATGGCACCACCTTCCCATTTCAGAATAACTACATTCCGTCTGGGACCCCCAGCAGAAGCCAGAGACCCAAGACCAGATCCTGGGGCGCTCAAAGTGGCAGCTTGTAGGGGAAAACCCCGCTTGGGAGCGGGACTACCAGGAGCAGAGTGTGCCACCTCTGCAAATGTAGGTTTCTCAGGGCCAGGGGCCCACACTGAAGTCACATTAGTCTGCACATTATCTGCATGAACAGAGTTGGTAGGATTGTCCATCACACTTGTACTGGGACCATTGTTCATCACACGTGTACTGGGACCATTGTTCATCACACCTGAACTGGGAGGATTTTTTTCAGCCACACACACATTCCCATCAGCAATAGTCACAGTTGCTGCAATACCAGTTGTCTCCTGATGCTGCACTGTAGAGCGCTCAGCAGCAGTGGGGCAAACAGCTTTGGACTCAGCCAAAGAAAGGTTAATGGGCTCTTCTGACACTTGCAGTTCATTTGCAGAAATGACATTTTTTAAATGCAAACCTTGCTGCATTGCAGCCTCAGCAGGCACAACATTGTCATTAGGCACATTATCAGTCATGATGCTAGATGGTACAAAAACAGTCTTATCCACAACATGGGACTTAGCAGGCTTTACTTTATCAGGCACATCATCAGTAATGTCTTCCTCATTAAACACCATCTGATCCCCCCGCATAGGAGACTCCATTACCTGGATGGCCCTTAGCATGCCTCCTGAGTCCTGGGAAGGCCTGGGGCTTCTTACCTCTCCCTGGGGGGGCAGGGGGTCAGAACTGGGGGTCTCCTCCCCCTCCACCTCCATCTTTGTCACCCTTCCAAACCTCTTGTCGTTGCAAAACTTCTCTTTAAAGGGCCCATCTCTGCCTTCCATCATGGCCACGATGGTTTCCTGATGATCCACACGGACCTTGGCCAGCTGGATTTCCGGATCCATGGATCCCCGTTTCTGGCTGTGTAAGCCCTCACGTTGCCTTCGCAGGCGCTTCAACTCCGCTCTCAGCTTGTAGAGCTTGTCCCTCTCCCTGTTCAGGACCTTAATCCCGGCCACCACTCGCTCCCGAATGGCCTCCGAGCCTTCATCCTCACCAGGGGTAGAGAGATCAGCTTGTGCAGAGGAAGGCAGTTCACCTGATGGCCCAGGAGATGGCTGGAAGCCTCCAGCAGGAGAAGCCCCGCTGGCCTCCATGGCCTCCCCAGAAAGGGGGCCAGGGAGCTGGGATAGATTTCACCACCACTCCCTTCTCACAGAGCAGCTTCAGAGGCACCTTCCTCCTGACACACCTGTGCTCCAATGATGGGCAGGGCACTATTCCCCCCACTGACACCAATGATGGGACACTATTCCTCCCACTAATACCAGTGATGGGACACTATTCCTCCCACCAATACCAGTGATGGGACACTATTCCTCCCACTAATACCAATGATGGGACACTATTCCTCCCACTAATACCAGTAATTAGACACTATTCCTCCCACTGACACCAATGATGGGACACTATTGATCTTTTATTGAAAAGAATCAAGCAACCAATTTTATACAAAAGTAAAAAACAAAACCATGGTACAAAACTTCAACAGAAAACAAAGGAATACACATCCATGTTCAGAATATATACAATATATACATAATCCACGACCAAAACATCCCTAGAAAACTATCTACATAAAGCAGCAGAGAGGGCCTAAGAGGCACAACCCATCACCTATGTACGCAGCCATTTATCAAAAATTCATCAAAAATACTGATAATCTAGGGTGATAAGAGACAGACAGCCACACCCGGGAAAGAGACTCCTGGCAGTCAGGGAGGCTTGAAACCCCTCCACGCCTTCAACCAAGCCCCCTGACCCCGCTTGTCTCTCTCAAACTCCCGAATCTTCCCCACCTCATGCAAAATGTCATACACCACCACCTCAACAGGAAGGAGTTTTTGCCGAATGCTGACCTGACACCGTGCATTCCAGGTGAAATAACGGACTACTAGGCTAACTAAAAAAAGTGTATCCAAACAAAAAACTCCACCGGTATTGAAAGCTCCGTACACCCACTCAGCATAACCCAGCCTGGAGAGGAAAGGGACACCGAGGGCCCGCCCCACCTGTTTGTACACCTCTATGTTAAAAGGGCAATGAAGCAGAAAATGATCCATAGTCTCCTCCTCATCTGCACACTCCTCCCGAGGACAGCTACGATCCATCCCACTGCGGAATTTCAAATTGCCCCGAACATAGAGCTTCCCATGGAAGCACAACCAGGCCAGATCCCTAAATTTAGGGGGTACTCTATCCAAATTAATCAGTCTTAACCCCGCCCTCAAAACTGGGCCCGGGCAATCCCTTAAGGCCAGTGGGTCATGAAAGACTTCGCTCAAGACTCGACTCATAAGGACTTTCCTTGGAACCGATCTGAGATCTTCAGCCGACAATCGCCACTGCCGCAGTAACTTCAGGCACGGAGCGACATAGGCTGGTAGCTGACCACGATGACCCCTGCGATTCTTCACTTGGCCACCTTCTTCCCAAAGTCGTAGAAAAGGCCTAAACCAAGATCTAAATATGCCTACCCATCCAGGAGGTTCCACTGCAAGCATATTACCAATGTTAAACTTTAGAAATAGCAGTGAAAAGAAAAGAACTGGGTTGACCATACCTAAGCCACCCTCCCTCCTGGATAGGTAGGTGACATTCCTCTTGATGGGGTTCAGTCTGTTCCCCCACAGCATCTGGAAGAACACACTACTGACCCTAGCATAGAGAGACACTGGCAAGATGCAGACAAAGCTGACATACAAGAAGATCGGAATCAGGTAAGTCTTAATCAGATCAACCCTTTCCCTCATAGATAACTTCCATCTCTTCCAGCTGACCACCTTAGTATTGGCAATTTCCAGTCTGCCTTCCCAGTTTTTGAGGCCATAATCGCCGGGTCCAAATTCAATGCCTAGTATCTTAATTCTTTCCTGGGGCACTGGAAAGGTGCCCGGGAGATCAAACCCCTCACCTTCCTTTCCCATCCAGAAAACTTCAGTCTTTTCCTGATTGATCTTGGAGCCTGATGCTTCAGAATACCGTGATGTCAGAGAGACCACCTCCTCCGCTTCATCCGTCCCAGTGACAATCACCGACACATCATCCGCATAGGCAACAACCCTCAATGGCGGCTCACCCGGGAGCCCCACTGGTACCCCACACAACATGCCGCTCTCTAGCCTCCTGACGAAGGGGTCGATTGCAAACACATAGAGCAGGGGACTCAGGGGACAACCCTGGCGCACCCCGGAGCCAACCCCAAAGGACTGTCCAACCCAACCATTAACAAGAGGGAAGCTTTCTGCCCCCTTATACAAGACTTTCAGCCAATCGACAAAACCACCCGGCAGACCGTACTTACTAAGGAGCAACCACAGGTACTCATGGTTAACACGATCAAAAGCCTTTGCCTGATACAATGTCAGCAAATACTTTCCCCAGCCTGCAGCCCTGCACCGCTCCAAGGCCTCCCGGACAGCTAAAACCGCTGTGAAGGTGCTCCTACCCTGGACCGAACAGTGCTGATGGCGAGAAAGCAAAGACTCTGCCACTGACGATAGGCGCCAGAAAAATATCTTTGCCAGTATCTTTCTATCGACATTAAGAAGGCTGATGGGGCGCCAATTCTCAATCATCGAAGGATCTTTACCCTTTGAAAGAAGAATCACAGCCGAGTGCCTCATGGAAGGGGAAAGCACCCCCTCAGCATGGCAACTGTTAAAAACCTCTACCAAATGCGGGGCCAGAATAGACTTAAAGGCTTTGTAAAACTCAGCCGTCAAGCCATCCGGTCCAGGCGACTTTTTGATGGCAAGCTGTTCAATTGCCCTCATCACCTCTTTGACTGTGATCTCCTCTGTCAAATTCATCAATGGAACATCTCCACCATTTAGACCTGGAGTAGAGTCCAAAAAGCTTTCCATCTTGTCACGATCAAGCTCTTTCCTCCCAAGAAGGTCGGCATAAAAGGACCTCACGACCTCCAGAATCCCTGACCTGGACTTTGTCAAGGAACCTGTACTGTCCTTAAGGCCAATGACGTTTTAACAGCTACACCTTGTTTGCAGTTCTGGTAAGGGTCAGGCGAGTGGTACTTCCCATAGTCCCTCTCCAGAACCAAAGAGGCATGCCGGTCATATTGACACTTCCTGAGAAGGAGTTTCACTTCGGAGATTGCCCCAGGATCTCCTCCTCTCGAAACAAGAATATCCAGCTTCCTCCGTAAACGTTGGTAGGTCATGTATTTATTAAACTGATTTCTATTGGCTAGGCCCCTGAAGAATCCAGCGATCCTCTTTTTGGTCAGCTCCCACCACTCAGCCTTGCTGCTACAAAAGTCCAGGATGGTCACCTGTGCCTGAAAGAATTCCTCAAAGGATTGTCTAACATGTTCTTCCTTGAGTAGTGTCGAATTTAATCTCCAGATGCCCTTGCCCCTCTGAGGGGCGTCTGAAGCATTCAGTACCACAGATAGCATACAGTGATCAGAGAACTCTACTGCCTGCACCACTGGGGGCGAGAAAGCAGAGGCCTCCTTCAAAAAAAACCTATCTATCCTACTCTGACTATTACCACGATGAAAAGTGAACCCAGTGTCATCTGGGAGGTGCTTAATGTGCACATCCACAAGACCAGCATCCCTAACCATACTATTTAAAAAAACGCTATCATATCCCAGCCTGTCCTTGAAGTCCTTCCTGTCCTTGGGCCTAGTTACTGTATTAAAGTCACCTCCAAAGACCACTTGCCGGGATGTAAAAAGAAATGGCTTGATCCTTGTAAAAAGGCATTTCCTGTCCCACTTTGTGTGCGGCCCATAAACATTGATTAGGCGCAGGTCCTGCCCTCCCACAAGGACGTCTAAGACCATACATCTCCCAATCTCCACCTCAATAACCCGCCGGACAGTTACCATGCCGGTTTTAAACAACACCGCCACACCGCCGTAAGGCTCGGCCGCAAGAGACCAGTAAGATGGACCATACCTCCACTCTCTCTTGGCCATATGAATATCTGCCAAGGAGGTGAGCCTAGTCTCTTGCAAAAATAAAATTTCAGCATCTAATTGGCTGAACAAAAAGAAGGCCATAGAACGAGCTCTTACTGACTTAATGCTGGCGACATTAATTGTCACCACTTTTAACGGAGGGGGAACCGCCATTTGGGTTATTGGGTGGATTGCTTCTTAGCTCCCCTCTGCTGCTCATCACCAGAAGCCTCTCTCTTTCTAGAGGCCGCCTCAAAGTCCATTTCGGAATCGGAACTTCTCTCAGAAGAAGCTCCGGATGAAGAAATATCCCACTTGGAGGACCTATGACGGCTGGAGACAGGAACCGGAGCTTCCCGTCCCCGTTCCGTCCTCACCGCCTGCCTCTTCCGCCTCCCAACCTTCCTTCTCTCTTCCAGGTACTGCAGGTCAGCCTCAGAGATGCCCTCATCTCTTACTTTTTTCTTTAAAGTCTTTCTAGAAGACTTCTTTACAGAGGAAGAAGCAACCTTTTTAGTACACGCTGGTGGGGGGGTGATCCCTTTAAGTCAGACTCAGGAGGGGTAGACTCCTGGGGGGTAACTGACTCGGGGGGCACAGACTTGGAAGGTTCTGACACAAGAGGAGAGGGTACAGTAGGCTGGGGGGACACAGAGACAGAAACAGAAGGAGTACTTACAGACACAGGAGGGGTGGCCACAGGAACTGGAGAGGGATCCTGAGCAGGACCGGGGGAGGGGGTCACCGCAGAGGAGGATGGTACACCAGGGGTCTCACCCTCCATCCTGTCCAGCCTTGACATGTCATCTACTACCTCCTTCTCCATATTGTGCCAGGCTTCAGGACACCTGCTGTAGGGGTGGCCAAGGCGCAGGCACAGGTTGCACCTGATCTTCCTGGTACAGTCCTTAGCCATATGACCCTGCCCCCGACACACTGAACACATCAAGGCTGAACAGGAGGAGCTCAAGTGCCCCTTTTCTCCACAGCGGTGACACAGCTTCGGCTGACCAGGGTAGAAAACAGTCATCCTATCCCTCCCTATGAAAGCTGAGGAGGGCAGGTGACGGACAACATTCCCATCCCTGGCCAACCTGACTGTTACCGACCATCCCCCAGTCCAGATGTTACGCTCATCATGGATTTTATTAGGTTTGGTCAAAACTTCCCCATAGTTCCTTAACCAGACCTCTAGATCCCGAGCAGGAACACTCTCATTGGTCAGGATAATGGTTATTTTTTTTACTGTTGACCTCTGAGAAACCGCAACTGGGACCAGACCTTCCCATTCAGGTCTTGACCTGCACCGAGCCTCATATCGCTCCCAGAACAGGTCAAGACCCTCTGGCCTGGTGAAACTAACCGTATAGTCCCTTGTCCCAGCTACATGTATAAAGGCATACAGGTCATTTGCACCAAAACCCATCTCCAATATCAAGTCCACCACTGCACGCCGTGCTGGAGGGATGGCACCACCTTCCCATTTCAGGATAACTACATTACGTCTTGGACCCCCAGCAGAAGCCAGAGACCCAAGACCAGATCTTGGGGTGCTCAAGGTGGCAGCTTGCAGTGGAAAACCCCGCTTGGGAGCGGGACTACCAGGAGCAGAGTGTGCCACCTGTGCAAAAGTAGGTTTATCAGGGCCAAGGGCTGACACTGAAGCCACATCACTCTGTATATTATTATTATTATCAACTGTATGAACTGAAATGGCAGGATCTGTAGCAGGATTGTTCATCACACTGGTACTGGGGTGATTGTTATCAGTCACAGAACTATTCAAATTCCCATCAGGAATAGTCACAGTGGCCGCAATACCAGCTGTCTCCTGATGCTGCACTGTAGAGTCCTCAGCAGCAGTGGGGCAAACAGCTTTGGACTCAGCCAAAGAAGGGTTAATGGGCTGTGCTGACACTTGCAGTCCATCCACAGAAATGACATTTTTTAAATGTAACTCTTGCTGCATTGCAGCCTCAGCAGGCACAACATTGCTGCACACAGGACTAGCAGCCTGATTGTCATTAGGCACATTGTCAGTCACAGTGTTAAAAGGAACAAAAACAGTCTTATCCACAACATGGGACTTAGCAGGCTTCACTTTATCAAGCACATCATCAGTAATGGCTTCCTCATTAAACACCATCTGATTCCCCCGCATAGGAGACTCCATTACCTGGATGGCCCTCAGCATACCTCCTGAATCTTGGAAGGCCTGGGGCTGCTTACCTCTCCCTGGGGGGGCAGGGGGTCAGAACTGGGGGTCTCCTCCTCCTCCACCTCCATCTTTGTCACCCTTCCAAACCTTTTGTCGTTGCAAAACTTCTCTTTAAAGGGCCCATCTCTGCCTTCCATCATGGCCACGATGGTCTCCTGATGATCCACACGGACCTTGGCCAGCTGGATTTCCGGATCCATGGATCCCCGTTTCTGGCTGTGTAAGCCCTCACGTTGCCTTCGCAGGCGCTTCAACTCCGCTCTCAACTTGTAGAGCTTGTCCCTCTCCCTGTTCAGGACCTTAATCCCGGCTACCACTCGCTCCCGAATGGCCTCCGAGCCTTCATCCTCACCAGGGGCAGAGAGATCGGCTTGTGCAGAGGCAGGCAGTTCACCCGACGGCCCAGGAGATGGCTGGGAGCTTCCAGCAGGAGAGGCCCCGCTGCCCTCCATGGCCTCCCCAGAAAGGGGGCCAGGGAGCTGGGAGAGATTTCACCACCACTCCCTTCTCACAGAGCAGCTTCAGAGGCACCTTCCTCCTGACACACTTGTGCTCCAATGATGGGCGGGGCACTATTCCTCCCACTGACACCAATGATGGGACACTATTCCTCCCACTGACACCAATGATGGGACACTATTCCTCCCACTGACACCAATGATGGGACACTATTCCTCCCACTGACACCAATGATGGGGACACTATTGATCTTTTATTGAAAAGAATCAAGCAACCAATTTTTATACAAAAGTAAAAAACAAAACCATAGTACAAAACTTCAACAGAAAACAAAGGAATACACATCCATGTTCAGAATATATACAATATATACATAATCCACTACCAAAAACATCCCTAGAAAACTATCTACATAAAGCAGCAGAGAGGGCCTAAGAGGCACAACCCATCACCTATGTACGCAGCCATTTATCAAAAATTCATCAAAAATACTGATAATCTAGGGTGATAAGAGACAGACAGCCACACCCGGGAAAGAGACTCCTGGTAGTCAGGGAGGCTTGAAACCCCTCCACGCCTTCAACCAAGCCCCCTGACCCCGCTTGTCTCTCTCAAGCTCCCGAATCTTCCCCACCTCATGCAAAATGTCATACACCACCACCTCAACAGGAAGGATTTTTTGCCGAATGCTGACCTGACACCGTGCATTCCAGGTGAAATAACGGACTACTAGGCTAACTAAAAAAAGTGTATCCAAACAAAAAACTCCACCGGTATTGAATGCTCCGTACACCCACTCAGCATAACCCAGCCTGGAGAGGAAAGGGACACCGAGGGCCCGCCCCACCTGTTTGTACACCTCTATGTTAAAAGGGCAATGAAGCAGAAAATGATCCATAGTCTCCTCCTCATCTGCACACTCCTCCCGAGGACAGCTACGATCCATCCCACTGCGGAATTTCAAATTGCCCCGAACATAGAGCTTCCCATGGAAGCACAACCAGGCCAGATCCCTAAATTTAGGGGGTACTCTATCCAAATTAATCAGTCTTAACCCCGCCCTCAAAACTGGGCCCGGGCAATCCCTTAAGGCCAGTGGGTCATGAAAGACTTCGCTCAAGACTCGACTCATAAGGACTTTCCTTGGAACCGATCTGAGATCTTCAGCCGACAATCGCCACTGCCGCAGTAACTTCAGGCACGGAGCGACATAGGCTGGTAGCTGACCACGATGACCCCTGCGATTCTTCACTTGGCCACCTTCTTCCCAAAGTCGTAGAAAAGGCCTAAACCAAGATCTAAACATGCCTACCCATCCAGGAGGTTCCACTGCAAGCATATTACCAATGTTAAACTTTAGAAATAGCAGTGAAAAGAAAAGAACTGGGTTGACCATACCTAAGCCACCCTCCCTCCTGGATAGGTAGGTGACATTCCTCTTGATGGGGTTCAGTCTGTTCCCCCACAGCATCTGGAAGAACACACTACTGACCCTAGCATAGAGAGACACTGGCAAGATGCAGACAAAGCTGACATACAAGAAGATCGGAATCAGGTAAGTCTTAATCAGATCAACCCTTTCCCTCATAGATAACTTCCATCTCTTCCAGCTGACCACCTTAGTATTGGCAATTTCCAGTCTGCCTTCCCAGTTTTTGAGGCCATAATCGCCGGGTCCAAATTCAATGCCTAGTATCTTAATTCTTTCCTGGGGCACTGGAAAGGTGTCCGGGAGATCAAAACCCTCACCATCCTTTCCCATCCAGAAAACTTCAGTCTTTTCCTGATTGATCTTGGAGCCTGATGCTTCAGAATACCGTGATGTCAGAGAGACCACCTCCTCCGCTTCATCCGTCCCAGTGACAATCACCGACACATCATCCGCATAGGCAACAACCCTCAATGGCGGCTCACCCGGGAGCCCCACTGGTACCCCACACAACATGCCGCTCTCTAGCCTCCTGATGAAGGGGTCGATTGCAAACACATAGAGCAGGGGACTCAGGGGACAACCCTGGCGCACCCCGGAGCCAACCCCAAAGGACTGTCCAACCCAACCATTAACAAGAGGGAAGCTTTCTGCCCCCTTATACAAGACTTTCAGCCAATCGACAAAACCACCCGGCAGACCGTACTTACTAAGGAGCAACCACAGGTACTCATGGTTAACACGATCAAAAGCCTTTGCCTGATCCAATGTCAGCAAATACTTTCCCCAGCCTGCAGCCCTGCACCGCTCCAAGGCCTCCCGGACAGCTAAAACCGCTGTGAAGGTGTTCCTACCCTGGACCGAACAGTGCTGATGGCGAGAAAGCAAAGACTCTGCCACTGACGATAGGCGCCAGAAAAATATCTTTGCCAGTATCTTTCTATCGACATTAAGAAGGCTGATGGGGCGCCAATTCTCAATCATCGAAGGATCTTTACCCTTTGAAAGAAGAATCACAGCCGAGTGCCTCATGGAAGGGGAAAGCACCCCCTCAGCAAGGCAACTGTTAAAAACCTCTACCAAATGCGGGGCCAGAATAGACTTAAAGGCTTTGTAAAACTCAGCCGTCAAGCCATCTGGTCCAGGCGACTTTTTGATGGCAAGCTGTTCAATTGCCCTCATCACCTCTTCGACTGTGATCTCCTCTGTCAAATTCATCAATGGAACATCTCCACCATTTAGACCTGGAGTAGAGTCCAAAAAGCTTTCCATCTTGTCACGATCAAGCTCTTTCCTCCCAAGAAGGTCGGCATAAAAGGACCTCACGACCTCCAGAATCCCTGACCTGGACTTTGTCAAGGAACCTGTACTGTCCTTAAGGCCAACGACCGTTTTAACAGCTACACCTTGTTTGCAGTTCTGGTAAGGGTCAGGCGAGTGGTACTTTCCATAGTCCCTCTCCAGAACCAAAGAGGCATGCCGGTCATATTGACACTTCCTGAGAAGGAGTTTCACTTCGGAGATTGCCCCAGGATCTCCTCCTCTCGAGACAAGAATATCCAGCTTCCTCCGTAAACGTTGGTAGGTCATGTATTTATTAAACTGATTTCTATTGGCTAGGCCCCTGAAGAATCCAGCGATCCTCTTTTTGGTCAGCTCCCACCACTCAGCCTTGCTGCTACAAAAGTCCAGGATGGTCACCTGTGCCTGAAAGAATTCCTCAAAGGATTGTCTAACATGTTCTTCCTTGAGTAGTGTCGAATTTAATCTCCAGATGCCCTTGCCCCTCTGAGGGGCGTCTGAAGCATTCAGTACCACAGATAGCATACAGTGATCATAGAACTCTACTGCCTGCACCACTGGGGGCGAGAAAGCAGAGGCCTCCTTCAAAAAAAACCTATCTATCCTACTCTGACTATTACCACGATGAAAAGTGAACCCGGTGTCATCTGGGAGGTGCTTAATGTGCACATCCACAAGACCAGCATCCCTAACCATACTATTTAAAAAAACGCTATCATATCCCAGCCTGTCCTTGAAGTCCTTCCTGTCCTTGGGCCTAGTTATTGTATTAAAGTCACCTCCAAAGACCACTTGCCGGGATGTAAAAAGAAATGGCTTGATCCTTGTAAAAAGGCATTTCCTGTCCCACTTTGTGTGCGGCTCATAAACATTGATTAGGCGCAGGTCCTGCCCTCCCACAAGGACGTCTAAGACCATACATCTCCCAATCTCCACCTCAATAACCCGCCGGACAGTTACCATGCCGGTTTTAAACAACACCGCCACACCGCCGTAAGGCTCGGCCGCAAGAGACCAGTAAGATGGACCATACCTCCACTCTCTCTTGGCCATATGAATATCTGCCAAGGAGGTGAGCCTAGTCTCTTGCAAAAATAAAATTTCAGCATCTAATTGGCTGAACAAAAAGAAGGCCATAGAACGAGCTCTTACTGACTTAATGCTGGCGACATTAATTGTCACCACTTTTAACGGAGGGGGAACCGCCATTTGGGTTATTGGGTGGATTGCTTCTTAGCTCCCCTCTGCTGCTCATCACCAGAAGCCTCTCTCTTTCTAGAGGCCGCCTCAAAGTCCATTTCGGAATCGGAACTTCTCTCAGAAGAAGCTCCGGATGAAGAAATATCCCACTTGGAGGACCTATGACGGCTGGAGACAGGAACCGGAGCTTCCCGTCCCCGTTCCGTCCTCACTCAGGAGGGGTAGACTCCTGGGGGGTAACTGACTCGGGGGGCACAGACTTGGAAGGTTCTGACACAAGAGGAGAGGGTACAGTAGGCTGGGGGGACACAGAGACAGAAACAGAAGGAGTACTTACAGACACAGGAGGGGTGGCCACAGGAACTGGAGAGGGATCCTGAGCAGGACCGGGGGAGGGGGTCACCGCAGAGGAGGATGGTACACCAGGGGTCTCACCCTCCATCCCGTCCAGCCTTGACATGTCATCTACTACCTCCTTCTCCATATTGTGCCAGGCTTCAGGACACCTGCTGTAGGGGTGGCCAAGGCGCAGGCACAGGTTGCACCTGATCTTCCTGGTACAGTCCTTAGCCATATGACCCTGCCCCCGACACACTGAACACATCAAGGCTGAACAGGAGGAGCTCAAGTGCCCCTTTTCTCCACAGCGGTGACACAGCTTCGGCTGACCAGGGTAGAAAACAGTCATCCTATCCCTCCCTATGAAAGCTGAGGAGGGCAGGTGACGGACAACATTCCCATCCCTGGCCAACCTGACTGTTACCGACCATCCCCCAGTCCAGATGTTACGCTCATCATGGATTTTATTAGGTTTGGTCAAAACCTCCCCATAGTTCCTTAACCAGACCTCTAGATCCCGAGCAGGAACACTCTCATTGGTCAGGATAATGGTAATTTTTTTACTGTTGACCTCTGAGAAACCGCAACTGGGACCAGACCTTCCCATTCAGGTCTTGACCTGCACCGAGCCTCATATCGCTCCCAGAACAGGTCAAGACCCTCTGGCCTGGTGAAACTAACCGTATAGTCCCTTGTCCCAGCTACGTGTATAAAGGCATACAGGTCATTTGCACCAAAACCCATCTCCAATATCAAGTCCACCACTGCACGCCGTGCTGGAGGGATGGTACCACCTTCCCATTTCAGGATAACTACATTACGTCTTGGACCCCCAGCAGAAGCCAGAGACCCAAGACCAGATCTTGGGGTGCTCAAGGTGGCAGCTTGCAGTGGAAAACCCCGCTTGGGAGTGGGACTACCAGGAGCAGAGTGTGCCACCTGTGCAAAAGTAGGTTTATCAGGGCCAAGGGCTGACACTGAAGCCACATCACTCTGTATATTATTATTATTATCAACTGTATGAACTGAAATGGCAGGATCTGTAGCAGGATTGTTCATCACACTGGTACTGGGGTGATTGTTATCAGTCACAGAACTATTCAAATTCCCATCAGGAATAGTCACAGTGGCTGCAATACCAGCTGTCTCCTGATGCTGCACTGTAGAGTCCTCAGCAGCAGTGGGGCAAACAGCTTTGGACTCAGCCAAAGAAGGGTTAATGGGCTGTTCTGACACTTGCAGTCCATCCACAGAAATGACATTTTTTAAATGTAACTCTTGCTGCATTGCAGCCTCAGCAGGCACAACATTGCTGCATACAGGACTAGCAGCCTGATTGTCATTAGGCACATTGTCAGTCACAGTGTTAAAAGGAACAAAAACAGTCTTATCCACAACATGGGACTTAGCAGGCTTCACTTTATCAGGTACATCATCAGTAATGTCTTCCTCATTAAACACCATCTGATCCCCCCGCATAGGAGACTCCATTACCTGGATGGCCCTCAGCATACCTCCTGAATCTTGGGAAGGCCTGGGGCTGCTTACCTCTCCCTGGGGGGGCAGGGGGGCAGAACTGGGGGCCTCCTCCTCCTCCACCTCCATCTTTGTCACCCTTCCAAACCTTTTGTCGTTACAAAATTTTTCTTTAAAGGGCCCATCTCTGCCTTCCATCATGGCCACGATGGTCTCCTGATGATCCACACGGACCTTGGCCAGCTGGATTTCCGGATCCATGGATCCCCGTTTCTGGCTGTGTAAGCCCTCACGTTGCCTTCGCAGGCGCTTCAACTCCGCTCTCAACTTGTAGAGCTTGTCCCTCTCCCTGTTCAGGACCTTAATCCCGGCCACCACTCGCTCCCGAATGGCCTCCGAGCCTTCATCCTCACCAGGGGCAGAGAGATCGGCTTGTGCAGAGGCAGGCAGTTCACCCGACGGCCCAGGAGATGGCTGGGAGCTTCCAGCAGGAGAGGCCCCGCTGCCCTCCATGGCCTCCCCAGAAAGGGGGCCAGGGAGCTGGGAGAGATTTCACCACCACTCCCTTCTCACAGAGCAGCTTCAGAGGCACCTTCCTCCTGACACACCTGTGCTCCAATGATGGGCGGGGCACTATTCCTCCCACTGACACCAATGATGGGACACTATTCCTCCCACTGACACCAATGATGGGACACTATTCCTCCCACTGACACCAATGATGGGACACTATTCCTCCCACTGACACCAATGATGGGGACACTATTCCTCCCACTGACACCAATGATGGGGAAACTATTCCTCCCACTGACACCAATGATGGGACACTATTCTTCCCACTGACACCAATGATGGAACACTATTCCTCCCACTGACACCAATGATGGAGCACTATTCCTCCCACTAATACCAATGATGGGACACTATTCCTCCCACTAATACCAGTAATTAGACACTATTCCTCCCACTGACACCAATGATGGGACACTATTCCTCCCACTGACACCAATGATGGGACACTATTCCTCCCACTGACACCAATGATGGGACACTATTCCTCCCACTGACACCAATGATGGGGACACTATTCCTCCCACTGACACCAATGATGGGGAAACTATTCCTCCCACTGACACCAATGATGGGACACTATTCTTCCCACTGACACCAATGATGGGACACTATTCCTCCCACTGACACCAATGATGGAGCACTATTCCTCCCACTGACCCCAATGATGGGGCACTATTCCTCCCACTAATACCAATGATGGGACACTATTCCTCCCACTAATACCAGTAATTAGACACTATTCCTCCCACTGACACCAATGATGGGACACTATTCCTCCCACTGACACCAATGATGGGACACTATTCCTCCCACTGACACCAATGATGGGACACTATTCCTCCCACTGACACCAATGATGGGGACACTATTCCTCCCACTGACACCAATGATGGGGAAACTATTCCTCCCACTGACACCAATGATGGGACACTATTCTTCCCACTGACACCAATGATGGGACACTATTCCTCCCACTGACACCAATGATGGAGCACTATTCCTCCCACTGACCCCAATGATGGGGCACTATTCCTCCCACTAATACCAGTGATGGGGCACTATTCCTTCCCCTGATACAAACAATACCACTAATACCAATGATGGGACATTTTCTGCTCCCACTGGCCCCAGTCAGGCCCCCTTTAAAGTGGTTGTAAACCCTTACAGACCATTTTTTACTACAGGTAATAAGGCTTACCTGTGGCTACCCCGGATATCTCCTAAATCTCCCCTGTATCAAGGCACATGCGCACTGAAGCAATGGCACGTTCGTACCATTGCTTCAGCTAGTGTACCATTACCGGTGGCTCCCACGCACATGCGCGGAAAAATGTCATCATCGTGGCTTCAGCCAGTCACAGCGACAGAGCCCGTGATACCCGAAAGTAACTCCGGGAGCGATGTCGCTGGCCGGAGCGGTGAACACGGACCACTACGGGGGCTTCGATCTAAGGTGAGTTATTTCCTAATAAGCTAGTATGCTATGCATACTAGCTCATTATGCCTTTGTCTTGCAGTTTTTTTTTTTTTTTTTTTGGGGGGGGGGGGGGGGGGTTTGTTTAGAAAGTTTGGAGACCTCTGCACTATGTGATAAAAATATAAAGCTGAGTGAAATGAAAAATAAAAGAGTGAAACAATGAAAATTACACCCAAGCCCTTAACCCTCCCTTAAAAAAAATTGTGAGTCCTCTATCCCACATACACATGTATGCAAACACATGCGTGAGGGGCGCCTACTTATGGAAACATTGATTGCACTACAGATGTTACTTATCGCCGCACAGGCCGGAGTGAGAATAATACCGTATTTATCGGCGTATAACACACACTTTTTTCCCCTTAAAATTAGGGGAAAATCGTGGGTGCGTGTTATACGCCGATACCCACATATCCCGGGCGGTCTCCGCTGACTGTGAGAGGAGCGGAGCGATCGCCGCCGAGATACACATAGCCGAGTGTACTCGGCTATACTCGTCTTTTCTCGGCTCCGCTCACAGTCATGCCCAGTCCCGCCATTGGACCTGTGTTATGTCCATCATAGGGCGGGACTCGGCGTGACTGTGAGCGGAGCCGAGAAAAGCCGAGTATAGCCGAGTACACTACCGAGGCAGCGATAAGCCAGCCCTCCCCCGCTCAACAATCCGACGTTAGGTTAAAAAAAAACCTCCGTCCGACGACAGCACCAGCTGGGTATCTGTTTACTCAGTTCAACTTCCTCTTATATGTTTTACAAAAACAAATTGGGTAATATATTGTGTTTATGTGCCCTAAAACGAAAAATAAATTGTGTTAATTTTGCACTTGCTAAACCATTGAGCTAATAAATTGTGACATGAAAAATTGGAACTACCACCATTGTATTCTCCAGGGTCTCTGCTTTCAGAAAATAGATCATGTTTTAGGGGGTTTTAAAGGAACACTACAGGTTCCCGTTTTTTTTTTTTTAAATAACAAACATATTAAACTTACCTCCACTGTGCAGCTCGTTTTGCACACAGTGGCCCTGATCCTCCGCTTCTGGGGTCCCTCGGCGGCTGTCTCGGCTCCTCCCCGCAAGGACTCCACACCATAATGCGAGCGAGCGAGTTACTGCGAGTTACTGCGAGTTACTGCGGGCGCGCTCCCGTGATACAGCGGCGGCCATAGCCGCCGACTGTATCACTCGGCCCCGCCCCCCGACATGCCGCGTCATTGGATGTGATTGACAGCAGCGCCAGCCAATGGCTGCGCTGCTTTCAATCCATCCACAGTAGCCAATCAACGGCCAGGCACAGGAACTCGGAGGATGACGGGAGCGAGCGCGGGACTTTCGAGGGGCCAGGTAAGTAAAACGGGGGCTCGGGGGGGGGCCGGTATTGTCAAATGTTTTTTCACCTTAATGCATAGGATGCATTAAGGTGAAAAAACATTTACCTTTACTACTCCTTTAAGTAATCTTCAGGCCTAAAATGATTTTTTTTTTTAACATGGGTGCAAAAAATACAAAACCAGCTCAGGCAGGTAACACTATATTTAACCGACCAAAAGGGACCGATTAGGAAAGGTTTAATTTTGGAGTCTACATACACTTGAAGTGGAACTCCAGCCTCAGTTTTTGTACTTGGACATAGTGGAGAATGCTCTTTTAGGTTTGCATTGCTGTCTGTGTCCTCCAACATCCTGTCCCGGTAAATGTACCTCCCCAGAGGTCCTAATTCTTCCCCACACTACTAATACCATTGCTGTCTGTGCCCCCCACTGGAAGAATCTCCTTAAACTCCCATTGTTGTAATGCAACAGGAAGCACATAGAAATCACTGGAATTCGAATTTAACCCCTTGTCTGTCAAGGTACGTTTATCAACGTCAGGGCTGCCGATAGTGGGGGGTACCACCGATCCTCCTGTAGGGGGCTTGGGGCACACAGGGGGCCCAGACAGCAGGGGGATAAGTGCAGCGGGACAGAAGCACATTGTCTTGTGTCTGTGTCCCTCCCTTCAGCAGCTGAAAGCTGGTTTCTCCCCTCTCTCTCCCGCCGGCTTCCAGCTGCTGGAGGGAGAGATACAGACACAGTGCATTGTTCTGTAATTGTCCTCCTCTGTGTACTGCACACATCTGATTCCCATCTGTGTGCCCGGGCACCCCCCCCCTCGCCCTCCGCAGCGCTACCATCCTACCTCTCCCACAAGCTGCTGCAGCCGCACAGGCAGATGGAGAGTGGGTGAAGGGGCCAGTAAATATAGGGCACACTGGGCCTAGGGCGCAGCCACAACCATATGTTGATGGGTCCAAACCCCCCCCCCCCCAGAGCATCCTACCCAAATACCCAGTCAGCATCCCTGCTGCCACAGCCGAGCCGCTCAGCAACAGAGCAAGCTGTACGGTAATCAGAGGTGTCCTTGACTGTATGGCGGCTGGCAGCATCCACCGCCACCCGATGTTCTCAGTTCTTGGGTTTTTAAGGTCACTGTAGGGGGGCTCTGGGGACCCTGATGTAAGGCGGGCCCTAGGGACACTGATGTAAGGGGGTTGACTTTGGGGATCCTAATGAAAGGGGGAACCCAGGTCCCTGATTAAAGGAGGGGGACTCTGGGGGACCCTGATGTAAGGGGGGACTTTGGGTACCCTATTGAAAGTGGGGTCTCTGATGTAAGGGCAAACTCTGTGGACCCTGATTTAAGGGGTGGGGAACTCTGGGGACCCTGATGTAAGGGGGAACTCTGGGGGCCCTGGTTTAAGGAGAGTAAAAAAACAACCTTGTAGTGTGCTTTACTGGTGTGTGTTTTTTTTATATGATTTAAGGGAGAGGACTCTTGGGACCCTGATGTAAGGGGGAAATGACTCTGGAGACACTGATAAAAGGAGGGGGGACTATGGGGACCCTGATGTAAGGGGGACATGACTCTGGAGACACAGATAAAAGGAGGGGGCACTCTTGCGACCCTGATGTAAGGGGGACATGACTCTGGAGACACTGATAAAAGGAGGGGGGACTCGGGACCCTGATGTAAGGGGGACATGTCTCTGGAGACTCTGATAAAAGGAGGGGGGACTCGGGACCCTGATGTAAGGGGGACATGTATCTGGAGACACTAATAAAAGGAGGGGGGACTCGGGACCCTGATGTAAGGGGGACATGTCTCTGGAGACACTGATAAAAGGAGGGGGACTCTGGACCCTGATGTAAGGGGGACATGTATCTGGAGACACTAATAAAAGGAGGGGGGACTCGGGACCCTGATGTAAGGGGGACATGTCTCTGGAGACACTGATAAAAGGAGGGGGGACTCTGGGGACCCTGATGTAAGGGGGACATGACTCCGGAGACACTGATAAAAGGAGGGGGCTCTCTGGGGACCCTGATGTAAGGGGGATATGACTCTGGAGACACTGATAAAAGGAGGGGGGACTCGGGACTCTGATGTAAGTGGGATATGGCTCTGGAGACACTGATAAAAGGAGGGGGGACTCTGGGGACCCTGATGTAAGGGGGACATGACTCTGGAGACAGTGATAAAAGGAGGGGGGACTCTGGGGACCCTGATGTAAGAAGGACATGTCTCTGGAGACACTGATAAAAGGAGGGGGGACTCTGGGGACCCTGATGTAAGAGGGGAACTTTGGGTACCCTGATGTAAGGGGGTCAGGCCCGGGGAACCCAGGCCTAAAGCTGTGTAAGGATCCCCAAAATGTCTGATAGCTGCCCTGTTCCCCACACACTACACTAACGGTCTGCATAACGCTGCAGGATTGGATGCAACAAACCCGTCATCTGCAAACTTCAACCAATCCGTAAAGAAGAGGTTTCCAGCCAATGAGGTGCTGTGCAAGCCGTGCTGCGCGCAACATCACTTCCTCCCTGCTCCCCAATCAGTCTCCACACGGAGCTAACATTGGCAAGGAGGTGAGAAAGCATCCCTGCATAGGCTGCATTCGCAGCCTTTATATTTTTTTTTGGGGGGGTGCAAGTAGCTGGTCTTGCCTAGGGAGCAAAATAGTCTAGTACCGGCCCTGCTTGGTGTTCATGGTATACAATTGCTGAACCATGTGGATACTGTATACAGATGGGCTATAACTGACACAGAAGCACTATGAAAATCATGCTGGATCCTGGATGCAGTAGAATTTTTTTAACACTCAGATTATCTGTTTATGACCACATCCCCCATAAAGACCCTAAAAAGACTGTGTTTAGGGCTCTGCGTTGTGCAGCATGAGGGAACGTGGGACTACAGCATTTTGTTGGCCCCTGTACTGTGTAATGGGGGATGCATGACTAATGTTAAATCAATGTTTAGAGTGGGCAGTCTAAGGTCCCCTAAGGAACTCTTATGTATGAGCCAGCTTAATGGTGTCCCCAAAGCCATAAATTATTATTTTATGTCTGTAACTGGAATATTTGCACAGCCTACAAATTAGTGAGTGTATGCTGCCATCTAGTGACCAATTTCAGGTGCTACAACCAAGTTCTGCTAAAGAACAGCAAAATAAAACCAGACTCCCCCTAAGGGGAGCTAATACTGTGTTGCTTTTAAACAATACAAGATCGCCAATACCACCACTTTGTATTGTATCTTTTGTTAAGCATATTAAGTCGCAAAATGATTTAAGATCAATTAAACAACAGGGACCCTTTTGCTTTATCAGCAATATAAAAAAATCTATTCATTGTCCCCTTTCAGTGTGAATGCTTAAGGCCTGGTTCACACAGGGGCGGCACGACTTTGGAGGCGACTCGGCGGCGCGATCTCAAGACGACTTGAGACGCCCGCCTGAGGCGATTTGCATAATGACTTCTGTATAGAAGTCAATGCAAGTCGCCCGGAGTCGCCCCCAAAAGAAGTACAGGAACCTTTTTCTAAGTCGGAGCGACCTGAGTCGCTTCTATTAGAACGCTTCCATAGTACAGAGCGGGACGCGACTCGTCAGGCGACCGAGTCACATGACGAGTCGCCCCTATGTGAACAGGGCCTGAGGCTCAAAAAATCATTCACAAAATGGAATAATAAGTATCAAAAAAGTGATGATGCAGGGCCATCTAGTGGCTATTTAGAGTATTGTATTTCCCTCTCATTACAGCCATAGGTGATTATGTGCTCAGCGTATAAATCAGTTAGACTCTGCTGCCATCTGCTGGACAATTATCAGTTACTGCAGTCAAGCTCTGCAACACAAAACAGGCCTGAAAACTTCATCATATCCAATTCAATTACATTAATCCACCGCATTTAATTACAGCATCACCAACGGCTCGCCTTCCTCTTTCGCCGACCTCGCTGTTTCCATCATACGACAGGACACGCTGCAATTAGCATAGGCCTAATTTATCTTCTTTATGGATTCTTATATTATTTCAGTAATCATGCATAAAAAAAAGTCTAACATATAAGGCAGGCAGAGCTGTTATGATTTTTTTTTTTTTTTTTAAAACCTATTCTGAGACTTAATTAGAAAAATTAAATGAACTGATTTCAGGACGATAATTATTTTCATTTAAAAAAAAGAGAGATTTAAAATAGGAGCAGTTATTTAAGTAGTAAGCAGAGCAATGGATTCTTTGAAGCTGAATAATTATCTGTAATGTAGAAATGAGTGTTAATTGGGTTTAGAGCTCCTAGTATTATTGGGAAATAGACATAACGCTCTATAAAAGTTGGTACATTTCTGAAAAAAATATACAAATGCAAAAAATAGCAATAACCTGTGCTTACTGATGCATTTTTCAAGTATATACAGTAAGCGCAGTGTCTCTAGTCTGTCGCAGGTGGTTTAGAAAAAGGACCATTGGCAAGGAAGCATAGGGGGGGGGTTGGTGTTGCACACTGTGCACAGTGCACCCCCTTGAACTTTGCACGCTGTACATTGTATACTCCTGAACTCTGTACTCTGTATATAGGGCACCCCTAAGCTCTGTGCATAGTGCACCCCTAAACCTTGCACTCTGAGGGGGTTGGTGTTGCACACTGTGCATAGTGCACCCCTAAACTGTGCACTTCATATGTAGCACACTTCTAAATTCTGTGCATAGTGAAGCGCTAAATCCTGCACTCTGTACACAGTGCACCCCCTTGAACTCTGCCCTCTGTACATAGTATACTCCTGAACTCTGCACACTGTACATTGTATACTCCTGAACTCTGCACTTTGTATGTAGCGCACTCCTGAACTCTGCACTCGGTATATAGGGCACCCCTAAACTCTGTGCATAGTGCACCCCTAAACCCTGCACTCTATACACTGCACACCCCTGAACTCTGTACACTAAACCCTGAACTCTGTACAGAGTGCACCCTGTTGCACTCTGTAAATAGTACACTGTACCCTACTCTGTGCATGGTGCACCCCTAAACCCTGCACTCTGTACACAGCACTCCCCTGAACTCTGTACCCTGTACGTAGCATACTCCTGAACTCTGCACTCTGTATGCAGCATACTCCTGAACTCTGCACTCTGTACGCAGCATACACCTGAACTCTGCACTCTGTACGTAGCGTACTCCTGAACTCTGCACTCTGTACGTAGCGTACTCCTGAACTCTGCACTCTGTACATAGCGTACTCCTGAACTCTGCACTCTGTACATAGCGTAGAGCTGGGCGATTTTCTCCCCCCAAAAAATCTGTGATTTAAAAAAAAAAAAAAACTTGATTCACGATTCGAATCAAGTTTTTTTTTTTTTTTTTTTTTGATGGACACCGCGCCGGTCCTGAGGAGCTGCGGGCAGGAGTTTTTAGGCGAGGCTGCGGCTTCGTCCTAGTCCGGGGCGTCCGGTGTCAGCGCCGGTCCTGGGGAGCTGCAGGCAGGAGTTTTTAGGCGAGGCCGTGGCTTCAGCCTAGTCCGCGGACTAGGCCTAAGCCGCGGCCTCGCCTAAAAACTCTGGCTCGCAGCTCCTCAGGACCGGCGCGGTGTCAGCGCCGGTCCTGGTAAAAAAGAAAAAAATAGAAAAAATCGATTTGCTGAAAATTTGAATCGATTTGACCTCTCAACTCAATTCAAGATTTAAATCGATTTTTTCCCCAGCCCTAACGTAGCGTACTCCTGAACTTTGTACATAGCGTACTTCTGAACTCTGCACTCTGTACGTGGCACACTCCTGAACTCTATATCCTAAACCTTGAACTCTGTACACAGTGCACCCCCTTGCACTCTGTACGTAGTACTCTGTACCCTATTCTATGCATAGTGCACCCCTAAACCCTGCACTCTGTACACAGCGCTCCCCTGAACTCTGTACCCTGTACGTAGCATACTCCTGAACTCTGCACTCTGTATGTAGCATACTCCTGAACTCTGCACTCTGTACGCAGCATACGACTGGACTTTGCACTCCATACATAGCGTACTCCTGAACTCTGCACTCTGTACGTAGCGTACTCCTGAACTCTGCACTCTGTACGTAGCGTATTCCTGAACTCTGTACATAGCGTACTTCTGAACTCTGTACATAGCACACTTCTGAACTCTGTACATTGCGCACTCCTGAACTCTGCACTTTGTACATAGCATACTCCTGAACTCTGCACAGTGTACGTAGCACACTCTTGAACTCTGCACTCTGTATGTAGCGCACTCCTGAACTCTTCACTCTGTACCTAGCATGCTCCTGAACTCTGCACTCCGTACATAGCATACTCCTGAAGTCTGCACTCTGTATGTAGCATACTCCTAAACTCTGCACTCAGTATGTAGCGCACTCCTGAATTCTGCACTCTGTATGTAGCACACTCCGGAACTCTGCACTCTGTATGTAGCATACTCCTGAACTCTGCACTCTGTATGTAGCGCACTCCTGAACTCTGCACTCTGTACGTAGCGCACTCCTGAACTCTGCACACAGCACACTCCTGAATTCTACACTCTGTACGTAGCACACTCCTGAACTCTGCACTCTGTACGTAGCGCACTCCTGAACTCTGCACTCTGTAAGTAACACACTCCTGAATAGTGATGAGCCGAACACCCCCCGGGTTCGGTTCGCACCAGAACCCGCGAACGGACCGAAAGTTCGTACGAACATTAGAACCCTATTAAATACAATGGATGCGAACGTTCGAATTCTAAAGTGCTAATTATAACAACTATTATGCATGTTATTGTCCTAAAAAGGGTTTGGGAACCCGGGTTCTGCACCAGGGGACATGTATCAATGCAAAAAGAAGTTTTAGAAACGGTCGTTTTTCGGGAGCAGTCATTTTAATGATGCATAAAGTGAAAAAAAAAAAGTCAAATATTCCTTTAAATATCGTACCTGGGGGGTGTCTAAAGTATGCCTGTGAAGTGCCACGTGTTTCCCGTGTTTAGAACTGTCCCTGCACAAAATAACATTTCTAAAGGAAAAAAAAGCCATTTAAAACTGCTTGCGGCTTTAATGTAATGTCTGGTCCCGGTAATATGGATGAAAATCTTTAAGAAAAATGGCATAGCTACCCCATGACCCCCCCCCCCCTACCCCAGCCCATTACCAGCCCCTTTGGGTCTTGTATGGATATTAAGGGGAACCCCGCACATAAAATAAAAAAGGCCCTATATACTCTGAACAGCCGTATACAGGCGGTGCATACAAGACAGGGACTGTAGGTTTGTTCTTATGTAGAATCTGTTTGTAATTTTGAACAGGTACATTGTTTAAGTGTAGCTCCAGCCCAAAAATCTATTTTTAAACTTTTTGGAAAACATAGGGAAGGGTTATCACCCCTGTAACATTTGTTTTGCTGTCTGTGCCCCTGTTCAGAACATTTCACCTCACTTTCCGTCCCAATGACAACTGTTTTTGAAATGTGGTGTTTTTCTTGAAACAAGGATTGCTGATAAAGCATCAGTACAGAGGAGACACCTTTCTCCCATATTAATTCTTACAGGAGAGAATTTTCCTTCCAAGGGGTAGATTTCCTCTCACTTCCTGTTGTCTTCTTGCGTTTGCAAGTAGGAGTCATTTGTAAGTTGGATGTTTGAAAGTAGGGACCTGCCGTATATACTCTGCAGAAATAGGCCCCTTAGTTGTTGGTGTTGGCACAACACTGTAAGCACTCACAGTTACTCTTGGTTGGTGCTGGAACGCCCTGCTGTCAACTATTATATCAGGAATTTTAATTACATATAATTGTTGAACAGTGGTAGTAAAAATTGGGCCTTTGATGGTGGTGCTGGTGCCACAACACTGTAAGCCCTGACAGTTACTCTTGGTGGGTGCAGCAATGGGCCCTGCTCTGAATTATTAGATCAAGAATTGTAATTGCATGCCCCTGTTGAACAGGGGCTGAAAAATTGGGCCTTTCGTGGTGGTGGTGGTGGTGGTGTTGCCACAACACTGTAAGCCCTCAGAGTTACTCTTGGTGGGTGCAGGAATGGGCCCTGCTGTGAATTATTAGATCAAGAATTGTAATTACATGCCCCTTTTGAACAGGGGCTGAAAAATTGGGCCTTTCGTGGTGGTGGTGGTGGTGGCATTGCCACAACACTGTAAGCCCTCAGAGTTACTCTTGGTGGGTGCAGCAATGGGCCCTGCTGTGAATTATTAGATCAAGAATTGTAATTACATGCCCCTGTTGAACAGGGGCTGAAAAATTGGGCCTTAGGCACTGGTGGCACAACACTACAACCCCTCACAGATACTGTACTTGGAGCACAGCAATGAGCCCTGTTGCAAAGTATTGCTTCAAAAATTGTAATGACACGCCCCTGTTAAACAGGGGCTGAAAAATTGGGCCTTAGGCACTGGTGGCACAACACTCCAACCCCTCACAGATACTGTACTTGGAGCACAGCAATGAGCCCTATGGCAAATTATTGCTAAAAAAATTGTAATTACACGCCCCTGTAAAACAGGGGCTGAAAAATTGGGCCTTAGCCACTGGTGGCGGCACCCATAAACAAAAATTATCTTCCAAGCTATCATCATCAATGGTATCATTGAGGACTCGGAGGAGGAGGATAGCCAGTCAACATAACAGCACAGGCACTCAGCATCAGCATCAGTCTTGAAGGGATGTGACATGTTAAAATCAATTAGTCTGTTATATCAGCATCAGGTGTGTGGTAGCTGGTGGTGATCCAAGACTGGTTCATCTTGATGAAAGTCAGTCGATCAACCGAGTCGGTGGACAGGCGCACCCTGTGATCCGTGACAAATCCTCCAGCAGCACTGAATGTGCGTTCCGTAAGAACGCTGGATGCAGGACAGGCCAGTAGCTCAATTGCATACTGTGCAAGCTCTGGCCAGTGATCCATCCTCAAGACCCAGTAAGCCAGAGGATTTTCGGTGGGGAAGGTGTCCAAGTCTGACCTTGCCCCTAGATATTCCTGCACCATGTTTATCAGACGCTGGCGATGGTTGCTGGAACCGATCATACTTTGGGGCTGCGGACTAAAGAATTGTCTGAACGCATCGGTCAGACGGCCACCTTCCCCACCGCTCCTTCTTTGACTGGCCGAAGCCTCAGCAACTCGTTGTCCAGGACCAGGAGTTTGTAACCTCCCAGTCTCTGGGAACGCGTTGCACAGACCTTTCTGCAAGGCCTCCCGGAGTTGTCTCATCCTCTGCTCCCTCTGCGACGGTAACATAAGGTCCGCAACCTTACCCTTGTACCGTGGATCAAGGAGAGTGGCCAGCCAGTAATGGTCCCTCTCCTTGATCCGAAGAATACGAGGATCCTTCCGCAGACTTTGCAGGATCAGGGAGGCCATGCAGCGTAGGTTTGCTGAGGCATTCGGTCCGGAGTCCTCTGGGTCACTAAGGACGACATGATCCACAGCCACCTCCTCCCAGCCACGTACAAGTCCACTGGTTTCTTGGGACTGTAAATCATCCCTAAAAGACTGCTGCTGATGATGCTGAGTGCCAGCCTCCACCTCCATGCTGACACAATCCTCCTCCTCCTCCTCCTCCTCTTCCTGTGCGATGGGTGGGACAGAAGGAACACTGTCTGGGTAAAGGGGGCCTTGAGAGGCAAGGAAGTCCTCCTCTTCCTGCCTCTGTTCTGCCTCAAGTGCCCTGTCCATTATTCCACGCAGCGTGTGCTCCAACAGGTGGACAAGAGGTACAGTGTCACTGATGCATGCACTGTCACTGCTCACCATCCTCGTGGCCTCCTCAAATGGTGCCAGGACAGTGCATGCATCCCTGATCATGCCCCACTGGCGTGGAGAAAAAAAACCAAGCTCCCCTGACCCTGTCCTGGTGCCGTAGTCGCACAGGTACTCATTGATGGCCCTCTGCTGCGTGTGCAGCCGCTGCAGCATGGCCAACGTTGAGTTCCACCTGGTGGGCATGTCACATATAAGGCGGTTCTTGGGCAGGTTCAACTCCTTTTGCAGCTCAGCCAGGCGAGCACTGGCATTATAAGATCTGCGGAAATGCACACAGACTTTCCTGGCCTGCCTCAGGACATCCTGTAAGCCCGGGTACCTGCCCAAGAACCGCTGCACCACCAGGTTAAGGACGTGAGCCACACAGGGCACATGGGTCAGTTGTCCCTGTCGGAGGGCGGAGAGGAGGTTGGTGCCATTGTCGCAAACCACCATTCCTGGCTTAAGCTGGCGTGGCGTCAACCACCTCTCGGCCTGGCCCTGCAGAGCAGACAGGACCTCTGCCCCAGTGTGGCTTCTGTCCCCCAAACACACCAGCGCAAGCACGGCATGGCATCTTTTTGCCTGCGTACTTGCGTAGCCCCTTGAACGGCTACGGAGCACCGCTGGTTCAGAGGACAAACCACAGGAAGAGGCCATGGAGGAAGAAGAAGAGGAGGGGGTGGAGGAGAGAGGTGTGTCACAACCAGTAGTAGCATTTTGGAGGCGTGGCGGTGGAACAACCTCCAACACTACTGCACCTTGTCCTGCATCCTTCCCAGCTGCCAAAAGAGTGACCCAATGGGCCGTGAAAGAAAGGTAACGTCCCTGTCCATGCCTGCTGGACCATGAGTCAGCGGTAATATGCACCTTACCGCTGACCGCCCTGTCCAGCGAGGCCAAGACATTGCCTTCCACATGCCGGTAGAGAGCCGGAATAGCCTTCCGTGAGAAAAAGTGGCGTTTGGGAACCTGCCACTGAGGAACCGCACATTGCACAAACTCACGGAAGGGGGCCGAGTCTACCAACTGAAAAGGCAGCAGTTGAAGCGCTAGCAATTTAGCCAAGCTAGCATTCAACCGCTGGGCATGTGGATGGCTGGGAGTGAACTTCTTTCGACAGTCCAGCAGCTGGGGCAGGGAAATTTGCCTGCTAGAATCGGACGTCGGTGTACTGCTAGCAGAGTGGCCACAACTACTTGGCTGTGACACACCTAATTCTACACCTTCATTCCTCTCAGTGCATGTTTCAGAGAGGACTGAAGTTATAGTGGGGTTGGAGATCCCAGCTGATGCGGTGCAAGGAGAGGTCCGCTTTGTTCTTTGGTGTGGGTCTTTGAGGTAGGCTTGCCAACGAGCTGCATGGCAGGTCAACATATGTCTGGTCAGGCATGTGGTACCCAAGCGGCTGATGTTTTGGCCACGCGATATACGCTTGAGACATATGTTGCAAACAGCAGCTGTGTGATCTGATGCACTAGCCTCAAAAAAGGCCCACACCAAAGAACTTTTTGAATGACGGGCAGAGGCAGCGCCCTGCACAGGCGGAGCTCTGCGGTGTGATTCCGTCGGTGTACTGCCCTTACGCTGGCCACCAAAGGGCATCCTGCCTCGTTGGAGATGTGCCTCCTCCTCATCCTCCTCCTCCTCCTCTCTCCTATTAGGCACCCACGTGGAGTCAGTGACCTCATCATCCCCTCCCTCCTCATCACTGGAGCCAATCTGGCAGTATGCTGCAGCTGCTGGAACATGACTGCCAGATTGGTGTCCTTCTTGAGCATCCCCTCTGTCTGCTCTCACGCTACTGCCTTCCTGTAGCTGGGTTTCATCATCAGACCCTTCGAAACGCTGGGCATCCTCCTGGAGCATGTACCCAACACTGTGCTCAAACAGTTCGGGGGACTCCTCAGGAGGAGGACATGGTGGGTCTAGGGAAGGAGTGACTGATGATGAGTCTGACATTGATACCAGGGAAGAGGACGCTTTGGCAGCTGCTTTGCCAGTACCCTGAGCCTGGGTGAGAGAGGATGAGGAGGAGGAGGAGGGCTTGGTCATCCACTCTACCAAGTCTTCGGCATGATGTGGCTCAACATGTCCAGCTGCCGAAAAGAAGGACAAGCGTGTCCCATGGCCATGTGCTGATGACAATGCACCGCGTCCACGACCAGCACTGTTGCCCCCAGACACAGAGCCTGCTTGCCCTCTTTTATTGCCTCCTGACTGTCTGCCTCTCCTTGTTTGCCTTCCAGACATTCTAATAGATGGCCTGCAGGGAGATGGGAAAAAAGCAATAAGGGCTACCTTCAGGTGTCCTTCTCTGTCCCTTTACTTAAGGATTTCTAAATATGGTTGAGGATGATTGCTTTCGCACAGAATAGCACAACGACAATTTCCCTGACTGTCCAAAAAACAAGGATTTCAAAGATGGTTGATGAGGAATGCTTTAGCACACTATAGCACAAGGAGAATTTCCCTCACTGTCCTTCCCTGTCCCTAGAAACAAGGATTATCACAGTGAAAGAAACTGACACTCTTCCTACCTATAGTTTTCTGTCCCTAGAAAAAATGTTTTTTTAAAGATGGTTGATGATCAATGCTTTAGCACACTATAGCACAAGGAGAATTTCCCTCACTGTCCTTCCCTGTCCCTGGAAACAAGGATTATCACAGTGAAAGAAACTGACACTCTTCCTACCTATAGTTTTCTGTCCCTAGAAAAAATGTTTTTTTAAAGACGGTTGATGATCAATGCTTTAGCACACTATAGCACAAGGAGAATTTCCCTCACTGTCCTTCCCTGTCCCTAGAAACAAGGATTATCACAGTGAAAGAAACTGACACTCTTCCTACCTATAGTTTTCTGTCCCTAGAAAAAATGTTTTTTTAAAGACGGTTGATGATCAATGCTTTAGCACACTATAGCACAAGGAGAATTTCCCTCACTGTCCTTCCCTGTCCCTAGAAACAAGGATTATCACAGTGAAAGAAACTGACACTCTTCCTACCTATAGTTTTCTGTCCCTAGAAAAAAATGTTTTTTTAAAGACGGTTGATGATCAATGCTTTAGCACACTATAGCACAAGGAGAATTTCCCTCACTGTCCTTCCCTGTCCCTAGAAACAAGGATTATCACAGTGAAAGAAACTGACACTCTTCCTACCTATAGTTTTCTGTCCCTAGAAAAAATGTTTTTTTAAAGACGGTTGATGATCAATGCTTTAGCACACTATAGCACAAGGAGAATTTCCCTCACTGTCCTTCCCTGTCCCTAGAAACAAGGATTATCACAGTGAAAGAAACTGACACTCTTCCTACCTATAGTTTTCTGTCCCTAGAAAAAATGTTTTTTTAAAGATGGTTGATGATCAATGCTTTAGCACACTATAGCACAAGGAGAATTTCCCTCACTGTCCTTCCCTGTCCCTAGAAACAAGGATTATCACAGTGAAAGAAACTGACACTCTTCCTACCTATAGTTTTCTGTCCCTAGAAAAAATGTTTTTTTAAAGATGGTTGATGATCAATGCTTTAGCACACTATAGCACAAGGAGAATTTCCCTCACTGTCCTTCCCTGTCCCTAGAAACAAGGATTATCACAGTGAAAGAAACTGACACTCTTCCTACCTATAGTTTTCTGTCCCTAGAAAAAATGTTTTTTTAAAGACGGTTGATGATCAATGCTTTAGCACACTATAGCACAAGGAGAATTTCCCTCACTGTCCTTCCCTGTCCCTAGAAACAAGGATTATCACAGTAAAACACACTGACACTCTCCCTACCTATAGTTTTCTGTCCCTAGAAAAAATGATTTTTTAAAGATGGTTGATGATCAATGCTTTAGCACACTATAGCACAAGGAGAATTTCCCTCACTGTCCTTCCCTGTCCCTAGAAACAAGGATTCGCACAGTGAAAGAAACTGACACTCTTCCTACCTATAGTTTTCTGTCCCTAGAAAAAATGATTTTTTAAAGATGGTTGATGATCAATGCTTTAGCACACTATAGCACAAGGAGAATTTCCCTCACTGTCCTTCCCTGTCCCTAGAAACAAGGATTATCACAGTGAAAGAAACTGACACTCTTCCTACCTATAGTTTTCTGTCCCTAGAAAAAAAGTTTTTTTAAAGACGGTTGATGATCAATGCTTTAGCACACTATAGCACAAGGAGAATTTCCCTCACTGTCCTTCCCTGTCCCTAGAAACAAGGATTCGCACAGTAAAACACACTGACACTCTCCCTACCTATCCTTCTCTTTCCCTAAACTAAAGGAATCCAGGTTAAGCAAGAAAAAAAAAATGTCACTGTCCCTGCCTATGCTTCTCTTTCCCTTCTCCGGAACACACTACACTAGGCCGCCGTGCTGGCGGCCTTTTATAGTGTGGGGCGTGTACTAAACACCCTCAGCAATAATTGGCCACAGGCATCCTGCCTGTGGCCAATCATTGTTCTCCTCGCTGCCGGCGCTGTGATTGGCCAAGCATGCGGGGTCACAGTGCATGCTTGGCCAATCACAGCGCCTGGATGACACTGCGATGGCGTAGTGCATTGTGGGCCGTTCGCGTCACTCGAATTAGGCGCGAACGGCCCAAATCGTTCGATCTTCGTCGAACGATCGAACAGCCGATGTTCGAGTCGAACGTATGTTCGACTCGAACACCGAGCTCATCCCTACTCCTGAATAATAAAAGAGTAGATACATAGTGGTACAGACACAACTGGCCCTTTGAGGGCAACCATACCGCTGATGCGACCTGCGGTCAAATTGAGTTTGACACCTCTGGACTAGCAGACTCCATTGTAGTAAATACAGCTCCCATCAAGCCACGATCTGATCACCAACATGACCGTCACATGTTTTTTTAGATAAACAAAGTGATGTGATCCCCATGACATCAATGACATGGAGATCAAATAGATTTTTTGAGAAACAAAGCCATGTGATCCCTATGACACTGCTGTCATGACAAATGGCAATCACATAAATCCAAAGAGTTGGGATTTTTACTAAGGTCAGGATTTATGTTAGAAAAGAGTTAGGGTTCCTGATAGAGATATGTGGCACAAGAACAGGTCTAGGATATTTGAACGCTGTATATCCTGATTCTTGTCAGATCTCTGCTATTACTGGTAAAGGGCCCTGGGATATACTGCTGTGTATATACTGCTCCCAACAAGATATGTGATCATTAACATGACCATCACAAAGCTTTGTAGATAAACAAAGTCATGTGATCCCCATGACATTAATGACAAGGTGATCACAAGGATTTATTGAGAAACAAAGCCATGTGATCACTATGACACTACTGTTATGACGAATGGCAATCACATGGATCCAAACAAAGATTTGTGATTTTCACTAAGGTTAGGATTACGGATTGAGTAGGGTTAGGGTTACCATTAGAGTTAGAGATTTATGGAATAAAAACAAGTCTAGGACAACTGGGAGAAGCTTGCTCGTTTAAAGCCAATGCACCCTTACAAACCAGCAAAACTTCCTAAATATTCAATTTGTTATATTCTTAACAAGCAGTAGACAAACTTTAAAGCTGAAGTGTGATGTACACACATAACAGGGTTATAGATAAGGAAGGGAATAGGATGGTCCAAACCTGGGTAGATTGAGAGGTCTAAGGAAAGGGACAGAAAAAGCTCCCATCAGGGAGGGGCAGGGAGTCACAGCTGGACTGGCAGGACCTGGTTCACCAGCAGGTGGCATGGGGGGGGGGGGGTAAGTTGTAGTTCCAATGTCCACCAGCTGGTGTCTCCCAGCAGGCAGAACTGAGTGAAGCCAATTACTGGGATCTGCTGGCTGCTGGGAGACACCTGCTGGTGGACACTGGAACTACAGCTTTCTGCCCAGGAAGCCACAGTGCCACCAGCAGGTGAACCAGGTCCTGACAAGTAAGTGGATAGTAATGCAGGCAATAAGAGCAGAGACAGTATAAGAGGTCTCCTGTAAGGCTGATATAGCAATTGCCACGAGACCTTGTACTGGGGCTATGTGGAGCTCCAGAGACTGCTGTCATAGCATTTAGGGCAGAGGCAGCCGCTGTGGGATGGAGGCAGCACGTGCCATCAGTTCAATGGGGAAGGGCACAAAAGTAGCAGGAGTGGAAGAAGGGCTAAAGGAGCTTACCTGCAGGCACCCTTGCCACAAGATCCCTCTGTGTGTTCAGACTGGGAGAGTAAAAGTTGAAAAATGCAAAGCCCTCTGAGATGCAAAATGTCTCTGGGGATGCACTGGTGGTATCGGCACCAGTTGTCAGAGGAATCTTCAATTCAGCCGTGCCAGCCGGCGTCCTGCGCGCATGCGCAGCGCAACGGCGCTTCGGCGCATGCGTGTGCACGGGCCAGTGGAATGGCGCGCGCATGCGCATTAGTGCGCCAATCGGAGCTCTGGTGGGCCTATATAAAGTGGCCTAGGTACTCTGACAAGTTGCTGGTTTGTTGTCAGCTTCCTGTTGTACCTGGTTTCCTGTTACTTGCATCTGAACTTCTGTTGTGACCCGGATCGGCTTGACTACTCTGCTCTTCTCTCCTGGACCTGACCCGTGGCTTGTTTTACGGATCTCCCTTGCTGCCTGTGTTTGACCCCCGGCCTGTGACTCGGATCTGCTACTTGTCTCCAGCCCCTGATCTCCTGCCTGCATCGCGGATCTGCTACTTGTCTCCAGCCCTTGACCTGCTGCCTACACCTCTCGGACTGGTTACTTGTCTTGTACTAGACCCTCGGCTTGCATTTCCATTACCAGACCCTCAGCCTGCACCCGGACTTTGTCTTCTGCCTACTTGCTCTGACCCCTGTTGTGCTCTGGACTTGTGTCTTCAGCTAGATCCTGCAAAGAGCCCACACCCGTCTGGTGTTTGACCCTCGGCCTGTTCTCGGTCAGTTCAGCTCTACCAGATCTTCTAGCAAGACCTACCCACCTGCTGGTAGCCAGTGCCTCTTCGCGCCATCCTCTCCCTGTCTCACCTCCAGGGGGCGGAGTGCGTCAAGTCGCAAGGGTGAACCGCTCTCGGCATCTTGGCCTCGGTAAGTACACACGTGACACCAGTCCTTGGTGTTGAGAAAGAGGTTGCAGAAAGAGGCAAGGTACAAAGTCCAGCTGTTATAGTCTACCTACAATGCAGGCTGGATGAAAGATCTGTCCACTGCTGTCCCGCCCTGGCACTCTGTTCCCCCGTCTTAGCTCTCACCCCTCTCCTCCCCTCTTCAGGCAGTAAATCAGTATTTTCTACAAATATTCAGAAAAGAGCTGGAGACTCATTTTTAAATAGAGGACACATCTGGAGACACTTTTCTGCTGGGGACAGCCCCCTCGAAACAGAGACTGTCCCTGGAGTTCAGGGACGTCTGGTCATCCTAATCTCCCCCCTTCTCTCTTGCAAAATTGTGTATGGTTTCTGAATCATTAAATGTATTTTTCTCAAATGTAAGAAATGTAAGTACCTGACTCTGACCCGGTATCAGCCTCTTGCAGTCCGTGAGTTGACGTGCTCACAAAAAGCAAGCTGCTAGGAGGAGAAAGCAAAGTGACAGAGATGAGCTCATCACTGTGCTGCTTCTCCTTTCAGTGTCCAGTCCCAAACGGGAGGCAGTTACAGGATGGTCTGGACTTAGAGAAAGTGGGTTGAATGATACTGGACATTAAATTGGGGACATCTAATGGCAGAAAAATGTATATCTCTGAATTGTAGGGGGAGTTTTTTTTTATTGGGCTATTTATGTTTATCTTGTTATCTTTGGCTCGAGGTTTGCTTTAAATATAATATATATGGACAATTATTGGAGAGCCTGCTTTGAGGTTTGCATAGGTAGGTGACACATCCTCTTTTTTTTTATAATTGACAATTTTATTGAATTTTTAAATTTTTAAATACAAAAATAAAGAGAAGAGAGATAAAAGATAAAAGATAACTTTCACTGGATAGCATACAAGCTTCCTTTTTAAGAATATGTAACTATGTGAATGTCAACAGCTTGGCCATACTTTTCCATTGTATCTCTTTAGCTTTCTGAAGGAAATTCTTTGAAAATCATACAGTATAAAAATTAGGAAGGAATAATAAATGCCTGATAGAGCGAGGAAGGGAGTACCAGAGAAAGACTTCAGCAGGAGAGAAGTCCTGAAGCAGACAGTGCTGAGCTTAAAGAAATAAATAAACTCCTTTAAAGGGGACCATGGAAGGTCAGCTTTCACTGCACCAACCTCATCCCTTCACAAATCACCTACTACAAATATTGGGACATCGACACAATTCTAATCTTTTTGTCTCTATACACCACCACAATGGATTTGTAATGAAACAAACAATATGTGCTTTAACTGAAGACTTTCAGCTTTAGTTTGAGGGTATTTACATTCAAATCAGGTGAACGGTGTAGGAATTACAACAGTTTGTATATGTGCCTCCCACTTTTTAAGGGACCAAAAGTAATGGGACAGATTAACAATCATAAATCAAACTTTCACTTTTTAATACTTGGTTGCAAATCCTTTGCAGTCAATTACAGCCTGAAGTGTGGAACGCATAGACATCACCAGACGCTGGGTTTCATCCCTGGTGATGCTCTGCCAGGCCTCTACTGCAACTGTCTTCAGTTCCTGCTTGTTCTTGGGGCATTTTCCCTTCAATTTTGTCTTCAGCAAGTGAAATGCATGCTCAATCGGATTCAGGTCAGGTGATTGACTTGGCCATTGCATAACATTCCACATCTTTCCCTTAAAAAACTCTTTGGTTGCTTTCGCAGTATGCTTCGGGTCATTGTCCATCTGCACTGTGAAGCACCGTCCAATGAGTTCTGAAGCATTTGGCTGAACATGTGCCGATGTCCCAATATTTATGGACCTGACTGTATTAGTAGGTGTAATATGTACCTGCAAAGAAAAAAGTTAGAGTTTACATTTACCTCACCCCTGTCTTTTACCTGTGGTACCTAGGCAAGGATGACATCACACTCCTTCCGATGAGATCCTGGGGAATGCAGAGCAGTGGAAATCTCGAGAGAAGATGCTTTTTTTATGGGCTGCAATGCATTCCCTGGGAATCATCCTGGAAGGTCAGTGACATCACTCACGGCGATGCTGAAGACATAGGTAAGGCAAGTATCTAACATTTTACTAGGTAAGTATCTAATATTTGACTTTATAGGTACATTATACACTTAATAACAGTCTGCGATTTGTAATAGAGGAGGGGACCTGGGCCATTTTTAATGGGCCTTGCGCGTTACTGCAAAGTCTGCTTCAACGAAAGACCGGCCACAACTTCACATTTTATGGCCAGCTACGGTTGTATTACATTTCCAAGGATGACAAAGAGCTGTTTTGGGTTACTGGAAGTGGAAGGGGCTTGCACCCATTATAGCCTTCACAATGTCATGAAAGATATATAAGGGGCTTCTGAGGTTAGGTGCACTTTAAAAATGTCAGCCTTGCCCTTAGGAGAGACTAATGGAAAGGAAGTAAATTGTTACATTGATGGAGGTGAAGCTGAACTGGGAATGGGCAAATCTTGAGTGAACCTAATGGAACGTCGATTAACCCGCTAACAAACCTAATGGATTGTGTTCTTGCTTAAACCACACTCGACACCTTGAAAAAAATGCATTAACAGAATGAGGACAAACGAGGGAAGACTTAGATGTGAAACAAGGTGACCTTATCAGACCAGGGCACTTGCAAAGTCATTTAATTTTACTTTGAAGGTAATATATACAGTATAGAGTATATATATATATATATATATATATATATATATATATATATATATTGTGAGGGGGTTAGCTCGGCAGCGGGTGTGTGTGACCCCCGGGATGGGCTCCCCACACAAAACAGGCCCAGCAAACGGAGGTTGTGGTTTTCAAAATCAAAAAGGTGCGGTTTATTTTCTATTTACAGTGACAAAACACAGCAAAGCAAAAGAAACATAAACAAAATAAATCCTGGTCAAGTTGACCTCTGACTAAACATACAGGTTTCCTAACTAACAACTGGGATCAGCCTAGGGCTGTCCTAGTCCCTAAGTCCCTGGTTTTAAATGTCCAAGCAAATAGCCACACAGGCTTTGTCTCACCGCACAGGGGTTCACTCTCCCTAGACAGTCCACACAGGTCTGGTTCCAGGCATGAGCTAACCCCTAATGAAGCTGGGAGTTCTTATAGAGGCCTAAATGAGCTGACAAGCTTCAGCTGGTCTCATCAACTCCCTGTCTGCACGACGCCCAGCACTCTCCCTAGAGGTATGAGTCATCCATGAGCCCACTAGCCTTAGCTGGGCTTATACAACTCTCCACCTAGTTGTATAAGTCGGCGTAAAGCCTGAATCTGGGCGAAATATATCTACCCCCCTGGATGCAACCAGGTGACTTTACCTTCCTGCTGTCACATACCCCCCCCTCTTGTTTTAACCTCGGGGTTGGAACACCAGCAATCAGGCATTCATGTACTCGAGACAAAGCATCCACATTCCCCATTTGAACGCCAGGGCGATGCTTTACTGTGAAGTTGAATTCCTGGAGGGCCAGGAACCACCTATTCACTCTTCTATTTGTTTCCTTGTTTTGAGCCATCCACTTTAACGGAGCGTGATCCGTAACCATGTCAAAGTGCCTACCTAGCAGGTAGTACCGAAGGGAATCTAGAGCCCACTTCACCGCTAAACACTCCTTTTCAACGGTGGCGTAATTTACCTCATGGGACTTCAACTTCCTGCTGAGGTAAATGACTGGGTGCTCTTCCCCGTTCCAGACCTGGGACAATACTGCTCCTAACCCCACATCTGACGCATCACTTTGTACGACAAAGTCTTTAGAGAAGTCGGGTGAGTACAACACTGGCTGGCTACATAAGGCTTGTTTCAAGAATTGGAATGCTGCCTCAGCCTCGGGGGTCCATTTAATCATGACCGACCCTTTCCCCTTCGTCAGGTTGGTTAGGTGCACAGCCTTAGAAGCAAAGTGGGGAATGAATCGCCGATAATACCCAGCGATTCCCAGAAAGGCTCGTACCTGCTTCTTGCTGTTGGGACGTGGCCAACTCTGGATGGCCTCGACTTTGTTGAGTTGGGGTTTTATTACTCCCCTCCCAATGGTGTACCCAAGATATTTGGCCTCCTCCTGCCCAATGGTACACTTCTTGGGGTTAGCCGTAAACCCCGCTTCCCGAACAGAGTCCAGGACTGCTTGCACTTTTGGCAGATGTGAGGCCCAATCTGTGCTATGGACAATTACGTCATCCAGGTAAGCCGCAGCATACTTCCGATGGGGCCTCAGCATCTGGTCCATTTTCCGCTGGAATGTGGCTGGCGCATTCTGTAACCCGAACGGCATTCTTTTATATTGGAACGCCCCGTCTGGGGTTACAAATGCGGTTTTCTCTTTGGCCGACTTGGCCAGGGGGATTTGCCAATACCCTTTTGTGAGGTCAAGAGTCGTCATGTATCGGGCTGTTCCCAGCCGGTCGATCAACTCATCTATATGTGGCATGGGGTAGGTGTCAAATTTTGTAACTTTGTTCAACTGACGAAAATCGTTACAAAATCGCCAGCTCCCATCCGGTTTAGGCACCAACACGATGGGACTAGACCAATCACTTTGGGACTCCTCTATCACCCCTAAGTTCAGCATTTTCTGTACTTCCTCCCGTATTGCCTCCCGTCGGGCCTCTGGGATCCGATAGGGTTTTAACTTCACCCTTTCACCGGGCGGGGTAATGATGTCATGCTCTACCCCAGATGTTTGTCCCGGCAGCTCAGAGAATACCTCCTTGTTGCGAAGCACAAACTCCTTAACCTCCTGTTGTTGGGGTTGTGACAAGGTGGCTGCTATTCCAACCTCAGGAATCACGCAACCAGTTTGAGCTGGTGACCAAGTGTCTGCGACTAGGGACTCTCTATCCCTCCAGGCTTTCAACAGATTAACGTGATAGATCTGTTCGGGCTTTCGCCTTCCTGGTTGTCTGACCTTGTAATTCACTTCGCTCACTTTTTCCATTATCTCGTAGGGGCCTTGCCATTTGGCAAGGAATTTACTTTCAACCGTAGGGACAAGTACCAGTATCCTATCCCCCGGGGAAAAGGTACGGGTCTTGGCTCCACGGTTGTACACTCTCTGCTGTGCTAACTGCGCTTGGGCCAAATGTTCCTTCACGATGGGCATTACCTGTGCAATTCGGTCTTGCATCAGGGCGACATGCTCAATCACACTCCTGTGGGGAGAACTCTCACTTTCCCAAGTTTCCTTGGCAATATCCAACAGCCCTCTTGGGTGTCTCCCATACAGTAACTCAAAGGGGGAGAATCCCGTAGAGGATTGGGGCACCTCCCTAATAGCAAACATCAGATAAGGAAGTAGACAGTCCCAATCCTTTCCATCTCTATCCACCACTTTCTTCAACATTTGTTTTAGGGTTTTGTTGAATCTTTCAACCAGCCCATCGGTTTGGGGGTGATACACAGATGTACGTAATTGCGTCACTTTGAATAATTTACACAGCTCCTTCATAACCCGGGACATAAAGGGTGTACCTTGGTCCGTAAGCAGTTCTTTACAAATACCCACCCGGCTAAACACAAGAGATAGCTCTTTGGCTATGGTTTTGGCCGAGGTATTTCGGAGAGGGATCGCTTCTGGATAATGGGTGGCATAGTCCATTATAACTAATATGTACTGGTGCCCCCTAGCGGACTTGATTATAGGACCTACCAAATCCATGGCGATCCTCTCAAACGGGACCTCAATGATGGGTAGAGGGACCAGCGGGCTACGGAAATGTGGCATCGGGGCCGACCTCTGACACACAGGGCAGGAGGAACAATAATTTTCTACGTCCTTCATCACCCCCGGCCAATAGAATCTCTGTAATACCCTCTCTCGGGTTTTCTCTGTCCCCAGATGACCTCCAAGAATGTGCCCATGGGCCAACTCCAACACCAACTTCCTGTAAGGTTTGGGCACCACAAGCTGCTCAACGGTTTCTTCTGCCCTTTTTGCCACCCGATACAGTAGGTCCTTCTCTACGCTGAAGTATGGGTAAGTGCAGGTATTATCTGGGTTCACTAACTCGCCATCTATTTTCACTACGTTTTCCCGTGCCTTTATTAGGGCGGGGTCTTTCAACTGTTCTGTGGCAAAGTTTTCCCTGTGAACCTCAAGATCAGAAAACTCCACAGACGGTAGGTTTTCGTCTGAGGAGGTGGGCTCCTCTCCAGTTTCTTGAGTCTCCCCTGCCAATACTGATAAGGGAAATTCCGGAGAGTCCTCACCACTCTCAGGGGAGTTTTGGCTATCACATTCCTGGTACATAGGGGCACCAGTGAGGGGCTCAGGATCATCCCACAGTTCCCAGAACTTCGGAAAATCCCTTCCCACAATGGCGTCATGCGGTAACTGAGATACTAAGCCCACTGGATGAGAGAGGGTACCTTTGGGGGTCTCGAAACACACTGTAGTCACTGGATACTCTCGGGTGTCCCCATGCACACAAATAACAGCTACCTTGCTATTCCCAGAGACCTCTGTTTTAACTAACTCAGCCTTTATCAGGGTCACAAGGCTACCTGAATCCAGCAATACCACAACATTTCTACCATTAACACACATTTTGCATAAATGTTTCTCAGTTCCTCGAATGGCAGTGCATGCGACTGTCGCACACAGCGACTGACGTCTGCCCGTCAGAAAGTCACACTGCATGGGTTCCTCCACAACCGGGCAATTGGCTGCAATATGTCCCGCTTGCCGGCAGCGGTAGCAAACAATCCTTCTTGCCGCCTCTTGAGCCGCTGATTTCCCAGGCTGTTCTCGCCAAACTTGGGGTAGAGCTCCCACCCTCTCACTCTCTCCACCCTCACCCCTTGGAATCCTCTTATCCGCCCCTGGGGATGGTCTGGTCTTAGGGTGGAAAGTCCGAGTGTCTCTGGAAGAGGCCGTCAGGTTCTCTGTAGCCAAATATTTCTCCACACGATCCACAAGACCATCGGCCGTCTCTGGGTCTCCATGGCTTACCCACTTTTGGATGGCAGTAGGAAGAGCTCTCAAAAACCGATCCATTACAACACGTTCCACAATCTTTGGTGCGGACAAAGTCTCTGGCTGTAGCCACTTTCTGCTCAGGTGAATGAGATCATACATTTGAGACCTGGGGGGTTTTCCAAGCTGGAAAGTCCAGTTATGCACACGCTGAGCCCGGACAGCCTGGGTGACACCCAGCCTTGCCAATATTTCAGCTTTTAGCATCACATAGTCTTTTGCTTGGTTAGGCTCTAGGTCATAGTAAGCTTTCTGCGATTCACCAGTTAACAGAGGAGCCACCAGTCCAGCCCACTGCTCCTCAGGCCACTTTTCTCTTTCAGCGGTCCTTTCAAATGTGGTCAAAAATACCTCTGGATCATCCTCTCCAGTCATTTTTGTCAATAAACGACTCACCCCAAAGGACGCGGTATTAGTGGGACGGCTTTCCTCACTGGTCTGCGGACGTTGCTGCATTACTGCTTCCATCTGTTGTTGTAGTCTCTGCTCTTGCTTCTGCAACAGGTCTATGAAGCGGGCCTCAGATTGCTGCTGGGCTCGTTGCTGAGCCTCCAGACTCTGTTGCAAAGTTGCGTTTGTCTGCTGCTGGGCTGCAAGGCTCTGTTGATGAGCTTGCTGCTGGGCTGCGAAGTTCTGTTGTTGAGCTGCAAGGCTCTGTTGATGAGCTGCAAGGCTCTTTTGCAAACCTGCATTTGTCTGCTGTTGATTGGCATTTGCTAGAGCCAGCTGCTTCAGTATCTCCTCCATGCTGGCTTAAAAAAAACTGCCACTGGTTCTCCACCAACTGTGAGGGGGTTAGCTCGGCAGCGGGTGTGTGTGACCCCCGGGATGGGCTCCCCACACAAAACAGGCCCAGCAAACGGAGGTTGTGGTTTTCAAAATCAAAAAGGTGCGGTTTATTTTCTATTTACAGTGACAAAACACAGCAAAGCAAAAGAAACATAAACAAAATAAATCCTGGTCAAGTTGACCTCTGACTAAACATACAGGTTTCCTAACTAACAACTGGGATCAGCCTAGGGCTGTCCTAGTCCCTAAGTCCCTGGTTTTAAATGTCCAAGCAAATAGCCACACAGGCTTTGTCTCACCGCACAGGGGTTCACTCTCCCTAGACAGTCCACACAGGTCTGGTTCCAGGCATGAGCTAACCCCTAATGAAGCTGGGAGTTCTTATAGAGGCCTAAATGAGCTGACAAGCTTCAGCTGGTCTCATCAACTCCCTGTCTGCACGACGCCCAGCACTCTCCCTAGAGGTATGAGTCATCCATGAGCCCACTAGCCTTAGCTGGGCTTATACAACTCTCCACCTAGTTGTATAAGTCGGCGTAAAGCCTGAATCTGGGCGAAATATATCTACCCCCCTGGATGCAACCAGGTGACTTTACCTTCCTGCTGTCACAATATATATATACTCTAACTCTATACTGTATATATATTTTGTTATTTTAAATACTACTACTAATAATAATTTTATTATTGTGATGATTATTATTCTTTTGTAGCAGGACTGTTAATGAGTACCGAAATCCCGTTTTCTTTCGTTTTTTATAGGGTCACAACCTATGGTTTTAATTGCTTGTAGGTGGGGTGCAGCTTAGTGCAGCAGAAAGAATTCACACATCAAGGTGCAATGAAAAGCTTGTATTGAAGTAATGCAGCGACAATTCACAACAAACCAAGTGAGATGGTTGCCCGACCGGGTGCACTCACCATGCGGCCCCCCCACCCCAAAGCACCTTGCCCCCATGTTGATGGGGACAAGGGCCTCTTCCCGACAACCATGGCCGTTGGTTGTTGGGGTCTGCGGGCGTAGGGCTTATCGGAATCTGGGAGCCCCTTTTAATAAGGGGGCCCCCAGATCCCGGCCCCCCACCCTATGTGAATGAGTGTGGGGTACATCGTACCCCTCCCTACCCATTCACCTGGGGGAAAAGTGTCAATAAAAAAAACACACTAAACAGCTTTTTAAAGTAATTTATTAGGCAGCTCCGGGGGTCTTCTTCCGACTTCTGGGGTCTTCTACCGACTTCTGGGGTCTTCTACCGGCTTCGGGGTCTTCTTCCAACTTCGGGGGTCTTCTACCAACTTCGGGAGTCTTCTTCCGACTTCTCCGCTCTCTTCGGTTCTTCTCCCGCTCTCCGGTGCTTTCTGCCTTCTGCCGGGCACCTCCGCTATCTTCTGCCAGCTCTTTTGCTAGCGGGGGGGCCCTGTCTTCATCGTCGTCTTCTTCCCTATTCTCTTCTTGAGATGTTGACACGACAAGGTCTGTCGCTGTAATGCCTTGTGCCCGGCGCGCAACCACTTATATAGGCATGGGGCGTGGTCACCTGGTGATGTGACCCAGCCTCCTTATGACGTTGCAGTCCCGGGGCATGATGGGACTGCGACGTCATAAGGGGGTGGGGTCACCGGGTGAGATCACCCGGTAACCACGCCCCATGCCTATATAAGTGGTTGCGTGAATTTTAATATTAGGACACTTACCTGTCCTGGAGTCCAGTGACGTCGACAGCAGAAGACGAGCGATTGCTCGTCACTCTGTTGCCCCCACCGCCATCCTCGGTAAAGGGAACCAGGAAGTGAAGCCTTGTGGCTTCACTGCCCGTTTCCCTACGGCGCATGCGCGAGCCGCGCTGCGCCGTTCTCACTGGTCCCTGTTGTGTTCTGGGAGCCGCGTGTTTCCCAGAACACAACAGGTATTCTGCGGAAAGTGACGTACTACCCACAGAATACCCGCAGAGAGGACTCCCAGAAGTGGGTGCAAATACCTGTCTTAGACAGGTATCTGCACCCCCCTCCCCCCTGAAAGGTGCCAAATGTGACACCGGAGGGGCGGAGGGTTCCGATGAGCGGAAGTTCCACTTTAGGGTGGAGCTCCGCTTTAACACTGATGGTTTTTGTTACCAACTTTAAAATTTAAATTTGGGGGGAAATTAGGGTAGCTTGGTGTTGAGAACTACACCCCCATTCTCTCCACACAGTTTGAGGTTCAAGGTTCATGCTTAACCAATACATTTTTGTGTACTAGTTCTTTGTTGTCTATGGAAATGGAGGCATGGCAGGGGTGTGTCCTTTTCCTACATACCTTTTCTCAAATGTGTCTGCTCTCCAGGCCAAATTTCTTATGCCACCCTTTCCTGCCCCAGTTGACTGGCTGGCCTTAATACCCCACTATTAGGATTGGACATTATTGTCAAACAAGACATTTTCAGGCTAGGAGACATTGAAAGAGACACTTTGCTCACTCTCTGTTTGTACACCTAGAACCCCGCAAGCCCTGCCTTAGAAAAAAATGCTGCAGTATGAATGAGCTTCTTTAGCTCAACCCTTACTAACCCGCAACATAATTTGTGTGAGTTAAATGGTGGTGTGAATGGGCTCTTGGTACCATGGTTTATGGGAAACTATGTGCCACCCCTGGCACCTTTGCTGTCCTAGGCCACAGTCTATATTGCCTAGGCCACACAAGAGCCTCAGAACACACACTGCCAGGCACACAGCATTTTTGGCATTCTTCCTCTGGCTCAAAAGATCAATCTATGGGTTTCTTTTTAGTTTTTTTTTTATTGGAACAGGAACTATACCTTGAACAAACTTGAGGACTGCTTGACTTCTGGCTACTGTATACAAAACTTCTGGCTGTATTGCACAACCTCTGGCTTCACTGCTCAACTCCTGACTGTATTGCAGAACTCCTGGCTGTACTGTACTTGCCAAAGTAAGGACCCACAGGATTCTTTACACTGATAGTGAACTGTACTCCCTTAAGATATTAAAAGCACCCCACTGTCACTTCTGCTCAGTAAAAATGGGTCAGTTACTCACTCAGTCACAGGATCACCGCTTGCCTCCTGTCAATATTCACAGGCTCTTCATAGTAAGAGAGATGTAGGCCCACTCCACCACAGGACAGTTGACTTCTTCCCACCAATTTCCTCCTGACTCAGCTTAAATTCTCACCAGTTTTTATTTTTCGTACATCACGGGACACAGAGCGACTTAGTCATTACTAATGGGTTATATAGATTACCTTCAGGTGTTGGCACTGGCCAATTCCAAACCGGAAGTACCCTCCCCTATATAAGCCCCTCCCATCCGGGAGCACCTCAGTTTTTTGCCAGTGTCTAAGGTGTTGGCCAAAGAGTAACATGTGTTTTCACTGGGCTTGCGTACAGGTTCTTTTGGGCCTTAGTAAGCTGTTCCGGATCCCACCAAAAAAAGCTTCATAGCTAAACGGTCGGTACCTGGGCCTTGCAGCAGAAGAGCAAGGTTTTGCCTGTAATGCCTCTCTTAGGAGGGCTGGACCCTGGGATCCAGAGCTCTGGTCATACCCACGACCAAGATGTTGTCTGTGCAGGGTGCTATACAGGTCCAGGGGAGTGGAATCCTTGGGAACCCGGTCCCTGAAGGTTTAATTACAATGCCTGCCGTGATAGGTGAAGTTTGGACTTCTGTGGACCAAACAAAGTCCTGCGGCGGGGATCAGGTAAGTGGGGGCCCCCAGGAACTTGGTTCTATTGGGGGACCCCCAAGCCTAATTTGTCTTTCTGTCTGTTACCTAACGGTATTCCCGCTAAATATCTGTGTTTGCCTGTAACTACTGAAAATGTAAAATTTTAATAGTAGTCAAGAAAAAAAAAAAAAGGGACCGCGGTACCTGTGTTAAACCACTAGAGGCCGCTGTAGTCCATTTTTCTTGTCATGTGGATCTTTGGTTTTCTCAAGTCAAAAGATCCAGGCAGTTGGTAAGTTTCTCTGTGGGAATCCACTTCCTCTGCCCTGTTGCTGCGCTCATCCACCGCACAGGCCCTCCGGCAAAAAGGGCCCTGGCTCCTAGTCCCTGTTTGATTTCGAAAAGGGCGCCAATGGCGCGCGGGCGCGTGCACGCGCCTCCTATGAAAAAAAGGGGCGGGGCGGGTGGATGACGCTCGATGCGCGCCGCGGCGCTTCTGCGCATGTGCAGGCGTCCCAGCATGGTTAAAAGACACAGTACAAGTGTCAGCTGGATGCAAACAGAGCTAGCAACAAACAGTGGCACACAGAGGCGGTTGATGCAGGCATCCCCATAGAAAGGCACTTTAGTGGACACCAGCTGGTATATAGCAGCAACTGTGTTAGACTATTACCAGCAAAAATTGGTGTATGACGATGGGAAAACCTCAGCTTTGTGCTTAAAGGATATGTTGTCCAGACGCTCCGGAAATAGGTCTTCCAGGAAGCCAAAGGGGTCTCCATCGGGCTCTGAGGATATTGGGCATGCTTGTACTGCACCAATCTCCCCTGAGAATTCAGAGGTCAGTAGCCGTAGAAACCCCGCAGGAATGCCTGGTGCTGTGGCTGTCCCCAGTCCACCTGCTCCTGTATATATAACAGAGGAGGTTTTATCCTCAACTCTGGGAGGATTGGAAGAGAGATTAACAGCATTGATCGCTGCTTCCCTGTCACATGAAAAGCGCGTCCGATCTCCGTCTCCTCCTTCAGAGTGCCTGTTAGTGGAGGAACAGCCCCACACAGAGATCGACCTACCTGAAGGGGATCAGGATGAGGTTGATTCAGTTATGGAGGAATCAACAGTGGAAGAACCTTTCTCAGCATCTCAGGCTGAAAGATTATGGGTTCAGTCTCTGACTAACATGGTCCGATCAGCATTTAAAATGCCTCTGGCGGAACCACCATCCACTACGGTTTCCTCGCTGGGGTCGCTAAAAGCTCCCCAGGCTGTCTGTTCCTTCCCAATCCACCCTTTATTAGAAGGGCTTATTTACCAGGATTGGGAGCATCCTGATAAAATATTTGCTCCCCCCAAGAGATTTCCGGTGATCTATCCCATGGAGGATAAGTTCATAAAAAAATGGAGGGTCCCTACAGTGGACGCAGCCATCTCTTCTGTTAACAAATCACTGACATGTCCAGTAGATAATGTTCCAATGTTCAAAGACCCAATAGATAAAAAATTGGAGTCTTTACTAAAATCTGCTTTCTCTACAGCAAGCATGGTGACACAACCTGTGGCAGCAGTGATTGGAGTCTGCCAAGCAGTGAAAGATCAGTTGAAACAAGTCTTAAGGGACTTACCAGATCAGCAGGCTCTTGCCCTAGCTGACCTGCCTAGAGCCTTGTGTTTTGCGGTGGACGCCATAAAGGATACAATCCAACAGGCCTCCCGCTTTACGCTGTCTAGCTGTCTATAGTACATATGCGTAGGCTTCTGTGGCTCAAAAACTGGTCTGCTGAAGCTCCCTGTAAAAAACTGCTGGTTAGCTTCCCATTTCATGGAGAACGCTTATTTGGAGAAGATCTGGACAAATATATCCAGAAAATTTCTGCCGGTAAAAGTTCACTCTTACCGGTTAAGAACAAGGGTAGAAGTCCTTCTTTTAAGAGGCCTACTTCTCCAGTCCCGGGCACATCGGCTGTGAAGCAGTTCCGACGGCCTCCGCGGTCAAATTCAGGGGGCAGAAATCAGGGACAATCACAGGGTAACAAGAAGCCCTGGATCAAGAGAGGTACAAAACCTCCCCCCAAGGCATGAAGCGTTGCCCCCACTCAATCGGGTGGGGGGAAGACTTCAGTTGTTCACAGAGACCTGGCGGGACACCATCAGAGACAGATGGGTGCTCTCCGCAGTAAGTCTGGGATACAAGCTGGAGTTAAAAGGCACTCCTCCTGCCCAATTTATGAGGTCAAACGTGCCAAGAGATCCCCAGAAGAGAGGATCCCTCCTTCTGGCACTAGAACAACTATTGCTCCAAGGTGTAATCATGAAGGTTCCCCTGGAAGAAAGCGGATTCGGGTTTTACTCGAACCTTTTCACAGTCCCCAAACCAAATGGGGACGTGAGGCCCATATTAAATCTAAAAGGGCTAAACAAGTTCCTAAATATCAGGACTTTTCGGATGGAGTCGATCCGATCGGTGGCCACCGCCCTACAAGGGCAGGAATGGTTAGCCTCGATCGACATAAAGGATGCTTATCTGCATATTCCCATCTTTCCGGCCCACCAGAAATTTCTACGCTTTGCAGTAGAAGGGCGCCATTTTCAGTTCAGAGCCTTACCTTTCGGTCTGGCCACAGCACCACGAGTGTTCACAAAAATTCTGGCCCCATTATTGGCCAATCTAAGAACACAGGGTGTAACGATAATGGCATATCTAGACGACCTGCTACTAATAGACCACTCAGTGGAAAAGCTGGAAGTAGCTATTCACAAGACAATCAAGTATCTGGAATATCACGGTTGGATTATCAACCGGGACAAGTCAGCTCTAAGACCAGTCAAAAGTCTGGAATACTTAGGGCTAAGGCTGGATTCAAATCAGAGAAAGATTTTCTTACCTCCAGAGAAGGTGTCGTCTTTAAAAGATTTGACCCACTTAGTGGGTACAAAAAGAAAACCATCCATACGCCTCTGCATGAGGCTGCTGGGAAAAATGGTGGCTTCATTCGAAGCGGTACCCTACGGTCAATTCCATTCAAGGAATTTGCAAAGGGCCATACTGTCAGCCTGGAACAAAGAAGTTCAGGCTTTAGACTTACCAATGTCCCTGTCCCCTTCCGTTCGCAAGAGCCTCCATTGGTGGTTGGTGCCCCAGAATCTGGAAAAAGGGAAACCCTTCAGTCCGGTTTCTTGGAAGGTAGTCACTACAGATGCCAGCCTCATAGGCTGGGGGGCAGTACTGGAGCAATGGTCTCTCCAGGGCAAGTGGTCAGAAGCAGAAAAGGCCCTGCCCATCAATCTCTTAGAGATACGAGCAGCCCGGTATGCCCTAGTAGCATGGACATCCAAACTCCAAGGGTCCCCTGTCAGAATTCAATCAGACAATGCCACAGCAGTGGCATATATCAATCACCAGGGTGGCACCAGGAGTCGTGCAGCCCAGAGGGAAGCAAATTGCATCCTGGAGTGGGCAGAAAAATATGTCCCAGCCATATCCGCGGTTTTCATCCCAGGAGTGGAAAATTGGAGAGCGGACTTTTTAAGTCGCCAACAATTATGCCCGGGGGAATGGTCTCTTCACCCCGAGGTTTTCCAGGCAATATGCCAGCGGTGGGGAACACCGGATGTAGATCTGCTAGCATCCAGATTCAACGCAAAGGTGGACAGATTTGTGTCTCGCACAAGGGATCCTCTAGCTTGCGGCTCGGATGCCCTAGTGTTCCCTTGGGATCAGTTCAAGCTGATATATGCATTCCCACCGCCACAATTGTTACCGCGATTACTCCGCAGAATCAGGGTAGAAAAGAAACCAGTGATTCTGGTGGCTCCAGCGTGGCCCCGAAGGGCATGGTACGCGGAGATTGTAAAAATGTCAGTGAGGAGTCCTTGGACCCTCCCACATCGTCCGGACCTGCTGTCGCAGGGACCGATATACCACCCTTCCTTACCAGCCCTAGGTTTGACGGCCTGGCTATTGAAGCCCACATTCTGAAAAAGAGAGGGCTCTCTAATTCTGTGGTATCTACCATGATCAATGCCAGGAAGCCGGTATCCAGGCAGATCTATTATAGGATCTGGAAAGCGTACATTAAGTGGTGTGAGGCCAAGAAATGGCATCCACGTAACTACGTGATAGGGAGGATTTTGGACTTCCTACAGTGGGCTGTAGATAGGAAGCTGGCCTTGAGTACTATCAAGGGTCAGATTTCGGCCTTGTCAATATTTTTTCAAAGGCCCTTGGCTTCGCATTCACTAGTCAAAGCTTTCATACAAGGAGTGATGCGTATTAGCCCTCCGGTTAGTATTCCCATATGTCCTTGGGACTTAAACCTGGTTCTGTCAGTTCTACAGAAACAACCGTTTGAACCATTGCAGCACATTTCCTTGGTTCTTCTCACCAGGAAATTGATTTTCTTAGTAGCTATTTGTTCGGCTAAAAGAGTATCGGAATTAGCCACCTTGTCCTGTAAGGAGCCATATCTGGTTATCCATAAGGACAGAGTAGTGTTACGTCCTCATCCAGCCTTTCTTCCTAAGGTGGTATCGAGGTTTCATTTGAACCAAGATGTGGTTCTTCCTTCCTTTTTCCCCAAACCTAGTTCAGTAGAGGAAAAGTTATTGCATTCCTTGGATGTAGTAAGAGCAGTTAAAGCTTATCTAAAAGCCACTGCTCAGATTCGCAGAACGGATACTTTGTTTATTCTGCCGGAAGGCCCTAAAAAGGGTCAGGCAGCATCAAAATCCACTTTAGCCAAGTGGATTCGACAGGTCATAATACAAGCCTATGGCTTGAGAAAGAGACCGCCTCCGTTCAAAGTTAGGGCGCACTCCACAAGAGCAGTTGGAACTTCATGGGCAGTGCATCACCAGGCCTCACTGGCTCAAGTCTGTAAGGCCGCAACATGGTCTTCGGTACACACGTTTACTAGATTCTACCAGGTAGACGTTAGAAGTCAGGAGGATGTCGCCTTTGGGCGCAGTGTGTTGCAGGCCGCAAAAGATCCTCATGCCTGATGGCGCCCAGCTTATGTATCCCTCCCCTCATTTGGCATTGCTTTGGGACGTCCCATTAGTAATGACTAAGTCGCTCTGTGTCCCGTGATGTACGAAAAAGAAAAAGGGATTTTTATAACAGCTTACCTGTAAAATCCTTTTCTTGGAGTACATCACGGGACACAGAGCTCCCACCCCTCTTTTTGGGACACTTATTGCTTGGCTACAAAACTGAGGTGCTCCCGGATGGGAGGGGCTTATATAGGGGAGGGTACTTCCGGTTTGGAATTGGCCAGTGCCAACACCTGAAGGTAATCTATATAACCCATTAGTAATGACTAAGTCGCTCTGTGTCCCGTGATGTACTCCAAGAAAAGGATTTTACAGGTAAGCTGTTATAAAAATCCCTTTTTTTTTCTAAATTCCAGCTCCCCTATGTACCAATATACCACCTGTTGCAGAAAAATAAAAGCTTTCTTTGATTTTTGAACAAGGCCTCACCTTGGCCCCTGGTGTGTATATACAATCCAATTGTACAATCTCTGTAGAATGTCCTTTAGATTTACCAAAACTATGGTATAGGAGGACCCACCTATCTATCCATTTCATTCACTCTGTATATAATCAGGCAGGCCCTTGCAGTACATCAGGGGTGTCCAACCCATAGTTGCCAACAGTCACGGATTGGCCGGGACATTCCCGGGATTCAAACCCTTTTCCCGGATTTATTTTGTCCCGGCCAATGTCCCGGCCAATCCGTTTTTTCCCGGTTTCCACGACTTTGGCCGCCGCGGGCCGACGCCGCTAGAGGTCCACGGCCGGCGGAGACAATGTCTCCGCCGGCCGCCATTTTAAAGAAGACCAAAACCAGGATGTAGTACAATAGAAAATAAAGCTGCTGCGGCGCCGCCCATACCCCGCGTCTCCCCGTGGGTGGGCGGCGCCGCAGCAGCTTTATCTTCTATTGTACTACATCCGTGTTTTGGCTGGCCGGCCGGCCACCCCCCCGCCCCGCCCCGCCCTGCCCCGCTGCAGGTCTGTCTGTAATGGAAAGGGGCGGGGGTGGGCGGCGCCACAGCTTAATTTTTTGTGCAGCCACGCGGTCGGCTCCGCCTCTATTTTGTTCCACCTCGGGGAAGGGGAAACAGTAATGGCGGTCGAGACAGGAGACACCTGGTTAAGGGGGGACTCCGCTGGGGACGCCTGATGTAAGGGGGGACTCCGCTGGGGACGCCTGTTGTAAGGGGGGACTCCGCTGAGGACACCTGATGTAAGGAAGGACTCTGCTGGGGACGCCTGACGTAAGGGGGGACTCCACTGGGGACGCCTGATGTAAGGGGGGACTCCGCTGGGGACGCCTGTTGTAAGGGGGGACTCCGCTGGGGACGCCTGTTGTAAGGGGGGACTCCGCTGGGGACGCCTGATGTAAGGGGGGACTCCGCTGGGGACGCCTGATGTAAGGGGGGACTCCACTGGGGACGCCTGATGTAAGGGGGGACTCCACTGGGGATGCCTGATGTAAGGGGGGACTCCGCTGGGGACGCCTGATGTAAGGGGGACTCCACTGGGGACGCCTGATGTAAGGGGGGACTCCACTGGGGATGCCTGATGTAAGGGGGGACTCCACTGGGGATGCCTGATGTAAGGGGGACTCCGCTGGGGATGCCTGATGTAAGGAGGGACTCCGCTGGGGATGCCTGATGTAAGGGGGGACTCCGCTGGGGACGCCTGATGTAAGGGGGACTCCACTGGGGATGCCTGATGTAAGGGGGGACTCCGCTGGGAATGCCTGATGTAAGGGGGGACTCCGCTGGGGATGCCTGATGTAAGGGGGGACTCCGCTGGGGACGCCTGATGTAAGGGGGGACTCCGCTGGGGACGCCTGATGTAAGGGGGGACTCCACTGGGGACGCCTGATGTAAGGGGGGACTCCACTGGGGACGCCTGATGTAAGGGGGACTCCACTGGGGACGCCTGATGTAAGGGGGGACTCCGCTGGGGACGCCTGATGTAAGGGGGACTCCGCTGGGGACACCTGATGTAAGGGGGACTCCACTGGGGACGCCTGATGTAAGGGGGGACTCCACTGGGGATGCCTGATGTAAGGGGGGACTCCACTGGGGATGCCTGATGTAAGGGGGGACTGCACTGGGGATGCCTGATGTAAGGGGGGACTCCACTGGGGATGCCTGATGTAAGGGGGGACTCCGCTGGGGATGCCTGATGTAAGGAGGGACTCCGCTGGGGATGCCTGATGTAAGGGGGGACTCCGCTGGGGACGCCTGATGTAAGGGGGGACTCCACTGGGGATGCCTGATGTAAGGGGGGACTCCGCTGGGAATGCCTGATGTAAGGGGGACTCCGCTGGGGATGCCTGATGTAAGGGGGGACTCCGCTGGGGACGCCTGATGTAAGGGGGGACTCCGCTGGGGACGCCTGATGTAAGGGGGGACTCCACTGGGGACGCCTGATGTAAGGGGGGACTCCACTGGGGACGCCTGATGTAAGGGGGACTCCACTGGGGACGCCTGATGTAAGGGGGGACTCCGCTGGGGACGCCTGATGTAAGGGGGACTCCGCTGGGGACACCTGATGTAAGGGGGACTCCACTGGGGACGCCTGATGTAAGGGGGGACTCCACTGGGGATGCCTGATGTAAGGGGGGACTCCACTGGGGATGCCTGATGTAAGGGGGGACTGCACTGGGGATGCCTGATGTAAGGGGGGACTCCGCTGGGGACGCCTGATGTAAGGGGGGACTCCGCTGGGGACACCTGATGTAAGGGGGGACTCCGCTGGGGACACCTGATGTAAGGGGGGATTCCGCTGGGTACGCCTGATGTAAGGAAGGACTCCGCTGGGTAAAGCTGATGTAAGGACGGACTCCATTGGGGGCACCTGATGGCATCTGGTGGCAGGCGACGTGGCAGGTGACACACTTGGGGCTTACAGTGATTCGGCATTATGGTGAGTTGAATGATTTAATTTTATATTACAATGTAATAATAGAAATAATGCGCTTCAATCATCCTGACACCATAACAAACATGGTGTCAGGATGATTGAAGCGCCAACAGGTGTTTTGGAGTATCCTTATCTGCCAATTTTGTTACACATTACTATTGTGGTGTAGGATCTGGCTTCTTTCTTTCTATTTCTTTCTCTCTCTTTCTCTCACCTCGGACTGTAGCCACACCCCTTTGAACCACGCCCATTTAAGCCACACCCACTATCGTGCGTAAACCACGCCCATTTTTCATTTCAGCATGACACGCCTACAAACGAATGCCCCACCCCCTAATTATAGCAAGGCTCCGCCTCAATACAAAAAAAGTGTCCCAGATGTTTTTTTTCCAATGTTGGCAACTATGCCAACCCACGGCTCCAGAGAGTTTAGCATGCAGTCCAGGCAATTCTGGAGAGATGCTGGGGTTGCTGGGCAAACATAGCAGCTGTGGCAGTCTACATCAGTGTTTCTCAACCCCAGTCCTCAAGGCGATCCAACAGGTCATGTTTCCAGAATTTCCCTCAGATGAAATGGCTGTGGTAATTACTAAGGCAGTGAAACTGATTAACCACTAGAGGCCCGCGCTATAGCCGAATGACGGTTACAGCGCGGACCTAGAATGCCGTCAATTGACGTCCTCCCCTTTCCTCGCTCCCAAGCGCGCATCGGGGAACTTCTGTGCCTGCCGCGTCACGCATGTGCCGATGCATGTGCCTGGCGGCCGCAATGTCCGCCAGGGATCGGTATTTACAGAGCCAGGGACGTGGATCTCTGTGTGTAAACACAGAGATCCATGTCCTGTCAAGGAGAGGAGACCGATGGTGTGTCCCTTGTACATAGGGACAACCATCGGTCACCTCCCCCAGTTAGTCCCCTCCCCCCACAGTAAGAATCACTCGATTAGGCACACTTAACCCCTTCAGCACCCCTAGTGGTTAACCCCTTCCCTGCCAGTGTAATTTTTACAGTAACCAGTGCATTTTTACATGCAATGGTCCCAAAATGGTGTCAAAAGTGTCCGATGTGTCCGCCATAATGTCGCAGTCACAATAAAAATTGCTGATCGCCGCCATTACTAGTAAAAAAAAAAATATTAATAAAAATGCTATAAAACTATGCCCTATTTTGTAGATGCTATAACTTTTGCGCAAACCAATTAATAAACGCTTATTGCGTTTTTTTTTTTACCAAAAATACGTATCGGCCTAAACTGAGAAAAAAATTTTATTTATTTTTTAAAAATTGGGATATTTATTATAGCAAAAAGTAAAAAATATTGTGTTTTTTTTCAAAATTGTCACTTGTTTATAGCGCAAAAAAAAAAAAACGCAGAGGTGATCAAATACCACCAAAAGAAAGCTCTATTTGTGGGAAAAAAAGGACGTCAATTTTGTTTGGGAGCCACGTCGCACGACCGCACAATTGTCATTCAAAGCGTGACAGTGCTGAAAGCTGAAAATTGGCCTGGGCAGGAAGGGGGTTTAAGTGCCCAGTAAGCAAGTGGTTAAATCACCTGTGCAAAATAATGGACAGCCTGAAAACATGACCTGTTGGGGCACCTTGAGGACTGAAGTTGAGAAACACTGGTCTACATTGACCAGTCAGGCAAATGCACGCCTGGAGGGATGCGATGGATGCCGTGCACAGATAGTTGATGGGTGTGTGCCATTGAGGTCAGCTGGTGAACTACTACCTGTGTCTTACTGGTTTCCACGTCCCAAATCGACATACCAGGAAGCCTTGAACTTTTCTATGGAACACACCAGGGGCTATGGTAAGGCCTTGTTTAAAAAAGAAAGGTACATTCATGGTATATTGGTACATAGGGGAGCTGGAATTTATAAACAAAAAGGTGAACTTAGTCTTCAATCTCTGGACATAGCTTCTTTGGTAGGTCCCTCAGCTAGTCCCAGCTGGGACCTCAAGGTCTTCACTCTGGCTCCTTTAGCTTTCCTGCCCAAGGGGCAGAGCCCCTGCATAGGGGGTCTCCTCCTGCAGGAGTGGACACAGGATCTTTGCATTCTTCTGCCAGGACTCAGACTAACTATGGGCTTTCCCTTAGGGTGACCACATTTCCAAACTGCCATTCAGGGACACACACCCTCTCTCACCTTCCCCAAAAAAAGATGAGGGAGGGCGGGGGGTAATATAGTCTCGGGGTTGATGGGGAATTTGGCGGCGGGTTATTTGTCAGGTGAATGTGCCACTTGCCACCAGATGCAGTGCCGCTTGCCACCCATAGCCTTCCACCAGATGTAGTGCTGCTGTCACTCCCTCTGCATGAGCCACGTGCGTAGAAGGCAAGGATTGGCGTCACGATCTGGAGAGTGAAGATCACACCAGTCCTTGCTGCTTGCCGCTGGGTGCCAGAGAAGGAGGAGGTGCCAAGGTGGGTGGGGACAACAGTGCTGCACTAGGCGCAGGCCTCGCTCCCGGTCTCACTGTCTGAGAGTAAATTGTCACTGGTTCCAAGATGCCAGGCAGCGCTGGCCCTAGCAACCAGTTCCGGAAATGTAGTTATTAGTTAGAAGGGGGTGTCAGTGTAATTTTTACAGTAACCAGTGCATTTTTACATGCAATGGTCCCAAAATGGTGTCAAAAGTGTCCGATGTGTCCGCCATAATGTCGCAGTCACAATAAAAATTGCTGATCGCCGCCATTACTAGTAAAAAAAAAAATATTAATAAAAATGCTATAAAACTATGCCCTATTTTGTAGATGCTATAACTTTTGCGCAAACCAATTAATAAACGCTTATTGCGTTTTTTTTTTTACCAAAAATACGTATCGGCCTAAACTGAGAAAAAATTTTTATTTATTTTTTAAAAATTGGGATATTTATTATAGCAAAAAGTAAAAAATATTGTGTTTTTTTTCAAAATTGTCACTTGTTTATAGCGCAAAAAAAAAAAAACGCAGAGGTGATCAAATACCACCAAAAGAAAGCTCTATTTGTGGGAAAAAAAGGACGTCAATTTTGTTTGGGAGCCACGTCGCACGACCGCACAATTGTCATTCAAAGCGTGACAGTGCTGAAAGCTGAAAATTGGCCTGGGCAGGAAGGGGGTTTAAGTGCCCAGTAAGCAAGTGGTTAAATCACCTGTGCAAAATAATGGACAGCCTGAAAACATGACCTGTTGGGGCACCTTGAGGACTGAAGTTGAGAAACACTGGTCTACATTGACCAGTCAGGCAAATGCACGCCTGGAGGGATGCGATGGATGCCGTGCACAGATAGTTGATGGGTGTGTGCCATTGAGGTCAGCTGGTGAACTACTACCTGTGTCTTACTGGTTTCCACGTCCCAAATCGACATACCAGGAAGCCTTGAACTTTTCTATGGAACACACCAGGGGCTATGGTAAGGCCTTGTTTAAAAAAGAAAGGTACATTCATGGTATATTGGTACATAGGGGAGCTGGAATTTATAAACAAAAAGGTGAACTTAGTCTTCAATCTCTGGACATAGCTTCTTTGGTAGGTCCCTCAGCTAGTCCCAGCTGGGACCTCAAGGTCTTCACTCTGGCTCCTTTAGCTTTCCTGCCCAAGGGGCAGAGCCCCTGCATAGGGGGTCTCCTCCTGCAGGAGTGGACACAGGATCTTTGCATTCTTCTGCCAGGACTCAGACTAACTATGGGCTTTCCCTTAGGGTGACCACATTTCCAAACTGCCATTCAGGGACACACACCCTCTCTCACCTTCCCCAAAAAAAGATGAGGGAGGGCGGGGGGTAATATAGTCTCGGGGTTGATGGGGAATTTGGCGGCGGGTTATTTGTCAGGTGAATGTGCCACTTGCCACCAGATGCAGTGCCGCTTGCCACCCATAGCCTTCCACCAGATGTAGTGCTGCTGTCACTCCCTCTGCATGAGCCACGTGCGTAGAAGGCAAGGATTGGCGTCACGATCTGGAGAGTGAAGATCACACCAGTCCTTGCTGCTTGCCGCTGGGTGCCAGAGAAGGAGGAGGTGCCAAGGTGGGTGGGGACAACAGTGCTGCACTAGGCGCAGGCCTCGCTCCCGGTCTCACTGTCTGAGAGTAAATTGTCACTGGTTCCAAGATGCCAGGCAGCGCTGGCCCTAGCAACCAGTTCCGGAAATGTAGTTATTAGTTAGAAGGGGGTGGCTGTGTTCTCTCTTTCATTCCGGGACATTGTATTGTCCCGGAATGAAGGTGCCCGGGACCCAGGACAGATATGTCAATTGCGGGACAGTCCCGGGCAATCCGGGACACGTGGGCACCCTACTTTCCCTCCACTTTCTGGGCACACCATCCCATATTCAAGGCTGCCTGACCTGCCCTCCTTCCTACGCTTTCAGTAGCCTCTAGAAGACAGGGGGAGTAGCAGAACAACAAGCCTGTGAAACACTGAGCAGTCCTAAGCAATCAACCTCTGCTCCACTGTTTACTAAATTTTCCTAGCGGCCTACTCTGAGCTTAGGAGGGTGCTACATCACCTATGCAGTAGTCCACCCATGCACAGGAGCAGTTATTCTTGATCCCATGGACCCCGTCCCAGTGGCACCATTGTGATTCCCAGCAGACAATGGCAGTGACAAAGTTAGCAAAGTGTGTTTGTAATACACCTAGGGGTGTCATGCTTTTTCTGTAGGTATAAGATAAGCTCTTTTATCATTTTATTGCTGACAGGGCCTATCCCAAATACATGAGACATTTCTTTGATGTCATTTGCCTTTGTCAAGCACAGGAAATTTGCTGCATAAAGAATAAAGAAATGTTCCTCTGTGTCACAGCTGTGTGTTTTTTTTTTTATAGTTGACATTTGCTAATTTGCATTTCCTTATCTCTTTCGTCTCTCTACTTCTCCATCCTACGTGCTGCCTTTGGCCTTCATTAGCTTTTGTTCCACATTTTTCTACCTTCTGTTTTTCCACTTACGTTTTTCTCTATTGCTTTTTCTTCTTAATCCTTTATCGTTCCTGTTTTTGTGTGATTTTGACTCTTTTCATTCCTTCAATCAATCATAAAATAAATTAAAAAAATACAAATTTTGAACACTTTTTTTTTTTCTAGTGTAGCGGGGCTTTGAAATTTAGGGGGATGTTTGAGTGGTAGTTGTGCTCGAACACATTATTTGATAGGGTTCAGTAAAACTGGTGTGTAGTTCCCCGTGGCCTGTTGGTGGCCCTGCCATCGGAGGCTAGGGTTGAACCGCTGGTACAGTGCTGTGCCTTGGATGTCCCGTGTCGACGGTGGTATGGTGGGCGTGTTGGCCCGCTGTGCATGAGGGGATATAAAAGGGGCAGACCCTGTCTGTCAGGTGTGAGTTCCCAGGGGTCCGACCCCGGGAGCATGTGATTCTGTTCGTGGCCACCCCAGGCACCTTTAGCTCTGGGGTGGAGTTCCTGGTTCGGTACACTGGCGGATCAGTCCCAGGCACCTTTAGCCCTGGGGCTGCAACTGGAGGCCTTGGGCTTAGCACCTTTGGCTGGGGCCCACAGAGGATCAAGGAATCCCAGGGTGCTGCCTTGCGAGGAGACCCGTATCTTAGATGAGGAGGCTGGGGGAGGACCGTTCCGAGGGACTGGTGAGGAACTCACAGTGAAGGAAGGGGCCCGGTAACTCTCTGGAGGGATGTCATCTCCCTGAAAGAGGCTTAACGTTGCAACCAAGTTCACCAGGTCTGTGGCAGGGACCCAAGTTCACCAGGTCTGTGGCAGAGACCCAAGTTCACCAGGTCTGTGGCAGAGACCCAAGTTTACCAGGTCTGTGGCAGAGACCCAAGTTTACCAGGTCTGTGGCAGAGACCCAAGTTCACCAGGTCTGTGGCAGAGACCCAAGTTTACCAGGTCTGTGGCAGAGACCCAAGTTTACCAGGTCTGTGGCAGAGACCCAAGTTTACCAGGTCTGTGGCAGAGACCCAAGTTTACCAGGTCTGTGGCAGAGACCCAAGTTTACCAGGTCTGTGGCTGAGACCCAAGTTTACCAGGTCTGTGGCAGAGACCCAAGTTCACCAGGTCTGTGGCAGAGATCCAAAGTTCACCAGGTCTGTGGCAGAGACCCAAGTTCACCAGGTCTGTGGCAGAGACCCAAGTTCACCAGGTCTGTGGCAGAGACTGTGTGTATCTAGTTCGAGCATCATTCCGGCTGCTAGGGCCTGCTCCATTGGGAGACTATCCGGATGGGCAAACCTGAAGATATGGGTAGTGAATAAGAATTTGTTTGTGCCTGGACCTATTCCCACACCTTTTGCTGTCCTGCTCTTCTTAAAACCTTCTCCTGTCCAGTTATCGTGCATAACAGAGAAAATAAACTCTACGTTGGAGTTGCAATCGGTGTGGACCTTAAAGTTATTGGGGAATAGAGACTTGTCTTTGCTACAGTGAAGACGGGAGCCATTCTCTGGGGGAACCTGATCACAGAGACCCAGCTACATTACACCGCTCAACCTCTTTATACAAGAGGGTACAGGCACGTAGCACAGTGGGCCCTTTTTTCTGCTAAGGAGCCAAAAGCAGGAAAGGGGGTTGTGTCGCTACACTAGTGTATGGCCAACTTAAAGCGGAGGTTCACCCGAATTTTTTTTTTTTAAAGCTAGCAGCTACAAATACTGCAGCTGCTGACTTTTAAAAAATGGACACTTACCTGTCCAGCGCGCCCGCGATGTCGGCAGACGAGGCTGAGCAATCGCTCGGACCTTGGATGCTGCCACCGCCATCCTTGGTGGGGGAATCAGGAAGTGAAGCCTTGCGGCTTCACTGCCCGGTTCCCTACCGCGCGTACGCGAGTAGTGCGGCGCGCCGTCACTGGTCCCCGCTTTCTCCCGGGAAAAGTGTGTTTTCCAGGAGATAGCGGAGGGAGGGATGTGGCTTCTATGCCCGGAATCTGCACCCCCCTCCCCCTGAAAGGTGCCAAATGTGTCACCGGAGGGGGGGAGGGTTCCGAAAAGCGGAAATTCCATTTCTGGGTGGAACTCCACTTTAAAGCAGACCTTCACTTAAAAGTGAAAGTAATGCTTATCTGCCTCTTCCTCCCTCCTATAAGATATTTGCTTTTTTTTTTATCTGGAAGCAAGTACTTTTCTAACAGGTACCTGCTCCCACTTCAGCCTAGCCACTTGCCCACTGGATACTTAAACCCCCTTCCTAACCAGACCAATTTCCAGCTTTCGGTGCTCTCACAGTTTGAATGACAATTACTCAGTCATGCATCACTGTACCCATATGACATTTTTGTCCTTTTTTTCACACAAATAGAGCTTTCTTTTGGTGGTATTTAATCACCTCTGCGTTTTTTTACTTGTTGTACTATAAATGAAAAAAGACCAAAAATGTTGTAAATAAAAAATGCATTTTTCTTCATTTCTGTTATAAAATTTTGCAAATTACAATTTTTTCTTCATAGATTTTGGCCAAAATTTATACTGCTACATATCTTTTGTAAAAATAACCAAAATAAGTACATATTATTTGTTCTTTGTGAAATTTATAGAGTTTATTGTGCCAATCATTGAAAATTGATCACACCTGATGTACTGACTATTTCATTTCTTGAGACCCTAAGAAACCAGGACAGTATAAATACCCCCCCAATGACACCTTTTTAGAAAGTAGACAGTCCAATGTATTTAGTAAGAGGCATGGTGAGTTTTTTGAAGTTGTAATTTTTCCCACAATTCTTTGCAAAATGAAGATTTATTATTTATTTATTTTTTTCACAAAATTGTCTGGTATGGTTCGGGAGGGGGTGAACAAGCGCCCCCCCCCCTATTTCCTGGCCTGCCAGGCTGCATGCTCAGGTAAGGGCCTTATATGGATCTTGGAGGGACCCCCACACCGTTAAAAAAAAAAAATCCATACCAGACCGAAAGGGCTTGGTATGGATTGGGGGGTACCCCAAGCTGGGTTTTTTTTGCAGATGGGAAAATTAATTTATATGCAATTTTTCTTTATAGTAGTTTTTCTGCAGCAGGTTGGGAAAATCACTCTAAATGTCATTTTTTCTTTATAGTAGTTTTTCTGCAGCAGGTTGGAAAAATCACTGTAAATGTCATTTTTCTTTATAGTAGTTTTGCTGCAGCAGGTTCTATACACGGTACAGGTGCCCCATTTTACAGGCAGACTAGGAGGACCCCCCCAGGCACTATATTTAAAGGAATTACATTTTTTTATTGTTTCACTTTAAGCGACATTAAAATCACTGCTCCTTTAACCACTTCAGCCCCGGGAGAATTTACCCCCTTCCTTACGAGAGCACTTTTTGCGATTCGGCACTGCGTTGCTTTAACTGACAATTGCACAGTCGTGCGACGTGGCTCCCAAACAAGATTGACGTCCTTTTTTTCCCACAAATAGAGCTTTCTTTTGGTGGTATTTGATCACCTCTGCGGTTTTTATTTTTTGCGCTATAAACCAAAATAGAGCAACCATTTTTTTTAAAAATTCTATATTTTTTTACGTTTGCTATAATAAATATCCCCAAAAAATCTATAAAAAAACTAAATTTTTCCACAGTTTAGGCCGATACGTATTCTTCTACATATTTTTGGTAAAAATATCGCAATAAGCGTATATTGATTGGTTTGTGCAAAAGTTATAGCGTCTACAAAATAGGGGATGGATTTATTGCATTTTTCTTTTTTTTTCTTTTTTTACTAGTAATGGCGGCGATCTGCGATTTTTATTGTGACCGTGACATTGCGACGGACATATCGGACACTTTTGACACATTTTTGGGACCATTCACATTTTTACAGCGATTAGTGCTGCAAAACTGCACTGATTACTGTGTAAATGTGACTGTCAGGGAAGGGGTTAACACTAGGGGGCGCTGAAGGGGTTAAATGTGTTCCCTAGTGAGTGATTCTAACTGTAAGGGGAGGGGACTCACAAGGGGAGGAGACCGATCTGTGTTCCTCTGTACTGGGAACACACATCGGTCTCCTCACCTCTGAGGGGACGTGGATCTGTGTGTTTACACACACAGATCCACGGTCCTGCCGTGATTGCGGGCAATCGCGGGTGCCCGGCGGACATCGCGGCCGCTGGGCACGGGCACCGGGTCCCGAGCGATGGCGCGCGTGCGCCCCCTAGACGGCTGGGAAGCCCAGGACGTCATATGACGCCCACCCAGGATGGGAGATCCCTCTTGTGGGCGTCGTATGACTATGGGCGGGTAGCGAAGTGGTTAAAAATTATCTTTTTGAAAAACAATTGCATTGATACATGTCCCCCAGGACAGTACCCGGCCCCCATACCCTTTTTATGGCCAATAATTTGCATATAAGCCTTCAAAATGGGGACGTTTGATTTTTCAAGTTCGGGTCCCATAGACTTTAATAGGGCTTGCGGTTTGTGTCCGAACTTTTTGTGCTGCATATTAGTGCCCATCATCAGTGCCCATCATTGCCACCTCATCAGTGCCACCTCATCGGGGCCCATCAGTACCTGTCAGTGCAGCCTCATCAGTGCCCATCAGTGGAGGAGAAAACTTACTTATTTACAAAATTTTATAACAGAAACGATGAAAAACTTTTATTTTTTCAACATTTTCGGGCTTTTTTTATTTGTTTATCAAAAAATAAAAACCTCAAAGGTGATCAAATATCACCAAAAGAAAGCTCTATTTGTGGGAACAAAATGATAAAAATTCTGTTTGGGTACAATGTAGCATGACTGCGCAATTGTCATTTAAAAAGCGACAGCGCTGAAATCTGAAAATTGGCCTGGGCAGGAAGGGGGGAAAGTGCCCGGTATTTAAGTGGTTAAGATCGTCATGATGACATGACTATTTGAATAAATGTAGATTATTGTAAATACCATAAAAATAAAAAAAATTAAAAAAAAGCATCCACTGAAAATAAGCCCTAGTGTGTTTTTGTAGCCAAAATTAATATAAGACGCGGTCTTATTTTTGGGGAAACATGGTATTAATACACATTAATTAATTCAGTTAACCACTTCCGGACCGCCGCACGACTATATACATCAGCACTTTGAAGAGGGATATCTCTGTTATGGCAGCTGCCATAACCCAGATATCCTCGTCTTCAGCCAGCGGTCCGGTTTCCGATAATGGTGGTCTCTGTGGCAGATTCACCGCGAGATCACCGTTATCGACGGCGGGAGAAGGGCCCCTCCTCCCGCCGCTGTCCCATGCCCGCCGCTTACTGGAGCCGTCGGCAGCGGCGGAAGCATTCGGGTCCTTCTCCTTCCTGGGTATGGATACAAGTGAGGGGAAGATGGCCCCCACCCGTCTCCATACCATTGCAGGGCGGAAGCGATGTCAAAACGTCACTTCCGCTCATAGCTCTTAAAGGGCCTTTTTTTTTTTTTTTTTCAAATAACAAAAAAAAAATATTTTAAATTTTTATTGCATTTTAGTCCAAATATGAGATCTGAAGTCTTTTTGATCCCAGATCTCATATTTAAGAGGATCTGTCATGCTTTTTTCTATTACAAGGGATGTTTACATTCCTTGTAATAGGAATAAAAGTTGCACAATTGTTCTTTTTAAAGAACAGTGTAAAAAATTAAAATAAAAGGTAAAATAAATAAGATTTTAAACACGCTCCGTCCCGACGAATTCGCGTGCAGAAGCATACGCGAGCAGAGCCTGCTTATGAAAGCGGTGTTCAAACCACTCATGTGAGGTATCGCCGCAATCGTTAGAGCGAGAGCAATAATTCTAGCCCTAGACCTCCTCTGTAACTCAAAACATGCAACCTGTAGAATTTTTTAAACGTTGCCTATGGAGATTTTTAGGGGTAAAAGTTTGGGCGCAATTTTGAAGCGTGACATGTTGGGTATCAATTTACTTGGCGTAACATTATTTTTCACAATATAAAGAAAATTGGGCTAACTTTACTGTTGTCTTATTTTTTAAGTCCAAAAAGTGTATTTTTTCCAAAAATACAGTGTGACATAAAGTATTGCAACGACCACCATTTTATTCTCTAGGGCAGCCTTTCTCAACCTTTTCAACACAGAGGAACCCTTGAAATAGTTCTCCGGTCCCGGGGAACCCCTGCTAAAAATTACAGATCTACAATTCATGAAACCTTAGTGTGATGGTCAGTGGGAAGGATGGTCCTTACACTAAGGCAGTGGTTCTCAACTCCTGTCCTCAGGACCCACTAACAGGCCAGATTTTAAGTATTACCTTGGGGAGATGCAGACTAGAATGCTGCAATCCCTGAGCAGCAAATTATATCACCTGTGATGCATTTCAGTTATCTTGCAAACCTGGCCTGTTGGTGGGCCCTGAGGACTGGAGTTGAGAACCACTGCACTAGGGTGACCAGATTTTTAAAATGAAATCCGGGGACAATTTTTTTTTTTAGTAATGGCGGCAATCAGTGGCTCATAGCTGGACTGCGATATTGTGGCAGACAAATCGGACACTAAAGCCTCGTACACACGGCCGAAAATCTCGTCAAGAAAAAACATGTTGTTTTTCTTGACGAGATTCTTGGACAAGAAACTTGTCCCGGCCGAGTGTACACACGCTCGATTCAAAGAACCCGCGGTTCTTTGAATGGAGCGAACGCGGTGACGTCATCGACTACGACGAGTGTGCGCTCGTCAACTTCGATGCCATCGCCGCCATCTTGCTACACCCTATCTATGCCTAGGAAGCTACCGCGCATGTGTCAAAGTCATTTCGAGCATGCGCGGGCTTCCCGGAGGACAGGTAAGTGTACACTCACACAATTTTCTCGTCGAGAAACAGGCTGACGAGAATCTCGACGAGAAAATAGAGAGCAGGTTCTCTATATTTCTCGTCGAGATTCTTGTCGGTTTTCTTGACGAGAAACCATACACACGAACCATTTTCTTGGCAAGAAAGCTCTCTCGGCAGTTTTCTTGTCGTTTCTTGCCGAGAAACTCGTTCGTGTGTACGAGGCTTTAGTGACACTTTGTGGGAACCGGTGACACTAATACAGTGATCAGTGCTAAAAATATGCACTGTGACTGTACTAATGATACTGGCTTGGAAGGGGATAACATCTAGGGCAATCAAAGGGTTAAATGTGTGCCTAACCAGTGTTTTCTTACTGTGGGGGGGGGGGGCGGGGTGCTTTTACTAAGGGAAGGCATAGATCCCTGTAACTGCTTTGCAGGAAGACAGAATCAATGTCTTCCATACTGACAGAACGGCGATCTGCCTTGTTTACATGTGTATGTGTGTGTATGTGTATGTGTATGTGTATGTACATAACGATCAGCGGGTACCAGTGGACATTGAGTCCGCTGGAGCCGCTGATTGGCTCCCATACCCAGAAATGCAGGATCACATATATACGCGATCCTGCGCAGCGCGACCGCCCTGTAGCAGTAAATCTGCTATCAGGCGATCAGCAACTGGTTAACATCATCAGCATTATGATAACTCACAGGCAGCAGGCACTCTATCAAGGCTCTGGCTGGCTCTATCACAGTGTGTCACATAACATGGCTGCTGGGTGCTGATTTTGTTAATTTATGACCAATAAGTGACTGCTGCCTGTGAGTTCTGATACCATCCATTATGCCAGAATGACAGACAAAGTGCAATGTAGTCTATTCACAGACATCCCCAAAGCACACCTGTGTTGAAGCCTTGAAGGCACTGGCAGCCCCACCATCGGATCCGCTTCCCCTCTGTTCCTGCTGCTGGACACCGTCAGCTGAGCTCAGCTGCCTCTGTCTGCCCGTCACTAACCGCCGCCCACCTCACAGCCTCTCAAGTCTCACTATCGGGGCCCCGGCTACTACTGGGTGGGGAGCGGGGGAAGATCACTCCACCAGGGAAGGCAAGGAGATAGGCAGGCAGGCAGCTGGCCATGACTTGAGCCAAGGCAGAAGAACATGCGAGCGGAGCTGAATGGGCATGCACCCGAAACTGAAGAAATGGTCCCTCCGCTCCGACAAGCACACGATCAGCAGAAAGGGGCACAGATAATGGAAAAAATACACCCCCCTAAGCTAGTAGGTGCAGTGGAATGGGGGAGGGGGGTTGTAATTCAGATTTTTTTTTTTATTCTGCATTGACTTTAAAATTGCCCCAGCCCCTCTTCAAATCCAATCCGGGGACAAAACCGCGGACAGACTTGGTCCGGGGACAGTGTCCTCGACCTGGGGACTGTCCCCGGAAACCGGAGATGTCTGGTCACCCTACCTTACACTTGTGGTCATTGGGAAGAATTACCTCCTTACAGATAGCTAAAAAGATCAATGGTGTCAGTGGGAACTTATCTGAGAGGCAGAAATTGCCCAATGCTGAAGGAACCCCTAGCAACCTGTGGAGGAACCCTGGTTGAGAATCACTGCTCTACGGTGTTAGAAAAAAAATGTATAATGTTTGGGGGTTCTAAGTAATTTTTAGCAAAAAAAATAGTTTTTAACTTGTAAACAACAAATCTCAGAAAGAGGCTCGGTCCTAAGTGGTTAGAGCTGAACTTCAGGATATGAAAATATTGTCTAAATACAAGAGTTGTGTATTTGTTCATAAATCTTGGTGTGCTTTGTGTATTTCTCCCAGATCTGTGCAGTAACCCAGTTTGAGACGTTCCCTCTGTGCAGGAGCTTCCTATAACAAAAGTAGCACTACCCCCTGAGGAGTTGCAAATGTCAGGGTTGCCCACTGCTTCACAGCCAGTCACACAGCATTTCCTTCTTGCATCCAGACACATAAAGCAGTCCTTAAGCTTGTTTCTTTCTCGTACATCACGGGACACAGAGCGACATAGTCATTACTAATGGGTTATATAGATACCGTCAGGTGCTGGCACTGGCAACTTCCAAAACCGGAAGTACCCTCCCCTATATAAGCCCCTCCCATCCGGGAGCACCTCAGTTTTTTGCCAGTGTCTAAGGTGTTGGCCAAGAAGAAACATGTGTTTTTCACTGGGCTTGCATACAGGTTCTTTTGGGCCTCAGTAAGCTATTCCGGATCCGACCAAAAAAGCTTCATAGCTAAACGGTCGGTACCCGGGCCTTGCAGAGAAGAGCAAGGTTTTGCCTGTAATGCTTCTCTTAGGAGAGCTGGACACTGGGATCCAGAGCTCTGGTCATACCCACGACCAAGATGTTTTCTGTGCAGGGTGCTATACAGGTCCAGGGGAGTGGAATCCTTGGGAACCCGGTCCCTGAAGGTTTGATTACAATGCCTGCCGTGATAGGTGAAGTTTGGGCTTTTGTGGACCAAACAAAGTCCTGCGGCGGGGAACAGGTAAGTGGGGGCCCCCAGGAACTTGGTTCTATTGGGGGACCCCCAAGCCTAATTTGTCTTTCTGTCTGTTACCTAATGGTATTCCCGCAAAATTCTGTGCATGCCTGTAACTACTAAAAAAATGTAATAATTTTTAATGGTGGTCAAGAAAAAAATAAAAATAAATTTTATATATATATTTAATATATTAGACTGCGGTACCTGTGTTTGTCCACTAGAGGCCGCTGTGGAATGTTTTCTTGTCATGTGGACTAGCTTCTTCTCAGCAGAGCAAAGTCCAGGCAGATGGTGAGTTCTCTTATAGGAAACTGCTTCCTCTGCCATGTTGCAGTGCTCGTCCATCCCCCGGCCTGCGGCAAAGAGGGGCCCTGGCTCCTGTCCCTTGTTACCATTTTTTGAAATTAGCGCCGAAGGCGCACGTGGCCGCGCGCGTGCGCGTGCACGCGCCTCTATATATAGAGGTGAGCCGGGAAAGGGGGCGGAGCCTGGGGGATGACGCTCTGTGCGCGCTGCAGCGCTTCTGCGCATGTGCGGGCGTCCCAGCAGTTTAAAAAAACCACAATATTGTAGTGAGCTGGCTATGAAGTACAGAGACAGAGCTGGCAACATTTAAAGGCATACAGCAAGCGGTTGATACAGGCATCCCCTAGAAAGGCACATTAGTAGACACCAACTGTTTCTTATAGCAGCATTTATGCTAGACTATTATCAGTAACTGGTGTATTTCGGCTGGAATACCTCAGCTTTGTGGCTTAGGAATATGCCGTCTAAAAACTCCGGGACTAGAAATTCCAGGAGGAATAGGGGGTCTCCATCGGGCTCTGAGGATCTTGGGCATGCTTTGGCTGCACCAGTCTCCCCTGAAGAATCAGAGGTTAGTGACCGTAGAGCACCCTCAGGAGTACCTGGTACTGTGGCTGTCCTCAGTTCACCTGCTCCTGTGTATGTAACAGAGGAGGTTTTTTCCTCAGCTCTGGGAGGGCTGGAAGAGAGATTGTCAGCATTGATCGCTGCTTCCCTGTCACAGGAGAAAAGCGCTCGATCTCCGTCTCCCCCCTCAGAGTGCCTGTTAACAGAGCAACAGTCCCATACAGAGGTCGACCTACCTGAGGGGGATCAGGAGGAGGTCGATTCGGTTGCAGAGGAATCAACAGTGGAAGAGCCGTTCTCAGCATCACATGCTGAAAGGTTATGGGTTCAGTCCCTGACTAATATGGTCCGATCAGCATTTAAAATGCCACTTGCGGAGCCATCCTCCACTTCTGTCTCCTCGTTGGGGTCGCTAAAAGCTCCCCAGACTGTTTGTTCCTTTCCGATCCATCCTTTACTGGAGGGGCTCATTTACCAGGATTGGGAGCATCCTGACAAAATATTTACTCCCCCCAAGAGATTTCCGGTGGTCTATCCCATGGAGGATAAGTTCATCAGAAAATGGAGGGTCCCTACAGTGGACGCAGCCATCTCTTGTGTGAATAAATCACTGACATGTCCGGTGGAAAATGTCCAAATGTTCAAGGACCCAATAGATAAAAAATTGGAGTCCTTATTAAAATCTGCTTTTTCTACAGCAGGATTGGTGACACAACCAGCAGTGGCAGCTATTGGGGTCTGCCAAGCAGTGAAGGATCAGTTGAAACAGGTCTTAAGGGACTTGCCGGATCAGCAGGCTCTTGCCCTAGCTGATCTACCTAGAGCCTTATGCTTTGCGGTGGACGCTATAAAGGATTCAATCCATCAGGCCTCCCGCCTTACGCTGTCTGTAGTACATATGCGCAGGCTTCTATGGCTCAAAAACTGGTCTGCTGAAGCTCCCTGTAAAAAATTGCTGGTTAGCTTCCCATTTCATGGGGAGCGCTTATTCGGGGAAGACCTGGACAAGTATATCCAGAGAATTTCCAGCGGTAAAAGTACACTTTTGCCGGTTAAAAATAGAGTTAGAGGTCCCTCTTTTAAGAGGCCGGCTTCTCCAGTCCCTAGGACATCGGCTGTGAAACAGTTCCGACGGCCTCCTCGGTCAAATCCCGGAGGTAGAAATCAGGGACAGTTGCAGGGTAACAAAAAGCCCTGGAGCAGGAGAGGTACAAAACCTCCCCCAAAGTCAAATGCATGAAGGGTTGCCCCCACCCAATCGGGTGGGGGGAAGACTTCAGTTGTTCACAGAGACCTGGCGGGACACGATCCGAGACAGATGGGTGCTCTCCGCAGTAAATCTGGGATACAAATTGGAGTTAAAAAACTCCCCTTCTTCCCGCTTTATAAGGTCAAACGTGCCAAGGGATCCCCAGAAGAGAGGATCCCTCCTGTTGGCACTAGAACAATTATTGCTTCAAGCAGTAATTATAGAGGTTCCCCTGGAAGAGTGGGGGTTCGGGTTTTACTCAAACCTCTTTACAGTTCCGAAGCCAAACGGGGACGTGAGGCCCATACTAAATCTAAAAGGGCTAAACAAATTCCTGCATATCAGGACTTTCCGGATGGAGTCGATCCGATCGGTAGCCACTGCCCTACAAGGGGAGGAATGGTTAGCCTCGATCGACATCAAGGATGCTTATTTGCACATTCCCATCTTTCCAGCCCACCAAAAATTTCTACGCTTTGCGGTAGAAGGCCGCCATTTTCAGTTCAGAGCCTTACCCTTCGGTCTGGCCACAGCACCAAGAGTGTTCACAAAAATTTTGGCCCCATTATTGGCCAATCTAAGAACACGAGGTGTAACGATAATGGCATATCTAGACGACTTGTTGCTGATAGACCACTCAGTGGAAAAACTAGAAGTGGTTGTTCACGAGACAATCAAGTATCTGGAATATCACGGTTGGATTATCAACCGAGACAAGTCAGCCCTAAAGCCAGTCAAAAGTCTGGAATACTTGGGGCTAAGGCTGGATTCAGACCAGAGAAAAATTTTCTTGCCTCAAGAAAAGGGGTCGTCTTTGAGAGATTTGATCCACTTAGTGGGCTCAAAAAGACAGCCATCCATACGACTGTGCATGAGGCTGCTGGGAAAGATGGTGGCATCATTCGAAGCAGTACCCTACGGTCAATTCCATTCAAGGAAGTTGCAAAGGGCCATACTGTCAGCCTGGAACAAAAAAGTTCAGGCTCTGGACTTACCAATGTCCTTGTCCCCTTCCGTTCGCAGGAGCCTCCGCTGGTGGTTGGTTCCCCAGAATCTGGAAAGAGGGAAATCCTTCAGTCCGATTTCCTGGAAGGTGGTCACTACAGATGCCAGCCTTGTAGGCTGGGGAGCAGTACTGGAGCAATGGTCTCTCCAGGGCAAGTGGTCAGAAGCAGAAAAGGCCCTGCCCATCAATCTCTTAGAGATACGAGCAGCCCGGTATGCCCTAGTAGCATGGACATCCAAACTCCAAGGGTCCCCTGTCAGAGTTCAGTCAGACAATGCCACAGCAGTGGCATATATCAATCGTCAGGGGGGCACCAGGAGTCGTGCAGCCCAAAGGGAGGTAAATTACATCCTGAGATGGGCAGAAAGATATGTCCCAGCCATATCTGCGGTATTCATTCCAGGGGTGGAGAATTGGAAGGCGGACTTTCTAAGTCGCCAACAATTATGCCCAGGGGAATGGTCCCTTCATCCCGAGGTTTTCCGGACAATATGTCAGCGGTGGGGAACACCGGATGTAGATCTGCTAGCATCCAGATTCAACGCAAAGGTGGACAGGTTTGTCTCTTGGACAAGGGATCCCCTAGCTTGCGGCTCGGATGCCCTAGTGTTCCCTTGGGATCAGTTCAAGCTGATATATGCATTCCCACCGCCACAATTGTTACCTCGATTACTCCGCAGAATCAGGGTAGAAAAGAAACCAGTGATTCTGGTGGCTCCAGCGTGGCCCCGAAGAGCATGGTACGCGGAGATTGTAAAAATGTCTGTGGGGAGTCCTTGGACCCTCCCACATCGTCCGGACCTGCTTTCGCAGGGACCGATATACCACCCTTCCTTACCAGCCCTAGGTTTGACGGCCTGGCTATTGAAGCCCACATTCTAAAAAAGAGAGGGCTCTCTAATGCTGTGGTGTCTACCATGATCAATGCCAGGAAACCGGTATCCAGGCAGATCTACTATAGAATCTGGAAGGCGTACATCGCCTGGTGTGAGGCCAGGAAATGGCATCCACGTAAATACGTAATAGGTAGGATTCTGGACTTCCTACAATGGGCTGTAGATAGGAAGCTTGCCTTGAGTACTATCAAGGGTCAGATTTCGGCCTTGTCAATATTTTTTCAAAGGCCCTTGGCTTCGCATTCACTAGTCAAAGCCTTTATACAAGGAGTGATGCGTATTAGTCCTCCGGTTAATATTCCCATATGTCCATGGGATCTAAACTTGGTTCTGTCGGTTCTACAGAAACAACCATTTGAACCATTACAGCATATTTCCTTGGTGCTTCTCACCAGGAAATTGATTTTTCTAGTAGCCATTTGTTCGGCTAAAAGAGTATCGGAATTAGCAGCTATGTCCTGTAAGGAGCCATATCTGGTTATCCATAAGGACAGAGTAGTGTTATGTCCTCATCCAGCCTTTCTTCCTAAGGTGGTATCGAGTTTTCATTTGAACCAAGATGTGGTTCTTCCTTCTTTTTTCCCCAAACCTACTTCGGTAGAGGAAAAGTTATTGCATTCTTTGGATGTAGTAAGAGCAGTTAAAGCTTATCTAAAAGCCACTGCTCAGATTCGCAGAACGGATACTTTGTTTATTCTGCCGGAAGGCCCCAGAAAGGGTCAGGCAGCGTCAAAATCTACTTTAGCCAAGTGGATTCGACAGGTCATTATGCAAGCCTATGGCTTGAGAAGGAGACCGCCTCCGTTCAAAGTTAGAGCGCACTCCACGAGAGCAGTTGGAACTTCATGGGCAGTGCATCACCAGGCCTCCCTGGCTCAAATCTGTAAGGCCGCAACATGGTCTTCGGTACACACGTTTACTAGGTTCTACCAGGTGGACGTTAGAAGTCAGGAGGATGTCGCCTTTGGGCGCAGTGTGTTGCAGGCCGCAAAAGATCCTCATGTCTGATAGCGCTCAGCTTATATATGGTGTATCCCCCCCCTCATTTGGCATTGCTTTAGGACATCCCATTAGTAATGACTATGTCGCTCTGTGTCCCGTGATGTACGAGAAAGAAAATAGGATTTTTATAACAGCTTACCTGTAAAATCCTTTTCTTGGAGTACATCACGGGACACAGAGCTCCCGCCCCTCTTTAGGGACACTTATTGCTTTGCTACAAAACTGAGGTGCTCCCGGATGGGAGGGGCTTATATAGGGGAGGGTACTTCCGGTTTTGGAAGTTGCCAGTGCCAGCACCTGACGGTATCTATATAACCCATTAGTAATGACTATGTCGCTCTGTGTCCCGTGATGTACTCCAAGAAAAGGATTTTACAGGTAAGCTGTTATAAAAATCCTATTTTTTATTTTTTTATTTTTTTTTATTAGGAGGTAATAACTTGGATGGGGTTAGGGAATATGGGATGCCCAACTTGCTAGAAACAAAAGAACCAGGGACAACTTCCTCCCTATTTCCAGCTCCACTTGATCCTCCTGCACAGCTTGACTTGATCCTTTGTAGAGCTCCGCTAGATTTACTCTGCAAAACTCCAATCATTGGAAACTAATGCCGCGTACACACGACCGTTATTCATGTCATGCAAAAAAAATATGTTTTTCTCGTCGTGATTCCTCTCAAGCCTGCCTTGCCTACACACGTTCATGGAAAAAAAAACACTTGAGCAAAGCGCGGTGACGTACAACACGTACGACGGCACTATAAAGGGGAAGTTCCATTCGAATGGCGCCACCCTTTGGGACGCTTTTGCTGATCTCGTGTTAGTAAAATTTGGTGAGAGACGATTCACGCTTTTCAGCCTCGTGCTCTTCACTCTTCAGTCCATTACAGCGTGACGAATGTGCTATCTCCATTCTGAACGCTAGTTTTACCAGAACGAGCGCTCCCGTCTCATACTTGTGTAGCGGGGTGGTCAATTTAAGGGAAGTCTCTGAGTGGTAATTAGGCTCAGACACCTTGATTGTTAGTGGCCATGGACCATTTTTTGTCCTCAGGGGATAATGCTGGTGATGAGTTAAAAGGGGCAGACATCTCCTGATCGGGGTCCACCCCCAGGCACCTTTAGCCTGGGAGTGAGTGCGGTTCATCTCCGGGTGCCCTAGGCCTGGAGGCTGAGTTCCTGTTCCGTCTCAGGCACCTTTAGCCTGGGATGAGGTACTACCCTGCTGTCCTGATCGCCTGGGTATGAAGACCCATGGGATGCGGAGAAGGCCCAGGGCCCAGCACCTTCGGCTGGGGTCCGCAAAGGATTGAGGAGTCCAGGGTGCCGCCTTGCGAAAGGACCCGCACTCTCAGAGAAGGGAGGACCATTCTGAAGGACCGATGCGGAAGTCACGGTGAAGGAAGGGTCTGTTGACTCTCTGGGGGGACGTCTTCTCCTTGATAGGGGCCATGTTCTAAGAAGGAAGAGACTAAGGTTCACCAGGTCAGTGGCAGTGACTTTATCCACCAGGTCTGTGGCAGAGACCCATTTCACGGTCTGTGGCAGAGACCGTGCGCCTAAAACTGTTTTGAGAAAACCGAACAGTCAAGAGTTTGAGCTACGTTTGTGTTTGGACCTCCTCCACACCTTAAGCTGTCCTGTTTCCTTGCTCCAACTTTTCCTCTATCCAAGAGAATGTTTATTGCAAAGTGAGAATAAATATTGAGTTGGACTTTCAGCTGGTGTGGACAATTACGTTACTGGGGAAGTCAAGGATAAGACCTCTACCCACGGTAGAGGTGAGAATCATTCTCAGGAGGACTTTGACTCTGGCTGCAGACAAGACCCAAAAATAACACAGGAGTGTACGGGCTTGTGGTGCGGTGTGCCTTTCTTCCTCCTGCGAGGAGCCAAGTTAATGCAGGTAGGAGTGAGGTGTGTGCGCTACACTTGATTCTGAGCATGTGCGTTTTTTTTCCCCTCGTAAAAGCATACACATGACCGTTTTTCACGGCGTGAAAAAGAAAGACGTGAAAAACGACGAGAAAAAATAGAGCAGGTTCTAATTTTTTTTCGGGCAGTTTTCTCGTCGCGAAAAATGCTATGGAGCCTACACACAACCGTTTTTCACGACCAATCTAAAAAATTGCATTTTTCTCGTCATGAAAAACGGTCGTGTGTACGCGGCATAACAGTCTCTCTGCAAAAGCCCCTTACAGGCTAGGAACACTCAATGCCTTAGATAAGTAGCACATGGGGAGTGAAACACCTTCAGCTCCCCTGTAGACACCGGTCCCCGTTCTACTTCTTACAGGAATTGCTTGCCCACCTGGCTGCCTCTTCACCAGCCCACCTGGCTGCTTCTTCTTGCCAGTCTACCCGACAGACTCTCTACACCAGTCCATCTGACTGACACAAATGGAGATTTTCCAGGGCAAGGTTTGATGAAGACTTAACACACCACTGTCTTCAAGAGAGACCTGCTGCAATGGCAGTCTCTCCACTTGTCATTCCCTGCACCGTACTGATCTACTCACTCTGTCCTTCTTTGCTCCCGCTGCTTCTCAGGAAAGCCTCCTCCAACTTCTGTGGTGGGATCCATCTAGGTCAGCCACCTGAGCCCCGGCCCTCCCCAGTAGGGGTCCCTTGAGGGCCACCGACCGACAGCACTGGATCTCCATCTTCCACCCTACTCCCCTGCTGGCATAGCTCATCTCTATTTAAGGGCTCTCTTAGTCCCCTGCCAGGCCCAACTCTTGGGGATTGGCCAAGGGCCCCTAAATATGCAGGACAGCCCTCCTAGCTTCCACCAACTAATTTCTAGAACATTCTCCAACGTTCTAGAGCCAGGGGGAGGCACCAGAGATCTGCTTGGATGAGTCATCCAGCCCTTAACTCTAAAAACCCTGACTCAGATTCCATGGCTCAGGCTTAGCTTTGAGCCAAAGTATGTTTTACCTACACTACTACAAGTAGCACACTAGAGGGTGCTACACGAAAGACCGCTCACTGCTGCTCTCTCTCCTTGTGCAGGGTGATTGGTCTTGTCTCCGCCCCCTCCTGTAGTTTTCTACAGGCGAATAGACAAAAGTGTAGCGCTCTGAATAAGAGAATGTCCTGAGAATCAGTATAGAGTCCATAATAGGGTGCTCTGGCTTCGATGACCTACCGACAACAAGCAAGCAGCAAAATTCAGTAAAGGAAGCCGGCACTCCAAATCCTTTGGTACAAGTTAAAAAAAGTACAAGGGGCTAATGCGTTTCGGCAAACCGCCTTGGTCACAGCTGTGACCAAGGTGGTTTGCCGAAACGCGTTAGCCCCTTGTACTCTTTTAACTTGTACCAATAAATTGTTTTCAAAGGATTGTCGTCTTCCTTTTACTGGAGTTTTCTGCAGGCAGTCCCTCCCACAGCTCTGCTCTCTGCATAGTCTATGCGCAGCACAGTGATGATGTCACTGCTACTTTTACAAAGTACTGTCTGGGTTTGCAAACACATATATTAATATGAAGGTTTTTGTGTCCAGATTTCAGCTGTAAATACATTTATTTAAAAACAAAAATCAAAAGTTTTTTGCTTTTCTTTACTTTTTCTGTGAAAAATATTTTTTTTTATTTTGTCAGCTCTTTCCAGCTGCTTTCTCTCACAGTTTTTCTCCTTTCCTCCTTTTTTCAATCTCTCCCCATTCCTTTATTTATTATCCTCCATTTTTCTTCCCACATTCCCTTTTATTTCTATCTTTTCTATCTGTATTTTTTTTTATTATTATTTTTTTTAATTAATTTTGAACCATATTTCTGCCACTTGCTCTCTCTGGGCCATCCACTGTCACCCCGTCCATCCGTGTCTCTGTCTGTTTTCCTCCAGCTCCGTCTCTCTCTGCGTCACTACATGCTGAGTCAGAGAAATCAGTGTAGCAGTGTGGGTTCTGCAGTTTTCTCTGTGCTGCATTAAATCTCTATGCACATCCATCTCAGTCACCAGCCTCTCCTCCTCGGCTCCCTAGCCTCTCCTCCCCAGGCTCCCCACTCCCCAGCCTCTCCTCAGCTCCCCAGCCTCTCCTCCCTGGCTCCCTAGCCTCTCCCAATACAAAGTTTCCTCCAAACTTACAGGCCTTAACTTTTAACCCTTCTCCTGCTGGGGACTGGCAGTGACCCAGGATGTGAGATTTCACCTTCCTCTGCTATTTTCCCTTTTCACCATTTTTTCTACGAAGGGATTTGGAGGACGCTGCAGGTGCTATTATGATACTTGGCACCGGCCTCATTTTTATGTATCAGACAGTAAAATCTTCTCTGGGAAAAGGCCTGAAATTTTAAGACATAATGTTGTTTCTGCAGGGGGGGTGGGTGGAAGAGGATGTACAGTACAGGCCGTAATGTCAATTTCTAAATGATGTTCTCTTCAGATGGAGAGAGAAGAAAGCATGCTAGAGGGAGAAGGAAGAGAGAGAGATAATGAGAGAGAGAGCATGGGGAGATAGGGATCAGGCGAGAGAGTGATAATAGGGCAGGGTGAGAGGGGAGATTGAGAATAGAGCAAAGGGAAAAAGAGGAGAGAAGAATAGGGCAGGGGAGAAATAGGAGAGCAGGACAATAGCGCAGGGGAGAGAGAGGCGAAGGTGAGAATAGGGCAGGGGAGAGAGATTGAGAATAGGGTAGGAAGAGAGAAAAGAGAGAGAAAGACAGAGAGAGAAGGGCAGGGGTGAGAAGAGAGAGAGAGAAGGGCAGGGGTGAGAAGGGAAGTGAGAGAGAGAGAGAGGGGCAAGAGGAGAGAGGAGAGAACAATAGCGCAGGGGAGAGAGAGGAGAAGGTGAGAATAGGGCAGGGGAGAGAGATTGAGAATAGGGTAGGAAGAGAGAAAAGAGAGAGAAAGACAGAGAGAGAAGGGCAGGGGTGAGAAGAGAGAGAGAGAGAAGGGCAAGAGGAGAGAGGAGAGAAGAACAATAGGGCAGGGGAGAGAGAGGAGAGGGTGAGAATAGGGCAGGGGAGAGAGATTGAGAATAGGGTAGGGGGAGAGAAAAGAGAGACAGAGAGACAGAGAGAGATGGGCAGGGGTGGGAAGAGAGAGAGAGGTGGGAGAGGATGTACAGTACAGGCCATAATGTCAATTTCTAAATGATGTTCTATTCAGATGGAGAGAGAAGAAAGCATGCTAGAGGGAGAAGGAAGAGAGAGAGAGAATGAGAGAGAAAGAGCATGGGGAGATAGGGATCAGGAGAGAGAGTGAGAATAGGGCAGGGGAGAGAGGAGATTGAGAATAGAGCAGGAGGAGAAAGAGGAAAGAAGAATAGGGCAGGGGAGAAATAGGAGAGAAGGACAATAGGGCAGGGGGGAGAGAGGAGAGGGTGAGAATAGGGCAGGGGAGAGAGATTGAGAATAGGGTAGGGGGGAGAGAAAAGAGAGAGAAAGACAGAGAGAGAAGGGCAGGGGTGAGAAGAGAGAGAGAGAGAAGGGCAAGAGGAGAGAGGAGAGAAGAACAATAGGGCAGGGGAGAGAGAGGAGATTGAGAATAGAGCAGGGGGAGAAAGAGGATAGAAGAATAGGGCAGGGGGAGAGAGAGAAGAGGGGGAGAATATGGCAGGGGAGAGAGGAGAGAGAGTGAGAATAGGGGAGGGGGAGAGAAAAGAGAGGGAGAGAGAGAGAAGGGCAGGGGTGAGAAGAGAGAGAAAGAGAGTGAAAATAGAGAGAGGAGAGAGAATGAGAAGAGGGCAGGGGGAGGGAGGAGAGCCAGTGAGAATAGGGCAGGGGAGAGAGGAGATTGAGAATAGAGCATGGGGGGGGGGGAGAGGAGAGAAAGAAATAGGGCAGGGGGAGAGAGAGGAGAGAGTGAGAATAGGGCAGGGGGAAAGGGGAGAGGGGGTGAGAATAGGGCAGGGGAGAGAGGAGATTGAGAATAGAGCAGGGAGAGAACGAGGAAAGAAGAATAGGGCAGGGGGGAGAGAGAAGAGGGTGAGAATAGGGCAGGGGAGAGAAAAAAAGAGAGAGTGAGAAGGGCAGGGGTAAGAAGAGAGAGACAGAAAAAGAAAAGGGAAGGGGGAGAGAGTAAGAATGGGGCAGGGAGAAAGAGGAGAGATAGTGAGAATAGGGTAGGGGGAGAGAGAGGAGAGAGTGAGAATAGGACAGGGAGAAAGAGAAAAGGACAGGGAGAGGAGAGAGGGTGAGAATAGGGCAGGGGGAGAGAGGGGAGAGGGTGAGAATAGGGCAGGGGGAGAGGGGGAGGATAGGGCAGGGGGAGATAGAAGATAGTGTTAGAATAGGGCAGTGGGAGAAAGAGAAGAGAGTGAGAACTGGGCAGTGGGAGAAAGAGAAGAGAGTGAGAACTGGGCAGGGGGAGAAAGAGGCGAGAGGGATTATAGGGCAGGCGGAGAGAGAGGAGAGAGAGTGAGAATAGGGCAGGGGGAGAAATAGGAGAGAGTGAGAAAATGGCAGAGGGGAGAGGAAAGAAAGTAAGAATAGGGCAGGGGGAGAGAGAAATGCGAGTGAAAATAAGGCAGGGGGAGAGGGTATAGAGAGGGTGAGAATATGGCAAGGGGAAAAGATAGGAGAGGGTAAGAAAATGGCAGAAGGAGAGAGGAGAGTGAGAGCATTTGAAGGGGATGGGGCGAGAAAAAAAGGCAAAGGTATAGCATGCAGGGGAGAGTGATAAAAAAAGTTGGAGAGAAACGAGGGGGGGGGGGAGCATGAGAGTGGGACAGAGAAAAGGAAAAAGAAAGATAAAAAAGGGCAGTGGGAGAGAGTGCAGAAGAGGGGAAGTGAAAAAAGAGGAGGGAGTAGAAAAGAAAAAGCAGGAAAGAGACAGAACAAAATAAATGAAAAGAGGAAGGGAGAGAGAGAGAGAGAGAGAGAGAAAGAGAGAGAGAGAGAGAGACAGGGAAAAGGGAGAGCAGGAGAGAATGAAAATAGGGAGGGAGAGAGATGGAGAGATAAACATGGGGAGGATGAGCAAAAAAGAAGAGAATGAAAAGAAGAGGGGCGAGGGGGAAGAGAGGTAAAAAAAGTGAAGGGAGGAAAGGAGGAGAAGAAAGAGAAAGGTAAAGTGAGGAGAAAAATAGCAGGACAGAGGAACAGGAGTTGGGAAGGTGGGAGAAAGAGAGAGAGAGCAGCAAGGGATAGACAGAGAGAGAGAAAAAATGAAGGGAAGGAAAGAGGCAGAGAGAGCAACAGAAAAAAGAGTGCAGGGAGGGAAAAAACAGAGGGAGGACAAGGGCAAGTATATATAGAGAGAGCAGCGAAGGATAGAGAGAGAGAGCAGGGAGGGATATAGAAACAGAGCATGTAGGGATAGAAAGAAAGCAGGGAGAGAAAGAGAGAGAGAGAGGGAGAGAGAGAGCAGGGATGGATAGAAAGAGAGCAGGGAAGGATAGAGGGAGAAAGAGCAGGGGGGAGAGAGAGAGAGAGAGCAGGGAGGGATAGAGAGAGAGAGAGAGCATGGAGGGATTGAGAGAGAGCAGGGAGGGATAGAAAGTGAAAGAGCAGGGAGAGATAGAGAGAGAGCAGGGATTGATAGAAAGAGAGCAGGGAAGTATAGAGAAGGAAAGAGCAGGGAGGGATAGAAAGGGAGCAGGCAGGGATAGCGAGAGAGCAGGGAGATATAGAGAAAGAGCAGGGAGGGATAGAGAGAGAGAGCAGGGAGGGATAGAGAGAAAGTAGGGATAGAAAGAGATCAGGGAGGGATAGAGAGAGAGAGTAGGGAGGGATAGAGAGAGAGCAGGGAAGGATATAGAGGGAGAGCAGGAAAGGATAGAGAGAGAGAGAGAGAGAGTAGGGAGGGATAGAGAGAGAGAGAGAGCAGGGAAGGATAGAGAGAGAGAGCAGGGAAGGATAGAGAGAGAGAGAGAGAGAGTAGGGAGGGATAGAGAGAGAGAGAAAGAGAGAGCAGGGAAGGATAGAGAGAGAGAGAGAGTAGGGAGGGATAGAGAGAGAGAGCAGGGAAGGATAGAGAGGGAGAGCAGGGAAGGATAGAGAGAGAGTAGGGAGGGATAGAGAGGGAGAGAGAGAGAGCAGGGAAGGATAGAGAGGGAGAGCAGGGAAGGAGAGAGAGAGAGAGAGAGAGTAGGGAGGGATAGAGAGAGAGAGAGCAGGGAAGGGTAGAGAGAGAGAGAGAGAAGGGAGGGAGGGATGGAGGGATAGAGAGAGAGAGAGGGAGAGCAGGGAAGGGTAGAGAGGGAGAGCAGGGAAGGATAGAGAGAGAGAGAGAGAGAGTAGGGAGGGATAGAGAGAGAGAGAGCAGGGAAGGGTAGAGAGAGAGAGAGAAGGGAGGGATAGAGAGAGAGAGAGCAGGGAAGGATAGAGAGGGAGAGCAGGGAAGGATAGAGAGAGAGAGAGTAGGGAGGGATAGAGAGAGAGAGAGAGCAGGGAAGGGTAGAGAGAGAGAGAGAAGGGAGGGATAGAGAGAGAGAGAGAGAGAGCAGGGAAGGATAGAGAGGGAGAGCAGGGAAGGATAGAGAGGGAGAGCAGGGAAGGATAGAGAGAGAGAGTAGGGAGGGATAGAGAGAGGGGGAGAGAGAGAGAGAGAGCAGGGAAGGATAGAGAGAGAGAGAGTAGGGAGGGATAGAGAGAGAGCAGGGAAGGATAGAGAGAGAGAGAGAGAGAGAGAGAGTAGGGAGGGATAGAGAGAGAGAGAGCAGGGAAGGATAGAGAGGGAGAACAGGGAAGGATAGAGAGAGAGAGAGAGCAGAGAGGGATTGGAATTATGGAAGGGAATTGTTACAGTGTAAATGATGTGCATATGCACACTAAAGAAAAAAAAACGTGCAAATGTCATTGTACATTTTCTGCAATTGCTACATAAAGGATAAATTGTAGCAACAGCCAAAAAAAGGCCTGCACTAACAATGCACAGTTGTGACAGGCAAACACAGGCAAGGAGCCAATTACAACTTCTCCATCTCAAACCTGAAGTTGAACTGGATGCTATACTGGACATAACATGGAAGGTCAACATGTCTATTAAATGTTACAGAGAAAATGTATATTTAAATTGTTTAACCACTTAAGCCCCTGGCCATTTTGTAGCTAAAGGACCAGGCCACTTTTTGCGATTCGGCACAGCGTCGCTTTAACTGACAATTGCGCGGTCGTGCGACGTGGCTTCCAAACAAAATTGGCGTCCTTTTTTTCCCACAAATAGAGCTTTCTTTTGGTGGTATTTGATCACCTCTGCGTTTTTTATTTTTTGTGCTATAAACAAAAATAGAGCGACAATTTTGAAAAAAATTCAATATTTTTTATTTTTTGCTATAATAAATATCCCCAAAAATATATAAAAAACATTTTTTTCCCTCAGTTTAGTTTAGTTTATTAACTTGAATATGACAATTCATTGGTTTCTTGTGATTGGATGGGTTGTGTTCTCATGAATATGAAGTGTCGGTGATGTCACTGGTCTCTAGTGATTGGACGGATGTTCTCATGAATCTGAAGCTTCTCTGGTACTTTTTTGTCTTTATACTATTGAAGACTTTCTGCTTCCTTTCTAACATTGTTTTACTATGGAACTCTGCAGCATTGTTTTTTTTCGGAACCTCTAATACAACAAACAGTATACAACAAATACAACAAACAATATACAACAAATACAACAAACAGTATACAACAAATACAACAAACAATATACAACAAATACAACAAACAGTATACAGCAAATACAACAAACAGTATACAACAAATACAACAAACAGTATACAACAAATACAACAAACAGTATACAAAAACTGACAATCAATAAGAATCTCTTTTACATTGTTCTTGTTGAAAAGGTGAAATATGACTTTTGTGCCGCAGATAGTCTCTCTTTATTCTCTTCTTTTCTTTATACTGCCGTAATTGGATACGCTTCATTGCCTCTCTCTGGCCTTGAATCTGCAGAGCGTATGTGTATTAGCATTTCTGTCACATCACCTGCTGATCACCGGAATGGTAGAATTTCTAACGTAACCCGGGAGCATTGCATTAGTCTGTCCCCTCCTCCACCCTCCTTCTCTCACCTGGCACCGGTAGGTCACCCATCATATCTTGGGATTTCCCTCACCTGTGACCTGAAGGACATCAATGTACCATCTAGCCCACCTGGCACCCCCCAGTGGAGCCACGGCTGTCTTTAACACAGGGCAAAAGGGGCTGCTGCCCCGGGCCCAGTCATTGTTGTGGGGCCCAAAACAGCTGCCTCTTGAGCCCTGCACTGCCCCCAAATAGTTCATGAGTGGATTTGGGGGGGGGGGCTAAGAATATGTTTGCCCAGGGTCTAATCAATATTAAAGATGGCCCTGAGTGGAGTACCAATGTAACCTGCCTCCCCACTGTAACAGGTAGAGCATCAGTTTCACTTCTCCTCAGCTGGAACTTTCAGTGGGCCACCTAATATCTCTGAACCTTTCCCCTGCAGAGTATCAGATTAACCTCCTCATACCTGGCACTGCAAAGAACCTGGACAGGCATTCCCCACGTAACAAAGCAGAGTCACAATTTAACTCCTCCCGACCTGACACAGCAAGGTCACAACTGATTTTCTCCCCAACTGGCATCTGTAGAGTACACTTCAACCTTTCCCCAATTGGGAACATTTAACATTTTCTCCACCTGACCCTGCAGAAAACCAATATAATCTGCCATTACTTTTCTTCTGCATAGAACCTCTTTCCACATGACAGAGTAAAGTCGTAATTTTACTTCTCTCACCTGGCAATGTGAGAATTCTGACCTCTCCCCACCTTGCACCTGCAGAATAGAATCCACTTTATCATCATTCTCAACTGGAATCTACTGGGCCCCATTGTAAGGGTTCATAGAGCACATGCAGAGTACCATTATTCTCCACGCCTTTCTCTGCAAATTAAGTTAATAATTTAACTTTATTAAACTGGCACCCCCAAGTCTGATCTCTCCCAACCTGACACCTGAAGAGTACCAGCCTGGCCTTTTCCCACCAGTCAACCGCAGAGTGAGTACCACACTGACACCTGCAGAGTATCAGTCTGACCTCTCCCTACCTAACACCTGAAGAGTACCAGTCTGACCTTCTCCACCTGGCACCTGCAGAGAACCAGTCTGAATTCTCACCACCTGGCACCTTCAGAGTATCAGTCTGACCTCTCACCACCTGGCACCTTCAGAGTATCAGTCTGACCTCTCTCCCTACCTGGCAACTGCAGAGTACCAGTCTGACTCCTCCCCACCTGGCACCTGCAGAGTACTAGTATGACCTCTCTCCACCTGACACCTGCAGAGTACCAGTCTAACCACTCTCACCCTGGCACCTGCAGAGCATCAACCTGAACTGTCCCCACTTGAAATCTACAAAAGACAAGTCCAAACTCTCCACACCTGATACCTGCAGAACACCAATCTTACTTCTTCCAAATTGGCACCCACAGAGCACCATTGTGACCTCTCCCCACCTGACACCTGCAGAGTACCAGTCTGACCTCTCCCAACCTGAAACCTGCAGAGTACCAGCCTTACCTCTCTCCACCTGGCACCTGCAGAGTACCAGTCTAACCTCTCCCCACATGACACCTGCAAAGTATAAGTCTGATGTCTCCCCACCTTGCTCCTGCAGAGTAATAATCTGACCTCTCCCCACCAGTATCAGTCTGACCTCTTCCCACCTGGTACCTGCAGAGTACCAGTGTGACCATTCCCCACATGACACCTACAGAGTGCCAACCTGACCTCTCCCCACCTGGCACCTGCAGATTACCAGTCAAACCTATCCTTACCTGAAACCTGCAGAGTACCAGTATGACCTCTACCTACCTGGCACATGCAAAGTACCATTCTTACTCCTCCCGAACTGGCAATTGCAGAGTACAGGTCTTGCCTCTCCCCATATGACACCTGCAGAGTACCAGTCTGACCTCTCTGCTCCTGACACCTGCAGATTATCAGTCAGGCTTCTCCACACCTGGCACTCATAGAGTACCAACCTGACTTCTCCTGACCTGGCAGCTGCAGAGCACCAGTATAAACTCTCTCCACCTCATACCTGAAGAGTACCAGTCTGACCCCCTACCAACCATGCACCTGCAGAGTACCAGTTTGCCATCCCCCTACCAGACATCTAAAAAGTACCAGTGTGATCTCTACCCACCTGGCACATGCTTAGTACTAGTCTGATCTCTTCCCACCTGATGAGTACCGTTGACCTTTCCCAACCTTGCACCTGCAGAGTACCAGTTTGACCTCTACCTATCTGACACCTAAAAAAAGTACCAGTGTGATCTTTCCCCACCTAAAACCTGAAAAGTACCAGTCTGGCCTCTCCCAACATTGTACCTGAAGAGTACCAGTTTGACCTCCCCCTGACTGACACCTGCAGAGTACCAGTTTGACCTTCCCCTACCTGGCACCTAAAAAGTATCAGTGTGATCTCTCCCTACCTAGCACCTGCTTAGTACTAGTCTGATCTCTCCCCACCTAACCCCCACAGAGTACTAGTCTGGCCTCTCTGCTCTTGGCACCTGCAGATTTTCAGCCAGGCCTCTCACCACCTGGCACCCGTAGAGTACCAACTTGATCTTTTCCCTCCTGGCACCTGCAGAGTACCAGTCTGATCTTTACACAAATCGACACCTGCAGAGTACCAACCTGACCTCTCCCCACCTCACACCTGCAGAACACCAGTATGACCTCTCTCCACCTGACACCCAAATAGTACCAGTCTGACCTCTACCAACCTTGCACCTGCAGAGTGCCAGTTTGACTTTACCCTACCTGACACCTGAAAAGTACCAGTCTGACCTCTCCCCACCTAATGAGTACCGGTTTGACCTCTCCCAACCTTGCACCTGCAGAACACTAGTTTTACCTCCCCCACCTGACACTTGCAGAGTGCCAGTCTGACCTCTCCCCACCTGGCACCCACAGAATACCAGTCTGACCTCTCCCCACCTGGCACCCGCAGAATACCAGTCTGCCCTCTCCCCACCTGGCACCCGCAGAGTACCAGTCTGACCTCTCCCCACCTGGCACCTGCAGAGTGCCAGTCTGACCTCTCCCCACCTGGCACCCACAGAGTACCAGTCTGACCTCTCCCCACCTGGCACCTGCAGAGTGCCAGTCTGACCTCTCCCCACCTGGCACCCGCAGAATATCAGTCTGACCTCTCCCCACCTGGCACCCGCAGAATACCAGTCTGACCTCTCCCAACCTTGCACCTGCAGAACACTAGTTTTACCTCCCCCACCTGACACTTGCAGAGTGCCAGTCTGACCTCTCCCCACCTGGCACCCGCAGAGTACCAGTCTGACCTCTCCCCACCTGGCACCTGCAGAGTACCAGTCTGACCTCTCCCCACCTGGCACCCGCAGAGTACCAGTCTGACCTCTCCCCACCTGGCACCTGCAGAGTGCCAGTCTGACCTCTCCCCACCTGGCACCCACAGAGTACCAGTCTGACCTCTCCCCACCTGGCACCTGCAGAGTGCCAGTCTGACCTCTCCCCACCTGGCACCCGCAGAATATCAGTCTGACCTCTCCCCACCTGGCACCCGCAGAATACCAGTCTGACCTCTCCCCAACTGGCACCTGCAGAGTACCAGTCTGACCTCTCTCCACCTGGCACCTGCAGAGTACCAGTCTGACCTCTCCCCACCTGGCACCCGCAGAGTACCTGTCTGACCTCTCCCCACCTGGCACCCACAGAATACCAGTCTGACCTCTCCCCACCTGGCACCTGCAGAGTACCAGTCTGACCTCTCACCACCTGGCACCTGCAGAGTACCAGTCTGACCTCTCCCCACCTGGCACCTGCAGAGTACCAGTCTGACCTCTCCCCACCTGACACTTGCAGAGTGCCAGTCTGACCTCTCCCCACCTGGCACCTGCAGAGTACCAGTCTGACCTCTCCCCACCTGGCACCTGCAGAGTACCAGTCTGACCTCTCCCCACCTGGCACCTGCAGAGTACCAGTCTGACCTCCCCCCACCTGGCACCCGCAGAGTACCAGTCTGACCTCTCCCCACCTGGCACCTGCAGAGTACCAGTCTGACCTCTCACCACCTGGCACCCGCAGAGTACCAGTCTGACCTCTCCCCACCTGGCACCTGCAGAGTACCAGTCTGACCTCTCCCCACCTGGCACCCGCAGAGTACCAGTCCAAGCCCCTCCCCCTCCCAGTAGATCTCCCTCATCCTCTCCATCACCTGCAGTCTGCAGAGCTCTGCTCAGCATCACCCTTTAACCACACGCAGCTGCACAGCATCCTCTCATCCCATCACCCTCATCCTAGCAGGCACCTGCTGTGCACCTCATATCTTCATTTCCTCCGCTGCAGGGTGCCATCCTCTGTCATCGCCTGCAGAGCATCGCTCTTGCCAGGGTAGCACAGCTTAGCCTCTCGCCGCCCCATCCATAAACAAACTGCATGCACTGCATGCAGCGTAGTGAGTGAATGAGGAGGAGGGGCTCCTATTAGCTGCATCGGTGCAGAGTGGGGGGATGAGAGCGAGAAGCAGGGAGGGAGAGGGATGTGTGAAGTCTGTACCCTTGATAACTGCAGAGCTGTCCCAACACTGCACACAGCCTGCCCTTTCCCTATTTCATCCACCCCCCTACACCAGTCCAATCCCTGGAATCTGCTCTGAACACCTCTGCTTGCAGCTCTCCCTAACCCACGCACCATCCTGCCATTCTCTATACATCCTTCTGGACTCCTCACTTTTTTTGTCTTACTTCTCCCATCCCCCTCCCCTCCTTCCCAGTCTCTCTCCATCCCCCCTCTGTCTCATTCTCTCTATACCTCTCATCTCCTTTCTTCGAACACATCTTCATGCCCTGAGTGGCTCATCGTCCTGGTCACTACTCCCCCCGTGCCTTGGGATATTGGCCCCCCAGGCTACCCCTCCTTGCTGTACCCCCCCTTTGCCCAAGTAACTGGAACCCCCCAGGCTACCCCTTCTTGCTGGATCCCCAAGGATTTTGACCCCCCCCAGGTCAATCCCTTCTTACTTGAACCCCAACTTCTCTTACCCCTCTTATTAGCAGGACTCTTACACCCTCTTGCCCCCTTCCCTGATTAAGCATCCTACCTTTCCCCTCTTACCTGTCCCAATATGCAAGTTTCATTTGCTTGCACTGAGCAGACTCTAAGAAGTAGGACCAGCGAGGACCGTCTTTGCCCCAATCGCCCTTCTGGGGGGCAAAATGGGGGAAACAGTGGGCAGACTAAGCAGCGCACTCCCCCCTTGGGGACCAAATACCCTAATCAGGTGCTCCCGCTGCTTACACACATGCTACGGGAGTCTACGGGCAAAGCTACGGGTATGAAGTACAGGTAAGAGGATGCAGAATACTTCAATTAGGAGGCTTCTGGGGTTTGACTAGTTTTAAGGGAAGGTGACTTTCTCCTATTGGCATAGAGCTGATACATATATGGGCATAGTACAGTAAATGACATTGGACTTCTTCTATGTATGTCCTCTATACTCTAATAAGACTCTGTAGTCCAACTGAAGCAGTTAAGTACATTTAAGCTTGGCTATCTACTGTGTGCAGCCTGGTTTGTACACTATAACTACATGGGCAACTAATTTGGAGCAAAATACCCAGTGTCACCTTATATTGTCCTGAAGTGACTAAAATAATACAATTTTAAACTTTTTGACACTTCTAAGCCAATGCAAAAATATTCTGGCGGCCCCCCTAAAGATTGTATGAGATACTCCTGATGTGTTGAAGTATAGCTAAAATATTCCCAAGATCGTAACGATATACCCCTAAGATTGTGTCAAGATATACAATGACATACTGCTGAGAAATTCCAGCAGTAGTGCTACAATATATCTGATACACACTTGAGAGATTGTTGAAATATACCTGAGATAGCACTGAGATATACCTGAGATAGTGCTGGAGTATACCTGAGAGTGCTGAGATGTACCTGAGATTGTCTGGGAAATAACTGAGAGTGCTGAGATGTACTTAAGATAGTGCTGAGATGTACCTGAGATTATGCTGCAATATAGCTGAGATAGGACTGAGATTGTGTTGGAATATACCTGAGAGAGTGCTGAGATGTACCTGAGATAGTGCTGGGATGTACCTAGATAGTGCTGGGATATACCTGAGATAGTGCTAGGATGTACCTAAGATAGTGCTAGGATGTAGCTGAGATAGTGTTGAGATGTAGCTGAGATAGTGTTGAGATGTACCTGAGATAGTGCTGAGCGGTAACTGAGATTGTGGTGGGATATACCTAAGATAGTGCTGAGATGGACTTGAGGTTATGGTGGGATGTAGCTGAGATAGTGTTGAGATGTACCTGAGATTGTAGTGGGATATACCTAAGATAGTAGGGTGTGCTTGAGATTGTGCTGTGATATACCTGAGATAGTGCTGAGATGTACCCAAGATAGTGCTGGGATATACCTGAGGTATTACTGGGATGTACCTAAGAAAGTGCTGAGATGTACCTGAGATAGTGCTGGGAAATACCTGAGATAGTGCTGAGATGTACCTGAGATAGTGCTGGGATATACCTGAGATTGTGCTGAGATGTACCTGAGATAGTGCTGGGATATACCTGAGATAGTGCTGGGATATACCTGAGATTGTGCTGAGATGTACCTGAGATAGTGCAGAGATATACCTGAGATAGTGCTGAGCGGTAACTGAGATTGTGGTGGGATATACCTGAGATAGTGCTGAGATGGACTTGAGGTTATGGTGGGATGTAGCTGAGATAGTGTTGAGATGTACCTGAGATTGTAGTGGGATATACCTAAGATAGTGAGGTGTACCTGAGATAGCCATGGGATGTACCTGAGATAGTCCTGGGATGTACCTGAGATAGCCCTGGGATGTACCTGAGATAGCCATGGGATGTACCTGAGATAGCCCTGGGATGTACCTGAGATAGCCCTGGGATGTACCTGAGATAGCCCTGGGATGTAACTGAGATAGCCCTGGGATGTACCTGAGATAGCCCTGGGATGTACCTGAGATAGCCCTGGGATGTACCTGAGATAGCCCTGGGATGTACCTGAGATAGCCCTGGGATGTATCTGAGATAGCCCTGGGATGTACCTGAGATAGCCCTGGGATGTATCTGAGATAGCCCTGGGATGTATCTGAGATAGCCCTGGGATGTACCTGAGATAGCCCTGGGATGTATCTGAGATAGCCCTGGAATGTACCTGAGATAGCCCTGGGATGTACCTGAGATAGCCCTGGGATGTACCTGAGATAGCCCTGGGATGTATCTGAGATAGCCCTGGGATGTACCTGAGATAGCCATGGGATGTACCTGAGATAGCCCTGGGATGTACCTGAGATAACCCTGGGATGTACCTGAGATAGCCCTGGGATGTATCTGAGATAGCCCTGGGATGTACCTGAGATAGCCCTGGGATGTATCTGAGATAGCCCTGGGATGTACCTGAGATTGTGCTGAGGTGTACCTGAGATTTAGCGGGATATACTGTACCTGAGATACCTGATAGTGCTGAGATATCCCTGAGTAAAGCCTGGTAAACATGATGAGATTATCAAACGAGTGATCGTACTTTTTTTTTGCATGCTAGTCTCATATAGAAAATGAAGTGGTTACTAAAGTTACGCAAATTCTCGTAGGACAGAATAAAAATTCGGAAGTGATGTAATGTATTGAATTTGTATTGTATTTTTGGATGAAAACTGTACTGATAAAACAAAAATGGTGCGATCAAGTATCATACGAGTGCTTGTCCCATCAGATAATGCCGCACAACCTATCCTGATTGGCTCTCGAAAGCTGTGTACTAACGATCAGATTATTGTACGATAGCTTTGAAAGCGGTATTTTTCGTACGATTTTTTGATCGTGTGTACTAGGCTATAGTGTCAAGGTACATAATGACATTGTGATGAAATTCATCTGAGTCCTGAGATATTCCTGGGATAATGCTGAGGCACACCGGAGATATACCTGGGATAATGCTGAGGCACGCCGGAGATATACCTGGGATAATGCTGAGGCACGCCGGAGATATAACTGGGATAATGCTGAGACACACCGGAGATATACCTGGGATAATGCTGAGGCACGCCGGAGATATAACTGGGATAATGCTGAGGCACGCCAGAGATATACCTGGGATAATGCTGAGGCACGCCGGAGATATACTCAGGATAATGCTGAGACACACCGGAGATATACCTGGGATAATGCTGAGGCACGCCGGAGATGTACCTGGGATAATGCTGAGGCACGCCGGAGATGTACCTGGGATAATGCTGAGGCACGCCGGAGATGTACCTGGGATAGTGCTGAGACACACCGAAGATATACCTGGGATAGTGAGTGCTGAGACACACCGGAGATATACCTGGGATAGTGAGTGCTGAGACACACCAGAGATATACCTGAGACAGTGCTGAGACACACCGGAGATATACCTGGAATAGTACTGAGACACAACGGAGATATACCTGGGATAGTGCTGAGACACACCGGAGATATACCTGGGATAGTGCTGAGACACACCGGAGATATACCTGGGATAGTGCTGAGACACACCGGAGATATACCTGGGATAGTGCTGAGACACACCGGAGATATACCTGGGATAGTGCTGAGACACACAGGAGATATACCTGGGATAGTGCTGAGACACACCGGAGATATACCTGGGATAGTGAGTGCTGAGACACACCGGAGATATACCTGAGACAGTGCTGAGACACACTGGAGATATACCTGGGATAGTGAGTGCTGAAACACACCGGAGATATATCTGGGATAGTGCTGAGACACACCGGAGATATACCTGGGATAGTGAGTGCTGAGACACACCGGAGATATACCTGAGACAGTGCTGAGACACACCGGAGATATACCTGGGATAGTGAGTGCTGAGACACACCGGAGATATATCTGGGATAGTGCTGAGACACACCGGAGATATACCTGGGATAGTGCCAAGACACACCGGAGATATACCTGGAATAGTTAGTGCTGAGACACACCAGAGATATACCTGGGATAGTGCTGGGACACACCAGAGATATACCTGGGATAGTGCTGGGACACACCGGAGATATACCTGGGATAATGCTGAGGCACGCCGGAGATATAACTGGGATAATGCTGAGACACACCGGAGATATACCTGGGATAATGCTGAGGCACGCCGGAGATATAACTGGGATAATGCTGAGGCACGCCAGAGATATACCTGGGATAATGCTGAGGCACGCCGGAGATATACTCAGGATAATGCTGAGACACACCGGAGATATACCTGGGATAATGCTGAGGCACGCCGGAGATGTACCTGGGATAATGCTGAGGCACGCCGGAGATGTACCTGGGATAATGCTGAGGCACGCCGGAGATGTACCTGGGATAATGCTGAGGCACGCCGGAGATGTACCTGGGATAGTGCTGAGACACACCGAAGATATACCTGGGATAGTGAGTGCTGAGACACACCGGAGATATACCTGGGATAGTGAGTGCTGAGACACACCAGAGATATACCTGAGACAGTGCTGAGACACACCGGAGATATACCTGGAATAGTACTGAGACACAACGGAGATATACCTGGGATAGTGCTGAGACACACCGGAGATATACCTGGGATAGTGCTGAGACACACCGGAGATATACCTGGGATAGTGCTGAGACACACCGGAGATATACCTGGGATAGTGCTGAGACACACCGGAGATATACCTGGGATAGTGCTGAGACACACAGGAGATATACCTGGGATAGTGCTGAGACACACCGGAGATATACCTGGGATAGTGCTGGGACACACCGGAGATATACCTGGGATAGTGCTGAGACACACCGGAGATATACCTGGGATAGTGCTGAGACACACCGGAGATATACCTGGAATAGTTAGTGCTGAGACACACCAGAGATATACCTGGGATAGTGCTGGGACACACCAGAGATATACCTGGGATAGTGCTGGGACACACCGGAGATATACCTGGGATAGTGCTGAGACACACCGGAGATATACCTGGGATAGTGAGTGCTGAGACACACCGGAGATATACCTGGGATAGTGCTGAGACACACCGGAGATATACCTGGGATAGTGAGTGCTGAGACACACCGGAGATATATACCTGAGACAGTGCTGAGACACACCTGAGATATACCCGAGACAATGCTGAGACACACCTGAGATATACCCGAGACAATGCTGAGTAGGGATGAGCTTCGAGTTCGAGTCGAACCCATGTTCGACTCGAACATCGTCTGTTCGGCCGTTCGCCGAATTTCGAACTTTATGGGCCATTTGCCGAATTCGAACATTATGGGCTGTTCGTGCCAAATTCGAGTGGCGCGTCACGGCGGAGATATAACTGGGATAATGCTGAGACACACCGGAGATATACCTGGGATAATGCTGAGGCACGCCAGAGATATAACTGGGATAATGCTGAGGCACGCCAGAGATATACTCAGGATAATGCTGAGACACACCGGAGATATACCTGGGATAATGCTGAGGCACGCCGGAGATGTACCTGGGATAATGCTGAGGCACGCCGGAGATGTACCTGGGATAATGCTGAGGCACGCCGGAGATGTACCTGGGATAATGCTGAGGCACGCCGGAGATGTACCTGGGATAGTGCTGAGACACACCGAAGATATACCTGGGATAGTGAGTGCTGAGACACACCAGAGATATACCTGAGACAGTGCTGAGACACACCGGAGATATACCTGGAATAGTACTGAGACACAACGGAGATATACCTGGGATAGTGCTGAGACACACCGGAGATATACCTGGGATAGTGCTGAGACACACCGGAGATATACCTGGGATAGTGCTGAGACACACCGGAGATATACCTGGGATAGTGCTGAGACACACCGGAGATATACCTGGGATAGTGCTGAGACACACAGGAGATATACCTGGGATAGTGCTGAGACACACCGGAGATATACCTGGGATAGTGCTGGGACACACCGGAGATATACCTGGGATAGTGCTGAGACACACCGGAGATATACCTGGGATAGTGCTGAGACACACCGGAGATATACCTGGAATAGTTAGTGCTGAGACACACCAGAGATATACCTGGGATAGTGCTGGGACACACCAGAGATATACCTGGGATAGTGCTGGGACACACCGGAGATATACCTGGGATAGTGCTGAGACACACCGGAGATATACCTGGGATAGTGAGTGCTGAGACACACCAGAGATATACCTGGGATAGTGCTGAGACACACCGGAGATATACCTGGAATAGTACTGAGACACAACGGAGATATACCTGGGATAGTGAGTGCTGAGACACACCAGAGATATACCTGAGACAGTGCTGAGACACACCGGAGATATACCTGGAATAGTACTGAGACACAACGGAGATATACCTGGGATAGTGCTGAGACACACCGGAGATATACCTGGGATAGTGCTGAGACACACCAGAGATATACCTGGGATAGTGCTGAGACACACCGGAGATATACCTGGGATAGTGCTGAGACACACCGGAGATATACCTGGGATAGTGCTGAGACACACCGGAGATATACCTGGGATAGTGCTGAGACACACAGGAGATATACCTGGGATAGTGCTGGGACACACCGGAGATATACCTGGGATAGTGCTGGGACACACCGGAGATATACCTGGGATAGTGCTGAGACACACCGGAGATATACCTGGGATAGTGCTGAGACACACCGGAGATATACCTGGAATAGTGCTGGGACACACCAGAGATATACCTGGGATAGTGCTGGGACACACCGGAGATATACCTGGGATAGTGCTGAGACACACCGGAGATATACCTGGGATAGTGCTGGGACACACCAGAGATATACCTGGGATAGTGCTGAGACACACCGGAGATATACCTGGGATAGTGCTGGGACACACCGGAGATATACCTGGGATAGTGCTGAGACACACCGGAGATATACCTGGGATAGTGAGTGCTGAGACACACCGGAGATATACCTGGGATAGTGCTGAGACACACCGGAGATATACCTGGGATAGTGAGTGCTGAGACACACCGGAGATATATACCTGAGACAGTGCTGAGACACACCTGAGATATACCCGAGACAATGCTGAGACACACCTGAGATATACCCGAGACAATGCTGAGTAGGGATGAGCTTCGAGTTCGAGTCGAACCCATGTTCGACTCGAACATCGTCTGTTCGGCCGTTCGCCGAATTTCGAACTTTATGGGCCGTTTGCCGAATTCGAACATTATGGGCTGTTCGTGCCAAATTCGAGTGGCGCGTCACGGCCCATAATTCACTGCGGCATCGCAGTGCATTGCTGAATCTTACCTCAATTCAATACGCCTTTCCTTTTTTTTATTTGGGTGCGGGGTTCCCCTTAATATCCATACAAGACCCAAATGGACTTGGGGGGGGGGGGGGGGGGGTACCCATGCCATTTTTCTCAATGATTTTCATCCATATTGCCTGGACCAAATATTACATTAAAGCAGTTTTAAATGACATTTTTTTCCTTTAGAAATGTCATTTTGTGCAGGGACAGTTCTAAACATGGGAAACACGTGGCACTTCACAGGCATACTATAGACACCCCCCAGGTACGATATTTAAAGGAATATTTCACTTTTTTTTTTTCACTTTATGCATCATTAAAATCACTGCTCCCGAAAATTCTTTTTTTCTGCATTGATACATGTCCCCTGGGGCAGGACCCGGGTCCCCAAACCCTTTTTAGGACAATAACTTGCATATTAGCCTTTATAATTAGCACTTTTGATTTCGAACATTCGAGTCCCATAGACTTTAATAGGGTTCTAAAGTTCGCGCAAACTTTCGGTCTGTTCGCAGGTTCTGGTGCGAACCGAACCGGGGGGTGTTCGGCTCATCCCTAATGCTGAGACACACCTGACCTGAGATATACCCGAGACAATGCTGAGACACACCTGACCTGAGATATACCCGAGACAATGCTGAGACACACCTGAGATATACCCGAGACAATGCTGAGACACACCTGACCTGAGATATACCCGAGACAATGCTGAGACACACCTGAGATATACCCGAGACAATGCTGAGACACACCTGAGATATACCTGTGATAATATTGAATTATTGCTACAGATATACTGTAACTATAGCTGAGATACACTTGAGAGATTGCTGAAATATACCTGAGTTAATGTTGAGATATACCCAAAAGAATACTGAGATATATCTGTGAGAATGCTAAGATATACAGTATGTGAGACCTGAAATACTGCTGAAATACTGTGCCTGTGATAGTACAGATATATATCTAAGATGGTCTTGAGATATACCTGGGATAGTTGAAATACTCTATCCTTGAGATAGTGCAGAGATATACACTCACTGGCCATTTTATTAGGTATACTTTACTAGTGCCAGGTTGGATCCACTTTTGCCTTCAAAACTGCCTTAATTCTTCATGGCATAGATTTAGGCTGGGTTCACACCCATGTGAATTGGATGCGGGTTCCCCTACGGGGCTCCTACGACCTATGGTTCCAGAGAGACGGGGCTCCTTGCGCAGCCTGTCAGAAGCTAAATACAGAGCGGCCACTTTAAATACAAGCTGCACACTCTTGTTTGCAGCAGACTAAGAGGATGAGCTCACAGTGCCTCTCCTCACTTCTGTCAGAGGCACTGAGCTCAATGGACAGCTTGGAGTCTTGGACCAATGGTAAAGTACCATTAGTCCCAGTTGTCCAATACGAATGCTGCAGTGGAGGCACGCCTCTCACTGTAGTGTCATAGAAGGGGAATGTGTCTAAAAGACAAATGCTCCCTTCCAGCCCAGCCCTCTTAACTACAAGGAAAAAACATGGGTTTATGTGTAAAAGATTTACCCATAATCCCATGTTTTTCTGAATAATGACATGCTCCTTGGGAGTCGGCACATAGAAGCTCATCATACGATCCGGAAGGAGGGCTCAGGGCAGCCGCACACAGCTGTGACATAAGCTTCCTCTGCACTCGTTCTGCTCTTTCCTTCCCCCGCTCTCCATCTAGATTCTCCGCCGCAGCAGACAGGATGGAGAGCGGGGGAATGAAAGAGCAGTAGAACGAGTGCAGAGGAATCTTATGTCACAGCTGTGTGCGGCTGCCCTGAGCCCTCGTTCCAGATCGTATTATGAGCTTCTCAGTGCCGACTCCCGAGGAGCATGTCATTATTCAGTCTTGCTGCATAACTAAGCTAGGGAGAGGAGGTGAGCGGCACTGAAACCGGCCCACTGAGCCATCGGCCCACCGGGAAACTCCCGGTAGTCCCGATGGCCAGTACATGCCTGGCTATATGTTATAACATAATAACTTAGTATTTATCTATTTACTGTGAAATTACTGGTTGGAAGTTATAACTTCAAACTTCAGTAATTTGTCCGTTAAGCCACCTGCTTGAGTACAGATTTAGAAAATATAGTAAATTACCTTAAAAACAATATATAATAATCATTTGTTTATTACTTACTTAGGGTAATTAACCCCTTGCCACCCAGGCCAATTCTTACACTTCTCTCCTACATGTAAAAATCACAATCTTTTTGCTAGAAAATTACTCAGAACCCCCAAACATTATATATATTGTTTTAGCAGACACCCTAGGGAATAAAATGGTGGTCGTTGCAACTTTTTTTGTCACACTGTATTTTTTTAAATGCATTTTTTTGGGGGGTTTCATGAATAATAAAAAAAACCCACTAACGTTATACCAATTTTTTTGTATAATGTGAAAGATGATGTTACGCCAAGTAAATAGATACCTAACATGTCACATTTTAAAATTGCGTACACTTGTGGAATGGCGCCAAACGTCAGTACTTATAAATCTCCATAGGCGGCGCTTTCAATTTTTTTACAGGTTACATGTTTTTAAGTTACAGAGGAGGTCTAGTGCTAGAATTATTGCTCTCACTCTAACGATCACGGCGTATGTAACCTGTGTGTATCTGGCTCTGATACTAGCCAGTGTCTCACCAGCCACTGACCTCACTGCACGTCCCTGACCTGATATAGTACTGAGATTTACCTGATATAGTAAAGAGATATACATGAGATAGTGCTGAGACAGTACAGAGATATATCTGAGATAGTGTTGTGATAAAACTTAGAAAGGGCTAGGATATACCTTAGATAGTGCTGAGGTGCTCTTTACATAGTATTGAGATACATCCGAGACAATACTGTGATACATCTGGGATAGTACTGAGCTACTCCTGAGAGAGTACAATGATACTGTCAGAAACCATGAATCAGACTGAGACAGAAGTACAGTTAAATCACACCTGTTTAATAATAATAATAATAATAAAAAGATAAACAGAGTAAACATAGTCAAAACATAGCCAGAGTCCAGGAACCAGATCGGATAGTCAGCCAAGCCAAATGTCAGGAAACCAGAGAAGAACGTAGTAGAACAGCAAGCAGGATCAGGAGCCAGAAGGAATGTCAGCCAAGCAAGTCTTTAACAGGAACGCATCTCTGTGATGTTGACCAAGGCGAAGGCAGAGATCATCTGAGCTGGACGTCTTAAGTAGGCAGGACTGACGAGCAGGATCATCAACAGGTGAGTCACTGTGGAGAGATAGGAGCTGGCAATTAGCCGACAGCTGAGCGGCCAGCTCAGAGAAGGAAGGGCTGAGCCCAGCCCTGACAGATACGTCTCAGATACAGTACTGCTGAAGGTAATCTGAAATGTTGCTGAGATGTACTTGAGCGCTAAGGGTATAAGCAGTGCCAGGACAAGGTCATCCAGCGTCCAGGGCAAAGATGCCAAACTGCTCCTCCTTCTCTGTTCATGATGTGCAATCTTAGAGGATCCTACACCCAGTAGACCATTGTGCCCAGGGCAGTCGTCCCTCCCATCCACCCCTTGTCCTGGCCCTGGGTATAAGTGATAAACTGCTCAGTTTCACCTGGTTGAGATCCCACATATCTAAACTTGTGATCCACCTCACAGTTTAGATTATCTTCCATCTACTGCAGGCAATAAGCAAACCCTTAAAAACTCATGTTGTAAAGCGCTGAGCAAACTGTTGGCGCTATATACATCCCGTATAATGATAATAATAAAAAAGGAATCCTTTGGAACTCCTACCATTCTACTTGCATATTAGAGTGCTAATCCCTTTTCACCTCTGCTCCAGAAATGTAGAAGTCTCCTGCCAACCCCTTCTAACTTGGTTAGTGAGTGATTGGTCCAGTAGTCTCACCTCAAGTACCGTATATACTCGAGTATAAGCCGACCCGAATATAAGCCGAGGCACCTAATTTTACCACAAAAAAATGGGAAAACATATTGACTCAAGTATAAGCCTAGGGTGTCCATCTGCATGCCTCACTGTGCCTCACTTTGCCTCACTGTGTCCATGTGCGTGCCTCACTGTGCCTTACTGTGTCCATCTGCATGCCTCACTGTGTCCATGCCTCACTGTGTCCATGACTAGACTGACGTTTAACATGGGAGTCTATGGAAGGGGTGCCCGGTTTTGAAATCATCGGTGCTCCCTGGCCGTAGGTCACCAGACAACAAACTTTGCACACTTGTAGAGGAGAAATAGGGCTACATGTGTGCCATGTTTCGGGTCCAGGGAACTTACAACCGGCCGGTCCCGGTCCCCAAAGTCACCGGAGAAATTACCGTTTAACATGGGAGTCTATGGAAGGGGTGCCCGGCTTTGAAAAATCGGTGCTCCCTGGCTGTAGGTCCCCTGGACAACAAACTTTGCACACTTGTAGAGCAAGAGTGGGGCTACATGTGTGCTAAGTTTATTAGGTCCCCAAATTCCGGGAGATCAGGCGCAAAAAGGTGACTCGAGTATAAGCCGATGGGGGCATTTTCAGCACAAAAAAAATGTGCTGAAAAACTCGGCTTATACTCGAGTTTAACCACTTGCTTACTGGGCACTTAAACCCCCTTCTTAGCCCAGACCAGTTTTCAGCTGACGCACTTTGAATGACAATTGCGCGGTCATACAACACTGTACCCAAATTATATTTTTGTAATTTTTTTTCCACAAATAGTGCTTTCTTTGGGGGTATTTGATCACCTCTGCGTTTTTTATTTTTTTGCGCTATAAACAAAAAAAGACAGAAAATTTTGAAAAAAAACACAATATTTTTTTACTTTTTGTTATAATAATATGCCAATTTAAAAAAAAAAACCAAAACTATTTTTTTTCTCAGTTTAGGCCGATACGTATTCTTCTATATATTTTTGGTAAAAAAAATTGCAATAAGCGTATAGTGATTGGTTTGCGCAAAAGTTATAGCGCCTACAAAATAGGGGATAGAATTATGAAATTTTTATTATATATATTTTTTTTTACTAGTAATGGCGGATATCTGCGATTTTTGTCAGGCCTGCGATATTGCGGCGGACATTTCGGACACTTTTGACACTATTTTGGGACCATTCACATTTATACAGCGAACACTGCTATATATATGCACTGATTACTGTATAAATGTGACTGGCAGGGAAGGGGTTAACACTAGGGGCCGATCAAGGGGTTAAATATGTTCCCTATTAGTGATTCTTACTGTGTGGGGGAGGGGACTGACTGGGGGAGGTGACCGATCTGTGTCCCTATGTACAAGGGACACAGCATCGTTCTCCTCTCTCCCTGACAGGACGTGGATCTCTGTGTTTACACACAGGGATCCACGTCCTGCCTCTGTAACAGCTGATCGCGTGTACTTGGCGGACATCGCGGCCGCCAGGCATGCGCATCGGCATCACGTGACGCGGCGGGCGCAGCTGTTCCCCGCCGCGCGCCCTCGGCGGCGCGTGGGGGGATGTAAACATAGCAGGACGTCCAGAAGCACTTGAGAGCCGCGCTGCAGATGTCTTTTGTCTATAGCACGGGTCTCAAGTGGATATACGGTAGTCTTATTTGGACTGAATGTTGCTTACAATAAACAATCTCTTCAAAGAACTGGCAAGACATCCGCATACCTCCCAACTTTTTGAGATGGGAATGAGGGACACCTATCAGCAAAAGTATGCAGGCATAGGACACACCCCTTGCCACGCCCCCTTAAAGGACAATTGTACAAAAAAACAAGATTGGTTAAACCCACAAGTGCTTTTTTTAACCACTACTATTCCTTTATATTGTCTTTTGGAATTTACAGATGCAGCAATTTAGAAATCAGATGAAAGGTTTAGCGCTGGAAAACACTTTTTGATACATAAAAAGTACATTTTATATACAACTATAGAGATCAGACCAAAATGGAGGGACAAAAGAGGAGGAATGAGGGACAGAGGGACATTGCTCCAAATCAGGGACAGTCCCTCGAAATTCGGGACAGTTGGGAGCTATGCATCCGTGAGGGTGGATGGGGACCTATGGGTAGAGTGAACATGTTGTGCACCATAAAGTAAAATTACTCCTTTACCTGTTCATTAGAAGAAATGGTTCCTTAATAGGGGGAACCCACAATAAACATCTAATTGACAGGAACCTGGGGGTTCGACAATTAATTTGCTATTGTTTAGGGTCCTTAAACATTTGTTTATAGAAGGTTATATAGAGCTGAAGGTTTAACCAAGTAGCGACTTCACCTGATTATTGAGAGCTTAAATATAAGATAAAACAGAGCATTCCTGAGGTGTGTGTGGAAGATCAAAGACCCTGAATGATAGGACAGAATGTAGAATTGATGCCTCTAGGATGATGTACACATATCCGATCCCTTGTCTGTGCTAAATAAATATGCAGTCAATTAATATTTTATGACTCAAATTCAATTTAGTAAATCTATTAAACATATATCAAGTTTAAAGAAGAGCCAGTCATTATGAATTAATGCTGCCACTATAAAAAATTTAATAATAAAATGACTCACTAAAAAAACTGCTTACATTTTATATTAGTCTGCCAGTACAATAAATAGATCAGTGACATCACCAACACTTCATATTCATGAGAACACAGCCCGTCCAATCACAAGTCTCCAGTGATATCATTGACACTTCATGTTCATGAGAACACAGCTCGTCCAATCACTAGAGACCAGTGACATCACCGACACTTCATGTTCATGAGAACACAGCCCGTCCAATCACTAGAGACCAGTGACATCACCGACACTTCATGTTCATGAGAACACAGCCCGTCCAATCACTAGAGACCAGTGACATCACCGACACTTCATGTTCATGAGAACACAGCTCGTCCAATCACTAGAGACCAGTGACATCACCGACACTTCATGTTCATGAGAACACAGCCCGTCCAATCACTAGAGACCAGTGACATCACCGACACTTCATGTTCATGAGAACACAGCTCGTCCAATCACTAGAGACCAGTGACATCACCGACACTTCATGTTCATGAGAACACAGCCCGTCCAATCACTAGAGACCAGTGACATCACCGACACTTCATGTTCATGAGAACACAGCTCGTCCAATCACTAGAGACCAGTGACATCACCGACACTTCATGTTCATGAGAACACAGCCTGTCCAATCACTAGAGACCAGTGACATCACGGACACTTCATATTCATGGGAAAACAGTCCGTCCAATCACTAGAGACCAGTGACATCACCAACACTTCATATTCATGAGAACACAGCCCGTCCAATCACAAGGCTCCAGTGATATCATCGACACTTCATGTTCATGAGAAAACAGCCAGTCCAATCACTAGAGACCAGTGACACCATTGACACCTCCTATTCATGTAATCCAATCTCTAGAGACCAGTGACACCCAAACACAACCTGTAACAAATAAATAAATAAATAACACTTCATATTCATGAGAACACAGCCCGTCCAATCACTAGAGACCAGTGACATCACCAACACTTCATATTCTTGAAAAAACAGCCTGTCCAATCACTAGAGACCAATGACATCACCAACACTTTATGTTCATGAGAACACAGCCTTCCAATCACTAGAGACCAGTGACATCACCAACACTTTATGTTCATGAGAACACAGCCCGTCCAATCACTATAGACCAGTGACATCACCAACACTTTATGTTCATGAGAACACAGCCCGTCCAATCACTAGAGACCAGTGACATCACCAACACTTCATATTCATGAGAACACAGCCCGTCCAATCACTAGAGACCAGTGACATCACCAACACATCATGTTCTTGAGAACACAGTCTGTCCAATCACTGGAGACCAGTGACATCACCAACACTTCATATTCTTGAGAACACAGCTCGCCCAATCACTGCAGACCAGTGACATCACCAACAGTTCATATTCTTGAGAACACAGCGTGTCCAATCACTGGAGACCAGTGACATCACCAACAGTTCATATTCTTGAGAACACAGCTCGCCCAATCACTGCAGACCAGTGACATCACCAACAGTTCATATTCTTGAGAACACAGCTCGCCCAATCACTGGAGACCAGTGACATCACCAACAGCTCATATTCTTGAGAACACAGCTCGCCCAATCACTGCAGACCAGTGACATCACCAACAGTTCATATTCTTGAGAACACAGCGTGTCCAATCACTGGAGACCAGTGACACCAACAACACTTCATATTCATGAGAACACATAAAGTAAAATTTGGGTAAAATTTCTAAAGAATATTCAAAAAAACAAGTGAATTGACAATTTTTCTTGGCAGTCATGTCTATGAGACACAACTGGCTCTGCCCAGTGGCATTGACCCCAGAACTATGCAGGCATCATCAGATGGGAGGTCAATCAGCCACAGCCTACTGAACCCCAAGTAATTTCTGGAGGAACCCTATGATCTAACAGGACCCTGGTTGAAAATGGCTCGGTTAAAACTGCCCATGGATGGGTAGAATTTCAAATGAAAATTCTTAGAAAAAGAATTCTCTAAGAAAGTTTGTTTTTCGGATTATTAGTGGGGTCAGATTGATGTTAATTTTTGACCGCAGTGATGAGAAAATTAGGATGGAAATTTTTGCTCTTTGTACTAATTTCTAACAGTATATTTGGTTTTCATTAATTCCAAAATCAAATGTTAAAAATTTCAAATGACATTCAAATGTTCTGAGAATTTTCGTATGAATTTTCCAAAGATGTTGGAAATTCTATGGCCAGCTTAAGCCATAGTGTGAGGGAAGAGCTGCAGACAGGAGTCACCTAATGTCCCTACACCAGGGGTGTCCCCATAGAGATAGAGTGGTGGGACACTTAAAGGAGTAGTAAAGGTAAATGTTTTTTCACCTTAATGCATCCTATGCATTAAGGTGAAAAAACATTCGACAATGCCGCTCCCCCCCCAGAGCCCCCGTTTTACTTACCTGGCCCCTCGAAAGTCCCGCGCTCGCTCCCGTCATCCTCTGAGTTCCTGAGCCTGGCCGTTGATTGGCTACACTGGATGGATTGAAAGCAGCGCAGCCATTGTGTCAATCACATCCAATGACGCGGCACGCCGGGGGGCGGGGCCGAGTGATACAGCCCGCAATAACTCGCATTATGGTGTGGAGTCCTTGCGGGGAGGAGCTGAAACAGCCGCCGAGGGACCCCAGAAGACCAGGATCGGGGCCACTGTGTGCAAAACGAGCTGCACAGTGGAGGTAAGTATAACATGTTTGTTGTTTTAAAAAAAAAAAACGGGAACCTTTAGTGTTCCTTTAACAATGACCAGCGGCGGTGCATCCATAAAGGGCGCAGGAGCGCCGCCCCTCCCCCCTCTCCTGTCACTCTCTCTCTCCATAGATAGATTCATACATTGCTTGAATCTATCTATCGTCGCCGCTGCCGCCTCCTATTCATGTGCCCGGCCCCTTGTCGGGCACCGGGCATATGAATTACAGCGACGGATGTGTTTTGGAAGCGCCTGATTAGAGCCATAGGCTCTAATAGGCTTCCTGATTAGAGCCTGTGGGCTCTAATAGGCTTCCAAAAGGGTAAACAGCGGGCGCACTGCTGTGCGTTCGCTGATTACTCAGTGGTGTGTTAGGGAAGCGATACATCGCTTCCCTAACACTGACCCGCCTCTCAGCCAATCATGTTGCTCAGGTCTGGTTACCTGTCACCTGATTGGCTGAAACAACAGGCGCCGCTATTGGATGCCTGACGGGAGGAGAGGACGGGAGTGCAGGAGACATGAAGGACCCCGCTCATCGCCGTCACCCGCTGCCCCACAAGACAGGGTAAGTGCCAGGCAGATGGCGAGCGGGCGGGGGGGCACACTCACACTGGCAGCGTTTGATGAGCACAGTCGCAGCATTTGATGGCACAGTGGCTGCAATTGATGGCACAGTCGCAGCATTTGATGGTACAGTAGCAGCGTTTGATGGGCACAGTCGCAGCGTTTGATGGCACAGTCGCCACATTTGATGCCACAGTGGCTGCATTTGAAGGCACAGTGGCAGCGTTTGATGGGCACAGTCGCAGCATTTGATGGCACAGTCGCAGCATTTGATGGCACAGTGGCTGCAATTGATGGCACAGTCGCAGCATTTGATGGCACAGTGGCAGCGTTTGATGGGCACAGTCTCAGCATTTGATGGTACAATCGCAGCATTTGATGGCACAGTCGCAGATTTTGATGGCACAGTGTCAGCTTTTGATGACACAGTGTCAGCTTTTGATGGCACAGTGGCAGCGTTTGATGGCACAGTGGCTGCATTTGATGGCACAGTGGCTGCAATTGATGGCACAGTGGCTGCAATTGATGGCACAGTGGCTGCAATTGATGGCACAGTCGCAGCATTTGATGGCACAGTGGCAGCGTTTGATGGGCACAGTCTCAGCGTTTGATGGTACAGTCGCAGCGTTTGATGGCACAGTGTCAGCTTTTGATGGCACAGTGTCAGCTTTTGATGGCACAGTGGCAGCATTTGATGGCACATTGGCTGTATTTAATGGGCACAGTGGCTGCATTTTATGGCACAGTGGCTGCAATTGATGGGCACAGTGGCTGCAAATGATGGCACAGTAGCAGCGTTAGATGGGCACAGTCGCAGCATTTGATGGCACAGTGGCAGCGTTTGATGGCACAGTGGCTGCATTTGATGGCACAGTGGCAGCAATTGATGTTTTTTTTTCAATTTTTTTTTAGTTTGTTTGCGCCCCACAAAAATTGTTAGCACCAGCCGCCACTGGCAATGACCATTTGTGATACCACTTGTCTGCGCTCTCAGGACACAAGGCATAATGCAGAATCTGCTAAGCAACCAATGTTGACACTTTAGGTCATTTTTTTTTCCTTCCTCGCTATTTATTTCTGAAAGGAGCCCCTTCCCCCATAAAGGCCCAGGGAGCTTCCAGTGTCGCCTTATCTTGTACTTGCACATGTAAGCACATCACTAAAGATCAAGGCTCTATGTAGACCTTTGGAAAAACAGTAAACCATTTGCATGAGCAGGGGGATACGTGTTTAAGAATGTCCTGTCAATGGAGTACTGTTGTTATTGTTGTAGAAAGAGAAAATGATTAAAAAAATTAGACAGACATTGTAACGACTTAAAGTGATGCTAAACACACACTGGTAAATATACATTGTCCCTTCTATTTCTGTATGTGGATGACGGCACTGTCATTATTTTAATTATAAAAAAATAAAAAAAACGAAGTTCCTTTTTCCCAATTGATGTACAGATGTCACATGACCCAGCTCTCTCCCAGTCTGTCTGCGGGAAAACATAAGTAGGAGGAGGCTCTAGTCCTCTGCTGCTGGTCACATGTTCAAAACAAAAAACAAAACAAAAAAATCAGCCTTTGGAATTTAGAGTAAAACTAAATAAATAACATCAATAAACTGCTTTAAATTGTCATACAAATATATATTTGAAATCAAATCTTTATTATTTTGTGGAAATAACATAATGTGATTTCTCCCAGTCACCGGCTCTGTCACTTCCCTCCAGTCTGTGTCTTAAAATAAGGGAGAGGTGAAGCCTCCGTTAATCTACCCCATAATATTCCACCCCCATTGTGTTTAGCTGGTTAGTGGGCATGGAGGAGGAGGAGGGAGGGAGTGGGCTGTCATCATAGGTGTGTGCAGCCTATTGCAATAGGGTGTGCACCCCACAACTCAAACAGATGCATGTGGGTATGTGTGTGTGTGTATATGTGCATATTATATATATATATATATATATATATATATATATATATATATTCAGACATACTATTTTAAATAGCTTTTTTAATGTTCTAATACATTTGACATCTTATGGCAGAATTGGTCAGAGGGAGAAGGGGGGGGTGAGAGAGAGAGAGCGGGTGAGAGAGTGGGGAGGGTGAGGGAGGTAAGAGAGAGAGCGGAGGGTGAGAGAGATGGGAGGGTGAGAGGGGGTAAGAGAGAGGGGACATGAAAGGGGGTGAGAGAGAGAGAGGGGAGGGTGAGAGGGGCTAAGAGAGAGGGGGTGAGAGAGGGGAGGGTGAGAGGGGCTTACGAGAGAGAGAAAGTGAGAGAGAGAAGGGGTGAGGGGGTAAGAGAGGGAAGGGTGAGGGGGTAAGAGAGAGAGGGGAGGGTGAGGGGGTAAGAGAGAGAGGGGAGGGGTAAGAGAGAGGGGAGAGTGAGAGGGGTAAGAGAGAGGGTGAGAGAGAGGGAAGGGTGAGAGGGATAAGAGAGAGGGGAGGGTGAGAGGGGTAAGAGAGAGAGAGGGTGACAAGAGAGATGGGAAGGTGAGAGGGGGTAGGAGAGAAGGGAGGGTGAGGGGGTAAAAGAGAGGGGAGGTTGGGAGGGGTAAGAGAGAGGGGGTGAGAGAGAGGGGAGGGTGAGAGGGGGTAAGAGAGAGGGGGTGAAAGAGGGGGTGAGAGAGAGGGGAGGGTAAGAGGGGGTAAGAGACTGGGGAGGGTGAGAGGGGGTAAGGGACTGGGGAGGATAAGGAGGGTAAGAGAGAGGGGAGCATGAGAGGGAGGCAAGAGAGATGGGGGATGAGAGGGGGTAAGAGAGGGGAGGGTGAGAGGGGGTAAGAGAGAGGGGAGGGTGAAAGGGGGTAAGAGAGAGGGGAGGGTGAGAGGGGGGTAAGAGAGAGGGGAGGGTGAGAGGGGGTAAGAGAGAGAGGGGGTGAGGGGGGCAAGAGAGAGGGGAGGGTGGGAGGGGGTAAGAGAGAGAGGGTGAGAGAGATAGGGTGAGAGCGAGAGGGGGTAAGAGAGAGGGGAGGGTGAGAGGGGCTAAGAGAGAGGGGGTGAGAGAGGGGAGGGTGAGAGGGGCTAAGAGAGAGAGGGAGTGAGAGAGAGAGAGGGGTGAGGGGGTAAGAGAGGGGAGGTTGAGGGGGTAAGAGAGAGAGGGGAGGGTGAGGGGGTAAGAGAGAAAGGTCAGGGGGCAGGGGGTAAGAGAGAGGGGAGAGTGAGAGGGCTAAGAGAGAGGGATAAGAGAGAGGGGTAAGAGAGAGAGGGTGACAAGAGAGATGGGAAGGTGAGAGGGGGTAGGAGAGAGGGGAGGGTGAGGGGGTGAGAGAGAGGGGAGGGTGAGAGGGGGTAAGAGAGAGGGGGTGAGAGAGAGGGGGTGAGAGAGGGGAGGGTGAGAGGGGGTAAGGTACTGGGGAGGGTAAGGAGGGTAAGAGAGAGGGGAGCATGAGAGGGAGGCAAGAGAGATGGGGGATGAGAGGGGGTAAGAGAGGGGAGGGTGAGAGGGGGTAAGAGAGAGGGGAGGGTGAAAGGGGGTAAGAGAGAGGGGAGGGTGAGGGGGGGGGTAAGAGAGAGGGAAGGGTAAGAGGGGGTAAGAGAGGGGAGGGTGAGAGGGGGTAAGAGAGAGGGGAGAAAGAGGGAGTAATAGAGAGGGGACATGAAAGGGGGTAAAAGAGAGAGAGAGGGGTGAGAGAGAGGAGAGGGTGAGAGGGGTATAAGGGAGGGGAGGGTGAAGGGGGTAAGAGAGAGGGGATGGTGAGGGGTGAAGATAGAGGGGGATGAGGGGGTAATAGAGAGTAGGGTGAGACAGGTGGGAGGGTGAGAGGGTAAGAGAGAGAGAGAGAGGGGGAGGGGGAGAGGGGGTAAGAGAGGGGAGGGTGAGAGGGGGTAAGAGAGAGGGGAGAAAGAGGGAGTAAGAGAGAGGGGACATGAAAGGGGGTAAGAGAGAGAGAGAGGGGTGAGAGAGAGGAGAGGGTGAGAGGGGTATAAGGGAGGGGAGGGAGAAGGGGGTAAGAGAGAGGGGATGGTGAGGGGTGAAGATAGAGGGGGATGAGGGGGTAATAGAGAGTAGGGTGAGACAGGTGGGAGGGTGAGGGGGGTGAGAGGGTAAGAGAGAGAGAGGGGGAGGGTGAGAGGGGGTAAGAGAGGGGAGGGTGAGAGGGGGTAAGAGAGAGGCGAGAAAGAGGGGGGAAGAGAGAGGGGACATGAAAGGGGGTAAGAGAGAGAGGGGTGTTAGAGAGAGGTGAGGGTGAGAGGGGCTAAGAGAGAGGGGGTGAGAGAGGGGAGGGTGAGAGGGGCTAAGAGAGAGAGGGAGTGAGAGAGAGAGGGGGTGAGGGGGTAAGAGATGGGAGGGTGAGGGGGTAAGAGAGAGAGGGGAGGGTGAGGGGGTGAGAGAGAGAGGGGAGGGTGAGGGGGTAAAAGAGAGAGGGGAGGGGGGAGGGGGTAAGAGAGAGGGGAGGGTGAGAGAGAGAGAGAGGGTGAGAGAGAGGGAAGGGTGAGAGGGGTAAGAGAGAGGGGAGGGTGAGAGGGGTAAGAGAGAGAGGGTGACAAGAGAGATGGGAAGGTGAGAGGGGGTAGGAGAGAGGGGAGGGTGAGGGGGTAAAAGAGAGGGGGTGGGAGGGGTAAGAGAGAGGGGGTGAGAGAGAGGGGAGGGGGAGAGAGGGGGTGAGAGAGAGGGGAGGGTGAGAGGGGGTAAGGGACTGGGGTGGGTAAGGAGGGTAAGAGAGAGGGGAGCATGAGAGGGGGGGGCAAGAGAGATGGGGGATGAGAGGGGGTAAGAGAGGGGAGGGTGAGAGGGGGTAAGAGAGAGGGGAGGGTGAGAGGGGTAAGAGAGAGAGGGTGAGAGAGTGAGAGAGAGAGGTGGTAAGAGAGAGGGGTGAGAGGGGGTAAGAGAGAGGGGGTGATCGGGGGTAAGAGAGAGAGTCGGGGTGAGGGGGTAAGAGAGAGAGGGTGAGAGAGAGGGGAGGGTGAGAGGAGGTAAGAGAGAGGGGAGGGTAAGGGGGGTAAGAGAGTGGGGAGGGTAAGGGGGTAAGAGAGAGGGGATAAGAGAGAGAGAGGGGGTGAGGGGGGCAAGAGAGAGGGGAGGGTGAGAGAGGGTAAGAGAGAGAGGGGGTGAGATAGAGGGGAGGGTAAGGGGGGTAAGAGAGGGGGGGTAAGAAAGAGGGGAGGGTGAGAGGGGGTAAAAGAGAGAGTCGGGGTGAGGGGGGTAAGAGAGAGAGAGGGGAGGGTAAGAGGGGGTAAGAGAAAGGGGAGGGTAAGGCGGGGTAAGAGAGAGGGGAGGGTGAGAGGGGGTAAGAGAGAGAGGGGGTGAGAGAGAGGGGAGGGTGAGAGGGGATAAGAGAGAGAGGGGGTGAGAGAGAGGGGAGGGTGAGAGGGGATAAGAGAGAGAGAGGGGGTGAGAGAGAGGGGAGGGTGAGAGGGGGTAAGAGAAAGGGGAGGGTAAGGGGGGTAAGAGAGAGGGGAGGGTGAGAGGGGATAAGAGAGAGAGGGGGTGAGAGAGAGGGGAGGGTGAGAGGGGATAAGAGAGAGAGGGGGTGAGAGAGAGGGGAGGGTGAGAGGGGATAAAAGAGAGAGGGGGTGAGAGAGAGAGGGGAGGGTGAGGGGATAAGAGAGATATGGATTACTCTTGGTGTGTAGTGTGTGGCAGGGCACAGTGGGTCCCCCTTCCCTCGGATCCCATTTGCCCCGCACACTTCTGTACACTGGATGGCGCTAGTGCATGGGGTAAATAGGGTGTGCCCAGGCACACCTGGCACCCCCATTGAGCATGGCTATGGCTGTCATTTACCACTGTGTATACACCCACATTTGTGACTCCACAGTCACATGGGCTGCTCAGATGTGATAGGGAGGAAATACTGAGGCAGGTTGCTGTGATCTTTTCAGGACGCTATGTACAGACTCTGCCAGTCTCACCCACCAGCCACGATCAGCCTACATTGCACAGAGAAGCACAGAGACCCAGTGATGACACATCACTGAGTCTAAAATAAGGTATCTTATGAAGATGGAAAGGTTTTATTTAAACATTTAATTAGCGAGTTAATGGGGAAGGAGGGAGGAAAAATATAAGCAGATTAAACTTTAATTTTTAACAGCTTTAATTTTTTTCTTATGACAGCTTGACAAATGGCCAACGTTCTATTAGAGAGATATAAGGATTTATTAAACAACCAAACTTTCCTGTGCTTTTCTTGTATTTTATGCTGATGTTCGCTGGATCTCATCTTCCCCAGTCTAGACTTGTAATGATTCTGTACCATTTATGTTACAACAAAGAGGCGCGGAACATTGCGATCTGTACTCTCCGGGACAGACCTTGGTAGATCTGTGCCAGCTTATGAGGGACATTCATCATATAAACCAGTTCATGGGTATGGCAGGAGTATTATCATTAGTCACATATCAAAACTTACCAGCGTGAAGAAGATCTGCGCTGTGAGCGAGAAAATGCAGAATAATCACAATAATGATAATAATGATTATAACAACAACAATAATCATTTTTATTATTATTATTATTATTATTATTATTATTATTATATCATATTATAAACAGATTAAAAAAGCCAAAAATTTGTGGACTTTTGCCCAGTGTTGATATTGACGTCAAATTTGGATTTCGTTTTAGTCAAACTTTTGACTTGCTATTTTAGTTTTAGTCGTATTTTAGTCATCTGAATTGTTTTAGTTTTAGTCGTATTTTAGTCATCTGAATTGTTTTAGTTTTAGTCATATTTTATTTGGCTAAAATCTCAAGTACCAGTGTAAATAATTTAATTGATGAAAATATTTTATTATTTAAATAAAAATTATTATTATACAGGATTTATATAGTGTCAACAGTTTGCGCAGCGTATTATAATGTAGAGGGGTCAGTACAATTACAATACAGAAGGGATGGGAGGACCTTGCTCATGGAGCTTACAATCTAAAGGAAGGGGTAGATGGTACAAAAGGTAATACCTGCGGTGGATGATCTGATGGAGGTGGCTCGGGTACGGTTCTTAGGTGGAGGTGGGATAGGCTTCCTTGAATAAATTTGTTTTCAGTGGATCGCATACTCTACAAAATGAACACTGCCTCTGACCATCATACATATATGAGATTGTTGTACATCCCATATGACCCCATGTGAGGCCAGGCAGGTGCAGTCTACTTTCTCCCCGGCAGGTGTCGCTATTCCGCAGCAACACTGCAGCTAGAGAGGAAGTCAGGAGGAAAATGGTTCCTCTATAGTTTCCTGGACCACTGGGGAAGTGATCAAATTGGATGCTGCAACCTCATGTGACTTGAGCAGCCATCTTGGGTCAAGCAGAGCCTATTTAAGGCACTGGTTCCCAGGCTTGGAGGGCATTTTTGCGAGCTGGAAGATTAAGGACAGTAGTAGCATTAGGCCACTTTCACACTGAGGCACTTGAAAAACTGCCAGTAAAACACTGAGCGCGTTTGAAGCGCTTTCAATTAATTTCAATGAAGAGGGGCGTTTTTTCAGCACACTGCCCCAGTGTGAAAGGATTCATTGATTTTAATGGAAATAAGTTTTCAGGCGCTTTTTTTAGCGTGAAAGCGCCTGAAAAGTGCCGCAGTGTGAAAGTGGTCTTAGGGAGAGGTTAGGAAGGGAAAGCGTGGGGTCACTTCTCTCCTTTACACCTTGCCGGCTGGGTACCACTGTTTTGGTGTCCATGCAGCATTTGTACATTACATGTCACGACACCTCATGTGGATACAGTAAAACCTCGGATTGCAAGTAACGCGGTTTACAAACGTTTTATTTTTCTTTAAATCCTGACTCGATTTGCGAGCATTGTCTCGCAAGATGAGCAGTATTCAAGCCTCTGGGGTGTGCAGTACCGCATGTGGCCAGAGGTGCGGGGGCGCCGGTGATGCTCGGAGACACTCTGAGCTGCTCGGAGACACTCAAAAACGCTTGGAGGCACTCCGTTCCCGAGTGTCTCCAAATGTTTCCGAATGTCTCCGGCGCCCCCCCCACCTCTGGCCACATGCGGTACTGCATACACTAGCAGTGACAATGGAATAGATTATCTGAGTTTCCATTGATTCTTATGGGGAAACTTGTTTTGATATAAGAGTGCTTTGGATTACAAGTGTGGCTTCTAGACCGAATTATGCTCATAATCCAAGGTAACTAATGAAGGTCATAAAATCCAAACTAGTCTAATACTGTATCAATCAAATACATAATACTAAACTCAGTTCTGTCCAAAATGATCTTCAAATATTTTTCTTTTTTTCCTTCTAAAAGGAATCTGGGGAAATCTGGATTACGTGTATCTTGTCTTGGACTGGGTAAGTGAGTCTTTAATCGGTCTCTTACTTCTTCCATCTCTGTTTCTTTCTTTTTCTCTTTATATATACATTAATGCATATATAGCATCTTATATGTTGCCTAGGCAAAAAAGTCTTGTGTCTACAGGAAGACTGGCATCTCATACATCTAATTACACACACATGCTACCAGAGAAGGTTATAGAGATTTGAGATACACTACAGGGTCTGCAAGGTCAGTTAACTGGGGGCATGCTACAGAGTGAAGCAGGTAATACCCGCAACCCAGGTGTACTTCAGGTAATGCAGGATAACTTTCAGTGACCCCCGGATCCATGAGAAATCAAATGAGACACGGAAACAGATTTGAGTGTGTTCATAAGATCGCTAACCTTTACTGAATACCAGAGTGGCTTATATGCAAAAGAAAGAAGGGAGGAGCTGTGTTTTAATGCATACCTTTCTAAAAGTTATACAAACTCTTCTTATCATGATTAAAACTGGTGAATTTTAGTTTAACAAGAACTAGTTGATGATTTTGCTTACACAACAGGCTGCTCCATGAATCAGCTTTAGCCACAATGACTTGCAGCAGGGTGTGTTTCTATGCAAGGTGTTAGTTAAGCTAATTATGTCAAAACACATATTAAAAAGTTCATTTCTACTTAAATAAAATGGAGTCAGTTATTTATACATTCTATTACAAAGAGCTGGTCAAAGAATGGGGACATAATACTGGAGATGGTCAGAGAATGAGGGCCTCCACAACGAAAGGGAACATCTTTTATCTATTTTCCTGCCAGTGAACACCTTGTCTCAGCACAGTTCGAGACAGTTCAGGGGAAACTTTACAGAACATTAGTCCTTCTACATGCTCCAAAAGGTGAACTTAGCCTTTCATTGATTTTTAATATTCAAAGCAAAGTCACCCATACATCCATGTCTCCACGCTTTATTTTGTTGAGAAACCAATGGGTTACCGGCACCACCTGTTCCGGACTAGCGGTCGCTGTAGGTATCTCGGAAGGAACGATGGCAGCAGGAACTGACACTTCCACTGCGGTATCCGCAAGCTCACCGGACACATCTGGTTCTTCCAAGGAAAAGTCGGCATGGGCTGGAGTAGGACTGCCGGAATTAGCGGCCTCAGTACTAGACGTAGGCTCCTCCACGGTGGCATATTTACGGGCCCAATCTGCCCTCATCACCCTTGACGGCAGCGGCGATCTAGCAGCTATCAGCAGCAATTCCCCACATTGACAGCACCGGCTCCAAGGGCGCATAAACAGGGCAAATCCAGAACACCGCCGGCACACGATCCCCATAGCCGCGGAGCTTTGAGAAATATGCAGGGCAATCTCACCCTTCGGTGCCATCTGAATATTTGTGATCCCAAAGGCAAAGAAACTGCAGATTTCCCATGGGTCATATTCAGCCGACATAGGTTGAGGGACTTCAAATCCGGGAGCTCCCAAGCGCGACATTTTTCCTTTCAGGCCACGAGGTCTCAGCATGTGTACCCAAGATGGCGACCCAAACAGTAATGCATCCTCCTCTGCAGAGCGGCAACTCCTTCCCCTGCCAATGGATTGGTGCAAATGTTCTCTGAGAACTGTGGCGCCCACCTTCTTTATGCTGCGGTGTGCCAAAACTGTACTGGAGTCCATTTTGGAGTCTGTATTAACCCTCACAGCGCTGGCGGGAAGTGTCAAAAGACCAGGCTGATCCTCTCCTCTGAGCAGCGAGACTTGATGGTTCTTCCCCACATTGATAGTACACTTGGAAACACAGTCCATTAGAAGTGTAAAGGTTACTTGCCACCTTTCCATGGAGCCAGACGAAATCCCAATGAAGCTGAGGCCAGTTGCTAAGGGTGACTGCTGCAGAGATAACACCTTAGCCCCACGTTGGGCACCAAATGTAGCAAGGTCCCAGGCTTCCTTTGATCTGATGAGGACCTCCAGGGCCAAGGATAGCTGACATCCCTCTGTATGTATTGGATTGTAAGGCATGGTGGGTGTATAGTTGTTAAAGTTAACAGTTCCTTTCTATTCCACTACAATCGCTCCTTGTAGTTCTTCAGCCCACTGAGCTCCCGGTCTCTCACTAGACCCACTGATTCACTGCCACTGAATCCCTTGAGCTCCTCCAATCTTCACGGTGGTATGTTCCTCCCCCGCTTCTCTGCTGGATCCCTAGCTCGGCACTCTAGATACCTCTTAAGCTTCACCCACGCTGGCCTGCTTGGTCCCTGGCTTGACACACAAGGCTGCTCTGCAAGCGTCAGCTCCGCTGGCTGGGTCCCTGGCTTGATTCCCACTGAAATTTCCAGATTCTTCACCGTCCCCGGTTGGTGAGAATACTGCTCCGGTACTTGCTTCAGTTACTCACTGTGGTTCCTGGTAATAAGGTGGTTGGTCCCTTAGTGGTAACAGCTTCCCCTCTACTTCCGAACATGACAGGTTCTCCGGCCAGCAGAACCGTCACTTCTGGTTTGACTGCAAGCCGCAGTCCGAACCCTGCGCTGCTCTCTTGCTTCTGGATACTCCCTCAGACAGCCTAGCAGCCCGGGCAATAAAACACACATCCATCCAGACAGCCTTCCGGGGGGCACAGAACACAGATCACCGGACCTCACCCGAATATATAGGCCAGGTGTGCCTAACCTTTTGAAGAGCAAGGGCCACTTAAGCGACTTCGTAACCAGTTGCGGGCCACAATGAGCGGAGTGGGTGCATTTGCAAAGCGAACACAGACACAGCCCACTCTACTCTATGGGCCCTCTGATCCGATCAGAAGGAAGGGGACAGATCCACTTCTGTTTTTTTAGCAGATTGGATTAGAGGTAGGCAAGTGTAAGTGGACACAGGTCTGTTTACCTCTGCCGCTCCATAGAGGTGAATGAAGGGAGGGTCCAATTGGGTCGGACCGACCGCGCGAAAGGGGCCTAAGGCTGCTTTTTACACGGATGGTCTGCAGTCTACTCACACCATGGGTGCAGCGCAGTGCACCTGTGGCTTTCCTGTAAGTTAGCTGCACTTTGCCATAGAATTCTATTATATCCTGCAGGTGTGGTGCAGTTTCTGAAAGTGCACCAAACCCGCAGGTAATAACAGAAGTCTATGGCTCAGTGCAGGTAGCTCACAGGTGCATTTCGCTACACCTGTGGATCAGCTTGAAAGCAGCCCAGTAACCACGGCAGAACAGATATGCCCATATAATATAAATATATATATATACACACACACTGTGACTTTAGTAATAAACTTACCTTTAATAACAGTCTTCTATTCAGGTATTGCTGGCTGTTGCTGTCCCAGGCAAAGTGCATTTGGTATCACTCCGCCTATGACCAGGATAACTACTTCTGGCAAGTAAATTTGTGAGGAGCAACCCTGCCTAAACTCCAGGGTGCTACATACAGGCATGATGATAGACAGAGGACATGTTACATGTGTGGTTGAGAACTTCCTACAGACATGGTGATAGACTGAGGACAAGTTACAGGTGTGGTTACAATGCCCTGAAAAAAGTATTCAGTTGAGAAACTCTGTAATGAGTAGGGAGCAATATCGCACATATTATCTATATGCTATGGACTTTTGATCACATAGCCGGAAACCCACCCCCTGAAATGTGTGCAGGAATGGGAAAAGGAACTGGGGAGGACCTTTAGCCTGGAACAGCGACAGAAGATGTTGAGGTTGACACATGAGACATCAATATGCGTTAAAATACAAGAAACCAATTTTAAGATTTTTTCTAGGTGGAATAGAACACCAGAGAAGCTTGGGAAAATGTTTCCGGAGGACTCAGATCGGTGTTGGAGATGTCAAGAAGACAAAGGCACTATGCTGCACATCTTCTGGGACTGCACCAGGCTAAGGCGTTTTTGGCTGGGGATCAAACAGATCCTCCAATGCTGTACGGGCACTAACAATACCGGAGGACCCGGCGTTCTTCCTTCTACATGCTAATCAGATACCTGAGAGGACATATAAGGAATCATGTATCCCTCATCTTTTAGATGCTGCAAAGGCATGTATTCCGTTAAAATGGAAATCATCATCACCACCGACAATTGAGATGTGGATACGTAAGGTGAAGGAGGTCAATAAATTAGAGGATTTAGTCCTCTCCGTACGCCAACAGCAGGGAAGGTATTCCGAGACTTGGTCTGCTTGGAATGCCTTCCTTGCCTCGGATGAGGGGAGAATCCTCCTTGAGAATGGAGGAAGGGAGGAAGAGATCTGAGGAGACCTAAGTATTTGGGTCTTTGTGGTGGCCGAGGGGGGAGGGAGGGGGGGGGCTTGTTTGTTTGTTTGTTCCCCCCTTTATTTCCCTTCTTTTTTTTTTTGCTTTGTTTTTTGTCCTTCTTTCCCGTCTGGAAAAGGAGGTTATGTTTTAGATGTATTGTGTTGTTAGGTTAGTGGAAGTATTGATGGGGAATTTGAAATAATATGTATGTATGGATATTCTGTATTACCGTGTATTGAGAAAATAAAATAAAATAATTGGAAAAAAGTATTCATACCCCTTGAAATTTTCCACATTTTGTCATGTTACAATCAAAAACGTAAATATATTTTATGTGATACACCAACACAAATTGCCACATATATGTGAAGTGGAAGGAAAATGATAAATGGTTTTCAATTTTTTTTACAGATAAATATGTGAAAAGTGTGGCGTGTATTTGTATTCAGCCCCATTTACTCTGATACCCCTAACTAAAATCTAGTGGAACCACCTGTGTGTAATTTAATCTCAGTATAAATACAGCTGTTCTATGAAGCCCTCAGAGGTTTGTTAGAGAAGGTTAGTGAACAAACAACATCATGAAAGACGAGGAACACACCAGACAGGTCAGGGATGAAGTTGTGGAGAAGTATAAAGCAGGATTAGGTTATAAAAAAAAATCCCAAGCTTTGGACATCTCACAGAGCTCTGTTCAAACCATTATCCCAAAATGGAAAGAGTATGGCACAACTGCAAACCTACCAAGACATGGCTGTCCACCTAAACTGACAGCCCGGGCAAGGAGAGCATTCATCAGAGAAGCAGCCAAGAGGCCCATGGTAACTCTGCAGAGATCCACAGCTCATGTGGGAGAATCTGTCCACAGGACAACTATTAGTAGTGCACTCCACAAATCTGCCCTTTATGGAAGAGTGACAAGAAGAAAGCCATTGTTGAAAGAAAGCCATATGAAGTCATGTTTGCAGTTTGCGAGAAGTCATGTTGGGGACACAGAAAACATGTGGAAGAAGGTGTTCTGGTCAAATAAGACTAAAATGTAACTTTTTGGCCTAAAAGCAAAACGCTATGTGTGGCGGAAAACGAATACAGCACATCACCCTGAACACACCATCCCCACTGTGAAACATGGTGGTGGCAGCATCATGTTGTGGGGATGATTTTCTTCAGCAGGGACAGGGAAGCTGGTCAGAGTTGATGGGAAGATGGATGGGGCCAAATACAGTGCAATCTTAGAAGAAAACCTGTTAGAGTCTGCAAAAGACTTGAGACTGGGGCGGAGGTTCACCTTCCAGCAGGACAACAACCCTAAACATACAGCCAGAGCTACAATGGAATGGTTTAGATCAAAGCATATTCATGTGTTAGAATAGTCCAGTCAAAGTCCAGACCTAAATCCAATTAAGAATCTGTGGCAAGACTTGAAAATTGCTGTTCACAGACATTCTCCATCCAATCTGACAGAGCTTGAGATATTTTTAACCTTAGTGAACAAACAGCATCATGAAGGCCAAGGAACACACCAGACAGGTCAGAGATAAAGTTATGGAGAAGTTTAAATCAGGGTTAGGTTGTAAAAAATATCCCAAGCATTGAACATCTCACAGAGCACTGTTCAATCCATCATCCGAAAATGGAAAGAGTATGGCACAACTACAACCCTACCAAGACATGACCGTCCACCTAAACTGACAGGCCGGGCAAGGAGAGCATTAAATCAGAGAAGCAGCCAAGAGGGCCATGGTAACTCTTGAGGAGCTGCAGAGATCCACAGCTCAGGTGGGACAATCGGTCCACAAGACAACTATTAGTCGTGCACTCCACAAATCTGGCTTTTATAGACGAGTGGAAGAAGAAAGCCATTGTTGAAAGAAAGCCATAAAAATTCCCATTTGCAGTTTGCAAGAAGCCATGTGGGGGATACAGAAAACATGTGGAAGAAGGTGCTCCGGTCACATGAGACCAAAATGGAATGTTTTGACCTAAATGCAAAACACTATGTGTGGTGGAAATCTAACACTGCACATCATCCTGAACACACCATCCCCACTGTGAAACATGGTGGTGTCAGCATCATGTTGTGGGGATTCTTTTCTTCAGCAGGGACAGGGAAACTGGTCAGAGTTGATGGGAAGATGGATGGAGCCAAATACAGGGCAATCATAGAAGAAAACCTGTTAGAATCTGCAAAAGACCTGAGACTGGGGCGGAGGTTCACCTTCCAGCAGGACAACGATCCTAAACATACAGCCAGAGCTACAATGGAATGGTTTAGATCAAAGCATATTCATGTGTTAGAATGGCCAAAAAAGTCCAGACCTAAATCCAATTGAGAATCTGTGGCAAGACTTGAAAATTGCTGTTCACAGACGCTCTCCATCCAATCTGACAGAGCTTGAGATACTTGGCAAAGAAGAATGGGCAAAAATGTCACTCTCTAGATGTGCAAAGCTGGTAGAGACATCCCCAAAAAGACTTGCAGCTGTAATTGCAGTGAAAGGGGGTTATACAAAGTATTGACTCAGGGGGGCTGAATACAAATGCCCCCCACACTTTTCACATATTTATTTGTAAAAATGTTGAAAACCATTTATCATTTTCCTTCCACTTCACAATTATGTGCCACTTTGTGTTGGTCTATCACATAAAATCCCCAAAAAATCAATTTACGTTTTTGGCTGTAACATGACAAAACGTGGAACATGTCAAGGGGTATGAATACTTTTTCAAGGCTCTGTATAAATTTGATGATAAATTTTGAATACCTTGATGGGTTTTTCAAACCCTTAGTATCACAGAGCCCCTCATATTTAAAATATAGCAAAGATCTCATGGTATTCTTAGAAGAAATTACAGCTAATGACACTATCATCATGGTTACAGTAGACATCGAGTCCCTGTATACCAACATCAAACATAAAGATGCCCTAATATCCCTTAAGTGGGCGCTCTTGAGGGATTCCAAGCTCAAAAAAGCCCAGATACATTTTCTTGTAATCGGCCTTGAGCTGGCCATGAGCAATAACTTTTTCTGGGCCAAAAATGAGTTCTACAACCAAACTGGGGGCGTGGCTATGGAAGCACGCTATGCCCCCAGTGTGGCTAATGTGGTGCTCAACAAGTGGGAACAAGAAAATATTTTCAAAAATCAAAACAAGTCATTGATTTTCTACAAAAGATATATAGATGATATTATCATGCTTTGGGAGGGGAGTATGGCCAGTTTGACATCTTTTGTAGAGTTAATGAACAATAATGGTTATGGTCTAAGGTTCACTGCCAAGTGCAGTACCACTGGTGTGAACTATTTGGACCTAACCATTACCAAAAACCATGTGATTTTTTAAACAAAAACGTATTTTAAGGCAACCGACAGAAATGGATTTGTACCTACCCAGAGTTGTCACCATCCACAATGGATAGGGGTGGTCCCTAAGGGACAATTTATGAGGCTCCGACATAATTGTGTCAATGATCATGACTTTCAAATCCAAGCTGATGTACTCAAGGAGAGGTTTTTGGAGAAGGGGTATTCATTAGGGACACTCACTCAGGCGTTGTCCCAGGTGTCTTTGATGGATAGGAAATCCCTTCTTACCACTAAGTCCAAACCGGAGTACAAAGGAGAAGTGGCTTTTATTACTGGGTTTCACAGACAGTATAAACAAGTTGAAGCCATTATAAAGAAGCACTGGCCAATATTACTTAGGGACCCTGACTTAAAGTCTACCATTCCAGCAAGGCCTAAATTTATTTACAGGAGAGCCCCAGGACTTAGAAATAAAATAGCAAAGAATGTACCGGATCCCCCAAAGAAACCTTCCATTTTTCTGGATAGTGTTGGTTTCCACTTCTGCACAAGATGTAAAGCGTGCAGAACAACCAGAAAACCAGGGGCCTCCAAAAAGATTTCCAATTTCCAATCTATAGTCACTGGTAAAAATTTCAAGATAAAATCATTTATAACTTGTAATTCCGACCATGTGACCTATATGCTGGAGTGCCCATGTTCCCTCCAGTACATAGGCCGCACCACCAGGAATTTGAAAACCAGGATTAATGAACATTTAAAAAACATTAAAAATGGTTTTTCTAACCATAGTGTCTCCAGACACTTTAAAAGGTGCCACAATAGTGATCCATCATTGTGCACTTTTTATGGTATTGACAAAATATCCAAACATTGGAGGGGTACTCACATGACCCGAGAGGTCTCTAAAAATGAGACCAAGTGGCTGTATAAATTACAAACTATGCAGCCACTGGGAATGAATATTGAAATAGATCTAAACTGTTTCCTTTCTAATAACTAGCCATTTAAACCAGGATCCACTACTGCTAACAAAAATAAAATATAATTTTCCTCCTGTATTTACATAACCCCTTGGCAATCTGTCTTTCTCGTAAATATAGGAGGTGAGAGACGATTTGGCCTCTAAGATAAGACTGTTGTGTATAAATAGCCAACAAAAATTTGTGTATAGTGTGGTAAATAAAAATCAAATCCTATTTTCCTTCCTTTTTTCAAATATTTAAATCTAGAATTGGTAATGGGACTTTTTATATGGTATGTTTTTTTCAATGTGACCACTAGGGGTCATGATAGGGCACTATCAACTACACTGATATCAATGTTAATATTGTACATTTGCCCAACAGCAAAATTCAATATTGCCGAAATGTTATTATATCCCAATGATAATACAATGTTAATACCCAATTACCCGATTGGTAAACACGCAAGTGTTTCCAAGGTAAATATTGTGTTACCACCCAGAATTAACATTGTATAGATATATACCGAGACTGCGGCTGCGCATTCAAATTTTCCCGGGATTTTAGCTTCAAATAACGTGACCCCAGTGACCAGGTACGCTTCCTGAGGACGTTTACAACGAAACGTACGTCGAGGCGGTACCTGGTCACGTTTGTACGCCATATCCGGACTGGATGGTTGCCGGAAGTTAAAAGGTGGAACGCACGCCGCACACGGAGGCGGACATATGGGAGAAGTTCCAGCGCCACACTATCTATTTGACAAGCCAGCAGCCCCTGGTGCCGGGATATAGGCACTTTTAAATGTGAGTAAGCCTTTGGCTTTCTGTTTTATTTGTTTTATACTCAATAAATGGTTTTACGCTATGGGCACTTTTCATCATTCTTGCATATGATCCTACCGGCACGTCTGAGGAGGAAGGGTGTACGTCTCCAATTCATATACATGTGAGCAGGCACAAACCTGCACAAGCGCTACTGACCTACTTTTTGACTAAAGTGGTCATATTGTTCTGGTAAGCAGAATCTATATACGGGCACATTGGGTGTGTGTTTTTTGCTATTGGTGGAGGATCAATTTCATACCACACTTCAAGCTTATTCAGAGACATTGAATGGGCACGTTGATGTTCGAACAACTAATTCACTTTATTCTTTCAAGATATATCACAACAGCAAGCAGATGTTTATGTTGGATATGGACTTTCAATGCTAATTTTGAATCACTTAATTGGGACTTTTGCATATACTTTTTATCATATTAATGATTTGTGGTTTGGATCACAGTACTGATTAACCCAATACATTTCTTTAATATTTATTTACAATAATTTTCTACATTATATATATATATATATATATATATATATATATATACTAGGATCTCAGTTGGGTCTATTCATGGTGTTTAGTCACACTAAATATATATAGCGCCCCCTATAACTAATATTTCAATACTGGGAGTACACACTTCACAGGGGAGCAGCTTATTTGTACTAATTAGATACTAATATTTGAGTAGGTATTATTTATCGTATAGATAGTTCACTTAATTTTTGGCGCGGAGTTCACTCTTACCACTGTATAAATTTAGGACATGCTGCGGGAGACAAAGACTGTGGACCTGTTACAAGAGACTGCTAGAAATCACTTCCACTACAACCCTTGGGCTATGGGGACTATAGTTTCCCTTTCAGATCATAAATCCACCTAACAGTAAGATTTACAAAACAGAAGGAAAAAGATGATAGCTTTCCATTTTAGATTTCTGTTTGTATCCAGTCGCAAAATATTTACTTCTCTTTCCAGCTGATAAATCCTTTTTGCTGTTACACATTTTAAATGAGTCTGTGCTCATGTAGGACGCCTTTATAATCTGAAATAATATATTTTTGATTTGTTTGCAACTCTATTGATGGAAGAGGTTCCATCTCCTCACCTCCCCACAGCACAATAGATATTTTATTCTGAGAAGAAAGGGATGCCTACTATTCTTTATTCTTCAAACGTTATCCCGTGTCTTAAAGCAAGCGTATACTTTACGCTCCTCTGACGTCTCATTCGCTCGCTAGAGGAAAATCATTATGTAGCTTCTAAGCCAATGCTATATTGGGTTTATGTATGGATCCATTAGGCAGACGAGGTAGCAGGGAGGGAGAGAACATGATAAAAACCCTGAATAGGCAAAGTACAAGTTCACCCCAAAGTCAGACTCCAGCTATATGCAAATTCCTAGAAATTTTAAACCCAAATTCCAGGCAGACATATAAAAGACACAAATTATGCCTGCCCTTTAATCAATATATTATTAAATGTATGATTTTTAAATGCAACCGGTGTAATCAAATGGAATGAAAGTGGTAAGTAAGGTAAATATGTAAGTCTAGATGATTTTTATATTTATTTTAGGACATACAAAACTTTTAAGTGGTGAACTGATTTTTATAAAAACTCTGCTCTGTGTTTGGTTCTATTTTTTATTATTATTTCTATAATTGTATCTGACAATTACAGTACTAAATTGATAGCGCTTTAGGATTCCACTGGAGCCTGAAGGTGCAAGTTTTTTATTTGCAGGCTGAAGGTTGATTATGTTAAAGGGCTGAAGGCTGATTAACTTAAAGCAGATTCCATCCTGCATGTGATCACTAGATCAAAGCTCACTTATTGATCACATGGCTTTGAACCATTCTGATTGGTTGCCAATTGTCAGTGGGGACAGCCAGGATTGAGAGCCACGAGCCATGCAAAGCATTAGTTGATGGTTCTCAAGGGAGGGACATTTACATAGTTACATAATTAGTCAGGTTGGAAAGACACAAGTCCATCCAGTTTGACCATAATAAAATAAAATAAAATAAAATATATAATATCATACAATCCCATATACCCAATTCTATACCCACAGTTGATCCAGAGGAAGGCAAAAAACCACAGCAACGTGTGCTCCAATTTGCTACAGCAAGGAAAAAAATTCCTTCCTGATCCCCTGAGAGGCAATCGGATCAACTTTACCTATAAATGTTAGTACTCAGTAGTGATGAGCCGAACACCCCCGGGTTCGGTTCGCACCAGAACCCGCGAACGGACCGAAAGTTCGTACGAACATTAGAACCCTATTAAATACAATGGATGCGAACGTTCGAATTCTAAAGTGCTAATTATAACAACTATTATGCATGTTATTGTCCTAAAAAGGGTTTGGGAACCCGGGTTCTGCACCAGGGGACATGTATCAATGCAAAAAGAAGTTTTAAAAACGGTCGTTTTTCGGGAGCAGTAATTTTAATGATGCATAAAGTGAAAAAAAAAAAGTCAAATATTCCTTTAAATATCGTACCTGGGGGGTGTCTAAAGTATGCCTGTGAAGTGCCACGTGTTTCCCGTGTTTAGAACTGTCCCTGCACAAAATGACACTTCTAAAGGAAAAAAAAGCCATTTAAAACTGCTTGCGGCTTTAATGTAATGTCTGGTCCCGGTAATATGGATGAAAATCTTTAAGAAAAATGGCATAGCTACCCCATGACCCCCCCCCCTACCCCAGCCCATTACCAGCCCCTTTGGGTCTTGTATGGATATTAAGGGGAACCCCGCACATAAAATAAAAAAGGCCCTATATACTCTGAACAGCCGTATACAGGCGGTGCATACAAGACAGGGACTGTAGGTTTGTTCTTATGTAGAATCTGTTTGTAATTTTGAACAGGTACATTGTTTAAGTGTAGCTCCAGCCCAAAAATCTATTTTTAAACTTTTTGGAAAACATAGGTAAGGGTTATCACCCCTGTAACATTTGTTTTGCTGTCTGTGCCCCTGTTCAGAACATTTCACCTCACTTTCCGTCCCAATGACAACTGTTTTTGAAATGTGGTGTTTTTCTTGAAACAAGGATTGCTGATAAAGCATCAGTACAGAGGAGACACCTTTCTCCCATATTAATTCTTACAGGAGAGAATTTTCCTTCCTAGGGGTAGATTTCCTCTCACTTCCTGTTGTCTTCTTGCGTTTGCAAGTAGGAGTCGTTTGTAAGTTGGATGTTTGAAAGTAGGGACCTGCCGTAGATACTCTGCAGAAATAGGCCCCTTAGTTGTTGGTGTTGGCACAACACTGTAAGCACTCACAGTTACTCTTGGTTGGTGCTGGAACGCCCTGCTGTCAACTATTATATCAGGAATTGTAATTACATATAATTGTTGAACAGTGGTAGTAAAAATTGGGCCTTTGATGGTGGTGCTGGTGCCACAACACTGTAAGCCCTGACAGTTACTCTTGGTGGGTGCAGCAATGGGCCCTGCTGTGAATTATTATATGAAGAATTGTAATTGCATGCCCCTGTTGAACAGGGGCTGAAAAATTGGGCCTTTGGTGGTGGTGGTGGTGTTGACACAACACTGTAAGCCCTCAGAGTTACTCTTGGTGGGTGCAGGAATGGGCCCTGCTGTGAATTATTAGATCAAGAATTGTAATTACATGCCCCTGTTGAACAGGGGCTGAAAAATTGGGCCTTAGGCACTGGTGGCACAACACTACAACCCCTCACAGATACTGTACTTGGAGCACAGCAATGAGCCCTGTTGCAAAGTATTGCTTCAAAAATTGTAATGACACGCCCCTGTTAAACAGGGGCTGAAAAATTGGGCCTTAGGCACTGGTGCCACAACACTCCAACCCCTCACAGATACTGTACTTGGAGCACAGCAATGAGCCCTATGGCAAATTATTGCTAAAAAAATTGTAATTACACGCCCCTGTAAAACAGGGGCTGAAAAATTGGGCCTTAGCCACTGGTGGCGGCACCCATAAACAAAAATGATCTTCCAAGCTATCATCATCAATCGTATCATTGAGGACTCGGAGGAGGAGGATAGCCAGTCAACATAACAGCACAGACACTCAGCATCAGCATCAGTCTTGAAGGGATGTGACATGTTAAAATCAATTAGTCTGTTATATCAGCATCAGGTGTGTGGTAGCTGGTGGTGATCCAAGACTGGTTCATCTTGATGAAAGTCAGTCGATCAACCGAGTCGGTGGACAGGCGCACCCTGTGATCCGTGACAAATCCTCCAGCAGCACTGAATGTGCGTTCCGAAAGAACGCTGGATGCAGGACAGGCCAGTAGCTCAATTGCATACTGTGCAAGCTCTGGCCAGTGATCCATCCTCAAGACCCAGTAAGCCAGAGGATTTTCGGTGGGGAAGGTGTCCAAGTCTGACCTTGCCCCTAGATATTCCTGCACCATGTTTATCAGACGCTGGCGATGGTTGCTGGAACCACTCATACTTTGGGGCTGCGGACTAAAGAATTGTCTGAACGCATCGGTCAGACGGCCACCTTCCCCACCGCTCCTTCTTTGACTGGCCGAAGCCTCAGCAACTCGTTGTCCTGGACCAGGAGTTTGTAACCTCCCAGTCTCTGGGAACGCGTTGCACAGACCTTTCTGCAAGGCCTCCCGGAGTTGTCTCATCCTCTGCTCCCTCTGCGACGGTAACATAAGGTCCGCAACCTTACCCTTGTACCGTGGATCAAGGAGAGTGGCCAGCCAGTAATGGTCCCTCTCCTTGATCCGAAGAATACGAGGATCCTTCCGCAGACTTTGCAGGATCAGGGAGGCCATGCAGCGTAGGTTTGCTGAGGCATTCGCTCCGGAGTCCTCTGGGTCACTAAGGACGACATGATCCGCAGTCACCTCCTCCCAGCCACGTACAAGTCCACTGGTTTCTTGGGACTGTAAATCATCCCTAAAAGACTGCTGCTGATGATGCTGAGTGCCAGCCTCCACCTCCATGCTGACACAATCCTCCTCCTCCTCCTCCTCCTCCTCCTCTTCCTCTTCCTGTGCGATGGGTGGGACAGAAGGAACACTGTCTGGGTAAAGGGGTCCTTGAGAGGCAAGGAAGTCCTCCTCTTCCTGCCTCTGTTCTGCCTCAAGTGCCCTGTCCATTATTCCACGCAGCGTGTGCTCCAACAGGTGGACAAGAGGTACAGTGTCACTGATGCATGCACTGTCACTGCTCACCATCCTCGTGGCCTCCTCAAATGGTGCCAGGACAGTGCATGCATCCCTGATCATGCCCCACTGGCGTGGAGAAAAAAAACCAAGCTCCCCTGACCCTGTCCTGGTGCCGTAGTCGCACAGGTACTCATTGATGGCCCTCTGCTGCGTGTGCAGCCGCTGCAGCATGGCCAACGTTGAGTTCCACCTGGTGGGCATGTCACATATAAGGCGGTTCTTGGGCAGGTTCAACTCCTTTTGCAGCTCAGCCAGGCGAGCACTGGCATTATAAGATCTGCGGAAATGCACACAGACTTTCCTGGCCTGCCTCAGGACATCCTGTAAGCCCGGGTACCTGCCCAAGAACCGCTGCACCACCAGGTTAAGGACGTGAGCCACACAGGGCACATGGGTCAGTTGTCCCTGTCGGAGAGGGCGGAGAGGAGGTTGGTGCCATTGTCGCAAACCACCATTCCTGGCTTAAGCTGGCGTGGCGTCAACCACCTCTCGGCCTGGCCCTGCAGAGCAGACAGGACCTCTGCCCCAGTGTGGCTTCTGTCCCCCAAACACACCAGCGCAAGCACGGCATGGCATCTTTTTGCCTGCGTACTTGCGTAGCCCCGTGAACGGATACGGAGCACCGCTGGTTCATAGGACAAACCACAGGAAGAGGCCATGGAGGAAGAAGAAGAGGAGGGGGTGGAGGAGAGAGGTGTGTCACAACCAGTAGTAGCATTTTGGAGGCGTGGCGGTGGGACAACCTCCAACACTACTGCACCTTGTCCTGCATCCTTCCCAGCTGCCAAAAGAGTGACCCAATGGGCCGTGAAAGAAAGGTAACGTCCCTGTCCATGCCTGCTGGACCATGAGTCAGCGGTAATATGCACCTTACCGCTGACCGCCCTGTCCAGCGAGGCCAAGACATTGCCTTCCACATGCCGGTAGAGAGCCGGAATAGCCTTCCGTGAGAAAAAGTGGCGTTTGGGAACCTGCCACTGAGGAACCGCACATTGCACAAACTCACGGAAGGGGGCCGAGTCTACCAACTGAAAAGGCAGCAGTTGAAGCGCTAGCAATTTAGCCAAGCTAGCATTCAACCGCTGGGCATGTGGATGGCTGGGAGTGAACTTCTTTCGACGGTCCAGCAGCTGGGGCAGGGAAATTTGCCTGCTAGAATCGGACGTCGGTGTACTGCTAGCAGAGTGGCCGCAAGTACTTGGCTGTGACACACCTAATTCTACACCTTCATTCCTCTCGGTGCATGTTTCAGAGAGGACTGAAGTTATAGTGGGGTTGGAAATCCCAGCTGATGCGGTGCAAGGAGAGGTCCGCTTTGTTCTTTGGTGTGGGTCTTTGAGGTAGGCTTGCCAACGAGCTGCATGGCAGGTCAACATATGTCTGGTCAGGCATGTGGTACCCAAGCGGCTGATGTTTTGGCCACGCGATATACGCTTGAGACATATGTTGCAAACAGCAGCTGTGCGATCTGATGCACTAGCCTCAAAAAAGGCCCACACCAAGGAACTTTTTGAATGACGGGCAGAGGCAGCGCCCTGCACAGGCGGAGCTCTGCGGTGTGATTCCGTCGGTGTACTGCCCTTACGCTGGCCACCAAAGGGCATCCTGTCTCGTTGGAGATGTGCCTCCTCCTCATCCTCCTCCTCCTCTCTCCTATTATGCACCCACGTGGAGTCAGTGACCTCATCATCCCCTCCCTCCTCATCACTGGAGCCAATCTGGCAGTATGCTGCAGCTGCTGGAACATGACTGCCAGATTGGTGTCCTTCTTGAGCATCCCCTCTGTCTGCTCTCACCCTACTGCCTTCCTGTAGCTGGGTTTCATCATCAGACCCTTCGAAACGCTGGGCATCCTCCTGGAGCATGTACCCAACACTGTGCGCAAACAGTTCGGGGGACTCCTCAGGAGGAGGACATGGTGGGTCTAGGGAAGGAGTGACTGATGATGAGTCTGACATTGATACCAGGGAAGAGGACGCTTTGGCAGCTGCTTTGCCAGTACCCTGAGCCTGGGTGAGAGAGGATGAGGAGGAGGAGGAGGGCTTGGTCATCCACTCTACCAAGTCTTCGGCATGATGTGGCTCAACATGTCCAGCTGCCGAAAAGAAGGACAAGCGTGTCCCATGGCCATGTGCTGATGACAATGCACCGCGTCCACGACCAGCACTGTTGCCCCCAGACACAGAGCCTGCTTGCCCTCTTTTATTGCCTCCTGACTGTCTGCCTCTCCTTGTTTGCCTTCCAGACATTCTAATAGATGGCCTGCAGGGAGATGGGAAAAAAGCAATAAGGGCTACCTTCAGGTGTCCTTCTCTGTCCCTTGAAACAAGGACTTGCACAGTGAAAGAAACTGACACTCTCCCTACCTACAGTTTTCTGTCCCTAGAAAAAATGTTTTTTTTAAGCACAATATAACACAAGGAGAATTCACTCACTGTCCTTCCAGGTCCCTGGAAACAAGGACTTGCACAGTGAAAGAAACTGACACTCTCCCTACCTACAGTTTTCTGTCCCTAGAAAAAATGTTTTTTTTAAGCACAATAAAGCACAAGGAGAATTCACTCACTGTCCTTCCAGGTCCCTAGAAACAAGGACTTACACAGTGAAAGAAACTGACACTCTCCCTACCTACAGTTTTCTGTCCCTAGAAAAAATGTTTTTTTTAAGCACAATATAGCACAAGGAGAATTCACTCACTGTCCTTCCAGGTCCCTAGAAACAAGGACTTACACAGTGAAAGAAACTGACACTCTCCCTACCTACAGTTTTCTGTCCCTAGAAAAAATGTTTTTTTTAAGCACAATATAGCACAAGGAGAATTCACTCACTGTCCTTCCAGGTCCCTGGAAACAAGGACTTACACAGTGAAAGAAACTGACACTCTCCCTACCTACAGTTTTCTGTCCCTAGAAAAAATGTTTTTTTTAAGCACAATAAAGCACAAGGAGAATTCACTCACTGTCCTTCCAGGTCCCTAGAAACAAGGACTTACACAGTGAAAGAAACTGACACTCTCCCTACCTACAGTTTTCTGTCCCTAGAAAAAATGTTTTTTTTAAGCACACTATAGCACTAGGAGAATTCACTCACTGTCCTTCCCAGTCCCTAGAAACAAGGACTTGCACAGTGAAAGAAACTGACACTCTCCCTACCTACAGTTTTCTGTCCCTAGAAAAAATGTTTTTTTTAAGCACAATAAAGCACAAGGAGAATTCACTCACTGTCCTTCCAGGTCCCTAGAAACAAGGACTTACACAGTGAAATAAACTGACACTCTCCCTACCTACAGTTTTCCGTCCCTAGAAAAAATGTTTTTTTTAAGCACACTATAGCACAAGGAGAATTCACTCACTGTCCTTCCCAGTCCCTAGAAACAAGGACTTGCACAGTGACAGAAACTGACACTCTCCCTACCTACAGTTTTCTGTCCCTAGAAAAAATGTTTTTTTTAAGCACAATATAGCACAAGGAGAATTCACTCACTGTCCTTCCAGGTCCCTGGAAACAAGGACTTGCACAGTGAAAGAAACTGACACTCTCCCTACCTACAGTTTTCTGTCCCTAGAAAAAATGTTTTTTTTAAGCACAATATAGCACAAGGAGAATTCACTCACTGTCCTTCCAGGTCCCTAGAAACAAGGACTTGCACAGTGAAAGAAACTGACACTCTCCCTACCTACAGTTTTCTGTCCCTAGAAAAAATGTTTTTTTTAAGCACACTATAGCACAAGGAGAATTCACTCACTGTCCTTCCCAGTCCCTAGAAACAAGGACTTGCACAGTGAAAGAAACTGACACTCTCCCTACCTACAGTTTTCTGTCCCTAGAAAAAATGTTTTTTTTAAGCACAATATAGCACAAGGAGAATTCACTCACTGTCCTTCCAGGTCCCTGGAAACAAGGACTTGCACAGTGAAAGAAACTGACACTCTCCCTACCTACAGTTTTCTGTCCCTAGAAAAAATGTTTTTTTTAAGCACAATATAGCACAAGGAGAATTCACTCACTGTCCTTCCAGGTCGCTAGAAACAAGGACTTACACAGTGAAAGAAACTGACACTCTCCCTACCTACAGTTTTCTGTCCCTAGAAAAAATGTTTTTTTTAAGCACAATATAGCACAAGGAGAATTCACTCACTGTCCTTCCAGGTCCCTGGAAACAAGGACTTGCACAGTGAAAGAAACTGACACTCTCCCTACCTACAGTTTTCTGTCCCTAGAAAAAATGTTTTTTTTAAGCACAATAAAGCACAAGGAGAATTCACTCACTGTCCTTCCAGGTCCCTAGAAACAAGGACTTACACAGTGAAAGAAACTGACACTCTCCCTACCTACAGTTTTCTGTCCCTAGAAAAAATGTTTTTTTTAAGCACAATATAGCACAAGGAGAATTCACTCACTGTCCTTCCAGGTCCCTAGAAACAAGGACTTACACAGTGAAAGAAACTGACACTCTCCCTACCTACAGTTTTCTGTCCCTAGAAAAAATGTTTTTTTTAAGCACAATATAGCACAAGGAGAATTCACTCACTGTCCTTCCAGGTCCCTGGAAACAAGGACTTGCACAGTGAAAGAAACTGACACTCTCCCTACCTACAGTTTTCTGTCCCTAGAAAAAATGTTTTTTTTAAGCACAATAAAGCACAAGGAGAATTCACTCACTGTCCTTCCAGGTCCCTAGAAACAAGGACTTACACAGTGAAAGAAACTGACACTCTCCCTACCTACAGTTTTCTGTCCCTAGAAAAAATGTTTTTTTTAAGCACACTATAGCACAAGGAGAATTCACTCACTGTCCTTCCCAGTCCCTAGAAACAAGGACTTGCACAGTGAAAGAAACTGACACTCTCCCTACCTACAGTTTTCTGTCCCTAGAAAAAATGTTTTTTTTAAGCACAATATAGCACAAGGAGAATTCACTCACTGTCCTTCCAGGTCCCTGGAAACAAGGACTTGCACAGTGAAAGAAACTGACACTCTCCCTACCTACAGTTTTCTGTCCCTAGAAAAAATGTTTTTTTTAAGCACAATAAAGCACAAGGAGAATTCACTCACTGTCCTTCCAGGTCCCTAGAAACAAGGACTTACACAGTGAAAGAAACTGACACTCTCCCTACCTACAGTTTTCTGTCCCTAGAAAAAATGTTTTTTTTAAGCACAATATAGCACAAGGAGAATTCACTCACTGTCCTTCCAGGTCCCTAGAAACAAGGACTTACACAGTGAAAGAAACTGACACTCTCCCTACCTACAGTTTTCTGTCCCTAGAAAAAATGTTTTTTTTAAGCACAATATAGCACAAGGAGAATTCACTCACTGTCCTTCCAGGTCCCTGGAAACAAGGACTTGCACAGTGAAAGAAACTGACACTCTCCCTACCTACAGTTTTCTGTCCCTAGAAAAAATGTTTTTTTTAAGCACAATAAAGCACAAGGAGAATTCACTCACTGTCCTTCCAGGTCCCTAGAAACAAGGACTTACACAGTGAAAGAAACTGACACTCTCCCTACCTACAGTTTTCTGTCCCTAGAAAAAATGTTTTTTTTAAGCACACTATAGCACTAGGAGAATTCACTCACTGTCCTTCCCAGTCCCTAGAAACAAGGACTTGCACAGTGAAAGAAACTGACACTCTCCCTACCTACAGTTTTCTGTCCCTAGAAAAAATGTTTTTTTTAAGCACAATAAAGCACAAGGAGAATTCACTCACTGTCCTTCCAGGTCCCTAGAAACAAGGACTTACACAGTGAAAGAAACTGACACTCTCCCTACCTACAGTTTTCTGTCCCTAGAAAAAATGTTTTTTTTAAGCACACTATAGCACAAGGAGAATTCACTCACTGTCCTTCCCAGTCCCTAGAAACAAGGACTTGCACAGTGAAAGAAACTGACACTCTCCCTACCTACAGTTTTCTGTCCCTAGAAAAAATGTTTTTTTTAAGCACAATAAAGCACAAGGAGAATTCACTCACTGTCCTTCCAGGTCCCTAGAAACAAGGACTTACACAGTGAAAGAAACTGACACTCTCCCTACCTACAGTTTTCTGTCCCTAGAAAAAATGTTTTTTTTAAGCACACTATAGCGCAAGGAGAATTCACTCACTGTCCTTCCCAGTCCCTAGAAACAAGGACTTGCACAGTGAAAGAAACTGACACTCTCCCTACCTACAGTTTTCTGTCCCTAGAAAAAATGTTTTTTTTAAGCACAATATAGCACAAGGAGAATTCACTCACTGTCCTTCCAGGTCCCTGGAAACAAGGACTTGTACAGTGAAAGAAACTGACACTCTCCCTACCTACAGTTTTCTGTCCCTAGAAAAAATGTTTTTTTTAAGCACAATAAAGCACAAGGAGAATTCACTCACTGTCCTTCCAGGTCCCTAGAAACAAGGACTTACACAGTGAAAGAAACTGACACTCACCCTACCTACAGTTTTCTGTCCCTAGAAAAAATGTTTTTTTTAAGCACAATATAGCACAAGGAGAATTCACTCACTGTCCTTCCAGGTCCCTAGAAACAAGGACTTACACAGTGAAAGAAACTGACACTCTCCCTACCTACAGTTTTCTGTCCCTAGAAAAAATGTTTTTTTTAAGCACAATATAGCACAAGGAGAATTCACTCACTGTCCTTCCAGGTCCCTGGAAACAAGGACTTGCACAGTGAAAGAAACTGACACTCTCCCTACCTACAGTTTTCTGTCCCTAGAAAAAATGTTTTTTTTAAGCACAATAAAGCACAAGGAGAATTCACTCACTGTCCTTCCAGGTCCCTAGAAACAAGGACTTACACAGTGAAAGAAACTGACACTCTCCCTACCTACAGTTTTCTGTCCCTAGAAAAAATGTTTTTTTTAAGCACACTATAGCACTAGGAGAATTCACTCACTGTCCTTCCCAGTCCCTAGAAACAAGGACTTGCACAGTGAAAGAAACTGACACTCTCCCTACCTACAGTTTTCTGTCCCTAGAAAAAATGTTTTTTTTAAGCACAATAAAGCACAAGGAGAATTCACTCACTGTCCTTCCAGGTCCCTAGAAACAAGGACTTACACAGTGAAAGAAACTGACACTCTCCCTACCTACAGTTTTCTGTCCCTAGAAAAAATGTTTTTTTTAAGCACACTATAGCACAAGGAGAATTCACTCACTGTCCTTCCCAGTCCCTAGAAACAAGGACTTGCACAGTGAAAGAAACTGACACTCTCCCTACCTACAGTTTTCTGTCCCTAGAAAAAATGTTTTTTTTAAGCACAATATAGCACAAGGAGAATTCACTCACTGTCCTTCCAGGTCCCTGGAAACAAGGACTTGCACAGTGAAAGAAACTGACACTCTCCCTACCTACAGTTTTCTGTCCCTAGAAAAAATGTTTTTTTTAAGCACAATATAGCACAAGGAGAATTCACTCACTGTCCTTCCAGGTCCCTAGAAACAAGGACTTGCACAGTGAAAGAAACTGACACTCTCCCTACCTACAGTTTTCTGTCCCTAGAAAAAATGATTTTTTTAAGCACAATATAGCACAAGGAGAATTCACTCACTGTCCTTCCAGGTCCCTAGAAACAAGGACTTACACAGTGAAAGAAACTGACACTCTCCCTACCTACAGTTTTCTGTCCCTAGAAAAAATGTTTTTTTTAAGCACAATATAGCACAAGGAGAATTCACTCACTGTCCTTCCAGGTCCCTGGAAACAAGGACTTGCACAGTGAAAGAAACTGACACTCTCCCTACCTACAGTTTTCTGTCCCTAGAAAAAATGTTTTTTTTAAGCACAATATAGCACAAGGAGAATTCACTCACTGTCCTTCCAGGTCCCTAGAAACAAGGACTTGCACAGTGAAAGAAACTGACACTCTCCCTACCTACAGTTTTCTGTCCCTAGAAAAAATGTTTTTTTTAAGCACACTATAGCACAAGCACAAAACACACTGACACTCTCCCTACCTATCCTTCTCTTTCCCTAAACTAAAGGAATCCAGGTTAAGCAAGAAAGAAATAAAAGTCACTGTCCCTGCCTATGCTGCTCTATCCCTGCTCCGGAACACACTACACTAGGCCGCCGTGCTGGCGGCCTTTTATAGTGTGGGGCGTGTACTAAACACCCTCAGCAATAATTGGCCACAGGCATCCTGCCTGTGGCCAATCATTGCTCTCCTCGCTGCCGGCGCTGTGATTGGCCAAGCATGCGGGGTCACAGTGCATGCTTGGCCAATCACAGCGCCTGGATGACACTGCGATGGCGTAGTGCATTGTGGGCCGTTCGCGTCACTCGAATTTGGCGCGAACGGCCCAAATCGTTCGATCTTCGTCGAACGATCGAACAGCCGATGTTCGAGTCAAACGTATGTTCGATTCGAACACGAAGCTCATCCCTAGTACTCAGTTATATTACATACATTTAGGAAAGAATCCAGGCCTTTCTTAAAGCAATCTACTGAGCTAGCCAGAACCACCTCTGGAGGGAGTCTATTCCACATTTTCACAGCTCTTACTGTGAAGAAACCTTTCCGTATTTGGAAAAATCTCTTTTCCTCTAGACATAAAAAATGCCCCCTTGTCCTTTGTGTTGACCGTAAAGTGAATAACTCAACAACAAGTTCACTATATGGACCCCTTATATATTGTACATGTTGATCATATCCCCCCTTATTCTCCTCTTCTCAAGAGTGAATAAATTCAGTTCCTCTAATCTTTCCTCATAGCTGAGCTCCTTCATGCCTCTTATCAGTTTGGTTGAACTTCTCTGCACTTTCTCCAGTTCCCCAATATCCTTTTTGAGAACTGGTGCCCAAAACTGAACTGCATATTCCAGATGAGGTCTTACTAATGATTTAAGGTAGAAGTTCAGTCAGATCCTTACTACACTTAAACCCGCGGACCACCCCCTTTCTAAACCCTATTCTACCCTATGAAAGGAAACATGTCTATACTTAACTATACTGAAGGCGCTCCGGCCTGGTCACATGATCTCTCCAGTGGCCAGCTTCAGTGAAGAGGAGAGATTGCCAACAATGGCTGCAGGGCCTATGCGGTGACATCGCCCATAGACTTACTATGGGGCATCTGTTGTTGGCTGTCTTCCCCCTCTACACTAAAGCCAGCACTGGGAGCTGATTATGTGACCAGACTGGAGTACTCTCAGCAACGGTAAGTATAGACATCTTTCCTTTCATAGGGTAGTTACAGTAGAATAGGCTTAAAATAGGGATGGGAGAAGGTTTAAAGTAGAACTATGAGTAAAACTTATTTTTTTTCATTTCATATAGAGTAAGGGAGGGTTCTAAACCCTGTCAAAATTGTTTTCACCATCTCTGTCCCATTGTGGAGATTTGTCTTCACTTCCTGTCCCATAGACAAACAGGAAGTGAGAGGAAACCCCTGCAAATGAAGGGAACCCCTTGGGGACCCCCAGGTCACCAGAACTAGTGTCCCCATTGGAAGATTTCACCTTTATTATTTTTCTGGGGACAACCCAAAATATGGGATTTTCTTTTACTTGCACTTTAAATGATAATAGTAAACAGGACAAATAGAGAGGGGGAATATCCGTAACCGCGGCACAGACAGCAATAATAACTGATAGGTGTTCTAATCCCTCTTCACTCTATCCAACACTAAAAAAAAGTTTTGCTTTTAGTTATACTTTAGGTATAGTTAGGATTGCTGTGTAGAACCCTCCTAGTGTAGGTTGCTACAAAAATGTATCTTTGGCTCCTTCTGTAATCAAGGCAGCAGTAATTGTTTGTTCTGGCCCATTCAGGGTCTCACAGGCTGGGAGTTTCATTACTTTTCCTTGCCTGCAGAGCTTAGGGCAGGAGATTCAAATTGACCAGTCTGAATATTTATCAGGTTCCAGGCTATCCCTGGAGGGGACGTGTCCAGTAGTGGGCTGGAATGTGGATAAATACTGAGACACTGGAGTGCAAGGTTCTTTCTCCCCAGCGGTGTTCCAGGGGAGCAGGGGCTGCTGCTTCCAGGTAGCCCATGGACTGGACAGTTGTTCTAAGAGGCCTTAGAAGTGCCAGGACTAAAGGCTTGCATGAACTTTGCTCAGAGCTGATTGCAGAACCATGCCACTAGGGATCTAGTCTTGATACGTGCCATCCTTACTCAATGGATTGTGTCTGGAATAAGCTGGAAAGAGGCAACTGTTCCGGGGACTTGTGAGTGGTGACTATCAAATGATTGATCGTTATGACTCTGTGCTGGAAACTGCACTGGGTACCGACCACACACCCAAAGACTTGCCCCATGATCTCCAGCTGTGGAGCCTTGGACTGTTCACCACTAACTACTGCCACTAGGATAGACTGTCCTCTGATCATTAAGTACTCCCCGAATGTTTTTGGTGTATCCCATGCCCACAACCCCTCTCCCTTAACAAGTATTAAAAACAAACAACCCCTAGACTGTTTATTGGAGACTGAATGAATGGATTGCCGCTTGGGTGACTGGCAGCCTCTGTACTGTTTGGGAAAAAATAGTTAATATCACTGGCCCCTGCAGGGATAGTGATACAGCTGATAATGTCAAAGCAGACTGCATCCTGCATGTGATCACTAGATCTAAGCTGGCATATTGATCACATTATAAACAAAAAAGTCAGTGCTACTACCCATACATCACATAGAAAGCAAGGCTCCCGGGTGTTCGATCTACAGTCGCTGGCTGAGTAGAGTAATGAGGAAAAGATGATCCGCACTCCGGTCGTTGCTCTTAAAAATTTGTAGTATTTATTAACAAGCCACAGTGGACAAACGCAAATAGGAATGGTTGACGCGTTTCAGGGTATAAGGCCTTAACCACAGTTATGACTAAGGCCTTATAGGCTGAAACGCATAAACCATTCCTATTTGCGTTTGTCCACTGTGGCTTGTTAATAAATACTACAAATTTTTAAGGGCAACGACTGGAGTGCAGATCATCTTTTCCTCATATTGATCACATGCCTGGGAACCAATCTGATTGATTACTGATTGTCAGCGGGGATTGAAAGCCACAAGCCATGCAAAGGGTTAGCTGATGGCTCTCAAGAGGAGAAGTTTAATGATGTGTTCCCAGCACAGAGCATGGGGAACGTTAATATCCAAGGGAGGGAAGGGGGTTAATATCACCCCTTGCTAATCAGGTTTGTATTGCGATTGTACTAAAATAGAGACAATCCCGAGAGGCATTAAGTACAGTAACCCATACCAGTTAATCAATATACAGCTGACTATGATAAACCAAGATCTTATTTGATGCTATTGTAGCACCCCCCCGCAGGAGCTGCTGGTTTAATTTTAGGCCTTGCACGTTACCTCAGTATTTGCTGTCTAGGGGAAGAAAGTCTGTAGAAACTCCAATGTCCACACAAGATGTAAAACCTTAAGCAGCTAGGTTTTATTTTCCTTTTTGCATAAATATATCAAGAGTAGTAGAAGGGTGAAGGGAAAGGGTAGGTTCAGGCACACGGTACAGATCACTGGGGAAGAATTCCTCAAAAATACAGTCACTCACCACTCTCCCTGGAGTGGGTATTGCTCACCCGGATAGGCCCCTCTCATCTGGCCTAGCAGCTGGTATGATGCACGAACAATAATCAGGACCAGTCTCTGCCACAGACTGGCGGTGCACAGAATTGGACAATCCGGGATCCTCTGCCACAGGACTTAACGGCCGAACTTCCAGCCAAACAGCCAAGAGCCTTTAAGCCGACCCGGCAGACTTTAAGGTAAACTTTAGCTGTGGTGCATCCTCCAATAGAATTACCAGGCCCTCCTCAAGACACCAGCCTTCCGCTTGGTCTTTTCCAGGACAGGTCCTCCCCTGGTTTCCTCCATTGAGTGGCTTCCTCCCTCAGGACTGACAACACAGGATCACCTTCAAGGTGCAGACCCAGTCAGCATAACTGGGCCTGGCTGTTGGAGTTTCGGCCTCGGACCAGCATGTTCCGAGACTAAAAATCACACAATACACCCCTCACGCCTGGAGGGCCGTGAGGGGACGACCGGCCCCATAAGATGGCGTCTGCCCCTTAAGTACCCTTCCCCAGCATGCTCAGCGGGTAGACCACGCCCACTGAACTGTTCCCGGGGAAGGTACCCAATACACTCTGGCCTGTCAGTCTTCCACATTGACCTGAGGTGGGAACGCCACCTACAGGCAAACAATGGGAAGTCTGCCCAACACAGCCATAGCCGGAACAGAGGCTAATTTAACATTAATTATGTACACCTGAGCCTCAAGCCTCGTACACACGACCGAGTTTCTCGGCAAGAACCAGCAAGAAACTTGCTGGCAGAGCTTTCTTGCCGAGTAAATCGGTCGCGTGTACGCAGCTATCATGTTTCTCGTCAAGAAAACCGACAAGAATCTTGACGAGAAAAATAGAGAACTGCTCTCTTTTTTCTCGTCGAGATTCTTGTTAGCAGGTTTCTCAACGAGAAAAGTGTGTGTGTGTGTACACTTACCTGTCCTCCGGGAAGCCCGCGCATGCTCGAAATGACTTTGACGCATGCGCGGTAGCTTCCTAGGCATAGGTAGGGTGTAGCAAGATGGCGGCGACGGCATCGAATGTGACGAGTGCACGCTCGTCATAGTCGATGACGTCACCGCGTTCACTCCATTTAAAGAACAGCGGGTTCTTTGAAAGGAGCGTGTGTACACTTGGCCGGGACAAGTTTCTTGTCCAAGAATCTCGTCAAGAAAAACAACGTGTTTTTTCTTGACGAGATTCACGGCCGTGTGTACGAGGCTTCACTATTGACTCAGATACCCTCTAAATTGAACATAGCGCCCAGTCATTGGGAGCAGGGCGCTACACTATGGAATTCTAAATGATGCTTGTTCCCATTGCACCTCAGTCTATGTTACTGAATTATCTTGGGTTTATTTAATAGTTTTGTTCCCTGTCTTCCCTCTCTTGCAGGCACCTGGGTGACGTTTGGATCTCAGATTACAGATGAGGTAAGGAGATAGCTGAGTTTCGCAAGGAAGTCAGCTACTGTAGGTGGTCAGGGCACTACAGTAAAAGCCAGCTTGGGACATATTGTAATACGGAAGCTCCACGAAGACTGCTGAAACTACTAACCCTGTCCATTTATCTTCCACCAGATGGCAGAAAATCTCATGACAATTGCTTACGAACATGGGGTCAATCTGTTCGATACTGCGGAGGTGTATGCAGCAGGGAGGTAAGGTGTGAGCCCTAGAGCCAAACACCTGGTAGATGGGAGGAAGAATTGATTTGTAAGATAATGGTATAACAAAGAGAACAGCTGAAACAAGCTGTTACACTTTTTTAGCCCGTTAATAAAAAAAAAGGAAGTCTCAGATTTATTAGTACTGGGATTGAAAGCCAAATTAAATTTACAGAACTACATGGGCAGTCAGATAGACATTGTAATACCAATATACATTTTTTTTTAACATTACCTCCACTTTGCCGTTATACCATTGCGTAAATATGGCTTTACAATGGGTAGCAGAGTTTGACCACGTTGCCCAGTGCACTCAGTAATCTAACAGACCTGGTCAACATGACCCCTTTCTTCCTCAACACTACCTTTTGGCTAAGATCAAGTGTAGTAGCTGTTCTTATCAGCGTCCACTAGGGGTGCTGTGCCGCTATTCTGACCTTTTGGTAGGAATGGCTGGCTATTTAGTATATCTGCTGGTATGATGGAAGTTCTGAAGGTTCAACCGGCTGGAACAGAAACCCATGGGATGTGGGGCTTGGGAGTAATTCCTTGGAAAGGATTGGAGGGGATCAATGCCTCCTGATTTAAATGGGTTTACCTGGTCTGGCCATGGGCTGGGAAGGCAGAGAGCCTGCGTTGCCAGTGCCCCCTGGGAGTTGGTCAGCCCAGGGTAGGGTTACCACATCATCCCCTTTATCCAGGACACATATGAATTACACAAGTTCTGAGGCTGATTTAATGCAGATAAGGCACCAAGTGAGTTTAATTACCACCTTAATCAGCCACAGAACCTGTGTAATTAATATGTGTCCTGGGTATAAGGGATGATGTGGCAACCCTAGCCCAGGGGTGTTCGTAGAATCACTTGGGTGTGAACGAGCAGAAGGCCAAGTCACCTTTTTCTGAGCAAGGTCTCTATGGGCTAGGCCTTTTGGCTACGTCCGGAGCAGTTTTGTTCACCAGGCCACAAGGCCTAGCTAATACACCTGCACTGGCACTAGTTATTTAATGTATTTTTCTCGTTTTTGTCAATTGCACTTTTGTCTGTGATTATTTTTCTCACTAGGATGGAAGGTGTGGGTCTTCAGGCCTACCGTGAAGTGTGGGGGGAATGAATTTTTCTTCGGGAGAGCCCCTCAGCTAGTACTCGTGGTTGGCTTCGGCTGACTATGAGGAGAGGGGTCCTTCAGGCCCTTTGGCTAGGTGGACCACGTTTTATCCTTGCGCCCCAGGGGGTTAGGGTAGAGTCTGACTTCTTTGGGAGGTGGACTAGAGACACACTCTTAAAGTGGTTGTAAACCCTTTACAACCACTTTTATCAACAGGTAAGCCTAGATTAAGGCTTACCTAGGTTCTCGAAATATCTCGTAAACCTCCACGGTTTAGGAAATATTTACAAAAGAGATGGGCGCCGATGTCTACGGCGCATGCGCCATAGACAACGGCGCAGGCGCACTGTAGAAACCTTTAGAAACGGCAATCGTGCCGTTTCTAAAGGAAATTGTGCCATGACGTCATCGCGGCTCCGGACAATCACAGCGCCGGAGCCGCGATATCCGGAAGGAAGAGGGTGAAGAATGGACGCTTCATGGAGGTGAGGAAATTGGGGACATCGCAGGCTTCGGTCTCAGGTAAGTGACACATAATGGGCTAGTATGCGATGCATACTAGCCCATTATGCTTTACCATTTCAAGGAAACAAAGAGGAAGTAAAACCCATCAGGGTTTACTTCCTCTTTAAAGCAGAGCTCCGCCGTAAAAAAAATATTAAAAGCCAGCAGCTACAAATACTGCAGCTGCTGACTTTTAATATTAGGACACTTACCTGTCCTGGAGTCCAGCGACGTCGGCAGCAGAAGACGAGCGATTGCTCATCTCTCGGCTGCCCCACCACCATCATGGGTGAGGGAATCAGGAATTGAAGCGTTGCAGCTTCACATCCTGGTTCTCTACTGCTCATGCGCGAGCAGCGCTGCGCGTCTTTCACTGGTCACCGTTGTGTTCTGGGAGCCGTGTGTTTCACAGAACACAACGGGGGGGGGGGGGACCGGGGAGTGACGCACTGCCCGTAGTCTACCCGCAGACTGTATGGACAGAAGTGGGTGCAAATACCTGTCTTAGACAGGTATCTGCACCCCCCTGAAAGGTGCCAATTGTGACACCGGAGGGGGGGAGGAATTCGATGAGCGGAAGTTCCACTTTAGGGTGGAGCTCCGCTTTAATGACACTTTTCTGTGAGAGTTTTTCACATGCACTTTTTTGTACACTTAGGTGTTTGATTTTTGCGCACAACCACATAAAAGATAAAAAAAGTCTGTGGAAGACTGTGTGGAAGGGGTGTGGCCATTACTCAGCTATGCCAGCATAGATCGCTGGAGCAGGAGCAATACAAGTGCATTTCTACTAATAGGAAAGAGTATTTAAATTTTCTAGTAAAAATCAGCTAAAGTCATGACATACAATGGTACAGCAATATAAAGAGAAACAACAGTGTAAGGCCTCTTTCACACTGAGGCGCTTGAAAAACTGCCAGTAAAACACTGAGCGCTTTTGAAGCGCTTTTCAGGCGCTTTTGAAGCGCTTTCAATTCATTTCAATGGAGAGGGGCGTTTTTTCAACGCACTGCCCCAGTGTGAAAGCATTTATTGATTTTAATGGAAATAAGTTTTCGTAAGCTTTTCAGGCGCTTTCTTTAGCGTGAAAGCGCCTGAAAAGCGCCTTAGCGTGAAAGTGGTCTAAAACTTCAAACGGCCACCAAATAAATGCATGGAATACGTTAGGATACTTGTAGACATAAGAGCTCTCCAGCCTTACAAACATTCAGTACAGTGTGCAACTATACACAGGATACCCATTTATGGGATCTCAAAAATGAGAGTGAAAAAAAATCTTGGCTTTAGATTAAGGTGACCAGATTTTTAAAATAAAATCCGGGGAATTTTTTTTTGTTTTTTACTAGTAATGGCGAAAATCAGCGACTCTCTGCCCGTTGCCGCCGCCGCCCGCCTCACAGCCTGTCAAGTCTTACTCTCCGGGCCCCGGCTACTACTGGGTGCGGAGCGGAGGAAGATCACTCCACCAGGGAGGGCAAGGAGATAAGCTGGCACTGTCTTTGAAATTGTCCCAGCCCCTGATCAAATCCAATCTGGGGACAAAACCGGGGACAGACTTGGTCCGGGGACAGTGTCCTCAATCCGGGGACTGTCCCCGGTAAACCGGGGATATCTGGTCACCCTACTTTAGATACACTTTAATTATTGAACTGCCAATCACACTGAATAGGAAGCAACTTCAGATACCTGCCAGCCAGGTTCCTTAACCTACCCAGGTATAATATTTAAACACTGTGTCCAGGTTCTTGTATAAACCAATCATGACTGTTTTTCTATAACAGAACTGAAAGTCCCAACACCCATAGGCACAAGACTTCTGTGGTCCTACCACACTCCTCCATAGGTCCAGTACGGTGAGTGAGCATTGTCACCCTAGGACAGTGAGGGGCAGATTTCTAAAACCGGAGCATGCAAAATCTGGTGCAGCGCTGCATAGAAACAGCTTTCGGGTTTTATTATGAAAGCTTTAGGCTACTTTCACACTGAAGCGCTGGATGCGCTGGCGGTATAGCGGCGCTATTTTTAACGTTGCTATACCGTAGTTTTTGCTGCGATTTGTGGGCGCTAGCGGGGTGATTTTAACCCCCGCTAGCGGCCGAAAAAGGGTTAAAAACGCCCGCAATAACGCCTCTTTGCGGCGTTTTGGAGGCGCTACCCCATTGATTTCAATGGGCAGGGGCGCTATAGGAGCGGTATTTTTACCGCTCCTATCGCGCCTCAAAGATGCGGCTTGTAGGAGTTTTTTTACCCTCCTGCAAGCGCATCGCTCCAGTGTGAAAGCCTTCGGGCTTTCACACTGTATACAATGGAGCGGCTTTTTCGGGGCGCATTGCAGGCGCTAATTTAAGCGCAATAGCGCCTGCAAAGCGCCTCAGTGTGAAAGGGGCCTAACTGAACAAGCTGAAGTTAGAAGCTGATTGGCTGCCATGCACAGCTGCACCAGATTCTGTGTGCTCCAGGGTTAGTCAATCTTCCCTTAAGTGTGTTAATGGCTGAATCACCACGTGAAAATGCAGGACAGAAAAAAAAAAGCATAAAACATTGCAGCCACCACATCTAAAGGACCAGTAAGGTCTTCAATATATTAAATTTTTGTTCTTGTTTTAAGATACCCCATAATTTTCATCACTTCAATCTCTGAGTCATGTATGTCCACCTTAATGCCATCAAAGCAATAAACCTGTTGTACTGTACATCCAGTTTAATGAGGAACTGTAGTCTGCTAACATAATTTGTAATAAAAACATCTTTCCCATTCTGAAGCTTCCTGCCAACCATTTTGCAAATTATTTTATATATATACTGTGATTCTGTACTTGCCAAATATGCTGCAGAAATCTCCCTCCACTAAGTCTGGCTGCAGCCATTTTAACTGTGGGCAGCTGAAGCTGCTGCCTGTTCACTTCCTGGATATACACAGACACACAGAGGCAGACCTCCAACTCTCCAGCTCTCAATGTCCCTCTTATGACTCATCCCCCCTCCCTTCCTGGCAAACTCACGAGAGAGAGAGAGAGAGAGAGAGAGAGAGAGAGAGAGAGAGAGAGAGAGAGAGAGCTGTGCATGATGTCATAAGCCTAGGCTAATTACCAGACAAGAAACAGGAAGTGGGCTGTATGAGGTATAAATGGCAGAAAAAATGTTTTACTATCCAAAGTTAAAACAACAAGGGCAGAAGATTTAATAGATGGAAAGATGAAAAAATGACTGAAGGTCCGGTTTAAGTAATTAAGTCTCTTCTGTCATCCTGTATTGCCCCAATTAGCTGAAATATAATTTTGTGTGTAATCAGCCTTCCCCGGCACTCAGAAGACTATTGAACGCTCACTTACTGAGAGTGATTGAATAATACTGGATTAGTGATCCATTTCTATTCCTGTAGCTTCTGATGTCATCACTAAGAACATGTCAAAGAAAATGTAGCTCAAATAGATGATGTCATCTGTCAAGTGAGTTCCCTAGTTTACATTGGTTGAAATATTGTCAATGGAACTCCGTGTATAAACTCCACGTACAGATCTACTTAGAAGATATATTAAAGGGGTTGTAAAGGAAAACGTTTTTTCACCTTAAAACATCCGACAATACCGGCCCCCCGAGCCCCCGTTTTACTTACCTGAGCCCTCGGCCCCAATATCCTCCTCGCCGTTCAGCCTGGCCGTTGATTGGCTATAGTGGATGGATTGAAAGCAGCGCAGCCATTGGATGGCGCTGTTGTCAATCACATCCAATGATGCGGCGCGCCGGGGGGCAGGGCCGAGTGATACAGTGAGCGGCAATAGCCACTGGCTGTATCACTGGATCGCACCCGCAATCACTCACCACCATGCAAGCTCGCATATAGGTGGTGAGTGATTACGGGGAGGAGCCGAGACAGCCGACGAGGGACCCCAGAAGACGTGGATCGGGGCCACTCTGTGCAAAACGAGCTGCACAGTGGAGGTAAGTATAACATGTTTGTTATTTAAAAAAATAATAATTCTTTACAAACCCTTTAAAGCTGAAAGTTAGGTATGTCAGTTTTTCCATAAGTACAATGGTTCATCTTGGACCAATATAAGTATACTGTACATATTCCATACCTATAGGATCTCTGTTCAAGCAGAGAATCACTGTAGTAGCTTCTGCTACTAAATTGATCCTCGCTGTCTTCTGGGGTGCCCAGCTGTTCTGCTGCATAGTGGCCACAGGGGGTCGCTTGCTGGACATAGGAGCTGCTCAGAGTACACCTTGCTGTTTCTCAGTAAATGCAAAGCATTCTCTGATTGGACGAGGTAGAGAGGTAGGGTGGTGACATCATGATCTCCATCAATCAGCCTGGAGCCCAGAAGAATGCAAAGATCAATGTAGTAGCAGCTGCTTCCACAAGGATCGGCCAGGTATGGAATATGTATACTTGCATTGGTCAAAACTGGAGTTGCAAGGTTGGCCTCATGTTCAGTAAAAGAAGGGAATTCTGATAAAAGGTAAGCATGATTAATTTCAAAAGGTCATTCCACAAAGAAATGGTTTTATTAATAAAAAAGAATGAATTTTTGGTATAAATAGAGACTGGTGGGCCCCTTACTTATTAAAAGTCTTGGATACTCCAACAATATGATTTCTCTGCCATAATTCCCAGGCTCTGGTCCTGTCAACATTTGTGTGCTCCACCTCCTCCCATTAAAAATGTAAGTAACCTACACAAAACATGTTGGCCCACAGAATATGTTTTTGAAGTTCTCAGTGTAAAAGATATTGACATATAATATTAAGATTTTCTTTTGGAGGTCCAAGAACAATGGAAACACTGAAACGTGGGAACCAGGGAACACTGAGGAAGCCTAAAATTGGGTTGCACCCTAATATAAAGCTACCACTCTAGAACTCAAATTGACTGGTTTTCTTGGAACTACAACCTTCCCTACTTGCTGATACCTTTGCCAATTGAACCATTGGGAATGTATGGTGCTTCTTGGTATGGGAAGACAAGATACCTTCTATCCTTGAACGGGGGAGATATTTGGGGATTTTTTAGGTGCAAAAATTATATCAAATATATTATTTAAAAATCTTTTTTTTTTTAAACAAAATAAAAATGTATTAAAAATAAAACAGTTGGCAAGGACAGTATATCACAGTATTAGCAGGACAGCACTGTAAGGTGGATTAATTGACATATATATATATATATATATATATATATATATATATATATATGATTTTTGTTTTTTTGTTTGTTTCTTTTGTTAGAAGGCTTGTACTTCAAAACTGGACAGCCTCCCCTGAAGAAGTCTGACATATGGGCAAAATATGTTGGGAAATCCACCTTACAGTGCTGTCCTGCTAATACTGTGATATACTGTACTTGCCAACTGTTTTATTCTTAATACATTTTTTATTTTGTTTTTCAAAATAAAAAGTAAATGATTTTTAAATAATATATTTAATATCATTTTTGCAACTAAAAAATCTCAAAATATCTCCCCCGTTCATCTATTCAATCCAGGGATGTGGTGCTAAAATAAAGTTGGTTTGTCCACGATCAAAAAACGTTCTCTACCTTCTATCCTTACCCAGGATACAGTGCTGGGGCCAGATTTAAACACTATCACATCAGGGAGAGAAGGAATTTATTCTCAGTTAATAATAATATATTAAAAAAAAAGGATAGTGGGAACCCAACAAAATGGAAATAACAGTTGTGCAGAGATCTCACCAACAAAGTCCCCAAATGATAGCCGAGCAGGTCTGGTGATGTATTTCCTTAGCAATTACCAAAAGACTCAATTATCTGCTGACCCTGAAAGTGTATTCTGCCTGCTGTTAATTTTTCCTGTATTATTTGTGGTATGTAATAATAAATAATGATGTAGTGCAATGTCCTCAACATCAACAAGTCCAAAGAAATTGTTATTAGTCCATAAATCGTGCCTCCAGCCAACAACGTCTATCATATAAGCAGATGTCGTCCTGTTCATTACACGCCAGCCATGCTCCACATGCTGCACCTCATATGAAATCCTCACCTCCAATATTTGACATTTAATAATTAATCAAGGTGAAATGCACTTTTTTCCCCCTCTTGGGCTATGCTCAGAGCTGTTGCCTACTGAGGAAGCCCGATTCCAAGCATAACACGTATAAGGGTGGAGCTATGTCAGTAACGTCACACCGCGGCCATCTTTGGGTTGGGTATTTATAGTGAGAAGTGGATGTTGAAATTCTCACCTCCAATATTTGAACTTTAATAATTAATCAAGGTGAAATGCACTTTTTGCCCCCTCCTGGGCTATGCTCAAAGCCGTTGACTACTGAGGAAGCCTGATTCCAAGCATAACACATATAGGGGTGGAGCTATGTTAGTGACGTCACACCGCAGCCATCTTTGGGCCGGGTATTTATAGTGAGAAGTGGATGATGCCATTTGAAGTACTAAAAGCAATGTGAGTCTCACAGCACTTTGTGTGTGTTTTTATGTGAGTGTATTTTCATTCATTAGCTTCATTAAACGTTTGTACGGAGAGCACTATTGGTCCCATTTTTATGTTGTAGGGTATTAAAGTGGTTGTAAACCCACTTTTTCAACTTGCACCTACAGGTAAGCCTAGATTAAGGCTTACCTGTAGGTGCAAGAAATATCTACTAAACCTACACGGTTTAGGAGATATTTACTAAAAAGACAGGCGCCGCTGTCTACAGCGCATGCGCGCCGTAGACAACGGCGCATTCATGGGGTTAAGCCCATTCACAAATTCGGCTAGGTCGCAGCATTCAACGACGTAGCCGAATTCGACGGATCATGCACGCATGCGCGGAGTCACGTCTTCGCCGCTCCGGCCAATCACAGCGCCGGAGCGGCGCTGTGATTGGCTGGTGCGGCGATACCCGGAAGTAACATTCCGGCTATCGCTGCAGTGATGTCTGCGGCTGGACAGAGGGACGCGGACTGCTTCGGGGGCCCCATCTAAGGTAAGTGGTACATAATGAGCTAGTATGCTAGTCATACTAGCTCATTATGCCTTTCTCTTGCAGGTTGACAAAAAATAAAATAAAATAGTGAGTGGGTTTACAACCCCTTTAATATATGTAGCACTACCCCCGTAGGAGCTGCTGGTTAGTTTTGGGCCTGTACTCTGCCTATCAACCCCTGTAAGTTTGGCTCAATTCCCCTTGGCACAACTGGACAATACACTGATTGTGGAACCCACTGGCAGTTGGGAACCACAATGAAACAATGCAGCAATATAAATACAGTTAAGCATTGTTACCTTGTATTGGCCACCTGTCCAATAACACCAGATAAGACTCCACACCAAATGCAGTTTAACCAAGGAATGAGTGTTTACTTGGTGAAGAAAAATAGGCATAGTTATACATCAACAGTTGACTTCAAACAGGGCCCTGTGAGAGTCAATGATATATGAATAAACATTCAGTTTGAACAATGCAAAGTGAAATCTGACCTGAGTAAGTACACAGCGCAGGGATTCCCCCAATGCAAGACGTTAGCACTGAAACACCTCTCCACCAGGCCTCACCCAGCTCTAAGAAATATAACTGACTGTATAAACAAGTTCTATTATACATGTAAGTCTGTATGCTCTTTGGTTCCCCCTAGCTGGCAATTCCCATACACGTGTCCTACTGCATTAACTCAGACAAAACAAGCTGGATCCTGTAATTGTTCCTTCCAGGTAACAGTAGTCTTCGCTAGCTTTAGTTGGTGCACATTAACAAATTGTAATCCAAGGAAAAGGTGAAAGAGGATTGAACAGTTAACATGTGTGATGAAAGGGACAACTGGGGTGCTGATCCTTCCCAAAGCACTGACTCAATCTTCAATATGGCGTGACTCTGCTTGCGGTACTGCAGTTACCAGCGAGCATAAGCAAATAAGTAAAGTTGTGGAAGTCACCTTCCTGCAACACAGTTAGTTGTGTCTGTGGGCAGGTGCCCTCTCACCACATGAGGCCTTGCCTTGCTGGTATCCTCCGACAGGGCCCTCTTGGTTCGCAGCCTCCAGACGAGTCGTTGTCCCTGGTCTTCTGTTTAGCCGGTCGCCACACGTTGGCGGATAGGTGACACTGAATGCTCAGGAACTATCCCTCTCCCCGGTCCGATCAGCAGGGATGTAGCTGGGAATCTCTCCGTCAGACGATCTGGCCTCCATCACTTTAGGCCCAGGCTTCTCCGGCCTAAGCACCCTCACTGCAGGCCTCTTGCCTGTTGCAAGATGGAGTCTCAAGAGAGAGAATTCAACCCCTGCCTCCCCTTTTAAAAAGATCCTCCCAGTAGGCAGTGCGTGCTCACCACTCCCTCCCAGCAAGTGGCATTGTGGGCCTTGTAGCCCATTCTTGACCCGTAGTAATAGTGTCTCTGTCTTTCCGCACCACAAGATCCGTCATGCACTGTCCTACCATAGCTGAAACCAATAACTTGCAGCGATATGGGGCAAACGGATAGTGGAAAGAATTAAGTTCTCATAAGCACAAACTGTAGTCCATGAGCTACGTACAAAAGTAACACCTTGCTACATATATGTGTGGTAAAAGTGACAGGTGTGTGAAGCTGGTCCTGGAATGACTCTGAGCATAGCCCAGGAGCGGGCAAAAAGCACATTTGACCTTGATTAATTATTAAGGTCAACTATTGGAGGTAAGCATTCACTTTTCAAACAAGGTGCAGCATGTGGGGCATGGGTGGCGTGTAGTGGTGTGTTTTGTGCTGCCCCAAGCAAAACTAAAATTGGGCCCCCCCATTTAAAGTTGTCCCACCCCTTCCTGTTTAAGATCCACCCCTTCATCTGTAAGCTCCACCCCTTTCTCTTTAGGCTCCACCTTTTCCTATTAGAGCGCCAACTCTTCCTCTCTGTACATTAAAAGAGAATAACAAGTGCATATATTTTGTTGTTTTATGTGCCATCACAAATAATGTTTATATTATTTTAAGAGGTATTTATATGAAATAATGAAACCTGTAAATTCAACCATTCTTACTTTATTTTAAGTAAACAAATATATAAATAGTTTAAACATAAATGCAACTGGTTGAATCTGAAAAGATGAGAGTTGAAGGACTACAACCCCTAAGATCTAAGGATGTGACCCCTTAGATCTCATGGGTTCATGCTGGGACCTGTAGTCCTTCACTAGTTGGGTGTCACATCCCCCTAAAGTGAAGGACTACAAGTCCCAGCATGAACCCCTCTTTGTATGGGTCTCTGCAGTGCCCGGCTCCCTCATGACACACATGATCCCAATCCATCCCTGGTGTCCAACTTCACCTCAGAGTTTTGAAAGTTGCTCTCAACTGAGTCCTGGCCCTTTCCCTTCCCTTCCCTTCCCTATGAGCATGCCGAGCCACCAGAGAAGATGGAGAAGTTGGGTGGAGCTAAAACACTAGGCGTGGGGTGGCGGAGGAGGAAGTTAAATCCTCCTCTGCTTTATATGCTGGGATCTCGGCCTCGCTCTGCATTAGAGTGGGGACATGATGTCACTGGTTGCTAGACACCAAGTGCTGCGACTCTAGCAACCAGTGAGCAGTAGAGCCAGCGGTGGAGGTGGAGCAAGCTACAGGTCTTAATACTGTCAGTTAGTAAAGCGGCACTGGTTGCGGCTGTCTTTTTTGGGGCATTAGATTGGCAGCCCAGTCCACCCCTGTTCTCTGCAGTCCTCACTAGTGTCCCTTCTGCCTGGGGGGCAGCACCGCCCCCCTGTAAAATGGCGCCCAAGGCAAATGCCTTGTTTCCCCCGTGGTAGAAACACCCCTGGTGGTATGTGAAGACTTCTGCTTATATAATACATTTTGTTGGCTGGAAGCACAATTTATGGACTAATAATAATTTCTTTGGACTTGCGCTCCATATTTATTTATTATTATAATGGTATAGGGAGAAGTGAAATCACTCAATGGTGTTTAGCTGCAATGTGAATATTTGTATTAATAATTGTATTGGGGATACAGTGCCTTAAAAAAGTATTCAAACCCCTTGAAATTTTCCACATTTTGTCATGTTACAACCAAAAACCTAAATGTATTTTATTGGGATTTTATGTGATAGACCAACACAAAGTGGCACATAATTGTGAAGTGGAAGGAAAATGATAAATGGTTTTCAACATTTTTTTTACAAATAAATATGTGAAAAGTGTGGCGTGCATTTCCTCTGATATCCCTAACTAAAATCTAGTGGAACCATTTGCCTTCAGAAGTCACCTAATTAGTAGATAGAGTCCACCTGTGTGTAATTTAATCTCAGTATTAATACAGCTGTTCTGTAAAGCCCTCAGAGGTTTGTTAGAGAACTTTAGTGAACAAACAGCATCATGAAGGCCAAGGAACACACCAGACAGGTCAGGGATAAAGTTATGGAGAAGTTTAAAGCAGGGTTAGGTTACCAAAAAATATCCCAAGCTTCGAACATCTCACGGAGCTCTGTTCAATCCATCATCTGAAAATGGAAAGAGTATGGCACAACTACAAACCTACCAAGACATGGCCATCCATCTAAACTGACAGACCAGGCAAGGAGAACATTAATCAGAGAAACAGCCAAGAGGCCTATAGTAACTCTGGAGGAGCTGCAGAGATCCACAGCTCAGGTGGGAGAATCTGTCTACAGGACAACTATTAGTTGTGCACTCCACATATCTGGTCTTTATGGAAGAGTGGCAAGAAGAAAGCCATTGTTGAAAGAAAGCCATAAGAAGTCCCGTTTGCAGTTTGCGAGAAGCCATGTGGGGGACACAGGAAACATGTGGAAGAAGGTGCTCTGGTCAGATGAGACCAAAATTGAACTTTTTGGCCTAAAAGCAAAACGCTATGTGTGGCAGAAAACTAACACTGCACATCACCCTGAACACACCATCCCCACTGTGAAACATGGTGGTGGCAGCATCATGCTGTAGGGACACTTTTCTTCAGCAGGGACAGGGAAGCTGGTCAGAGTTGATGGGAAGATGGATGGAGCCAAATACAGGGCAATCTTAGAAGAAAACCTGTTAAGCCCTGTACACACAATCAGATTTCCTATGGTTTCTTAACCGATGGATTTTTCTATCGGAAATCCGATGAAGCTGACTTTCATCAGTGTTGCCTACACACCATCAGTCAAAAAACCGACCGTTCCAAACGCGGGTGACGTAAAACACTCAGATGAGCCGAGAAAAATTAAGTTTAATGCTTCTGAGCATGCGTCAACTTGATTCTGAGCATGCGTGGATTTTTTATCCGATGGAGTTCCCCACAGACGATAGTAATTATTAGTTTTTTAACCATCGGATGAATTTAAAACATGTTCTATTTTTAAACACCGATGGAAAAAAGACCGATGGGGCCCATACACGATCGGTTTGTCGGATGAAAAAAGTCCATCGGACTGTTTTTATCGGTTAAACCGATCGTGTGTACAGGGCTTTAGAGTCTGCAAAAGACTTGAGACTGGGGTGGAGGTTCACCTTCCAGCAGGACAATGATCCTAAACATACAGCCAGAGCTACACTGGAATGGTTTAGATCAAAGCGTATTCATGTGTTAGAATGGCGCAGTCAAAGTCCAGACCTAAATCCAATTGAGAATCTGTGGCAAGACTTGAAAATTGCTGTTCACAGACACTCTCCATCCAATCTGACAGAGCTTGAGCTGATTTGCAAAGAATAATTGCCAAACATTTCACTCTCTAAATGTGCAAAGCTGGTAGAGACATCCTCAAAAACACTTGCAGCTGTAATTGCAGAGAAAAGTGGTTCTACAAAGTATTGACAGAATAGAAAAGCACGCCACACTCTTCACATTTATTTGTAAAAACATTTGAAAACCATTTATCATTTTCCTTCCACTTCACAATTATGTGCCACTTTGTGTTGGTCTATCGCAAAAAAAAATATCCGAAAAAAATACATTTACAATTTTGGTTGTAACATGACAAAATGTGGAAGATTTCAAGGGGTGTGAATACTTTTTCCAGACACTGTATAAGGTTCATGTGTTTCTTTTAATAGCTTTTGATTGCCCTGATTGCTTTTGGTTACATATTTGTGGTATGTGTTCTCTCCACAGGGCAGAGAGGACTTTGGGAAATATCCTTAAAAAGAAAGAGTGGAGGTGAGTGCTGTGTAGTTCACATAGCCGGTCTAATAATGTTTGTCATAATCTGACTTACATACCCAGCAATCCCCCCAATGTAAGGAGACCCCCCCATTAAGTGTAATTTATCTTCTCTTTTCTCTCCGAAGGCGTTCCAGTTATGTCGTAACAACCAAAATCTTCTGGGGAGGACAGTAAGTGTTTTTATCTATCTATCTATCTATCTATCTATCTATCTATCTATCTATCTATCTATCTATCTATCTATCTATCTATCTATCTATCTATCTATCTATCTGTCTGTCTGTCTGTCTGTCTATCTCTTTATCTATCTATCTATCTATCTATCTATCTATCTATCTATCTATCTATCTATCTATCTATCTATCTATCTATCTATCTATCTGTCTATCTGTCTATCTGTCTGTCTGTCTGTCTATCTCTCTATCTATCTATCTATCTATCTATCTATCTATCTATCTATCTATCTATCTATCTATCTATCTATCTATCTATCTATCTATCTATCTGTCTGTCTGTCTGTCTGTCTATCTCTTTATCTATCTATCTATCTATCTATCTATCTATCTATCTATCTATCTATCTATCTATCTATCTATCTATCTATCTATCTATCTATCTATCTATCTGTCTATCTGTCTATCTGTCTATCTGTCTGTCTGTCTGTCTATCTCTCTATCTATCTATCTATCTATCTATCTATCTATCTATCTATCTATCTATCTATCTATCTATCTATCTATCTATCTATCCATCTATCTATTGAGAACCTTGTGTTGATAGTTTGGGGAAGGTCCTTTCCTGTTCAACCATGACTGTTCCCCTGTGTACAAAGCCAGCTCTATAAAGACATTGTATGGTGAGTTTGGTGTGGAGGAACTAAAGTGTCCTGCACAGAGTCCTGACCTCAACCCTACTGTACATCATTGGGATGAATTGGAACATCAATTGTGAGCCAGGTCTTCTCATCCAACATTAGTACCTAACCTCAAAAATGTTCTTTTGACTGAATGGGCACAAATCCCTACATACTCACTCTAAAATCTTGGAAAAATCCTTCCCAGAAGAGTGTAGGCCAGACTTTCTAAACTTTTTCAACACAGAGGAACCTTTGAAATAATTTCCCAGGCTCAGGGAGCCCCTGCTAAAAATTACTTTATCTACAACTCATGATACATTAGTGTGTTGGTCAGTGGGAAGAATGCTCCTTACTACAGTATGTGGTCTTTGGGAAGAATTACCCCCTTATGCTTTGTACACACGATCAAAATTTCCGATGGAAAAAGTCTGCCGGAATTTTTTTCATTGGATATTCCGACCGTGTGTGGGCCCCATCAGACTTTTTTCCGTCAGAATTTAGAAAGAGAACATATTCTCTTTTTCTCTGACGAAAAAAAAATTCAGATCGGAAATTCCTATAGTCTGTATGGAACCCCGACGGAGAAAATACTACGCATGCTCAGAATCAAGTCGACGCATGCTCGGAAGCATTGAACTTAATTTTTCTCGGCTGGTCGTAGTGTTGTACATCACCGCGTTCTTGACGGTTGGAATTTGGTGTGACAGTGTGTATGCAAGACAGCTTGAACGGAAATCCGTGAGAGTTTATCCCGACGGAAATTCCTATCGTGTGTACAAGGCATTACAGATAGCTAAAAAGATCAATAGTATTAGTAGGAACTTATTTGAGAAGTACCATTTGCTCATTGCTCAAGGAACCTCTAGCAACCTCTGGAAGAACCCAAGGGTTCCATGGAAACCTGGTTGAAATACCCTGGTGTAGGCTGTTGAAGATGCAAGAGGGTCCACCTCATATCAGTGCTCAGGGTTTTGGTATGGGATGTTCAGCAAGCTCCTATAGGAGTGATCAGGGCTTTTTTTCTCAGAGAATAGGTGCAGGAACTCCTCCTGTCTGAGTTGCCCCTTGACTCCACCCCCTACCCACCTCTGAGCAACATCCCTTGGTTCCACCCCTACCTACCTCCTAGTACTGCCCCTTTTAGAGAATACAGAACCAAGTATCATTTTGTGGTGTTAAGTATATTGTATGAAATTTGTTATGGATAACAAGAAAGGCATAAAATAGATCAAGCATCAATGGACACCCCAGCGACAATAGATCCACTACAGCAACAATGGACTCCCAACAGCCAGCATCAATAGACCCTCCAGCAGCCAGCAACATTAGACCCCTCCCTTAACAGTAGATCCCTCCCAGCAATGATTGACCCACCTGCATCATAAAACCCACCCCTAGCAACAATATATCCCCCATCAGCAACAGTAGACATCCCCAGCAACAATAGACCCCCCCTGCAAAATCAGATCCCCTCTAGTAACCATAGATTCACCAGTAACCAACATCAATAGATCCTCCAGCAGCCAGCAACAAAGACCCCTCCCTCAACAGTACATTCTTCCCAGCAACAACTGACCCCCAGCAACATTAGACCCCTCCTAGCAACCATAGATATCCCACGAGCAACAGAAGAACTCCCCAGTAACAATAGGCCCTCTTCCTTTGCAAAAATAGATCCTCTCCAGCAACAATAGGTTTCCCAGCAACCATCATCAATAGACCCTCCAGCACACCCCGGCACCCCTTGCCATTACATACATTCAGTTCTGGAGGTGCCGGAACTGCGTTCCACTCGTTCCCGCTGAAAAAAAGCCTGCGGAGTGATTGTCAGAAGTCCATGAACATATTTAGCTATTATACAGTCAGGTCCATAAATATTGGGACATCAACACAATTCTAATCTTTTTGGCTCTATACACCACCACAATGGATTTGAAATGAAACAAACAAGATGTGCTTTAACTGCAGACTTTCAGCTTTAATTTGAGGGTATTTACATCCAAATCAGGTGAACGGTGTAGGAATTACAACAGTTTGTATATGTGCCTCCCACTTTTTTTTTTTTTTTTTTATTATTTAAAGATAAGACACAGATACAAACATAAAGACAACTTCGCATTACATATAGATTGTAGTGAGCATATTAAGTATGTAGCGGGGTCTTTAAATTTAGTTGGGATGCACCTGGGTAATAGTATGACCCAGGTGTGTAAATCATGAGAGGTTTTGGATCATTTGTGTTTGTGGAGGACTGGGTGGTGTATTATTCTCCTTGGCCTGTGGGTGGCGCTGTGTCCGCAGGCTCAAGGTTGAATTGCTGCCGCAGTGCTGTCCTTTTTGTCCCTTTCCGGAGATGGTACGGCAAGGGCGGGGAACCTGCCGTGACGTCAAGGGAGGGGATAAAAGGGGGAGACGCCCTAACCACGAGGTCTTCGGGATCTTTTTCTTCACACGCCCAGGCACCTTAGGCCTGGGTGTGGGCGGTTCGGAGTTCCGGCCCAGGCGCCCTAGGCCTGACCGGAACAGAGTTGGAGTCCATCCCAGGCACCTTCAGCCTGCGGTGAGGTACTAAATCGGAGGCCTGGGGCCCAGTGACTTCAACTGGGTCCCGCGAGGGCGGAGAAGTCCGAGGGTCCCTGAGGTGGATGGGGTCTGTCCATGAGGTGGATGGGGCCTATGTCTGAGGTGAGGAGGCCGGGGAGGTTACCTGTCCGGAGAGTCCGGAGCAGCATCAACCCGGTGACGGATAGGCCTCCGGTAACTCCCTTGGAGGGATATCTTCCCCTGACAAGGGCCACAACGCAGCGAAGGTACTCCTATCTACATTCTCTTGAGTCACTGGTAGAAACTCACAAGTTCTAAGTTCTTTCTAACCAAGGCTATGGTAACCGCTGGTGAAATCACAGTGGTTTAGCTTACAATCAGGATAGTGCCTCGACCTGCTCATCCCACCGTATCAAACTGTTATTGGGTCTCAACCAGTTGGCTACTGAAGCACTGTTTATTGTGAGCCTTGCAATAAAACAAGAGTTGGACTGTAATCGGTGTGTGGTGCTCTGGTTAATGGGAGCAAAGGGAAGTGTCAGCACAGCAGGACTTGGTCCTTAACTAAAGCACACAGGCCCGAGGAAAATAACTGGTACTGGCCTTCACCTCACCCACAGCTATGGGGAGGACATGGGCCGTAGCGCATCTCACCCTGTCGTACGAAATACCCCTAGACAAAAGAGATGGGGTGAGGCCGCTATAAGTATAATAACCATAAAAAACAGTTGCCTGTGAGTCATACCATTTGCTGAAGTCTAATAGAGGGTAAACATAAACATCTGTGCTCATCGCATTTTGTTATTTTTTGATTGGAACAAAAAAAGAAAAAAAGAAGAGGTAAAAAAGCAAAAGATAGAGAAGACAAAAGAAAAAGAGCAGAGAGAGAGAGAGACAGAGAGAGAGAAGAGGAGAAAAAAGGGAGGGGGGAGGGGCATTTTACCCCCAGGGAACCCAGATCGGTAACGCTCAACTGGTAACGGGGATCCTAAATGGTGGATCCTGCCATGTATTGGGGGAACTCATCAGAGAAGCGAAAGAGGTTCCAGTGAATCCATCTGGACTTATGTTCCTCCGACTTATCTCGCAGCGCAGAAGTCAGATCTTCCATTTGCTCAATGTCCTTCACTCTTGAGAGCCATTGGGCCACCGTTGGCGCACACTGTTGCTTCCAAAGAGGCGGGATGCTGGCCCGAGCAGCATTAAGAAGATGCTTGAGGAGGGATTTATGGTAACGTTTCCGTGATAGGGGAGTAAGGTTAAGGAGAACCGCAGCAGGGTTATCCTGAAGGGAGATGTCTGTCAGTTCCTGTATGAGCTTAAGTACCGGCTGCCAAAAAGTTTGGAGCACAGGGCAGTCCCAAAAAATATGCAATAGGGTACCTGTGTGTAGGCCGCGTCGCCAACATCGGTCAGTTTGTAGCAGGAATATCTTAGCCAGCACGGAAGGAGTTCTGTACCAGCGTGTCACTATTTTATAGGCTGTCTCTTTGCCTCCCACTTTTTAAAGGACCAAAAGTAATGGGACAATTGGCTGCTCAGCTGTTCCATGACCAGGTGTGTGTTATTTCCTCATTATCCCATTTACAAGGAGCAGATAAAAGGTCCAGAGTTCATTTCAAGTGTGCTATTTGCATTTGGAATCTGTTGCTGTCAACTCTCAATATGATATCCAAAGAGCTGTCACTATCAGTGAAGCAAGCCATCATTAGGCTGAAAAAACAAAACAAACCCATCAGAGAGATAGCAAAAACATTAGGTGTGGCCAAATCAACTGTTTGGAACATCCTTAAAAAGAAATAACGCACCAGTGAGCTCAGCAACACCAAAAGACCCGGAAGACCACGGAAAACAACTGTGGTGGGTGACCGAAGAATTCTTTCCCTGCATCACATGTTGGCCCTCGGAATATGTTTTGGAATTCTCAGAGTAAAAGATGTTGAGGTATAAAATTAAGATCTTCTTTTGTAGGTCCAAACACAATGGAAACACTGAAACCTGGGACCAAGGGAACATTGGAAAGCCCAAAATTGGGTTGCACCCTAATACAAAGCTAACACTCTAGAACTCATTGGTTCCCATTTAGGTCAAAGGGACAGGTTTTCTTGGAACAACAAACTTCCCTACCTGCTGATACCTTCGCTACCGGAGCCATTGGAAATATCCGGTGCTTCTTGGCATGGGTGACCTTCTCTCTTTCCTCCAAGAATGCAGTGCCGGAACCAGACCCAAACAATATCACATCAGCAAGAGGAGGAAGTCATTAACCCTATGTAAGCTCTGACACCCCCAGAACTTATGTGGGGGTTGGAAAAATGAGTTGGTGGGGAACACAGAAAAGATAAATCCTAATGAGTTGGGTGTTGTTCTTTCAAGATAACCTATTACCTTGCCCGGAATGGACAGTGACTGGGTCTCTTCAACCTATGGCTCTTAGGTTTTGTATACAATTCAAGAGAATGCATTTAACAAAATGAATAACCAACTTTTCTACCTTGTCCAGGGCAGAGACTGAGAGGGGCCTTTCTCGGAAACATATCATCGAAGGTGAGTAATCCGTCAATAATGACAACAAATGGGCAAGTAAAATATAACTATACCATAATATGGTTTAAATCCCAACTCCATAAAATATTATTCAAAAAGACAAAAGAGTCAGCCCTGGGACTTTGAATGAGGTAAGAGAGGTTTAGCCAATGTTCACAGAGAACAATGAGACAAAATCAATTTATTTGTTTCAAAGTGTTATGTAACAAAGCGGCAACAACAATGATTGTGAGTTACCCGGCATAATAGCCAATGTACAGAGCAACAGTTGCGCACCCCCTCTGGCGGTGGACGTCTCACTGACGCCTATGCGTCAACGCCCGTACATGATGCTGGGGGCGGAGCCTTCGGGCCCTTGTGGGCATATCTGGACGTTCAGCACGGCTGGGACTTTGATTCACAACTTGATGGTTGGATAGAGCGGTCACATCCTTAAGAACAAACTGAGATATTTTCTAGACATGATTTCAAGGGGCTTAGTGGAGACTGCAGTGAGAAATACCCCTATCCAGACCATGCTGATCCTCCGGATGTTCCCCTGTTGTGGCTTTTGTTTCCTCCGTCTCCTCAGCTCCCGAGCTGGATGCACTACACGGCCGCCATCTTGATATCCAGCGTTTGGCAATTCATTTCAGCCCGTCGGTAAATATGAGGTCCCACTTCAGACCTCTCTTGGCAATCATTCCGCCTGCCCCCATTTATTAACAACATACATCTATTGACTTTATCACTTACATTGCAGATACAACATTCATGCATCCGCCCCTGAAGAAGCGAGTAGGGTCTGGCGAAACTAGTAGGGCTTCATTGATGCTTGTTTTATGCCTGTACATGCTGGGTATTATCGATCTGCAATATGTCTACATATGTTTCCCTGTTTATATGTATGCACATTTTTTTCCTTATTGTATATGTGTATCCACTGGCCCAGTGACTTTCAAGTTTTACTGTTGCTCATTGATGTATAACATTTGTAATAAATCTTTATATATTTACTTTCATCTGTGCTGTGTACGTTGGCTATGTCGGGTAACTCACAATCATTGTTGGTACATAACACTTTGAAACAAATAAATTGATTTTGTCTCATTGTTCGCTGTGAACATTGGCTAAACCTCTCTCACCTCATTCAAAGTCCCAGGGCTACCTTTTTTGTCTTTTTGTGTACTACTAGGGATGGAGGTGTCAGAGGGGTCACACCAGACCTTTATTTTCTTTTTCTCATAAAATATTATTGGTTTTGGATAGAGTATTGAGGGGTTAGAAAGCAGTGGCGGCTGGTGCTGAAAATGTTTGGGGGGGCGCAAACAGACTGAAAAAAAAAAACATCAATTGCAGCCTCACTGTGCCCATCAAATGCAGATACTGTGCCCATCAATTGCCACCAGTGAGCCATCAATTGCCGCCAGTTTTCCCCATCAATTGCCGCCAGTTTTCCCCATCAATTGCCGCCAGTTTGCCCCATCAATTGCCGCCAGTTTGCCCCAACAAATGCCGCCAGTTTGCCCCATCAAATGCCGCCAGTTTTTCCCATCAAATGCTGCCAGTTTGTCCCAACAAATGCCGCCAGTTTTCCCCATCAATAGCTGCCAGTTTGCCCCAACAAATGCCGCCAGTTTGCCCCATCAAATGCCGCCAGTTTTTCCCATCAAATGCTGCCAGTTTGTCCCAACAAATGCCGCCAGTTTTCCCCATCAATAGCTGCCAGTTTGCCCCAACAAATGCCGCCAGTTTGCCCCATCAAATGCAGCCACTGTGCCCATCAATTACCGCCAGTGTGCCATCAAATGCAGCCACTGTGCCCATCAATTGCTGCCAGTTTGCCCCATCAATTGCTGCCAGTTTGCCCCATCAAATGCTGCCAGTTTGCCCCATCAAATGCAGCCACTGTGCCCATCAATTGCCGCCAGTGTGCCATCAAATGCAGCCACTGTGCCCATCAATTGCAGCCAGTTTGCCCCATCAATTGCTGCCAGTTTGCCCCATCAATTGCTGCCAGTTTGCCCCATCAATAGCCGCCAGTTTTCCCCATCAAATGCCACCAGTTTGCCCCATCAAATGCCACCAGTTTGCCCCATCAAATACCACCAGTTTGCCCCATAAAATGATGCCAGTTTGCCCCATCAAACGCCGCCAGTTTGCCCCATCAAATGCTGCCAGTTTGCCCCATCAAATGCAGCTAATTTGCCCCTCCTACCCAGCACTTACTTTTCTCGGGTCAGCGTCGTCCTCCATGCTCCCTCCGAGTCCTCGATGTCTTCTCCTGTCCTCTTCATTTCATCTCTGCTATGATTGGATGCCTGATAGGCGTCCAATCACAGCGCCTGTCGCTTCAGCCAATCAGGTGACGGGTAACCAGACCCGATGCACCTGACTGGCTGAGAGGCGGGTCAGTGTTAGGGAAGCGATTCCCTAACACAGCACTGTGTAAACAGCGAACGCACAGCAGTGCGCCCGCTGTTTAACCATTTGGAAGCCGGTGGCTCTAATCAGGCACTTCCAAAACACCACCACCGCTGTAATTCAGATGGCCGGCGCTCGACAAGGGGCCGGACACCTGAATAGGGGGTGGCAGCAGTGACAATAGATAGATCCGTGCATGAATCTATCTATTGGTGATAGACAGGTGCAGGAGAGAGGGGGCGGCGCTCCTGCGCCCACTATGGATGCACCGCCACTGTTAGAAATCGTGTTAGATATTTTTCTTCTGTCTGTGACCCCTTTGGGAAGATTTCTCCCCATTTGCTATCCTGAAGACTGTATGTGAAATAATGAAACCCCGCAATGGGCACAGAAATGACAATAAAAACCTGACAATGGTTGCCAACCCAACCCAACTCTATATGACATCAAAAAATGTGGTTTAGAGTTTTTAAACAATTTTTTTTTCACAATGTTATTATGGGGAATTGTTTGTAGAATTTTGAGGAAAATAATTAATTTAATCCATTTTGGAATAAGGCTGTAATATAACGAAATGTGGAAAAAGTGAAGAGCTGTGAATACTTTCCGGATGCTCTGCATATGGCATTTCACATACAACACATGATATTCTCATTACATTGTGATGTGGGGAACTATAGAGAGTAGAGAATGTTGTAATCTGGGAAGAACATAGGGGGATGGTTGATGGTCCCTGCGGGAGTCACATCCTGACCTCTTCCTCCAGCTGGACGGGGAGATTTAATCCCTGCACCCACCCATTGTTAGCAGTGCAGGATACCAGACAATGAACGGTGCAGCAGTGAATATATTACTATATGCAGTGCCTTGAAAAAGTATTCATACCCCTTGAAATTTTCCACATTTTGTCATGTTACAACCAAAAACGTAAATGTATTTTATTGGTATTTTATGGGATAGACCAACACAAAATGGAAGGAAAATGATAAATGGTTTTGAATTTTTTTTTACAAATAAATATGTGAAAAGTGTGGGGGGTACATTTGTATTCAGCCCCCCTGAGTCAATACTTTGTAGAAACGCCTTTCACTGCAATTACAGCTGCAAGTCTTTTTGGGGATGTCTCTACCAGCTTTGCACAGCTACAGAGGGACATTTTTGCCCATTCTTCTTTGTAAAAGCTCTCAGATTGGATGGAGAGCGTCTGTGAACAGCAATTTTCAAGTCTTGCCACAGATTCTCAATTGGATTTAGGTCTGGACTTTGACTGGCCCATTCTAACACATGAATATGCTTTGATCTAAACCATTCCATTGTAGCTCTGGCTGTATGTTTAGGGTCATTGTCCTGCTGGAAGGTGAACCTCCGCTCCAGTCTCAAGTCTTTTGCAGACTCTAAAGCCATGTACACACGATCGGTTTTACCGATAAAAACAGTCCGATGGACTTTTTTCATCGGACAAACCGATCGTGCATGGGCCCCATCGGTCTTTTTTCAATCGGTGTTAAAAAATAGAACATGTTTTAAATTTATCCGATGGAAAAAAAAACGATAGCAAATCACTATCGTCTGTGGGGGACTCCATCGGATAAAAAGCCCACGCATGCTCAGAATCAAGTCGACGCATGCTCAGAAGCATAGAACTTAATTTTTCTCGGCTCGTCGGAGTGTTTTACGTCACAGCATTTGGGACGATCGGTTTTTTGACTGATGGTGTGTAGGCAAGACTGATGGAAGTCAGCTTCATCGGATTTCCGATGGAAAAATCCATCGGTTTAAAATCCATAGGAAATCCGATCGTGTGTACAGGGCTTAACAGGTTTTCTTCTAAGATTGCCCTGTATTTGGCTCCATCCACCTTTACATCAACTCTGACCAGCTTCCCTGTCTCTGCTGAAGGAAATCATCCCCACAACAGGATGCTGCCACCACCATGTTTCACAGTGGGGGTGGTGTGTTCAGGGTGATGTGCAGTGTTAGTTTTCCGCCACACATAGCGTTTTGCTTTTAGGCCAAAAAGTTAAATTTTGGTCTCATCTGACCAGAGCACCTTCTTCCACATGTTTGCTGTGTCCCCCACATGGCTTTTCGCAAACTGCAAACATGACTTCTTATGGCTTTCTCTCAACAATGGCTTTCTTCTTGCCACTGTAGCGGGTATTTAAATTTGGGGGGAGCATCTGGGTTATTTAACCCAGATGTACTAATTGTTAGAGAATCTGAGAATCCCTTTTGTGGTTCTTGGAGGACTCTGGTGGTGCAAGGTTCCCTGTGGCCTGCAGGTGGTGTTGTCGCCCTGGGCCGGAGTTGCACTGCACCGCAAGACTGTACCTTTTTGTCCTTTCCTGGCGCCGGTACAGCGGGGCGGGGAACCCGCTGTGACGCAAAGGGAGAGGAGATGAAAGGGGCGGACGCCCTGACCTCGGGGTTCAGAGTTGGAGGACGTGGCCGCGCCCAGGCACCTTCAGCCTGGGTGTTGGCGTTCCGGAGTTCCGGGCCCAGGTGCCCTTGACCTGGCCGGAGCGAGGGATGGAGTCCATCCCAGGCACCTTAAGCCTGGGGTGAGGTACTAGGGCCAAGGCCTGGGACCCAGTAACTTCGACTGGGTTCCGCGAGGGTGGAGGAGTCCGAGGGGCCCTAAGGTGTTGGGACCCGTATCTGAGACGAGGAGGCCGGGGAGTGTACTCCTTCCGAATAGCTCGGTACAGCATTAATCCGGTGACGGCGGGGCCTCTGGTAACTCTCTTGGAGGGATGTCTCCCCCCGACAGGGGCTGCAACGTAGCGAAGGTAACTCCAGTTCCTGTTCACTAGAGTCGCTGGAAGAAACTCTGAAGCCAAAATTCCATTTAACAGCCACTGTGCTTAGCAACCGTTGGTGAAACCTCAACGGTTTAGTTTCTTTGAGGATTGTGCCTTGACCTACTCCCCACCAATACTGAACTGTTCTATGGGTCTCAAACTGTCTGCTCGCAAAGGACTATTTGTTTGCCGTTATGGAATAAATAAGTGTTGGACCTTTTCAGTGTGTGGTGCTCCAATTACTGGGAGCAAATTGAACAAGGGATGCCCCTGGGATAGTGTGGATTGGAATAAATTATGGATTGCCACCAGGTATATATAGAAAAATATAAAGAATTTTATTTGTACATATTTGACATATGGATCAAAATTGTTTAAAAACAATGAGAGAAAAGACATACACAATCATTGAAACCAATTTGCATGAGGGCACCTACAAGTCATATATATTTTCTATATATACCTGGTGGCAATCCATAATTTATTCCAATCCACACTATCCCAGGGGCATCCCTTGTTCAATTTTCCAAATTTACCGGGATGTGATTGGAAAGTATGGTAACTTGCCCTATGTTTGCTGGTCAATAGCTTCATCTTTCCAAATTAATTACTGGGAGCAAAGGGGGTTATCAGCAGAACAGACCTGGCTCTGAACGTATACACAGCCTGGGTGTAATCTAATTCTGGCCTTCACCTCTACACGCTGTAATCTGTAGGACATGGGCCGTGGCGCACCTCGCTCTCCCCTTCAATGTACTCCTAGACCGAAGCCAAAGTATCCACTAAAGAAGAGAGAGGGTGAGGCCGCTACACCACTCTTCCATAAAGGCCATATTTGTGGAGTGCACGACTAATGCCGCGTACACACGGCCGTTTTTCTCGTTGAGAAAAATGAAATTTTTCCCATTCGACGAGAAAAACGATCGTCTGTGGGCTTTCTGTCGTTTTTTTCGATGAGAAAAACGGCATTAAAAACAACGAGAAAAATTAGAACATGTTCTAATTTTTCTCGTCGTTTTTTTCAACATGTTTTCCGCAGGCAGTGTTTCCCATAGGGAAACACAGCCGCAGAGCCCACACACGGTCGTTTTTTTCGACCAAAAAAAAAATGACATTTAAAACGGCCGTGTGTGGGGGGAACAAACTGTTCCTCGTTTTTAACGTCGATTTTCTCGACGGTGTTTTCACCGTCGAAAAAATCGATCGTGTGTACGCGGCATAATAGTTGTCCTGTGGACAGATTCTCCCACCCGAGCTGTGGATCTCTGCAGCTCCTCCAGAGTTACCATGGGCCTTTTGGCTGCTTCTCTGATGAATGCTGTCCTTGCCCGGCCTGTCAGTTTAGGTGGACGGCCATATCTTTGTAGGTTTGCAGTTGTGCCATACTCTTTCCATTTTCAGATGATGGATTGAACAGAGCTCTGTGAGATGTCCAAAGCTTGGGATATGTTTTTATAACCTAACCCTGCTTTATACTTCTCCACAACTTTTTCCCTGACCTGTCTGGTGTGTTCCTTGGCCTTCATGATGCTGTTTGTTCACTAAGCTTCTCTAACAAACCTCTGAGGGCTTCACAGAACAGCTGTATTTATACTGAGATTAAATTACACAGAGGTGGACTCTATTTACTAATTAGGTGACTTCTGAAGACAATTGGTTCCATTAGATTTTAGTTAGGGGATATCAGAGTAAAGGGGGCTAAATACAAAAGCACCCTACACTTTTCACATATTTATTTGTAAAAAATGTTGAAAACCATTTATCATTTTCCTTCCACTTCACAATTATGTGCCACTTTGTGTTGGTCTATCACATAAAATCCCAATAAAATACATTTAAGTTTTTGGTTGTAACATGACAAAATGTGGAAAATGTCAAGAATATGAATATTTTTCCAGGCAGAGTATCGTATCCATAGACATGGCGGTACCATTATGTGGTTAAGTCTCCCTGGTCTTCATGTCTCTGTTCAGGTTCTCATTTCTCCTGATCCGTCTCTAATTGCTCCTTTTTTGCCCTGCAGGTCTCCGGGGGTCTCTGGAACGGCTGCAGTTGGAATATGTTGATATCGTCTTTGCAAATCGAATGGATGCAAACAGCCCCATGGAAGGTGAATCCATCTCATTACTGTCACTTTCTTTTCTTTACTTTCATTCTGGGCCGTCCCTCAGTGACCCCGGCAGGGTGGATTGTTATTAATATTGATTCACAGGAAGTAGTATGGGCTGGTTATCAATAATGCAATTACTTGATTTAAAGCTGAACTCCGGACACAAAACATTTTCATTTACTCGTCAATAGTCACAGAGGATATAAATCCACTTCGTGGGCACAAAATGCCTTTGCAAACCCAGATATTACCTTGTAAAAGTAGCCGTGACATCATCACTGTGCTGTATGTAGCCTGTGCAGAGAGCCGAGCTGTGTGTGTTTGCGGGGGTCCTGTAGGCTCCACCCACTACAGACTGCCTTAGAAGAGGGCGGAGACAAGACCAGTCATCCTAAACAAGGAGAGAGAGCAGCAGTGAGCGGTCCTTATTACAGGAAGCTCCTGCACAGAGGGAAAGTCTCACACTGGATTACTGTACAGATATAAAATAATTACACAAAGCATGCCAACATTCAAAGAAGAACCCCCAACTCTTGCATATAGACAATATTTAATTATTCTGGAGTTCAGCTGTAAAAACACAAATTGCCAACACCAGTTAAAAATAAAGAACTATTAGCCAAGGAAAAGCAAAACTTATAGCTGCAATACTTACACTCAGTCTGAAGGTGTCCCCCATAGTACTTCCTTACCACCACTAGGTGTCACCAGTCTTCTGGGTTAAACGACAGCAATGACCACACCCTAGGAGCCCAGACAGTCACAGACCCGTCCCCTAAGGATGCCCTCTAGGGCACCCTCCCTTCAATCCGTGACCACCCAACAACATAGCTAGCAAGGAGATGACCTCTGGGGCTTCTGATGTGATGAGATGATTCTATGATTAGGGGACACTGCTGATGTCATAGGGGGGGAAATCTGTCATGGTGAGAGTGGGACTCTGAAGTGAAGGAGGAAACTCTGACGTGATAAGGAGGACTCTAATGTGATGGGGTGACTCAGACGCGATGGAAGAGGGTGGGGGGGGGGGCTGATGTGATAGCTCTGATGTGATAAGGGGGGGTTCTCACAAGATGGAAGGGAATTCTGACATGTTAAGAAGCCTCTGATTTGATGGGGGGACTCTGATATGAGGGGGGGGGGACTCTGATGTGATGGGGCTCTGACATGATGGAAGGGGAACTCTGATGTGATAAGGAGGACTCGGATGTGATGGGGGGAACTCTGACGTGATAAGGAGGACTCACTTGTGATGGGGCGACTCTGACGCGATGGAGGAGGGAGGGGGCTGATGTGATGAGTCTGATGTGATAAGGGAGGGGGGTTCTCACAAGATGAAAGAATTCTGACATGATAAGGAAGCCTCTGATTTGAAAGGGGACTCTGATATGAGGGTAGGGGCTCTGATGTGATGGGACTCTGACATGACTGATGATCGGAGGGGAACTCTGATGTGATAAGGAGGACTCGGATGTGATGGGGGGAACTCTGACGTGATAAGGAGGACTCACTTGTGATGGGGCGACTCTGACGCGATGGAGGAGGGAGGGGGCTGATGTGATGAGTCTGATGTGATAAGGGAGGGGGGTTCTCACAAGATGAAAGAATTCTGACATGATAAGGAAGCCTCTGATTTGATGGGGGGACTCTGATATGAGAGGAGGGGCTCTGATGTGATGGGACTCTGACATGACTGATGATCGGAGGGGAACTCTGATGTGATAAGGAGGACTCGGATGTAATGGGGGGAACTTTGACGTGATAAGGAGGACTCTATTGTGATGGGGCGACTCTGACGCGATGGAGGAGTCTGATGTGATGATTGTGATGTGATAGCTCTGATGTGATAGGGGGGAGGGTTCTCACAAGATGAAAGAGAATTCTGACATAAGGAAGCCTCCGGTTTGATAGGGGACTCTGAAATGGGGGGGGGGGCTCTGATGTGATGGCAGGGGGAGTCTGTAGAGGGTGGGATCAAACCTACTCTTAAGTCTGACCTTCAGCCTTTTGTTCAGGGCCCACTCACACCAGGACGCGGTGTGGAAAAGACCAATTTTCCGCACTACACGGGAGCACACTTACCTTGCATGACCTGCACAGGTACCATTGATGTGATGAAGGGAAGTTTGACATCATAAGGGGGGTTCTGGCGTGATGGAGGGGACTCTAATATGATAAGGGGGAGTCTGACGTTATGGAGCTCTAACGTGATGGGAGAGGAACTCTGATGTGATGGAAGGGACTCTGTAATAGGAGGGGGGGGGGATCGGATGTTATAGGGCTCTGACCTGATGGGAGGGGGACTCTGATGTTATAAAGAGGCCCTGATGTGATCGGGGGCTCTGATGTGATGAGCAGGAGTCAGACGTGATAGGGTTCTAACGTGATAAGGGGGGTCCTGATGTGATGTAGGGGGACTCTGCCATGATAAGGAGGACTCTGATGTGATGAGGGTGAGTCTAACATTATGGGGCTCTGACATGATGGGAGGGGGTCTCTGATGTGATAAGGAGGACTTGGATGTGATGGTGGGGGAGGGACTCTGACAAGATAAGGAGGACTCTGATGTGATAGAGGGGTTCTGATGTGATGAGGGGGAGTTTGACGCTATGGGGCTCTGACATGATAAGGAATACTCTGATGTGATTGTGGGGGGACTCTGATATGATCAGGAGGACTGTAATGTAATGTGATGGGGTGGGGTGGGGCGGCTCTGATATGATGAGCGTGAGTCTAACATTATGGGGCTCTGACACAATGTGTGGAGGACTCGGATGTGATGGGGGAACTCTGACATGAAAAGGAGGACTCTGATGTCATGGGGGAGCTCTGATTTCATGGAGGGGGATTTTGCCATGATAAGGAGGACTCGCATGTGATGGAGGGGTGGCTCTGATATGATGAGGGTGAGTCTAACATTATGGGGCTCTGACATGATGGGAGGGGGACTCTGATGTGAAAAGGAGGACTCTCATATGATAAGGAGGACTTGGGTGTGATGGGGGAACTCTGATGTGATAAGGAGCAGTCTGATGTGATTGGGGGGACTCTAATGTCATGAAGGCGGATTCTGCCATGATAAGGAGGACTCGGATGTGATGGGGGGGACTCTGACAAGATAAGGAGGAGTCTGATTTGAAGAAGGGACTCTGATGTGATGAGGCAGAGTTTGACGCTATGGGGCTCTGACAAGATAAGGAGGACTCTGATGTCATGGGGGAGCTCTGATGTGATGGGAGGAGATTCTGAGATAAGGAGTGGGCTCTGATGTCATGGGGGGGGACTCTGATGTCATGGGGGGAGCTCTGATGTGATGGGGGGACTCTGATGTCATGGGGGAGCTCTGATGTGATGGGGGGACTCTGATGTCATGGGGGAGCTCTGATGTGATGGGGGGACTCTGATGTCATGGGGGAGCTCTGATGTGATGGGGGGACTCTGATGTCATGGGGGAGCTCTGATGTGATGGGGGGCTCTGATGTCATGGGGGAGCTCTGATGTCATGGGGGGACTCTGATGTGACGGGAGGAGATTCAGACATAATAAGGAGGGGACTATGATGTGATGGGGGGGGGGGGGCTTTAGTTTTCGATCCACCTTAATCCTCTGACATTTCTGGGCCCCATTATTACCTCCCTCCATCTATTCTCATCCAGCCAGTCATAGAGAAGAGCTCACTCCACTGTTTATTAAATCCCCCCCCCCCATCCAATCAGCTCCTTCCCATCTCCCTATGGGCTCTCCGTGTCCCCGGCTTCGTTATCTCCTTCATCCGTCTTCCATCATCTCCATCTCTGCTGTCACTTTTCTTCCTTCTCCCTCTCCATCCCCCGATCACAGAATTTGTGATGACCTCAGCACTATGCAAATCGTTCCCCTTCCCCGCCGCAGCTCACAGTGAGCGCCCAGGTCCCTCTACAGACGGACGAAGGAACGGCGACCTAAAAATAGGCGATTCTATATTTATCTGAATATATCTGCAAGAATATGGGAGCTTTTCTTCCAGGCGGGAGGACGGCGTGCAATTACTTCCCATAACTCAGCGTATGAGACGAGAGCGCCAAACTGACAGCCATCAGAAGTATTAGATTAACCCACATACTGCGCCGCGCGTAATAATAAGACCTACCAGCGATCGACCCCCCCCTCTGTATTGACGGCTTCATGGATCTTGAAATAGCTGAATATAGTCAGATAAACCCAAAATCAAATCTGCGCAATTTAAAGCCGAAATTGACCTCTGTGCCCAGCCAATGGACATTAGGGGCCCATCCACTCTTAGGGCCCATGTACATTTCTGCATGATTTTAAGAAGTCATGTGTTACTGTGTGTTGTGTTAAAGCTCAACTACCCCCCCCGGTACCCCCGGTACTCAACTCCCCCCCCCCCGGTACCCCTGGTACTCAACTCTCCCCCCCGGTACTCAACAACTCTCCCCCCGATACGCAACTCCCCCCCGGTACTCAACTCTCCCCCCCGTAACTCAAAACTCAACTCCACCCCCCCAGCACTCAACTACTCAACTCCCCCCGGTACTCAACTCCCCCGGTGCTCAACTCTCCCCCCCGGTACTCAACTCTTCTCCCCCCGGTACTCAACTCTCCCCCCCCCGGTACTCAACTCTCCCCCCGGTACTCAACTCTCCCCCCCAGTACTCAACTCTCCCCCCCAGTACTCAACTCTCCCCCCCAGTACTCAACTCTCCCCCCCCGGTACTCAACTCTCCCCCCCCCGGTACTCAACTCTCCCCCCCGATACTCAACTCTCCCCCCCGATACTCAACTCTCCCCCCCAGTACTCAACCCCCCGGTGCTCAACTCTCCCCCCGCTACTCAACTCTCCACCCCGGTACTCAACCCTCCCCTCCGGTACTCAACTACTCAACTCCCCCCCAGTCCAGTACTCAACTCTCCCCCTGGCACTCAACTCTCCCCCCCATGGTACTTCAACTCTCCCCCCCCCCGGTACTCAACTTTTCCCCCCACAGTACTCAACTCTTCCCCCATGTTTTTTTTCCCACATACAGTGCCTTGAAAAAGTATTCATACCCCTTGAAATTTTCCACATTTGTCATGTTACAACCAAAAAGGTAAATGTATTGGGATTCTATGTAATAGACCAACACAAAGTGGCATATAATTATGAAGTGGAAAGAAAATAAAAGGTTTTTAAACTTTTTTTACAAATACATATGTAAAAAGTGTGGGGTACATTTGTATTCAGCCCCACTGAGTCAATACTTTGTAGAACCCCCTTTCACTGCAATTACAGCTGCAAGTATTGTTGGGGATGTCTCTACCAGCACAGTGGCGGCTGGTGCTCAAATTTTTTTGGGGGGGGCGCAAACAAACGAAAAAACAAAACAAAACCATCAATTGCAGCCTCACTGTGCCCATCTAACGCAGCTACTGTGCCCATCAATTGCCGCCACTGTGCCCATCAATTGTCGCCACTGTGCCATCAATTGTCGCCACTGTGCCATCAATTGTCGCCACTGTGCCATCAATTGTCGCCACTGTGCCATGCCAAATGCAGCCACTGTGCCATGCCATCAAACGCAGCCACTGTACCATAAATTGTCGCCACTGTGCCATGCCATCAAACGCAGCCACTGTGCCATCAATTGTCACCACTGTGCCCATCAATTGTCGCCACTGTGCCATGGCATCAATTGTCGCCACTGTGCCCATCAATTGTCGCCACTGTGCCTATCAATTGTCGCCACTGTGCCATGCCATCAATTGTCGCCACTGTGCCCATCAATTGTCGCCACTGTGCCCATCAATTGCTGCCACTGTGCCCATCAATTGCCGCCACTGTGCCCATCAATTGTTGCCACTGTGCCCCCTCAAAAACCGCCAGTTTGCCCCCTAAAATGCTGCCAGATTGCCCCCTCAAATACCGCCAGATTGCCCCCCCCCGGCACTTACCTGTCTCGGGTCAGCCATCCTCCCTCCATGCTCCCTCGATGTCTTCTCCCGCCCTCGATGTCGCTTCAGCCAATCAGGTTACCGGTAAACAGACCCAGTGAACCTGATTGGCTGAGATGCGTGTCAGTGTTAACCAGGGAACGCACACCCTGTGCGTCCCCTGGTTAACCATTTGGAAGTCGATTAGAGCCCACACACTTCCAAAACCAACCAACTGCTGTTATTCAGATGCATGAATCTATGTATTGTTGACTTGAGTGACAGGTGCAGGGGAGAGAGGGGGCGGCGCTCCTGCGCCCACTATGGACACACTGCCACTGTTTGCACATCTAGAGAGTGAAATTTCTGTCCATTCTTCTTTGCAAAATATCTCAAGCTCTGTCAGATTGGATGGAGAGCGTCTGTGAACAGCAATTTTCAAGTCTTGCCACAGATTCTCAATTGGATTTAGGTCTGGACTGTGACTGGGCCATTCTAAGACATGAATATGCTTTGAAAACCATTCCATTGTAGCTCTGGCTGTATGTTTAGGGTCGTTGTCCTGCTGGAAGGTGAACCTCCGCCCCAGTCTCAAGTCTTTTGCAGACTCTAATGCCGCATACACACGATCATTATTCACGGCGGTTTAAAAACCGCCGTGAATAATGACATTTTAAACGAGGGAACAGCTTGTTCCCCACACACGGTCATTTTTCTCGTCATTTTTTAAAATGACGAGAAAAACGATCGTCTATGGACTCCGCGGCAGTGTTTCCCTATGGGAAACACTGCCGCGGAAGAAATGTCAGGAAAAACGACGAGAAAAATTAGAACATGTTCTAATTTTTCTCATCGTGATTAATGCCGTTTTTCCCGTTGGGAAAAACGGCAAAAAGCCCACAGACGATCGTTTTTCTCGTCCAAAGGAAAAAATGTCATTTTTCCCGACGGGAAAAATGATCGTGTGTACGCGGCATTACAGGTTTTCTTCTAAGATTGCCCTGTATTTGGCTCCATCCATCTTCCCATCAACTCTGACCAGCTTCCCTGTCCCTGCTGAAGAAAAGCATCCCCACAACATGAAGCTGCCACCACCATGTTTCACAGTGTGGATGGTGTGTTCAGGGTGATGTGCAGTGTTAGTTTTCCACCACACATAGCGTTTTGCTTTTAGGCCAAAAAGTTCTATTTTGGTCTCATCTGACCAGAGCACCTTCTTCCACATGTTTCCTGTGTCCCCCACATGACTTCTCACAAACTGCAAACAGAACTTCTTATGGCTTTCTTTCAACAATGGCTTTCTTCTTGCCACTCTTCCATAAAGGGCAGATTTGTGGAGAAGCACGACTAATAGTTGTCCTGAGGACAGATTCTCCCACCTGAGCTGTGGATCTCTGCAGCTCCTCCAGAGTTACCATGGGCCTCTTGGCTGCTTCTCTGATTAATGCTCTCCTTGCCCGGCCGGTCAGTTTAGGTGGACGGCCATGTCTTGGTAGGTTTGCAGTTGTGCCATACTCTTTCCATTTTCAGATGATGGATTGAACAGAGCTCCGTGAGATGTTCAAAGCTTGTGATATTTTTTTAGAACATAATGGATTAGCGGTAAGGATGGGAAGCGTCATCCCACACCGCGGGATGGTGCCCGTGGGTCCCACAAACCCGATGTTCGCCGGCAGCCCACGATTGCGGTGAGGAGAGTCAGAACGGGGAGATGCCTATGTAAACAAGGCATTTCCCTGTTCTGCCTAGCAACATGACAGGGATCTACTGCTCCCTGTCATCGGGAGCAGTGATCTCTATCATGTTCTAGTGAGCCCATCCTCCCTACAGTTAAAACTCATCCCTAGCTCTATTTGTGGAGAAAAAAGGACGTCAATTTTTTTTTGGGTACAACGTCGCACGACCGCGCAATTGTCAGCTAAAGTGACACAGTGCCGAATCTCAAAAAATGCTCCCCTCACCACACTCCTGGTCCACCATCATGACCGCCCCACCCATCCCCCAGCTCCCACCCCCAACCCTCCAACTCACCTTCATTAACCCCTCTGGCACACCCTCCAGACACCCCCTCATCCTTATGACCACCCTCACCCCCCCTCCGGCCCCCCGTCTCTGCCCCTCCCCACCTCCAAGCACCGTCCCCTGGTTCCTCCTACCCACCTCCTAGTGCTGCCCCTTTTACGGAATACAGAACCAAGTAAGCTAAGTGCCAATTAATTTGTATGGAGTTTGTTAATGATAACAAGAAAAGCAGTAAAATAGATCCCCCGAAACAAAATAACCTCTTAGAAGCAATAGATCCATCCCAGCAACAATAGACCCCCACTAGCAACAATAGATCCTCCAGCAGCCAGTATCAATAATCTCTCCAGTAGCCAGCAACTATAGACTCCTTCCTCAACAGTAGATCCCTCCCAGCAACAAATGACCCCTTAGCAACAACAGATCCCCCACCAGCATCAATAGACTCTCCAGTAGCCAGCAACTATAGACTTCTTCCTCAAAAGTTAATCCCTCCAAGCAACAACAGACCACCCACCAGCAACAATAGATCTCCCAGCAGCCAGCATCAATAGACTCTCCAGTAGCCAGAAACTATAGACTCCTTCCTCAACAGTAGATTCTTCCCAGCAACAATAGATCTCCCACCAGAAACAAAATAGATTTTCCCCAGCAACAATAGATCCCCATATCCCCAAGTAGCCAGCATCAATAGACCTTCCAGAACACCCCAGCACCCCTTGCCATTACCTGAATGCAGTGCTGTAGGTGCCAGAAATGTGTGTATATATACATATATACCACCAACAAATTCTACAGTGGAGGTGTAGCAGACATACATTGTACAATGCAAGACGGATACTTAGGCGTCTATTTATAAATTATTCATTGCACAGATGTCAGGAAACATTTGTGCAAGCTGACCTAAATCTCACTGTATATTTTTGAATAGATTAACTCCTGTATGCTCAGCTCCATCTAGTGGCCAAATTGTGGCATAATTTTCTAAAATACCTCAATGAGGAAATATACCACCTTTTGGCCACTGGATGGCGCTGATGATGCAGGTGGTTTATCTATTTTTAAAACTTATGATGAAATTTCGTTCAGTTTGCCCAAATATTTCTAACAATCGTGCAACAATTGTTTTATAAACAGATGCCTTAATAGGGGAGTCTCGGTCATAAGAGCTTACTGTCTAATAGGAGAAGTGTAATGTGACAGAGCAGGCTTTAGTGTAAATATCTGGGTTCATACCGTGTTTCTCTTGTTTACAGAAATCGTAAGAGCCATGACGTTTGTGATCAACCAAGGCATGGCAATGTACTGGGGGACGTCCCGCTGGGGTGCAATGGAAATCATGGTAGGTGATCTTCATTAACCAGTTGAATTGAACCTATTACTAAGTATACAACTCTGCATCAATCGGTTCCTGACATCACAACATGCAGCTCATCAACGCTCCACCTTTATCATTAAAAAGCCACCCATGAGCTCCAGTCCAGAGACTTTTGCAAAATACCCGGAAGTGTTATAGTGACACAGCCCCAATGATATTCAATCAGAAAAGCAGAATGTGAGAGCCTGCAGCACCCCATAGTGCCCCCGACCTCCAACAGTGTCCCACAGTGCCCCCTAGCTTGCTACAGAGCCTCCACAGTCCCCTCCAGAGACCCCCATCCCCACAGTTGCCTCCAGAATCCCCTACAGCACCAAGTCAACTGCGGATTCCCCAAACCCCCTTCAGAACACTAATCCCCTACAGTTGCCCCATATAACTTCAGAATTCCCTACAAAGACCCAAAGTCAGATGCAGAGTCCCAAAACTCCCTTTAGAACACCAATTCCACCACAGTTGCCCCTATATACCTATAGAATGTGCCCCTCAACAACTCACAGTGCTTCAAGTCCCCCTGAGAGCCCTCAGCCCCACAGTGCCCTTCCAACCTCCCACAGTGCCATTCCAACTTCCTACGGTGTTCCCAAGATTGCTGCTGAGGCTGCAGCCCCCAATAGTGCCCCCAACCTCCAACAGTGTCCCACAGTGCCCCCTAGCTTGCTACAGAGCCTCCACCCCCTCATGGTGACCCCAACCTCCAACCGTGCCTCCCCAGTGCCTGCAGTGAACTCCAGTCTACCAACATGCCCCTGGAATGTGTCCAGCCTCCTGGAGAGACCCACAGTCCCCTCCAGGGACCACATCCCCAGAGTTGCCCCCAGATACCTCCAGAATCCCCTACAGAGCCCCCAATTCAACTGCAGAGTCCCCAAACCCCCTTCAGAACACCCATCCCCTACAGTTGCCCTCATATACCTTCAGAATCCCCTACAGAGCCACAAAGTCAGATGCAGGGTCCCCAAACTCCCTTTAGATCCCCAATTCCACCACAGTTTCCCCTATATACCTGCAGAATGTGCCCCTCAACAACTCACAGTGCTTCAAGGCCCCCTGAGAGCCCTCAGCCCCACAGTGCCCCTCCAACCTCCCACAGCGCCATTCCAACCTCCCACAGTGCCATTCCAACCTCCCACAGTGCTCCTCCAACCTCCCACAGTGCCATTCCAACCTCCCACATTGTTCCCAAGATTGCTGCTGAGGCTGCTGCCCCCCATAGTGCCCCTAACCTCCAACAGTGTCCCACACTAGCTTGCTACAGAGTCTCCAACCCCCCCGCATTGACTCTGACCTCCAACGGTGTCTCACAGTGCCCCCAGTGCCTGCAGTACACTCCAGTCTACCGACATGCCCCTGGAATGTGTCCAGCCTCCTGGAGAGACCCACAGTGTCCTCCAGAGACCCCATCCCCACAATTACCCGCAGATACCTTCAGAATCCCCTACAGTCATCAAACCCCCTTCAAAACCCTCATCCCCCAAAGTTGCCCCCACATACCTCCAGGATCCCCTACAGAGCCACAAAGTTAGCTGCAGAGTCCCCAAATCCTCTTCAGAACCTCAGAACCCCAATTCCACCACAGTTGTCTCCATATACCTGCAGAATGTGCCCCTCCACATCTCACTGTGCTCACGGACCCCTTGAGAGCCCTCAGCCCCACAGTGCACCTCCAACCTCTAACAGTGTCCTCAAGCTTGCTGCAGAGCCTGCAGCTGCCCATAGTGCCCCCAACCTACAACAGTGTCCAACAGTGCCCCCTAGCTTGTTACAGAGCCTCCAACCCCCCACATTGACCCCAACCTCCAACAGTGCCCCCCAGTGCCTGCAGTGCACTCCAGTCTACTTCAGTGACCCTGGAATTCTCCCAGCCTCCTGGAGAGACACCACATCCCAATAGTTGCCCCCAGCACCCCCAGAAGCCCCTACAGGCCCACCAAATCTACAGCAGAGTCCCCAAACCCCCTTCAGAACCCCATCCCCCACAATTCCCCCCAGATACCTCCAGAATGTTCCCCTTGACAAATCACAGTGCTCCTAGGCCCCCTGAGAGCCCTCAGCCCCACAGTGCCCCTCCAATCTCCTACAGTGTCCCCAAGCTTGCTGCAGAGCCTGCAGCTGCCCATAGTGCCCCCAACCTACAACAGTGTCCAACAGTGCCCCCTAGATTGTTACAGAGCCTCCAACCCCCCACGTTGACCCCAACCTCCAACAGTGCCCCCCAGTGCCTGCAGTGCACAGCACTCCAGTCTACTACCATACTCCCGGAATGTGTCCAACTTCCCGGAGAGACCCACAGTCCCCTCCAGAGACCTCATCCTCACAGTTGCCCCCAGATACCTCCAGAATCCTCTACAGAGCCACCAAGTCTGCCGCAGAGTCTCCAAACCCCCTTAAGAACTTTCTAGTATTTCAATACATATTTTGTATTCTCATCCTTTTATTGTTTTGGTATATATAGATAGATATCTATCTATATATACTATATTACCAAAAGTATTGGGACACCTGCCTTTACACTCACATGAACTTTAATGGCATCCCAGTCTTCGTCTGTAGGGTTCAATATTGAGTTGGCCCACTCTTTGCAGCTATAACAGCTTCAACTCTTCTGGGAAGGCTGTCCACAAGGTTTAGGAGTGTGTCTATGGGAATGTTTGACCATTCTTCCAGAAGGACATGTGCCCTCCTGATCCCAGTATTGTGCCCTCCTGATTCCCCTGCACTGTGCCCTCCTGTTCCCAGTAATGTGCCATCCTGATCCCAGTATTGTGCCCTTCTGCTCCCAGTAATGTGCCCTCCTGATCCCCCCTGTACTGTGCCCTCCTGATCCCAGTAATGTGGCCTCCTGACCCCCCTGTACTGTGCCCTCCTGATCCCAGTATTGTGCCCTCCTGGCCCCCCTGTACTGTGCCCTCCTGATCCCAGTATTGTGCCCTCCTGATCCCCCTGTACTGTGCCCTCCTAATCCCAGTATTGTGCCCTCTTGATCCCCCTGTACTGTGCCCTCCTGTTCCCAGTAATGTGCCCTCCTGATCCCTCTGTACTGTGCCCTCCTGTTCCAAAGTACTGTGTCTATGGGAATGTTTGACCATTCTTCCAGAAGCACACGTGCCCTCCTGATCCCAGTATTGTGCCCTCCTGATCCCCCTGTACTGTGCCCTCCTGATCCCAGTACTGTGCCCTCCTGTTCCCAGTAATGTGCCCTCCTGATCCCAGTATTGTGCCCTTCTGCTCCCAGTAATGTGCCCTCCTGATCCAACCTGTACTGTGCCCTCCTGATCCCAGTAATGTGGCCTCCTGACCCCCCTGTACTGTGCCCTCCTGATCCCAGTATTGTGCCCTCCTGATCCCCCTGTACTGTGCCCTCCTAATCCCAGTATTGTGCCCTCTTGATCCCCCTGTACTGTGCCCTCCTGTTCCCAGTAATGTGCCCTCCTGATCCCTCTGTACTGTGCCCTCCTGTTCCAAAGTACTGTGCCCTCCTGATCCCCCTGTACTGTGCCCTCCTGTTCCCAGTAATGTGCCCTCCTGCCCTCCTGTTCCCAGTAATGTGCCCTCCTGATCCCCCTGCATATTTCAGGTGCATTTTGCGTTTTTCAATACAATACAATATGCTTTTCATCCATTGAAGTCTATGGAACCAAAAAACAGAAAAAAATCCCTGGCCCTTTCCATAAAATGCACAGATGTGCAGGGCTGTCTTAATGCATGGGCACCCCTGGGCACTGCCCAGGGGCCCCAGTTGCATGGGGGCCCCATGATAATTTTCCATTGCATAAAACATGCCAGCTGTCCAGGATTTGCTGGGACAGTCGTGCGTTTTACTAAAGTGTCCCGGTATGGCTGTGTCTCAGGAAGCATCCCAGAACCTGTACTGTACCCTCCTGTTCCCAGTAATGTACCCTCCTGATCCCCCTGTACTGTGCCCTCCTGATCCCAGTATTGTGCCCTCCTGATCCCCCTGTATTGTGCCCTAGTGATCCCAATATTGTGCCCTCCTGATCCCAGTATTGTGCCCTCCTGATCCCAGTATTGTGCCCTCCTGATCCCAGTATTGTGCCCTTCTGCTCTCAGTAATGTGCCCTCCTGATCCCAGTATTGTGCCCTCTTGATCCCCCTGTACTGTGCCCTCCTGTTCCCAGTAATGTGCCCTCCTGATCCCCCTGTACTGTGCCCTCCCTATCCCAGTATTGTGCCCTCCTGATCCCCCTGTACTGTGCCCTCCTGTTCCCAGTACTGTGCCCTCCTGTTCTCAGTACTGTGCCCTCCTGTTCCCAGTAATGTGCCCTCCTGATCCCAGTATTGTGCCCTTCTGCTCTCAGTAATGTGCCCTCCTGATCCCAGTATTGTGCCCTCTTGATCCCCCTGTACTGTGCCCTCCTGTTCCCAGTAATGTGCCCTCCTGATCCCCCTGTACTGTGCCCTCCCTATCCCAGTATTGTGCCCTCCTGATCCCCCTGTACTGTGACCTCCTGTTCCCATTACTGTGCCCTCCTGATCCCAGTATTGTGCCCTCCTGACCCCTCTGTACTGTGCCCTCCTGATTCCAGTAATGTGCCCTCCTGATCCCAGTATTGTGCCCTTCTGATCCCAGTAATGTGCCCTCCTGATCCCAGTATTGTGCCCTTCTGATCCCAGTAATGTGCCCTCCTGATCCCAGTAATGTGCCCTTCTGCTCCCAGTAATGTGCCCTCCTGATCCGCCTGTACTGTGTCCTCCTGATTCCCGTAATGTGCCCACCTGATCCCAGTATTGTGCCCTCCTGATCCCAGTATTGTGCCCTCCTGATCCCAGTAATGTGCCCTCCTGTTCCCAGTACTGTGCCCTTCTGATCCCCCTGTACTGTCCCCTTTGTGTTGATCAGTCTTTGATTTTTGGCATGTTTTCTTATTGTTAAAAATGTATTTTATTGAAAGTACTAATGAATATATGTTTATTTCTATCAACCATTTATACTTTAATTTTTAAGAGTAGGTGCATAGATTTGGGGCAGGCTGGTAGGGGTCCCAGTGCATTACTTTGCCCAGGGGCCCATGATGCTATTAAGACGGCCCTGCAGATGTGAACTACATCCATAGGAAACCATGATAAATCGACTGCAGTTTGTTTCTGCAAAACTGAAAACGCGCTAAAAAATGCATAGGTGTGAACCAGGCCTAAGAGCGTCTACTTTATAAATGCCATTGGTAGTCATAGGGTTAAAGACAAAAAATATGAAATTTTTGAAATTTTTTTATTTTTATTATTTTTTTTACATTAAAATTTTAAAGCAAGTGCTACAATAGCTACAGACAATGTATTTTATTACACCATTTTTTTCCCTTTTTCTTACATCTTACTTTCTCAGCTAGTTAATATTTTAAAACGTCTTCTGAGAAAGATGGCGGACGTGTCCAAGAGAGGATCCAAACCAGCGGGTCCACATAGCGGCCAGTCCATTAGCATTTCAGAAGGAGGTCATCAGTGGCAGGACGGATTTATATTAAAGGGGCTGAGTGTATGCAGGGTAGACAGTGCATAGAAAACTGGTGACACAGTGACACCTGCTGGACAACTCTGACACAACACTTTACAGTCATTTCTGACGCAGTGATTTGCTTTTCATTACCGAGTTACTCACACGGTGCTACTTTCTCACATCCTTACACAGCTCTGCTGCTGTTTTTAACAATTCTCTGCGCTTTCTCAACTTTTCCTGTAAAAAAAATCATGGAAAGAGACTTGCGAAATCAAAAAGCACGGCTTGGCATGAAGAGGGAGAATTGTTTTATTTTTATCAGCAGGCTGCAAGGATTAAATTAAAGGATAACTTTACTTAAAGAGGAACTGCAGTCTGCTCACATAATTTGTAATAAAAACATCTTTGCCATTCTGAAGCTTCCCTCCAACCACTTTGCATATTATTTTATATATACAGTTGAACCTTGGATTACGAGCATAATCCGTTCCAGGAGTATGCTTGTAATCCAAAGCACTCGTATATCAAAGCGAGTTTCCCCATAGAAGCCAATGGAAAGGAAGATAATTCGTTCCACATTGACTTCTATTGCATGCAATACCGCATGTGGCCAGAGGTGGGGGGCGTCATAAATACTCGGAGACCGCTTGGCTGCATTTGGAAAACCTCAGAAAGGCTCGGAAACACCCAGGAACTGAGTATTTCTGAGTGTTTCCGAGTATTTCTGAGTGTTTCTGAGTATTTCCAAACGGCTCCGAGTGTCACCGGCGCCCCCGCACCTCTGGCCAAATGCGGTACTGCACACCACAGAGTCTTCAATCCTGCTCGTTTTGCGAGACAACATTCGCAAACCGAGTCAAGTTTTTAAAAAAAAATAATTGCTCATATTGCGAAACACTCGTTAACCGCGTTGCTCGCAATCCGAGGTTCCACTGTGCTGTGATTCAATCTGTACTTGCCAAATATGCTGCAGAAATCTCCCTCCACTGAGTCTGGCTGCAACCATTTTAACTGTGGGCAGCTGAAGCTGCTGCCTGTTCACTTCCTGGATTTACACAGACACACACCTCCAGCTCTGCAGCTCTCATTGGCCCTCTTATGACTCACCCCCCCTCCCTTCCTGGCAAACTCTCACGAGAGTGAGAGCTGTGCATGATGGCCTAAGCCTAGGCTAATGACCAGACAAGAAACCGGAAGTGGGCTGTATAAGGTAGTTAGTGGCAGAATTTTTTTTTTTACTATCCAAAGTTAAAACAACAACAAGGGCAGAAGATTTAATAGATGGAAAGATGAAAAAAATGACTGAAGGTCCGCTTTAAGCAGCTAGAGGGATCCTTGGTGCCGATTATTCCCCTATCCTGGCAGTAGGAGTCACACATGCAGAGGCGGCTCTTTAATTAGGCAAATTAGGTGGCCGCCTAAGGCCTCGCACTCACAGGGGCCTCGCGGCTGCCTAACTTTCCCAATGCATTACCCCAGTTTTGAGGGACAGGGGACCTTAACTCTGCTGTGCTCAGGCAGCGTTATGAGCCCTGACTCAGGAGCGGGGGCCGCCAGTGTCCCTAACAACCAGTGAATATTGGTGACACCACCCCTTGTGACGTCAATGACCCAGCATGCCCTCAGTCAATGTCGTCACAAGGGGCGGGTTCACCAGGTGACATCACGGGTGGCCCCCGCCCCTTAGTTATTAAAGAGCAGGATCTGGGGGCCGACCTTGTTAAAGGGGGCTTCCAGATTCTGATAACCCCCCTGCCCACAGACCCCCACAACCACCGGCCAGGGTTGTGGGGAAGAGGCTCTTGTCCTTGAATTATTTTTCTCCATCCTGGGCGTGAGTGGGGCCCCATGTCTAAGTTTTGCCTAAGGCCTCACAAAGCCTAGAGCCGCCTCTGCACAAATGATTTATATTCTGCATTGCACTCATGTAATCACCAGGAGAGACAGATCACAAACCACTAAAGTCTTGCTAAGTGCCGTCCAACTCATGTGATTCCAAACAACCTATTTTTAAAGCAGTGTATATATATATATATATATATATATATATATATACACAGTATCATTTTTTTTTTGCAGATTACATATTTAGCGGGATCCTTGATGCAGATAGTGTCCTCTATCCTGGTCCGCAGACATGTTGCTCTCCATACAGTACAGTGTAGACTGCAGACAAGCAAAGCAATGTTTACGCTCTCCAGAGTGTGTGATCATTTCTGGTAAAGCACAAGGAAAGAAAAGACAAGTTGGAGGTTTTCTATGTAAGGTAGCTTAATATCCTCTGATAGAAGAGCTCTCGTTTTGAAAGTTTGGAAAGCATGATTATCCTTTATGGAAAGAAGAGATAAGTTGGCGGTATTAAGCTGCATTAAGGAGGCCACCCCACTCCAAGCCTCCGCTACTCACTACTTTACACATGAAAACACAGTCGCAGCTTCAAAGATCTGGGAATCGCTGAGAATCTTCACAGCAAACACATTCCTTTTCATGTGTCTCTTTGAAGAGGATCAGTGATCTCTTTGCTCCCGCAGCGCCCCCCTGTGTACGTGTGTGTGTGTGCGGTCTCCGGGCCTGGAGCTGTCTCTGAATCCTTTCATGGGTGGTCTTAAAGAGGAAATTTCATGGTTTTGGATCATTCCAATTTTTATATTTTTAGGCTGTTTTTTTTTTGCTACTATTTTATAAATCTATGTTTTACAAATGAACAATGATGTTACTAAACCCACAACAGTAAAATCAGTCTGTATAAGCAGTAAAGCATGCTTGTTATATTCACGGTGGAACCTAAGGGGTTAGTACGCCGCATTGTGTAAAAAGGCTGTTTGATCCTGTATGCACAGATCCTCCCCTTTTTTTACTGTCCCCAATCCATCTGCTGATAGTACAGAGCCTTGAAGGCACTCTGCACATGCTCAGATTGGTGTGTATTGCTAAAGTTTTTTTTTGGGGTTGGGGGGGGGGGCAGTGCATGTGATCAGTACAGGGCCAATCAGCACTGTCCAGACAGAGGGTCAGGGGTCCTGCAGCCTCATAGGACAGTCAGAGTAGAATGAAAACTCCTCCTACAAGCTTTAACCAGACACTGATAGAAGTCACAAGACTGCTATATACTGCTGATGAGAAAATGTATTTAGCAGTTGATATTTACTAAAATAATTGTAAATAATTTCTATGTACTGTGTTAGAGATATAGTGAGTGCAGGGTCCTGGGTTTAGTAACACTTTAAAGTGGTTGTAAACCCTTACATATATCCAGTGGTATATGTCCTGGTCCCTGGTGATTCACAGAAATGAAACAAATCCTTCTACATGTAAGCGTGCACACAGGGTGTGCCGGGTGGGCCTGGGCACACCCTAATAACCCTGTGTGGTGCAGATTTCCTCTGTTTAAACCCCTGATATTTCACCAAAACCCCCTAACAGGGAACCTAAAAAATGTGTAAAAAAGTATAGAATACACATGCACACACACATATATGTTTGAGCTTTGAGGTGCACACCCTAAGGCCCCTTTCACACTGAGGCGTTTTTACCGTGTTTTCGTGGTAAAAATAGCGCTGTAAAAATGCCTGAAATAATCCTGCCCCAGCATTCTCAATGTGAAAGCCCTGAGGGCTTTCACACTGAGGCGTTGTGCTGGCTGTGCGTTGGAAAAAATCCTGCAAAAAGCTTTTTGGAGCATCTTTGGGGCGCATAAAATAGCGCTGTAAAAACGCTTATCCCCATTGAAATAAATGAGAACCGCGGTAAAAACGCATAGGCTTTAGCGCTATTTTTAACGCTATCGCGGTAAAATCATAGTAAAATCGCGGTAAAAAATTGCGGTAAAACGTGGTCAAATCGCGAAAGGGGCCTAAAGCAATAGGCTGTGCAAACCTATGCTTCTACATACGTTGTACCTGTCTATCTGCAGCTGTCTTTCCTGTACATCCATTCAAAGTACAGAATTTACTCAGCTGTAAAAAGCAGGGGGCAGAGAGCTAAAGTTACATCAGTGAGGGAAGCTCTTAGAGCTGATTGGAGGGAAGGGACACGCCCTCCTTTACACAGCACACAGGAACAGAGCTGAGACTGTCAATCACAGGCTCTCCCCTGTCACCTTTTTTTTTCTTGTTGTCAGGAAAACTGGTCAGAAGTGACCTATGCACATATCAGAGGAATGAAGCAGCGGACAGAAATGACACTTGCTCTACATAGAGAGCAAAAAAAAAAAAAAAAAAAGCGGAACTTCACCCTTTTGGATGAAGTTCCGCTTTTAAAAAAAAAAAAAAAACGGAAAAATAATATCTAAAGGGAGAAGGGGAAGAAGGAGTTAATTAGGACCAATTAGAATTTCCTAAGGGTTGAAAGGAAAATATAATGTCATATGCAGATCAATGGTCACACCTTGGTTTCCTTAGTTGGTTTAACTCATCTTAGCCAGTTAAAATGTAAGCCCCGCCCACTGCCAATCTCAGAAACACTGTGAATTGCTGAATGTTGAATTTAATAAGAAAACAAATAGAATATTGCCATCCATACTGTATTTTTCTGATGATTTTCTGCTGTCTCTCATGTGGCAGGAAGCGTATTCTGTGGCCCGCCAGTTCAATCTAATACCTCCGGTGTGCGAACAAGCCGAATATCACCTATTTCAGCGGGAAAAGATAGAGACTCAAATGCCGGAGCTGTACCATAAGATAGGTGAGTACTTTTGTTTACTACAAAGATCTGCCTCCTCTATACTCCAGACAACTGAAGAAAGAAAAAAGACGTTGAATTTCAGTGATCAGCGATTCTTATCGGGACTGCGATAATGCGATGGACACCTCGGACACTTTTGACACATTTTTGGGACCAGTGACAATTATACAGCGATCAGTGCTATAAAAATGCACTGATTACTGTATAAATGTCACTGGCAGGGAAGGGGTTAACACTAGGGGGCGATCAAGCGGTTAATTCTGTTCCCTAGGTGTGTTCTAATGGTGGGGGGGGATGGGACTGACTAGGGGAAGAGAGAGATCGGTGTTCATACTTAATATAAACACACGTTCTGTCTCCTCTCCCCTGAAAGAAGCGGGATCTGTGTGTTTACACACACAGATCCCGGTTCTCTCTCTGTCACGAGCGATCGCGGGTGCTCGGCGGTCATCGCGCCCGCCGGGCACTCGCATTGGCTCCGGCGGCGAGCCACGGGCGCACGCGCATGCCTTCGGCGGCGCGTGCGCACCCCTTAGTGGTCAAAAGGCGAACCGACGTAAAGTAACATCGTTTCGCCCACCCGTGCCATTCTGCGGCAGTAAAACTGTGGCGGCTGGTCGGGAACCGGTTAATGTCTAAACCGATGCCAGCAAAAGTGAGTACACCCCTAAAAGAAAATGTCCAAATATTTTGTGTGGCCACCATTATTTAACCCTCTTGGGCATGGAGTTCACCAGAGCTTCACAGGTTGCCACTGGAGTCCTCTTCCCCTCCTCCATGATGACATCACGGAGCTGGTGGATGTTAGAGACCTTGCGCTCCTCCACCTTCCATCTGAGGATGCCCCACAGATGCTCAATAGGGTTTAGGTATTAGGCATGGCTCCAAACAAACAGCATCCAAGCAGAGTAGACCACCAATCACAGAAGTTGCTTCGGGATAACCTTGTATAGGCTCAGTGAACGGGGTATATGTAAAAAATAAAACATAGCACAGTACTGTATAGCTTGCAATATTTATTAAAAGAAGGTAGTGCACTTACATTTAAAATAACATAGTTGCGCTTTTTAACGTATGTCATAAAGAACAAGTTTGTTTCCCAAAACCAAAATGGCGGAACCTCGATCGTGCGTGTGTACGTAGCCTGATCCGACGCGTTTCGTCAGAAGTGACGTCATTGTTGAGAAGAGAATTAGATTCTGTTGCTTAAAGGAAAAAAAATATATATAAAAAACAAACAAAAACAAACGTTAAACTTACTTGCTCTGTGTAGTGGTTTTGCACAGAGCAGGCCAGATCCTCCTCTTCTCGGGTCCCCCCCGCTGACTCTCTGGGCCCCTCCCCCTTGCTGAGTGCCCCCACAGCAAGAGTGATTCATTTCACTATGAATCAAAATACGGACAAAATTTTCGTTATTGGGATGTGTCTGAATTTCCGAACCACAATAGTATTTTCAACGAATCCCGAAATAAATTATAACGTAAGGAAATAACAAATTGTCAGAATTGAAACAGAAACATAATGCAATAAATACAGTAAGATATAAAAATGAAATAAGATGACAACTCTTACTTAGGCTGCCTAATAGAATAGAAAAATAGGATGGAATAGAATAGAAAGAAATAGAATAGAAAATAAAAGAATATAATATATATATATATTTTTTATATTTTTTTTAATAGAATAAAATAGAAAATAAAATAATAGAAAAGAATAGAATAGAAAAAATAGAATAGGAAATAAAAGAATAGAAAAGAAAATAAAAAAAGGAAAATTGCATAAAAAAGAAAAAATTTTATAGAATAGAGAATAGAATAGAATAAAATAGAATAGGAAAGAAAATAATAGAATAGAAAATAAAAAAATTAAATTGCATAAAAAAGAAAAATAGAATAGAATAGAATAAATTAGAAAATAAAAGAATAGAATATAAACAAATAGAATAGAGAAAATAGAATAGAATAGGAAATAAAAGAATAGAATAGAAAAGAAAAAAATAGAATTGCATAAAAAGAAAATATAGAATTGCATAAAATAGAAAATAAAAGAATAGAATAAAAGGAAAAAAATATATAATAAAATAGTAAAGAATAGAGAAAATAAAAGAATAGAATAGAAAAGAAAAAATATAATAAAATAAAATAGAAAATAAAAGAATAGAAAATAAAAGAATAGAATAAAACAGAATTGAATAGAATAGAAAACTATTCAGTCTTAGGGAGTGTAGAAAGACATGGGGCTACTCAGTGAAATCGGAGGAGATGCGGTTTAACCTTAGGCTGGGCTGTGCGCGCTCCCGGCACAGTTACCAGCGGCCAACGGAAACCTCCTGATCGCTGTGACCGCCATGACAGCCAATTACGGCTTAATGCTATATCCGTTGAATGTAGCTAGAGGTTTGATCCCAAAATATTGGAAGACACAACAAGTTCCAAGCATAAAGGAATGCAGTGGCAGCTGGAAGTTTTATTTTGTGGGGGGGCTGCAAACAAGCCTCCCCACCCCGGGCGGCCGGTGGCACTCTGACACCCCCCCCCCGCTTGCTTGCTTGCTCGCTGTCTGACGGTCAGTCTGGCCCTTACCCCATCTAGGTGGCGGGTGGTTGGCAGCGGCTCCTGTGTCCTATCCGCCAACACATCTCCTCTCTCCTCCTCCTTGGCACTGGGCATCCAATAGGATTGCCTGTCCTTTCAGCCAATCGGGTGACGGGTCTCATGACCTGCTTCCTGATTGGCCGGGAGGAGGATTGGTGTGAGAATAGCGAATATTTATTCGCTATTCTTGCACAACTGTGTGGGCTCGGAGTGCAGTACTCTGCGCCCCAAGCCCATCTTTTTTTTAAGCCTATTAAAGCCTCTGGCTCTAATCATGTGCTTAAAAAAAAAATCCACCCCTATTGGAATCCATGGTCCGGTGCCCTGTATGTAGATCAGGGGCCAGACACATGGATAGGCAGGGCGGCACCCGTGCGCCCCTAATGGACGGGCCACCACTGGAGGAATGGATTAGGTAAGTAGATAACATTCTGTATGTGATATAGAAGAGATAGGCAAAAAAAGATGATACCTCATATTATAATCTTCTCTTCCAGGTGTGGGCTCCATGACGTGGTCTCCGCTGGCCTGCGGTATGATCACCGGAAAATATGTCGACAGCATCCCCGAAAAATCCAGAGCTTCATGCAAGGTAACTGAAACTTTGTATGAACATCAATGATCACATCTTCTGCATTATATAAGGAGACTGGCCACAGGAGGGACAATTAAAGCGGTTGTAAACCTCAGGCATGAAATATGAACAAAGCATATCCCTCTATAGTGTGTTCTTGTCTCAATCCAGAGCACTAAGTGTAATTTCTGTCTGCTGCTTCATTCCTCTGATATCAGAATGAGTCACTACAGATACGTTTTCCACACCACTTTAACTCCAACGCTGAGTTTATTTTATAAGCAAAGTTCAAGTTCAGCAGACAGGAAAGGTGGATGAGAGAAAGGACAGTAAGGTTTGGGAGATAGGTCCAGGCACAAACTGGTACAATAGTCACCACTCGATCCCGAGTAGGTTTAGCTCACCCGGATAGTTCCCTGTAAGAGCGGATCCTAGCAGCCGGAGTGATGCTCGAACGTTCACTTTAGGTTTTCCTTGATATACGATCGGGAGATCCTCTGCCACTTAATCTTTAAGTCCCAAACTTCTCAGCTGTTGCAACACAAGGACAGGTGCCAGTGATAGCACGTTGCAAGGCCTGTGATGGATCTTTGAATCCCTCCAGAAGGTAACCAGGCCTCTCTTTCACCGTGAACTCTCTCCATCAGAAAGGTCCTCCCCTGGTCTCCTCTTCTTAGAGCGGGTCCACCCCTTCCCGAGCACCCTGGGATTCTTCTTTTGGAGATAGGCCCAGGCTAAAGGTGCTGGGCCCATTAGTGGAGTTGCAGCCCCAGGCTAAAGGTGCCTGAGACCGATGCACGCGCGCACCCCTGGCCTGGAGGGCCAGGTGGCGCGAACCGCTCACACTCCAGACTCCTGACTCCCAACCACTCCCCAAAAAAATGGCGTCTGCCCCTTATGTATCCTCTCCCGGCATGCACAGCAGGCCAACCACGCCCACCATACCGCCGCCGAGAGAGGACACCCTAAGGCATAGCAATGTTGCCCACCGTTCAACCCTGACCTGATATGGCAGTTCCACCTAGAGGCCACAGGGTATATCAGGCTACATCACATAGGCAGAAGCGAGTACTAACAAATCAAAGTGGTCTGAGCCTGGCTACTAGCTCAGACCAACCCCTAAATTTAAGTACATAGCACCCCTGAAAGTAAAGGGGCGCTACACTGAAAATCCGAAAATACTAAATAATAGCTAACTAACTAACTAATAATAACTATAACCTTTTTTTTTTTCATTCGTTACGTTCCATTCGTTAAGATGGAATTTTTTTGGGGGATAATTCGTAACTTCGGATAAATTTGTATTCGTTACATTTACTAACAGACAAATTTGAAAGGAAATTCCAATACCTATAATTTAATAGTAAGTATTAGGTAAGTTATTATTAGTTAGATATTTCAGATTTTTTTAATTTTCGTGTTTTCGAAATTTTGGATTTTCATTCTTATTTTTGGATTTTCGTTCTTTTGATTTTCATTCTTATTTTCAGATTTTCGAATTTTCAGGTTTTCGAATATTCAGAATTTACGATTTTACGGATTTTCTGAATTTACGGATTTTCGCATTTCCGATTTGACGAATATTCGAATATTCGAAAAATTTTGTTAAACAGGGTTTCGTTAATGCGGATAATTCCGAATGAACAAATTTGTCGAAATTAAAAAAAAAAAGAATTTGGAACGAAACAAATTGCACATGTCTAACAGAACACCTATCACCAAGGAGAAGAACAGAGGGGGAGGTGTTCTATAGTCCTAACACACTTCCTAGATATCTATTGGGCCCTGGGCTCCTGCCTAGGTTGTGGATGATCCGGGAGCCCTGTTTGAGTGCAGTAGGGCATGCTCCTTTCATCTATTGCACCAGCCGGGGGACTGATGTGTTTTCGTTGTTTAGGGGTATCACTGGCTGAAGGAAAAAGCTGGGAGTGAAGAAGGCAAGAAGCAGCACTCCAAGGTAAAAGAACTTCATCCCATCGCCGAGCGTCTGAACTGCACAGTCACCCAGCTGGCTATCGGTAAGGAGAGGGTCCTCTAGGTTCACCTTCTACTCCTTGTGCTGTCTGTTATGTGTCATGACTGGGCTCTCTATTTTACCAGCATGGTGCCTGCGCAGCGAGGGAGTCAGTTCTGTGCTGCTGGGCGTCTCCAATAGTGACCAGTTAATGGAGAATCTGGGATCCATTCAGGTAAGCTTAATGATGTACACCTGCACGCCCCCAAGGACAAGTGCAGTTCTTACATTTCTGCAATGGGGCCATTGATTGGGCGATACATTTGTGCAGGGCTTTTTTTTTCAGCAGGAACGCGAGGTAAACGCAGTTCCGGCACCTCCAGCACTGACTGTAATGGCAAGGGGTGCTGGGGTATGCTGCAGAGTCTACTGCTGGGGTATTCATTCTAGCTGGAGGGAATCTATTTTTTCAGGGGGGTCTATTGTTGCTGCAGAGGTCTGTTGTTGCTGGTGAGGGACCTACTGTTGCTGGGGTGGGTCTTATGTTGCTGGGGGGTTAGCTGTTGCTGGGACAGATCTAGTGTTGAGGGAGGGGGGTGTATTGGTGCTGCTGATGGAAAGTCTATTGATGCTGGCTGTGGGGAGATCTGTTGTTGCTGTTGGGAGTCTATTATTGCTAGGGGGATCTATTGTTGTTGGCGGGGGCACTATTGTTACTTACTGGGATCTGTTTTATTGCTTTTCTTGTTATCATTACCGAATTCTATACATATTACTTAGCACCACAAAATTATACATACCGGTAGTTCTGGATTCGGGAATTCTTGGAGGTGGGTAGTTGGTGGAACCAAAGAACAGTGCTCGGAGGTAGGTAGGGGGTGAAACCAAAGAAATGGTGCTCGGAGGTATGTAGGGGGTGGAATATCAAGGAACGGTGCTAAAGGTAGGTAGGAGTGGACCCAAGGAACAGTGCTCGGAGGTAGGTAGGGGGTGGAACCAAGGAACAGTGCTGGAAGGTGGGTAGGGGGTGAAACCAAGGAAAGATGCTCAGAGGTGGGTAGGGGGTGAAAACAAGGAACGGTGCTCAGAGGTGGGTAGGGGGTGGAACCAAGGAACAGTGCTCGGAGGTAGGTGAGGGGTGGAACCAAGGAACAGTGCTCAGAGGTAGGTAGGGGGTGGAACCAAGGAAGGGTGCTCGGAGGTGGGTAGGGGGTAGAACCAAGGAATGGTGCTCGGAGATAGCTAGGGGGTGGAACCAAGGAATGGTGCTCGGAGGTGGGTAGGGGGTGGAACCAAGGAACGGTGCTCGGAGGTAGGTAGGGGGTGGAACCAAGGAATGTTGCTCAGAGGTAGGTAGGGGGTGGAACCAAGGAACGGTGCTCGGAGGTGGGTAGGGGGTGGAACCAAGGAACGGTGCTCGGAGGTAGGTAGGGGGTGGAACTAAGGAATGGTGCTCGGTGGTGGGTAGGGGGGTAGAACCAAGGAACAGTGCTCGGAGGTAGCTAGGGGGGTGGAACCAAGGAATGGTGCTCGGAGGTGGGTAGGGGGTGGAACTAAGGAAAGGTGCTCAGAGGTAGGTATTGGGTGGAAGCAAGGAAAGATGCTCGGAGGTGGGTAGGGGGTGGAACCAAGTAATGGTGCTCAGAGATAGGTGGGGGTGGAACCAAGGGATGGTGCTCGGAGGTGGGTACGGGGCGGAGAAAAAGGCTGACTCGGAAAGGCAGAGTTCCTGCACCTATTCTCTGTGAAAAAAGCCCTGCATTTGTGTACCTCTAGTTTTGTATGGGGGTTATAGGGAGGGTTAGGGTGAGGGTTGTAGTAACAAGGAGGGTGATAGTGTTTCCAAAACAGGATTAAAAAGTGGGAAGTGGAAAGCCTCTTAGGTCAATTTGTCAGAAGACCAGAGAGCTCCCTACTGGGCCTGAGGTCAAGGTGCAAGACTAGAGAGCTCCTTACTGGGGCTGAGGTCAAGGTGCAAGACTAGAGAGCTCCCTACTGGGCCTGAGGTCATGGTGCAAGATTGGAGAGCTCCCTACTGGGCCTGAGGTCATGGTGCAAGACTGGAGAGCTCCCTACTGGAGCTGAGGTCAAAGTGCAAGACTGGAGAGCTCCCTACTGGGGCTGTTCCAGTAGTGTCTGATGCTATCTACCTAGATGAGCCCTTGTGCACAGCCATTTCTATACTACTCCAATATTCCCCATAGGGGACTTGGTCAGCCCATATGGCTGATCCACCATATTGCAGCTTAACTAACTGGAATTGCTTTTCCAGCTGGTCACCCTGCTTGAGTACTGCATGCATGCACCTTGTGACCTAGTCGTGTTTTTATTATAGACAACGTTGTCTTATTAATGTTTTTGCAATTTTTCTACCAATAAATTCAATTTTTCTATGCGGCGTGGTCCACCCGTGGCTTCTTTATCCGGGGGGGGGGGGGTTCTTTGTTCTCTCCGGGGGGGGTTTGTTTTTGCACTGTTCAAAGGCCCACGGAGACCGCACTTTATTGGTGAGTCCACATTTAATGGGATACTGTGCTAGGATTTCACATCCTGCCCAGTATTTTGACATTTAGTGAGCAAGGGACCTACCTTTTTTCTTAAGACTGGAGAGCTCCCTACTGGGCCTGAGGTCAAGGTGCAAGACTGGAGAGATTCCTACTGTGGTACTGTGGCTGAGGTCAAGGTGCAAGACTAGAGAGCTCCCTACTGGGGCTGAGGTCAAGGTGCAAGACTAGAGAGCTCCCTGCTGGGGCTGAGGTCAAGGTGCAAGACTAGAGAGATCCCTACTGGGGCTGAGGTCAAGGTGCAAGACTAGAGAGCTCCCTACTGGGCCTGAGGTCAAGGTGCAAGACTAGAGAGCTCCCTACTGGGCCTGAGGTCAAGGTGCAAGACTAGAGAACTCGGGACTGGGGCTGAGGTCAAGGTGCAAGACTAGAGAGCTCCCTACTGGGGCTGAAGTCAAGGTGCAAGACTAGAGAGATCCCTACTGGGCCTGAGGTCAAGGTGCAAGACTAGAGAGCTCAGGACTGGGGCTGAGGTCAAGGTGCAAGACTAGAGAGCTCCCTACTGGGGCTGAAGTCAAAGTGCAAGACTAGAGAGCTCCCGACTGAGACTGAGGTCAAGGTGCAAGACTAGAGAGCTCCCGACTGGGACTAAGGTCAAGGTGCAAGACTAGAGAGCTCCCGACTGGGGCTGAGGTCAAGGTGCAAGACCAGAGAGCTACCTACTGGGGCTGAGGTCAAGGTGCAAGACTAGATAGCTCCCTACTGGTGCTGAGGTCAAGGTGCAAGACTAGAGAGCTCTCTACTGGGGCTGAGGTCAAGGTGCAAGACTAGAGAGCTCCCTACTGAGCCTGAGATCAAGGTGCAAGACCAGAGAGCTCCCTAATGGGGCTGAGGTCAAGGTGCAAGACTAGAGTTCCACTTTACCTAGATTTCCTAGACCTAGTTTACCATTCAAAGCTCCTGATATGATTACTGGAGACAAAATCTATCCTTTGTATCTTTCATTTCTTTCAGGTTCTGGCCCATCTGACCCCACCGGTCATAGTTGAGATTGACCAGATTCTCGGCAACAAGCCCAACATAAAGAAAGACTCTCGTGCGTGAGGAGTTCCTCGGCACACCCTGGAACCGCTGTGTGTTCTCCAAGGCATGGGGACAAAGGACATATGAAATTACGCTCACCTCGTGCATGGTTCCCCCACTCTGGCAGTGCTGAGAGAGCGGGAGAACATTTAACCAGCAATAAGGGGAGGAAAATCAGCTGCCTGCTTAGTTCTCTGGGGTCAGTACATGCATTACTTCATGTCACCCTGCAAGGGGAGGGGCAAAGGATTCAAGATGTATCTAGCGAAGCAGAGAAAAGGACATACGTGACCAGTCAAGGTTTAGCATGAGCAGGACTAACAAAAAGTCCTAATTTATTCTAGCTTTATGGCATCCCCAATACAGAGAGCCAAACCAATAGATCTTCTCTGTCTGAATCACAGTGACATTTCAATTCTGGGTGGACACAGCTGGGCTGAATTATCCTCAAGCTTAAAACTCAATGGGACTCTGGTGGTAAGATCTGTGCACCTGAGTTCCTGTCTCCATTCACCTTTCACAGCCTTTGAAAGGGGGTCTAAATTTGGTCATAGCTCCTTCTGTATGTATCACCCTGCAGGAGGACAGACTCATAGCTCCCTTCTGTCTGTATCCCCCTGCAGGAGGAGGACAGACTCATAGCCCCCTTCTGTCTGTATTGCCCTGCAGGAGGAGGACAGACTCATAGCTCCCTCCTATCTGTATCACCCTGCAGGAGGAGGACAGACTCATAGCTCCCTCCTATCTGTATCATCCTGCAGGAGGAGGACAGACTCATAGCTCCCTTCTGTCTGTATCACCCTGCAGGAGGAAAGACTCATAGCTCCCTTCTGTCTGTATCCGCCTGCAGGAGGAGGACAGACTCATAGCCCCCTTCTGTCTGTATCACCCTGCAGGAGGAGGACAGACTCATAGCCCCCTTCTGTCTCTATCACCCTGCAGGAGGAGGACAGACTCATAGCTCCCTTCTGTCTGTATCACCCTGCAGGGGGAGGACAGACTCATAGCCCCTTCTGTTTGATTCACCCTGCATGAGGAGGACAGACTCATAGCCCCCTTCTGTCTGTATCACCCTGCAGGAGGAGGACAGACTCATAGCCCCCTTCTGTCTGTATCACCCTGCAGGAGGACAGACTCATAGCCCCCTTCTGTCTGTATCACCCTGCAGGAGGACAGACTCATAGCCCCCTTCTGTCTGTATCACCCTGCAGGAGGACGAGAGACTCATAGCCCCCTTCTGTCTGTATCACCCTGCAGGAGGACAGACTCATAGCTCTCTTCTGTCTCTATCACCCTGCAAGAGGAGGGTATTCCTTTTCATCTTATCAGGAACAGCATAAAGTCATTGCCATCTCATCTTGCCTTCACGCTCGGTTTTCTGTGGTTGCACATCCCTCACCCCTATGGGTACAACATAAAGTGGACCTACCTGTAACGTTAACTAAAAGAACCACACCATCGGACATGGATCATCCAAATGCATGTTCATAACTACAACATCAGGAGCTGCATTAAAATCTGCAATGGTTGCCATTAAACAATGTTATTGATGGGTAATTGCGCCTAATTACAGCAATGGGTCAAAATAATAGAGCAAAGCATGGCAAGCCCGTTCAACAATCAATGTTCATTATTCTGACTACATGAAAGTAATGAAAGCTGAAATGCTATTGGTTGCTCTGGGTTAGTCTGCTTTGCATTTAGGGTTGTCACCAGGCTGATATTTAAAGAGGCCCTGTCACCTGACCATTCCAAAAACAATCGTCCTATAAGATTATAGTGTATGTGCATTTTATGCATGGTGTTTTACCTGAAAAATCCCCTTTGTGTAGACAACCAAAAGCCCTGAGACTGCTGCTAGGTGCCGCCCTCTTGGATCTGATGTCAGCAGCACCAACAGACTCAGAGCTGGACACTCCCAGAAGAGGTGGAGACTATGATGTCTAAGGAGGGTGGGGGCTATGCTAGGGATCTGACTTTTCCTGGAGTGTCAATTCCCTAGTAAATCCAGGGGCATATAGTAAGTCAATAAAAATTTTTTTTTTACGGAAAAGTAAAAATGGTGCAAATATTTTAAACATTTCTGAGAGCGCAGTGTATATAAATGCCCTGGTAACATGCCTATTTAAAATTTCAGTAAATATTATTATACAGTATTATTATTGTACAGGATTTATATAGCGCCAACAATTTGCACAGCACTTTGAAAAAAACAATATAATAGCAGAATAGTTCAAAAACATACCCTGGGGTCCCAGTAAATATATTAGAAAATAATTAAAAAAAATCACAAATAAAGTGGAAATGATTTTTATTATTTAATGGGCTTTTTTCACAAATAAAGTGGAATTATTATTATATATAGTTTCCATCATTCCTAGCTAGATTTTTATTATTAAATGGGCTTTTTTCACAAATAAAGTGGAATTATTATTATATATAGTTTCCATCATTCCTAGCTAGATTTTTATTATTAAATGGGCTTTTTTCACAAATAAAGTGGAATTATTATTATATATAGTTTCCATCATTCCTAGCTAGATTTTTTTTTCTTTTAAGTTATCTGCCAGGGTATTTTTTTTACTATTTAATGACGTTTTAAATATGCTTATTTTTAATATAATTTAATGTGTTCTCAGATTTCACCTTTTATGATATAAGATCACTGAGTTGATATTATTATTATTATTATTATTGTTGCTATTAAATTTTTTATTATTTATTAATATTTAGTGGGTTGTATTCCTATTGGAGCAGAGGCTCTTTGTTATCTGCAGGGCCCCAGGTATGTTTTTTTTTTTTTTTTTTTTTACTATTTTGTTATTTAATGAAATTTTAAATAGGCTTATTTCTTAAATAATTTATTGTGTTCTCAGATTTCACTTTCTATAATATTACATCTCTGAGTGAATAATATTATTATTCTTTTTTCATTTGATTTTTATTATTTATTACCTTTTTATTATTTAGTAGGTTTTATTCCTATTGAGTAGAGGCCCTTTGACGCAGAACAATACCTATTTTCTATATAAACATTTTAAATACTTGCTTTTTCTGTGCTTTTACATTCAATTTTTGAGAAAAACACAAAAGCTGGTGACTGGGTCTCTTTAAGCAGACTTGCCGGTATAAATTGGACTTTTTTCACAAATGCTGTTTATAGGAAAGACATCATAAAACTGATATTTTTTTCATCATTCTTAGCACCATATCCCCTTTATTTGTGATTTTTAGTATTTTTAAAGTTATCTGCCAGGACCCCAGGGTATTTTTTTTTTTTTTTTACTGTTTTGTTATTTAATGAAGTTTTAAATAGGTTTATTTTTAATATAATTTAATGTGTTTTCAGATTTCACTTTTTATAATATTAGATCTCCAAATAGATATTATTATTAATATTATTATTTAATTCGATTTTTATTATTTATTTGTTTTGTTTATATTTAGTGGGTTTTATTCCTTTTGAGTGGGGGGTCCCTTGACACAGAACTATACTTATTTTTCATTCTTCATTTTAAATGCTTGATTTTTCTGTGTTTTTACCTAAAAAAGCACAAAAGCTGGTGACCGGGTTTCTTTAAGCAGACTTACCGGTAAAAATTGGACGTATTTCGCAAATGTTGTTCGTAGGAAAGAAATCATAAAACTGATATTTTTTCCTGCATAAAAAGATGGCAAATTTATCTCCATATCTTCATAGTTGGTGACCTTCATTTGGCAAGCCTGGTAGTGACCTAGAAAGAACATAGGATGCCCCTTATGATTTTTTCATTTTTATTAAAAGTTTTGTAGCTCAACTAATTTAATTTGCCTCAGGCCTTGAAACCCCTTGAGTCAGGTTATAAGCAACTTCCCGTACAATGAATTAGTAAGGACGTGGAATTGCACAATCCACTTTGTAGCTCTTTCCCTAGACACAGTGACGAGGTACGTCTACCTTCTCTGTAGTCTTGGAATGCTGATGATTTCAGATCATTTGCATGATTAGCCTCAGGCAATTAGGAGGAATATCTTGTATAAGGTGGAAGCCAATTAAGCAGAATGTTTATATGATTGAGTCTTAAAGATTATCTCCAGTAATTGAACGATTTATTTTAGGTGGAAAGTGATGGGGGAAACTATGCTTACTTTTATGGCCAATATGTCTGTGAGGGTTCTCATCAGTGGCGGCTGGAGCTCAAAATTTTTGGGGGGGGGGCGCAAATAAACTGAAAAAAAAAAAAAAAAACATCAATTGCCGCCGCTGTGCCCATTAAAACGCAGCCACTGTGCCCAAACGCCACCAGTTTGCCCCCTCAAATGCAGACAGTTTCCCCCCAAATGCAGCCAGTTTCCCCCCAAATGCGGCCAGTTTCCCCCCAAATGCGGCCAGTTTCCCCCCAAATGCGGCCAGTTTCCCCCCAAATGTGGACAGTTTGTCCCCAAATACAGCCAGTTTGTCTCCAAATACAGCCAGTTTGTCTCCAAATGCAGCCAGTTTGTCTCCAAATGCAGCCAGTTTGTCCCCAAATGCAGCCAGTTTGTCCCCAAATGCAGCCAGTTTGTCCCCAAATGCAGCCAGTTTGTTCCCAAATACAGCCAGTTTGTTCCCAAATGCAGCCAATTTGTCCCCAAATGCAGCCAGTTTGTCCCCAAATGCAGCCAGTTTGTCCCCAAATGCAGCCAGTGTGTCCCCATATACAGCCAGTGTGTCCTCATATACAGCCAGTGTGTCCCCATATACAGCCAGTATGTCCCCCATATACAGCCAGTATGTTCCCCATATACAGCCAGTGTGTCCCCATTTACAGCCAGTGTGTCCCCATTTACAGCCAGTGTGTCCCCATTTACAGCCAGTGTGTCCCCATTTACAGCCAGTGTGTCCCCATTTACAGCCAGTGTGTCCCCATATACAGCCAGTTTGTCCCCCATATACAGCCAGTGTGTCCCTAAATGCAGCCAGTGTGTCCCTAAATGCAGCCAGTGTGTCCCCATATACAGCCAGTTTGTCCCCAAATGCAGCCAGTGTGTCCCCATTTACAGTAAGTTCCCCCAAAATGCAGCCAGTTCCCCCCCCCAGCCCTACACTTACCTTCCTCGGGTCAGCGCCGTCCTTCTTGTCTTCTCCCGCCCTCGATGTCGCTTCAGCCAATCAGGTTACCGGTAACCAGATCCGGTGAACCTGATTGGCTGAAACGCCTGTCAGTGTTCACCAAGGAACGCACCCCCCGTGCGTCCCTCTGTGAACTATTTGAAAGCCGAATACAGCCTGAGGGCTGTAATTGGAAAGCCTATCAGAGCCGCTGGCTCTGATAGACACTTCCAAAACACACCCACCGCTGGCCACCGCTCTAATTCCAATGGCCGGCACTCGCCAGGGGGCCGGCCATCTGAATAGTGGGCAGCAGCGGCAGTGGTGACAATACATAGGTTCATGCAATACATGAACCTATGTATTGTTTTTCAGTGGCGGTGCAGGAGCGAGAGGGGGCCACTGGTTCTCATTGGTCCAGGTCATGGTATATATACACTCACCAGCCACTTTGTTAGGTACACCTTGCTAGTACCGGGTTGGACCTTCTTTTTGCCTTCAGAACTGCCTTCATTCTTCATGGCACAGACTCAACAAGGTGTTGGAAACATTCCTCAGAGATTTTGGTCCATATTGATATGATAGTATCTCGTATCACATCCCAAAGGTGCTCTATTGGATGAGATCTGGTGACTGGGGAGGCCATTGGAGTACAGTGACCTCATTGTCCAGTGGTGAGATGATTGGAGCTTTGTGACATGGTGCATTATCCTGCTGGAAGGAGCCATCAGAAGATGGGTACACTGTAGTCATAAAGGGATTGACATGGTCAGCAACAATACTCAGGTAGGCCATGGCGTTTAAACGATGCTCATTAGGTACTAAGGGCCCAAAGTGTGCCAATAAAATATCCCCCCACACCATTACACCACCACCAGCCTGGACCGTTGATATAAGGCAGGATGGATCCATGCATTTATGTCATTTATGCCAAATTCTGACCCTACCATCTTAATGTCGCAGCTGAAATCGAGACTCATCAGACCAGGCAATGTTTTTCCAATCTTCTAATGTCCAATTTTGGTGATCCTGTGCGAATTGTAGCCTCAGTTTCCTGTTCTTAGCTGATAGGAGCACCTGGTGTGGTCTTCTGCTGCTGTAGCCCATCTGCTTCAAGGTTTGATGTGTTGTGCATTCAGAGATTGGTATTCTGCATACCTTGGTTGTAACGAGTGGTTATTTGAGCTATTGTTGCCTTTTTATCATCTTGAACCGTCAAAACATCTGCCCATTCTCCTCTGACATCAACAAGGCATTTTCGTCCACACAACTGCCGCTCACTGGATATTTTCTCATTTTCGGATCATTCTCTGTAAATCCTAGAGATGGTTGTGCGTGAAAATTCCAAGTAGATCAGCAGTTTTTGAAATACTCAGACCAGCCCGTCTGGCACCAACAACCATGCCACATACAAAGTCACTTAAATCCCCTTTCTTCCCCATTCTGATGCTCGGTTTGAACATGAGCAAGTCGTCCTCACCATGTCTAGGAGGCCTAAATGCATTGAGTTGCTGCCATGTGATTGGCTGATTAGCAGTTTGTGTTATCAAGCAATTGAACAGGTATACCCAATAAAGTGGCTGGTGAGTGTATATAGTAGTAGTTAGTCACATTCAACTGGGCTTGTTCTGTTACACAAAATTCCTATAACACTTAGCCCCATCTAGTGGCCAAATGCAATACTTTTTTTTTTTTTTTTTTAAGCAATGAAAAACATTCAACGAGCACATATAATAGCCTAATGCCGTGTACACACGATCGGATTTCCGATGGAATTCTGAGCATGCGTGAATTTTTCTCCAATGGAATTCCACACAGACGATCGGCATTTCCCATCTGATTTTTTTCCATCAGAAGAATTTAAAACATGTTCTATTTTTTTACTCCGATGGAAAAAAGTTTGATGGGGCTCACACACGCTCGGAATTTCCGATGAAACAAGACAACTAGCACATTGCAATGCAAATGTTCTATGAATACACAATAGAGTTTATTTTCTTTACAAAGAAGTCACATCCTGACTAGAACTCTCCAATCACTAGGGATCATGTGCTTTGCCGGCTGTGAAGCTATAGGTCTGACTCAAAGGGGGGGGGGGTGTCGGATTTCTGAAAAGAGACCACTCCATCCACACTGAGAGCAAGGGTCCTTCTTTATAGCTGAAAGCAAGACGCACATCGCTGCTACCTTCACTCCTCAATTAAGTTGACTATGATCACCGGTGCTCAGGCTATCGGCTGCTGTAAGTCCCATAGAGTCTGAATCTTAATAAAATGCCAAAGGGGGGTAAAATCCACAAGCAGATAACCTTTGTTTAGGAAGAACAATACATAAAATTCACACAGAATGCCAACACTTTTTGGCCATCGGGCCTTTGTCATGTGTCATGACTAAGACCCAATGGTGAAACGCGTTGCCCTTCTGTGTAATTAGAGATGCACCGATAGCATTTTTTTACAAGTACTGATACTTTCTTTTTTAGTATTCGCCGATACCAATTACCGATCCCTACCACAACTGTTTTGTTTACACTTCAGCTGTCAGCAATGGTACAAACAATTGAAAAGTTATTTACAAACAATATATATATATTTTACATGTTGCGCTTTTTTTCAATGGGAAAAGTGTAAATATATGTTAAAGGTGTAATAATATTAACAAACAAAGCAAACAAAAAGGAAAAAAAAAAAAACGTTTTAATTATTAATAGTTTATAAACTAGAAAGGAACAAACAAAATCAGCAGGAAAATTATAATAAATGAAGAAGGAGAATAAGGAGTTAATTAAGGCTGAGTTGAGTAAATTAAGGGTTAAAGCGCCGTTCCACCCGTGTTTTAGTTTATTAAAAGTCAGCAGCTACAAAAAGCATAGCTGCTGACTTTTAATAAATCAACACTTACCTGCCCCACGGTCCAGTGATGCGGCCACCCGGAGGCTCGCTCCTCTCCCCCTCCTCTCCTCAACGCCCTCATCATAACTGTGGGCACCCGGCCGTAAAATCTTACGGCCTCACGGCCGGGCGCGCACTGCGCATGCGCGAGTTGCGCTGCACGCTCCTATTGTCCAGCCGATCTTCTGAGTTGTGTCCCAGAAGATCTCTGGCAGGGAGGGCGAGAAGAGGAGTTGCCTAGGCGGCCAAAGATAGGAAGGAGAAATTGGGACAGGAAGTCCCACTAAAAAGATGTTACCCACTGCCCCCACCCCCCCAAAAAAAAATGACATGCCAAATGTGGCATGTCAGGGGGCGAGGAGTGCTTAAAGCGGAAGTTCCACTTTTGGGTGGAACTCCGCTTTAATAAGGAGTTAAAAAGAGGGACATTTATGTAAAAATATCTTTTTTTTTTTACTTGACAGATTGCTTTAAACTGACTTCAAGCGGAAGTGGAACTTCCGGTTATCGGATTCCTCCCCCCCTCCGGTGCCACAATTGGCACCTTTCAGGGGGGAGGGGGGTGCAGATACCTGTCTAAGACAGGTATTTGCACCCACTTCCGGGAATCCACACTGCGGGTAGACTGCGGGTAGTGCGTCACTTCCCGGTCCCCCCCCCCGTTGTGTTCTGGGAAACACACGGCTCCCAGAACACAGCGGGGACCAGTGAAAGACGCGCAGCGCTGCTCGCGCATGCGCATTAGGGAATCGGGAAGTGAAGCCGCAACGCTTCACTTCCTGATTCCTTCACCCATGATGGCAGTGGGGGCAGCCGAGAGACGAGCGATTGCTCGTCTTCTGCTGCCGACGTCGCTGGACTCCAGGACAGGTAAGTGTCCATATATTAAAAGTCAGCAGCTGCAGTATTTGTAGCTGCTGGCTTTTAATATTTTTTTTTACGGCGGAGCTCCGCTTTCATCTGCAGATCGATGTTCATCCCTTTGATCTGTAAATGAACAGAAAGATACAAAAAGAAACAATGTTTCTTTTTATCTTTTGGCTGAGCAATGTTGTTGATAAACATTGCCCGGCTGCTGCTTTTTTTTTAAAATTTGACAGCTCCAATTACCAGGACTTTGTTTACACTTCAGCTGTCAACAGGGGAACTCCATTGACAGCTGAATGAGTCATCGGTTGTTAAGGACGTGGCGGCCCCGGTCCTTAACAACCGATAATTGACGACTTTTTTTTACATTTCAGCTATCAATGGGGGAATTCCACTGACAGCTGAAAGAACCGAGCCTGAAAATATCAGTTTCAGGTATCTGAGCATTTGCAGGAGTACCGATACGCGTGCAATGCTTAGTATCGGCACCGACATTGGTATCGGTGCAACCTTTGATGTCATGCTCTGCCGACATTCTATTAAGATTCAGCCTTGTTTATAGAATGCTGGCAGGGGAAAGGCTTTCCTACAGGTTGTGGCTTCTTTCTAAAAGAAAACAAACTTAAGACTTAGCATAACTTTTGTTTTGATGCACCATCTAGACCCCTTTACGACCACTTTAATGCGCACGCCGCAGAAATGCGTAGCAGGGCAGCCAATGTTTTTGTGCCGATGTTTATGTGTTGGTCAGGACTACAGATCAGTAGCTGGTGGGACTGGCTTTCGATCATGTGACTACCCCCAGGGCATTCAATACTGTTTAAAGTGGAAGTAAACCCATTTATTTACAAAAACAGTTACATTCCCGGCACATGCAGGAAATGTAACTGTCACATTGGATGTGCTCTCAACCAAACTGTCAAACCATCCAATAAACATGTGCAATTAGTTTAGTTCCGAATTTAGTTTTTTAACGAATTTCGACAAATTCGTTAATTTCCAAAATTTCCAAATTTTAGGAAATTCAAAATTTCGGGAATTCGAAAATTCGAACATAAGGATGAAAGTCTGGAAATTCAAAAGAACAAAAATCCGAACATTTGAAAACCCAAAAATCTGAAATAATAACTTAACTATTACTAACTATTAAATTATAGGTATTGGAATTAGACATGTGCACAACATAAAAATTTGTTTAGTTTGGTTTAGTTTCTGTTAGTTTCTTCTGATTCGTAACGATTCGTAATTTCGTAAGACGTGGGTTATCGTATTCAGACTCTTTCGTATTTCCGTAAGGGTTATTTTTCCATTGATTCGTTTTTCCGTTAGTCTAATTTTCGTTGATTCGAAATTCGTATTTTTCGTTATTTTATATTCGGCCGCGTTCGTATTTTCATAAGAACTATATTTTCGTTGATTTACGATGATTCGTATTTCCGTGTCTAATTTCCATTGATTGGAAAATTGTACTTTTGTAGATTTAATTACATTCATACTTTCGTTAGAATACATTTTCCGTTTATTCGAAACACTACTTGTCGTAATTTTGTAATTCGCACTTTCGTGAGATTGACCGATTAACAGCTTAAACTCTTCTGGGAAGGCTGTCCACAAGGTTTAGGAGTGTGTCTATGGGAATGTTTGACCATTCTTCCAGAAGCGCATTTGTGAGGTCAGGCACTGATGTTGGACAAGAAGGCCTGGCTCGCAGTCTCCGCTTTAAGGCCTTGTTCACACCTATGCATTTTTTTTGTACCTTTTCAGTTTTGCAGAAACACACTACAGCCCATTTAACATGGTTTTCTATTGGTCATGTTCACATTTGTGCATTTTATGGAAAGGGTTAGGGACTTTTTTGGGATTTTTAGTTACATGACTTCATATAGCTGCAAAGGGTGGGCCAACTCAATATTGAACTCTACGGACTAAGACTGGGATGCCATTAAAGTTCATGTGTGTGTAAAGACAGGTGTCCCAATACTTTTGACAATATAGTGTAGTTTCAAGGATCAGTCCTTTCAAAACGGATAATTTCAGCGTTTCCTGGACATTAGAGAACCAAATCCCCCCAGAGGGGTTTCAAACCCAATCAGGAATTATAAAGGGGTTCCTCTCTACAAATTTTTAGTTATCTTTTTTTTTAATGAAAAAAAGAGCAGTCCAAAAATCCCTGTTGTAGCAACACAACTCAAAAGTGGGAAGGAACACAATGAGGAATGATGCATATTGCCCCAACTATCCCTCTTCTTCCTACATAAATGATGTACGACCGGTGGCAGAACTATAGCCATAGCAGACCAGAAGACTGCTATGGGACCCGAGGATGGGAGGGGGCCCCACTAAAGAGTTTATTGAGGTAAAATCTGCAGCCTAGAAGTCATTAGTCTTATCTCTAGTCACACCCCCTTTGCTTTATACAGTATCTGTCGCTTTGAAGTATTTGTTTAGCTGTCTTAGCAGTGCAGATTTATTGTCCTAAGAGCTTCTACCACAGCCCAGCCAATCTGAAATTATCCCTTTATGTCTAATACATTCTTCCCAACAGTGGCAACTGGTGCTTAATCTTTTGAGGGGGGCGGCAAACAAACCTCCCAGCCGCCCCCCCCCCAATCGACCGATCATCCCGCACGCTACCTATCTAGGTTGCGGGTGGCTTTCCCACTGCTTCTCCTCCTCGGCAGCCCCCCTGGGTGGCTTCAGTGGCTTCCCTACTGCTTCTCCTACTGGCCAATCCGGTCGCTTCTCCTCCCGGGCCAATCGGGTCTTAAGGCCTGCTTCCTGATTGGCCCGGGAGGAGAAGCAGGAAGACATTAGCAAATATTAATTTGCTAATGTCACACAAGTGGGTGGGCTTGGGGCGCAGTGCTCTGCGCCCTGAGCCCACCCATTTTAAAGCCAATTAGTGCTTCCAAAAAAAAATTAAAAAATAAGCGACCGCCACTTGTTCTCAGTCCCAATATGTTCTCTACAGCCTATAGCCGGCCATACATGGATCGAAATTCAGGCAGGTTCATCGGGAACCAGCTGAATTTCGATCCATCTATGGACAGAATGGCTGTATTGAAGTTTATCGATCAATCACTGTCAGTACAAACGGCCTGTTGCATTTTTTTTTGTTCGATCACTGCCGGTGTCTATAGAGATAGATCGATTTCAGTGCAACCAGCCTGCCCATACATGGATCTAAATTTGTACGGTTTCTGTTGAACCAGGCCTAATTTCGATCAATTTTTTTTTCAGTTTTAAAGGTTTATTTCCACTTTAACAGATCTATGTCCCCAGCTGGGGACAGACCGGAGTCTTCCTATCGCTGAAATATCACTTTGGCAGGGACCGACCCATAAAGTGTTATCTAAAGGGTGATGATGTGTGCACTTTAATCTCCTCCTTGTAGCCAAACTGTAAATAGCTTATTTATACATCTCTCTGTTAGATAGATATAATGCATACTGTATATATTGTGAGGGGGTTAACTCGGCAGCGGGTGTGTGTGACCCCCGGGATGGGCTCCCCACACAAAAACAGGCCCAGCAAACGGAGGTTGTGGTTTTCAAAATCAAAAAGGTGCGGTTTATTTTCTATTTACAGTGACAAAACACAGCAAAGCAAAAGAAACATAAATAAAATAAATCCTGGTCAACTTGACCTCTGACTAAACATACAGGTTTCCTAACTAACAACTGGGATCAGCCTAGTGCTGTCCTAGTCCCTAAGTCCCTGGTTTTAAATGTCCAAGCAAATAGCCACACAGGCTTTGTCTCACCGCACAGGGGTTCACTCTCCCTAGACAGTCCACACAGGTCTGGTTCCAGGCATGAGCTAACACCTAATGAATCTGGGAGTTCTTATAGAGGCCTAAATGAGCTGACAAGCTTCAGCTGGTCTCATCAACTCCCTGTCTGCACGACGCCCCACACTCTCCCTAGAGGTATGAGTCATCCATGAGCCCACTAGCCTCAGCTGGGCTTATACAACTCTCCACCTAGTTGTATAAGTCGGCGTAAAGCCTGAATCTGGGCGAAATATATCTACCCCCCTGGATGCAACCAGGTGACTTTACCTTCCTGCTGTCACATACCCCCCCCCTCTTGTTTTAACCTCGGGGTTGGAACACCAGCAATCAGGCATTCATGTACTCGAGACAAAGCATCCACATTCCCCATTTGAACGCCAGGGCGATGCTTTACTGTGAAGTTGAATTCCTGGAGGGCCAGGAACCACCTATTCACTCTTCTATTTGTTTCCTTGTTTTGAGCCATCCACTTTAACGGAGCGTGATCCGTAACCATGTCAAAGTGCCTACCTAGCAGGTAGTACCGAAGGGAATCTAGAGCCCACTTCACCGCTAAACACTCCTTTTCAACGGTGGCGTAATTTACCTCATGGGACTTCAACTTCCTGCTGAGGTAAATGACTGGGTGCTCTTCCCCGTTCCAGACCTGGGACAATACTGCTCCTAACCCCACATCTGACGCATCACTTTGTACGACAAAGTCTTTAGAGAAGTCGGGTGAGTACAACACTGGCTGGCTACATAAGGCTTGTTTCAAGAATTGGAATGCTGCCTCAGCCTCGGGGGTCCATTTAATCATGACCGACCCTTTCCCCTTCGTCAGGTTGGTTAGGGGCACAGCCTTAGAAGCAAAGTGGGGAATGAATCGCCGATAATACCCAGCGATTCCCAGAAAGGCTCGTACCTGCTTCTTGGTGTTGGGACGTGGCCAACTCTGGATGGCCTCGACTTTGTTGAGTTGGGGTTTTATTACTCCCCTCCCAATGGTGTACCCAAGATATTTGGCCTCCTCCTGCCCAATGGTACACTTCTTGGGGTTAGCCGTAAACCCCGCTTCCCGAACAGAGTCCAGGACTGCTTGCACTTTTGGCAGATGTGAGGCCCAATCTGTGCTATGAACAATTACGTCATCCAGGTAAGCCGCAGCATACTTCCGATGGGGCCTCAGCATCTGGTCCATTTTCCGCTGGAATGTGGCCGGCGCATTCTGTAACCCGAACGGCATTCTTTTATATTGGAACGCCCCGTCTGGGGTTACAAATGCGGTTTTCTCTTTGGCCGACTTGGCCAGGGGGATTTGCCAATACCCTTTTGTGAGGTCAAGAGTCGTCATGTATCGGGCTGTTCCCTGCCGGTCGATCAACTCATCTATACGTGGCATGGGGTAGGTGTCAAATTTTGTAACTTTGTTCAACTGACGAAAATCGTTACAAAATCGCCAGCTCCCATCCGGTTTAGGCACCAACACAATGGGACTAGACCAATCACTTTGGGACTCCTCTATCACCCCTAAGTTCAGCATTTTCTGTACTTCCTCCCGTATTGCCTCCCGTCGGGCCTCTGGGATCCGATAGGGTTTTAACTTCACCCTTTCACCGGGCGGGGTAATGATGTCATGCTCTACCCCAGATGTTTGTCCCGGCAGCTCAGAGAATACCTCCTTGTTGCGAAGCACAAACTCCTTAACCTCCTGTTGTTGGGGTTGTGACAAGGTGGCTGCTATTCCAACCTCAGGAATCACGCAACCAGTTTGAGCTGGTGACCAAGTGTCTGCGACTAGGGACTCTCTATCCCTCCAGGCTTTCAACAGATTAACGTGATAGATCTGTTCGGGCTTTCGCCTTCCTGGTTGTCTGCCCTTGTAATTCACTTCGCTCACTTTTTCCATTATCTCATAGGGGCCTTGCCATTTGGCAAGGAATTTACTTTCAACCGTAGGGACAAGTACCAGTATCCTATCCCCCGGGGAAAAGGTACGGGTCTTGGCTCCACGGTTGTACACTCTCTGCTGTGCTAACTGCACTTGGGCCAAATGTTCCTTCACGATGGGCATTACCTGTGCAATTCGGTCTTGCATCAGGGCGACATGCTCAATCACACTCCTGTGGGGAGAACTCTCACTTTCCCAAGTTTCCTTGGCAATATCCAACAGCCCTCTTGGGTGTCTCCCATACAGTAACTCAAAGGGGGAGAATCCCGTAGAGGATTGGGGCACCTCCCTAATAGCAAACATCAGATAAGGAAGTAGACAGTCCCAATCCTTTCCATCTCTATCCACCACTTTCTTCAACATTTGTTTTAGGGTTTTGTTGAATCTTTCAACCAGCCCATCGGTTTGGGGGTGATACACAGATGTACGTAATTGCGTCACTTTGAACAATTTACACAGCTCCTTCATAACCCGGGACATAAAGGGTGTACCTTGGTCCGTAAGCAGTTCTTTACAAATACCCACCCGGCTAAACACAAGAGATAGCTCTTTGGCTATGGTTTTGGCCGAGGTATTTCGGAGAGGGATCGCTTCTGGATAACGGGTGGCATAGTCCATTATAACTAATATGTACTGGTGCCCCCTAGCGGACTTGATTATAGGCCCTACCAAATCCATGGCGATCCTCTCAAACGGGACCTCAATGATGGGTAGAGGGACCAGCGGGCTACGGAAATGTGGCATCGGGGCCGACCTCTGACACACAGGGCAGGAGGAACAATAATTTTCTATGTCCTTCATCACCCCCGGCCAATAGAATCTCTGTAATACCCTCTCTCGGGTTTTCTCTGTCCCCAGATGACCTCCAAGAATGTGCCCATGGGCCAACTCCAACACCAACTTCCTGTAAGGCTTGGGCACCACAAGCTGCTCAACGGTTTCTTCTGCCCTTTTTGCCACCCGATACAGTAGGTCCTTCTCTACGCTGAAGTATGGGTAAGTGCAGGTATTATCTGGGTTCACTAACTCGCCATCTATTTTCACTACGTTTTCCCGTGCCTTTATTAGGGCGGGGTCTTTCAACTGTTCTGTGGCAAAGTTTTCCCTGTGAACCTCAAGATCAGAAAACTCCACAGACGGTAGGTTTTCGTCTGAGGAGGTGGGCTCCTCTCCAGTTTCTTGAGTCTCCCCTGCCAATACTGATAAGGGAAATTCCGGAGAGTCCTCACCACTCTCAGGGGAGTTCTGGCTATCACATTCCTGGTACATAGGGGCACCAGTGGGGGGCTCAGGATCATCCCACAGTTCCCAGAACTTCGGAAAATCCCTTCCCACAATGGCGTCATGCGGTAACTGAGATACTAAGCCCACTGGATGAGAGAGGGTACCTTTGGGGGTCTCGAAACACACTGTAGTCACTGGATACTCTCGGGTGTCCCCATGCACACAAATAACAGCTACCTTGCTATTCCCAAAGACCTCTGTTTTAACTAACTCAGCCTTTATCAGGGTCACAAGGCTACCTGAATCCAGCAATACCACAACATTTCTACCATTAACACACATTTTGCATAAATGTTTCTCAGTTCCTCGAATGGCAGTGCATGCGACTGTCGCACACAGCGACTGACGTCTGCCCATCAGAAAGTCACACTGCATGGGTTCCTCCACAACCGGGCAATTGGCTGCAATATGTCCCGCTTGCCGGCAGCGGTAGCAAACGATCCTTCTTGCCGCCTCTTGAGCCGCTGATTTCCCAGGCTGTTCTCGCCAAACTTGGGGTAGAGCTCCCACCCTCTCACTCTCACCACCCTCACCCCTTGGAATCCTCTTATCCGCCCCTGGGGATGGTCTGGTCTTAGGGTGGAAAGTCCGAGTGTCTCTGGAAGAGGCCGTCAGGTTCTCTGTAGCCAAGTATTTCTCCACACGATCCACAAGACCATCGGCCTTCTCTGGGTCTCCATGGCTTACCCACTTTTGGATGGCAGTAGGAAGAGCTCTCAAAAACCGATCCATTACAACACGTTCCACAATCTTTGGTGCGGACAAAGTCTCTGGCTGTAGCCACTTTCTGCTCAGGTGAATGAGATCATACATTTGAGACCTGGGGGGTTTTCCAAGCTGGAAAGTCCAGTTATGCACACGCTGAGCCCGGACAGCCTGGGTGACACCCAGCCTTGCCAAAATTTCAGCTTTTAGCACCACATAGTCTTTTGCTTGGTTAGGCTCTAGGTCATAGTAAGCTTTCTGCGATTCACCAGTTAACAGAGGAGCCACCAGTCCAGCCCACTGCTCCTCAGGCCACTTTTCTCTTTCAGCGGTCCTTTCAAATGTGGTCAAAAATACCTCTGGATCATCCTCTCCAGTCATTTTTGTCAATAAACGACTCACCCCAAAGGACGCAGTATTAGTGGGACGGCTTTCCTCACTGGTCTGCGGACGTTGCTGCATTACTGCTTCCATTTGTTGTTGTAGTCTCTGCTCTTGCTTCTGCAACAGGTCTATGAAGCGGGCCTCAGATTGCTGCTGGGCTTGTTGCTGAGCTTCCAGACTCTGTTGGTGAGCTTGCTGCTGGGCTGCAAGGCTCCTTTGCAAACCTGCATTTGTCTACTGTTGATTGGCATTTGCTAGAGCCAGCTGTTTCAGTATCTCCTCCATGCTGGCTTAAAAAAAACTGCCACTGGTTCTCCACCAACTGTGAGGGGGTTAACTCGGCAGCGGGTGTGTGTGACCCCCGGGATGGGCTCCCCACACAAAAACAGGCCCAGCAAACGGAGGTTGTGGTTTTCAAAATCAAAAAGGTGCGGTTTATTTTCTATTTACAGTGACAAAACACAGCAAAGCAAAGGAAACATAAATAAAATAAATCCTGGTCAACTTGACCTCTGACTAAACATACAGGTTTCCTAACTAACAACTGGGATCAGCCTAGTGCTGTCCTAGTCCCTAAGTCCCTGGTTTTAAATGTCCAAGCAAATAGCCACACAGGCTTTGTCTCACCGCACAGGGGTTCACTCTCCCTAGACAGTCCACACAGGTCTGGTTCCAGGCATGAGCTAACACCTAATGAATCTGGGAGTTCTTATAGAGGCCTAAATGAGCTGACAAGCTTCAGCTGGTCTCATCAACTCCCTGTCTGCACGACGCCCCACACTCTCCCTAGAGGTATGAGTCATCCATGAGCCCACTAGCCTCAGCTGGGCGTATACAACTCTCCACCTAGTTGTATAAGTCGGCGTAAAGCCTGAATCTGGGCGAAATATATCTACCCCCCTGGATGCAACCAGGTGACTTTACCTTCCTGCTGTCACAATATATATATATATATATATATATATATATATATATATATATATATATATATACACACACACAATAATAGGGCTATTAAGGGCTGAAAAAACATAGCTTCCTCTCATGGGAATGTTCTAATATTTATAAATGCATAAAAGCCTTCCTTGTTGGTCATATTAATAATCGAATGGGTCATATTAATAATTGAATGCTGCATTAATAATAGTTATATCAAATACGTTTACAAAGGAGTGATGTAGTACTCTACTTTGAACACAAGATGGCAGCAGAAAGTTGTCAATGAAGATCAATTAGCACAACTACCCAATAGTAGAAGTAAATGTCCCGCATACAAAGAGAGATATAAATGATAATAATCCGGGGATAGATTTAAAAGGGAATTTTCAGTTTAACTGAAACTCTCTTACTATTTTTTTTTCCTCGGACATGGAGCTGTAAAATTCTCACAATTATTTTTACGTAACTGATAGATAAAAGTGACTCAACCATGTAGGATAGGCGCCCACGTTGCAGAAGGGCCCCAAGCCAGTCCCCCCACCTTTACTGCCTTGCTGTAAATGAAAACACAAGATTCTGAATGTTGGGGCTCAATGATAATTCCTTATGTGCCCCTGTGCCTGGTTATGTTATTTGTGATGTCACATGCCCAAGAATATGGGTTGCATCATGGGAAAGGGCCACTTTTCAGCAGCATGTCCAAAAAAGTACCTCTGTAACTCTACCTAATTGTGAGGTCACTGTGGAGCAGTAAAGGGGAGAGAAAGAAGGTTGACAGTAAAGGGGAGAGAAAGAATTAAGGTGCAACACTGGGAATGCCCAGCAGGGGGAGCGTAGACCATAATTTGCAATAGGCCCCCGATGTCTGCCGGTACACCGCCAACAGGCAGATATTGTGTAAACACAGGCAGTGACTGGGTAAGGAGGTGTTCAGGCAGAGGCATGCAGAAGGCAGGCAGTGGACTTTCGTACCTTTAGCCCTGGTTCACACTGGAGCGTTTTGACATGCGATTTGACATGTCAAATCGGCGGCAATTGCAGTCAATGGCACCGTCCTAATTGGTGCGACGCTGCACCGATTTCAAAAAGTAGTTTCTGCACTACTTTTTGCGATTTCGGGCTGCGATTTACATTGACATCTGGGCAGAAACCTGGAAATCGGGACTGACATGCGGGAGTGAAATCGTGTGAGTTCAGCTCCCGCAGCTCAGTGTGAACCTGGGCTTAAAGCAGTAGTAAACCACATCCAAAAAAAAACGTTTAAGTCATGCTAGCACATTATGACAGACTTACGTGAAAACTAAGCCCTCCAGCGGCGCAAGGTCATGAATAGACAGGGCTGGTTCAGCAGACAGCTGCAGCAATTGGCATTTTAATGCATAGCCCTCTTGCAGCTTCACTGAAATAAGTGCAATACTGGGAGGGCCCAGCAGGGGGCGTATACCAAAATTTGTACTGGCCCCCCACCCATGTTTGTAGATGCACCACCAACAGGCAGATATTGTGTAAAACAGGTAGTGGTTGTGTAAGGAGGTGTTCAGGCAGAGGCATGCAGAAGGCGAGGTTCTGGACTTTCGTACCTTTAAATGAGCTCATGAACGGATTGGGCTGGTTGAGCAGACAGCTGCAGCAATTGGCATTTGAATGCATAGCCCTCTTACAGCTTCATTAAAGTAAGTGCAATACTGGGAGGGCTCAGCAGGGGCATACACAAAAATTTGTACTTGGCCTCCCTATGTTTTCAGATGCATCACCAACAGGCAGATATGGTGTAAAGTAAACAGTGGCGGCTGGTGGTAATTTTTTTGGCGGGGGTGGCAAACAGTACCAGCCCCCCCCCTCTGGTTGGTCGGGTATATCTAGCGCACTTACCCCATCTATGGTGGGCAGTGCTTCTCCCAGGCTTCACCGGCAGCTTCCCTGGCGCCTTCCCTTGCTCGGCGGCGGCTTTCCCTTCCCCTGCTATCCACAGGCAATGCGGCAGCTTCCATTTCCTCCCTCCTCCTCAGCGGCCAATTGGGACTCTTCTCTTTTCGGCCGATTGGAAAACAGGTTTTAGACCTGCTTCTGTTTGGCCGGATTGAGGATCAGTGTTTCAATAGCGAATACAGTGGAACCTCGGATTACGAGCATAATCCGTTCCAGGAGAATGCTCGTAATCCAAAGTACTCACATATCAAAGCAAGTTTCCCCATTGAAGTCAATGGAAACAAAAATAATTTGTTCCACATTGATTTCAATGGCATGCAATACCGCATGCGGCCAGAGGCGGGGGGCGTCTGAGAGCCTCGGAAACAGCCGGAAAGGCCAGAGGACAGCTCGGCTGACCTCGGCAAGGCTCAGGAACGTAGTATTTCCGAGTCTTTCTGAGCTTTTCCAAATGGCCGATCGGCTCCGGCGCCTCCCCCCACCTCAGGTTAAACGCGGTACTGCACACCGCTTTGGCCTGAATCCTTTTTGTTTTGCGAGACAACACTCACAAACCGAGTTAGGATTTTTCAAAATACAGTGCTCGTATTGCGAAACGCTCGTTAACCGCGTTACTCGCAATCCGAGGTTCCACTGTATTAATTTGCTGTTGTAAACACCTGGGTGGGCTCATAGCGCAATGCTCTGTGCCACAAGCCCACTCTATTTTGAAGCCTATTAGAGCCTCTGGCTCTAATCAGGTGCTTCAAAAAACACACCCGCCGCTGTAATTCACGCACCCGGCGTCATGAAAGGAGCCGGACGCATGAATAGGGGGTTGCGGTGTCCTGTCAAAATAGCGGCCGTGGATAGAGCATGGGGGTGGTGGCCGTGGATAGAAGGGTTGGCGTTCAGGGGCCCCTAATGGACTGGGTGTAAAACAGGTAGTGGTTGGGTAAGGAGGTGTTCAGGCAGAGACATGCAGAAGGTGGGGTGTGGACATATGAACCTTTCATGAATGGATGAGGCTGGATGAGCAGATAGCTGCAGCAATTGGCATTTTATTGTATAGCCCTCTTCCAGCTTCATTAGAGTAAGAACACATACATGGGTGCTCAACCTCTGGCCCTCCAGCTGTTGCAGAACTACAAGTCCCATGAAGCATTGCAAGGCTGACAGTTACAAGCCTAACTCCGACAGAGAGAGGCATGATGGGACTTGTAGTTCTGCAACAGCTGGCGGGCCGCAGGTTGAGCACCCATGACATACACTATAGTTCTAGTGCTTCTGTACTGTCGGAAAGGCTTCATTGTATAAGTTGGAGTTCCCCTTTGAAGGAAAAAATATATTTATTCATTTTGTGTTCTTGTAACATTTCCCTGAATATCATTTTTGAAGCGGAATTGTTGCTAAACCCCTTTTTACGTATTTTCAGCATGATGATTGCTGATCTAATTAAGTCAACCTGGACCGGATGACTGATCTGGCACAAACATGCAAACAATAGAACGTTCATACTTCCAGTAAGTACAAGCAGGTTCACCGAGGGACAAATCCGTTGAATGGAGGTCAACTAGAGGCTAGTTTTCCCGCCAGTGTGTTATGCTGCCATCTAGAGGAGTAGGAGTGTCTACCCCTTGATAATGCCTAAAGTGAACCTTCCTTGGGAGAAACACGGGGGGGGGGGGGGGCTATCATTGCATATGTTTCCTTTAAAGCCCAAGTGAATTTTCTGTTTTACCACCTCAGTATCAACATATTACACCCTATCCTGTCCAGGTAATTTTTCATTGTTGTAATAGTTTGACTGACAATTACTCCATCAAAAAAAGTTTTCTTTTGGTAATATTTTAGTGCACTCTTTTTTTTTTTTTTTTTTTTACTAAAATCGTGTCATATGCAACCAAAATATGTTCCATGGCAGGGGTGTCAAACTCAATTTCATTGCAGGCCGCACCAGCATTATTGTTGTCCCCAAAGGGCTGGTTGTATCTCTAAGACTAGATGTCTAGAGCACCCCACCCCCTTACATCAGATGTTAAGAGCCCCCCTCCACCTTCAGAAATCGAGAGCCCGCCCACCATCAGAAATCAAGAGCCCCCCACCATCACAAATCAAGAGCCCCCCACCATCACAAATCAAGAGCCACCCACCATCACAAATCAAGAGCCCCCCCCCACCATGAGAGATCAAGAGCCCCCCACCATCAGAAATCAAAAGCCTCCCACCATCAGAAATCAAAATCCCCCCTACCATCAGAAATCAAGAGCCCCCCCACCATCAGAAATCAAGAGCCCCCCCACCATCAGAAATCAAGAGCCCCCGACCATTAGAAATCAAGAGCCCCCCCACCATCAGAAATCATGAGCCCCCCCACCATCAGAAATCATGAGCCCCCCCACCATCAGAAATCAATAGCCCCCCCACCATCAGAAATCATGAGCCCTTCCACCATCAGAAATCAAGAGCCCCCCACCATCAGAAATCATGAGCCCCTCCACCATCAGAAATCGTGAGCTCCTCCACCATCAGAAATCGTGAGCCCCTCCACCATCCACCATCAGAAATCCTGAGCTCCTCCACCATCAGAGATCATGAGCCCCTCCACCATCAGAAATCAAGAGCCCCCTCCACCATCAGAAATCAAGAGCTCACCACCCTCCCTTGCATCAAAGGGCACCCCCTTACCTTGTGCTGCTGCCAAGAAGAGCTGGGCAGCAGAAAGTGCAGGGTCTGGAGGAGGACTAGAGGAGGGCTGGAGTCAGCTCCCAGAGTCTGCTAGATGTTGAGACCAGGGGGGGGGAGGAGACAAGGAGTTGCTTCACAGAGAGGTGCCAGATCTGTAAGAGGAGTTCTGTCCTCCTCTCTTCTGCTGACTGTTGAGACAAGGAGGGGGCGGTGGCGAGAGCGGGTGCTGCATCTGCAGGAGAGGTGGGAGGGCCACATAAAATGGCCTGGTTGGCCGGATTCAGCCTCCAGGACTTGTGTTTGACACGTGTTCTATGGGGTTGGGGGTAACATACACATGTACATGCAGAAGGGGGCGCTGTGAAGTTCTTCATCAGGTAGATCTCAGTTGCTTCTTTTAACCTATGACAAAACTGTACTTAGCCTACAGAACTTTGCCAGGTAATCACTGTCAAATGGCAGTGATCCCCAGCTGGGAGTGAACAGGGCAACTAGACAGCCTGTAACCCAAGTGACACCCCCCATTATTTGTTTAGTGGCACTTTAAAAGCCCCCTCCCTGAGCTTTTGCTTGCTCTCCTGCCCTGATGTCCTCCTGCTCTCCTTCCTGCCTTCGGTGAGAGGAAGAAAAGGGGCTGAGTTTTGTAAACAGCAGGAGGCGTGGCTGACTGCTGCAGAGAGACTACTGCTTCCTCGCAGAGAGCAAGGGTCGCACATTGCAGATGCTGGAAGCAGACAGGCTTTTCTACATAGAGGCTGTGGCTGCTTTAAACAGATAACGAACTGTAAGACTTTGCACCCCTCAGGCTTTGATGTACCCTGGAATGTATTTAGCTGATTTTAACTGAAAGTTCCATTGAGCTGCCTATCTGAATCTTGGATCTGCGGAAGCTTTATGTGCATGCAGCATCCTTGCTAAGAAACCTTTTCTTGACCTTCCCACTTTCGGAGAAAAGTTATGAATTTGGGTTTTCCATATAACTACCTTAAGTAAAGAAGGACAGTATAGTCCAGGCATTGTGCTGCACTCCTATACAAGATATGAAAAGCATGTGAATTTTTGGGGGGGAAATTACTGCGCTAACCAATCATGTGTAGAGCTGCTAAAACCAAAACAAAGTCAAAGAAATATGAGAAAATACAGTGTAGCGCTAAGAACCGTCATTAAAACAACAGAATGTATGGACATGAAATAATGTATACAAAAAGAATAAAGTCCAGTGATAACAACAGTGGAACATACAAGCCACCACTATAGTGAATTCATGGAGGCAAATGCCCACAAATGTGAAGGACTGAAGCCTCGTACACGCGGCCGAGAATCTCGTCAGGAAAAAACTTGTCCTTTTTCCTGACGAGATTCTTGGACAAGAATCTTGTCCCGGCCGAGTGTACACACGTACCTTTCAAAAGAACCGCCTTTCTTTTGAATGGCACAAACGCGGTGACATCATCGACTACGACGAGCGCGCGCTCGTCACATTCGATGCCGTCGCCGCCATCTTACTACACCCTACCTATGCCTAGGAAGCTACCGCGCATGCGTCAAAGTCATGCGCGGGTTTCCACGGCGACAGGCAAGTGTACACACACACTCGGGTTTCTCGTTGGGAAACAGGCCGGCGAGAATCCCGACGAGAAAAAAGAAAGCAGGTCGTCTTTTTTTCTCGTCGAGATTCTGGGCAGTTTTCTTGACGAGAAACCTGAAAGCCTCGTACACACGGCCGGTTTTCTCGGCAAGAAAGCTCTCCCAGCAGTTTTCTTGCCGGTTCTTGCCGAGAAAACCGGCCGTGTGTACGAGGCTTCAGGATCCTCTTCCTGAAAAAGACACTTTGGATAGTGGAATGAAGTGTGACTGGTCGTTCAAACACCAGGGATAGTGTATCCTCCACCAGGCAAATATAGATAAATACTCTTACCAGACAGAGTGGACTCACATGCCAGCGGCAGTGGGGCAATCAAGCTTGTAACGGCCAAAGCCTGGAACTCCAATGCTGTACTCAGGAATTCCCACAAGACTCGAAGAAACTGGAACCCCGTTGAGGAACGATCCAGAAGTAGGTGGTAGACGAGAAGGTACTCTCACCCGAACCAGTATAGAGATGATCGAAAACAAAAAGGCTCCATATGGTGCAGGTCAAAAGGGGGATTTATTATAAAAAGTACATACATCGAATCACAGATGTGTACAAAAATGTGATCACAAAGTTAAAAGCAATGTGGGGAGCGGTAAATGGAAGTCCGGCGCGTTTCGTCCCAATGGATTTCAATTGGGGCATAACTGTTGTTATCACTGGACTTTATTCTTTTTGTATACGTTATTTCATGTCTATACATTCTTAATGCACTGTATATTATGTTGTTTCAATGACGGTTCTTAGGGCTACACTGTATTTTCACATATGAAAAGCATGTGTATGCCAATATGTAAGCAATATATAAAACATTAGCATATAAAATAATAGTGGGTTAAAGAACATAGTACAAAACTCATAGATCTCTTATAGCAGCTATTTTTTACATAACTTCAAAAATCTTTAAAGCACGATCCTCCAGCGTGGGTATATGGACACTATGTTATATGAGCTCTGGCCTGATACACAATTCCCATGTTGTCAGTGTTAGTGAATTCCCAAATGCCTTTAGAGCCAGGAGAGAGAGAGTTGGGCACTACAGCATAGCAGTCCCACCAAATTCTCAGGGTCAGCCCTGCATTAAAGGTAGTCAAAATTCAGGAACAAAAAAAATATTATATTGCAGATTACCAGCCCTTAGATGTGGTGGCTGCATTTGTTTTCTTTTCCTTTTTTTTCGGCCTAATAACATTTACAGAAAAATAATTGTGGCTCCTGGCAGAAATTTTGTGACCTTGCAACTTCCTGTGCTCTGGACTGAAATCTTAGACAATACTATCAGCTCGGCTAGTTTTGTCTGTGAACTACAGAACAACTTCCCTTATGCCATGGAGATGAGGAGAGTAGAAGGTGTTTGTAGTCCAAATCAGGAGAGCAGCCAAGGATGACAACTCTCTTACTCCACAGTTACAATATGCATACATGTCAATTGTCCCGGATTTGCTGGGATAGTCCTGCATCTTGGCCCGCTCGCCCAACGATGGTGTGTCCGGGGTCATATCCCAGGATCACAGCACCAATCCTATTTGGGTTACTGAGCATGTGCATTGTGGGGATTAGGGCTGCAAGTGGGTGGTCTCCACATATTTAGAGGCAGGGTCTGTGCATGACTATCTTAAGAGGTGGACATGATGAGTGGTTTCCGCATTTTTAGAGGTGGGGTCTGGGTGGGACTAAATCAGAAGAGCAGCCTAAGGTGATAACATTTCTTTTCCACAGTCACCGTACGCATACATGCCAAGTGTCCCGGATTTTCTGGGATAATCCTGCATCTTGGCCTGCTCTCCCACCGATGCTGTGCTCCAGAACACAACATCATCCTTCTTTGGAATCCTGTGCATGTGCATTAATTGTGGGAATCAGGGCTGCAAGTAAGGGGTCCCACATATGTAAAAAGCAGGGTCTGTGAGGATGTAACGACACCCCAAATACGAAAGGGGTTTAACGCCGTTTAAAGATATTCCCTCTCCTGGACACAAAGTCACTGCCGATCCTCCACAGTCAGACGACCACTTCCCATAGGAATTAATCCTTCCAAAAGAACGAGACGCACTCTGTATCTTTCCAAAATGAACTGACCCTTTATTGCAAAAGTCCTACAACTCTTATACACACAGAGAGAAGCTTTTGACCCTCCTCCCATCATACACCTCTGACCAGACCCAATTTACATTTCAGTTTAAATGGTTATGCATGACCTTTTGTGTTCCTCCAGCCTGTCTGGCTGCCAGAGGACAATACCTATAATTACAGGCTTAATTCCCACAAGTCACAATAGATACATAACGGCTCTCAATACACATTTCCCAATGAAAGGCTCTGTAGCATAAGTGAGGTTCATTACCATTACATAAGCAGACAGGTAACACCTCAGCATCTCTTCAATTAACCTGTCTGTCTGCTAGTTCCACAACCTATAATTACAGGCTTAATTCCCACCAGCCACAATAGACAATAGCATGAAATCACACACCATCACAGCAAGTATTACATAAACAGCCCACACACAGTATATACCGTATTGGATATGGCTATCACAGATCATGGTGGGGTTCTCATTCACCCTGTGCCCCAAGTAGGGACACAGGGTGGTTTACACATAAGAGGCATTGGGGAAGCTGAAGCAAGGGTATCTCATACTTTCTATAAGATTCTGGGTTCCCCGGGCCCTCCCGTTACAGAGGAAATAACCCAAGAGGTGGGTATGATGGGCGGTCCCCACATTTTTCGAGGCAGGATATGGTTGGGACTAAATCAGAGGAGCAGCCTAGGGTGGTAACATTGCTTTTCAACAGTCACAGAATGCCTACATGCCAACTGTCCCCGATTGGCTGGGACAGCCCTTTATCTTGCCCCCCCATGCTGTGTCCTGGGATCACAGCATCATTCTTATTTGGATTACTGAACATGTGCATTGTAGGGATCAAGGCTGCAAGTGGACAGACTCACATATTTAAAAGCGGGTTTCTACCCTGAGAGGTGGGTATGATGGGCGGTGCCCACATTTTGAGAGGTGAGGTCGGGGTGGAACCAACCCATTAAGTGAGCATAATTTGAGAGCATGCCCACCAAAAAGTGGGTGCACATAAAGCAATCCAGGACCATATTGTTGGTAAGTATGAATATGGTGATTGAGTGTTGTCACTCTGGAACAGAAAGTGTGTTACTGGCAGGATCACTATGAAGAAATAAAAAGGGGGGAAAAAGCCTGAAAAAGAAAACGAATGCAGCCACCACATCTAAAGCTTGATAAGTTGCAATGTGTTCATTTTTTGTTCTTGGGTTTAGGTTTATACTTTAAGTTTGGGCTTTTTTGTGAATATAGAAAGGTTATTGCTCTACCACAGCCAGGTAGTGACCTAAGAGGACCTGTCTGTGAGAAGTAGGGAAGATGTTGAAGAATAGGCCTACAACTTTTTGATTGGGTTATAGACGGTCTTTATGAACTTTTCTTGCTGTATATTGACTTGGATCAGGAATTCATGGCCATTTTTTCGAGCAGAACTCTTAGTACACAGGAAGCATTGAGTGATGTGATCTGCATGGATGGGAAGGAAGATTTCAGATTGAAAAATATGCAAAATGAATGACAATTATGTATGCTTGGAAGGCAGAAAATTCATTGCTCAAGCTTGCTTCTATAAAATGAAATTAAGAATACAAATAAAGAAAATATGTTAAGCCAATCTTTGTTCGTGTTCAGTTTTGTTTCCAACATATTGCAAAATGACCATATACAGGGCCGGGTTAACCAAGAGGAACAATAGGAATATTCCTGTAGGGGGCAGAAGAAAATAATTGTCCTTCTTTAGTTATTGGTTACATGTGTTCTTTGCATTTCACTTATTGGCCGTTTGGCTAAGATAAAGTGTAGCATTTGTTCTTTTCAGTGTCCAGTAAGGGGGCTCCACCATCTATCTGGCCTTTTAACAAGAATGGCTGGCTGTAGAGTATCCCTGCTGGTATGGTGGGGAGCCTTGGGACCTTGCTTGTGGGAAAGAACCTGAATTAAGCACCTGCTGGGTAAGGCGGGGGACAGCAGTACGTCCCGAAAGGGCAGTATGCAGTGTTAAGCTTCCCCTGGGAGTGGCGCCCCACCATCAACACCACTTGTTTTTCTTTTTCGTACATCACGGGACACAGAGCTGCATAGTAATAACTATGTCGGTTATGGGCCACCTTCAGGTGATAGACACTGGCACACCTAAGACAGGAAGTCCCCTCCCCTATATAACCCCTCCCATACAGGGAGTACCTCCATTTTTTCGCCAGTGTCTAAGGTGTTGGTCACAGTTAAAGATGTGTTATCAAGAGCTCCGCTGGAAGATCCTTTTTTTTGGGATCAAGCAAGCTTTGCAGCCAAATCCATCCAAAGTGCCATTGAGGCCAAAGTGGATGGTACCCGGGCCTCGGAGAAGAAGAATGAGGTTTTTCCTGTAATGCCTCTCTTATGCCCTGTACACACGATTGGATTTCCAATGGAATAAAATCCGTTGGAATTTTCCGTCGGAATTCCGATGAAGCTGACTTCCATCAGTCTTGCATACACACCATCAGACAAAATTCCGACCGTCCAAAACGCAGTGACGTAAAACACTCCAACAAGCCGAGAAAAATGAAGTTAAATGCTTCTGAGCATGCGTCGACTTGATTCTGAGCAGCATGGGTTTTCTCTCTGTTAGAGTAGCACACATACGATCAGAATTTCCTATCGTTTTTTTTTCCATCCGAAAAATTTAAAACATGTTCTATTTTTTTACACCGATGGAAAAAAGTCCGATGGGGCACACACACGATCGTTTTTTCCGATGAAAAAAGTCCAGCGGACTTTTTTCATCGAAAAAAACCATTGTGTGTACAGGGCATGTGTACAGGCCATTAGGGCATTAGGCCTGGGCATTAGGAGGGCTGGACCCTGGAAACCAGTGCTTTGGTTATGCATCTGACTTTTTCTGGCAGGGTGCAGTACAGATCCAGGGGAGAGGAACCCCTATTAAAGGGACCCGGTCCTTGAAGGTCTTTTGACACAGTGCGCCGTGACGGGTGAAGATTGGGTCTAGCTGTTTTGTCAGCAGAATCCTGCGGCGGGAGAGGTAAGTGAAGATTCCTAAGGAAACTTTAAGTTCACTTATAGATTTCTTCTTTGAGTGAGTGTTGTCATGCCTAGGGTCTGACTGGGTCTATTAGATTATGGACAGCACTGGGCATTGTAATCAAACTCTGGTATCCATTGGACTGCTCATATTTAGACACTCTGCACAACAGGAAAGTAGAGCCAGGGCTATAAAAGTGGAGGGTGGTACAATGCTGCCTGATTATTTCAATGACTTCCACAGAGTTTCTACCTAACCCCAACACCAATTTGGCCCCTGCAGATCGGAACGTACCCTGCAACCTGTGCCCAGCCGCTATATTGAGATTTCAGCTGATTATAAGACCTTGTTTTCTGAGGATTATGTCCTAATAAAAAATATATAATATAAAAAATACATATAATATAATAAAAAAATCTTCATTTTGTGAAGATTTCGACTTATTCCTCACCAATACTTTGGGACCGAAAATGAGCTGAAATTTCTCCAGTGGGGACACAGACAGTAACAAGACCCCGACAAACATTTTAGGATGGAGTTCCACTTCAACCAACAATACAGTGCATTCGGAAAGTATTCAAAGCGTTTTACTTTTTCCACAGTTTGTTATGTTACAGCCTTATTCCAAAATGGATTAAATTCATTCGTTTCCTCAAAATTCTACAAACAATACACCATAATGACACCGTGAAAGAAGTTTGTTTGAAATCTTTGCAAATTTATTAAAAAGAAAAAATCCCATGTACATAAGTATTCACAGCCTTTGCCATCACACTCAAAATTGAGCTCAGGTGCATCCTGTTTCCACTGATCATCCTTAAGATGTTTCTACAACTTGATTGGAGTCCACCTGTGGTAAATTCAGTTGACTGGACATGATTTGGAAAGGCACACACCTGTCTATATAAGGTCCCACAGTTAACAGTGCATGTCAGAGCACAAACCAAGCCATGAAGTCTGAGGAATTGTCTGTAGACCTCCGAGATAGGATTGTATTGAGGAACAGATCTAGGGAAGGGTACAGAAAATTTTCTGCAGCATTGAAGGTCCCAGTGAGCACAGGGGCCTTCATCACTTATAAATAGAAGAAGTTTGTAACCACCAGGACTCTTCCTAGAGCGGGCCGCCCGACCAAACTGAGTGATCGGGGAAGAAGGGCCTTGGTCAGGGAGGTGACCAAGAACTCAATGGTCACTCTGACAGAGATCCAGCGTTTCTCTGTGGAGAGAGGAGAACCTTCCAGAAGAACAACCATCTCTGCAACACTCCACAAATCAGGCCTGTATGGTAGAGTGGCCAGACAGAAGCCACTCCTCAGTAAAAGGCACAAGACAGCCTGTCTGGAGTTTGCCAAAAGGCACCTGAAGGACTCTCAGACCATGAGAAACAAAATTCTCTGGTCTGATGAAACAAAGATTTAACTCTTTGGCCTGATCGACAAGCGCTATGTCTGGATGAAACCAGGCACCGATTATCACCAATCAATACCACCCCTACAATGAAACATGGTGGTGGCAGCATCATGCTGTGGGGATGTTTTTCAGTGGCAGGAACTGGGAGACTAGTCAGGATCGAGGGAAAAATGAATACAGCAATGTGCAGAGACATCCTTGATGAAAACCTGCTCCAGAGCACTCTGGACCTCAGACTGGGGCGAAGGTTCATCTTCCAACAGGACAATGACCCTAAGCACACAGCCAAGATAGCAAAGGAGTGGCTACGGGACAACTCTGTGAATGTCCTTGAGTGGCCCAGCCAGAGCCCAGACTTGAACCCGATTGAACATCTCTGGAGAGATGTGAAAATGGCTGTGCACCGACGCTCCCCATCCAACCTGATGGAGCTCGAGAGGTCCCGCAAAGAAGAATGGGAGAAAATGCCCAAAAATAGGAGTGCCAATCTTGTAGCATCATACTCAAAAAGACTTGAGGCTGTAATTGGTGCCAAAGGTGCTTCAACAAAGTATTGAGCAAAGGCTGTGATACTTATGTTTATATATCTACCGTATATACTCGAGTATAAGCCGAGTTTTTAAGCACTTTTTTTGTGCTGAAAATGCCCCCCTTGGCTTATATTCGAGTTACCTTTTTGCGCCTGATCTCCCGGATTTTGCGGACCCAGTACCGACCGGCTGTAGGTCCCCCGGACCCCAAACTTGCCACACATGTAGCTCCACCCTTCCTCTACAAGTGTGCAAAGTTTGGGGGACCTACGGCCGGGGAGCACCGATTTTTCAAAGCCGGGCACCTCTTCCATAAACTTCCATGTTAAACGTTAGTCTAGTCATGGGCACAGTGAGGCACAGTGAGGCATGCACATGGACACCCTAGGCTTATACTCGAGTCAATAAGTTTTCCCAGTTTTTTGTGGTAAAATTAGGTGCCTCGGCTTATATTCGGGTCGGCTTATACTCGGGTATATACGGTGTATATTTTATTTTATAAATTTGCAAAGTTTTCAAACAAACTTCTTTCAGAATTTTTAGGAAAATAATGATTTTAATCCATTTTGGAGTAAGGCTGTAATATAAAACAATGTGGAAAAAGTGAAGCCCTGTAGTTCTCGTCTTGCCCCCAGTCTGCTGAATGGACAATAAAAGAGAAGCATCACAATGATGAACATACCTCCTGACCCTTTCCTCTCATTGGCTTCTATTATTCGATAGGCAGAACGTCACAATGCACCCCCCAAAAACTGCCTCACACTGCTATCCATCCAAGATTTAGGTCAAGATAAGACAAGATAAAAATGAACAGTACATTAAAAGATAAAAAATTGCTTTTGCTGCAATAGTCACCTTAACCACTTCAGCCCCGGACCATTTTGCTGGTCAATGACCAGGCCACTTTTTGCGATTCAGCACTGCATCGCTTTAACTGACAATTGCGCGGTCGTGCGACGTGGCTCTCAAACAAAATTGACGTCCTTTTTTCCCCACAAATAGAGCGTATTTGATCACCTCTGCGGTTTTTATTTTTTGCGCTATAAATATCCCCCAAAAATATCCCCAAAAAATTTTTTTTTTCCTCAGTTTAGGCCGATACGTATTCTTCTACATATTTTTGGTAAAAAAAATTGCAATAAGCGTTTATTGATATGTTTTTGCAAAAGTTATAGCATCTACAAAATAGGGGATAGTTTTATGGCATTTTTATTAATATTTTTTTTTTTTACTAGTAATGGCGGCGATCAGCGATTTTTATCGTGACTGCGACATTATGGCGGACACATCGGACACTTTCGGCACATTTTTGGGACCATTGTCATTTATACAGCGATCAGTGCTATAAAAATGCACTGATTACTGTGAAAATGACACTGGCAGTGAAGGGGTTAACCACTAGGTGGCGCTGTAGAGGTTAAGTGTTCCCTATTGAGTGTTTCTTACTGTAGGGGAGATGGGCTGTGTGTGACATGACACTGATCTCGGCTCTGATTACATGGAGCTGAGATCCGTGTCATTGTCACTAGGCAGAGCGGGGAGATGCTTGTTTACACAAGCATCTCCCCGCTCTATACCTCCGTGAGACGATCGCGGGGATCCCCGCGGTGATCGAGTCCACGGGATCCGTGGTCCGACTCACAGGGAAGGCGCGCGCCCACGACTACATGGCAGGCATTTAAAGGGGACGTACAGGTACGTGGTTATGCCTGTCCGTGCCATTCTGCTGACGTAAATCTACACGGGCCGGTCCTTAAGTGGTTAAATCCATAGATTTTCTCACAGCAGTTTATCTGCTACTAGATGTCCTCAAATGTAAAAGGAAAAAAAGAGGGCGCACCGACCTAGTGCATTACCAGTGGCTAGGTTTATTAAAAATATATTAAAAGATTACAAATGCTCACAAAGCAAGTATGATAGTAGGCACATATAACATTCCATCAATGGGAATTGCCTCCTGCTGGAACCAGATACCAGAGAGTCCAGACGACAGGTATTACAGCTACGGCTGACGCGTTGCGAAGGCGAACCCTCTTCCTCAGAGCCAGAAAGTGATAGTAATAGTGCTAGTATCTGGTTCCAGCAGGAGGCAATTCCCATTGATGGAATGTTATATGTGCCTACTATCATACTTGCTTTGTGAGTATTTGTAATCTTTTAATATATTTTTAAATAAACCTAGCCACTGGTAATGCACTAGGTCGGTGCGCCGTCTTTTTTTCCTTTTACATTTTAGTCTTAAAGAATACCAATTATTCTGAGGAGGGCAGCAAGATTCCTGATCATTTCCTTTCTTACGGAACACTCTGGTTGTGTCACTAAGAGACCAAACTTCCAAGCGCAGGAGATTGTTTGTGTCACTAGATGTCCTCAGTCTGATGGCCAGTATCATTCAACCCATTGCTTCTGAGGACAGGTGACTGGACAGTGAAAGGAGAAGCGGCATAGCGATAAGCTCATCTCTTTGTCACTCTGCTCTCTCCTCTTATCGGCAGGCTTTTTTGTCAGCACATGAACTGATTGGCTGCTTGTGCTGCTTCTTCCTCTGATACTCAGTCCCTGCTGTACAAACACTGCACGGGGCTGATACCAGGTCATATTCAGGTACTTACACTGCTTGCGTTTAAAAAATGTATTTAGTGATGCAATAATGATTACAGATCTGCATTCCTTTGTGTCTTTTATATCTGTCTGGAGCTTGGCTTTAAAAATGAAACTCGTGAATTTCCAATGCATAACTGGATTCAATGGTGATCTTTTATACATGCCTGGGGTCCAGCTTTATAATTCTGAAATTTGAACAGATAATAAAATTGCAAAACTCCCAAAACACGGGGGAGATGAGGATCAATGTTCACATCCGGGGACTTTTTACAGGGATACATTTCCAAACACGGGACTGTCCACAGCTCGAAAATACTTCCTGGACTCATAGCCAGTTCTTGGGTCCAAAGATTCTTTATTCAGAAGATCGTTTGAAATGATACAGAAATTATACTGAGAATACATATGGCCATGGTGCAGATAATATTAAATAGTGCCATGGGGTACAGGCAATGGCATGTACAGTGTTTATGATCATTCGCTCAGCTGACAATGTGAATAGAGCGAATCTCTATCAAAAATTCTATTACTATTGAAAAATGTTGCTACCTTAACTCAAATTCACATACATAAAGATGGCCTAGGCTATAAGAAGATTGGCAAGACCCTGAAACTGAGCTGCAGCACAGAGGCCAAGACCATACAGCGGTTTAACAGAACAGGTTCCACTCAGAACAGGCCTCGCCATGGTCGACCAAAGAAGTTGAGTGCACGTGCTCAGCGTCATATCCAGAGGTTGTCTTTTATGAGTGCTGCCAGCATTGCCATAGAGGTTTAAGGGGTCGGGGGGTCAGCCTGTCAGTGCTCAGACCATACGCCGCACACTGCATCAAATTAGTCTGCATGGCTGTCGTCCCAGAAGGAAGTCTCTTCTAAAGATGATGCACAAGAAAGCCGCAAACAGTTTGCTGAAGAAAAGCAGACTAAGGACATGGATTACTGGAACCCTGTCCTGTGATCTGATGAGACCAAGATAAACTTATTTGGCTCAGATGGTGACAAGTGTGTGTGGCAGCAACCAGATGAGGAGAACAAAGACAAGTGTGTCTTGCCTACAGTCCAGCATGGTGGTGGGAGTGTCAGGGTCTGGGGCTGCATGAGTGCTGCCGGCACTAGGGAGCTACAGAACATTGAGGGAACCATGAATGCCAACATGTACTGTGATATACTGAAGCAGAGCATGATCCCCTCCCTTCAGAGACTGGGCCGCAGGGGAGTATTCCAACATGATAACGACCCCAAACACACCTCCAAGACAACCACTGCCTTGCTAAAGAAGCTGAGGGTAAAGGTGATGGACTGGCCAAGCATGTCTCCAGGCCTAAACCCTATTGAGCATCTGTGGGGCATCCTGGTGGAGGAGCGCAAGGTCTCTAACATCCACCAGCTCCGTGATGTCGTCATGGGGGAGGGGAAGGGGACTCCGGTGGCAACCTGAGAAGCTCTGGTGAACTCCATGCCCAAGAGGGTTAAGGCAGTGCTGGAAAACAATGGCGGCCACACAAAATCTTGACACTTTGGGCCCAATTTGGACATTTTCACTTAGGGGTGTACTCACTTTTGTTGCCAGCAGTTTAGACATTAATGGCTGTGTGTTGAGTTATTTTGAGGGGACAGCAAATTTACACTGTTATACAAGCTGTACACTCACTACTTTACATTGTAGCAAAGTGTCATTTCCACAGTGTTGTCACATGAAAAGATAGAATAAAATATTTACGCAAATGTGAGGGGTGTACTATATATACACGTGTAGCGCACCAACCCCAGACTTTACCTGCTTTTCTTCTACTTGGCTCCTCCGCAGGAAAGAATGAGGTACACCGCACCACAAGCCCGTACCCTCCTGGATGGGAAGTTTCTCGGGCCTGCTTGCAGCCAGTGTTAAAAAAGCCTCCAGTGCTGATCTCGTTTCTGTGGTAGTCAGAAACAAGTCTTTAGTTCTCCCCAGTAAGCAACTGTCCACACCAACTGAAAGGTCCAACTCTTATTTATTCCTTTTAGCACAATAAACAGTCTCTTTGAGAGCAGACTGGTTGGGACAAGACACAGGTCAGATAAGGTGGGAGGAGGTCCAGGCACAAACTTGAATTTGGGTTTTCTCCTGTTCTGATCAGCACGAACAGGCTTGGCGCACGGTCTCTGCCACAGACCATGAAGTTGGTCACTGCCACTGACCGGGTGGAAAAGATGAAAGCAGTGACCTTGGGTGCGTAGTGTCACTGCCACTGTGACTTAAAGAACACGCACTTCCTTCCGTTAGTAAACTGGCCCTTTATAGGACAAGAACATCCCTCCAGAGAGTTACCAGAGGCCCCATCTGTCACCACGACTCTGCGCTGGGTCTTCAGAAAGGGTCACCTCCCTGGCCTCCTCGTCCTGGATACGGGTCCCCTCGCAAGGCAGATCCCTGGGAGTCTCGGTCCCCGGTGGATCCCAGCTGAAGGCTGCTGGGTTCCAGGTCTTTCTCCAAAGTACCTCACCCCAGACTGAAGGTGTCTGGGATGGAACAGCAGCTCCGTCTCTGAGCCTAAGGCACCCAGAGACAACCCGACCAGGCCTCCGGGCCTAGGGCACCCGGAGGCGACACACACGCACCCAGGCCTAAGGTGCCTGAGCGCGGAACCGACCCCGCTGGAAGATGGCCGCCCCCTTTTATATCCTCTCCCGACAGGCACAGCAGGTTCCCCGCCCCGCCGTACTGCTGCCGAGAGGGGACAAAAAGGACACAACCTCGTACTGCGGTTCAACCCGGGCCCTTGGCAACAGCGCCACCCATAGGCCCCAGTGAACTTACACACCAGTACCATCTCCCAGGGACAGAAATGGTCCATGAGACCTAACAATTAGTGCATCTGAGCCTAGTTACCACTCAGATGCTCCCCCTAAATGTAACCACCCGCTACACACATAAATATATATATATGTACACATATATATGTGGTTGTAAACCCTCCTTTGCAAGTTACACCTACAGGTAGGCCTAGATTAATGGCGCGTACACACACGATCATTTTTCCCGTCGAGAAAAATTTCATTTTTTCCTTTGGACGAGAAAAACGATCGTCTGTGGGCTTTTTGTCGTTTTCCTCGACGGGAAAAACGGCATTAATCACGACGAGAAAAATTAGAACATGCTCTAATTTTTCTCATCGTGATTCCCGTCATTTTTTTCCGCGGCAGTTTTCCCATAGGGAAACACTGCCGGGGAGCCCACACACGGTCGTTTTTTTCAACCAAAAAAAAAAATGTAATTTAAAACGGCCGTGTGTGGGGGGAAGAAGCTGTTCCTCGTTTTTCACGTCGATTTTCTCGACGGTGTTTTCACCGTCGAAAAAATCGATCGCGTGTACGCGGCATTAAAGTGGTTGTAAACCCTCCTTTGCAAGTTACACCTACAGGTAGGCCTAGATTAAGGCTTACCTGTAGGTGTTTGAAATATCTCCTAAACCTACACGGTTTAGGAGATATTTGCCAAAGGGATTACACCGTTGTGTACGGCGCATGCGCGCCTCAGACAACGGCGCAGGCGCACTGTAATTACCATTCACAAATCCGGCCTTGCCGTATTTGACGGCTCCCGTGCACATGCGCGGAGTGACGTCTTCGCCGCTCCGGCCAATCACAGCGCTGGAGTGGCAATACCCGGAAGTAACCTTCCGGCGAGATGACTGCGGCCGGAGGGGGAGACGTGGACAGTTTCGGGGGCTTCGATCTAAGGTAAGCATGCCATATGTGTTCTGTCATCCTTGTAGCATTTGGAAAAGAGTATTTTTCCTCACAATATTTGCAAATTGCAGCTTTGCTCTCAGCAGAAATTGCACTGTGGAAATGTTTCCAAACTCTAGATGTTGGTCTCACCATTTTACCGAGAGGAGGAAAAGAAAAAAAATATTTGCTGAGCAGACTATAGGGAAACATTATGCTGTGATTGTGGAGAACATTAAGCCGGAATTTCTGGAAAATAAGTCTTGATAGTCTTTTTTCCAATATGACCATGAATAACAACGACGAAGGTTAACGCGTTTCGGCAGAAGCCATGTTCACAGCAACAAGGCTTCTGCCGAAATGCATTAGCATTCCCTGTTGTTATACATGGTCATATTGGAATAAAGACTATTAAGACTTAATTTCCAGAAGTGTCGGTTCCTTTATGCTTTGATTTCATTGTTTCCGTCTGGGAGGCTGAAAGGACGTCTTAAGCAAGAGCACCTGGACTGGGTGTGCCATTTACTATCCTACTAACAGTTACACTGCTCAGAGTGGTGTTTCTCTGTACTGCATAAGTAACAGAGAGTGCAGGGGTCAGGAGTAACTAATGGAGAGTGCAGGGGTCAGGAGTAACAGAGTGCAGATGTCAGTAGTAGTAAATAATGCAGAGTTCAGAGGTCAGTATTAGATAACACAGAGCGCAGGGGTCAGTAGTACGTAATGCAGAGTTTGGTGGTAAGTGACTGAGGTCCGTGGTAAGTAATGCAGAGTTCAGACTCTAGTAGTAGGTTTAGAAGTCAGTAAGTAATGCAGAGTGCAGGGGTCAGTAGTAAGTAATGCAAAGCTCAGGGGTCAAATGTGAGTCATTCAGAGTGCAGGGGTCAGTAGTAGGTAATGCAAAGCTCAGGGGTCAAATGTGAGTCATTCAGAGTGCAGGGGTCAGTAGTAGGTAATGCAAAGCTCAGGGGTCAAATGTGAGTCATTCAGAGTGCAGGGGTCAGTAGTAAGTAATGCAATGCTCAGAGGTCAAATGTGAGTAATTCAGAGTGCAGGAGTCAGTAGTAAGTAATGCACAGCTCAGAGGTCAAATGTGAGTAATTCAGAGTGCAGGGGTCAGTAGTAAGTATTGCAGAGTCCAGATGTCACTAGTAAGCACAAATTCCCCATCTCTCTGTAAAAATTCACTTACCTGACCTGAAATGCTGCAGTACCCGGTGAGGACACACTCAGGGAGGGGGCAGACTAATATGATGCACTACAGGTTGCAATATGTCTTCCCTTTTGTCCCCAGGTAGCAGCATGTCCTTCCCTCCGCCTCATATACTGAGCTCAGAGGTGTCTTTGGGGCCCCACACACACACCTCATCACCCTAAAACACTCATCTGCCCCCCAAGTCACTGAGAAAACTCATCAGCCAATGTAATCCCTGGGCTGAGAGCTGCCAGCTGGAGAAATCACCTGGTGGAGAACCTCTAGTGTTCCGGTGGGGACATCACATGACCAGAGTGATGAGGTGGTCACATGACTAGGATTCTTTATCCAGGGTCTTAGCAGGTTAGGAGGATTGGGGGATCAGATTCTTAGTTGCTGATTGGCTCAGGTCAAGATCAGAATTGATGGGTGGATTGCGATTGACCAGTTACCAACCCCCGCTTTTTTATATTTATTACCTCCCACAAAAGATCACAGTTCTCGCCCCGACAATGCCTTCATCTGCTTTTCTCTACAAAAGGACAGCACCAACTTTATTCAGGTGTCATCCAGGGTCAGCGTCTACTTCCTGGACTGAGATGGCATGGAAACCCTGGTACTCGTGCAGGTGTTGGTTGTGTTCACAAATGTTTGACACAGATTGCTACAATGTTGCAGTCTGATCACTGGGGGAGAGGAGACTGAGGGAATGCTTTTTCCTGCCTGCAGCAGACCGATGACATCATGGTGGAGCTTTTCTTTGAAATGATACTGTCGCTGTGTATTGTGACTTGTATTGTTGAAGACTGAAGCCTCGTACACACGGCCGAGAATCTCACGTCGTTTTTCCTGACGAGATTCTTGAACAAGAATCTTGTCCCGGCCGAGTGTACACACGTACGATTCAAAAGAACCGCCGATCTTTTGAATGGAACGAATGCGGTGACGTCATCGACTACGACGAGCATGTGCGAGCGTCACATTCAATGCCGCCGCCGCCATCTTGCTACACCCTACCGATGCCTAGGAAGCTACCGCGCATGCGTCAAAGTCATTTCGAACATGCGCGGGTTTCCACGGCGACAGGTAAGTGTACACACTCTCGGGTTTCTTGTCGGGAAACAGGCCGACGAGAATCCCGACAAGAAAATAGAGAGCAGGTTCTCTATTTTTCTTGTCGAGATTCTGGGCAGTTTTCCTGACGAGAAACCTGAAAGCCTCGTACACACAGCCGGTTTTCTCTGCAAGAAAGCTCTACCAGCAGTTTTCTTGTCGTTTCTTGATGAGAAAAGCGTCCGTGTGTCCGAGGCTCAGATCCTGCACAGGACAGGTCCTCTTTATGTGGTGGAGGACGTGACGGATCACAGGACTTGGCTTCTCTCCCTCTGTCTTTCCCATCAGTACAGATGGATATTTGTTATCTGAACGCTCATTCTGGAGGTTTTATTCTCACACATTGTTCTGTGAAGTGAATTATTTTCGCTGTTCTTGTTTCGTTTCCAGACTTTTTTTTTTCTTGCCTTTTTCCTGTAAGTTGTTTGGACATGTATGCGTCCTCCCCTCCCCCACCGAAACTTCACTTTGCTTGTCAATCATCACCCTCCTCACTTCTCCAATCAGCCGTCTACCGGAAAAGTCCTATTTGGGATCCCCCCCGGGGCCCGGGGCCCGGACGTGCTCTACATGGAGTCCCAGTCCAATGTCCCATGACTCACCACAACGTGATGACGTCATCGTCCTGTCACCTGTCGTGCCGCCATGATGGAATGTCAGGTGATCTTCACCGCATACCTGGAGTACCAGAGGATTAACCCCTCCTCTGCCAAAATAAAATATACAGAACCATTCACTCCTTTTATTTATTAGGATCCAACATATTATACAAGTATCTTGTCATTAACCCCTCACCTGCCACTCCACTAAAAGATGATATCATTAACCCCTCACCTGCCACCTAACTATTCTATCAATATTCTTATATCATCAACCCCTCATCTGCCACTCTGTCCTGACACATAGCTATTATATTAACCCCTTAAAATATATATTTAACCCCTCACCTGCCACTTAACTATTCTATCATTAACCCCTCACCTGTCACTCAGCTATTATATCATCAACCTCTTTTATTACATAATTTAACCTCTTACCTGCTACTTAAAGATGCTATCATTAAACCCTTATAATAAACAATTAACCCCTCACCTGTCACTTAACTATTCTATCATTAGCCCCTTATCTGCCATATAACTATTCTCTCATTAACCCCTCACCTGCCACTTAACTATTTTATCATTAACCCTTCACCTGCCACTCCACAAAAATACTACATCATTAACCCCTCCCCTAACACTTAGCTATTATATCATTTACCTCCTTTATTATATAATTAACCCCTTACCTGCTACCTAACTATGCTATCATTAACCCCTCATTTGCCACCTAACAATTCTATTAATAAACTCTTATAATATATCACGAATCCCTTACCTGGCACATAACTATTCTTCAATAACTTCTTATATCATTAACCCCTCACCTGACACATAGCTATTATATCATTAACGTCTCACCTGACACTCAATTATGCTATCATTAACTGTTATATTATATCATTAACCCCTCATCTGCCATTTAACTATTCTATCATTAACCTCTCATCTCTATGTATTATATTATTAACCCATCCCCTGCCCGTTAACAAAAGCGTAATAGCATTAACCCCTCATCTTCTAATCAACCAAAGTGTTATGTCATTAGCTCCCCCAATCAGCCACTTAACATAAGTATTATATCATTAACCCCTTAGTTGCCACTTCAAAATTTTATTATTAACCACTCATCTGCCACATTTCAAAAGCATTACATTATTAACCCATCACCTGCCACCCAACAAAAGTATGAAATTATTAAACCCTCAACTGACAATTAACTGAAGTGTTATATTATTAACCCCTAATTTGCCACTTAACAAAAATATTATATCTTTAACCCACACTTGCCAATTAATATTCTATCATTAGCCACTTATCTGACACCTAACTATTCTATCATTAACCCCTTATATTATATTATTAACCCCTCATCCCCATTCAACTATTCTATCATTAGAATCTTGTATTACATGATTACCCCTCACCTGCCCTCATCAGCCAATTAAATATTCTGTCATTGACCACTCATCTGCCATGGATCAAAAGTATTATATGATTAACCCCTCATCTGCCACTTAACTATTCTATCAATAATTCCTTATATTATGTCATTAACCCCTCACATGCCGCTTAACTGTATTATCATTAAACACTCATATGCCACTTAATGTGAGTATTATATCATTAACCCTCTTATTTCCCCCGTAACTATTCTACCATTAACCACTCATCTCTATGTACAGTATTATACTATTAACCCCTCACCTGCCACTTAACAAAAATATTTTATCATTAACCCCTCATCTGCTATTTAACTGCGGGGTTAATGTCATTAAGCCCTCATTAGCCACTTGAATATTCTATCATTAACCACTCATCTGCCACGTATCAAAAGTATTCAATTGTTAACCCATCACCTGCCACTCAACAAAAGTATTATATTCGATAACCCCCCCTCCCCCCCCTTTTTTGACAATTAACTGAACTGTTATATCATTAACCCTTAATTTGCCATTTAACAAACGTATTATATCATTAACCCCGCACTTGCCAATTAATATTCTATCATTAGCCACTCATCTGCTACTTAACTATTCTATCATTGACCCCCATCTGTCACTTAACTACATTATTCTATCATTAACAGCTTATATTATACAATTAACCCCTCACCTTCCGCTTAACTATTCTATCATTAACCCCTCACCTGCCACTTAGCATAATTATTATATCATTAACCCCTCTTTTGCCACATAACTATTCTATCAGTAACCACTCCTCTCTATGTATTATATTATTAACCCATCACCTGCCACTTAACCAAAGTATTATATCATTAACCCCTCACCTGCCACTCAACAGAAGTATTATATCATAGAGAAGAAAGGGAGGGGAGGTAGCAAACCTTTGGTCTTTTAAGGTGTTGAATCCGAAAATGTAATGACAAATACAAATTGATAAAAATGAATTTATATTTTATTACAACACTAAAAAACATGAGAGAAATGTTTCATCCTTATCAGAGATAGTTTGTTCTGTTCAAAAGCATATACACACACACACACTACCACTCGACATGTTTCGCTTTATAAAGCTTCTTCAGGAGATTCAGGTGTGTTGCAAAACAAATGCTATGGATAACAAAAAGACAAGAATGAATGCTCACGTTGTGGGTTTGATAGACACAAAGCCATCAAAAGACATTTGCATATAATAAGTATGCAGATAATCCAAGACGAATAAAGCAATATATTTAACAAACATCAAAAAGTGTAAATGGGGGAGAAAATGAACCTACCTAAGCTGCTTGAAACCTGACTAAACTTGGATTTAGATAAAGAAAGAAGTATTATATCATTAACCCCTCATCTGACAATAATTAACTGAAGTGTTATATCATTAAACCCTCATCAGCCACTTAACATACGTATTATATCATTAACCCCTCGCTTGTCACTTAAATATTCTATTACTTACCACTCGTCTGCCACATAACAAAAGTATTACATTATTAAACCATCACCTGCCACCCAACAAAAGTATTATACCATTAACCCCCTCATCTGACAATGAACTGAAGTGTTATATCATTAACCCCTAATCTGCCAATATTTTTGGTAAAAAAATAAGCATATATTGATTGGTTTGCGCAAAAGTTATAGCGTCTACAAACTATGGGATATATTTATGGATTTTTTTTTTTTACTAGTAATGGCGGTGATCAGCGTTTTTTAGCGGGACTGCGACATTGCGGCGGACAGATCAGACACTTTTGACACATTTTTGGGACCATTGACATTTATACAGCGATCAGAGCTATACAAATGCACTGATTACTGTGTAAATGTCACTGGTAGGGAAGGGGTTAACACTAGGGGGCGATCAAGGGGTTAAATGTCTTCCCTTGTTTGTGTTTCTAACTGTAGGGGGATGGGACTGACTAGAGGAGGAGACATATCGTTGTTCCTAGCTAGAAGGAACAGACGATCTCCCTCTCCTCTCCTCACAGAACAGGGATTTGTGTGTTTGTTTACACACACACACACACGTCCCCATTCTGGCTCTCGTGCCCGCGATCGCGCGTGGCCGGCGGTCATCGTGACCGCTAGCCACGCACATCGGCTCCCCCCCGCCTGCTATAGGCATTTAAAGCGACCGACGTACAGCTACGAAGGTTCGCGGGATCGTGCCGATCTGTCGCAGTACAATGACGGCGGCTGGTTGGCAAGCGGTTAAAGTAGCTGCAGTTTGAAGTGGCATAGATTGGAACGGGTGCCATTGAAATCAATGGGCTGTGACTTGTCATGTGACTATGTCTCCAAAGTCGCATGACAAGTCGCACTAGTGGAAACTGAGCCAGAGAATTGCTATGCAAGTTTTGTTTTGTTTTGTTTTTTTTAATTCACCCCTATGTAAATAAAACAAGAAAAAAGCAAGTAAACAGGTAAGCAGAAGCTTTTATATATATAAAAAAAAAATTCAGTAAGAATAAATTTGGCCATGAGTCTAAACCTGCTGCACCTAAGAAGAGTGATCCGCTTTTCAGAGGTGATTGACAGGCAGTAAAGATGCCTCCTCACCGTCTGTATTAACCCCAATGTGCTGCAACCGCACCATGGTGGTTGGGAAGCGTTTGCTGCGCTTCTCCATCTGCTTGGTGGGTTTGCCGTCTGCTGGTCCTGTCCTGATGGATCATTTTTGCTGCGGCCGCGAAGCATCGCCACTGCAACATGTAAACAGCCCCCGTCCTCTGCCATTGTAGATGAAGGAGGGGACCGCAATTCTAAAATGATTATGCTGTGTGAATGGGAACATGTAACCGATATAAACTACGGTGAGGGGAAAAAAGTATTTGACCCCCTGCTGATTTTGTATGTTTGCCCTCTGACAAAGAAACGATCAGTCTATAATTTTAATGGTAGGTTTATTTTAACAGTGAGAGACAGAATAACAACAAAAATATCCGGAAAAACGCATTTCAAAAAAGTTATAAACTGATTTTCATTTTAATGAGTGAAATAAGTATTTGATCCCCTATCAATCAGCAAGATTTCTGGCTCCCAGGTGTCTTCTATACAGGTAATGAGCTGAGATTAGGAGCACTCTCTTAAAGGGAGTGCTCCTAATCTCAGCTTGTTACCTGTACAGTGGGTACGGAAAGTATTCAGACCCCCTTAAATTTTTCACTCTTTGTTATATTGCAGCCATTTGCTAAAATCATTTAAGTACATTTTTTCCCCTCATTAATGTACACACAGCACCCCGTATTGACAGAAAAACACAGAATTGTTGACATTTTTGCAGATTTATTAAAAAAGAAAAACTGAAATATCACATGGTCCTAAGTATTCAGACCCTTTGCTCAGTATTTAGTAGAAGCCCCCTTTTGATGTAACAAGCCATGAGTCTTTTTGGGAAAGATGCAACAAGTTTTTCACACCTGGATTTGGGGATCCTCTGCCATTCCTCCTTGCAGATCCTCTCCAGTTCTGTCAGGTTGGATGGTAAACGTTGGTGGACGGCCATTTTTAGGTCTCTCCAGAGATGCTCAATTGGGTTTAAGTCAGGGCTCTGGCTGGGCCATTCAAGAACAGGCACGGAGTTGTTGTGAAGCCACTCCTTCGTTATTTTAGCTGTGTGCTTAGGGTCATTGTCTTGTTGGAAGGTAAACCTTCGGCCCAGTCTGAGGTCCTGAGCACTCTGGAGAAGGTTTTGGTCCAGGATATCCCTGTACTTGGCCACATTCATCTTTTCCTCGATTGCAACCAGTCGTCCTGTCCCTGCAGCTGAAAAACCACCCCCACAGCATGATGCTGCCACCACCATGCTTCACTGTTGGGACTGTATTGGACAGGTGATGAGCAGTGCCTGGTTTTCTCCACACATACTGCTTAGAATTAAGGCCAAAAAGTTCTATCTGAGTCTCATCAGACCAGAGAATCTTATTTCTCACCATCTTGGAGTCCTTCAGGTGTTTTTTAGCAAACTCCATGCAGGATTTTGTGTGTCTTGCACTGAGGAGAGGCTTCCATCGAGCCACTCTGCCATAAAGCCCCGACTGGTGGAGGGCTGTAGTGATGGTTGACTTTCTACAACTTTCTCCCATCTCCCGACTGCATCTCTGGAGCTCAGCCAGAGTGATCTTTGGGTTCTTCTTTACCTCTCTCACCAAGGCTCTTCTCCCCCGATAGCTCAGTTTGGCCGGACGATCAGCTCTAGGAAGGGTTCTGGTCGTCCCAAACGTCTTCCATTTAAGGATTATGGAGGCCCCTGTGCTCTTAGGAACCTTAAGTGCAGCAGAACATTTTTTGTAACCTTGGCCAGATCTGCGCCTTGCCACAATTCTGTCTCTGAGCTCTTCAGGCAGTTCCTTTGACCTCATGATTCTCATTTGCTCTGACATGCGCTTTGAGCTGTAAGGTCTTATATAGACAGGTGTGTGGCTTTCCTAATCAAGTCCAATCAGTATAATCAAACACAGCTGGACTCAAATGAAGGTGTAGAACCATCTCAAGGATGATCAGAAGAAATGGACAGCACCTGAGTTAAATATATGAGTGTCACAGCAAAGGGTCTGAATACTTAGGACCATGTGATATTTCAGTTTTTCTTTTTTAAATCTGCAAAAATGTCAACAATTCTGTGTTTTTCTGTCAAAGAGTGAAAAATGTAAGGGGTCTGAGTACTTTCCGTACCCACTGTATAAAAGACACCTGTGCACAGAGGAATCCATCAATCCGATTCCAATCTCTCCACCATGGCCAAGACCAAAGAGCTGTCCAATGATGTCAGGGACAAGATTGTAGATCTACACAGGGCTGGAATGGGCTACAAGACCATCGCCAAGCAGCTTGGTGAGAGGTGACAACAGTTGGGGGGATTATTCACAAATGGAAGAAACACAAAGTAACTGTCAATCTCCCTCGGTCTGGGGGCTCCATGGAGGATCTCACCTCGTGGAGTTTCAATGATCATGAGAACGGTGAGGAATCGGCCCAGAACTACACGGGAGAAAATTGTCAATGATCTCAAGGCAGCTGGGACCATATCACCAAGAAAACAATTGGTAACACACTACGCCGTGATAGACTGAAATCCTGCAGCACCCCCAAGGTCCCCCTGCTCAAAAAAAGCACATGTACAAGCAGGGCTGTCTTTAACCACTTCAGCCCCGGACCATTTGGGTGGTCAAGGACCAGGCCACTTTTTGTGATTCAGCACTGCGTCGCTTTAACTGACAATTGCGCGGTCGTGCGACGTGGCTCCCAAACAAAATTGACGTCCTTTTTTTCCCACAAATAGAGCTTTCTTTTGGTGGTATTTGATCACCTCTGCGGTTTTTATTTTTTTGCGCTATAAACAAAAATAGAGCGACAATTTTGAAAAAAATTCAATATTTTTTACTTTTTGCTATAATAAATATCCCCAAAAAATATATAAAAAAACATTGTTTTTTCCTCAGTTTAGGCCGATACGTATTCTTCTACATATTTTTGGTAAAAAAAATCGCAATCAGCGTTTATTGATTGGTTTGCGCAAAAGTTATAGCGTTTACAAAATAGGAGATAGTTTTATGGCATTTTTATTAATATATTTTTTTTTAATAGTAATGGCGGCGATCAGTGATTTTTTTTGTGACTGCGACATTATGGCGGACACATCGGACACTTTTGACACATTTTTGGGACCATTGTCATTTTTACAGCGATCAGTGCTATAAAAATGCACTGGTTACTGTGAAAATGACACTGGCAGTGAAGGGGTTAACCACTAGGTGGCGCTGTAGGGGTTAAGTGTTCCCTGCATTGTGTTTCTAACTGAGGGGGGGGGGGGGTGGGCTCTGTGTCACATGACACCGATCTCCGCTCCGAGTGCACGGAGCCGAGATCAGTGTTATTGTCACTAGGCAGAGCGGGGAGATGCTTGTTTACACAAGCATCTCCCCGCTCTTTACCTCTGTGAGACGATCGCGGGCATCCCCGCGGCGATTGAGTAAGCAGGACCTGCGGTCCGACTCACGGGGAAGGCATCAGGGTCGCAAACGCGCCAGCGGCGGCGCGTTCGCTACCACACGGCAGGCATTTAAAGGGCCACGTACAGGTTCGTGATTATGCCTGTTCGTGCCATTCTGCCGACGTATATCTACAGTGCGCGGTCCTTAAGTGGTTAAGGCAGGGCGAAAGGGGCAACTGCCATGGGCCCTGTCATTTTTGTGGGGCCCAAAGCAGCTGCCTAATACTTGCCAACTATTCTAGTTTAAATTCCCTTGTCCCTTGAAGTTTTAGTCCTGTGCTGTGTCCCGATATCTCAGTGTAAAGTGCTGCTACTAATGCTGCCCAGCTCTGCCCTATTGTTGTGTAGAGATGACTCACCTGCAGACCCTGTGTTTACATGTAAATAACCGTCATTCATATGCAAATAATGGGAGCATTCATATGTAAATAGCGGCGGCATTCATATGTGTATCATGCCCCTCTGCAGTGAGGAGATGATGTGCTGTAACCTCTAGCAACCAATCAGTGAGCAGTATTACTGTACAGTAATCTCTAGCAAACAATCAACAAGCAGAAATCATGTGCTGTAACCTCTAGCAACTAATCAGTGAGCCGTAATGTGTGCTGTAACCTCTAGCAACCAGCCAGTAAGTGGTAATGATATGCTGTAAACGGATTTTAAGTCTAGCTGATGCTTATTGTACGTCTCAGAGCACGTGGAGAGTGAAATTGCATTTAGGGGGTGGGGGGGGGGGGCCTGAAGTTTGCTAATGAACATCTGAATGATTCAGAGGAGAACTGGGTGAAAGTGTTGTGGTCAGATGAGACCAAAATCGAGCTCTTTGGCATCAACTCATCTCGCCGTGTTTGGAGGAGGAAGAGGAATGCTGCCTATGACCCCCAAGAACACAATCCCCACCGTCAAACATGGAGGTGGAAACATTATGATTTGGGGGTGTTTTTCTGCTAAGTTGGCAGGAAAACTTTACTGCATCAAAGGGACGATGGACAGGGCCATGTACCATCAAATCTTGGGAACCTCCTTCCCTCAGCCAGGGCATTGAAAACGGGTCGTGGACAGTGTTGGTCATCTTACTTTAAAAAAGTAATTAGTTACAGTTACAAATTACTTCTCCCAAAAAGTAATTGCGTTAGTAACTCAGTTACTACATTGAAAAGGTAATTAGTTACTCAGCAAAGTAACTGACTTTTTTTTTTGAGGGCACATAGCACATCAGGGCACATAGCACATCAGGGCATGGGGCACATCAGGGCATGGGGCACATCAGGGCATGGGGCACATAGCACATATGGGCATGGGACACATCAGGGCATGGGGCACATGGCACATAGCACATCAGGGCACATAATACATATGGACATGGGGCACATGGCACATAGCACATCAGGGCACATAGCACATCAGGGCATGGGGCACATCAGGGCATGGGGCACATAGCACATCAGGGCACATAGCACATCAGGGTATGGGGCACATCAGGGCATGGGGCACATGGCACATCAGGGCACATAGCACATCAGGGCATGGGGCACATGGCACATCAGGGCACATAGCACATCAGGGCACATAGCACTTTAGGGCATGGGGCACATAGCACATCAGGGCACATAGCACATCAGGGCATGGGGCACATCAGGGCATGGGGCACATAGCACATCAGGGCATGGGGCACATAGCACATCAGGGCATGGGGAACATAGCACATCAGGGCATAGGGGACATAGCACACCAGGGCATGGGGCACAGGGCACATAGCACATGAGGGCACATCAGGACATATGGCACATAGCACATCAGGGCGGGGCACATAGCACATTGTTTACCAGCCAACATGCAGAGTAGCACAGGAAGCGTGTGTAATAAGTTCTCTCTCATGTCACGGCACTGACGGTAGTCACGCTACTCCCCGGTGGCCCCTCCTCTCTTCTCGTCCATCCCAGATGATGTCACAAGCAAATGGGGATGGACGAGAAGAGAGGAGGGGCTGCGGGGAGCAGTGTGACTGCCGTCAGTGCCGTGACATGAGAGAGACCCGGTCATAGAGGAGAGGAGGAATTACACTACTGCCATCTAGTGGCGGTAGATGTAATTAGGGTAACACCACCCAAGTAATGGTAACTGCGTTATCATGAGGGGAAGAGTAATCAGTTAGATGACTCGTTACCCTCTAAAGTAACTGCGTTAAGTAACTCTGTTTATTCTAACTTTAGTTACTTACATCACTGGTCGTAGATGGGTATTCCAGCATGACAATGACCCAAAACACATGGCCAAGGCAACAAAGGAGTGGCTCAAGAAGATGCATATTAAGGTCCTGGAGTGGCCTAGCCAGTCTCCAGACCTTAATCCCATAGAAAATATGTGGAGGGAGCTGAAGGTTCGAGTTACCAAACCTCAGCCTCAAAACCTTAAAGGACTTGGAGAGGATCTGCAAAGAGGTGTGGGACAAAATCCCTCCTGAGATGTGTGAGAACCTGGTGGCCAACTACAAGAAACGTCTGACCTCTGTGATTGCCAACAAGGGTTTTGCCACCAAGTACTAAGTCATGTTTTGCGAAGGGGTCAAATACTTATTTCACTCATTAAAATGCAAATCAATTTATAACTTTTTTGAAATGTATTTTTCTGGATATTTTTGTTGTTATTCTGTTTCTCATTGTTAAAATAAACCGACCATTAAAATTATAGACTGAGCATTTCTTTGTCAGGGGGCAAACGTACAAAATCAGCCGGGGATCAAATACTTTTTCCCTTTACTGTAGGTGCTATCCTAAGTGGAAATACACTTTAGAATTCCTGCCATATGGACAAGGATTGCCGTCCAGGATTTCTATTGGCTTCAGCAGGTTGTAGTGGGTTCCGGTAGTGCACATGGGGGTGGGGGGTGTACAGGAAAGGAATACATGAATGGACTGGTATTATTTGTATGAGCCGATAGGTATAACAAACCACCCCCCCCCCCCCCCCCCCCAAGATTCATTTCCTGCAATGGCAGTTATTCACGTTACAGCTTACTGGTGATCTATTTATCAAAGAGTCAACCAAAATATCACCAAAAATTCTTCTGGTGAACGTTCACCCTATTTATCAAGACAAATTACCCCAAGATTCACCCAGAATTCACCCAGTAAGCATTACTTTTCTTAAGATTCGACAATATCTGTTCTGCAACAGGATTTTTGTACTTAAAGCGGAGGTTCACCCTAAAATTACACTTTTTCTTCCTGTAATCCTAGTGCTATGTACAATACTGTGTCACTAACCTTTTTAAGTTTTGGATGCTGTAAAAGAAGTACATCTTCGGAATTCTGTTGTACTTCCTGCTTTTCCTCCCGCGGGAGTGGGCGGGTCCTTTGGTTTGCCCGGCGGCCCTAAGTGTCCTGGGATGTCGGCGTAATGTCATCACAACGGGGCGTGTACTTAATGTTGACGCCCGTTGTGATGGCAACCAGGAAGTGTTGACGGCGCTGCTCGCCGTCAACACTGCACTTGAGCGAGATACAGCGGTGAATGCCGGGAGACGCACATTCACCGCTACCCGGAAATCTATGCTTGTGGGCTTCAAGATGCCCACAAGCAAAATGGAAAATCAAGGAAACATTTTATAAGTGTTTATTTCTTCAAAAAACGGACGGGGGATGTTATGTAGCGCTGGAGATGTGAGTACATTACAGTCATCATTAGTCACATTGAATGCACAAAAAGAAAAAACATGTATGGACCGCGGAACCTCCGCTTTAAAGCGGGATTCTACCCGCAATTTTATTTATTTTTTTAAAGTCAGCAGCTACTAACACTGTAGCTGCTGACTTTTAATAAGGACACTTACCTGTCCTACTCGCCTTTACGGCTTCACTGCCCGTTTCCTACTGCGCATGCGTGAGTCGCACGGCGCTTTGTGAATGGGCGGCTTGCCTCCTGGGATACACACAGTTCCCAGAAGGCAGCGCGCCCCATTCACAAGAAAAGGAAGCGGAAGGACATCCACCGAGGCAAAGGAAGAGGCAGATTAGGGGACTTCCGCATAGCAACGGGCATTTCGGGTGAGTATAAATTTTTTTATTTTTTTTCTATTAATTTTTTCTTTTTTTTTATAGGAATTTTAGTGTTAAAAACTTTTCTGGGTGGACCTCCGCTTTAAAGGCACAGAGGATTTAGAGAGAATTATGTTCTACTGCCACCTACAGGAGGGTTTAGAGCAAATCCTCCAGTAGAGGGCAGTATAAACCAATAGTCCCTGAATCCTGTGTATCTCAATGAAGGAGAAAAAAATAAGATTTTTTTGTACTTACTGTAAAATCTGTTCTTGGAACCCATTGAGAGACAATTGGGTTGCATTTCTTTCTATAGGAGGATGAGGTCCAAATCCTCCTGAAGGCGGCAGAATAAGCTGATGGTTTCTGAATCCTGTGTACGTTATTGAAGAAGGAAAAAAAGGTCTTTACTGTAACATTCATCCTATGTATGAAGAGGGGAATGTTACCCGTCCTGAACATTCAACTGACAATCGTACAATCGGTTTTTAAAATTATTGAATAAATCAAATTTTTTGCTATTTGATTACTAGGACTGCTGGGACTTGTAGCCCTGTATTGTTTGTGTGCTGCCATCTGGACACTGGGACTGCTGGGACTTGTGGGACTTGTATCTCTGTATTGGTCGTGTGCTGCCATCTGGACACTGGGACTGCTGGGACTTGTAGCCCTGTATTGTTTGTGTGCTGCCATCTGGACACTGGGACTGCTGGGACTTGTGGGACTTGTATCTCTGTATTGGTCGTGTGCTGCCATCTGGACACTGGGACTGCTGGGACTTGTAGCCCTGTATTGTTTGTGTGCTGCCATCTGGACACTGGGACTGCTGGGACTTGTAGCCCTGTATTGGTCGTGCTGCTGCCATCTGGACACTGGGACTGCTGGGACTTGTAGCCCTGTATTGGTCGTGTGCTGCCATCTGGACACTGGGACTACTGGGACTTGTGGTGCTCCCCTACTATGAGTGTAATCGTCGCTGGAGTTGGTGCTCCCCCCTGGATTTTTTGGATCTTTGGCTCACGCTTACCTGTCTCCTCCATGCTGCCCCCTGCTGGCCTGTGGTGCCCTGACACCCCTCAATAACCCCCCCCCCCCCCCCATAGGTCAGGTCCTGTGTACTCGGCCTCTGTGATCTCTCTCTGCGCTCCATGTCCATCACCTTTCACAGACACGTTGCTGACACATCATATAACCGTCCACACTGACATCATGGGCTGATTGGAATCTGGAAATTCCCTGAAAAGTAAAAGAAAAAAAAATCATCACTGTGACTTTTACACTTTTACTTTTACTATAGACTTCCTGTAATCACAATGGAAGATAAACTGATGCCGGGCCGGCACCCTGAGGAGGAAAAGAAAGCACCGCTGACACCACCGATACCTTCCCTGATCATCTTGGATTGTGTTACATTAAAAAGTCAAATTCCAGGCTAATTATATATATATAGGAAGAGCCGAAACATGGATGGGTTTGTTTTGCTGAAAGTTTCATTTTCCTCTGAAGCGCCGTCACCGTGCAGCACCGACCATTCATCCCACAGATAACCTCACCGCTGCTGGCCGGGACATTTCTGGACTGGTATCTGTGCCTAAAAATGTTGCCCCAGAGAGCATTACACCTCCTGCTATCTATTCCTAGCTCAACTTCAGGAAAAATACCCCATTATGGCCACTAGATGATGCCGATGAGCATGGGAAATGATCATATTAGACCAACATATATAAGGGGCATTCTGATGGGCACATTTTATGCTATGGTTCGCTCTGATGGTCATATTTAATGTTAAGGGGCACTCTAAAGGGCACATTTTATGTTAAGGGACACGCTGATGGGCACATTTTGTTGTTCCCATCAGCATGCCCCTTAACATAAAATGTGCCCATCAGAGTGAACCATAACATAAAATAAGGGGCATGCTAATGGGCACATTTTATGTTAAGGGACACGCTGATGGGCACACTTTTATGTTAAGGGGCATGCTGATGGGCACACTTTTATGTTAAGGGGCATGCTGATAGGCACACTTTTATGTTAAGGGGCATGCTGATGGGCACATTTTGTTGTTCCCATCAATATGCCCCTTAACATAAAATGTGCCCATCAGAGTGAACCATAACATAAAATAAGGGGCATGCTAATGGGCACATTTTATGTTAAGGGACACTCTAAAGGGCACATTTTATGTTAAGGGACACGCTGATGGGCACATTTTTATGTTAAAGGGCATGCTGATGGGCACATTTTGTTGTTCCCATCAGCATGCCCCTTAACATAAAATGTGCCCATCAGAGTGCCCCTTAACATAAAATGTGCCCATTAGCATGCCCCTTACTTTATGTTAAGGTTCACTCTGATGGGCACATTTTATGTTATGGGGCATTCTGATGGGCACAACAAAATGTGCCAATAGGCATGCCCCTGAATGTCAATGTACCCATCAGAGTGCCCCTTAACATAAAATAAGGGGCATGCTAATGGGCCCATTTTATGTCAAGGGGACACTCTGACGATCATATTTAATGTTAAGGGGCACTCTGATAGGAACACTTGATGTAAGGTGGCAATGTGATGGGAACACCTGATGTGATGGAGACACCTAATGTAAAGGGACACTCTGATGGGGACAAATTATGTAAGGGGGCACACTGATGGGAGACACAAGATGTAAGGGGCACACTGATGGGAGACACAAGATGTAAGGGGCACACTGATGGGAGACACAAGATGTAAGGGGGCACACTGATGGGAGACACAAGATCTAAGGGGGCATACTGATGGGAGACACAAGATGTAAGGGGGCACACTGATGGGAGACACAAGATGTAAGGGGGCACACTGATGGGAGACACAAGATGTAAGGGGGCACACTGATGGGAGACACAAGATGTAAGGGGGCACACTGATGGGAGACACAAGATGTAAGGGGGCACACTGATGGGAGACACAAGATGTAAGGGGGCACACTGATGGGAGACACAAGATGTAAGGGGGCACACTGATGGGAGACACAAGATGTAAGGGGGCACACTGATGGGAGACACAAGATGTAAGGGGGCACACTGATGGGAGACACAAGATGTAAGGGGGCACACTGATGGGAGACACAAGATGTAAGGGGGTCTTCTGATGGGAGACACAAGATGTAAGGGGGCACACTGATGGGAGACACAAGATGTAAGGGGGTCTTCTGATGAAGAAACCTGATGTAAGAGGGCAATCTGACTGGAGAAGCTGAGGTAAAGTGGCACTCTGATGGGGTCACCTGATATAAGAGGATACTCTGACGGTGACAACTGATTTATGGGGGTAGTCTGATAGGGGAACCCAATGTAATGAATTACTCTGGTGGCACCTGAAGTAAGGGGGAACACTATTGGGGACATTTACAGAGTGTGTGGAGGAAACAGTAGGAAAAGCGCAAGAGAGCACGGCCTGCACCAAAAAAGGAAAGTAGACACGCACAATCTTTCATGGCACAGACTTGTGATTCGGACCTCGGGCTGGAAAAATGATTTAGTTACCGGACCTCCTTGAATTTTAATTCACTACCCTTGTGATGGGACAACAGAAAGTGACACATAATTGTGAAGTGGAAAGAAAATGATAAATGGTTTTCAATTTTTTTTACAAATAAATATGTGAAAAGTGTGGGGGGTACATTTTGTATTCAGCCCCCCTGATACTTTGTAGAACCGCCTTTTACTGAAATTACAGCTGCAAGTCTTTTTGGGGGTGTCTCTACCAGTTTTGCACATCTAGAGAGTGACATTTTGCCCATTCTTCTTTGCAAAATATCTCAAGCTCTGTCAGATTGGATGGAGAGTGTCTGTGAACAGCAATTTTCAAGTCTTGCCACAGATTCTCAATGTGATTTAGGTCTGGGCTTTGACTGGGCCATTCTAACACATGAATATGCTTTGATCTAAATCATTCCATTGTAGCTCTGGCTGTATGTTTAGGGTCGTTGTCCTGCTGGAAGGTGAACCTCCGCCGTAGTCTCAAGCCTTTTGCAGACTAACAGGTTTTCTTCTAAGATTGCCCTGTATTTGGCTCCATCCATCTTCCCATCAACTCTGACCAGCTTCCCTGTCCCTGCTGAAGAAAAGCATCCCCACCACATGAAGCTGCCACCACCATGTTTCACGGTGGGGATGGTGTGTTCAGGGTGATGTGCAGTGTTAGTTTCCCGCCACATATAGAGTTTTGCTTTTAGGCCAAAGAGTTCAATTTTGATCTCATCTGATCAGAGCACCTTCTTCCACATGTTTGCTGTGTCCCCCACATGGCTTCTCACAAACTGCAAACAGAACTTCTTATGGCTTTCTTTCAACAATGGCTTTCTTCTTGTCACTCTTCCAGAAAGGGCAGATTTGTGGAGTGCAAGACTAATAGTTGTCCTGTGGACAGATTCTCCCACCTGAGCTGTGGATCTCTGCAGCTCCTCCAGAGTTACCATGGGCCTCTTGGCAGCTGATGAATGCTCTCCTTGCCCGGGCTGTCAGTTTAGGTGGACGGCCATGTCTTGGTAGGTTTGCAGTTGTGCCATACTCTTTCCATTTTCGGATAATGAATTGAACAGAGCTCCGTGAGATGTTCAAAGTTTGGGATATTTTTTATACCCTAACCCTGCTTTATACTTCTCCACAACTTTATCCCTGACCTGACTGGTGTGTTCCTTGGCCTTCATGATGCTGTTTGTTCACTAAGGTTGTCTAACAAACCTCTGAGGGCTTCACAGAACACCTGTATTTATATTGAGATTAAATTACACACAGGTGGACTCTATTTACTAATTAGGTGACTTCTGAAGGCAATTGGTTCCACTAGATTTTAGTTTGGGGTATCAGAGTAAAGGGGATTGAATACAAATGCACGCCACACTTTTCACATATTTATTTGTAAAAAAAAAATGAAAACCATTTATCATTTTCTTTCCACTTCACAATTATGTGCCACTTTGTGTTGGTCTATCACATAAAATCCCAATAAAAAACATTTACATCTTTGGATGTAACATGACAAAATGTGGATAATTTCAAGGGGTATGAATACTTTTTCAAGGCACTGTAGTAATAATAACAATAATAGGATATAATTGTGACCTCCTATTACAGTAACAGCCCCTGATAAGGATATATTGTTGTTATAGTGACCTCCTATTACTGTAATAAGAGTCTACTATGACGTCACATTACAGTAAGCCCTCCATGCACTCTGATAAGGAGACTATTATTATGTGACATTAATGATAATAATGCTGATAACACGAGCCATGTAAACACTGAATTCTCCCAACATGAGTCACCCGCCACGCCCACTTCTTCCCACACCCTCGGCTCTCATTGGCCGCCCATTCACGATGAGCTCACCAGTTTCCGGAGGAGGGCGTGGCTTTCCCCACCCTATAAAACTCCGTAGCTCTCCACGCGCTCTCATTCATTCCCTTTAGTTACAGAAAAGCTGTGCAAGAGTCAAAAAATGGTGACGTCACCACTGCCCAAAGCTGACATGGCGGTAGAGGAGGAGTGCGGCATCTGTTACCTTGACTACGGCCAGGAGCGGAGGCGGCGCTCGTTGGCCGCCTGCCGCCACGTGGTGTGCTCGGAGTGCCTGGAGCGCCTGACGGCCAGAGGAGGCGAGGTCACGTGCCCCTTCTGCCGCGCGCCCTCCCCGCTGCCTAGCGACGAGGAAGAGGAGAGTGAGGTGGAGGTAAAGGGTCCCTTCAAGTGGCTGAAGAGGCTGTGCAAGAAGACGAGGGCGCGGTCTCGCCGCAGAGGTAAGCGAGCCTTGGGGTTGATTGATAGGCAGGGGCTGCACTGTAATTTGCTGTAGGGAGAGTGATTTTATGATTGACCGCTGTCATTTTTGTTTATTTAAATATTCTGTCTGGTTAGCACCCAGGACAGTACTGGGATTTAACAGTGGTTTGGTTGCCATGGGTTAGAGCAGGCTGGTTGCCATGGGTTAGAGCTGGTTGGTTGCCATGGGTTAGAGCTGGTTGGTTGCCATGGGTTAGAGCTGGTTGGTTGCCATGGGTTTCGTTGTCATGGGTCAGAGTGGTTTGGTTGCCGTGGGTTGGTTGTCATGGGTTTGCTTTTCGTTGGTCAGAGTGGACTGGTTGTCATAGGTCAGAGCAGGCTGGTTGTCATGGGTTTGGTTGCCATGGGTCAGAGTGGGCTGGTTGTCATGGGTTTGCTTTTCGTGAGTCAGAGCGGGCTGGTTGTCATGGGTCTGGTTGCCATGTGTCAGAGCGGGCTGGTTGCCATGTGTCAGAGCGGGCTGGTTGCCATGTGTCAGAGCGGGCTGGTTGCCATGTGTCAGAGCGGGCTGGTTGTCATGGGTTTGGTTGCCATGGGTCAAAGCGGGCTGGTTGCCATGGGTCAAAGCGGGCTGGTTGCCATGGGTCAAAGCGGGCTGGTTGCCATGGGTCAGAGCGGGTTGGTTGCCATGGGTCAGAGCGGGCTGGTTGTCATGGGTTTGGTTGCTATGGGTCAGAGTGGGCTGGTTGCTGTGGGTTAGAGTGGCTTGGTTGCTATGCATTGGTGGGCTTGTTGGTTTGGGTGCTATGGGTTAGAGTGGGCTGGTTGTCAAGAGTTTGATTGCCATGGGTCAGAGCGGGCTGGTTGCTATGGGTCAGAGTGGGCTGGTTGTCATGGGTTTGGTTGCTATGGGTCAGAGTGGGCTGGTTGTCATGGGTTTGGTTGCTATGGGTCAGAGTGGGCTGGTTGTCATGGGTTTGGTTGCTATGCGTTGGTGGGTTTGTTGGTTTGGGTGCTATGGGTCAGAGTGGGCTGGTTGTCATGGGTTTGGTTGCTATGGGTCAGAGTGGGCTGGTTGTCATGGGTTTGGTTGCTATGCTTTGGTGGGTTTGTTGGTTTGGGTGCTATGGGTCAGAGTGGGCTGGTAGACCTGGGTTGGCGCAGGCTGGTAGACCTAGTTTATAGCATGTTGGACATATCATTACCCTGTGTGATTTTCTTGAAGCCATGTGTTTTGTATCCTGAAGTACAATGTAAGAGTCGGCATTTAGCAGTGCTGATGCCTGTCCCTGATTGGCTCTCACTAATGTTGGCCGTAACAAACATTCTCTTGATGAAGGATAACATCTTCTGAGATGCACTAAAAGGTCAATTTCTGTGGACTCTTTTCAGTGGATAGCCCTAAACCATAAAATCTGCATCCAGCCATTCATCCGAGTTGCTTTTGAAGATTTCTTGTGCAGTAACCCATGGCAACCCATCGTCACCAGTACTGGTTACAACTATGGCTCAACCGCCTGCTTTTACCACCAGTCATGTGAACGAGCCCTAGAAGTACCCATTCCTGTACATTCAAAATATAAATGTGTTTTTCCTCTGCAGTTTTATGATTTGCCAATTAATGACCTGATTTCTCTCCTCTCAGGATCTCTGGCAAACGAAGACTTGCGAGACTTGGCAATAATGAGTTCATACTTCATGTGATTCCTCTGGAAACCACAAAGCTGTGAGTCGTGTGCTGTCAGGGAGCTCCAAGCCGAGGGCTCCGGAATGCATCAGGCTGGAGAATCTGCAACTCCTGGGACTGACCGGATGATTAATGACTTACAACCTCGACTTTGTCACTTTCACACGGTAGTGACTAAACGACTGGAAATGAGATCAGAGACTGATAATGGAGAAGGATCTTTGAGACGGGAAAAGGTCACATAGCTTCTCAGTCGTCACTACGCCTCAATGTGACTTGTCTCTAGAAGCAACCTGGAGTCCTGTTACTGGACAGTCTTCTTGCTTTGAAGTTGCTCATGTGGTGTTCGGGACTTTGATGAATTGCTGGTCTTTACCATAGAAACACGGCCTTCAAACAGGTCCACTGGGCCACCACAGCTCCAAAATACAAAGAGTATATATTCCTTATGTAATGGAAGGTTTTCCTGGGTGACAGAGGGGCTGCCATGGTGGACCTCCTAAAATACTATGGTTCTTGGCCATTATGCTGAACCTCCCCTGGCTTTCAATATTTTTTTTATTTTTTTTAGTTGAGTTTAGGACCACCACCAAGTATACAGATGAGGAATGTCAAGTCATGGCCATTAGTAATCTCATGCAACTGTACTTGTTCAAGCTTACTGAAGAAGTCCAGTTGAATGTGACTTAACTACATGTACCATGACCTAGATAAATAAGAACCTTCAGACAGTCAAGTCCTTACCTGGGTGAGGAACTAAAACAAAGGTGACGTCACCCCTGCCCACTGCTGACATGGCGTTAGAGTGCAGCATCTGTTGACTATGGCCAGGAGAGGAGGTGGCGCTCCTGAGAGTGGGCATTGGCAGAGTAGGGCAATGGCATTGGTATTCTCCATTCATCCTGCTAAGACCTGTGTATTGGGGTTTAAAAAATGTCCTTTATATTGGTAGCTAAAGGGAAGAATGTTATTCCTAAAGACCACTAAAAAGATCATTGGTGTCATGTGGCTGGTTAAGTCAACCGGTGTTGGCCCCAGAACTATCCAAGCGCCAATGAAATGTGAGGTCAACGTGCCAACATCTCAAGAAACCCTAATTGAACTGTGGAGGAACCCTGGTTGAGACTGGCTGGGTTATACTATACCAGTGATGGTGAACCTTGGCACCCCAGATGTTTTGGAACTACATTTCCCATAATGCGCATGCACTCTGCAGTGTAGTTGAGCATCATGGGAAGTGTAGTTTCAAAACTGGAGTGCAAAGGTTCGCCATCACTGTACAATAGTCATTTATCCATCTTGCGTACTGATGACTTGGCGCTCACCTGTACAAAGATGTGGATACCATGGCTCTTAGTTGTAGGGTGCTTGAATCTTTGCAGTTAAACCCCTCCGGTCTATTTGACCATGTCCTAGATTGCGAAGCTTCCTCTCAGAGAGCCAGCAAACGGTCCAAAAGTTGGTGTGCTCTCTAAAATTGGCCTTGATATATGTAGACCAGGGGTCTCAAACCTGCGACCCTCCAGCTGTTGTGGAACTACAAGTCCCATCATGCCCCTGCCTATGGGAGTCATGCTTGTAACTGTTTAGCCTTGCAATGCCTCATGGGAATTGTAGTTCTGCAACAGCTGGAGGGCCACCAGTTTGAGACCTCTGATGTAGACCTTTCAGTCTGTTCCTCTTGCTGATTGCAGAACATTTTCATTCTAGTGGTGATTAGTTGGGGTTAGTTAACCTAAAGATTTCAGTGGGCCAAAATGGACCACCTACAGGCCTTCAGCCAGTGTTTGCCTTGTAGCTCAGTTGAATGCTGTGCTGTCAGAGGTGGCTGCATTGTCGGCCATGTTGCTTTTAAGCCTATAATGTCGCTAGGAACTGGCGACATACTTCCTGTTACAATTATAAATGGCTGCCTCAATTTTGTAAAGGAAACTTTCTATCTTGGGTGTAATTTGCTTCAGTCGGTGTGAGTGAAACAGGAGTGAGGTACTGCCTTCTAAAATGGATAATGAGTGGACCTTTTCATCATGTATGGACTGTTTTTTTTTTTTTTGTATTGTCCCCAAGCAACCAATCAATCATATTCAAACTCACATTGAAGGCAGTATAGTAGCTTATATCCAATGCTTTGATAAAGAATCCTACTGTGATATGATGCCTCCTATTACACATGGTAATTTTTATCCCTATTGTATATGTATACATTTTCTGTCAATCGACTTTATATAGGTTATAGTATTTTGCTGTGACTTGATATTTTGGAAGCAAATGCTACCACTAATTGCACTTTATTTATAGGTATTTATGTATATATTGTATGTATTGCTTTTATTTCTTTTTGTAATAAAAAATATTTATCATTAATGCATTTTTTATTTATTAATAAAAAAAATAAAAAAATTGTATGTATCGGCATATAGCATGCACCTTCATTATAAGAGGGAAGTTTCAGGAAAAAACACATTTTTTAAACAAAGAACTGAAGCAAAATAAGGGTTAGTGCCCATCAATGCCCATCTGCAGCGTCAAAATTGACCATCAATGCAGCTTGATCAATGCCCATCTGCAGCCTCCCCCTTGCCATGAATGCAGCCTGATCAATGTCCATCTGCAGCCTCAAAATTGACCATCAATGCCCATCTCAGGGAAGGGGGCGGGATGAGTGCCGTCGGATTACATACAGCGAGAATCTCCTGTTTACTTGGCAGCCTCTTTAATTCAAAGTCCTGCCTCCTGGACCGGCTTCTATGATAGACAGAACACTGGTCCAATGCCGGCCCAGGAGACGGGACTTCCTATTACAGAGGCCACTGAGTAAACAGGAGATTCTCGCTGTATGTAATTTGACGGCGCTTGTCCCTCCGTTCTCTCCGAGGCAGCCCAAATTGTAGTATCGGCATATAACACACAAACACACTATTTGCAGGGTGAAAAAGTCAGTGTTATACACCAATAAATACAGTAATATAAAAAAAGTTTTAATTTTTTTTTTTACAATAAACTAAGACCTAGAAGGTGGACACAACAGTAGCCTACAAAAACACCAGGCAACAAATGTGAGTGTAAGTCATTAAAGGGGTGTTCTGGGCAACCCTGGGCAAAAAAAATAATTAAAAGCCAGCAGCTACACATACTGCAGCTGCTGGCTTTTAATAAATGGAGACTTACCTGTCCTGGAGTCCCTCGATGTCGGCACCGCAGCTCATGTTTCACATCAGCTGTCGGGTGCTGCCGTTGCCATTGCGAGTAAGGGAACTCGGCAGCGAGGCCCCGGTCCTCTCTCCTATTAGCCCGGCGGCCAGGGGAGGAGGAGGAGGAGGAAGGAGCCCCGCGTTGACGTCTTGGCCGGACTCCAGGAAGTGGGAAAGAATACCTGTCTTTGAAAGGTATCCTGTCCCCCCTCCCCCTGAAAGGTGCCAATTGTGGCACCGGAAGGGGGGAGGAATCCGATGAGCGGAAGTTCCACTTTAACCGGGGCTGAAATAAATAGGGGTGGTTTTGGCTTCCCCCGCTTAAATAATAAGTATGGTATGTACTATCTTGTCTGCTCCTACAACTAGTTAGTCTATTCAAGTTTTGATATTAATGGTGATAATAGAATCACTTTAAGTATAAAAATAAACAATGCCCCAAAAAAGCAAAGGTCTGATTTATTTACAAAGAAAGTAGAACACGAACATAGAACTAAGAGCAGAGATGTTGTGTATCTCCGTCCTCAATGTTCTGAATCTTAGCTGGACTCCAGGAAAAAGATCGTTCATCATTGGCCCTCGCACTCATTCTGATGCCCTTGTGCCCGTCCTGTATATACCTCTGTCCAATGAGTGACAATCTGTAAACTATAATGGGCTGTCCGGTCTAATTGCCAGGATGAATATCCTCCAGGATGTATGGTGTTACCCTGAATATCCTCCAGGATGTATGATGCTGTCCTCCGCCAGGTGGTGTTACGCTGCAAGAAAATGCCTTGATCCAGGTCAACAGTCCAGTCCACATCTGGCCCCTTTGATCTTGTTGCCGGACAGTAAATCAGTTAATTTAATTTCCATCACCATGAGGACTTCTATTCCCATACCCCACTGCCAGGGGGGTGTGTGTGTGTGTGTGTGAGAATCCCCTTCCAGATGAAAAATCCTGATATGTACTCTCAGGGCCATCTTAATAGCATTGTGGGCCCCTGTGCAAAGTAATGCACTGGGGCCCCCACAAGCCTGCACTACCACTCACCAAACGCAACCCAATCCCTGGTAGCCACCAGGATCACAAGAATGTATGTCCCCAATTCTAAAGACCTCCTGTCTCCATCCCTCCCTCTGTTGCAGGTCCCTCCAACCAGTCTACACCCTCAATCACTTCCATCCCTCTGTTACTCTATCCCTCCCTTCTTTTATCTTTCCACAACTCCATCCTTTTATCTTTTCCTCCATTCCTCTCTCCATCATACCGTCCATCCAACAATTCTTGTGCCTTATATCCCTCCACCTTTTCTATCCTCCATCACTTTCATCCCTCTAGTATTCTGTCTCTCCCTCTTTCCATAACTCCATCCTTTTATCTTTTGCTCCATTCCTCCCTCCATCATACTGTCCATCCAACAATTCTTGTGCCTTTTCCTTCCTCCATTACTTTCATCCCTTTAGTATTCTGTCTCTCCCTCTTTCCATAACTCCATCCTTTGCTTCATGATTCCATTTCTCTGTCTCGCCCACATCCCTCCATGCCTTGCTCTATCCCATCATCCATCTCTCTGTCACCCAATCTATACCTCCATTCTTTAGGCCTCTTTCACACACACACGTCCGTTTTCACAGACTCCGCTTGCTCAGCAGGGATCGCTCCTTTGATCCCCGCTGAGCCGACAGATGACAGGTCTGTCTCTGCACACTGTGGAGAGACGGACCTGTCAGAGCTCCGCTCTCCTCTATGGGGGATCAGATGAAAACAGATCTGCCTGTCCGTTTTCATCCCATCTGCCAGATGGATGGAAAATAGGGTTTCCATCTGTCTGGATTAGCGGATTGGATGTCAGCAGACATATCACTGCTGACATCCGTAGCTCCATAGAGGTGAATGGAGCGTCCGATCAGGTCCGCCTGAAAAACTGGCAGACAGACCTGAACGTGTGAAAGGACCCTAAACTCACTCCTCACTCTTTCCATCTCTCTGTCCATCCAGCTCCCCCATCACTCCGCTACTCTGTCTTTCCATTATAATAAATAAAAATACTCCAGTGCGCTTCCACACCAAATTTGCTCACTACTTACTTAAAAAATATATGAATAATAAACACCTTAAGGCCATCAAGCACAATAATCAAATATATATTTATCATACGTTTTATAAAACACACACTTTAAAACACCAGCACTTTTCATCTACAAAACCAGCCTGATCTGAGATATTGCTGCTGCCTCCTCTCTCCTGGCATGCTGGGATTTGTAGTGCCACAGCCTGACACATGAGGTGGTCATACAGGAGAGGAGGCTGTGCCTGGTGAGCAGGTAATGGGTAGGGACAGGGAGGTACAATAGAGATTGGGGGGAGATCTCAGAAACTATGCTCCCTTTAGAATAAAGTGACCAGATTTTTAAAATGAAATCCGGGGACATATATTTTTTTTTACTAGTAATGGTGGCAATCAGGGACTCATAGTGGGACGGCTATATTACGGTGAACAAATCAGACACTAAATGACTCTTTTGACACTTTGTGGGAACCAGTGACACTAAAGCCCTGTACACACGATCGGATTTCCTATGGATTCTCATCCGATGGATTTTTCCATCGGAAATCCGATGAAGCTGACTTCCATCAGTCTTGCCTACACACCATCAGTCAAAAATCCGACCGTCCCAAACGCTGTGACGTAAAACACTCCGACAAGCCGAGAAAAATGAAGTTCAGTGCTTCTGAGCATGCGTCGACTTGATTCTGAGCATGCATGGGTTTTTTCTCCGATAGAGTTCCCCAGACAGAATTTGCTATTGTTTTTTTTTCCATCGGATAAATTTAAAACATATTCTATTTTTTCTCACCGATGGAAAAAAGACTGATGGGGCCCATACATGATCGGTTTGTCTGATGAGAAAAGTCCATCGGACTGTTTTCATCGGTAAAACCGATCGTGTGTACACGGCATAATACAGTGATCAGTGCTAAACATATGCACTGTCTCTGTACTAATGACACTGGCTGGGAAGGGGATAACATCTAGGGCAGGGATATGCAATTAGCGGACCTCCAGCTGTTGCCAAACTACAAGTCCCATGAGGCATAGCGAGATTTTGACAGCAGCAAGCATGACACCCAGAGGCATGATGGGACTTGTAGTTTTGCAACAGCTGGAGGTCCACTAATTGCATATCCCTGATCTAGGGCAATCAAAGGGTTAAATGTGTGCCTAACAAGTGTTTTCTCACTTGAGGGGTGGGGGTGCTTTTACTAAGGGAAGGCATAGATCCCTGGAACACAGGAATAATGTCTTCCATACAGACAGAACGGCGATCTGCCTTGTTTACATAGGCAGACCACCGTTCTGCCTGTGTACATAACGATCAGCGGGTACCGGTGGTCATCGAGTTCGTCAGACCCGCTGATTGGCTCTGATACCCAGAAATGCAGGATCACGTATTTAAGTGATCCTGCACAGTGTGACCGCCCTGTAGCAGTAAATCTGCTATGGGGCGGTTGGCAACTGGTTAAGATCATCAGCTTTATGCTTTACTCACAGCTTTACTCACAGGCAGCAGGCACTCTATCATGGCTCTGGCTGGCTCTGTCACAGTGTGTCACATAACATTAGTAAGACCTCATCTGGAATATGCAGTTCAGTTTTGGGCCCCAGTTCTCAAAAAGGATATCGGGGAACTGGAGAAAGTGCAGAGAAGGGCAACCAAACTAATAGGGGACATCGAGGAGCTCAGCTATGAGGAAAGATTAGAGGAACTGAATTTATTCCCTCTTGATAAGAGGAGATTAAGGGGGGATATGATCAACATGTACAAATATATAAGGGGGTCCATATAGTGAACTTGGTGTGGAGTTATTCACTTTATGGTCAACACAGAGGACAAGGGGGCACTCTTTACGTCTAGAGGAAAAGAGATTTCACCTCCAAATACGGAAAGGTTTCTTCACAGTATTGCCGCGTACACACGACCATTTTTCTCGTCGGGAAAAATTAAATTTTTTCTCTTTGACGAGAAAAACGACCGTGTGTGGGCTTTTGGTCATTTTTCCCGACGAGAAAAACGGCATTAATCATGACGAGAAAAATTAAAACATGCTCTATTTTTTCTCGTCGTGATTCACTGCATGTTTTTCCGCTGCAGTTTTCCCATAGGGAAACACTGCCGGGGAGCCTACACACGGACGTTTTTCTCGACCAAGAGAAAAAATGACGGGAAAAACGGCCGTGTGTAGGGAAACAAGCCGTTCCTCGTTTTTCCCGTTGATTTTCTCGACAGTGTTTTCACCGTCGAGAAAATCGATCGTGTGTACGCGGCATAAGAGCTGTAAAAATGTGGAATAGACTCTCTCCAGAGGTGGTTCTAGTTAGCTCAGTAGATTGCTTTAAGAAAGGCCTGGATACTTTCCTAAATGTACAAAATATAACTGGGTACTAACATTTATAGGTAAAGTTGATCCGGGGAAAATCCGATTGCCTCTCGGGGGATCAGGAAGGAATTCTTTCCCCTGCTGTAGCAAATTGGATCATGCTCTGCTGGGTTTTTTTGCCTTCCTCTGGATCAACTGTGGGTATAGAATTGGGTATATGGGATTGTACAATATTTTTTATTTTATGTTTTTATGGTTGAACTGGATGGACTTGTGTCTTTTTTTCAACCTGACTAATTATGTAACTATGTAACATGGCTGCTGGGTGCTGATTTTGTTAACTTATGACCAATAAGTGCCTGCTGCTTGTGAGCTATGATACCATCCATTATGCCAGAGAGACAGACAAAGTGCAATGTAGTCTATTCACAGACACCCCAAAATAAGGTGACCAGATTTTTAAAATGAAATCCGGGGACATATTTTTTTTTTTTTTTACTAGTAATAGCGGCAATCAGCATATCTCTGCCCATCGCCGCCCGCCACACAGCCTGTCAAGTCTTACTCTCCGGGCCCCGGCTTCCACTGGGTGGGGTGCGGAGGAAGATCACTTCGCCAGGGAAGGCAAAGAGATAAGCAGGCAGGCGGCTGGCCGGGACTTGAGCCACGGCAGAAGAATATGTGAGCGGAGTGCTCCAACCAGCACATGATCATCAGAAAGTGGCGCGGAAAAAAATACACCCCCCTAAGCTAGTAGGAGCGGGGGATGTAATTCAGAATTTAATTTTTTTTATTATGCACTGACTGTCTTTGAAATTGCCCCAGCCCCTTTTCAAATCCAATCCGGGGACAAAACCGGGGACAGACTTGGTACGGGGACAGTGTCCTCAATCCGGGGACTGTCCCCTGAAACCCGGGATGTCTGGTCACCCTACCCCAAAAGCACTCCTGTGTTGAAGCTTTGAAGGCGCTGTTAGTCCCATGATCGGATCCGCTTCCCCTCTTGTTCCTGCTGCTGGACATCGTCAGCTGCCTCTCTCTGCCCATCACTGCCACCGCCCGCCTCACAGTCTCTCAAGTCTCACTCTCCGGGCCCCCGGCTACTACTGGGTGGGGAGCGGAGGAAGATCACTCTGCCGGGGATGGCAAGGAGATAAGCAGGCAGGCGGCTGGCCGGGACTTGAGCCAAGGCAGAAGAACATGCGAGCGGAGCTGAATGGGCATGCACTCGAAACTGAAGAAATATTCCGACCAGCACACGATCATCAGAAAGGGGCACAGATAATGGAAAAAATACACCCCCTAAGCTAGTAGGAGCGGCAGGACGGGGGGTGTGTAATTCAGATTTTTCTTTTACATTTTGCACTGACTGTCTTTGAAATTGCCCCAGCTCCTGTTGAAATCCAACCCGGGGAGAAAACTGGGGACAGACTTGGTCTGGGGACAGTGTCCTTAATCTGGGGACTGTCCCCGGAAACCGGGGATGTCTGGTCACCCTACTTTAGAAGCAGAGCAGTTCACAGCCACACACAAAAAAACGATCTTGTGTAACAGCATGAGACAGGAGCCTGCCACACAGAGCCCATCCTCTCCCCCTCTCTCCCCTTCCTCCTGCCCACTAGGATAAGCCACAGACAGGACTGTCTGCATATTGTTCAGCTAAGATATGTGTGTGTGAATCCGCGCAATGGACTAAATACCAACAGACAATGTACCGTATATAAGAACTGCTGCCTCTACAAATTACTGCCACCTAGGTGTAGTAAGGAATGTGAATAAAATAAAAGTAGATGTGGCGCTTTTCTGATGTCAATGAGTGTGTAATTAAATATAAAGTGCACCTGTGCTTGCGTTAGTGCTATATTCTATAACCAAAACAACAAATAATGTTGTAAATCTTCCAAGCAAACAAACACTAATGTGCAAATAATAAATATTAAATTCCACGGCGTGCAACTTAAATAAGTGCAAAGTGCAATGTGCAAAAATGCAAGAAGTGCAATAAAAACAAAAAATCAAAAACAAAAATCAAAAAGTCACACATACACTGTCCAATGTGTATAAATAGAAATAGAAATATAAAAACATATAAAAAATAAAGTTTTTGATGCAATGTTCTTCTTAGAATATGCTGAAAAAATCACTTGATTGTTGAAGAAAAGCGTGTTTTGTGAACAAACCGATGTATTTTTATGGTGATCACTGCAAACTTTGTTTGGTCCGACCGGAAGTGATGCGATCTCTGCTAACCCCGCCCTACCGGTTTCGTCATGCTGACGTGATGCGATCTCTGCTAACCCCGCCCTACCGGTTTCGTCGCCTGGAGCGTCAGCACGACGAAACGGTAGGGCGGGGTTAGCAGAAATCGCATCACTTCCGGTCGGACCAAACAAAGTGTCAGCATTACATGCTTTTTTAATCTTTGGAAAAGATTAAAAAAGTACCTTTCCACTCATCTTTTAATAATAGTGTTCCAAACAGTATCACACTATTGGGCTATTGCCTTTCTTCCTTTTTTATGGGTTACAATTGCAAGCCATCGCAGCAGTGACAAGTAAAACGCCCATCACATTTTTGTAAATATTTTATTATAACTTTTCATGTGACAACACTGAAGAAATTAGACTTTGCTACAATGTAAAGTAGTGAGTCTACAGCTTGTATAACAGTGTAAATTTGCTGTCCCCTCAAAATAACTCAACACACAGCCATTAATGTCTAAACCGCTGGCAACTAATGTGAGTACATGTATTATGGACTAATGATGAACAAATCGTTTTTTCTGAACTTGGATTTACAGTAAATTTCAGTCAGTGATACGCTTTGTGGAGCGGTAATGGGTGCCCTTTGGACCCCATCACAACTTAAAAGTGTCTCCATTTACGAGAAACCTCATTTTGTTTCAGAACACAGAAGTCACTGACTCTAATTCAGGGACTTTGAGTATTTGAAGTCACTTTTGCTTAGATACAAAGGTCAGATGGGGAAATATGTTAAGAAAACGCTATACTTGGTAATTCCTGATTAACTACTTAAGGTCAGCCCGCCACAGTTGTACGTCGGCTGTTTGCAGTGGAATACCGTTGTTTTGACAACAGATAGCTGCCATAACCCCCGGAATCCTCTTCAATAGCAGGTGGTCCGGTTTCAGATAAAAGTGGTCTCAGCGGCGGATTCGCCGCAAGACCACTTTTATCAGGGACTGGAGGAGAGGGCCCCCCCTCCCGTCATTCTCCGGTGGTATCCTCCACTTACCAGAGCCATCGGTAGCGGCGGAGATGATCGGGTCCTCTCCCCTCACAGGCTGGATGCAGAGTGAGGGAAAGATGTCCCCCGCTCGGCTCCACACCATTGGATGGTGGAAGCGACGTCAAATGTCCCTTCCACCCAATAGCCTTAAAGGGGAAATTAATTTAAATGTTTTTTTTTTTTTTTTTTTTTTTTTTTACATTTTTTATTGCATTTTAGTGCAAATGTTAGATCTGAGGTCTTTTTGACCCCAGATCTCACATTTAAGCGGTCCTGTCATGTAACTCTTCAGCATTCTTTAATAGCGTCTGTATGCCAGGGGAGTGGGAAGGATCAGTGATCATGCGACTACTGTTAATGATCACATGATCAGGAGCAGATTCTGTCAGCTACCAATCACAAGTGGGGAACAACAGCTTGGGCTCTGTGCGGAGAGTGTGCTCTCAGCACAGAAACAGTGCCTCCCAGTAACCTATATGTGTGGCGTGTGGACATTAAAGCCCAACCTTTTATGTTACGCAAGCAACAAGAGGTTATTGAGGAACCCTTTCTTTCTTGGGTGTATTGTATAACGGGAGGTGACAATCCCCTGCACCTTCTCCTAAATAAAAACTGGATCTCTATTGTATAGATTCATATGTATCTGTCTTGCCACCCATGCTGGCGATCTCTACTATTTTGTACCACTCATGCATCCAAAACTACTAAGAGCGTCAGATTCCTGGCAGCTCTTAGGTAACAGTTGTACAGGGTTCTCTCCTTGACTGAAATGGCTTACACTGATTTCACGGCACACTGTGAGCTTCTCACAATGTGCATTCAAAACTGCAGCAAGTCTAAGCCTGCTTCATTTTCTGGCTGGAGGACATCCAGCATCAACCTGTAAATTTTTCCACAGCACGACTGTCCCTGGCCCATGCCTTTCATTCATTGGATTAGTTCTTTCAATATTGGAGGCTCAGCATCACATCTGGGAGTTACCCAGGGTGGCCTACATGAAATACAGCCTGGCTGGGCACGCCCACTTCTTCAGACTGACATCCACCCATGAAGGTATTTTTGGTATTTGCATAACTCCTCCTAAGAGCCAGCCCACCTAAGCGCATAAGGGCTCTTGAGAAAAGTACTGAGGCAGGGTGATGTTTCGGGAGGATATGTACAGCACCGTGCAAAGAGAGCTGGAAAGGGATTATCACGGTGCTTAAAGATAATAATTTTAACCATACATATATAAAAATAAATGCATTTATTATAAACATGATTAAAAACCAAACATATCAAGTCGTTGAGATTCCTTGGACATCTCCATTATGGTAGTCATGTAAGAGAAGTTCCAGTTGTACAGAGATTAGATATTCGTATGCTATCCCGACATGTTTCGCCTAAGGCCTCATCAGGGGATACATTTATTCAGAGCATACACGAGAGGGCGCCTGTATGTGAAGCAACATGTGTTCAAAGAAAATGAGTTTAGCTGATGCTGGTAGGCAAACAAATGTTGTTCACAGGTTCGGCCTTAATCTTTGGCCCTGTACAGCACCCTTCAAACTCCTCCCACCAGCCACGTTCTGCCTGTATTGCATTGAGAAGCACAGAAACCCAGAAATGTCAAAGTCTAAAATACAGTATGTAATGAAAACTGAAAAGGGAGGGAGAAACCAGGGAAAGCAAAATCTCAGCAGATTAAACTTCAGCATTATTAAACCCAAAAATAAACTTTTATTATATTGCAGCTTACCAATTCTTAGATGTGATGGCTGCATTTGTTTTCTTTTTTTAGGCTTTCTTTCTTCTATTTTTATCTGGTGATCTGGCCTCTAAAGCCTCGTACACACAATCAGATTTTCTGACGGGAATTGTGTGATGACAGCCTGATGTTGGAAAATCTAACCGTCTGACCATCGGACAATTGTTGTCGGATTTTCCGCAGACAAATGTTGGATGGCAGGCTTTAAAATTTTCCGTGGACAACGGTCTGTTGTCATATTTTCCAATTATGTGTTCACAAATCCATCAGACAAAAGTCCAAAGTACAAACACGCATGCTCGGAAGCAATGTTTACCAAACACAACTGTAGCGCTACCCCCAGTTAAGAGAGCTGCTGATATTGATTTGGGCCCTGTAGTGCACTGCTGTCAACACCTGGCAATCGGCTCTAACCTCCCGTGGCACAGCTGGTGATAGAGAGATAGGACCGCGTGACCGCAACTGTTGGTGACGCAGTCCTATAACAAACATACACAGAATATACTTTAAAACTCCTATTAAAGTAAGCGGAACTGACACCAAATGTACTTTACCCAGATATTTTACTGAGGCTAATGGGCAAGTAATAAACAACAGTATAACAAGTTGCAGATCCCTGCAATAAACAGTAATAAAGATAAACAGAGTAATCAGAATAATTAAGTATTGCTATGCAACTCTAGCGCTGCCCTTTTACAGCTACTTCCCCTCATGGGTAGACTAACACCCAGCAATGTCTACCTATGCAGTCAGGCCTGACTGATCTAAATGGAAGTTCAGTGAAACAATATTTGCTAGCAATCTTTTCGGTGGTGCACTTGAAGAACAACTTTGTAATCCCAACGAATAGTAAAGATAAAGGATCTGTCTTTAAACAGCTCTCACCACCTGGACAAGTCCAAGTCCGTTCCCTCCATCGATTCGTCTAGGAACAGGAATCCACCGACATCCAAGTCTTCAATCCTTCTGGTGTACTGCAGCAAGGAGGATTAGATGTCTCTAAGGCTCTGCTAGGCTGGCAGAGGGCTCTTTGGAAAGGAGCACACGGCCCGGGCTTCAGGCCTTGTGCACACAGCAGTTCAGCACAGACATCCTCTTGCTAGGAGAGGGGGGGGTCCAAAGAGGCCGACCAAAACTCCGCCTCCCCTTTATAAAGTCTGCCCCAGCAGTCTCTGTTCTGGAGCAATGCACCCTGGGTGCTGCAAGATGTACTGGGAGATGTAGTCTCTCTCTCCTCTGCTTTCACTTCCATAATGTCTCTTTACTTCCTCCCGACTCACCTCTCACTTGGAACTTCTTGTCTCTCTGCATTAAAGGGGAACACCCCGCCACACACTCCCCCCACTTGAACTCTTTGGTCCCCAAAGATAAACTTCAACAAATACTGTTTACCATTTTGGACAATGTCGAGCATGATGTTGGCATAGGGAATTCCCACCAAAACTTTGGGATGGAACTCTCTTGCCCACAGGTCACACTACCATGAGTGGCCTGCCTAACTGTGCCAGAGAGTGAGCTGGGGTTGCCCTCCACCAAATGGACGGTGGAAGGATCAGGTTGTTCAACACTTCTCCTAGCCGTTACAACAGAGTCCTCTGAGCTCGTCCCCATTTGGGGGTAAGTTAGTTTCTTGGGAGGCCTGATGACTCTGCGAGCCCTCTGCTCTCTTGGTGCTTCTGACTCTGGCACCACAGGCTCTTCTTCAGGAGTAAGTTCAGGTAACATTGCTGGTTCTGGAACCTCTGATTCAGAAGTCAACTGACGTATGGAATCTCTAGAGTCCTCCTCTGCGCAAGTGTCAGGAACATCTTCCCAGTAATCAGCTGAGGGACTGAAGGGTATGAATTCAGTAGCCTCCGGATTCAGCGTTGCATCTGGGGTATCCCCTCCATTTGGGAGATCTATGGCGGACGTTCCCAGAGTCGAGGGAGGCCACAGCCAGTCCAGTTCTCCACCTTCTTCTGTACTCAATTGGGAGGCCTCCCCATCTTTGGCTCGAGAGGTCTGGGACCGAGTGTTCGGCCTAGGAATATCCAGGATAGAGGCCGGTTCAGGGGAGTCTCTCACGGGAGGTATTCTGACTGCCTCAGCAAGTGGGAGCAGGTGGTTCCGATGCCATGTCTTCAGTGGACCCACCTTTCCTTCTGGCTTTAGTTTGTAGACAGGCAAACCGGGCAACTTCCTACAGACAACATAGGGCTCAGATCTCCACCTGTCGGCAAGCTTGTGTTTTCCAGGGACCCCCAGATTGCGTAGCAGTACTCGGTCCCCGGGCTGCAGATCTTGCACTCGAGCCTTCAGATCAAAATTTCTCTTGTTGCGGGCCCCCCTTTGATCCGAAGCCGCCTGGGCTTGTTCATAGGCCACCTGCAAGCTACGTCTAAGTCTGTCCACGTATCCCTTGTGGGATGTAGCTGAGGTATTGTCTATAGAAGTGCCAAAGGCCAGGTCCACAGGTAGCCTTGCTTCTCTCCCAAACATAAGTCGATAAGGGGAGTAGCCAGTGGCGTCACTTGTGGTACAGTTATAGGCATGTACTAGGGCTGATATGTGCTGACTCCAGTGTTGCTTCTTCTCTGTTTCTAAGGTTCCCAACATGTTGAGCAGGGTCCGGTTAAATCTCTCCGGCTGAGCATCTCCTTGTGGGTGGTAAGGCGTGGTTCTGGTCTTCTTTATTCCTAATGAATCCAAAAGTCTTTGGATCAACCGACTCTCAAAGTCCCTTCCTTGATCTGAGTGGAGTCTCTGTGGTAGTCCGTAATGGACAAAATACTTCTCCATAAGTATCTTGGCCACGGTGGATGCCTTCTGGTCTTTGGTTGGGAAAGCTTGAGCATAGCGGGTGAAATGGTCGGTTATTACCAGAACATTCCCCAATCCACTCAGGTCGGGTTCGAGGCAGAGAAAGTCAATGCATACCAGATCCATTGGGCCTTGACTCTGTAAATGGCCCATTGGGGCAGCTTGATGGGGTAGGGTCTTTCTCTGAATGCATCGTGCACAGGAATGGCAATACTCCTCTACTTCTGCCCTCATGCAGGGCCAATAGAACCGATTTCTGACAAGCTGGAAGGTCCTTTCTGCCCCTAGGTGACCATGATGGTCATGCAGGGCAATTAGTACAGTCTCTCGGTGCTTCTCTGGAAGAAATAACTGCCACTTATCTTCTGAGTCATCAGAGGGGCCCCTTCGGTAGACCACTCCCTGATGTACCTGTAGCCTGTCCAATTCCTTCCTCAACAGGCGAGCCTCCTTTGAGGGGTGATGTAGGAATTTGTTGGGATCCTGATTCTCCAGGGCTTCGAGGACCAATCTCCCCATGCGGTCTTCCAATTGGTCACACCTCAACTCCTTCTTGGACAGTCTCGGTAGGTTGTCTTCCTCCAGTTGAGTTACCCCACAATAGTGTTTGGGGACTCCTACCATGGTAACCCCTATTTCTTCTGCTCTGGAGCCTCCTCTGGCTTGGAATTCAGCCCCTTGACAAAGGGCCCGCACCCCGTCCGGTGCCACTTGGGTCCAATCTTCCCAGTCATTTGTCGTGGCATGAGACCTCCGGGACAGGGCATCTGCATCCCTATTTCCGGCTCCTGGTCTGTACTTCAGACTGAAGTTGAATCCAGACAATGCGGCCAACCACCTGTGTCCGGTGGCATCTAGTTTCGCGGTGGTGAAGAGGTAGGTCAGGGGGTTGTTGTCTGTCTTCACAGTAAACTCTGCCCCATACAAGTAGTCTTTTAGCTTGTCTACTACCGCCCATTTGAGGGCCAGGAATTCCAGCTTATGAGTGGGGTAATTCTTTTCTGAGGGGGTCAGGCTCCTGCTCACATAGGCCACTGGTCGCAGTTGTCCTTCATGTTCTTGGTAGAGTACACCACCTAGACCCTCATGGCTGGCATCCACATGTAATTCATAAGGTCTGGTAGGGTCGGCGTAGGCCAGGACTGGGGCAGTGGTTAAGCTCCTCTTCAGAGCATGAAAGGCCTCTTCACACCTTGGGTTCCACTGATCTTGAACTGACTCACCAGGCCTCCTGGGCCCTGAGTCATCCTCTTCCCCTTCTGCCTTTAGCAATTCATTCAACGGGCGGGCAATCCGAGCAAACCCCTCCACAAACCTCCTATAATAGGAGCAGAACCCCAGGAAGGATCTGAGCTCTGTTACTGTGGTGGGTCGTGGCCAGGAAGTGACTGCTTCCAACTTCTCAGGATCTGTGGCCACCCCTTCTTCAGACACTATGTGCCCCAGATAGTTCACAGAAGACTGGTAGAACCGACACTTCTCGGGGGAAAGCTTAAGTCCCTCTTCGCTGAGTCTTCTCAATACTTTCTCCAACCTGGCTTCATGTTCTTCCAAGGTTCTTCCAAAGACAATGACATCGTCCAAGTACACAAGGACTTCTATAAGATTCATGTCTCCAACAGTCTTCTCCATAAGGCGTTGAAAGGTAGCAGGAGCTCCAGACAGACCCTGAGGCATCCTATTGAATTCGAAGAATCCCACCGGGGTTATGAAGGCTGTCTTCTCCCTGTCTTCTGGGTGCATAGGGATTTGATAGTACCCACTCTTGAGGTCCATCACACTGAACCATTTGGCTCCAGACAAACTTTGTAGGGCATCTTCTATCCTTGGCGTGGTGTATTGGTCAGGGATGGTTCTCCTGTTGAGAGTCCTGTAATCGATACAAAGCCTCAACGACCCATTCTTCTTTCTGACCACCACGATTGGGGAGGCATAGGGACTTCTAGACTCCCGGATCACACCAGTCTTCTTTAGTTCTACAAGTTGTTCCCTCAGATCCTCCAGATCTGCCAGGGGGACCCGCCTGACCCTCTCTCGGAAGGGCTTATCTTCTTGGAGGCGGATCCGATGGGTGGCACTTCTTGCACACCCCACATCGAATTCATCTTCGGAAAAGATCTTCTCCCACCTGGACAGCTGGGCCTTGGCTCTTTCTTTCCAAGCCCTGGGTAGGTTCGGGTTTTCCACGGACAGTTTCTCCCAAACATCTCCTCCGTCACCCGTCCCCTTGACTTCGGACCAAGTGACCGGGGCAGCAGGGCTCACCTGACCAAGCAACACTCTGGCAGGGATCTCCATGGGTCCTCCCGTAGTGTTCCTAACACTCACTGGAACTCTGCCATGGGCCTTCTTCAGGGCCTTGAACGGAATCACTTCTGGTATCACTTCCAGGCCTGAGGACTCTTCCCTTGGGTCTGATTCCAGCATGACAAAGGGGCCAGGTTGTTCCCACGAAAGCTTCACAGTGGCCCTAAGACAGGTTACTTCTCCGGGCTGTAGCACTACTCCTTCTCTGCCAAGTCTCCACACCTTCCCTATCCCCTCTCCCGGGGTCTTCTGCTCTAAGACCAGTCGTTGGTAGGCCGTCTTTAGCATGGGATGGATTTTGGTGGCTGAATGGTTTCTCTCTTTCACTAGAGGGGTCAGGAGTCTCCTGACTAGATCCGTGTTTGTCCCAATGATCAGGGAAATCTTGCTGGCTCCAGGCGGCCGGGGACACACAACTGCCAGGGTGTCAAACACTTCAGCCTTCCCAGCCACGGATGGGTCGAAAGTCATCTTTATGGGCAGGTACCCATCATAAGGGAAACTCTGGGTTCCAAGTCCCCATATCTCCAGCTCTTCTATCTTCTGGATAGGCAGATGACTCAAGTGCCTATCATAGAAGTCCCGGTATAGTAAAGTCACCTGTGCTCCGGTGTCCAAAAGAGCTTTAGTATAGACTCCTTCCACTTGAATGGGCACAGTAGGAGACAGGCCCACCAGTTCCTTTGGGTATGGCCGGACTGGGGTCACCTCTTTTTTTTTGCTTTCGACCCTTGCCCTGCTCCTTTTGGACTTTAATTTTTCCTGAGCCTGGCATGCATTGACTTTCTCCCTCTCAATGGGGGCACAAACCCGATGAGGGATGTTATTGTTCCTTTTAGGTGGATGTTCCTTCTTTGGGGTGCTGTACTTCCACTGAGGGGTCTTGCCCCCTCCCTCTGGGGTACATCTTGGTGGGGGTGTACTATACCTCCTCCTAGGAGTTTTGTCTCCTCCATTCTTGGCCTTTTTTTTTAGTTTGGAGCGCACTGAAGATGATGGGCACCCGGTTGACTCCTTCACCGGGGCCCTTTGGAGTTTCCCGCCGGCTTGCAATTATCTGTTCTCTTCTTCTTTGGGCTGGAGCATACGTTTGCAAAGTGGCCACTCCCTCCGCAGTTATAGCAAATCACCTCTTCTCGGTCCTGTAGGGAGGCCGGTGCTGAGGTGTTCGGGAACAACTCCTTTCTTGGGCTTGGTTTCTCTCGTCTTCTCTGATCTTTCTCCATCAAAGAGGTCAGCATCTCCAACACTTGGGCCATTTGCGATTTCAGAGTGTCAACCTCCGCTTCTCTTTCTGGGCTCTTGACCGAATGTACCAACACTGGTACAGGTGTGACATTCGCCTTGGCCACCTGCTGATCTTCCTCCAGCGCCTCTTCGTCCCTAATAATTTTTATTAGATCAGAGTAGGTTAGTGACATTCCTCCTCCTGAGGTTTTCAGGTGCAGCCAGACCGGGTCTGAGCGCCGCGCTCCCCTCATGATCTGCTTCATGCGTGCTTCATCTGCATCTTTGGGCAGCATTCCCTTCTTCAGTACAATCTTGCATAACTGCCTGTTCAGCCTTCTAACATATTCTGACAGTTTCTCATTCGGCTGCTGGAGAGTATGTTCAATTTGATAAATCATCTCTGACACCTTCTCCAGCTGACCAAACTCTTCCTGCAGCATGGCCAGGCAATCTTGAGCTGTACAGTTTTCATTTCCAAACCGGAAGCTCTTCACCGATTCTGCCGCGGCACCTTTCAGACTTTCTAAGACTCGCTGTCTCTTCTGTGCCTCAGGCACCTCCCATGCTTCTACTGCCTGCAATGCCTGTTCCACCCAAGTGTCAAAATCTTCCTCCCCCGCAGGGACGGGGAGCTTCCCTGAGAAGGTGCTAAGCTTCTGGTAACCGGCCTCCACATGCACCGTACTGCTTTTCAGGCACTTAATTACAAGGTCTCCTAGAGCATTCAACAATTCAGGCCCTATAGCGGCCAGCGGTGATCCCGGGCTTAATAGTTCCTTAAGCTTTTCTGCTTTAGGGGATAGTGGTGGAGATAATTGTGGGAGTGATGGCTTTGGTGTCTGAAACCATTCTTCCTTCACTGGCAGCGTATGTATCAAGTGATAGATCTGATTATCTATGGCTTGTATACTCTGACTTTTAAAATGCTCTGGGATTTCGTTTTTCCATTCTACCAGTGCGTATGTAAACGAGATCACTGGATCTGGCCTAAAATCCATCACCCATGCTTTGTGGCTCGGAGACAGTAACAATACGAGATGTTTTATCTCCTCTTCCTTCCATCTTTCCCCCGGGAGTACAATGACTACCGCCGCGGTTGGATCGGCGCCAATCGCTGCGCACCACTGTGACATTGCCAGCGGGTCCATGCTGGTACTTCTGACCGGCTTGATTGCAGCGTGCAACGTACAAGGATCCCGGACTCGAGCCCCCACGTGTAGCGCTACCCCCAGTTAAGAGAGCTGCTGATATTGATTTGGGCCCTGTAGTGCACTGCTGTCAACACCTGGCAATCGGCTCTAACCTCCCGTGGCACAGCTGGTGATAGAGGGATAGGACCGCGTGACCGCAACTGTTGGTGACGCAGTCCTATAACAAACATACACAGAATATACTTTAAAACTCCTATTAAAGTAAGCGGAACTGACACCAAATGTACTTTACCCAGATATTTTACTGAGGCTAATGGGCAAGTAATAAACAACAGTATAACAAGTTGCAGATCCCTGCAATAAACAGTAATAAAGATAAACAGAGTAATCAGAATAATTAAGTATTGCTATGCAACTCTAGCGCTGCCCTTTTACAGCTACTTCCCCTCATGGGTAGACTAACACCCAGCAATGTCTACCTATGCAGTCAGGCCTGACTGATCTAAATGGAAGTTCAGTGAAACAATATTTGCTAGCAATCTTTTCGGTGGTGCACTTGAAGAACAACTTTGTAATCCCAACGAATAGTAAAGATAAAGTATCTGTCTTTAAACAGCTCTCACCACCTGGACAAGTCCAAGTCCCTTTCCTCCATCGATTCGTCTAGGAACAGGAATCCACCGACATCCAAGTCTTCAATCCTTCTGGTGTACTGCAGCAAGGAGGATTAGATGTCTCTAAGGCTCTGCTAGGCTGGCAGAGGGCTCTTTGGAAAGGAGCACACGGCCCGGGCTTCAGGCCTTGTGCACACAGCAGTTCAGCACAGACATCCTCTTGCTAGGAGAGGGGGGGTCCAAAGAGGCCGACCAAACTCCGCCTCCCCTTTATAAAGTCTGCCCCAGCAGTCTCTGTTCTGGAGCAATGCACCCTGGGTGCTGCAAGATGTACTGGGAGATGTAGTCTCTCTCTCCTCTGCTTTCACTTCCATAATGTCTCTTTACTTCCTCCCGACTCACCTCTCACTTGGAACTTCTTGTCTCTCTGCATTAAAGGGGAACACCCCGCTACACAACATTAGCAGAAGGTGCCCAAAGGGTGGCGCTAAAGAACTGAAAAATTACGTAACTACTTTGTCTTGTAGCTCACTTGAATGCTGTGCTGTCAGAGGTGGCTGCATTGTCGGCCATGTTACTTTTAAGCCTATAATGTCGCTAGGAACTCGCGACATACTTCCGGCTACAGTTTTAAATGGCTGCCTCAATTTTGTAGAGGAAACTTCTTGTGTGTAATTGCTTCAGTCAGTGTGAGTGGAACAGGAATACTTGTGAGGTACTGCCTTCTAAAATGGAGAATGAGTGGACCTTTTCATCATGTATGGACTGTTTTTTGTATTGTCCCCAAGCAACCAACCAATCATATTCAAACTCACATTGAAGGCAGTATCGTAGCTTATAGCCAATGCCCCAGCATTCTCAATGTGAAAGCCCGAGGGCTTTCACACTGAGGCGATGCGCTGGCAGGAGGAAAAAAAATCTCCTGCAAGCCGCATCTTTGGAGCAGTGAAGGAGCGGTGTGTATGCCGCTCCTTTACCGCTCCTTCCTATTGAAATCAATGGGACACCGTGGTATTAACCCTTTTTCGGCCGCTAGCGGGGGTTAAAACTACACCGCTAGAGGCCGAATATCGCGGTAAATACGACGGTATAGCTGCGCTAAAAATCGCGCCGCTATACCACCACCTGCCCGCCCCAGTGTGAAAGGGGCCTTACACATGGTCATTTTTATCCCTATCCCTATTTTATATGTATACATTTTCTGTCAATATTTCTTTTATAGGTTTCTGTATTCTGCTGTGACTTGATATTTTGGAAGAAAATGCTACCACTAATTGCACTTTATTTATAGGTATTTATGTATATGTTTTATATATTGCTTTATTTCTTTTTGTAATAAAAAATATTTATCATGAACATCAGTTAATGTGTGTTTTTTTATTTTATTATTTATTTAATCTTTTTTTTTTTCTTACAATAAAGTAAGACCTAGAAGGTGGACACAACAGTAGCCTACAGAAACATTAGGCAACAAATGTGAGTGTCAGTCATAAACCAGGACTGAATTAAATAGGGGTGGTTTTGGCATCCCCCACTTAAAGGGGTTGTAAATTGTGACAGGGGTCACTTTGGGCACATGGTGAGCAAGAAAATAATGGACATTAAGAATTTATCTTGGACTACCTAAATTGGGATAGTAATATTAATCCACAATATGTACTGGTTGTTGATCATGAACAGGTTAATTGAGAGATGCTGATTTCTTCAACTCCAATCACCTGGATGCCTGTGTAATGTTAATGAATCCAGACTAGCTTCTAAAAGATCTTTTCATTATGGGGTGTGATAATTAACTCTGTACTTGTGTGTATTGTAAAGTAGCAGACAGACAGTCTGGGGAACATAGTCATTTAAGATGTAAAAGGATTAGCTAATGAACTCACCTGTTGTCAGCTAAGATGTCAGATGTGTATTGGGAGCTCGTTATATAACCATTGTGTGATGTTGTGGGTGGAGTTGTTCATTTGGACTACTGTATTCTTTTTGTGTATATAAGGGCCTGCTTCTCTCAATAAAGGTCTCAGACCAGCTGAAAACTTGATACAGAGTGTTTGTCTCGTATATCTGGAAGAATTATTCTATGGGCCTCGGTCGCCTGACTGTGGAGTGTCGGTAGTGGATGTGTGTTCAGAGAGGGAATATCCTAAATGGCGTAAACCCCTTTCATACTTGGGGTGCCGTTACATTGGTTGGCAGTGCTGGGATTTTCTCTCCAGTTACTGGGACACTCCAAACCACCACAGTGAATGACCAGCTATGCAGCCTGCAGGAAAGCCACGCTGAAAGACTTACTTGAAAGCCGTGGAGGGACCGGTGGGACAAAGAACAAGGCCACCCTGATCAGTGAGCTAGCCGAGATGGATCAGAGGGATGGTGATGCAGGACCCCGGTCAGTTGAAGACTTATTTTAGCAACGAGTTCGACAGTGGTTGGCATTATATGGTGCTAACCCATCAGAGACCGCCATACAGAATGCCATTAGAGACATCTGCAGGATGAGCGATGAGCGACAAGAGAGAGAACTAGAGCGGCAACGTGAGCGGAGACTGGCGGAAATACGGCAATCTGAGACAACACCTAAAGATGCAGCGCCTTTCCGTAAGTTGCCCTTTCGGGCGTTCAAACTATTTAAGGAAGGAGAGGAGGAAATTGAAGCGTTCCTGCAGGACTTTGAGAGACTATGCCAGATACATGAAGTACTGCCCCAAGATTGGGTCGCCTTACGGGCAAGTAATTTACCTGGCAGAGCGGCGGATGCGTTTTGGTCCCTGGAGGATGAGGACGCTAAAGACTATGACCGGGTAAAAGAAGCTCTGCTAGCTTGATTTGCCATTACACCCGAAGCCAGCCGGATTAAGTTTTGAGAATCCCGGAAACAAACCAACATAACATACGTGGAGTGGGCACATCGTCTGCAGCGAAACCTTAAGGGCTGGTTCCAGGGAAGCCACGCTCATACCATAGAGGACATCACCCAGCTAGTACTCTTAGAACAGTTCTTTAACCACACCCCTCTGGTATTACGGGATTGGGTGCGAGATAAGCGACCGCGGACTGTTCAACAAGCGGCTACTTTGGCAGATGAATATCTGGACTCCCGAAGGTCAGGCGAAAGCGAGCGCTATCCACTATCTCGGCCCAGTTTACCAGCCTCTAACCCAACTTCAGCACCACCTCCAGTGGCCACTTATCCTCAGCAGCCCAGGTTCAACTCCCAGGACTACTCACAACCCATCAGGTGTTTCGGATGTAAAAAGCTAGGGCACAAAAAGCCAGACTGTCCATTGAATCCAGCCAGGCAGTCCCAGTTGTGGAGACAGCCAGCAGAGGGGAACCCACGCACATCCATGCCTGCGGCCCACTGCGTTGAGGAGGAAGAACATTGGGGCGTCCTGCACGAGGCTGATCCAATACAAGCAGCTAACCGGGACAACAGGCAGCAACACAGACAGACTGTCTTGGTAAATGGAAAGGTAGCCAATGGCATACGTGATACTGGCGCCACCATGACCCTACTACAGAAGAACCTCATCCCAGAGAGCCAACACACCGGAGACACTGTAGCCCTTAAGAGTAGCGGGAGGTACCATCTTCCGGCTACCCAATGCCCGTGTTCACCTGGATTGGGGGGTTGGTTCGGGACACGTGAATGTGGGGGTGATGAAGGATTTGCCAGCGGATATACTACTGGGGAATGATTTGGCCCCCCTCATTTCTGCTTACACCCCAATGAGCCCCGCTGAAGCCAACCCAGTGACTACTTGTGCCCAGACCCATGCTGCTGGAACAGGCCCGCTTGCGGCTGAGAACTGGGTAAGACTATCTCCCACAACATGTACCTTAGATCAGGCAAAATATCACAGTCTAGAATTGGAATGTGACAAGTTGGCCAGGGAGAAATCGGAGATGCAATGACACTACGTCATGTATTATGAGATGTCCCATGGCTTGAACATTGAAATGCACAAACAGGCTGAAATTGTCAAAAGGTTAAATGGGATTTGCGCCCAGGTTTTGCCTTACCTTTCCCAAGAGCATCAGCAACAAGTTTTGGGAGCCATTGAGAGAGCAAAGCAAGTGACTGTTCCAGAACTGAATTCCATTATTTGCCCTACAACCTTACAACTTCACCATCAGCTACTGACCCGGTAAGCAAAATGGCAATGCTGATGGGTTGTCCAGGCATTAGAGGATTGGAACTATGGACTAACTTCGGAGTCAACCCATCTGGGGTCTCCTCCTGTGTTAGTCTCCTGCCGAAAAGGGAGATGTGTGACAGGGGTCACTTTGGGCACAGGGTGAGCAAGAAAATAATAGACATTAAGAATATATCTTGGACTACCTAAATTGGGATAGTAATATTAATCCACAATATGTACTGGTTGTTGATCCTGAACTCAACAGGTTAATTAAGAGATGCTGATTTCTTCAACTCCAATCACCTGGATGCCTGTGTAATGTTAATGAATCCAGACTAGCTTCTAAAAGATCTTTTCATTATGGGGTGTGATAATTAACTCTGTACTTGTGTGTATTGTAAAGTAGCAGACAGACATCTGGGGAACATAAAGGTTATGCATAGTCATTTAAGATGTAAAAGGATTAGCTAATGAACTCACCTGTTGTCAGCTAAGATGTCAGATGTGTATTGGGAGCTCGTTATATAACCATTGTGTGATGTTGTGGGTGGAGTTGTTCATTTGGACTACAGTATTCTTTTTGTGTATATAAGGGCCTGCTTCTCTCAATAAAGGTCTCAGACCAGCTGAAAACTTGATACAGAGTGTTTGTCTCGTATATCTGGAAGAATTATTCTATGGGCCTCGGTCGCCTGACTGTGGAGTGTCGGTAGTGGATGTGTGTTCAGAGAGGGAATATCCTAAATGGCGTAAACCCCTTTCATACTTGGGGTGCCGTTACATTGGTTGGCAGTGCTGGGATTTTCTCTCCAGTTACTGGGACACTCCAAACCACCACAGTGAATGACCAGCTATGCAGCCTGCAGGAAAGCCACGCTGAAAGACTTACTTGAAAGCCGTGGAGGGACCGGTGGGACAAAGAACAAGGCCACCCTGATCAGTGAGCTAGCCGAGATGGATCAGAGGGATGGTGATGCAGGACCCCGGTCAGTTGAAGACTTATTTTAGCAACGAGTTCGACAGTGGTTGGCATTATATGGTGCTAACCCATCAGAGACCGCCATACAGAATGCCATTAGAGACATCTGCAGGATGAGCGACAAGAGAGAGAACTAGAGCGGCAACGTGAGCGGAGACTGGCGGAAATACGGCAATCTGAGACAACACCTAAAGATGCAGCGCCTTTCCGTAAGTTGCCCTTTCGGGTGTTCAAACTATTTAAGGAAGGAGAGGAGGAAATTGAAGCGTTCCTGCAGGACTTTGAGAGACTATGCCAGATACATGAAGTACTGCCCCAAGATTGGGTCGCCTTACGGGCAAGTAATTTACCTGGCAGAGCGGCGGATGCGTTTTGGTCCCTGGAGGATGAGGACGCTAAAGACTATGACCGGGTAAAAGAAGCTCTGCTAGCTTGATTTGCCATTACACCCGAAGCCAGCCGGATTAAGTTTTGAGAATCCCGGAAACAAACCAACATAACATACGTGGAGTGGGCACATCGTCTGCAGCGAAACCTTAAGGGCTGGTTCCAGGGAAGCCACGCTCATACCATAGAGGACATCACCCAGCTAGTACTCTTAGAACAGTTCTTTAACCACACCCCTCTGGTATTACGGGATTGGGTGCGAGATAAGCGACCGCGGACTGTTCAACAAGCGGCTACTTTGGCAGATGAATATCTGGACTCCCGAAGGTCAGGCGAAAGCGAGCGCTATCCACTATCTCGGCCCAGTTTACCAGCCTCTAACCCAACTTCAGCACCACCTCCAGTGGCCACTTATCCTCAGCAGCCCAGGTTCAACTCCCAGGACTACTCACAACCCATCAGGTGTTTCGGATGTAAAAAGCTAGGGCACAAAAAGCCAGACTGTCCATTGAATCCAGCCAGGCAGTCCCAGTTGTGGAGACAGCCAGCAGAGGGGAACCCACGCACATCCATGCCTGCGGCCCACTGCGTTGAGGAGGAAGAACATTGGGGCGTCCTGCACGAGGCTGATCCAATACAAGCAGCTAACCGGGACAACAGGCAGCAACACAGACAGACTGTCTTGGTAAATGGAAAGGTAGCCAATGGCATACGTGATACTGGCGCCACCATGACCCTACTACAGAAGAACCTCATCCCAGAGAGCCAACACACCGGAGACACTGTAGCCCTTAAGAGTAGCGGGAGGTACCATCTTCCGGCTACCCAATGCCCGTGTTCACCTGGATTGGGGGGTTGGTTCGGGACACGTGAATGTGGGGGTGATGAAGGATTTGCCAGCGGATATACTACTGGGGAATGATTTGGCCCCCCTCATTTCTGCTTACACCCCAATGAGCCCCGCTGAAGCCAACCCAGTGACTACTTGTGCCCAGACCCATGCTGCTGGAACAGGCCCGCTTGCGGCTGAGAACTGGGTAAGACTATCTCCCACAACATGTACCTTAGATCAGGCAAAATATCACAGTCTAGAATTGGAATGTGACAAGTTGGCCAGGGAGAAATCGGAGATGCAATGACACTACGTCATGTATTATGAGATGTCCCATGGCTTGAACATTGAAATGCACAAACAGGCTGAAATTGTCAAAAGGTTAAATGGGATTTGCGCCCAGGTTTTGCCTTACCTTTCCCAAGAGCATCAGCAACAAGTTTTGGGAGCCATTGAGAGAGCAAAGCAAGTGACTGTTCCAGAACTGAATTCCATTATTTGCCCTACAACCTTACAACTTCACCATCAGCTACTGACCCGGTAAGCAAAATGGCAATGCTGATGGGTTGTCCAGGCATTAGAGGATTGGAACTATGGACTAACTTCGGAGTCAACCCATCTGGGGTCTCCTCCTGTGTTAGTCTCCTGCCGAAAAGGGAGATGTGTGACAGGGGTCACTTTGGGCACAGGGTGAGCAAGAAAATAATAGACATTAAGAATATATCTTGGACTACCTAAATTGGGATAGTAATATTAATCCACAATATGTACTGGTTGTTGATCCTGAACTCAACAGGTTAATTAAGAGATGCTGATTTCTTCAACTCCAATCACCTGGATGCCTGTGTAATGTTAATGAATCCAGACTAGCTTCTAAAAGATCTTTTCATTATGGGGTGTGATAATTAACTCTGTACTTGTGTGTATTGTAAAGTAGCAGACAGACATCTGGGGAACATAAAGGTTATGCATAGTCATTTAAGATGTAAAGGGATTAGCTAATGAACTCACCTGTTGTCTGCTAAGATGTCAGATGTGTATTGGGAGCTCGTTATATAACCATTGTGTGATGTTGTGGGTGGAGTTGTTCATTTGGACTACAGTATTCTTTTTGTGTATATAAGGGCCTGCTCCTCTCAATAAAGGTCTTAGACCAGCTGGAAACTTGATACAGAGTGTTTGTCTCGTATATCTGGAAGAATTATTCCTATGGGCCTCGGTCGCCTGACTGTGGAGTGTCGGTAGCGGATGTGTGTTCGGAGAGGGAATATCCTAAACGGCATTAACCCCTTTCATACTTGGGGTGCCGTTACATAAACCTACGTTTTTTTTTACCTTAATGCATCCTATGCATTAAGGTGAAAAAACACCTTGCTGTATCCGCCCCCCCCAGCCCCCCCCCGTTTTACTTACCTGAGCCCCAAATTTCTGTGGGCGCGATCCCATGGCGTTCTCTCCACAGCTTCTCGGCTCTTCATTGGATAGATTGATAGCAGCGCAGCCATTGGCTCCCGCTGCTGTCAATCAAATCCAATGACGCGACCGCCGAGGGGCGAGACTAAGTCATATACTCGGGGGCTATGGATGCCGACTGTATGACACGGGAGCGCGCCCGCAAGGTAACCCCCTCGGGAGAGAGCTTTCCAGAGGGGGTTATCTATTGCGGGGAGGAGCCACGAGAGCCACCGTGGGACCCTAGAAGAGGACGATCGGGGCCACTCTGTGCAAAACGAACTGCACAGTGGAGGTAAGTATGACATGTTTGTTATTAAAAAATAAAATAAATACTCAAACCTATATTATCACTTTAAATAATAAATATGGTATGTACTATCTTGTCTGCTCCTATAATTAGCTAGTCTATCAAAGTTCTGATATTAATTGTGATAATATAATAACTATAAAAATAAACAATGCCCAAAAAAGGAAAGGTCTGATTTATTTACAAAGAAAGTAGAACACGAACATAGAAATCTAGAGCCATATAGAAATAAGAGCAGAGATGTTGCATAAGTCTGTCCTCAATGTTCTGTATCCAAGCTGGACTCAGGGACAAGAGATCGTTCATCGTTGGCCCTCGCATTTGTAAAGCACTCATAAACACCACTTATTCTGATGCCCTTGTGCCCACCCCCTATAGACCTCTGTCCAATGAGTGACAATCTGTAAACTATAAGGGGCTGTCTGTTCTAATTGCCAGGATGTATGGTATTACACTGAATATCCTCCAGGAAGTATGGTGCTATCCTCCACCAGGTGGTGTTACGCTGCAAGAAAATGCCTGGACCCAGGTCAACAGTGCAGTCAACATCTGGCACCTTTGATCTTGTTGCAGGTCAGTAAATAAGTCAATTTAATTTCCATCACCATGTGGACTTCTATTCCCATACCCCACCGCCAAGGGGTGTGTGGGTGAATCCCCTTCCAGACGAAGAATCCTGATATGTACTCTCCTGTTATACACACCCTGCTAGGTCAACTGATTCTCCCGGTTTTCCAAGGCCACCTCCAGCAGGCCAGATGGCTCTTTGATAACCAGACAGTAAAAATCCATAAAAATCCAACAGGGACCATGAATTAGTGTAGATAGTTGGTTACAACTGCAGTAAAGCACTTAGCGGTTTTAAGGTCCTACTTGTAGGGACCCACCATCGGTCCAATTCCAGCCAATGACAATAGAAGCTTAGGATCATGCATAAGGTAGAGAAAGAAGGGGGAGAGGAGGGGAAAAAAACATGAGGGGAAGGGGTGGTAAGAGGAGGGGGCAGGAAAAAGTATAAAAATAAAAATAAACAATGCCCAAAGAATTGCAAAGAAAGTAGAACACATAGAAATCATAGAACAATATACAGTATCTCAAAAAAGTGAGTACACCCCTCACATTTTTGTAAATATTTTATTATATCTTTTCATGTGACAACAGGGAAGAAATTACACTTTTCTACAATGTAAACAGTGTAAATTTGCTGTCCCCTCAAAATAACTCAACACACAGCCATTAATGTCTAATCGCTGGCAACAAAAGTGAGCACATTATGGACTAATGATGAACAAATAGTTTTGTCTGAACTTGGATCTACAGTAAATTTCAGTAAGTGAAACACTTTGTGGAGCGGTAATGGGTGCCCTTTGGACCCCATCACAACTTAAGTGTCTCCATTTATGAGAAACCTCATTTTGTTTCAGAACACAGAAGTCACTGAAGTCACTTTTATTTAGATACAAAGGTCAGATGGGGAAATATGTTAAGAAAAAGCTATACTTTGTTATTCAGTGATTAACTACTTAAGGTCAGCCCGCCACAGTTGTACGTCAGCTGTTTGAAGTGGAATACCGTTGTTTTGGCAACAGATAGCTGCCATAACCCCGGTATCCTCTTTAACAGCAGGTGGTCCGGTTTCAGATAAAAGTGGTCTCAGCGGCAGATTTGCCACAAGATCACTTTTATCGGGGACGTTCTCCGATGGTCTCCTCCGCTTACCGGAGCCGTCGGTAGCGGCGGAGACAATCGGGTCCTCTCCCCTCACAGGCTGGATGCAGAGTGAGGGAAAGATGTCCCCCGCTCAGCTCCACACCGTTGGATGGCAGAAGCGACGTCAAACATCCCTTCCGCCCAATAGTCTTAAAGGGGAAATTAATTTAAAAAAAGTTTACTTTTTTTATTGCAGTTTAGTGTAATAAAAGGTCCTGTCATGTAACTCTTCCACGTTCTTTTATTAGTGTCTGTATTCCAGGGGAGTGGGAAGGATCAGTGATCATGCGACCACTGTTAATGGTCACATGATCAGGAGAGGGTTCTGTCAGCTACCAATCACAAGTGGGGATCAACAGCTTGGTCTCTGTGCTGGGAGTGTTCTCTCAGCAGAGAAACAGTGCCTCCCAGTGACATATATGTGTGGTGTGTGGACATTAAAGCCCAACCTTTTATGTTACGCAAGCTTGGGTGTATTGTATAACGGGAGGTGACAATCCCCTGCATCTTCTCCTAAATAAAAACTGGATCCCTATTGTATAGATTGATATGTATCTGTCTTGCCACCCATGCTGGCGATCTCTACTATTTTGAACCACTCATGCATCCAAAACTACTAAGAGCGTCAGATTCCTGGTCCCATCTGCCAGCTCTTAGGTCACAGTTGTACAGGCTCCTCTCCTTGACTGAAATGGCTTACACCGATTTCACTGCACACTGTGGGCTTCTCACAATGTGCATTTGAAATTGCAGCAAGTCTAAACCTGCTTAATTTTCTGTCTGGAGGACGTCCAGCGTCAACCTGTCCCTGGCCCACGCCTTTCATTCATTGGATTAGTTCTTTCAATATTGGAGGCTCAGCATCACATCTGGGTTTTACCTAGGGTGGTCTACATGAAATACAGCCTGCCTAGGCACGCCCACTTCTTCAGAATGGCATCCACTCATGAAGGTATTTTTGGTATTTGCATAACTCCTCCTAAGAGCCAGCCCACCTATGAGCATAAGGGCTCTAGAGAACTGAGGCAGGGTGATGTTTCGGGAAGATATGTACAGCACCGTGCAAAGAGAGTTGGAATGGGATCATCACGGTGCTTACAGATAATAATGCTAACCATACATATATAAAAATAAATTAATTTATTAAAAAACATGATTAAAAAGCAAACATATCAAGTTGTTGAGTTTCATTGGACATCCATTACGGTGGTCATGTGAGAGGAGTTCCAGTTGTACAGAGATTAGATATTCGTATGATATCCTGACATGTTTCGTCTTATGGCTTCATCAGGGGATAAATTTTTTCATAGCATACATGAGAGGGTGTCTGTATGTGAAGCAACATGTGTCCAAAGAAAATTAGTTTAGCTGAAGCTGGCAGGCAAACGAATGTTGTTCACAGGTTCGGCCTCGATCTCTGGCCCTGTACAGCACCCTTCAGGCTCCATTTGTTTTCTTTTTTTAGGCTTTCTTTCTTCTATTTTTATCTGGTGATCTGGCCACTAAAGCCTCGTACACACAATCAGATTTTCCAACTGGAATTGTGTGATGACAGGCTGTTGCCCGAAAATCCGACCGTTTGTACGCTCCATCAGACAATTGTCGGATTTTTCCGCGGACAAATGTTGGATGGCAGGCTTTAAAATTTTCCGCGGACAACGTTCTGTTGTTGGACTTTCCGAGCGTGTGTACAGATAAAAGTCCAAAGCACAAACACGCATGCTCAGAATCAATGCTCACCAAACATGACATTAGCAGAAGGTGCCCAAAGGGTGGCGCTCAAGAGCTAAAAAAAAAACACGTAGTACGTCACTACGTTCGTGTTTGTTGGCCGACAATTTTGTGCCGTTTGTATGCAAGACAAAATACAGGCTGTGCCTTCGGACAAAAGTCCGACGCTTTGTCTGCAGAAAATCCGATCGTGTGTATGAGGATTTAGTCTGTTGTTTTTCAAAAGAACAAACTGTCTTGTAGGTGAATAAGTTACATTTTTGATTTTGGTGTTATTACCGCTTTAATTACGTGTTGGAGCTCTTTTTTCCTCCACTGTGCTGACTTTTTCTTTTAAAAAAGTGACTCTGGATCTCCAATCTCTCCTAAGTCTGTGGATAAAATGAATGACTAGGAGGAAGATGAAAGGCAGGAGGAGCTGGACCATAAAAGATTTTCTTTCCATCATGGATGAACTGTTAAAAGCTGTAGGGAAGAGGTCTCCGTCAGTGGAGGTGATGGATTGTGGATTAGAAGAACCTCGGGGGAGGATATTTATTGTTTAATGTGTATCTAAAGCCAAAACTTTTTTGGATTGGGTGGAGAAGGATAAGGACTTTTCTGATACTATCTGGGGCTCCATTAGAGAGATTTATCCTCACTACTTTAGGAAAAACTGTGTGTTGTGTATATATGTGTGTATATATACATACACACACAGTGCCTTGAAAAAGTATTCATACCCCTTGACATTTTCCACACTTTGTCACGTTACAACCAAAAACTTCAATGTATTTTATTGGGATTTTATGTGATAGACCAACACAAAGTGGCACATAATTGTGAAGTGGAAGGAAAATGATAAATGGTTTCCAACATCTTTTACAAATAAATATGTGAAAAGTGTGACGTACATTTGTATTCAGCCCCCTTTCCTCTAATACCCCTAACTAAAAATCTAGTGGAACCAATTGCCTTCAGAAGTCACCTAATTTGTAAATAGAGTCTACCTGTGTGTAATTTAATCTCAGAATAAATACAGCTGTTCTGTGAAGTCCTCAGATAAGTTTGTTAGAGAACCTTAGTGAGCAAAATTAAAGCCAAGGAACGCACCAGACTGGTCGGGATAAAGTTGTGAAGAAGTTTAACCACTTCCGCCCCGCAGGATTTGGCTGCCCAATGACCTGGCCATATCTTGCGATTCGGCACTGCGTCGCTTTAACTGACAATTGTGCGGTCATGCGACGTGGCTCCCAAACAAAATTTACGTTTTTTTTTTCTCACACAAATAGAGCTTTCTTTTGGTGGTATTTGATCACCTCTGCGGTTTTTATTTTTTGCGATATAAACAAAAAAAGAGCGACAATTTTGAAAGAAAAGCAATATTTTTGACTTTTTACTATAATAAATATCCCCAAAAAATATCTAAAAAAAAATTTTTTTTCATCAGTTTAGGCTGAAGTGTATTCTTCTACATATTTTTGCTAAAAAAAAAAATCGCAATAAGCGTATATTGATTGGTTTGCACAAAAGTTGTAGCTTTTGACGCTATTTTCGGACCATTGTCATTTATACAGCGATCAGTGCTATATACACTGGCAGGGAAGGGGATAAGTGTGTACTAGGGAGTGATTCTCACTGTGGGGGGGGGGGGGGGGGCTGGGCTACAAGTGACACGACAGTGATCACTGCTCCTGATGACAAGGAGCAGTCGATCACTGTCCTGTCACTAGGCAGAACGGGGAAATGCCTTGTTTACATAGGCAGCTCCCCGTTCTGCCTCTCCGTGAGACGATCTTGGGACACTGGCAGACATCGAGTCCGCGGGCACGCTCACTGAGCTCGCGGCAGGTACATCCCTTTGCGCAGCTGTGACATTCTGCCGACGTAAATATACAGGTGGCGGTCGGCAAGTGGTTAAAGCAGGGTTAGGTTATAAAAAAAAAATCCCAAGCTTTGAACATATCATGGAGCACTGTTCAATCCATCATCAGAAAATGGAGTATGGCCCAACTGCAAACCTACCAAGACATGGCCGTCCACCTAAACTGACAGGCCGGACAAGGTGAGCATTCATCAGACAAGCAGCCAAGAGGCCCATGGTAACTCTGGAGGAGCTGCAGAGATCTACAGCTCAGGGGGGAGAATCTGTCCACAGGACAACTATTAGTCTTGCACTCCACAAATCTGGCTTTTATGGAAGAGTGGCAAGAAGAAAGTAATTGTTGAAAGAAAGCCATAAGAAGTTCAGTTTGCAGTTTGCGAGAAGCCATGTGGGGGACACAGCAAACATGTGGAAGAAGGTGCTCTAGTCAGATGAGACCAAAATTGAACTTTTTGGCCTAAAAGCAAAACGCTATGTGTGGCAGAAAACTAACACTGCACATCACCCTGAACACACCATCCCCACCGTGAAACATGGTGGTGGCAGCATCTTTACAGACTGCAATTTGTGCCTAAATAGAACTTGGCTCCCTCTGGTGTCCATTTTGTGTTATATTATTGAAGTTTGTTTGGTTCAGTTATGTCAAGAACAAAGCATGATGGGCATTGTAGGACAAGAGACAGAGACTCTATTGCCACGGGTTGGATTGAGACTACAATACCGGGAGTGTTAGATGTACTAGCAGATTTGGATACGCTAACAAAGCCAAGCTCCAGATAAGACTTGCACGCTGTTATAAAAACAGTTTATTTTTTGTCTTTTTGCGATAAAGGTTTTAAATAAATAAAGCTGATCATTGTAAACACCCTTGTCAGGGGTAAAAGGTTTGTCTCAACTCTCTAAATGTCGCTTTTGCTGGACAGCTAGGTCTGTTAAAGGAAGTTAAAAATGACCAGACTTACTGGCAGGAATATCATTGGTAAGCTGTAATACAATACATTTTTTTCAGTTCAAAGTGACATTAAAGGTTCATACATTTTTTTTTATACTTACCGTATATACTCGAGTATAAGCCGACCCGAGTATAAGCCAAGGTACCTAATGTTACCACAAAAAAACGGGAAACTTACTGACTCGAGTATAAGCCGAGGGTCAACAATGCCTCACTGTTCCCATCCTCACTGTTCCCATCCTCACTGTTCCTCACTGTTCCTATCCTCACTGTTCCTATCCTCACTGTTCCCTAGCTCACTGTTTAAATTTAACATTGTAAATAGTACCTGAAAAAAAGTTGAGAGGCTGCGGCGTCCATCGTTTAAATCCCGCGGTCTCTTCCTGGTCCCTTCCGTGATAGGCGATTCTCAGCAGACACTCTCCGCCTATCACGAACGTTCTCTCATCCTCACCCATCCCAGCAGACACTGTGTTCGGTGTTCCGCCAATCACAGACGTCTGCTGGGAAACTGAGGATGAGAGAACGTTCGTGATAGGCGGAGAGTGTCTGCTGAGAATCGCCTATCACGGAAGGGACCAGGAAGAGACCGCGAGATTTAAACGATGGACGCCGCAGCCTCTCAACTTTTTTTCAGGTACTATTTACAATGTTAAATTTCGCTGACTCGAGTATAAGCCGAGGGGGGGGACTTTCAGCCCAAAAAAAGGGCTGAAAATCTCGGCTTATACTCGAGTATATACGGTACCTGCTCTGTGCAGTGGTTTTGCACAGAGCAGCCCTGATCCTCCTCTTTTCGGGTCCCCTGCTGGCGTTTCTGGCTCCTCCTCTTTAGCCAGTGCCCCCAATAGCAAGCCACTTTCTCCGGGGGGGCACTGGTGTGTGCTCGCTTCCGAGCCCTGCTCTATGCATCTATCTACATGAAGGTCTGGGATACCTTTCAGTCTACATGCAAATACACTGTATGACCAACGTTTCTGGGCACCTGATCATCACACTTATATGAGCTGGTTGGACTACACATTCTAAAACCACGGGCATTGGTATAAAGTTGCCTCTCATAACATCCTGGCTATAGCATCTTCCACTTTTTTAGGAAGGCTTCCATCAAGATTTCGGGTTGTGCCTGTGAGAATTTTTGCCCCTTCAGCCAAAAGAACATTTGTGAGGTCAGGTACTGATGTTGGATGAGGAGCATGGGCGTAACATAAGGGGTTGCAGGGGTCACAATCGCAACCCCGCCCCTAGCCCCAGGGGGCCCCTGAAGCCTCCCTGTGATATTATTATTATATCCTCCACAAAGTCCAGCTCCGAACTACCTTAGGGCCCCACAGCTATGCTCCAGAACTGGGCTTCCACTTTGCCTTCCACAGTCCACACCTCTCCGTTCTTATTTTCTAGGGAGAAGCTATAAACCATTTCCTTAACGGAGAGGAGCAGCCCAGCATGGGGAAGTGTCTGTGCTGTGTGCTAGCAAAATGGTAACCAAGCTCAGCGAGTTAAGAGGAGGAGGGTGCCGTCCTGTAGCCACGATGGGACCAATGTCACTGGTGAGGTAAGACACCGCTCAGTGTCTTCTAGTCACCAGCTGGGATTCTCTGTACCCCTCCTACCTGGGTGTGTCTGCTTACCCCACTTCCATGACAACTGGGGAAAAGACACACACCTTCGGCAGGTAACCTTCCCCCAACCCCTTAACACCTCCTGAGGGGCCCCTGAGAGGCTGCAGGCTCCAGATTTTGTGTCACATGGCTTTGCCCCCCAGACAGGGCCACCATCAGGGGGGTACAGGCAGTACACCTGTGTGGGGCCCGACTAGGGTGACCACATTTCCAAACTACCATTCAGGGACACCCTCCCTTCCCAAAAATCAGCTTGTGCTGTAACGAATCACAGCACAGTGATTGGAGACAAGAGGCAGGATTTATAATTTCTCCAATCACAAGCAGGGGGCGGGGATTGTGCTCCTCCAGGCCTTCCCGGCCAGGACAAGTACTGTCAGTGAGTAAAGCAGTGATGTGGAGGCATTTTTGGGGGGCATCAGATTGGCCCGGGGGGTGGCTGCGTCAGTTTCATTCCGGGACACTGTATTATCCTGGAATGAAGGTGCCCGGGACAGACCTTCAAATTGTGGGACTGTCCTGAGCAATCCGGGACACGTGGTCACCCTAGGCCCGACGGTCCGCCCACCCCCCTGTAGGGGCTCGCGAGAGCTGCAGTAATTTTCATCGTCGGGTGGGAAAGAAGCTCTGCAAAGTGACCTGCCAGGGGTGATCCCTGTCCTCTGATTCTCCAGCGGTGATCCCTGTCCTCTGATTCTCCAGCAGTGATCCCTGTCCTCTGATTCTCCAGCGGTGATCCCTGTCCTCTGATTCTCCAGCGGTGATCCCTGTCCTCTGATTCTCCAGCAGTGATCCCTGTCCTCTGATTCTCCAGCGGTGATCCCTGTCCTCTGATTCTCCAGCGGTGATCCCTGTCCTCTGATTCTCCAGCGGTGATCCCTGTCCTCTGATTCTCCAGCGGTGATCCCTGTCCTCTGATTCTCCAGCGGTGATCCCTGTCCTCTGATTCCCTAGCGGTGATCCCTGTCCTCTGATTCTCCAGCGGTGATCCCTGTCCTCTGATTCTCCAGCGGTGATCCCTGTCCTCTGATTCTCCAGCGGTGATCCCTGTCCTCTGATTCTCCAGCGGTGATCCTTGTCCTCTGATTCTCCAGCGGTGATCCCTGTCCTCTGATTCTCCAGCGGTGATCCCTGTCCTCTGATTCTCAAGCAGTGATCCCTGTCCTCTGATTCTCCAGCGGTGATCCCTGTCCTCTGATTCTCCAGCGGTGATCCCTGTCCTCTGATTCTCCAGCGGTGATCCCTGTCCTCTGATTCTCCAGCGGTGATCCCTGTCCTCTGATTCTCCAGCGGTGATCCCTGTCCTCTGATTCTCAAGCGGTGATCCCTGTCCTCTGATTCTCCAGCGGTGATCCCTGTCTTCTGATTCTCCAGCGGTGATCCCTGTCCTCTGATTCTCCAGCGGTGATCCCTGTCCTCTGATTCTCCAGTGGTGATCCCTGTCCTCTGATTCTCCAGCGGTGATCCCTGTCCTCTGATTCTCCAGCGGTGATCCTTGTCCTCTGATTCTCCAGCGGTGATCCTTGTCCTCTGATCAGGGCCGCTGATAGGGGGGGACCACCGGTCCTTCTGTACACGGTCCGCACACACACAGGGGCCCGGACAGGGAGGCAGATCGGTGCGGTATGACAAATACAGAAACGATCCATCTAGCAGCTGAAAAGCCGATTTCTCTCCCTCCTGTCAGTTTTCAGCTGCTAGATGCATCTGAAAGCAGCGCTGCCTGTTTTCCTCTGGTGGAACATAGAGAGATGTGTTACTGTTAGGACCCTGAGAGTGGGGGAAATGCCGGTGGATATGTCATTTAGGGCCCCTTCCTAAGCCTGTCTTAATACACAGGTACCTCTGAGAACTGCCCATGGGTCCTTGGTGCTTGGAGGGCCTAGAAGTTTCCTCCAACTGCTCCCAGCAGTACTCTGGTAACAAGTTCCCCTCACTTTTCATACAGGTCAGTTCTGTAATGTATCTTGTGTCCAGCTGTCCTAATGTCTGTCTCTCTCCCTCCCCCACATCTTCCTCCTGCCTCAGCCCTTACCTCCTCAGCCCTTATCTCCTCAGCCATTATCTCCTCAGCCATTATCTCCTCAGCCCTTATCTCCTCAGCCATTATCTCCTCAGCCCTTTTCTCCTCAGCCATTATCTCCTCCTTTCATCCTCACACATGTCACCCATCAGTCTCTGCCTGTCACACTGCTCTTCTCCCAGATGTTAACCCTTTGCTGCTCACTCCCTGCTAATTTTCAGCCTCTTCTCCAGCCGTCCAGACATTCTTTTCCTGACACTTTACAAACAATAGTCCCTCACTCCCCTCCCAGTCTTCTCTGAAGACACTTCACCTTCACACAGGTGTGTGCCCCCCCACCTTCACACAGGTGTGTGCCCCCCCACCTTCACACAGGTGTGTGCCCCCCACCTTCACACAGGTGTGTGCCCTCCCCACCTTCACACAGGTGTGTGCCCCCCCACCTTCACACAGGTGTGTGCCCTCCCCACCTTCACACAGGTGTGTGCCCTCCCCACAGGTGTGTGCCCCCCTCCCCACCTTCACACAGGTGTGTGCCCCCCCACCTTCACACAGGTGTGTGCCCCCCCACCTTCACACAAGTGTGCCCTCCCCACCTTCACACAGGTGTGTTCCCCCCTTCCCACCTTCACACAGGTGTGTGCCCCCCTCCCCACCTTCACACAGGTGTGTGCCCCCCCCACCTTCACACAGGTGTGTGCCCCCCACCTTCACACAGGTGTGTGCCCCCCCCATACACAAACACTGCAACTGGCTGGAATCCCCCACCCTGCACACCCCAACACTGAATCTTTACTAGTTAATGGAATCTCCCCCTCCCTGACAGAAAGCCTATTTGCTTTTATTATACTGTGGACATTCCTCACCAGCCAACAGTATTCCCCATGCCCATCACTGACCATCCCTCTCCAGTCCCCTCCACCCCCATCTATATCCCCTTCCCTCATTCTATCACAAATCCTCCTCCCTTTTTTTTTTCTATCCCGATACAGAACAGAATTCCCCCAGTCTCACTCCAGTTCTTCTCTACCCATCCCCCATCTCCTACCCACCTCAACCCCTTCCTCCTTCTCCCTTACCCCATGGTTCCCATCTCCATCCCACCCCTCCCCCCATTTTTTTCAGGGTTAAGGAAGAACCCCAAAGTGGAGCATCCTATTACTGCTGCTGCTGCTTGTGTGGGTGGGCTGTGTACTGCGCCATTTCCTGCTGACTCTCCTCTCCTATTCATCCCATATGATTGGCGCAATACACATCCCACCCACACAAGCAGCAGCAGTAATAAGATGTTCTGCAGGGATTAAGGAAGAATCCCAATGCGAAGTGCCAGAAGAGACCCAGAAACTCTGGAGGGGAAGGTAGAGGGGGAGTTGTTCTTCCATTTGTAGATTTAGCCCAGTGACAGCCTGCCAAAATCTGTGATGTCAGCTTCCCTGCAAAGCTCTTCTTCAGGAGTGCATATCTGTATAATATGTTATTGCCCCTACACTGTACCCTATACTGTACCCTCCTGCCCCCTGTACTGTGACCACTTACCCTCCCCTGTACTGTACCCTCCTAACCACTGTTCTGTGCCCTCCTCCCCACCCATACTGTGCCCTCCTGCCCCCCCGTACTGTACCTTCCTGTCCCCCTTCTGTGGCCCGCTGTACAGTACCCTCCTAACTGCTGTACCGTGCCATCCTGCCCCCCCCCCTGTACTGTGCCATCCTGTCCCCCCTGACTGTACCCTCCTGTTCCCCCCCCCCATAAGTTTGTAAGTTATGTTGTGTTTGTGTCCACTAATTATGATTTTTTTGTATTTTTTGCGAATATATTGTTTTGATATTTTTTAGGGGGGCCCTGTCAGGTAAGCTGTACGGGGCCCCGTGATTTCTAACAGCAGCCCTGCCTCTGATGTGAGGAGGAACTCAAAACTCTTAAACAACTTTGAGTATCTTTCCATGCAGTGAGTGTATCTGCACGCACGGTAGAAGTGGAGGGTGGTAGTGGGGGGGCCCAGGTCAACTTTTGCATCAGGGCCCACACACTTCATGCTATGCCTCTGATGAGGAGACATGGCTCACACTCGACATTCCAATTCATCATAAAGGTGTTCAGTAGGGTTGAGTTTAGGGGTCGATGAAGGCCACTCAAGGTCCTTCACACCAAACTCATAAAACAACGTCTTTATGGAAGAGATGTGCAACTAGTGCACAGGGAGTTGCCCCTTAGGACTTTTAAGGCAGAATTATAATTTTTTTGAAAGGAATAAAGATGTATAAAAAAAACGCACATAAGTGCTAGCTTTATTAAAGATAGAAAAAATCATAAAGGTACATAGAAATGCAAAATTCATTTAACATAGGGTAAATGAATCAATTTAATACAAGATATATAAGTAAAAAAATAGTGTCAAAAGTGTCCGATGTGTCCGCCATAATGTCATAGTCACGATAAAAATCGATGATCGGCGCCATTACTAGTAAAAAAAAATAATATTAATAAAAATGCCATAAAACTATCCCCTATTTTGTAGACGCTATAACTTTTGTGCAAACCAATCAATAAACGCTTATTGCGATTTTTTTTACCAAAAATATGTAGAAGAATATGTATCGGACTAAACTTTTTTATATATTTGTAGCGGCCTCACCCCGTCCTCTTTAGCTAGGGGTATGTCACGCGACAGAGTGAGGTGCGCTACGGCCCATGTCCTCCCCATGGCTGTGGGTGAGGTGAAGGCCAGTACCAATCTTTTCCTCGGGTCAAATGTGTGCTGGTTATGAGGGTCAGTCCTTCCGTGTCAGAATCTCCCTTTGCTCCCATTAACAGAGTCCATACACCCATCAAAGTCCAAACTCAGGTTTATTGCGTATCTCCACATACAGTCAAATGCAACGGCGTGATACGATGGGGGAGCAGGTCGAGGCACTGTACAGGTTCCTAGTCCCTACACTCCCTGTGCTATGACCAGGGGTTGCAGGAGTCTTGACTAGAGTTCCTCCGATGCGCTGTAGCCCCTATCAGCGGGAAGATGTCCTCCAAGGGAGTTACCGAAGGCCCATCCGTCACCGGGTTGACACTGCACCGGGTCTTCGGACGGGTGACCTCCCCAGCCTCCTCACCTCAGATGCGGGTCCCCTCGCAAGGGGCGCCCTGGAGCAACTTCACCCTCGCGGGACCCAGTCGGAGTCACCGGGTCCCAGGCCTCCTCAATAGTACCTCACCCCAGGCTGAAGGTGCCTGGGATGGACTCCATCTTCATTTTGGCCAGGCCTAGGGCGCCTAGGCCGGAACCTTGAACCGCCCGCACCCAGGCCTAAGGTGCCTGGGTGCGTGAAGAGATCATCCCTGAAAAACGACCTTGTGGCGAGGGCGTCTCCCCCTTTTATATCCTCCCATCGACACCACGGCGGGTTCCCCTCCCCAGCCGTACCATCTCCGGAAAGGGACAAAAAGGGTAGCACTGTGGTAGTGATTCTACCCTGAGCTAGTAGGTACACTGACACCCACTGGTCAAGGAGAATATCGCACCACCCAATCCTCCACGAATAACAAAAAGGGGTCTGAACCCTAACATAATTACACACCTGGGTCACACTACCCCCAGGTGTATCCCACTAAATTGAGGACCCCGCTACACACTCCCCCCTGTGATTTGACGCTGGTCCCCAGCGTCAGGTGCACACCCATGTCTCCCATTAACGTGGTGACATGGAGTGAACCCCAGAGGCTGTCCCCAAACTTTGAATACTGTACATGCCAAGACCTGTTCAACGGAAAAGGGAAATATAAAACGATAAACTCTCATATAAAACTTCTGCTTTGTACACATTTACAATCCCTCCCATTCCTAATGAAAAACCACCCCACTCTCAGCATTCTTGATCGATGAATCTCCTGCAGAAGGGAAACAAAAGAAAAACAACATCCTAACAATCTGTGTCATTTGGCATGAATGGGTCTGTCAGCCGAGAAACCCATTCACTCCAATAAGTAAAGTGATGTATGTGTAACATTTTCAAACAATCGTTGCACAACACTGCCACCTGGTGACAGCGCCGCGGTCACAACACTTGCCGAAGTCTCCATTCTTCCTGCTTTCCTACTCTAACTCTATCCCCAAATGTCTCTGCCTTTTGGCACATGAAGAAAAGGGAGAACAAAAAAAAACAACAGCTCCCAAATCTCCAGTGAGTGAAAGAAAAGCCCAAATCAAAACAAAAGTAGGGCACAGTTCTAGGCGTCTGGGAATGTCTCTTCCAGAAAGTTTCAACAGCAACAAAATAGGAGTTCACTTCTCCTACAAGTAAAATCTTGGATCCGGCAAAAACAAGGGCTTCAGGTGTTTGTCAAATACTTCCACCGAATATTCGACGTCTTCTCCTTCTTTCCTGCAGACGAGCACCTTATCAGCATGGATATGGCGTCCCAGTCTCCAATCAGCTTTACAGTCTTTAAACTTTTTAGACACCGGCGGCGAACATGACAGGTATCGCCGGGCATGGGGCACTTTGAGTTTTTTCCACACAAACTCGTCATACCACCGTGGTCGCAAGACCTCGACTTCATACAATAAGTCCCGAGGCAAGTAGGGGTACTCCCACCCATATTCACGGGCGACTCTCTGGGAGAAAAGTCTCTGCAATCGAGCTAGAGGCGGCATCACATCTCGCTCACCTTCTCCTGGCTGTACGATGGCCTCCGGGTGCCGAGGTACTTTCACCATCTCAGGCGGCTTTGCTCTTGGTGCCCGCAATGAAGCACGCTGCATCCCCACTATCAGAGCGGGTGATGTGGTTGAATGTGGAAGGTTATTTGAAGGACTAGGCTTCCTCAATAACTCCGGGGCTTGCACCCGGGGCGTACTGTCATCTATGGACATGGGGGAGTCCTGTGGCTTACTCTGCACGGGTAGCGGGCGTCTGTCCCAGCCCTTCCGGTGAAACAGCTCGTCTATTTCTCCGTCATCCCCACAGTCCGACAGCGACTCTAGATCGGAGGTGTCATACATCTCGGCGGGAAGGTAGTCCCTAGTGGACAGAGAACTACCCTCCCCTGCGGGCTCCACCAGATGTGAACTCCCGACACCTCCAACCACACACACAGTCCCAGCCCCTGGCTCACCTGGACCTTTTTCAGCACTGGGATGTCCAGGATTCTTCCGACCGGATCCATCCAGGTCCGGCAAGCAGCGGGGTGAAGCTCGACCACGACCACAGGAGGCCTGCACCAGGCCTATCTTCCTCTTCGGGGGTGGCAGCAGGGAGTCTGTGGTGACCGAAGCAGTGTCCTCGGATTTTTCTCTCTCAGTCTCTGGTTGGGCAGTCACTTCGCCCTGGTCAGCGCGTACGGGAACCTCCGCAGAGGCTTTGATCTCTCCCTCCGGAGTGGCGGTTCCTGTGATGCAGTTGAGGCGTAGGGCCCGGGGCCTTTCCGTGTATGGTTCAACCTCAAAAAGGAACTCCTTGCATGCTTCGCATCGCCCGAATGGCTTTAGTTGGACCACCAGTCCCGAGCATCCGGGACAGATCACACCGAGGGCCTCCGTGTCTCTGCATGAATACAGAGCCAACTGTCCTCGGGGCCTAAGTCTTATTCCCGTGTCTGTCAGGGGAGCAGCAAATGCAGTCATCTTGAAAGGATAAGGTACCGACATCCACTGGGAGCCTGAGTTCACTCCGACCACTTGCTGCTCCATCACGCGCTGACCACGCGCCGGAGTCTCCACATGTATCTCCACACGTGGCCAGACTCCTCCCACGACTTGCACACTTTCGCGGGCTTCCGCCAGCCTCCGCCCACGAATTGTACAGTCACGGGGTGCCTCGTGGCGCAGTGCAGCAAAAGTCCCCACATGTAGTTCGTCACACGGCTGGACTCCTCCCTCTTCCCGCTCGTTCTGCATGGGCCTCTCCCGGTCTTTCAGAGAAATTTCCACGACTTCGAGCACAGGGACGCACCTTGGCCAATCACATGGCCGACCTGCTCGGACCTCCTCCGGGCAGCAAAGTTCAAACACAGCCGTTCCAAACCTCAGGGTCAACACACATTCCATCCCGGACTCACGAGCCCCCACGTGTAGCGGCCTCACCCCGTCCTCTTTAGCTAGGGGTATGTCACGCGACAGAGTGAGGTGCGCTACGGCCCATGTCCTCCCCATGGCTGTGGGTGAGGTGAAGGCCAGTACCAATCTTTTCCTCGGGTCAAATGTGTGCTGGTTATGAGGGTCAGTCCTTCCGTGTCAGAATCTCCCTTTGCTCCCATTAACAGAGTCCATACACCCATCAAAGTCCAAACTCAGGTTTATTGCGTATCTCCACATACAGTCAAATGCAACGGCGTGATACGATGGGGGAGCAGGTTGAGGCACTGTACAGGTTCCTAGTCCCTACACTCCCTGTGCTATGACCAGGGGTTGCAGGAGTCTTGACTAGAGCTCCTCCGCTGCGCTGTAGCCCCTATCAGCGGGAAGATGTCCTCCAAGGGAGTTACCGAAGGCCCATCCGTCACCGGGTTGACACTGCACCGGGTCTTCGGACGGGTGACCTCCCCAGCCTCCTCACCTCAGATGCGGGTCCCCTCGCAAGGGGCGCCCTGGAGCAACTTCACCCTCGCGGGACCCAGTCGGAGTCACCGGGTCCCAGGCCTCCTCAATAGTACCTCACCCCAGGCTGAAGGTGCCTGGGATGGACTCCATCTTCATTCCGGCCAGGCCTAGGGCGCCTAGGCCGGAACCTTGAACCGCCCGCACCCAGGCCTAAGGTGCCTGGGTGCGTGAAGAGATCATCCCCGAAAAACGACCTCGTGGCGAGGGCGTCTCCCCCTTTTATATCCTCCCATCGACACCACGGCGGGTTCCCCGCCCCAGCCGTACCATCTCCGGAAAGGGACAAAAAGGGTAGCACTGTGGTAGTGATTCTACCCTGAGCCAGTAGGTACACTGACACCCACTGGTCAAGGAGAATATCGCACCACCCAATCCTCCACGAATAACAAAAAGGGGTCTGAACCCTAACATAATTACACACCTGGGTCACACTACCCCCAGGTGTATCCCACTAAATTGAGGACCCTGCTACATATTTTTTGGGGGATATTTTTTATAGCAAAAAGTAAAAAATATTGAATTTTTTTCAAAATTGTCGCTCTATTTTTGTTTATAGCGCAAAAAATTAAAACCACAGAGGTGATCAAATACCACCAAAAGAAAGCTCTATTTGTGGGAAAAAAAGGACGCCAATTTTGTTTGGGAGCCACGTCGCACGACCGGGCAATTGCCAGTTAAAGCGACGCAGTGCTGAATCGCAAAAAGTGGCCTGGTCTTTGACCAGCGAAATGGTCCGGGGCTTAAGTGGTTAAGGTGCAGACCTCCAGCTGACATGCAATAGCAGTTATCGGCCTTGGTCCCCTGCATGCCCATCTCTGTGGACCCCTCAGCCAGCTTGCATCACCAATGTTGTTGTTTCTACTTTGCCACACAATGAATCGTATCTATGTGAGTACCTTTAACCTAAAAATACTATATAAAGTAACAAATGTATAATGTTTCAGAAAAGGCCGGAGCAAAAAGTAAGAATGCAATAGGCGGAGGGCTGGCATGACTGAGTGGACAGGGTATGGAGATGTAAAAGGAGGAGTGATTGGTTAAGAAGTGTAAAGGGGGGAGGGGACAAGTCTGAACAAAAAGGTAATCCCCGCCCCCTAAGACAACACAGCGCAGGGTAAAGTTCCAGCTAGCAGCAGCATGTCATCTGTTGAAAAACTTCTGGCCCAACTGCGGGCAGAGGCCGCGACACGGGGCGAGGGTTGGCTCCAGGAGACCCTGGGGCCGATGCTGTCGGGTCCGTCTGGATCAGCAGGTACCGCGGGGAGAGAGGCTGGGCGAGCTCGCAGGTCCAGACCTCCGGAGCGCTACTCACCAGGCCCCTCCCCTAGAGCTCAGCGGCAGACTGTGAGTCCCCCTAGGGCCCTTTCGGGCCCCCTGGCCAAGTGCACTGCCTTGCCTTGGGCGGGGGGTACCAGGAGGAATCCCCTTCATGATCGGAGCTCAGCAGGGGGGCCGAGCCGGGAGTCCCGGTGCGGCCGCTAGGCCCGCGCGGCGCATGGAGTCTGATGGCGTGGGCTCCGCCCCCCGGGGTTCCCCGGTGGGATTGGAGCCTCGGCGGGGGTCGTCGGGGGCCGCAGTGACCGGGCCACCTACCTCCTTGGCCGGTCATCCTGGGCAAGTGCTGTCTGGACCTGGAATGGAGGAGGCTGGGAGAGATGACAGCGGTGCTGCTGGCCCGCTCCAGCGTGGTCACAATTCGGCTGGGAAATCTGTGGGCGGGTCCGTTGCGCGGAGGATGGATCGATCGGGTGCCGGGCCCTCGGCTTCCAGGGAGAGGTCGCCTGGTGAGCTTTCTTCCGGTGGAGAGGAGCAGTCCGGTGTGCTGTCTGAAGGGGAGCTGTGCAGCTCGGTGGAAGATCGGAGACCCGGACGGTCGGTGGCTGCGGTGGAGTCTGTTCGATCGGCTAGTGGGACTTCTTCCAGGCAGCCCGGTAAGTCAGCTTCCTTTACTCATTCCTGGGGCCATGCTGGGGGTGGTGGCCAGGGTAGTGGGCCTGCAGTTAGTGAGGGGTTGGTGGCCCTGGGACAGGTCCCGGTGAGTGGACAGGCTGGGGGGAGTACGGTCCCCACTGGGGGTGGCATACGGCAAGATGGGTTGCAGGGTTTTCTGGCGGGCATTAAGACTTTGGTCAGCCAGTTTGAAAATGGGGACAGCCAGAATGTCAGCCCGGCCGTGGCTTGGGTCCCGCCGGTGGGACCGGCGGGGTCCTCCGCAGCTGTGGTGACACCGGCTCCTCCTGCTGCTGCTGCTAATGCAGTGGGGGACACGGCAGGATCGGTTGGCGGGACACTGGGGGCCTTGCAGGTGGGTGGTGCGGTGGAGCAGGCTGCTCGGCAGGACATCATTAGGTTGGCAGACGCCGCTAAATGTGAAGTTTATATTTGTTATGAGGAACCCCTAGGGGCGCACCTGAAACCAGAAGTGAGGGAGAAAATATGGAAAGGTGAGTATGTGGAGATGTTCTCACTGTTGCCATTGGAGAAGTTTCACTTGGATAGGGTGAAGCCAGATGATTCAAAGAAGGAGGATGAGGAAAAAAGGAGGTACAGGCTCATTCTGCGGATGTTCACGAATTGGCTGCAGGCGTTCGCCATCATGGCAAGTGTGATAGGGCAAAAGAATCCTGTGCACTGTTCAGCACTCTTTGGCTATCAGGACACCATTGGGGAGGCCTACAGGGTGCATGGGGGCACGGGGTGGCTCCGTTATGATGAACAGTTCAGGCAGAGGAGAGTGGTGAGGACGGACCTGCGGTGGGATCATAAGGACATCAGTTTATAGATGCATTTGATGACCTCGCCGAGGGCGCCCGGTCAGTTTTTTCAGGGGGGCGGTGGAACTTCATCCCCAGGACAATCGGCCGGGAAGAAAAAGGGGGTTTGCTGGCAGTACAATGAGGGCACATGCAAGTTTGTGGGGTCCTGCCGATACAAGCATGAGTGCTCCGGTTGCAGAGGTTCTCACACGCAGGCCAGATGCTTTAAGCAGGGAAAAGGCCGTACCAGAGAGTCTGGGCAAAAGAGGGAGGACTCCGGTGATGGTGGAAAGGATGCGGCTGTTTCTAGGTAGGTATCCGGATAAGGGGGTGGCTCGATTGTTGGATAAGGGTTTTTCAGAGGGGTTTCACATTCCATGTTCCCTGCAGGTTATCCCCCCGGTTTCACGTAATTTGCGGTCGTCCATGCAACATGCTGAGGTGGTCGCCGACAAACTGCGCAAGGAGGTTGCCGACAAACTGCGCAAGGAGGTTGCTTTGGGTCGCATGGGCAGTCCTTTCCCTTCCCCTTCTTAGCGAATTTGGTGGTCTCCCCGCTCGGGGTTGTCCCCAAGAAGGAGTCCAACAAGTTCCGTCTCATTCACCATCTGTCCTTTCCGAAGGGTGGTTCGGTCAATGACGCGATTGATCCAGAATCGTGTACAGTGAGTTACACTTCATTTGATGCAGCAGTAGGTTGGGTTCGCCGGTATGGGCAGGGGGCGTTGATGGCTAAAGCTGACATCGAGGCGGCTTTTAGGCTGTTGCCGGTACACCCGGATAGCTTTCACCTCCTGGGGTGTCACTGGTATAACGTGTTTTATGCGGACATGTGTTTACCGATGGGATGCTCCAAATCATGCGCGTTATTTGAACAGGTCAGCTCATTTGTTGAATGGGTGGTCAGGGACGTGTCGGGGGTGAATTCCATTATTCACTACCTGGATGACTTCCTTTGTGTGGGGCCGGCCTCGTCCAGGGTCTGTGCGGTGCTCCTGGCCACCTTGGAGCACATCGCAATGCGTTTTGGCATTCCATTGGCGCCCGACAAAACTGAGGGACCTTGCACGGTTATCACGTTTTTGGGCATTGTCCTGGATTCGGATGCCATGGAATGCCGCCTGCCATTGGACAAGCTGGAGGCTCTTAAGCGGGAGCTGGAGGTCATGATGGGTCTAAGAAAGGTTCAGCTTCTGGCGCTGCAGTCGCTGCTGGGTAAGCTTAACTTTGCGTGCCGCATTCTTCCGATGGGCAGGGTGTTCTGGGAACACAGGGAGGACTTGCAGGTCTGGCATTCCTTCCTGGAGTCTTTTAATGGCAGGGCTTTGTGGATGTCCGGACCGATTAGCAATTTTGATTTGGAGCTATACACTGATGCAGCTCGGGGGTCAGGGTTTCGGGCTTTCTTTCAAGGCAAGTGGAGTTCGGGCCCCTGGCCACAGTCGTGGATTGATGCTGGTTTCACTAAGAACTTGGTCCTGTTGGAACTGTTCCCGGTGGTGCTGGCGGTAGAACTGTGGGGTGCATGTTTCAGGGATCTGAAGGTGAGGTTTTCACGGGAACAACCTAGGGGTGGTGCAGGTGATCAATAAGGTGTCGGCATCCTCCCCTCCGGTGGTGCGGCTGCTGCACCACCTGGTGTTGAGATGCTTACAACTTAACGTGTTTGTGTATGCGGTACACCTCCCGGGGGTGGACAATGTCATAGCTGACACGCTGTCTCGCTTTCAGTGGGACAGATTCCGGGAGTTGGCACCGGATGCGGAGCAACGTGGGGTCCCTTGTCCAGGCTGGCTGTGGAGGATTCCGTTGGAATAGTGTCAGGTTGGATCAGGAAATCGGTGAGTAAGGGCACATGGGCGGCTTATGAGAAGGTGTGGCTGGAGTGGCAACAGTTGGTGCGGGAGGCTGGAGCTGATCCGGTGAGTTCTGATGTGAGGTTATTGGTGTTGTATTTTCTGTCCAGGAACATGGAAGCCGGGGTGTCCAGGTCGAGTCTGAGTAATAAGCTAGCAGGGTTGGCTTTTTTGTTTAAATGGCAGGGGTGTCCTGATTTTACCAAGGATTTTTGGGTACGTCAGGCATTCAAGGGCTATGGATGGGGGGGACAGAAGAAAGACGGCAGGCGGCCCGTCTCGTTTGCTCTTTTGGGAGGGATCATGGGGCAGTTGATGGGTCTGTGCTCGTCTGGGTATGAAGTCTTGCTGTTCAAGGTGGCACTTTCCTTAGGGTTTTTTGGAGCATTTCGGATAGGTGAGTTGGTTAGCCCATCCAAAGCGGTGCACGGGGGTTTGCTGGACAGTGAAGTAGGGTTGACGGAGGAAGGAGTGTCATTGGTGCTCAGGAAATCTAAGACGGACCAGATGGGAAGAGGTAAGTTGGTGCCAGTTTTCCCGGTTCGAGGTTCTCAGTTGTGCCCCGTAAGCAGGGCCGTCAGAACAGGACAGGCAAACCAAGCAACTGCTTTGGGCCCCGAGCTGGCCTGGGGCCCCAGCAGAGCTGCCTCCCCTCCCGCGATTCGGTGGCCCCATCCTCCCGCGATTGGCGGCCCCCCACCTGCAATTGGCGGCCCCCTCCTCCCGCGATTTGGCGGCCTCCTCCTCCCACGATTGGTGGCCCCCCACCCGCGATTGGCGGCCCTCTCCTCCCGCGATTTGGCGGCCCCCCCTCCTGCGATTGGCGGCCCCCCACCCGCGATTGGCGGCCCCCCTCCTGCGATATTGGCGGCCCCCCCTCCCGCGATTGGCGGCCCCCCTCCCACGATTGGCGGCCCCCCTCCCGCGATTGGCGCCCCCCTTAAATTCTCAATCTGCTTGGGGCCCCCAAATTCCTTCAAACGGCCCTGCCCATAAGGGCGGTGAAGGGTTACTTGGAGTTTTGCCCGTCCATCGTGGGTTCATTCCTGATACACGCGGACAGGACCCCTCTTTCCAGATATCAGTTTATTGCTGTATTTAGAAAGTGCGTTCAGGCTTTGGGGCTCCAGGATAAGGAATTCTCCTCTCACTCTTTCCGGATTGGGGTGGCTACAGAGGCGGCCAGGTGCGGAATGGATGAGGAGGCGGTTAAGAGGATAGGCCGGTGGGAGTCTAGACAGTTCCGGCTGTATGTCCGCCCTCAGTTACTGGTGGGGTTGGCATAAAAAGGGGTAAATGCCTGGGGTGTTTGTCTATGATTATGTATATGTTGGTTCTGGGGTTCATGGAAGTTGTAATTTTCTTTTTTTATTTTCAGGCGGGATGCAAGATTTGGTCTGGATACTGGGCCATTCGTTTGTGTTCTGGGGGGGTAAGAGGGCTGACGTTAGGCCTAAAGGTCGGCAGCTGGGGTTCCCGAGACATGAGGCATGCGTCCGCTGGCTGGGAGTTCCTGGTATGCTGTGGAGCAGAATGGTTCCTGAAGTGCACCATTTTGCTAGGTTGGACAGGCCACCTGACGTTTTAATACTGCACGTAGGTGGCAATGATCTGGGAATGGGGTCCATGTTGGATGTGTCGAGGGACATAAAATTAGATTTTCTGCGGCTCCGGATGTCCTTCCCGGACATGATCATTGTGTGGTCCGATATGGTTGCGCGGACTGCCTGGAGTGGGGCGAGGTCCGTGGAGGGCATCAACAGGGCTCGCAGAAAAATTAATCGGGATGTAGGGCGGTTTGTAGTGAAGAACGGAGGGTTGGTGGTAAGGCACTTGGAGCTGGAGGTGGACACATGGCGATATTTGCTGGGTGTGGGGTCCACTTGAACAAGGTGGGGACGGACTTGTGAGCCTTGGGTCTCCAGGATGGCATTCAACGAGCCCTGAGGGTTTGGAGGGGCACCAAAGGGTAAGGAGTTCCCCTTTGGTGCTGTGGCGGGTGTTTGGTCTTTGCGGGGGAATGAAGATACCTCAAAAAGCAAGTGGTCAGGACCTATCGGTGGTATGGGTTCTGAGGGTGTATTCCAGCTAACAGGGTTTAGCTGGAAGAGTTTGATAATGGGGGCACTGCGGTCAGTGGTCGTCTCTGAGCAGCTGGTCGGCTTGAGGCCTATGACCATTTGAAGGTACCGCAGTGTCAGGTGGGTTGTTATTGTTATGATTATTATTAATATGGTAATTAGAGGTCCCTGCAAAGACCAACGCTAGGAGGCAATGTTAGGAGAACATGGGGTTCAGATTATGTTTGATGGTTGATGTTTTTGATAACTGGTGTAACGTTTAAAATAAAGGAGGCTGCTACGGCCATGATTTACTCCAAACTGAATGTGTGGTCTCATGTATTAGATATAAGTAAGGTTATGGGTTAGAATGTGGTATGGCAGGTAATAATACATCTGTTATACAATAGTCAAGTGTAATTATATGTAGCGATACCTCCAACTAAGAAGGCCGCAGATTTAGTTGGGCCCTGAAGACAGCTCCGCCAACCCCCGGCAATATGCTCAACCCCCTACTGGCACAGCTAGTAAGGGGAGATAGGACCGCAACTCTAGGTGACGCAGTCCTATGGCAAACACCCACAGTGATATACTTTAAAACTTCTATTAAAGTAAGTGAAACTGACACCAATGTACTTGACCCAGATATTTTACTGAGGCTAATGGGCAAGTAATAAACAACAGTATAACAAGTTGCAGATCCCTGCAATAAACAGTAATAAAGATAAACAGAGTAATCAGAATAATAAAATATTGCTATGCAACTCTAGGGCTGCCCTTTTACAGCTACTTCCCCTCATGGGTAGACTAACACCCAGCAATGTCTACCTATGCAGTCAGGCCTGACTGATCTAAATGGAAGTTCAGTGAAACAATATTCGCTAGCAATCTTTCGGTGGTGCACTTGAAGAACAACTTTGTAATCCCAATGAATAGTAAAGATAAAGTATCTGTCTTTAAACAGCTCTCACCACCCGGACAAGTCCAAGTCCGTTTCCTCCATTGATTCGTCTAGGAACAGGAATCCACCGACATCCAAGTCTTCAATCCTTCTGGTGTACTGCAGCAAGGATGAGAAGATGTCTCTAAGGTTCTGCTAGGCTGGCAGAGGGGCTCTTTGGAAAGGAGCACAAGGCCCAGGCTTCAGGCCTTGTGCACACAGCAGTTCAGCACAGAGATCCTCTTGGTAGGAGAGGGGGTGTCCAAAGAGACCGAACAAACTCCACCTCCCCTTTATAAAGTCTGCCCCAGCAGTCTCTGTTCCGGAGCAATGTACCCTGGGTGCTGCAAGATGTACTGGGAGATGTAGTCTCTCTCTCTCCTCTGCTTTCACTTCCAGTAATGTCTCTTTACTTCCTCCCGACTCACCTCTCACCTGGAACTTCTTGTCTCTCTGTCTTAAAGGGGAATACCCCGCTACATATACAAATACTGTTATACTATTATATTTGCATTACAGACAAGAAGTATATCAGCCATTGCATAAAGCCTCCCCTGATGAAGGAATATTACATTTTATTGTAAATCTCCGAAACATGTTGGGATGTCATGCTGTAATTCTGTCCGCTTGAGCCTAAATCGCATTTTGGGCAGTGGATTGTAAGCTCTTGGGCTGTTACTTATATATCTTGTATTCAATTGATTAATTTACCCGATTTTAAATGAATTTTGGATTTCTATGTACCTTTATGTGTTTTCCTACCTTTAATAAAGCTAGCACTTATGTGGGTTTTTTTAATACATCTTTATTCCTTTAAAAAAAATAATAATTCTGCCTTAAAAGTCCTACGAGGCAACTCCCTGTGCACTAGTTGCACATCTCTTTTATATGTAAGGATGTTGGCAGTATGGTATACATTTTCCAACTCTCACACCCATATTTTTAACGTCTTTATGGATCTGGCTTTTGGCGCAGTCGTGCTGAGTCAGGAAAGGGTCTTCCTCAAACTGTTACCACAAGTTTTGAAAACCCCAATTGTGCAGGGGTCTCCAAAATGTGGCCTGGGGGCCAGATGCGGTCCTTTACTTGCCTTTATCTGGCCCTTGGGGCACTTTTTCTTTCACTGATACAAGACACTATTCCTCCCACTAACACTGAAGCCTCGTACACACGACCGAGAATCTCGTCGTAAAAAACCCTGTCGTTTTTCTGGACGAGATTCTTGTCAAGCTTGACTTGATTCTTGTCAAGTTTTTCTTGCATACACACTGTCATTTCCAAATCTCGTTGTTGGAAAGCGCGGTCACGTACAACACGTACGACGGCAGTATAAAGGGGAAGTTCGATTCCAATGGCGCCACCCCTTGGGCTGCTTTTGTTTGGGGAGAGACGATTTGCGCTTTTCAGTCTTCGTGCTTTCAGTTCGTTTTAGCGTGACAAATGTGCTATCTCCATTACGAACGCTAGTTTTACCAGAAGAAGCGCTCCCGTCTCATACTTGATTCTGAGCATGCGCGATTTTTTAAGACTCGGAAAAGCATACACACGACCGGTTTTCTCATCAGGAAACAGGCCGACGAGAATCCCGACGAGAAAAACGAGAATCCTGACGAGAAAATAGAGAGCAGGTTCTCTATTTTTCTCGTCGAGGTTCCCGGCAGTTTTCTCGACGAGAAACCATACACGCGACCGGTTTTCTCGGCAAGAAATCTCTCCCAGCAGTTTTCTTGTCGTTTTTTGACGAGAAAACCAGTCGTGTGTACGAGGCTTCACAATGGGGCAATATTCCTGCTACTGACTTCAACAATGGGGCACTATTTCTCGAATTGATGCCAACGATGGGGCACTATTCCTCAAACTAACACCAACAATGTGGTACTATTATTCCCACTGACACCAACAATGGGGCACTAATTCTCCCACTGACACCAACAATGGGGCACTATTCATCCCACTGACACCAATGATCGGGCACTATCCCTTAAACTGACACCAACGATGGGGCACTATTCCTAAAATTAACACCAACAATGTGGCACTAATATTCCCACTGACACCAACAATGGGGCACTATCCCTCAAACTGACACCAATTATGGGGCACTGTTCCTCCCACTGACACCAACGTTGGGACACTATTTCTCCCACTAACACCAGCAATAGGGCACTATTCCTCCCCCTAATACCAAAGATGCATTGTTTACTCCCACTCAGGGCCGTTTGAAGGAATTTGGGGGCCCCAAGCAAAATGGACATGGAGGCCCCCCCAACCCCCCCCCCCCGCGCACTCACGCAAAGCCTACAGGAACCACAGCATAACGATACAGTTTAAGCTCACCCACACTTTATATAAATAAAAAAGGTTTACAGTGCAAATACTGCTGTTGCATATAATCCAACATACTTAAAACACATACACACTCACATTAACATTAAGATGCTGCTTAGGACTGTTTATGGACAGTGGGATGGACAGGGGGACCGTGGGATGGACAGGGGGACTCCGCACTGTAATATCCACATCATCTCCCCCACTGTAATGTCCACATCATCTCCCCCTGTAATGTCCACATCTCCCCCTGTAATGTCCACATCTCCCCCACTGTAATATCCAGATCTCCCCCTGTACTGTCCACATCTCCCCCTGTAATGTCCACTGTTAAAATAATAAAAATATTCAAAAATAATTATGGAGCGATAAAGTCTCTAATAGTTCCACAAATAAAATAGTAAATACGTTTTCTTGAAAAGTAGTAAAGAATCTGTCAGTCTTTCTATGGCTCCACAAGCATGTACTTGTACATGATTTCTGTTCTGTCCAGTAATCCAGGCCAGGATTAGGATCCCTGAATATTCGTGCGCTTTTCTCCTGCAAACAACTTCCTGGTCACAGCAGCCTGCTTCTCCATCCCAATCCCCACTATTGGAGAAATGTCCAGTATCAGGGTTTTTTATTTTTTTTATTTAGTAAATAAAAAAATAAAAAAAACCCTGATACTGGACATTTCTCCAATAGTGGGGATTGGGATGGAGAAGCAGGCTGCTGTGACCAGGAAGTTGTTTACAGGAGAAAAGCGCACGAATATTCAGGGATCCTGATCTGGCTGAATTACTGGACAGAAGAACAGAAATCATGTACAAGTACATGCTTGTGGAGCCAAAGAAAGACAGATTCTTTACTACTTTTCAAGAAAATGTATTTACTTTTTTATTTGTGGAACTATTAGAGACTTTATCACTCCATTAAAAAGTCATTCACTGACTTACCTTTTCCAGAGGCACTGTCTGGCGGGCAAAATATGATCCGACCGCAATGGGAGTTGTAGCACGCCTGCGCTGCCCTCCTGAGTGACTGTGACTGACACTGACTCCTCCCCCCAGGAGCAGGGAGCATCAGCACGTAGCCGCCGTTGTGGACTACAACTCCCATAAGCATTAGCGGCGGCCTGTCACCGCCGGGTGTACCAAGATGGCCGCCGCTCCGGAGCTAGGCCGAAGCCGCAGCCTTTCCTAAGGCTGCAATCCGCGGATCGGCTCCGGGCGAAAATCGAGGACAGTGACAGGCAGCAGGCTGGGGCCCTAGGCCAGCTCGGGGCCCCAAGCAATTGCTTGTTTTGCCTGTCCTGTTCCGACGGCCCTGCTCCCACTGACGGCAAGATCATTTCTACTCCCAATGGCCACAGTCCGGCCCCTGTAAAGTCTGGAGGACAGTAAACTGGCCATTTGTTTAGAAAGTTTGGAGACCCGTAAAATGTCTTTATATGCTGTACCATTAACAACACTCTTCACTGGGAACACCTGAACTCATTTGGGGCGTTCACATACTTTGAAGACCAATCTGGAAGAAAATGGAAGATTGTTGGGTGAACAGCAGTTATATCCTCTATCTACTGTATATGGAAAGTTCAGTGTTTGGTGGATGCTAGGAAATTAAACCACCTAAAAGTTCCTTATACTTCTCAGGGACTCAATTGGTGAGATATTTGAGTTCTCAGGTCTTTACCTGATGGGCACAGTGATTTTTGATACATTTTGGAGAAATCGTTTTTTTGTCACAAAATTACCAAAGTGGAAACTCCTAATTTTACTATCTGAGCTGCTTAACCCCTTTGCTTCGATGGTCTCTCGGCCCTTTAAGATTTCTAAAAGGAGAGAGGCGAGCATTCGGGTCATGTGACCGATCCCGGCTGGATACCATGTCGGGAGTGTGCTCTCAGCACAGTAAGTTTTTCAACAGGGCTGCATGCTGCACATATATATGTACGGAGGGCGCCAAGAGGTTACGTGAAAAGTTGCTTGAAAAAAAGTCAACCTACTTTTCTTTTATAATTCTTTTTTTTCTGTGAGGTGGGTGTAGGTATGTCCTGTAGTGATGTAATGGGTGTCAGGGGGGACCACAGAGCACAGTAGTGGGTATCAAGTAACATCCACATAAAAAGGGAAGACTCAAGGTTTCCCAGCAGAACATTGGCCAAAGCATCACACTGCCTCCACCAGCTTGCCTTCTTTCTTTACTGCATCCTGGTGCCCTTTCTTCCCCACGTAAGAGACACACACGCACCCGGCCATCCGCATAATGTAAAATAAGTCGTGACTCATCAGACAAGGCCACCTTCTTCCATTGCTCCATGGTCTAGTTCTGATGCTCACATGCCCGTTGTAGGTGCTTTTGGCTGTGAACACGGGTCAGCATGGGTACCCTGACCACCCTGACCCAGGGCTGTCTAAATGCATGGACACCCCTGGGCAGTAAGAAGGTAGAGAAGGAAGTGCCGACTGAGTGTAGTATTTAAGACAGCTTTTATTGGCACAGTATAAAATCACACTTACAGGAAACAGGAAGCAGATCCTGTGGCCATCAGGAAGGGGCTGGACAGCCAACCTCTTTTACTCTGTGGAGTCCTCCCTCGGAAGTGTCCCCGGAAGTGATCCCGTGACGTCCCTCGGGGTGCCTTCCACGCCAGCCCCAGCCTCTTCCTGATGACCAAAAGATCTGCTCCAGGCCGAGCAGCAACAATGACTGCAGCTTTCCATCTTTTGTCCATCTCTGCATAGTAAAACGGATCCGGATCTGAGGCTTCCTTACGGACCATTGACACATAGAGGAGCCTCTTTATTTCCTGTAAGTGTGATTTTATACTGTGCCATTAAAAGCTGTCTTAAATACTACACTCTGGTGGCGCTTCCTTCTCTACCTTCTTCTTGCCTATCACAGAGCCAGCTCTCTGAGGACAGCAGCCACCATTGATCTGCCATAATTAACCCTTGAACGACTTATGGACTAATTGCTTATTTAGCGAAACATTTTAGCCAGTGTGTGTAGTTACGTATTTGCGCTTACAGTTACTACCACCTTGTTCACCCCTGGGCAGTGCCCAGGGGCCCCAGGTGCATGGGGGCCCCATAAACATCTTGGATTATATCATACGTGCCAACTGTCCCAGATTTGCCGGGACAGTCACGCTTTTTACTAAGCTGTCCCGGGCAGCGTCACAGAACCTGTATTGTGTCCTCCTGACTCCCCCTGTACTCTGCCCTTCTGCACCCCCCTTTCTGGGCACCCTTTTTGTTGATTAGTCTTTGATTCATGGAAGTTTTCTTACTGTTTAAAATCAATTCTAAAGTACTAATAAATATATGTTTAATTCTATGGCCCCTTTCACACTGAGGCGTATTTTAGGCGTCTTAGCGCTAAAAATAGTGCATAAATAACGCCTGAAATAATCCTGCCCCAGCATTCTCAATGTGAAAGCCCGAGGGCGATGCGCTGGCAGGAGGAAAAAAGATCTCCTGCAAGCTGCATCTTTGGAGCGGTGTGTATATCGCTCCTTTCCATTGAAATCAATAGGACACCGCGGCTATACCGCTGCGGTTTGCGGGCGGTATTAACCCTTTTTCGACCTCTAGCGGCCGAATATCGCGGTAAAAACGACGGTATAGCGCGGCTATACCGCCAGTGCTCCTGCCCGCCCCAGTGTGAAAGGGGCCTAACAACTATTTATACTTTAATTCTTGGGAGTAGGTGCGTAAATTGGGGCAGGCTGGTATGGGCCCCAGTGCATTACTTTGGGGTGGGTTGGTAGGGGCCCCAGTGCATTACTTTTCCCAGGGGCCCATGATGCTATGGCTGATCGGTGTGTATACATACACACACATATATATACTGTATACTGTATATATAAAAATGTATTTCTATAATATTTATATATATACACCGGTATGCATATATATATATATTATGTATGCAAATATTATAAACTTTTGAAATGATGACTGGACTAAGAAAAATCCCTTTTTCTTTTGTTTTTCTAAAGAGGCGTCATGGGCCATCACTTCCCCACTTTATTTTCCCAGCTGGTTTGGTATCTTTCCAAACTCTCTTCACTTTCTGGCATAACTGTAAGAAATATTTGGAGAAGAAGACTGCTGCGGTTTTTGGACCATTCCTACCCTTGCGAAATGCAGCTGGTTATGTTGGCGGTGTTACGGGAAAGTCAGCCCCAAGGGAAAAATTCAGGCAGACGTTTTTAATACCGATTCTTTCTCTTGTTACTAATATGGTCAGCATTGCTTTGTAATGGTTCCCGGACACAGATCCATCATCAAACTGATTCTGACGCACTGTGTGGGAAACTGTCTATGAATGGATGCAACACATTTATCACAGGCGGGGGATATTGATTGAAAGGGTTGAAGGTTTTCCAAGTTGTTCCTGGTCTTTGCTGCTTAACCACTTCAGCCCCAGGAAGAATTGGCTGCTCAATGACCAGAGCATTTTTTGCGATTCGGCACGGCGTCGCTTTAACTGACAATTGACGTCCTTTTTGTTTTTCCACAAATAGAGTTTTTTTTTTGGTGGTATTTGATCACCTCTGCGATTTTTATTTTTTGCGCTATAAACAAAAAAAGAGCAACAATTTTGAAAAAAAAATATATATATTTTGTACTTTTTGCTATAATAAATATCCCCAATTTTTTTTTTAAAAAACGTTTTTTTTTTCTCAGTTTAGCCCGATACGTATTCTTCTACATATTTTTGGTAATAAAAATCGCAATAAGCAAATATTGATTGGTTTGCGCAAAAGTTATAGCGTTTACAAAATAGGGGAAAGATTTATAGCATTTTTATTGTTATTTTTTTTTTTTACTAGTAATAGTGGCGATCTGTGGTTTTTATCAGGACTGCAGCATTATTGGCGGACAGATCAGACGCCTTTGACACATTTTTAGGACCATTGGCATTTATACAGCGATCAGTGCTATAAAAATGCACTGATTACTGTAAAAATGTCACTGGCAGGGAAGGGGTTAACACTAGGGGGCGATCAAAGGGTTAATTGTGTTCCCTCGTGTGTGTTCTAACTGTAGGGGGATGGGACTGACCTAGAGGAAATGACAGATCGTGGTTCCTAGCTATTGGGAACTCACGATCTGTCTTTCCTCACAGAACAGGGATGTATGTGTTTACACACACACGTCCCGATTCTGCCTCTCGTGCCCGCGATCGCTCGTGGCCGGCGGTCATCGCGACCGCCGGTCACGAGCATCGGCACCCCCTGCGATGCAGCAGGCACACGCGCCTGCTATCCTGCTTAAAGGGACCGACATACAGCTACGACAGTTCGTGGGATCTAGGGTGACCACGTGTCCCGGATTGCCCGGGACAGTCCCGCATTTTGCAGGTCTGTCCCGGGCACATTCATTCCAGGACAATACAGTGTCCCGGAATGAAACTGACGCAGCCACCCTCCGGGCCAATCTGATGCCCCCAAAAAAGGCCGCCACATCACCGCTTTACTCACTGACAGTACTTGTCCTGGCCGGGAAGGAGCACAATCCCGCCCCCTGCTTGTGATTGGAGAAATCATTAATCCCGCCTCTTGTGTCCAATCACTGTGCTGTGATTCGTTACTGCACAAGCCGATTTTTGGGAAGGGAGGGTGCCCCTGAATGGTAGTTTGGAAATGTGGTCACCCTAGTGGGATCATGCCGATCTGCCGCTGTATAACGACGGCGGCTGGTCGGCAAGTGGTTAAAGTGGAACTCTAACCAGTTTTTAGATAAAGGGGAATCGGGTTAGAATCAGGTTTTTGGAGTTCTTGTGGAGATTTCCCCTCCTCACGAAGACAGGAAGTAAGGGGAAATCTCCCCAACATTTGGTCAATGTTTTTAAGAACTGGGTTTAAGAAATAGATTGAAGAAAATCTACAAATGGGATGCAATGCATTAATGGCAATTGTGCTTTATAACTATGGTGACTAATCTGAGAAGCAAATGTGCAGAGAATGGACAGCAAATGTTTTTTTTTTTTTAAACAAATTTATGCTTTACAGTTGAACTCTGGGCAGATATGAAAGGCACACTCTAATATATAATTAATTGTATTCTTTTAACCACTTCAATACTGAGCACTTTCACCCCCTTCTTTCTCAGGCCAAATTTCAGCTTTCAGCGCTATCGCACTTTCAATGACAATTGCGCGGTCATGCTACGCTGCACTCAAATTTCTTTTCTTTTGGTGGTATTTATTCACAACTCTGTTTTTGAATTTTTGCGATATAAGCAAAAAAAAGAGCAGAAATTTGGAAAAAAAACAATATTTTCTTCTTTCAATTTTAAAAGAAATCCAATAAAATAAAATTTTGTCATAAATTTAAGCCAAAATGTACATGTCTTTGGTAAAAAAAATCCAGTTAAGTGTATAATTATTGGTTTGTGTGATCACGGACAGATGTACGCAGATGATCATGTACAGATGTGCGCAGGTGATCACGGACATATGTGTGCAGATAATCATTGGGACATGTGATTTTACTGGGACATATGTGGGGGACAGGTGTTTTTACTGTGTGGGGCCATGTGTTTTGGGGACACTATTTTGGGGACTTTGTGTGTTTACATTGTGTGGGGACATGTGTGGGGACACTGGGCCGGTGATCAGTGTGTAAAAAGCTGTAAAAAACAGCTCATACTCACTGACCACCGGTTGGCTGCAGAGATCAGCTCTCCTCTCCTCACTGACAACTTCTGTGTGAGGAGAGGAGAGCCGATTGACTAGCAACCGGCTCTCTATTTACATCACATGGCGGCTGTGATTGGACACTGCCATCATGTGATCAGGAGGGCCAATCACAGAGCCCTCCTTCCGATCGGAGATGCGCCGTGTCCGGGTGACACGAGTGCATTGGGATCACGCCACTACACGGGCACGCGTGCGCGGGCACGATCCCCCTCTGTCTGAGGGACGTTCCTGAACGTCCACTCAGAAGGCGGAAGGTGGATGGATGGCTGGATCTGTGACTGCAGTCTGTTGTTGAAAAAGGAGTGCGGCTTGCCTCTCTATCGCAGCGCACCAACTCAGGAAATGCGTCCACTACTGGTGACGCCATCTCCCTGCTACCATCCTTGCCTTGCTTCTCTAGCCTCGGTTTGACGCTGAAGTTCCTCCAGACCCCGGCTCCCATCTGATGGAGTGATACCAGCACAACGAGTGCCGCCGCAGCTGCTTGGATTTGGGAAACAGGTCATAGAAGCGGTCACCCTGACTTCATTTGGAATTTTATATCCCCGTTTTTATTCTTCTAAATGTGAGTGCATACCACATATGCTAATTAAAGTGTTATCAAACGTCTACTCTTAGAGGCGCCTCTCTTTTTGTGTTCCGGGTGACACGACCGCAATGGGATCGGGCCACTGCATGGGCACGCGTGCGCGGGCACGATCCCCCTCCATATGAGGGACGTTCCTGAACGTCCACTCAGAAGGTGGAAGTGCCCACCTGGCTGTATATGTGCAGTGGCCGGATGGGAGGTGGTTAAATGCAAGCAGTGCAAGTACCTAAATGTAACCAGGTATCAGCTTCTTGCATTCCCTGTATAGCAGGGCTGGAATGTGAGAGGAAGAAGCAGCACAAGGAGCCAATCAGTTCATGTGCTGACAAGAAGCATGCTGATAGGAGGATAGAGCATAGTGGCAGAAAGATCAGTTTATCACTACGTTGCTTCTCTGCTTCTCTTTTCACTGTCTGTCATAAGTTGGGGGCTCGTTCGGGATGGCCTGGCCTCAGAGAAAGTGGGGTGAATGATGCTTGCCATCAGAGCTGAGGACATCTAATGGGAGAAAAAAGTTCTGTGGGGGAAATCTTAGAATTGAAGGTGAATATTGCAGCAAAAGCTGGTGTAGCGGCTGCTCCTCACACTCCCCTCTTGGTCTCGTCTTTCTTTTGTCTAGGGGTATCTTAGAGGGGAGGGAGCGGGGACACTATGCCTAGCTTCCACCACAGATGTTAGTGCGGTATAAGAAACAGTTCGGTATTACCTTCGGGTCAGTGTTGTGCACCTGGATCCTCCCTCCAAGAGTCACTGTGAACCATGTCTTGTCAGAAAATGAGCTCCACACCATTAAAGTTCAACACTCCTTTATTCTCTTGGTCTGAACACAAACAGTTGAACTCCCTTGATAGAACAGAACAGAAAAGGAGGTGTGGATGCGAACAGGCCCAGACAAAATGTAAGCTGCCACTTCCCTTCCTAGAAGTGTGACCTGGTCTCCGCACGAGGGTAGATTTCCTTCCAGGCCATCTCAGACGAGAGACTCACTTGTCACCGGCAATATGCTGCACCGGGTCTTCAAATGAGGAGCTCCCCCCGGTCCATTGCGCCTTCCGGAGTTGGGTACCCAATCCCTGGGCACCCTAGGATCTCCTTCCCTCGTGGAACTCAGTGTTGGGCACTGAGCTCCGGACCTCCATCCAAGTACCTCACCCCAGGCCAAAGGTGCCTGGGATGGAACTCGACCTCCGCTGTCCTCTAGACCTAAGCCACCCGCAAGCTGAAGGTGCCTGGGACGTCCACCCCGTGACAAAGATGGCCGGTACCCTTTATACCCTCTCCCAGCAAGCTCGGCGGGTTCCCCGCCCCACCATACCGCTGCTGAGGGAGGACAAAAAGGAGGACGGCACACAGCAATGATTCAACCCCAGCCCCGGGCGACTGCGGCACCCACTGGGCTGCAGGGAATTACACATCACTGATGTCTCTGCCAAATTCAAAATTACACCCGGGAAAGTACATACCCGATACACTGGTTTTATTTGATCTTTTACTGGGCTAATAATTTTTATCTTGTTATTATTGGCTTGCGTTTTGCTTTAGGTATATCTATATGCAAAACTTTGTTTTAGCTTTCGAGTAGAGAAGGGTAAAGCCTCTTACACACGGCCGGTTTTCTCGGCAAGAACCGACAAGAAAACTGCTTTCAGAGCTTTCTTGCTGAGTAAACCGGCCGTGTGTACGAGGCTTTCAGGTTTCTCGTCATGAAAACTGCTCAGAATCTCGACGAGAAAAAAAAAAGACCTGCTCTCTATTTTCTCGTCGGGATTCTCGTCGGCCTGTTTCCCGACGAGAAACCCGAGAGTGTGTACGCTTACCTGTCGCCGTGGAAACCCACGAATGCTCAAAATGACTTTGACGCATGCGCGGTAGCTTCCTAGGCATAGGTAGGGTGTAGCAAGATGGGGGTGACGGCATTGAATGTGACGAGCGCACGCTCGTCGTAGTCGATGACGTCACCGCGTTCGTGCCATTCAAAAGAACGGCGGTTCTTTTGAAAGGTACGTGTGTTCACTCGGCCAGGACAAGATTCTTGTTCTTTTTCCTGCCGAGATTCTCGGCCGTGTGTACAAGGCTTAAGAGCATCTGTCAGTTTTCTTGTTTGTTGTTTGTTCTGAACATGGCCACCTGGACAGGGCATGATGGGAAATCCAAACTTTTCCAGTGGTCACAAGAACAGGAGGCGAGGAAAAAACTTCCTATGGGGATACGTTTTAGCTGTGAGAGGTGGGTGAAAGAAAATAATCTCCCCTGTGGGACATACAGTAGCAAAAAAAAAAAGGTCTGACAAAGGTTCTAACTATTCCTTACGCTATTAAAATTCCTAAAGCCCTGTACACACGATCGGTTTAACCGATGAAAACAGTCCGATGAACTTTTTTCATCGGACAAACCGATCGTGTATGGGCCCCATCGGTCTTTTTTCCATCGGTGTTAAAAAATACAACATGTTTTAAATGTATCCGATGGAAAAAAAAAACGATAGCAAACTACTATCGTCTGTGGGGAACTCCATCGGATAAAAAACCCACGCATGCTCAGAATCAAGTCGACGCATGCTCAGAAGCATTGAACTTCATTTTTCTCGGCTCATCGGAGTGTTTTACGTCACCGCGTTTGGAACGGTCGGTTGTTTGACTGATGGTGTGTAGGCAAGACTGATGGAAGTCAGCTTGATCAGTTTTCCGATGGAAAAATCCATCGTATTAGAATCCATAGGAAATCCGATCGTGTGTACAGGGCTTTAGTCTATTAAAACAAATAAAATAGAATTTTGGCTAAAGATGCACTTTATTAAATGCATGCTTCGAGATAGTTATTAAGAATATGCAAACAATTCCTTTATGTCTCCTGGTCATTTGTTAGCTTCTAGCACACACACAGCCTAAATAAAGAGCCAAGCAGAGATGAAAACCACTTCCGGACCGCCGCACGCCGATATACGTCGGCACTTTGAAGAAGGATATCTTTGTTATGGTAGCAGCTAGCTGCCATAACCCTGGTATCCTCTTCTTCAACGCGTGGTCCGGTTTCCGATAATAGTGGTCTCTGTATCGGATTCGCCGCAAGATCACTATTATCGGGGGCAGGAGAGGGCCACCCCCCTCCTGCCGCTCTCCCGAGCCCTCCGCCGCTTAACCAGAGCCATCGGCAGCAACGGAGGCGATCGGGTCTTCTCTGCTGCTTGGTATGGAGATGAGTGAGGGGAAGATGGCCTCTACCCGTCTCCATACCATTGCAGGGCGGAAGCGGCGTCCAAAACGTCACTTCCGCCCATAGCTCTTAGGGCCATTTTTTTTTCTATTGCATCTTAGTGTAAATATGAGATTTGAGGTCTTTTTGACCCCAGATCTCATATTTAAGAGGACCTGTCATGCTTTTTTTTCTATTACAAGGGATGTTTACATTCCTTGTAATAGGAATAAAAGTAACACAATTTTTATTTTATTTTTTTAAAGAACAGTGTAAAAATAAAAATTAAAAGGTAAAATAAATAAGAAAAAATATGTAAAAAAATTTAAACATGCCCTGTCCTGACGAGCTCGCGTGCAGAAGCAAACGCATATGTGAGCAGCGCCCGCATATGAAAAGGGTGTTCAAACCACACATGTGAGGTATCGCCGTGATCGGTAGAGCAATAATTCCTCTGTAACTCAAAACATGCAACCTGTAGCATTTTTTAAACGTCATCTTATTTTTTTTATTCAAAAAGTGATTTTTTTTTCAAAAAAAGTGTGCTTGTAAGACCGCTGCGCAAATACGGTGTGACAGAAAGTATTGCAACAACCACCATTTTATTCTCTAGGGTGTTAGAATTTTTTTTATAATGTTTGGGGGTTCTAAGTAATTTTTTTAGCAAAAAAAACAGTTTTTAACTTGTAAACAACAAATCTCAGAAAGAGGCTCGGTCCTTAAGTGGTTAAAGGCAGCGAATGCCCCCTACACAAGATCGGTTTTCCTGTTGGAAAAAGTCTGATGAGAGCCTTTGGTCGGGAATCCCGACCGTGTGTATGCTCCATCAGACTTTTTCCAACAGGAAAACTGCTGGAAAAAGATAGAGAGCAGGTTCTCTTTTTTCCCGTCAGGAAAAAACTGATGGGAATTTCCGATCATGTGTACAAATCCCAACGCGCAAAATTCCTACGCATGCTCGGAAACAATTTGACGCATGCTCAGAAGCATTGAACTTTTCTTGGCTCGTCGTAGTCTTTTACGTCACCATGTTCTTGGCAGTCAAAAGTTCACCGAACTTTTGTGTGACCGTGTGTATGCAAGGCAGGCTTGAGAGGAATTCCATCGGAAAAACCATCCAACTTTTTCCGACGGGAAAACTGATAGTGTGTACGGGGCATAAGAATGTTAGATGACCATAGCAGAATTGAAGACTAAAGCCCAGTGGGTAGTGAAATACAGAGCAAGACTGAGATCGGGACTGGCGCCAGTCAGTAGTATAATCCTAGGACAGGCAGAGGTCAGGGCAGTGGCAGTCAATAGGCAGACAATGGGGACGCAGGGGAGTGCAGCCACCAGCCAAGAAGTGCAGAGAAGGCATCACTGTCAGAGCCTGGCAGCCAACACTTCAGGCAAAGATGATGACAATGGCTGAGCTGAGGAAATGCATTAACAGGCAGTGGAGGACTGTGTCTCACTGTCCTAACTTAAATTGCATCTAAAACTAAAAATTGATCTAAGACTGCTTAGTCCATAGGGTGTCAACTTTGATGCACAATTTCACTGCAATCAACCAGTGTTGTCACCCCCAAAAGGAAATGGGAAAATAATGTCCCTACTGGCAAGATCAGCATCATAATCTTTTTTTTCCACTTTGAATATAGTTCTTCTTGTGTAGCACCCTTGTGAGGGCTGCTAATTTGCCACGGGTTCTTCTCCTAGAACAGTGCAGCGGCAGCCAGGCACACAGCAACATTTACTCTTTCTGGCTAAACAAACAGTCTAGAGGTATGCCTTTTTGATATTTTTTGAGGAACAAACTTGGCTAGGGCATAGGGAGCTGTGGGGTACTTCATAGACCCTGGATATTATCCAGAGGACACTCTTCACTTTGGCACTACTCCTTAGCACAGTCTCCTTTAGTAAGGGCACAGAAAATGGACTACCCTGAGACACTTTTAGAGATATCCAAGGCCAGGCAAGCACTAGTACTGACCAGTGGCGGTGCGTCCATAGTGGGCGCAGAAGTGCCGCCCCCTCTCGCTCCTGCGCCCACTCACAATAACAATACATAGGTTCATGCATTGTATGAACCTATGTATTGTCACCGCCGCTGCCGCCCACTATTCAGATGGCCGGCCCCCTGTTGAGAGCCGGCCATCTGAATAACAGCGGCTGGTTGGTGTTTGGAAGTGCCTATCAGAGCCAGCGACTCTGATAGGCTTCCCGATTACAGCCTGAGGACTGTAATCGGCTTCCAAATAGCTAACCAGAGGACGCACGGGGGGTGCGTTCCCTGGTTAACACTGACAGGCGTTTCAGCCAATCAGGTTCACCGGGTCTGGTTACCGGTAACCTGATTGGCTGAAGCGACATCGAGGGCAGGAGAAGACATTAAGGACGGAAGAAGGGCGGCGCTGACCCGAGGAAGGTACAGTAAGTGCAGGGCTGGGGGGATAAACTGGCTGTATTTGGGGACAAACTGGCTGTATTTGGGGGGAAACTGGCTGTATTTGGAGACAAACTGGCTGTATTTGGAGACAAACTGGCTGTATTTGGGGACAAACTGGCTGCATTTGGGGACAAACTGGTTGTATTTGGGGACAAACTGGCTGTATTTGGGGACAAACTGGCAGCATTTGGGGACAAACTGGCAGCATTTGGGGGCAAACTGGCAGCATTTGGGGGCAAACTGGCTGTATTTTGGGGACAAACTGGCTGTATTTGGGGGGAAACTGGCTGCATTTGGGGACAAACTGGCAGCATTTGGGGGCAAACTGGCAGCATTTGGGGGCAAACTGGCTGTATTTTGGGGACAAACTGGCTGTATTTGGGGGGAAACTGGCTGCATTTGGGGACAAACTGGCTGCATTTGGGGGAAAACTGGCTGCATTTGGGGGGAATTTGACTGTATTTTGGGGACAAACTGGCTGTATTTGGGGGAAAACTGACTATATTTTGGGGACAAACTGGCTGCATTTCGGGGGAAACTGGCTGTATTTGGGGACAAACTGGCTGCATTTGGGGACAAACTGGCTGCATTTGGGGTGAAACTGGCTGCATTTGAGGGGGCAAACTGGTGGCGTTTGGGCACAGTGGCGGCAATTGATGATTTTTTTTTAGTTTGTTTCGGCCCCCCCCCCTCAAAAAAAAATTTTTGAGCACCATCCGCCACTGGTACTGACACACCAGGATCCTGCACTCAGCTCTGTACTCACAATGTCCCTGGATACTTGGATGCCTCCTTCCAATATAAGACAGACATTTTCTTAGTGAAGAAAGGCTTAACTTCAGAGATTCTCAGCAAACAGGTTCCCCAGTGTTAGCATAGCTGGGAGCTCGATGAACACAGGCAGAATTTCAGCTGGGCTGCCTGAAAAGACAGTAGCCCTTCAGGCTGAGACCTTCTGCTCCTGGACAAGGACAAGACTGCTCCAGACTAGTGATGAGCCGAACACCCCCGGGTTCGGTTCGCACCAGAACCCGCGAACGGACCGAAAGTTCGCACAAACTTTAGAACCCTATTAAATACAATGGATGCGAACGTTCGAAATCTAAAGTGCTAATTATAACGACTATTATCCATGTTATTGTCCTAAAAAGGGTCTGGGAACCCGGGTTCTGCACCAGGGTACATGTATCAATGCAAAAAGAAGTTTTAAAAACGGCAGTTTTTCGGGAGCAGTCATTTTAATGATGCATAAAGTGAAAAAAAAAGTATCAAATATTCCTTTAAATATCGTACCTGGGGGGTCTCTAAAGTATGCCTGTGAAGTGCCACGTGTTTCCCGTGTTTAGAACTGTCCCTGCACAAAATTACATTTCTAAAGGAAAAAAAGCCATTTAAAACTGCTTGCGGCTTTAATGTAATGTCTGGTCCCGGTAATATGGATGAAAATCTTTAAGAAAAATGGCATAGCTACCCCATCACCCCCCCCCCCCCCACCCCAGCCCATTACCAGCCCCTTTGGGTCTTGTATGGATATTAAGGGGAACCCCGCACACAAAATAAAAAAGGCCCTATATACTCTGAACAGCCGTATACAGGCGGTGCATACAAGACAGGGACTGTAGGTTTGTTCTTATGTAGAATCTGTTTGTAATTTTGAACAGGTACATTGTTTAAGTGTAGCTCCAGGCAAAAAATCTATTTTTAAGTGTAGCGCTACCCCCAGTTAAGAGAGCCGCTGATATTGATTTGGGCCCTGCAGTGCACCGCTGTCAACCCCCGGCAATCGGCTCTAACCTCCCGTGGCACAGCTGGTGATAGAGAGATAGGACCGCGTGATCGCAACTGTTGGTGACGCAGTCCTATAACAAACATACACAGAATATACTTTAAAACTCCTATTAAAGTAAGCGGAACTGACACCAAATGTACTTTACCCAGATATTTTACTGAGGCTAATGGGCAAGTAATAAACAACAGTATAACAAGTTACAGATCCCTGCAATAAACAGTAATAAAGATAAACAGAGTAATCAGAATAATAAAGTATTGCTATGCAACTCTAGCGCTGCCCTTTTACAGCTACTTCCCCTCATGGGTAGACTAACACCCAGCAATGTCTACCTATGCAGTCAGGCCTGACTGATCTAAATGGAAGTTCAGTGAAACAATATTCGCTAGCAATCTCTCGGTGGTGCACTTGAAGAACAACTTTGTAATCCCAACGAATAGTAAAGATAAAGTATCTGTCTTTAAACAGCTCTCACCACCTGGACAAGTCCAAGTCCCTTTCCTCCATCGATTCGTCTAGGAACAGGAATCCACCGACATCCAAGTCTTCAATCCTTCTGGTGTACTGCAGCAAGGAGGATTAGATGTCTCTAAGGCTCTGCTAGGCTGGCAGAGGGCTCTTTGGAAAGGAGCACACGGCTCGGGCTTCAGGCCTTGTGCACACAGCAGTTCAGCACAGACATCCTCTTGCTAGGAGGGGGGGGTCCAAAGAATCCGACCAAAACTCTGCCTCCCCTTTATAAAGTCTGCCCCAGCAGTCTCTGTTCTGGAGCAATGCACCCTGGGTGCTGCAAGATGTACTGGGAGATGTAGTCTCTCTCTCCTCTGCTTTCACTTCCATAATGTCTCTTTACTTCCTCCTGACTCGCCTCTCACCTGGAACTTCTTTTCTCTCTGCATTAAAGGGGAACACCCCGCTACACACTCCCCCCACTTGAACTCTTTGGTCCCCAAAGATAAACTTCAACAAATACTGTTTACCATTTTGGACAATGTCGAGCATGATGTTGGCATAGGGAATTCCCACCAAAACTTTGGGATGGAACTCTCTTGCCCACAGGTCACACTACCATGAGTGGCCTGCCTAACTGTGCCAGAGAGTGAGCTGGGGTTGCCCTCCACCAAATGGACGGTGGAAGGATCAGGTTCTCCTAGCCGTTACAACAGAGTCCTCTGAGCTCGTCCCCATTTGGGGGTAAGTTAGTTTCTTGGGAGGCCTGATGACTCTACGAGCCCTCTGCTCTCTTGGTGCTTCTGACTCTGGCACCACAGGCTCTTCTTCAGGAGTAAGTTCAGGTAACATTGCTGGTTCTGGAACCTCTGATTCAGAAGTCGACTGACGTATGGAATCTCTAGAGTCCTCCTCTGCGCAAGTGTCAGGAACATCTTCCCAGTAATCAGCTGAGGGACTGAAGGGTATGAATTCAGTAGCCTCCGGATTCAGCGTTGCATCTGGGGTATCCCCTCCATTTGGGAGATCTATGGCGGACGTTCCCAGAGTCGAGGGAGGCCACAGCCAGTCCAGTTCTCCACCTTCTTCTGTACTCAATTGGGAGGCCTCCCCATCTTTGGCTCGAGAGGTCTGGGACCGAGTGTTCGGCCTAGGAATATCCAGGATAGAGGCCGGTTCAGGGGAGTCTCTCACGGGAGGTATTCTGACTGCCTCAGCAAGTGGGAGCAGGTGGTTCCGATGCCACGTCTTCAGTGGACCCACCTTTCCTTCTGGCTTTAGTTTGTAGACAGGCAAACCGGGCAACTTCCTACAGACAACATAGGGCTCAGATCTCCACCTGTCGGCAAGCTTGTGTTTTCCAGGGACCCCCAGATTGCGTAGCAGTACTCGGTCCCCGGGCTGCAGATCTTGCACTCGAACCTTCAGATCAAAATTTCTCTTGTTGCGGGCCCCCCTTTGATCCGAAGCCGCCTGGGCTTGTTCATAGGCCACCTGCAAGCTACGTCTAAGTCTGTCCACGTATCCCTTGTGGGATGTAGCTGAGGTATTGTCTATAGAAGTGCCAAAGGCCAGGTCCACAGGTAGCCTTGCTTCTCTCCCAAACATAAGTCGATAAGGGGAGTAGCCAGTGGCGTCACTTGTGGTACAGTTATAGGCATGTACTAGGGCTGATATGTGCTGACTCCAGTGTTGCTTCTTCTCTGTTTCTAAGGTTCCCAACATGTTGAGCAGGGTCCGGTTAAATCTCTCCGGCTGAGCATCTCCTTGTGGGTGGTAAGGCGTGGTTCTGGTCTTCTTTATTCCTAATGAATCCAAAAGTCTTCGGATCAACCGACTCTCAAAGTCCCTTCCTTGATCTGAGTGGAGTCTCTGTGGTAGTCCGTAATGGACAAAATACTTCTCCATAAGTATCTTGGCCACGGTGGATGCCTTCTGGTCTTTGGTTGGGAAAGCTTGAGCATAGCGGGTGAAATGGTCGGTTATTACCAGAACATTCCCCAATCCACTCAGGTCGGGTTCGAGGCAGAGAAAGTCAATGCATACCAGATCCATTGGGCCTTGACTCTGTAAGTGGCCCATTGGGGCAGCTTGATGGGGTAGGGTCTTTCTCTGAATGCATCGTGCACAGGAATGGCAATACTCCTCTACTTCTGCCCTCATGCAGGGCCAATAGAACCGATTTCTGACAAGCTGGAAGGTCCTTTCTGCCCCTAGGTGACCATGATGGTCATGCAGGGCAATTAGTACAGTCTCTCGGTGCTTCTCTGGAAGAAATAACTGCCACTTATCTTCTGAGTCATCAGAGGGGCCCCTTCGGTAGACCACTCCCTGATGTACCTGTAGCCTGTCCAATTCCTTCCTCAACAGGCGAGTTTCCTTTGAGGGGTGATGTAGGAATTTGTTGGGATCCTGATTTTACAGGGCTTCGAGGACCAATCTCCCCATGGGGTCTTCCAATTGGTCACACCTCAACTCCTTCTTGGACAGTCTCGGTAGGTTGTCTTCCTCCAGTTGAGTTACCCCACAATAGTGTTTGGGGACTCCTACCATGGTAACCCCTATTTCTTCTGCTCTGGAGCCTCCTCTGGCTTGGAATTCAGCCCCTTGACAAAGGGCCCGCACCCCGTCCGGTGCCACTTGGGTCCAATCTTCCCAGTCATTTGTCGTGACATGAGACCTCCGGGACAGGGCATCTGCATCCCTATTTCCGGCTCCTGGTCTGTACTTCAGACTGAAGTTGAATCCAGACAATGCGGCCAACCACCTGTGTCCGGTGGCATCTAGTTTTGCGGTGGTGAAGAGGTAGGTCAGGGGGTTGTTGTCTGTCTTCACAGTAAACTCTGCCCCATACAAGTAGTCTTTTAGCTTGTCTACTACCGCCCATTTGAGGGCCAGGAATTCCAGCTTATGAGTGGGGTAATTCATTTCTGAGGGGGTCAGGCTCCTGCTCACATAGGCCACTGGTCGCAGTTGTCCTTCATGTTCTTGGTAGAGTACACCACCTAGACCCTCATGGCTGGCATCCACATGTAATTCATAAGGTCTGGTAGGGTCGGCGTAGGCCAGGACTGGGGCAGTGGTTAAGCTCCTCTTCAGAGCATGAAAGGCCTCTTCACACCTTGGGTTCCACTGATCTTGAACTGACTCACCAGGCCTCCTGGGCCCTGAGTCATCCTCTTCCCCTTCTGCCTTTAGCAATTCATTCAACGGGCGGGCAATCCGAGCAAACCCCTCCACAAACCTCCTATAATAGGAGCAGAACCCCAGGAAGGATCTGAGCTCTGTTACTGTGGTGGGTCGTGGCCAGGAAGTGACTGCTTCCAACTTCTCAGGATCTGTGGCCACCCCTTCTTCAGACACTATGTGCCCCAGATAGTTCACAGAAGACTGGTAGAACCGACACTTCTCGGGGGAAAGCTTAAGTCCCTCTTCGCTGAGTCTTCTCAATACTTTCTCCAACCTGGCTTCATGTTCTTCCAAGGTTCTTCCAAAGACAATGACATCGTCCAAGTACACAAGGACTTCTATAAGATTCATGTCTCCAACAGTCTTCTCCATAAGGCGTTGAAAGGTAGCAGGAGCTCCAGACAGACCCTGAGGCATCCTATTGAATTCGAAGAATCCCACCGGGGTTATGAAGGCTGTCTTCTCCCTGTCTTCTGGGTGCATAGGGATTTGATAGTACCCACTCTTGAGGTCCATCACACTGAACCATTTGGCTCCAGACAAACTTTGTAGGGCATCTTCTATCTTTGGCGTGGTGTATTGGTCAGGGATGGTTCTCCTGTTGAGAGTCCTGTAATCGATACAAAGCCTCAACGACCCATTCTTCTTTCTGACCACCACGATTGGGGAGGCATAGGGACTTCTAGACTCCCGGATCACACCAGTCTTCTTTAGTTCTACAAGTTGTTCCCTCAGATCCTCCAGATCTGCCAGGGGGACCCGCCTGACCCTCTCTTGGAAGGGCTTATCTTCTTGGAGGCGGATCCGATGGGTGGCACTTCTTGCACACCCCACATCGAATTCATCTTCGGAAAAGATCTTCTCCCACCTGGTCAGCTGGGCCTTGGCTCTTTCTTTCCAAGCCCTGGGTAGGTTCGGGTTTTCCACGGACAGTTTCTCCCAAACATCTCCTCCGTCACCCGTCCCCTTGACTTCGGACCAAGTGACCGGGGCAGCAGGGCTCACCTGACCAAGCAACACTCTGGCAGGGATCTCCATGGGTCCTCCCGTAGTGTTCCTAACACTCACCGGAACTCTGCCATGGGCCTTCTTCAGGGCCTTGAACGGAATCACTTCTGGTATCACTTCCAGGCCTGAGGACTCTTCCCTTGGGTCTGATTCCAGCGTGACAAAGGGGCCAGGTTGTTCCCACGAAAGCTTCACAGTGGCCCTAAGACAGGTTACTTCTCCGGGCTGTAGCACTACTCCTTCTCTGCCAAGTCTCCACACCTTCCCTATCCCCTCTCCCGGGGTCTTCTGCTCTAAGACCAGTCGTTGGTAGGCCGTCTTTAGCATGGGATGGATTTTAGTGGCTGAATGGTTTCTCTCTTTCACTAGAGGGGTCAGGAGTCTCCTGACTAGATCCGTGTTTGTCCCAATGATCAGGGAAATCTTGCTGGCTCCAGGCGGCCGGGGACACACAACTGCCAGGGTGTCAAACACTTCAGCCTTCCCAGCCACGGATGGGTCGAAAGTCATCTTTATGGGCAGGTACCCATCATAAGGGAAACTCTGGGTTCCAAGTCCCCATATCTCCAGCTCTTCTATCTTCTGGATAGGCAGATGACTCAAGTGCCTATCATAGAAGTCCCGGTATAGTAAAATCACCTGTGCTCCGGTGTCCAAAAGAGCTTTAGTATAGACTCCTTCCACTTGAATGGGCACAGTAGGAGACGGGCCCACCAGTTCCTTTGGGTATGGCCGGACTGGGGTCACCTCTTTTTTTTGGCTTTCGACCCTTGCCCTGCTCCTTTTGGACTTTAATTTTTCCTGAGCCTGGCATGCATTGACTTTCTCCCTCTCAATGGGGGCACAAACCCGCTGAGGGATGTTATTGTTCCTTTTAGGTGGATGTTCCTTCTTTGGGGTGCTGTACTTCCACTGAGGGGTCTTGCCCCCTCCCTCTGGGGTACATCTTGGTGGGGGTGTACTATACCTCCTCCTAGGAGTTTTGTCTCCTCCATTCTTGGCCTTTTTTTTTAGTTTGGAGCGCACTGAAGATGATGGGCACCCGGTTGACTCCTTCACCGGGGCCCTTTGGAGTTTCCCGCCGGCTTGCAATTATCTGTTCTCTTCTTCTTTGGGCTGGAGCATACGTTAGCAAAGTGGCCACTCCCTCCGCAGTTATAGCAAATCACCTCTTCTCGGTCCTGTAGGGAGGCCGGTGCTGAGGTGTTCGGGAACAACTCCTTTCTTGGGCTTGGTTTCTCTCGTCTTCTCTGATCTTTCTCCATCAAAGAGGTCAGCATCTCCAACACTTGGGCCATTTGCGATTTCAGAGTGTCAACCTCCGCATCTCTTTCTGGGCTCTTGACCGAATGGACCAACACTGGTACAGGTGTGACATTCGCCTTGGCCACCTGCTGATCTTCCTCCAGCGCCTCTTCGTCCCTAATAATTTTTATTAGATCAGAGTAGGTTAGTGACATTCCTCCTCCTGAGGTTTTCAGGTGCAGCCAGACCGGGTCTGAGCGCCGCGCTCCCCTCATGATCTGCTTCATGCGTGCTTCATCTGCATCTTTGGGCAGCATTCCCTTCTTCAGTACAATCTTGCATAACTGCCTGTTCAGCCTTCTAACATATTCTGACAGTTTCTCATTCGGCTGCTGGAGAGTGTGTTCAAATTGATAGATCATCTCTGTCACCTTCTCCAGCTGACCAAACTCTTCCTGCAGCATGGCCAGGCAATCTTGAGCTGTACAGTTTTCATTTCCAAACCGGAAGCTCTTCATCGCTTCTGCCGCGGCACCTTTCAGACTTTCTAAGACTCGCTGTCTCTTCTGTGCCTCAGGCACCTCCCATGCTTCTACTGCCTGCAATGCCTGTTCCACCCAAGTGTCAAAATCTTCCTCCCCCGCAGGGACGGGGAGCTTCCCTGAGAAGGTGCTAAGCTTCCGGTAACCGGCCTCCACATGCACCGTACTGCTTTTCTGGCACTTAATTACAAGGTCTCCTAGAGCATTCAACAATTCAGGCCCTATAGCGGCCAGCGGTGATCCCGGGCTTAATAGTTCCTTAAGCTTTTCTGCTTTAGGGGATAGTGGTGGAGATAATTGTGGGAGTGATGGCTTTGGTGTCTGAAACCATTCTTCCTTCACTGGCAGCGTATGTATCAAGTGATAAATCTGATTATCTATGGCTTGTATACTCTGACTTTTAAAATGCTCTGGGATTTCGTTTTTCCATTCTACCAGTGCGTATGTAAACGAGATCACTGGATCTGGCCTAAAATCCATCACCCATGCTTTGTGGCTCGGAGACAGTAACAATACGAGCTGTTTTATCTCCTCTTCCTTCCATCTTTCCCCCGGGAGTACAATGACTACCGCCGCGGTTGGATCGGCGCCAATCGCTGCGCACCTCTGTGACATTGCCAGCGGGGCCATGCTGGTACTTCTGACCGGCTTGATTGCAGCGTGCAACGTACAAGGATCCCGGACTCGAGCCCCCACGTGTAGCGCTACCCCCAGTTAAGAGAGCCGCTGATATTGATTTGGGCCCTGCAGTGCACCGCTGTCAACCCCCGGCAATCGGCTCTAACCTCCCATGGCACAGCTGGTGATAGAGAGATAGGACCGCGTGATCGCAACTGTTGGTGACGCAGTCCTATAACAAACATACACAGAATATACTTTAAAACTCCTATTAAAGTAAGCGGAACTGACACCAAATGTACTTTACCCAGATATTTTACTGAGGCTAATGGGCAAGTAATAAACAACAGTATAACAAGTTGCAGATCCCTGCAATAAACAGTAATAAAGATAAACAGAGTAATCAGAATAATAAAGTATTGCTATGCAACTCTAGCGCTGCCCTTTTACAGCTACTTCCCCTCATGGGTAGACTAACACCCAGCAATGTCTACCTATGCAGTCAGGCCTGACTGATCTAAATGGAAGTTCAGTGAAACAATATTCGCTAGCAATCTCTCGGTGGTGCACTTGAAGAACAACTTTGTAATCCCAACGAATAGTAAAGATAAAGTATCTGTCTTTAAACAGCTCTCACCACCTGGACAAGTCCAAGTCCCTTTCCTCCATCGATTCGTCTAGGAACAGGAATCCACCGACATCCAAGTCTTCAATCCTTCTGGTGTACTGCAGCAAGGAGGATTAGATGTCTCTAAGGCTCTGCTAGGCTGGCAGAGGGCTCTTTGGAAAGGAGCACACGGCCCGGGCTTCAGGCCTTGTGCACACAGCAGTTCAGCACAGACATCCTCTTGCTAGGAGAGGGGGGTCCAAAGAGGCCGACCAAAACTCCGCCTCCCCTTTATAAAGTCTGCCCCAGCAGTCTCTGTTCTGGAGCAATGCACCCTGGGTGCTGCAAGATGTACTGGGAGATGTAGTCTCTCTCTCCTCTGCTTTCACTTCCATAATGTCTCTTTACTTCCTCCCGACTCACCTCTCACCTGGAACTTCTTTTCTCTCTGCATTAAAGGGGAACACCCCGCTACATAAGCTTTTTTGAAAACATAGGGAAGGATTATCACCCCTGTAACATTTGTTTTGCTGTCTGTGCAGTGTGCACCTGTTCAGAACAGTTCACCTCACTTTCCGTCCTAATGACAAATGTTTTTTGAAAATTTGGGGTTTTTATTGAAACAAGAATTGGTGATAAAGCATCAGTGGAGAGGAGACACTTTTTTTCCCATATTAACTCTTACAGGAGAGAATTTGCCTTCCTAGGGGTAGATTTCCTCTCACTTCCTGTTGTATCCTTCCGTTTGCAAGGAGGAGTCGTTTGTAAGTTGGATGTTTGAAAGTAGGGGCCTGCCGTATATACTCTGCTGAAATTTGCCCCTTACATGTTGGTGTTGCCACAACACTGTGAGCCCTCACAGTTACTCTTGGTGGGCGCATGAATGGGCCCTGCTGTGAATTATTAGATCAAGAATTGTAATTGCATGCCCCTGTTGAACAGGGGCTGAAAAATTGGGCCTTTGGTGGTGGTGGTGTTGACACAACACTGTAAGGCCTCACAGTTAGTCTTGGTGGGCGCAGGAATGGGCCCTGCTGTGAATTATTAGATCAAGAATTGTAATTACATGCCCCTGTTAAACAGGGGCATAAAAATTGGGCCTTAGGCACTGGTGCCACAACACTGCAACCCCTCACAGATACTGTACTTGGAGCACAGCAATGAGCCCTGTTGCAAAGTATTGCATCAAAAATTGTAATTAAACGCCCCTGTTAAACAGGGGCTGAAAAATTGGGCCTTAGCCACTGGTGCTGGTGCCACGACACTGCAACCACTCCCAGATACTCTAGTTGGAGTGCAGGAATGAGCCCTGCTGCAAAGCATTGCATAAAAAATTGTAATAACACACCCCTGTTAAACAGGGGCTGAAAAATTGGGCCTTAGCCACTGGTGGCGGCACCCAGAAACAAAAATGTTCTTCCAAGCTATCATCGTCAATCGGATCATTGAGGAGGAGGAGGATAGTCAGTCAACATAACAGGACAGTCTCTCAGCATCAGCATCAGCCTTGAAGGGATGTGACATTTGAAAATAAATTAGTCTGTTATATCAGCTTCAGGTGTTTGGTAGCTGGTGGTGATCCAAGACTGGTTCATCTTTATGAAGGTCAGTCGATCAACAGAGTCGGTGGACAGGCGCACCCTGTGATCCGTGACAAATCCTCCAGCAGCACTGAATGTGCGTTCTGAAAGAACGCTGGATGCAGGACAGGCCAGTAGCTCAATTGCATACTGTGCAAGCTCTGGCCAGTGATCCATCCTCAAGACCCAGTAAGCCAGAGGATTTTCGGTGGGGAAGGTGTCCAAGTCTGACCTTGCCCCTAAGTATTCCTGCACCATGTATATCAGACGCTGGCGATGGTTGCTGGAACCGATCATACCTTGGGGCTGCGGACTAAAGAATTGTCTGAACGCTTCGGTCAGACGGCCACCTTCCCCACCGCTCCTTCTTTGACTGACCGAAGCCTCAGCAACTCGTTGTCCAGGACCAGGAGTTTGTAACCTCCCAGTCTCTGGGAACGCGTTGCACAGACCTTTCTGCAAGGCCTCCCGGAGTTGTCTCATCCTCTGCTCCCTCTGCGACGGTAAGATAAGGTCCGCAACCTTACCCTTGTACCGTGGATCAAGGAGAGTGGCCAGCCAGTAATGGTCCCTCTCCTTGATCCGAAGAATACGAGGATCCTTCCGCAGACTTTGCAGGATCAGGGAGGCCATGCAGCGTAGGTTAGCTGAGGCATTCGGTCCGGAGTCCTCTGGGTCACTAAGGACGACATGATCCGCAGCCACCTCCTCCCAGCCACGTACAAGTCCACTGGTTTCTTGGGACTGTAAATCATCCCTAAAAGACTGCTGCTGATGATGCTGAGTGCCAGGCTCCACCTCCATGCTGACACAATCCTCCTCCTCCTCCTCCTCTTCTTCCTGTGCGATGGGTGGGACAGAAGGAACACTGTCTGGGTAAAGGGGGCCTTGAGAGGCAAGGAAGTCCTCCTCTTCCTGCCTCTGTTCTGCCTCAAGTGCCCTGTCCATTATTCCACGCAGCGTATGTTCCAACAGGTGGACAAGAGGTACAGTGTCACTGATGCATGCACTGTCACTGCTCACCATCCTCGTGGCCTCCTCAAATGGTGCCAGGACAGTGCATGCATCCCTGATCATGCCCCACTGGCGTGGTGAAAAAAACCCGAGCTCCCCTGACCCTGTCCTGGTGCCGTAGTCGCACAGGTACTCATTGATGGCCCTCTGCTGCGTGTGCAGCCGCTGCAGCATGGCCAACGTTGAGTTCCACCTGGTGGGCATGTCACATATACGGCGGTTCTTGGGCAGGTTCAACTCCTTTTCCAGCTCAGCCAGGCGAGCACTGGCATTATAAGATCTGCGGAAATGCACACAGACTTTCCTGGCCTGCCTCAGGACATCCTGTAAGCCCGGGTACCTGCCCAAGAACCACTGCACCACCAGGTTAAGGACGTGAGCCACACAGGGCACATGGGTCAGTTGTCCCTGTCGGAGAGCGGAGAGGAGGTTGGTGCCATTGTCGCAAACTACCATTCCTGGCTTAAGCTGGCGTGGCATCAACCACCTCTCGGCCTGCCCCTGCAGAGCAGACAGAACCTCTGCCCCAGTGTGGCTCCTGTCCCCCAAACACACCAGCGCAAGCACGGCATGGCATCTTTTTGCCTGCGTACTTGCGTAGCCCCTTGAACGCCTACGGAGCACCGCTGGTTCCGAGGACAAAGCACAGGAAGAGGCCACGGAGGAAGAAGAAGAGGAGGGGGTGGAGGACAGAGGTGTGTCACAACCAGTAGTAGCATTTTGGAGGCGTGGCGGTGGAACAACCTCCAACACTACTGCACCTTGTCCTGCATCCTTCCCAGCTGCCAAAAGAGTGACCCAATGGGCCGTGAAAGAAAGGTAATGTCCCTGTCCATGCCTGCTGGACCATGAGTCAGCGGTAATATGCACCTTACCGCTGACCGCCCTGTCCAGCGAGGCCAAGACATTGCCTTCCACATGCCGGTAGAGAGCCGGAATCGCCTTCCGTGAGAAAAAGTGGCGTTTGGGAACCTGCCACTGAGGAACCGCACATTGCACAAACTCACGGAAGGGGGCTGAGTCTACCAACTGAAAAGGCAGCAGTTGAAGCGCTAGCAATTTAGCCAAGCTAGCATTCAACCGCTGGGCATGTGGATGGCTGGGAGTGAACTTCTTTCGACGGTCCAGCAGCTGGGGCAGGGAAATTTGCCTGCTAGAATCGGACGTCGGTGTACTGCTAGCAGAGTGCCCGCAAGTACTTGGCTGTGACACACCTAATTCTACACCTTCATTCCTCTCAGAGCAGGTTTCAGAGAGGACTGAAGGTATAGTGGGGTTGGAGATCCCAGCTGATGCGGTGCAAGAAGAGGTCAGCTTTGTTCTTTGGTGTGGGTCTTTAAGGTAGGCTTGCCAACGAGCTGCATGGCAGGTCAACATATGTCTGGTCAAGCATGTGGTGCCCAAGCGGGTGATGTTTTGGCCACGCAATATACGCTTGAGACATATGTTGCAAACAGCAGCTGTGCGATCTGATGCACTCGACTCAAAAAAGGCCCACACCAAAGAACTTTTTGAATAACGGGCAGAGGCAGCACCTTGCACAGGCGGAGCTCTGCGGTGTGATTCCGTCGGTGTGCTGCCCTTACGCTGGCCCCCCGAGGGCATCCTGCCTCGTTGGAGATGTGCCTCCTCCTCATCCTCCTCCTCCTCCTCCTCCTCTCTCTTATTAGGCACCCACGTGGAGTCAGTGACCTCATCATCCCCTCCCTCCTCATCACTGGAGCCAATCTGGCAGTATGCTGCAGCTGCTGGAACATGACTGCCAGATTGGTGTCCTTCTTGAGCATCCCCTCTCTCTGCTCTCACGCTACTGCCTTCCTCTAGCTGGGTATCATCATCAGACCCTTCGAAACGCTGGGCATCCTCCTGGAGCATGTACCCAACACTGTGCTCAAACAGTTCGGGGGACTCCTCAGGAGGACATGGTTGGTCTAGGGAAGGAGTGACTGATGATGACATTGATACCAGGGAAGAGGACGCTTTGGCAGCTGCTTTGCCAGTACCCTGAGCCTGGGTGAGAGAGGATGAGGAGGATGAGGAGGGCTTGGTCATCCACTCTACCAAGTCTTCGGCATGATGCGGCTCAAAACGTCCAGCTGCCGAAAAGAAGGACAAGCGTGTCCCATGGCCACGTGCTGATGGCGATGCACCGCGTCCACGACCAGCACTGTTGTCTCTAGACAAAGAGCCTGCTTGCCCTCTTTTATTGGCTTCTGACTGTCTGCCTCTCCTTGTTTGCCTTCCAGACATTCTAGTGGCCTGCAGGGAAATGGGAAAAGCAGCAATACAGGCTAAGTTAAGGTGTAATATGGTCAGGAGGCACACTCCGCCCGCTGTAAGTGCCGCAAAATCCTGTTGGTGTAACACACCAGGAAAAAGCAGCAATACAGGCTAAGTTAAGGTGTAATATGGTCAGGAGGCACACTCCGCCCGCTGTAAGTGCCGCATAATCCTGTTGGTGTAACACACCAGGAAAAAGCAGCAATACGGGCTAAGTTAAGGTGTAATATGGTCAGGAGGTACACTCCGCCCGCTGTAAGTGCCGCAAAATCCTGTTGGTGTAACACACCAGGAAAAAGCAGCAATACAGGCTAAGTTAAGGTGTAATATGGTCAGGAGGCACACTCCGCCCGCTGTAAGTGCCGCAAAATCCTGTTGGTGTAACACACCAGGAAAAAGCAGCAATACGGGCTAAGTTAAGGTGTAATATGGTCAGGAGGTACACTCCGCCCGCTGTAAGTGCCGCAAAATCCTGTTGGTGTAACACACCAGGAAAAAGCAGCAATACAGGCTAAGTTAAGGTGTAATATGGTCAGGAGGCACACTCCGCCCGCTGTAAGTGCCGCAAAATCCTGTTGGTGTAACACACCAGGAAAAAGCAGCAATACGGGCTAAGTTAAGGTGTAATATGGTCAGGAGGTACACTCCGCCCGCTGTAAGTGCCGCAAAATCCTGTTGGTGTAACACACCAGGAAAAAGCAGCAATACAGGCTAAGTTAAGGTGTAATATGGTCAGGAGGCACACTCCGCCCGCTGTAAGTGCCGCAAAATCCTGTTGGTGTAACACACCAGGAAAAAGCAGCAATACGGGCTAAGTTAAGGTGTAATATGGTCAGGAGGTACACTCCGCCCGCTGTAAGTGCCGCAAAATCCTGTTGGTGTAACACACCAGGAAAAAGCAGCAATACAGGCTAAGTTAAGGTGTAATATGGTCAGGAGGTACACTCCGCCCGCTGTAAGTGCCGCAAAATCCTGTTGGTGTAACACACCAGGAAAAAGCGGCAATACAGGCTAAGTTAAGGTGTAATATGGTCAGGAGGCACACTCCGCCCGCTGTGAGTGCCGCAAAACTCTGTTGGTGTAACACACCAGGAAAAAGCAGCAATACAGGCTAAGTTAAGGTGTAATATGGTCAGGAGGCACACTCCGCCCGCTGTAAGTGCCGCAAAATCCTGTTGGTGTAACACACCAGGAAAAAGCAGCAATACAGGCTAAGTTAAGGTGTAATATGGTCAGGAGGTACACTCCGCCCGCTGTAAGTGCCGCAAAATCCTGTTGGTGTAACACACCAGGAAAAAGCAGCAATACAGGCTAAGTTAAGGTGTATAATGTGCAGGAGGCTTAGCAACAATGACACTGACACTGTCCCCTGCCTATCCTTCTCTCTCCCTGCACACAAGGTTTATCAAAGTATATGACACTGACACTCTCCCTGCCTATCCTTCTCTCTCCCTGCACACAAGGTTTAGCAAAGAATATGACACTGACACTGTCCCCTGCCTATCCTTCTCTCTCCCTGCACACAAGGTTTATCAAAGTATATGACACTGACACTCTCCCTGCCTATCCTTCTCTCTCCCTACACACAAGGTTTAGCAAAGAATATGACACTGACACTCTCCCTGCCTATCCTTTTCTGTCCCTACACACAAGGTTTAGCAAAGAATAGATTTGACAAGATTTGACACTGTCCCTGCCTATCCTTCACTTTCCCTGCTCCGGAACACACTACACAAGGCCGCCGCGCTGGCGGCCTTTTATAGTGTGGGGCGTGTACTAAACCCCCTCAGCTATAATTGGCCACAGGCATCCTGCCTGTGGCCAATCATTGCTCTCCTCGCTGCCGGCGCTGTGATTGGCCAAGCATGCAGGGTCACAGTGCATGCTTGGCCAATCACAGCGCTGGGATTACACTGCAATGGTGCAGTGTATTGTGGGCCGTTCGCGTCACTCGAATTTGGCGCAAACGGCCCAAATCGTTCGTTGTTCGCCGAATGCGCGAACAGCCGATGTTCGAGTCGAACCTATGTTCGACTCGAACACCGAGCTCATCCCTACTCCAGACCCCTATTTATGTGCTCTGCAGCCATCTACTGGGCACACCTCCCTAGAGATTGGCCAAGACCCCATAAACATTCAGGCTACTCATTTGACCTGCTTCACCCCTATGTTCTGGAGCTTTACAGAAAGCAGTGAGAAGCAACCAAGCCTGCAGCCTGGGAGACCCTGATCAGTCCAGAACAATCAGCAACTGCTCCACTGATTACAGGAGAGCCCAAAGAACTAAATTAGCCTAGCACCTAATTAGGAGGGTGCTACATTCATTTATGGCATGACCTTTTTTTGAAACAAAATTCTTCTTTATTCAGTGAAACATTCTGTAAAACAAACTCTACGTCTTTAAGAAAAAGTTATCAGCTGCCAAGTGACTGGTATTTGTTTTTTTCCTTTTTGCAAGGTGTGCTGGCATTAACAAGAAGAGCCTCTCCAGAGTATTTCCTGAAGAAGACTTCTCGGGAAATCAGAAGAGGAAGTTTCTTTGAAGTAAAAACTATTTGACTAATGTCTATGTGCTTCATCCAATAAGTGTTATTTGGATTAAATTACAGTCAGGTTGGCAGATTTAGTTGCAAACATGACCTTGGCACACAACATTTGCCAGGTGAAATGATTTTACTGGAAACACTGGATGAGACCATACATTTAACTACAGCATGTACACACAGAATGACATTATAAGCCAAAATGCAGCTCCATGTCTGATACCCTCTATTACGACGTATGTATGTCTTCTACTGCTTTATGAATGATAGGGGAAAGTTACTACTGCATACAGAACGTTTGTTTTCTTTCCTGGTTCAGATCTACTTAAGTGTGGTATGCTACAAAAGAGGAGAGGCCCAGTACTTTTTTGGTGCCCAATTGTTGATGCTCCATTACACAGTGAATGTAGGGAGCTGTGGTGGTGCCCCCTATGGGGGGAGGCCCATGACACCCTGCACTCATAATAGAACTTAGTCTTCTGGGTTTTGTAACAATGAGAGGGTCTGTTTATAAAGAAAAAATGCTCTAGCTTTTCCTATGATCGTCACCTCCATCTAGTGGCCATAATTTGGTATTTTCCTGCTTGAGGTATTTCAAGAAAATAATTTCAGGTGTGATCCTCCTCCCCAGAAGCAGTGTTTGGACCTATGTGACAATCTCCAGGCCCAAGCACTATCACATGGGAGAGGGGAGAAGGTCATTAACCCTTTGTAAGCTCTTAAATGTTTTCATCTCTCATAAGTCCTAGACGGGTCCATAGGCACAAAACTTTTCTTAGAGGGGACCTGGTTTCACATCACAGAACACCCCTGGCTATAAAACTTTCATGGTAACATGTCTGGCCTCATGGGGAACCCAGATCTGCAAAATAACCCGGCAAAATGGCAGATAAGGCATCATGACCCCTAGTGTGTTATGGCATGGCCTAATGGGGAAGCTGGTCCCACACAATACACTGGCAACATAGCAGGTAAGACATCATGTTCTGAGTGGAAAAATGGAATGGCCTAATAGGGAACTTGGCTATGCACAATCCCCTAGCAAATTGGCAGCTGTCACGTTCTTGGTAGGAGGCCGAGATGCTGGGAGGGCTCCCCTTGTGGCCGAGCGCAGCACAGCCCTGAAGATGATACAGAGGGTGTGGTGCCCACAGAAGCACGGGTTGCCTGGTAGGTAGTGCTGGTTGCCAGGAACTTGGTAGGACAGGCAGACTGCAGGGAAGCAGGCGTGCTTAGGAGGTCCAAAGGGTAAGGACCAGTGGAATGTTCAGATAGCAGAGTCAGGAGCCAGGTCAGGGGGTCAAACACAGCAAGACAGTCCGAGATCACAGCAGAGCTGAGTCTTAGCACAGACCACAAGGTAAGCGGAGTCCGTTAGCCAGGCTGGGGTCAGGTACGGGGAGCAGCAGCAGGAAGACAGGTACGCGCCAGGGGATCACGCCAGGAAGTCAGCAGGAGCAGGTCAGGCAAGCCGGGTTTGGTACACAGGAGATCAGACAGGTAGGAGATACAGGGCACAGGAACACAGGGGAAGCTGAAGATAAACCAGCAATGCGCCATTGTCAGCAGCGGGCTTAAATAGGCAGCCGTTGCGCATGCGCGTGCGCATGAACCTTGCGCCGCACGTCTGTCTGGTAGTGATACTTGCACGCTGATGCGCGTTAGCGCGTCCTTGCCTATACCAGTTTGCCAGCCTTGTGGCATTGTGCACAGGGAAGTGCCTGTTACCCTGACAGCAGCTAAGGCATTATGACCCATATAGTAATATGAAGTGTCCAAATGGGGAACTTGGCTCCTTACAATACCCTACAAATATGGCAGCTAAGACACAATGACCCTTATGGTAATATGCAATGGCCTAATGGAGAACCTGACCTTGCACAACATGGCAACTAGTACATCAGACCCCTATAATATGGAATGGCCTATTGTCAAACTTTGCTCTCCACAATATCCTGGCAACATGGAAGCTAAAGCCTCGTACACACGGTCGGACTTCCATCGGACTTTTCCGTGTTTTTTTGTCCGAATGGAGTTGGTTGGGAGCACCCATAGCATACACACGCTTGGACTTTTCTGCAAACTTTCTTAAAACTTCTTACAACATCGCGTGTTTTTTCTGCTCTTTTCTGCTCTTTACTGCCACCCTTTGATCAACTTCTGCTATTGTTGGTTGATTTTAACATTAGTTGTTTTGTCCATCGGACTAAAGTCCGATGGTTATCTGTACACACGTTCAGACTTTGCTCCATCGGACTTTTGTTGGGCAAAAGTTTGTCCGTTTGCAGACCCAACTTTTGTCCGATGAAGTCCAAAACCAAACAAAAAAAGTTTGTCCGATGGAGCGTACACACGGTCGGATTGTTGGTCCAACTTGCTTAAAACGAAGTTTGTTGGGCAAAAGTCCGACCATGTGTACGGGGCTTAAGACATTATGACCCCAGTGGTAATATGGGAAGTAAAAGAAAGGTGTAGGATGCTGTATCTCTTAAAGCAGTAGGTGTTTTCAGTCGGGTATTAAGACGTGAAGACGGAATGATTCTGCTTAGCTGTGGCGGTGCGTCCATAAAGGGTGCAGGAGCGCCGCCCCCCCTCTCCTGTCACTCTCTCTCACCATAGATAGATTCATGTATTGCATGAATCTATCTATGGTCGCCGCTGCCGCCCCCTATTCATGTGCCCGGCCCCTTGTCGGACGCTGGGCATATGAATTACAGCGGCGGGTGTGTTTTGGAAGCGCCTGATTAGAGCCATAGGCTCTAATAGGCTTCCTGATTAGAGCCTGTGGGCTCTAATAGGCTTCCAAAAGGGTAAACAGCGAGCGCACTGCTGTACGTTCGCTGATTACTCAGTGGTGTGTTAGGGAACCAAATACATTGCTTCCCTAACACTGACCCGCCTCTCAGCCAATCAGGTTACTCAGGTCTAGTTACCTGTCACCTGATTTGCTGAAACAACAGGCGCCGCTATTGGACGCCTGATGGGAGGAGAGGACAGGAGAAGAAGTGCAGGAAACATGAGGGACCCCGCTCGTCACTGCAACCTGCTGCCCCACAAGACAGGGTAAGTGCCGGGCAGATGGCGAGCGGGCAGGGGGCACACTCACACTGGCAGAATTTGGCACAATGGCAGCATTTGATGGGCACACTGGCAGCGTTTGATGGGCACAGTCATGGTGGCACAGTCGCAGCATTTGATGGCACAGTGGCTGCAATTTATGGCACAGTGGCTGCAATTGATGGCACAGTGGCTGCAATTGATGGCACAGTGGCTGCGTTTGATGGGCACAGTGGCTGCGTTTGATGGCACAGTGGCAGCGTTTGATGGGCACAGTCTCAGCATTTGATGGCACTGCAGTTGCAGCATTTGATGGCACAGTGGCAGCGTTTGATGGCAGAGTGGCTGCAATTGATGGCACAGTGGCAGCGTTTGATGGCACAGTGGCAGCGTTTGATGGCACAGTGGCAGCGTTTGATGGCACAGTGGCAGAATTTGATGGCACAGTGGCAGCGTTTGATGGGCACAGTCTCAGCATTTGATGGCACTGCAGTGGCAGCATTTGATGGCACAGTGGCAGCGTTTGATGGCAGAGTGGCTGCAATTGATGGCACAGTGGCTGCAATTGATGGCACAGTGGCAGTGTTTGATGGGCACAGTGACAGTGTTTGATGGGCACAGTCGCAGCATTTGATGGGCACATTGGCTGCAATTGATGTTTTTTATTCCAAATTTATTTTAGTTTGTTTGGGCCCCCCAAATTTTTTTTAGCACCAGCCGCCACTGCTGCTTAGGCAGCTCTCCCATGAGTGGCAGTCGAAGGTTGGCTATTTCCTTGAGCTGGGGCTGGGTGTGCATGGAGGAAAAGAGCCAAAGACAGAACATATAAGTCCAGGTTTAATTTTATCCAGTCTCTTGTATCATAAAGACACTTTGCTCGATAGTACTAAGCCTTGCTGAAGTGTGACCCTTTAAACCCCCAAAACACGATAGGTTTTTGTGATACAAGAACCTGCATGACATTAAATCTGGACTTTATATGTTCTCCCTTTGATGTTTTTCCTTCTTGCACACCTAGTCCCCATGGTATAATGGCGTGGGATAATGAGAAACCTGATGGCACAACACCCTGGCAACATGGAAGCTAAGGCATGATCAACCCTAAAGTAATATGGCATTGCCCTAATGGAGAACCTGGTTCTGGCAACATGACAGCTAAGGAATAATAATACCTACAGTAATTTAGTATGGTCTAATGGGGAACCTGGCTCTATACAATACCCTGGAAACATCATTCCCCTCTGATAACTTAGCATGACCTAATGAGGGATCTAGCTCCACACAATGGCAACATGGCAGAGAGGAAATTAATACTCTATCTGTAATATGGAATGGCCTAATAAAGAACCTAGCTACATACAATAGCTTAGCAACACAAAAGGCATTATGACCCCTAAAATATAATGGCATGGCCTAATGAGTGACGTGACTTCATACGATACCCTAGAAACATGGCAGATAAGCCAGTATGACTTCTATGATAACAGAAAGGCCTAATGTAGGACTTTGTTCTATACAATACACCAGCATCATGGCAGCTAAGACATCATGACCATCTATAGCTTGCTGTGTCTCCAGTCTCTCTTTAGTTTGTCCATTCTCGGGGCCGCTGGAGACCTGACCGATGGGAACAGCGAGCACGTGAAGAGGGAGCACTCTCTTATCAAACCTTACCAAGATGTTTTGGATGTGAGCTGATTTATCAATATAAGGATACATTTTTATGCCATTATCGATTGGATTGGAATCCTGTCTATCCTCAAATAGCTGGTGGATGCTGTTGAACCCCTGAGTGGGTACAGCTAATGGAGCAAGGATCCTCTACTCTATACTATATGCCTGGTGGTCACTTGGTGGCAAATTAAATCTGGTGAGCGCTTTGATATACCACTTCGGGTGAAGCACTAATTGTGTTAATTGAAGCACGTTGCACTTTAGAGATCACGGTGATTAGAATATATACAGAAGATTCATTCATTTATTATACAGCATTGCTGATAATTTTATGGACTTTATTTATTATATGCTAATTTATTGACACAGTTTATTTAATTTTCATTTATTGTCACATTTATGTTTGTTGCGCCCTTTATTTCTATTTTCTATGGTAACATTGCTGGCCTAATGGGGTACCTTGCATCATACGATTCTGTCTTTGCAGATGACACCAAGCTATGCAGTGGATTAACGTATTTACATGATGTCTCCAATTTACAAGCCGACCGCAATGCAATCTAACTGGGTGACTATGTGGCAGATGAGGTTTAACGTTGATAAATGTAAAGTTATGCACTTGGGGGCTAAGAATATGCATGCATCATACATACTAGGGGGAGTACAACTGGGGGAATCAATGGTGGAGAAGGATCCAGGGTTTTAATAGATCATAAGCTCAATAATAGCATGCAATGCCAAAGCGAGCAAAGTCCTTTCTTGTTTTAAGGTGGAGTTCTGCCTGCAAAAAAAATAAATAAAAGTCAGCAGCTACAAATACTGCAGCTGCTGACTTTTAAAATAAGGACACTTACCTGTCCAGAGCGCCCGCAATGTCCTCATCCGAAGCCAACCCGTTCCTCGGCTCTCGGGTGCAGGCGCCGGCATCTTCAGTATGGGAATCAGGAAGTGAAGCCTTGCGGCTTCACAGCCTGTTTCCTATTGCGCATGCGCAAGTCACGATGTGCGTTCTGAATGGTCCTTGCTGTCTTCTGGGACTTGTGTGTCTTCCACAAGACAGCGGGATGATGGAGGAGGGGCCGGACATGGCGTCGTTCACCGCAGATTCTACGGCGCTCTTTCGCCAGAAGTGGGTGCAAATACCTGGATTAGACAGGTATCTGCTCCCCCCTCCCCCTAGAAAGGTGCCAAATGTGACACCAGAGGGGGGGAGGAACCGGATCAGTGGAAGATCAATTTCTGGGTGGAACTCTGCTTTAAGAGAGGTATGGACTCCAGAGAGAGAGATATCATTTTTCCCCTGTACAAATCATTAGGAAGACCTCACCTGGAATATGCAGTTCAGTTTTGGGCACCAGTTCTCAAAAAGGATATCGGGGAACTGGAGAAAGTGCAGAGAAGGGCAACCAAACTGATAAGAGGCATGGAGGAGCTCAGCTATGAGGAAAGATTAGAGGAACTGAATTTTGTCACTCTTAAGAAGAGGAGATTAAGGGGGGATATGATCAACATGTACAAATATATAAGGGGTCCATATAGTGAACTTGGTGTTGAGTTATTCACTTTAAGGTCATCACAGAGGACAAGGGGGCACTCTTTACGCCTAGAGGAAAAAAGATTTCATTCCCAAATACGGAAAGGTTTCTTCACTGTAAGAGCTGTGAAAATGTGGAATAGACTCCCTGCAGAGGTGGTTCTGGCCAGCTCAGTAGATTGCTTTAAAAAAAGGTCTGGATTCTTTCCTAAATGTACATAATATAACTGGGTACTGACATTTATAGGTAAAGTTGATCCGGGGAAAATCTGATTGCCTCTCGTGGGATCAGGAAGGAATTTTTTCCCCTGCTGTAGCAATTTGGATCATGCTTTCCTGGGGGGGTTTCGCCTTCCTCTGGATCCACTGTGGGTAAAGGATTGTGTATATGGGATTGTTTTTATTTATTTACTGTATTTATTTTGGTTGAACTAGATGGACTTGTGTCTTTTTTCAACCTGACTAACTATGTAACTATTCCCTGGCAATATAGCAGCTAAGGCTTCATGACCCCTCCAGTAAAATGGCATGGCCTAATGGAGAACCTGATTCTACGCAATACCCAGGAAACATCATGCCCCCTATGATAACATAGCATGAACCTAGCTCCACATAATGACAGCAGAGAAACTAAGACATCAAGACTTCATATGTAATATGGTGTAGCATACTCTAGTGTGCTAGAAGTGGTAGTGTTTAGGTTTTCTGTTAGAGTAGGTCAATTTCCAGGCTTGGATGGCAGCCAATTTTGGGTGTGTGCTTTGATCTGGGTTGGGAGTGACTCAGAACAGAGCTGGGTGACTCACAGGCAGCATCACCAATACCTCCCACTTCTTTCCAGAATGTTCTGGTGTCTTCTGGAAAGGAAGGAGGAGAGGAAAGGTGGGGCTGCCTGGGGTATTCTGAGGAGCCCTGACCAATCCCCAACTTGGATTGGCAGGGCTCCTAAATTACACAGGGTCAGCTCAGCTGTGGAGGAGTTGTATTGGGTGGAAGCTGGAGATGGAGTGCTAGGCTGTCGTGGCCTTTGAGGGAGCTCCCCAGTCTGGAGGGGGGTGTGACCTTGGGCCTGGGCTCAGGTGCGGACGGGGCCCTCTGGGAACATGTTGCGGTGTCCTGGCCAGGAGGAACAAGGGGAGCAAGAGAGCACAGTGGGAGAAGCACTGCCAGGCAAGTCTCCAGGGAGGAACCACAAGTCACAGCCGGGAGGGCTGGTGAGTGACACACACACTCAGGAGTGGGGAGGTATGCCTGAGAGGACTTGGAGATTGCAGTCTGAGATGGGTGCAGAGCCAGTGGGATGGACTGTGGTGTTTTGGGCAGTGGAGAAAGAGGCAGCTGCAGCCAGGAGGGCTGGAAGGGCCTGAAGATGTGGTACTGGGCTCAGTAGCCATGTGGACAGCTAGCACTAAGGACTACCATATTTTCTGCTATAGGAGCATTTGCTAGGGCCTGGCTGAGCCAGTGTCAGGCCTATCTATCTGTGCTAGCTGGTCTGGAGAGTACAAGAAAGTGATGTGCTGGAGGTGTTAAGGAGAGATAGCCTGCAAGCAATAGCATACACACGGTCGGAATTTCCGTCCAAAAGCTCACATCAGACTTTTGCTGTCAGAATTTCCGATCGTGTGTACGCGGCATTAGGAGTGACTGAAAGGTGTGTGCCTGGCTGGGCAGGATGACAGATGGACTACAACACTCAGCAGCCCCTACGGGGGTACCACTACAATGGCATGACATAATTGGGGAACCTGGCTTCACACAACAGCCTGGCAACATAGAAGGCATTATGACCACTAAAATTTAATGGCATGGCCTAATGAAGGACCTGGCTTCATACGATAGAATGGCAGCCAAGACATTGTGACCCCTATAATAGCGTGGCATGTCCAAGGGGGGAACCTTGCTCAACCCAATAGCCTAGCAACATAGAAGTGTAAGATAAGTACTTACCGAGGCCGAGATGCCGAGAGCGGTTCACCCTTGCGACCAAGCGCACTCCGCCCCCTGGAGGTGATACAGGAAGTGAATGGCACGAAGAGGCACAGGCTACCAGCAGGCAGGACTAGTCTTGCAGAGTTGGACAGCTGTGCAGAGACTGGTAGGTGGGATGGCTCGCTGAGGGAGACCAAACAGGAAGTCCAGAACCAGGTTGAGGGTCAAACACAGATCACTGCCTAAAGTACAGGGTCTGGGAGACACAAGGCAAGTCCAGGTCACAAGCAGAGGGTCAAGGCAAGGAGACAGGAGGCAGATCCGGGTCACAGGCAGAGGGTCAAACACTGGAGACAAGGAAGAGTCCGTTAAACAGGCCAAGGGTTGGGTCCAGGAGAAGAGCTGAGAAGTCAGGGTCAATCCGGGTCACAACGGGTAATCAGATACAGGAAACAGGACTAAACTCAGACGGGAAGCTGAAGACAAACCAACAACTTGTCTGAGCACTTGAGCAACCTTTATAGGCCAGTCAGAGGGTCACGTTGAGCGTGTGCTAGTGTGCATGCACGTGCACACCGTTCCGTCAGACCGCGAATGCGCATGCGCCAAAGCGCTGTTCCGCCGTGCATGCGCGCAGGGGTACGGCTGATGCGGCTGGAAAGATTATTTCTCTGACAAGAAGCTAAGACATTATGATCCCTATGATAACATGGCCTAGGGAGGGAACCTTACTCAGCCTGGTAACATAGAAGTTAAGACATTATGACCCCTAAAATATAAAGGCATGAACCTGTTTCCATACAATACCCTGGAAACATGGCAGTTAAGCCAACATAGCACCTACTTTAACATAGCATGGCCTTATGAGGGACATAGTTGCACACAATACATCGGCAACTTGGCAGCTAAGACATCATGACCCCTAGGGTAACATGGCTGGCCTAATGAGGAACCTAGTTCCATACAATACATTTACAACTTGGTAGGTAAGACATCATGGCCCCTGGAGTAACATGGCTGGCCTAATGAGGGACCTAGTTCCATACAATACATCTGCAACTTGGCAGCTAAGACATCATGACCCCTAGGGTAACATGGCTGGCCTAATTGGATACCTGGCTCCACAAAATACCCTGGAAACAAGGAAGCTAAGGAGTCATGACCCCTACCAAAATATGTATTTTGTAGCAACCCACCACAAAAAAGATGACCTTATTTTAGTTTTTTTAAGTCCTTTTGTATCACTTTTCTATATTTTTTGTCCATATGTTTATCAGAATGTGGATCTTATAGTTTTCTTTTTTTCTTACTCATTTTGCACAATACAGAAATATTATATAATACTTTCAACATGTGACAGTATGAAGCATATGGAAGCACAATTAGCAGGCAAATTACGATATAAATAAACTACTTTTAAAAAAGACACAGAAGCGCCACAATTGGAAAGTGCCTTTGCCGCTGAGTAGTGATGAGCCGAACACCCCCGGGTTCGGTTCGCACCAGAACCCGCGAACGGACCGAAAGTTCGAACGAACATTAGAACCCTATTAAATACAATGGATGCGAACGTTCGAATTCTAAAGTGCTAATTATAACAACTATTATGCATGTTATTGTCCTAAAAAGGGTTTGGGAACCCGGGTTCTGCACCAGGGGACATGTATCAATGCAAAAAGAAGTTTTAAAAACGGTCGTTTTTCGGGAGCAGTCATTTTAATGATGCATAAAGTGAAAAAAAAAAAGTCAAATATTCCTTTAAATATCGTACCTGGGGGGTGTCTAAAGTATGCCTGTGAAGTGCCACGTGTTTCCCGTGTTTAGAACTGTCCCTGCACAAAATGACACTTCTAAAGGAAAAAAAAGCCATTTAAAACTGCTTGCGGCTTTAATGTAATGTCTGGTCCCGGTAATATGGATGAAATTCTTTAAGAAAAATGGCATAGCTACCCCATGACCCCCCCCCTACCCCAGCCCATTACCAGCCCCTTTGGGTCTTGTATGGATATTAAGGGGAACCCCGCACATAAAATAAAAAAGGCCCTATATACTCTGAACAGCCCTATACAGGCGGTGCATACAAGACAGGGACTGTAGGTTTGTTCTTATGTAGAGTCTGTTTGTAATTTTGAACAGGTACATTGTTGAAGTGTAGCTCCAGACCAAAAATCTATTTTTAAACTTTTTGGAAAACATAGGTAAGGGTTATCACCCCTGTAACATTTGTTTTGCTGTCTGTGCCCCTGTTCAGAACATTTCACCTCACTTTCCGTCCCAATGACAACTGTTTTTGAAATGTGGTGTTTTTCTTGAAACAAGGATTGCTGATAAAGCATCAGTACAGAGGAGACACCTTTCTCCCATATTTATTCTTACAGGAGAGAATTTTCCTTCCTAGTGGTAGATTTCCTCTCACTTCCTGTTGTCTTCTTGCGTTTGCAAGTAGGAGTCGTTTGTAAGTTGGATGTTTGAAAGTAGGGACCTGCCGTATATACTCTGCAGAAATAGGCCCCTTAGTTGTTGGTGTTGGCACAACACTGTAAGCACTCACAGTTACTCTTGGTTGGTGCTGGAACGCCCTGCTGTCAACTATTATATCAGGAATTTTAATTACATATAATTGTTGAACAGTGGTAGTAAAAATTGGGCCTTTGATGGTGGTGCTGGTGCCACAACACTGTAAGCCCTGACAGTTACTCTTGGTGGGTGCAGCAATGGGCCCTGCTGTGAATTATTAGATCAAGAATTGTAATTACATGCCCCTGTTGAACAGGGGCTGAAAAATTGGGCCTTAGGCACTGGTGGCACAACACTGCAACCCCTCACAGATACTGTACTTGGAGCACAGCAATGAGCCCTGTTGCAAAGTATTGCTTCAAAAATTGTAATGACACGCCCCTGTTAAACAGGGGCTGAAAAATTGGGCCTTAGGCACTGGTGGCACAACACTGCAACTCCTCACAGATACTGTACTTGGAGCACACCAATGAGCCCTGTTGCAAAGTATTGCTTCAAAAATTGTAATGACACGCCCCTGTTAAACAGGGGCTGAAAAATTGGGCCTTAGGCACTGGTGGCACAACACTGCAACTCCTCACAGATACTGTACTTGGAGCACACCAATGAGCCCTGTTGCAAAGTATTGCTTCAAAAATTGTAATGACACGCCCCTGTTAAACAGGGGCTGAAAAATTGGGCCTTAGGCACTGGTGGCACAACACTGCAACTCCTCACAGATACTGTACTTGGAGCACAGCAATGAGCCCTGTTGCAAAGTATTGCTTCAAAAATTGTAATTACACGCCACTGTTAAACAGGGGCTGAAAAATTGGGCGTTAGGCACTGGTGGCACAACACTGCAACTCCTCACAGATACTGTACTTGGAGCACAGCAATGAGCCCTGTTGCAAAGTATTGCTTCAAAAATTGTAATTACACGCCCCTGTTAAACAGGGGCTGAAAAATTGGGCGTTAGGCACTGGTGGCGGCACCCATAAACAAAAATGATCTTACAAGCTATCATCATCAATCGTATCATTGGGGACTCGGAGGAGGAGGATAGCCAGTCAACATAACAGCACAGGCACTCAGCATCAGCATCAGTCTTGAAGGGATGTGACATGTTAAAATCAATTAGTCTGTTATATCAGCATCAGGTGTGTGGTAGCTGGTGGTGATCCAAGACTGGTTCATCTTGATGAAAGTCAGTCGATCAACCAAGTCGGTGGACAGGCGCACCCTGTGATCCGTGACAAATCCTCCAGCAGCACTGAATGTGCGTTCCGAAAGAACGCTGGATGCAGGACAGGCCAGTAGCTCAATTGCATACTGTGCAAGCTCTGGCCAGTGATCCATCCTCAAGACCCAGTAAGCCAGAGGATTTTCGGTGGGGAAGGTGTCCAAGTCTGACCTTGCCCCTAGATATTCCTGCACCATGTTTATCAGACGCTGGCGATGGTTGCTGGAACCGATCATACTTTGGGGCTGCGGACTAAAGAATTGTCTGAACGCATCGGTCAGACGGCCACCTTCCCCACCGCTCCTTCTTTGACTGGCCGAAGCCTCAGCAACTCGTTGTCCAGGACCAGGAGTTTGCAACCTCCCAGTCTCTGGGAACGCGTTGCACAGACCTTTCTGCAAGGCCTCCCGGAGTTGTCTCATCCTCTGCTCCCTCTGCGACGGTAACATAAGGTCCGCAACCTTACCCTTGTACCGTGGATCAAGGAGAGTGGCCAGCCAGTAATGGTCCCTCTCCTTGATCCGAAGAATACGAGGATCCTTCCGCAGACTTTGCAGGATCAGGGAGGCCATGCAGCGTAGGTTTGCTGAGGCATTCGCTCCGGAGTCCTCTGGGTCACTAAGGACGACATGATCCGCAGCCACCTCCTCCCAGCCACGTACAAGTCCACTGGTTTCTTGGGACTGTAAATCATCCCTAAAAGACTGCTGCTGATGATGCTGAGTGCCAGCCTCCACCTCCATGCTGACACAATCCTCCTCCTCCTCCTCCTCCTCCTCCTCCTCTTCCTGTGCGATGGGTGGGACAGAAGGAACACTGTCTGGGTAAAGGGGGCCTTGAGAGGCAAGGAAGTCCTCCTCTTCCTGCCTCTGTTCTGCCTCAAGTGCCCTGTCCATTATTCCACGCAGCGTGTGCTCCAACAGGTGGACAAGAGGTACAGTGTCACTGATGCATGCACTGTCACTGCTCACCATCCTCGTGGCCTCCTCAAATGGTGCCAGGACAGTGCATGCATCCCTGATCATGCCCCACTGGCGTGGAGAAAAAAAACCAAGCTCCCCTGACCCTGTCCTGGTGCCGTAGTCGCACAGGTACTCATTGATGGCCCTCTGCTGCGTGTGCAGCCGCTGCAGCATGGCCAACGTTGAGTTCCACCTGGTGGGCATGTCACATATAAGGCGGTTCTTGGGCAGGTTCAACTCCTTTTGCAGCTCAGCCAGGCGAGCACTGGCATTATAAGATCTGCGGAAATGCACACAGACTTTCCTGGCCTGCCTCAGGACATCCTGTAAGCCCGGGTACCTGCCCAAGAAGCGCTGCACCACCAGGTTAAGGACGTGAGCCACACAGGGCACATGGGTCAGTTGTCCCTGTCGGAGGGCGGAGAGGAGGTTGGTGCCATTGTCGCAAACCACCATTCCTGGCTTAAGCTGGCGTGGCGTCAACCACCTCTCGGCCTGGCCCTGCAGAGCAGACAGGACCTCTGCCCCAGTGTGGCTTCTGTCCCCCAAACACACCAGCGCAAGCACGGCATGGCATCTTTTTGCCTGCGTACTTGCGTAGCCCCGTGAACGGCTACGGAGCACCGCTGGTTCATAGGACAAACCACAGGAAGAGGCCATGGAGGAAGAAGAAGAGGAGGGGGTGGAGGAGAGAGGTGTGTCACAACCAGTAGTAGCATTTTGGAGGCGTGGCGGTGGGACAACCTCCAACACTACTGCACCTTGTCCTGAATCCTTCCCAGCTGCCAAAAGAGTGACCCAATGGGCCGTGAAAGAAAGGTAACGTCCCTGTCCATGCCTGCTGGACCATGAGTCAGCGGTAATATGCACCTTACCGCTGACCGCCCTGTCCAGCGAGGCCAAGACATTGCCTTCCACATGCCGGTAGAGAGCCGGAATAGCCTTCCGTGAGAAAAAGTGGCGTTTGGGAACCTGCCACTGAGGAACTGCACATTGCACAAACTCACGGAAGGGGGCCGAGTCTACCAACTGAAAAGGCAGCAGTTGAAGCGCTAGCAATTTAGCCAAGCTAGCATTCAACCGCTGGGCATGTGGATGGCTGGGAGTGAACTTCTTTCGACGGTCCAGCAGCTGGGGCAGGGAAATTTGCCTGCTAGAATCGGACGTCGGTGTACTGCTAGCAGAGTGGGCGCAAGTACTTGGCTGTGACACACCTAATTCTACACCTTCATTCCTCTCAGTGCATGTTTCAGAGAGGACTGAAGTTATAGTGGGGTTGGAGATCCCAGCTGATGCGGTGCAAGGAGAGGTCCGCTTTGTTCTTTGGTGTGGGTCTTTGAGGTAGGCTTGCCAACGAGCTGCATGGCAGGTCAACATATGTCTGGTCAGGCATGTGGTACCCAAGCGGCTGATGTTTTGGCCACGCGATATACGCTTGAGACATATGTTGCAAACAGCAGCTGTGCGATCTGATGCACTAGCCTCAAAAAAGGCCCACACCAAAGAACTTTTTGAATGACGGGCAGAGGCAGCGCGGTGTGATTCCGTCGGTGTACTGCCCTTACGCTGGCCACCAAAGGGCATCCTGCCTCGTTGGAGATGTGCCTCCTCCTCCTCCTCCTCCTCCTCCTCTCTCCTATTAGGCACCCACGTGGAGTCAGTGACCTCATCATCCCCTCCCTCCTCATCACTGGAGCCAATCTGGCAGTATGCTGCAGCTGCTGGAACATGACTGCCAGATTGGTGTCCTTCTTGAGCATCCCCTCTGTCTGCTCTCACGCTACTGCCTTCCTCTAGCTGGGTTTCATCATCAGACCCTTCGAAACGCTGGGCATCCTCCTGGAGCATGTACCCAACACTGTGCTGAAACAGTTCGGGGGACTCCTCAGGAGGAGGACATGGTGGGTCTAGGGAAGGAGTGACTGATGATTTGTCTGACATTGATACCAGGGAAGACGACGCTTTGGCAGCTGCTTTTCCAGTACCCTGAGCCTGGGTGAGAGAGGATGAGGAGGAGGAGGAGGGCTTGGTCATCCACTCTACCAAGTCTTCGGCATGATGTGGCTCAACATGTCCAGCTGCCGAAAAGAAGGACAAGCGTGTCCCATGGCCATGTGCTGATGACAATGCACCGCGTCCACGACCAGCACTGTTGCCCCCAGACACAGAGCCTGCTTGCCCTCTTTTATTGCCTCCTGACTGTCTGCCTCTCCTTGTTTGCCTTCCAGACATTCTAATAGATGGCCTGCAGGGAGATGGGAAAAAAGCAATAAGGGCTACCTTCAGGTGTCCTTCTCTGTCCCTTGAAACAAGGACTTGCAGAGTGAAATAAACTGACACTCTCCCTACCTACAGTTTTCTGTCCCTAGAATAAATGTTTTTTTTAATCACAATATAGCACAAGGACAATTCAGTCACTGTCCTTCCAGGTCCCTGGAAACAAGGACTTGCAGAGTGAAATAAACTGACACTCTCCCTACCTACAGTTTTCTGTCCCTAGAATAAATGTTTTTTTTAAGCACAATATAGCACAAGGAGAATTCACTCACTGTCCTTCCAGGTCCCTGGAAACAAGGACTTGCAGAGTGAAAGAAAAAAAACACTCTCCCTACCTACAGTTTTCTGTCCCTAGAAAAAATGTTTTTTTTAATCACAATATAACACAAGGACAATTCACTCACTGTCCTTCCAGGTCCCTGGAAACAAGGACTTGCAGAGTGAAATAAACTGACACTCTCCCTACCTACAGTTTTCTGTCCCTAGAATAAATGTTTTTTTTAAGCACAATATAGCACAAGGACAATTCACTCACTGTCCTTACAGGTCCCTGGAAACAAGGACTTGCAGAGTGAAAGAAAAAAAACACTCTCCCTACCTACAGTTTTCTGTCCCTAGAATAAATGTTTTTTTTAATCACAATATAGCACAAGGACAATTCAGTCACTGTCCTTCCAGGTCCCTGGAAACAAGGACTTGCAGAGTGAAAGAAAAAAAACACTCTCCCTACCTACAGTTTTCTGTCCCTAGAAAAAATGTTTTTTTTAATCACAATATAACACAAGGACAATTCACTCACTGTCCTTCCAGGTCCCTGGAAACAAGGACTTGCAGAGTGAAATAAACTGACACTCTCCCTACCTACAGTTTTCTGTCCCTAGAATAAATGTTTTTTTTAATCACAATATAGCACAAGGACAATTCAGTCACTGTCCTTCCAGGTCCCTGGAAACAAGGACTTGCAGAGTGAAATAAACTGACACTCTCCCTACCTACAGTTTTCTGTCCCTAGAATAAATGTTTTTTTTAAGCACAATATAGCACAAGGACAATTCACTCACTGTCCTTACAGGTCCCTGGAAACAAGGACTTGCAGAGTGAAATAAACTGACACTCTCCCTACCTACAGTTTTCTGTCCCTAGAATAAATGTTTTTTTTAAGCACAATATAGCACAAGGACAATTCACTCACTGTCCTTACAGGTCCCTGGAAACAAGGACTTGCAGAGTGAAAGAAAAAAAACACTCTCCCTACCTACAGTTTTCTGTCCCTAGAAAAAATGTTTTTTTTAATCACAATATAACACAAGGACAATTCACTCACTGTCCTTCCAGGTCCCTGGAAACAAGGACTTGCAGAGTGAAATAAACTGACACTCTCCCTACCTACAGTTTTCTGTCCCTAGAATAAATGTTTTTTTTAAGCACAATATAGCACAAGGACAATTCACTCACTGTCCTTACAGGTCCCTGGAAACAAGGACTTGCAGAGTGAAAGAAAAAAAACACTCTCCCTACCTACAGTTTTCTGTCCCTAGAAAAAATGTTTTTTTTAATCACAATATAACACAAGGACAATTCACTCACTGTCCTTCCAGGTCCCTGGAAACAAGGACTTGCAGAGTGAAATAAACTGACACTCTCCCTACCTACAGTTTTCTGTCCCTAGAATAAATGTTTTTTTTAATCACAATATAGCACAAGGACAATTCAGTCACTGTCCTTCCAGGTCCCTGGAAACAAGGACTTGCAGAGTGAAATAAACTGACACTCTCCCTACCTACAGTTTTCTGTCCCTAGAATAAATGTTTTTTTTAATCACAATATAGCACAAGGACAATTCAGTCACTGTCCTTCCAGGTCCCTGGAAACAAGGACTTGCAGAGTGAAATAAACTGACACTCTCCCTACCTACAGTTTTCTGTCCCTAGAATAAATGTTTTTTTTAATCACAATATAGCACAAGGACAATTCACTCACTGTCCTTACAGGTCCCTGGAAACAAGGACTTGCAGAGTGAAATAAACTGACACTCTCCCTACCTACAGTTTTCTGTCCCTAGAATAAATGTTTTTTTTAAGCACAATATAGCACAAGGAGAATTCACTCACTGTCCTTCCAGGTCCCTGGAAACAAGGACTTGCAGAGTGAAAGAAAAAAAACACTCTCCCTACCTACAGTTTTCTGTCCCTAGAAAAAATGTTTTTTTTAATCACAATATAACACAAGGACAATTCACTCACTGTCCTTCCAGGTCCCTGGAAACAAGGACTTGCAGAGTGAAATAAACTGACACTCTCCCTACCTACAGTTTTCTGTCCCTAGAATAAATGTTTTTTTTAATCACAATATAGCACAAGGACAATTCAGTCACTGTCCTTCCAGGTCCCTGGAAACAAGGACTTGCAGAGTGAAATAAACTGACACTCTCCCTACCTACAGTTTTCTGTCCCTAGAATAAATGTTTTTTTTAAGCACAATATAGCACAAGGACAATTCACTCACTGTCCTTACAGGTCCCTGGAAACAAGGACTTGCAGAGTGAAAGAAACTGACACTCTCCCTACCTACAGTTTTCTGTCCCTAGAATAAATGTTTTTTTAAGCACAATATAGCACAAGGACAATTCACTCACTGTCCTTCCAGGTCCCTGGAAACAAGGACTTGCAGAGTGAAAGAAACTGACACTGTCCCTACCTACAGTTTTCTGTCCCTAGAATAAATGTTTTTTTTAAGCACACTATAGCACAAGCACAAAACACACTGACACTCTCCCTACCTATCCTTCTCTTTCCCTAAACTAAAGGAATCCAGGTTAAGCAAGAAAGAAATAACAGTCACTGTCCCTGCCTATGCTGCTCTATCCCTGCTCCGGAACACACTACACTAGGCCGCCGTGCTGGCGGCCTTTTATAGTGTGGGGCGTGTACTAAACACCCTCAGCAATAATTGGCCACAGGCATCCTGCCTGTGGCCAATCATTGCTCTCCTCGCTGCCGGCGCTGTGATTGGCCAAGCATGCGGGGTCACAGTGCATGCTTGGCCAATCACAGCGCCTGGATGACACTGCGATGGCGTAGTGCATTGTGGGCCGTTCGCGTCACTCGAATTTGGCGCGAACGGCCCAAATCGTTCGATCTTCGTCGAACGATCGAACAGCCGATGTTCGAGTCGAACGTATGTTCGACTCGAACACGAAGCTCATCCCTACCGCTGAGGGAGTTGTGATTTGGGAGAGAGAATGGCTCCCGATCTCTTTCAGTTAATTAAGCTCGGAGGCAAGCCAATTTAGGAGCAATTTACTGGTAATTGAAAAATTGGTTTCTAGCGAGAGACAGAGGGCAGCTGGGGACTTGGGAGATAATGGTGACATCACAATGTAAAAGCCGATCTCTAATGTACAGTAATTACACCGCGCTGTATAATGACACCAACTGTTCTCTGACAACATATGCAACCACACTGTGTGAATAATACGACCATAATGTATGATTTGTAGAGTAATAAGCGATACACTGATAATTACATGGTACTGTATCGCTGTGATAATATTGGGTACAGGCTAGGAATGTTTACACTACACTGTATAACAGTACTGGGTATAGATCGATAATGGTCACACCGCACCATATAATAATACTGAGGGAAAGGTGCTTTTGCCAAAGGGGTTCCCTCTGTAAAGGTACCCTCCCTGTGTTGAGACCATGTGGCCTTGGCTAGTTCAGGAGAAAGGAGGTGCATACTTACTTACTTACCCTACTAAAGGGAATGTGACCTGGTATATTTTAGGAGGTGGGCTATGCAAAACAAACCAAAATGAAATAAAAAACACACATAGGTACCCCCAAAATTCATAACAAACCCTTATCCAAGCATACAGCCTGGCTGGCCAGGAAAGGGAGGGGCAGGAAGCTTGCCCCCCACACCCTGAACAATACCTAGCGACGTGCCCTTAAAACGATGGACTCTCTGTCATGGCACTTTGTCACCATGTTGATTGGGACAAGGGCACCATTTCCACATCCCTGACCCAGTGGATATGAAAATGTGCAAGGGGAAGTTGGAGGGGGTGGAATTTATTAGAATCAGGAAGCCTACTATGAAATATGGGGCCACAAGATATCTGCCCCTCCATGTGAATGAATAAGGGGTATGTAGCACCCTTTAGGCTAGTGTGCTAGTGTATATAGTTATCTGATAGTGTAGGTAAATTGGTTTGGCTGAGACCAGGCGTGGGCTGAATCTGGGTCAGGGTTGAGTGACTCAGGGAGCCTGGATGACCCAGCAAGCAGCATCTCTGGTGCCTCCCCCGGTTTTCTGGAACCTTTCAGAAGCTTCCAGATGTAGTGGGTAGAGACTAGGAGGAGCAGCTTGGCATATTTATGAGATACTCAACCAATCCCCAGCAAAAAGAGGCTGGCAGGGGCAGTCGGGAGATAGATGTTGACAGAGTGCTGAGGAGGCTGTCGGTGGCCCTCATAGGCGTGCGCACAGGGTGTGCCAGGTGTGCCCAGGCACATCCTAATCACCCTGTGCAGCACAGATTCCCCTACTGCACTGGTTCCCCCCTCCTTCCCCCCATAGCACTTCCGGCTTCCCTACTCTCCTCTCCCTCCAGCTGTTGCTGTGGGGGTGTTTTAGGATGAGTGGGGAAAGGGGCCGGTAAATATGTAACTTACCAGCCCCTTCCCTTTCATCATGAGTGATCGGTACTATGTGTTTGATCTTTGGGGTGCACACCCTAATGCAATAGGCTGCGCACACCTATGGTGGCCCTTAAGAGCGCCTCCTAGTCTGGGGGGGGGGTGACTTTGGGTGCTTGAGGGACCCTCTACAACACACTCAAGAATTCTGTCCTGGAGGCACGGGAGCAACTGTGAAGACAGCAGGAGCAGGTCACCTTGTCCGGGAGACCTCCTGAGAGTTAGCCGGGTGGTCTGATGAGTGTTCAGTCTGGGAGGACTGTAGAGAAAGTGTCAGCCTGGGAAGACTTTGGAGAGGTTGGCCAGGGGGGGGGGCTAGTGAGCGAGACAGCTGCAGCCAGTTGGGCTGGCAGTGCCTGAAGAGGTGGTGCTGGGCCCAGTGACCACAGGAGGAAGTGCTGGATATGTGTTAGCGGTGTCAACCTATCTTCAAGTATAGGGGTGTGAGTCCCCATATGTAATGGGTGAAAAGAATATATATATATATATATATATATATATATATATATATATATATACTCATGCTAGAAGTGAAAAATTATGCAATAAAATATTTAATAATATATAAATTGCAGCTGCTGTACACAAGGTGCTGTTCACTTGACAAAATACAAAATAGGTAAATGAAATTACACAATTGATGAATGAGTGAATGTTAGTGTTGAGCGAACCCGAACTGTAAAGTTCGGGTCCGTACCGAACTTTAGCTTTTTCCCGAACCCGAACCCGGACTTTGCGCAAAAGTCTGGGTTCGGGTTCGGCAATCTAATTACGCATTTAGAAATGCTTCAGGGGCCAGCCAATCACCTTTTGATTAGCTGGTGTGCCCTTAGAGGCCATCATAGCCATGCCTACTAATGGCATTGCTGTGATTGGTCAGTGCAACATGTGACCCAGCTTCTATATAAGCTAGAGGCACACAGCACACACGTCACTCTGCTTCAGAATAGATAGGGAGAGGATCTAGTCTGCTGCTGCTGCTTTTAGGGAGAGATAGAAAAATACATGAGGTAGTCCTGATTCTACAATCTGAGGGAAAAGATAGAGAGATAGTGTAGTGTAGGGCCAGGTTCCTGTGTTGGTGCTTTCAGGGAGAGAGAATATTATATAGGAGTCCAGATTCAGAGATTAAAATCAGCGATCTGCATAGGTTTACCTGTTTGTGTTGCAGTGCAGTCTTTTTACACTGCCATGAGCCCAGTGTCAGAGAAAATCTAACTTTTAGGGGGGAAAAAAAAGGCACTTTATTGTGCTCTTTTCCAAAAGACCCATAGGGCAAAAAAAATAAAAATTTGCATTTTATTTTGCTCGTGCAAAAAAAGACCCGTTTAGGGCAAAAAAATAATAATTGCACTTTAATGTACGCTTGCAAAAAGAGCCATTCAGGGCCACAAAAAATAGTTTGCAGTGTGTTATACATATTTTGAGGTGTGTGAAATAAACAATTTCTAAATAGTTTTCTTCTACTGTGCTATACTAAAAAAACAAAATTTTTTTTTAATAGCATTTTCTGCAGTTCTGTAGCTGTGCGATTCAGCGGTTACGTACTGTGGGTGTGTTCTGCTCGTCGAAAAAACGCCTTTTAGGTGCACAAAAAATAGTTTGCAGTGTGTTATACATATTTGGAGGTGTGTGAAATAAACAATTTCTAAATAGTTTTCTTCTACTGTGCTATACTAAAAAAACAACATTTTTTTTGAATAGCATTTTCTGCAGTTCTGTAGCTGTGCGATTCAGCGGTTACGTACTGTGGGTGTGTTCTGCTCTTCGAAAAAACGCCTTTTAGGGGCACAAAAAATAGTTTGCAGTGTGTTATACATATTTGGAGGTGTGTGAAATAAACAATTTCTAAATAGTTTTCTTCTACTGTGCTATACTAAAAAACAACATTTTTTTTGAATAGCATTTTCTGCAGTTCTGTAGCTGTGCAATTCAGCGGTTACGTACTGTGGGTGTGTTCTGCTCTTCCAAAAAACGCCTTTTAGGGGCACAAAAAATAGTTTGCAGTATGTTATACATATTTGGAGGTGTGTGAAATAAACAATTTCTAAATAGTTTTCTTCTACTGTGCTATACTAAAAAAACAACATTTTTTTTAAATAGCATTTTCTGCAGTTCTGTAGCTGTGCGATTCAGCGGTTACGTACTGTGGGTGTGTTCTGCTCTTCCAAAAAACGCCTTTTAGGGGCACAAAAAATAGTTTGCAGTGTGTTATACATATTTGGAGGTGTGTGAAATAAACAATTTCTAAATAGTTTTCTTCTACTGTGCTATACTAAAAAAAAAAACATTTTTTTTGAATAGCATTTTCTGCAGTTCTGTAGCTGTGCGATTCAGCGGTTACGTACTGTGGGTGTGTTCTGCTCTTCGAAAAAACGCCTTTTAGGGGCACAAAAAATTGTTTGCAGTGTGTTATACATATTTGGAGGTGTGTGAAATAAACAATTTCTAAATAGTTTTGTTCTACTGTGCTATACTAAAAAAAAAAAAAAAAAATTTAATAGCATTTTCTGCAGTTCTGTAGCTGTGCGATTCAGCGGTTACGTACTGTGGGTGTGTTCTGCTCTTCCAAAAACACCCATTTAGGGCAACATCCTAAATTTGGAAAATATGAGGAGAAGGTCAAAGGGACGTGGTGGCCCCGGTCGTGGTGCTGCTGGTGGAGCTCCTGTTGCAGGGAGAGGACGTGGTGGATCTGTGCCAGATACACGCACAAGTGAAACACCTTCCTCAGGTGCGAGTAGGCGACCGAGCCTGCGGCGGTATTTTGTCGTGACTAATGAGGCTGTACGAATGTTTAGGCCAGGACAAGTACAGGCGATAGTAGATTGGGTTGCTGACAGTGCCTCGGGTTCCTTCACATTGTCTCCCACCCACTCTTCTGATGAAAGATCAGAGTTGGCACCTGAAACCAATGTCCATCAGTCTTTCGCCTCACCCCCTTGCAAATCAGCCAAGCAGTCTGAGTCCCAAATCATGCAGCAGTCTCTTCTGCTTTTCGATGACTCTGTTAGCAGGGTTTCCCAGGGCCATCCACCTAGCCCTGCCCCAGAAGTGGAAGAGATTGAGTGCACCGATGCCCAACCACTTATGTTTCATGATGAGTACATGGGAGGACCATTGCAGTACGTCTCGGATGATGACGAAACACAGGTGCCAACTGCTGCTGCTTTCGCAATTGTGCAGACAGACAAGGAGGGCAGGGGTGAAGACTGGGTGGAAGATGATGAGGTCCTCGACCCCACATGGAATCAACATTATGCAGGTGACCAGTGTAGTTTGGAGGAAGAGGCGGTGGTCGCACAGAGCCACCAGCACAGCAGAAGAGGGAGCAGGGTGCAAAAGCGGAGCGTCCGTCCGCTAGACAGTATGTCTGCTACTGCCCAACGCAGCAAGGGACCGAGCACACCAAAGCCAGGTCCCAGGAGTTCCCTAGCGTGGCAGTTCTTCACAAAATGTGCTGATGACAAGACACAAGTGGTTTGCAGGCTGTGCAATCAGAGGCTGAAGCGAGGCATAAACGTTCTCAACCTGAGCACAACCTGCATGACCAGGCATCTAAGTGCAAAGCACGAGCTGCAGTGGAGTAGACACCTCAAAAACCAAGAAAGGTCTCTGGCTCCTCCTGCTTCCTCTTCTGCTGTAGTCTCGGCCTCTTCATCCACCTCTGTAGTGACAGTGGCACCTGCCACCCCGCAAACAGAGGATCTGCCAGCACCACTACCACCTGGGTCACCGACCATCTCTACAATGTCCCATGGAAGCGTTCAGCTCTCTATCTCCCAAACATTAGAGCGGAAGAGGAAGTACCCCCCTAGCCACCCGCGATCCCTGGCCCTGAATGCCAGCATTTCAAAACTCCTGGCCTTTGAAATGCTGTCATTCCGTATGGTGGAGACGCAGAGTTTTAAAAGCCTGATGGCATTGGCTGTCCCACAGTACGTCGTGCCCAGCCGCCACTATTTTTCCAGGCGAGCCATCCCTTCCCTGCACAACCAAGTGGGGGACAAAATCAGGTGTGCACTGCGCAACGCCATCTGTGGCAAGGTCCACCTAACTACGGATGCGTGGACCAGTAAGCACAGTCAGGGACGTTATATCTCCCTAACAGCACACTGGGTAAATGCAGTGGCGGCTGGGCCTGAGGCAGATAGCAGTTTGGCGCATGTCCTTCCACCACCGAGGATTGCAGGGTGCTTCAGTTTGCCTCCTGTTGCTAACTCCTCCTACTCCGCTTCCTCATCTTCTACCGCCTCCTCATCCGGTCAGCGTAACACCTTCACCACCAACTTCAGCACAGCCAGGGGTAAACGACAGCAGGCAGTTTTAAAACTTTCCTGTTTGGGGGAAAAACCCCACACCGCGCAGGAGTTGTGGAGGGACATGGAACAACAGACCAATGAGTGGTTGCTGTCAGTGAGCCTCAAGCCCGTCCTGGTGGTGTGCGATAATGGGCGAAATCTCATAGCAGCTCTGGGCCTAGCCGGTTTGACGCACATCCCTTGCCTGGCGCATGTGCTGAACTTGGTGGTCCAGAGGTTCCTTAAAAATTACCCCAATATGCCAGAGCTGCTGCAGAAAGTGCGGGCTGTGTGTGCGCACTTTCTGCGTTCTCACCCTGCTGCTGCTCGCCTGTCAGCGCTGCAGCGTAACTTCGGCCTTCCCGCTCACCGCCTCATATGTGACGTGCCCACAAGGTCGAACTCCACCTTGCACATGCTGGCCAGACTGTGCGAGCAGCAGCAGGCGATAGTGGAGTTTCAGCTGCAGCAATCACGCGTGAGTCGCTCTGCGGAACAGCACCACTTCACCACCAATAACTGGGCCTCCATGCGAGACCTGTGTGCCTTGTTGCGCTGTTTCGAGTACTCCACCAACATGTCCAGTGCCAATGATGCCGTTCTTAGTGTTACTATCCCAGTTCTATGCCTCCTTGAAAAAACGCTTCGGGCGATGATGGAAGAGGATGTGGCACAGGAGGATGAGGAGGAGGAAGCGGGATCATTTCAAAGGCTTTCAGGGCAGTCTTTCACAAGTGGCAACGAGGGTGGGTTCCTGCACCAACAAACGCGAGGTACACAATTGTCCGGCAGAAAGGGCACAGTTCTGGAGGATGACGAGGTGGAGGAGGAGATGGAGGAGGAGGAGGAGCCATTTTCACAGCAGGGTGGCACCCAGACCAGCTCGTGGCCATCACTGGTGCGTGGCTGGGGGGATACAGAGGACACAGACGATACACCTCCCACAGAGGACAGCTTTTCTTTGCCTCTGGGCAGCCTGGCACACATGAGCGATTACATGCTGCAGTGTTTCCGCAATGACCGCCGAGTTGCCCACATTTTAACTGGTGCTGATTACTGGGTGGCCACCCTGCTGGATCCCCGTTACAAGGACAACGTACCGTCCTTAATTCCCTCACTGGAGCGGGATCGTAAGATGCACGAGTACAAGCGCACGCTGGTAGACGCGCTGCTGGTGGCATTCCCACCTGACAGCGGGCGTACGGTGGAAGCACAAGGCGAAGGCAGAGGAGGAGGAAGAGGTCGCCAACGCAGCCGGGGCACCGGCAGCACCTCAGAAGGCAGGGTTAGCATGGCTGAAATGTGGAAAAGCTTTGTCAGCACGCCACAACAACCAGCACCACCAGCTGAGATGGAACGTCTTAGCAGGAGGCAGCATTTCACCAACATGGTTGAGCAGTATGTGTCCACAGGCCTACACGTACTGGAAGACGGGTCTGCCCCCTTTAACTTCTGGGTCTCCAAATTGGGCACATGGCCTGAGCTTGCCCTTTATGCCTTGGAGGTGCTGGCCTGCCCTGCAGCCAGTGTATTATCTGAACGTGTATTTAGCACGGCAGGGGGCGTTATCACAGAGAAGCGCAGCCGCCTGTCCAGAGCCAATGTGGACAAGCTTACGTTCATTAAAATGAACCAGGCATGGATCCCACAGGACTTGTCCGTACCTTGTGCAGAATAGACATGTATACCGGTGTTGTGACAAAAACTGTCCGGCCATCGGATTGTGTCCGGCCCATACTGCAAAGGCGCAGCGCTTGCGCAGTACAGAGGACAAGGAGATTCACAAAATCTCCGAAGATGAACGGCGCCTGCGCTGTGAGTGCAGGTTCAAGCCCCACCATCCAAGTGGACATACGGTAGCACATAGTAACAGGGCCCCTCACGGGCTCGGTTCGATCGCCACGCTTCGGGCACGGCCTCACTTGGCTCGGCTTGAACCACGGATGGTGTGGCCTTCACCTGAACTCACCACGCAGGCGCCGTTCGTCTTGGGAGATTTTCGAAATCCCCTTGTCCTACATACTGAGCAAGCGCAGTACAGGGTGGACACTATTTGACGGGGGACAGAATTCGACACATCACCGGCCTTACCCAGCCATTGTTGTATTTTTGAACCAGTGTTGGCTACCTCGTCCTCCTCCACCGCCGCTTCCACCTACACAGCCACTTCCACCGCCACCTCAACCTCCTACTCCATATGGACCTCGTCCTCCTAGGTCAAGATTATTATTTTTTATTTTTATTTTTTTTATGTTATTTTAAGTTATTTCCCTATCCACATTTGTTTGCAGAGCACTTGCCATGCTCTTAACAACATTTTGCTGCCATTTGCAGCCCTCTAGCCCTTTCCATTACTTTTTTAGAGCCTTTTTAGTCCTTAGAAGTCCGGGTCCCCATTGACTTCAATGGGGTTCGGGTTCGGGTTCGGGTTAAAGTTCGGTCCCGAACTCAAACTTTTTTCCGAAGTTCGGCCGAACCCGTCGAACCCGAACATCCAGGTGTCCGCTCAACTCTAGTGAATGTCCATAAAATGGTGAACGATGTGCTCCAATAAATAAAGTGCAATAGTGCTCCAAAATTCGAGGTGATCCACACCCCCTCATGTGTCTCCACTCACCGGATGGAATGGACCCCTAGCTTTTCAGTCTAGGGATCGTTCAGGCTTAGATTATTGGCCAGGGATGGAAAATTCACATCAGGATGCAAAGAAGATAGAACTGGACAGAAAATTATCAGTGGTTATGTTCAATCTCTTCCACCTTTTACAACAACTGAAATATAGGAGGAGGTCACTTCCCAGCATGGAGGCTACGATAATCTGCACAGTCCCCGGAAACTGACCCCAGGAGCTCACACTCCACAATGATCTCAAAATATTTAGTGGCAATAGTGATATAAGAGGACCAACAGGCCAAACCTGACCATTAGTTCTAGGGATACACTGAATGGGTTTTTTGGTGCCAAAACCGATATCGAAAATAAATCTTGATTGATCCCGAAAACCGAAACCGATACCGAAACAGCACAGATACTGAAAGTGACTGTTTTTAAATAATATTTTTATACAGGAGATGGCCAGAGACTGGGGACATGGTACAGGAGATGGTCAGAGACTGGGGACATGGTACAGGAGATGGTCAGAGACTGGGGACATGATACAGAAGATGGTCAGAGACTGGGGACATGATACAGGAGATTGTCAGAGACTGGGGACATGGTACAGGAGATGGTCAGAGACTGCAGACACATTACAGAAGATGGTCAGAGACTGGGGACATGGTACAAGAGATGGTCAGAGACTGGGGACATGATACAGGAGATTGTCAGAGACTGCAGACACATTACAGGAGATGGTCAGAGACTGGGGACATGGTACAGGAGATGGTCAGAGACTGGGGACATGGTACAGTAGATGGTCAGAGATTGGGGACATGGTACAGGAGATGGTCAGAGACTGGGGACATGGTACAGGAGATGGTCAGAGACTGCAGACGCAATACAGGAGATGGTCAGAGACTGCAGACACATTACAGGAGATGGTCAGAGACTGGGGACACGGTACAAGAGATGGTCAGAGACTGGGGACATGGTACAGGAGATTGTCAGAGACTGCAGACACATTACAGGAGATTGTCAGAGACTGGGGACATGGTACAGGAGATGGTCAGAGACTGCAGACACATTACAGGAGATGGTCAGAGACTGGGGACATGGTACAGGAGATGGTCAGATACTGGGGACATGGTACAGAAGATGGTCAGAGACTGCAGACACATTACAGGAGATGGTCAGAGACTGGGGACATAGTACAGAAGATGGTCAGAGACTGGGGACATGGTACAAGAGATGGTCAGAGACTGCAGACACATTACAGGAGATGGTCAGAGACTGGGGACATGGTACAGGAGATGGTCAGAGACTGCAGACACATTACAGGAGATGGTCAGAGACTGGGGACATGGTACAGAAGATGGTCAGAGACTGGGGACATGGTACAAGAGATGGTCAGAGACTGACATGATCCAAGAGATCAATGCAGCCTCACCAGTGCCCGTCAGATGCAGCAAGCCTGTGTCTCCAGTGCAACCAGCCTGCCTGTGTCCCCAGTGCAGCCAGTTAGCCAGTGTCCCCACAGCAAAAAAAGGAAATGGTAACTGCGTCAACCCTACAATTTATTATTAGTGTAGCGGGGTGTCTCCTATCGGTATGCTATAAGGACTACTTTATACGTAAATGCACCCAGATCCCTCCGGAACTCTATTGACTACTGTTTGACTTGGAAGGAAAGGTGCAAAGTAGGATTTGTAGTACAGAGAGACATGGACTCCAATGCTGTGGATGCTGTATGGACTGCTGTGCCCACGATGCAGCTGTGCACCCACAGTGCATTGCCCGGCGCAGGGTCTGCTGGGGAAGGGTTGTTTAAGTGGAGGAGGAGCAACACGCGGTCTCTTTGGACAACGCCCGCCTAGCAAGTCGGAGTCTGTGTTGGGGCCTGTTCTGCTTGTCTAGACCGGAGAGCCTGGGCCTACGGAATCCGGAAAACCTGCTCATCACAGAGAGAGGAATCTCATCCGGGGAGCCTGTTGATATCTTGGAGCATCCAGGAATCGACCCATCTACCGACTTCCATGCAGTTTTCTGGGGGACCGGAGAGCACCAACGTTTTGCTAGCGAAGATCCTTTTCATTGGAGTGACAGTGTTTGGAGGTAGTCAGGCCTGACTGGAACTCACTTTGACACTGTGTGGGTGTCATATTGCCCACGAGGGGAAAGCTTGCCAGCATAGTTGGTTAAAAGACATTTAGTGAATAAAGGATTGCATTCTATTTGGTACCTTTGTATGTTTGTCACTGTTGTGGAATTCCAGGCTGCTGTTTACAGAGCACACAGCCTATAATTCCTGTGCTATCTAAGCACACATCAGATTTCATCTTTTTGCAATAATGCTATCTATAGCCTAAGTTTGCTAAAGATCCACTCACCGTTCATTCCATCATTCATCCAAGAAAGGCAGCACCACAAAAGCTTATCTTCTTATCAGGCCATTCCAGCAAAGACTGTTCAGCCGACGCCTAATCATAGGCTTTTATTAAACTCAAAAGATCTCAAGACAGGAGGTGATTGGTTGCAGCAACCAGTCACCTCCCCCCATGGGCGGGAACATCACAGGATGTTCCTTCCACATGAGAATGACAATACCTGGACATTCCTTCCAACAGGAGATGTCATACATGAATACAATAACGTAGGATGGCTAAAGTTACCGTTGATAGGAATTCTTATTCTGCGCTATTCCATAGAATAACGCATATTAAGATTATACTATTATTGAATGGGGGAGGGAGGCTATCTGCAGACGCACGCTACGAATTCCAACCAATGTTGATCAGACATAGCAGAGACAAGAGCGCCCATCCGCCTATAACCAATGATGTCATTGCAGAGCGAGCATATCCCCTCCTTAACGATCGTCCATGCTAATGCACAGAGGGCCCCCGTTGGCGGACATATCCGCACCCTGCAAACATCACACTCCAACCTCAAAACGTTTTCCCCTATCAGACGGGATTCAACCAGCCTCAGACTACCCCAATCAGCTCTTTTAGAGCGGGTTGCGGAAGTACTAACACTGGGTGACACTATGACAATACATATTAAATACATCTCCATAAAAATCTCCACAACAGTCCTCCCTTTTTTGTCATATGCACCCCATGTGTCCCTCGATGAGAGTTGATATGCTTCTTACACCTGGAAATGAATCAGTTCTTAGTCCATAAAAAGGAAAACACGGCTTGACATGTAGACTCTACCCTTCAAGGGCATGACTTATAAAGGAGGACACGACATGGTGAGCTGTAGTAATCGCCGATCCGTCTGTGATTCTCTGTCTTGTATGTGGGTCCGGCTTCGGGGCGTCTCATCAAGGAAACTCTGGTCACGCGTCAAATCAGGCAACAGGAGCCTCTCGTCACGACTCCTCATTCTTTGGTGTGGTTGAGCCACTTCTTGCAGTGGCTGGCGTGGTCTCATCCCTCAAGCTTCTTTACAACGACCCAGTCACCTGGTTGGAAAGAATGTAAACTGATTATTGAGTCGGGTCCAGGAGGGACTCGTGAAAACCTTTTGGTGGACATTTTGAAGTTCATGTCACAACGATCGCACCTCCCCCATCAGCCGAGAATATAAGTGACAGCTAATGAGGAGAGTACGACCCTGGTTTTGACTGACCTCCAAACAACCCTCATATGACAATAACCCAGACATCGGGACTGTGGTCACTGCATAACCTGTGCGTGGCTTACAATACCTGAAACCATTGACAAAAGGTTCTTAGCCTCTGGGATGGGAACCTACTTCACCAGACTGCTGCTTGCCGATTCAAATTCTATTAAAGAAAGACAGTCTTGGCACAAACTTGGTTAGAATTACAGAGGTTATTATTAGTTTGACAACAAAAAAAAACTCACTCTTACATTTATCATTCTCACCCCTTTTCTTCCTCATTACAGACTGAAGGAAGAAATGCATGGTGCAGGAAAAAAGAAACAATGAAATAGCCTGTGATACTTTTACCTCCCTTAGATTTATCCATATGTACAGCTGTCTACATACACCTGTTCTCTGTGTACAAACTCCTTGGACCTGAAAAATACTTATAAGCAAAATCATTACTCTATTCTTCATATTTAACCTGCAAAGAATGGTAAAATAATAATGACATTCCTGTACATTGGTAAATTGTCAATGACATTCTTTCAAAACCGATTCAAACAAAACCCTATGTAACCCTTACTTTTCCCGTTCCTACAAAAATACAACAGCCGCGACGCATCGGAGGATCGCCGCGGTAAGTTCGAACATATTCACGTTACTACATACAAACATTCCGATACAAGCGTGGGGGAGATACTTCATAGTTTCCAAAACCAAAAATAAAAAAAACAAAAACAGCCAGAATTCTACCTTCACTCTTTCAGCAATAGGAAAAAATACAATGGGAATATGAGAGCAACTCGAGAAGCTTGCATGGACCAGCCATACACAGTTCAAACAAACGGGCATGAGACTACACCTCCATCAACACTCATCATTACAGATTTCTGAAGCCGCAGCTTAACTACATCCATTCCAGAGGGATACCCAAAATAGTATCCTTGGACCACTTATGTTAATCTTTTTGGGGTTCAAAGGCCTTTGCCCCAAAACTAGGCTTCGTGCACTGTGTGACCGTCTGACTATGGGAAGCCTCCATTCCTTCCCTTTGCACAGACCTCCTTGGGTCCATGGCGATTCGAATCGGCTTATCGGCTTAAACCTGCGTCCAGGTTAAACCGTTGCACCCATTTTCGGAGATCACCGCCCGGTGTCTTCTTATACGGTGAATTGCAGAACTACAACCACTATATGGTCAAGTCCTCCAACTAGAAACCCTAACCGAGGCGTCAACTCTATGGCTTGTTGTCCCAACACTTTTGGAACTACAGAACAACCACAGATCAACCCCCGAATTAGGCCTCTACCCCTCACAGTGTATGCATACACAAGCATTTTCCGCTATACACTAGACATGTGCACACTGAAATATTTCGTTTCGGAATTTCGTTTTCGTCCGAAAAATAAATTTATTTAGTTACTCCCGAAATTCATTTTTATTTATTTCGTTTTTCGTTAGAAATTGCATTCGTCCGAAAATCTGAATTAATTAAGGTCGAATCTGTCATTGAAGGCTTATGGTGTCTGTTGAATGTTCAAAGAAGATTCGACGGAGCAGTGAAACTGTACGACGCTGCAAATCATACATTTCCGGTCGAATGTTCCGCCCACAAGCTATAGAAGAATTCTATTGTTGTATGACTAGTAATAATTATATTTATTCATTACTATTACTAGTCAACCAACATTAGAATTCTTCTATAGCCTATGGGCGGATGCATTTGACTGGAAATGTACGATTGCAGCGTCGTACAGTTTTGCTGCACCGTCGAATCTTCTAACTTTCGATGCTTTGTCGAATCTTCGTCATTCTAGCTATTTTACTGCTCCTCCTCTTTGGTTACAATCAGCCAATAACATTCATCATCAACTTTATTTTTATTTTACTTCCCCCACCCAATTCCAGCAGTGATCTTTTCTCTCCTATGTCGAATATTTTCTCTCCTTAATGTAGAATATTTTCTCTCCTTAATGTCGAATCTTTTCTCTCCTATGTCGAATCTTTTCTCTCCTATGTCGAATCTTTTCTCTCCTATGTCGAATCTTTTCTCTCCTATGTCGAATCTTTCTCTCCTATGTCGAATCTTTTCTCTATAATGTCGAATCTTTTCTCTCCTATGTAGAATAATCTTGGACTAATAGAGTTAAGGTTAGGCACATTCGACCACAGGTTCGATAGACACAGATTGGTATTGTCAGCGTCACGTCTAATCTCCTATCTATATCGAACTGTTGTAGCAACGAAAACGAAAATAAAGCATTTGTTTATGTCGGATCTTTCGGTTTTCGGATTCTGTGCTTTCGTTTTCGTTTGTTAAAACGATAACGAAAATAGCTGAAATTCGGACGAAAATGCATTCGGACGAAAACGAATGCACATGTCTACTATACACCCATACACTGCGTTGTCAGACTAAACCACACAGAACACTTACGCCAGTTTACCACCTGCAGAACAATGTGGCTTCTCTCTGTATCTAGATGATAAAATAATGGTGATACCGACTGTTTGCTCTCTACCCAAAACTGTATTACAGTACAAAACTTCACAAAACTGGAACAAAATATAAAACACTTTTAAACGCCAAAATGCTTTCCATTTTCCTTCCAGACACAAATCTCATTGCTCACCTTTAAAAACCCCAAGCTCCTCCCACTAACTTTCTGCTGATATATAAATGCTGAAAAGAAACTTCCGGTTATGCTCAGCTCTTAAAAAAAACAAACTGGTTTATTTACATATCAATTGTTCAGGAAGAGGGAGGGGGAGGGGAGGCGTTAGCCATAATCACCTTGTCTATCAAGACTTCAAAAACAATCAATGGCTACACATTATATATATTTCAACCATTTAAAACCTTGTCAAGGAAATGATAGAATAAACCCCCCTTTGCAAATGGGAGGGAATCCCCCCTGACCCACATTCCCTGGAAGTCAGACCATAAGTTGGGACTCAAAATACAAACTCCTGCCAAAAGATGGCTATACAGTACAAGTTCCAAAAAAATGAATTGCTCTCTGGGAAACTCCCAAATATTTAAACATAAAAACACATCATTGTACAAAAACTCTGTTAGTCTTACAATCTATCAAAATTCAGTGTAAAGTGAAGTTTTTCTTAAAACCAAAATCCAATGCAAAAAAAACGCCACGCATATACTGCAAAGTCAGCTGACCCTGCAATAGCTTACATTCACCCAAATGAAAACAGAGAAATCCCCAACCTAACATCATGTGCATGGAGTTTGCATGTCCTCCCTGTGTCTGCGTTGGCCTCCTCCCACACTCCAACTGCTAGTAGGCCAGCCAAATCCCATCCATAAATAGGCCCCAGCATGTGCGTGTGTCCGCAAGCACGTTGTGGCCCCTCGGGGTAAAACCGCGCTATTTTAAGATACCACTCAACTCAAAAGGCGATGCTTAGAAAAACTATTTAAACCAGCAAATTCATTAAACAAAAACCAGTCTCTCAGTATGTCCCCCTGGTGTCTCACTACTCTTCCCAGCAGTGCACAGGTCAAACTGTAAACGCATAAAACATAAGAAAACTGCGCCGATCAACAAATGCCAATACAGCATATTCAGGAGTTGTGTTTGCTAAACTGGAACTTCCTATCTCAAACTGTAAACGTCTCTCAAAATGGCCGACAAGCCAGGACTACAAAATGGTGGATGCCCCACCACAGCACCTCATGGACAACAAAAATTGCGCCATTGACGCATGCAATTTTTCCCGCCAAAACCAGCATGGGACGTCACAATGAACACCACATTGGTTCCCCTACACAAAGAAAAACACAAATTGCCTCTAACAGGTTTCAACACAGAAAAGATCGCACTATATTCGCACCAAACATCAAAATCTGCCCCAAAGGCTGAGAAATTCCACCAGCGAAATAGCAGATGAATGCCACATAGTATAGTGCCCAAAAGAAAGGTGGCTGCACCTTCCCTTATAGGATACCCACAGGCTAAGGAAAAACTGTGCCTCAAAATGGCAGACAAACCTGCAAGGCTAACAAAAGCCAAGAATGGCGCCATTACTTTTTCCCGCCAAAACCAGCATCTCTTTAAAAGAAAATCAAAAATGTTTTTCTCCACAAAAACTGACTACACCATTGAAACTTTTCTAAATTATCATCAAAATCCACTGAAAAAGGTGTCAGCTACACTCTACAAGGACCACATGTACACTTACAAACTTAGCCTCCCTTTTGCCAACTAAACAGCACATTCAATAAATGTGAGTTACATGACAATATTAAAAACATATTCATTTCTCTAAGTTCATATACTCTGAGATATTCACCACTTTTCTCTACCTAAAGTTCACACACAGTGGCCTCAGCTTCCATAACAAGCCATTGCAGAGACATACTATGTCTGCCTTCTAGCAATGCCTGGCCACTTGAATATGCGGCAGGAATTTTCAACTTTAAAACCAAACACTTTTGTTAAAATATTTTTACACTTATGGGGACATGTGTCTTTGTCCCCTATAAAGGCAAAAATCACAATGTATCCATTTCTATTTTTCATAGAAATCACAAACACCACACACATACAGTATATTGTTGCTTGTAACATTTGCTTAGAGTGTCTTTCCCTCAGGGCACAGCCCCTGCAACACAAAACAGTGGGCAAGCCCTTCCCCCATTCAAGCACATGGCAGCCAAACAATCTACTTACAAACTTCTCAGTGCACTAAATACCACAGCTATACCTTCATTTCATACACAATATACAGTTTATATTTCTCGCTTACACATGTCCTACATCACACAAACAATCTAATCACACAGGCACATGCAGGCATACCCACACACAATCAAATTCACAGGCATACGATCCATGACAAAATCACACATACACATACGATTCGCAGACATACACATGCACACATACACACGCTGCAAACTTAAAGCATTATTTCAAAAAGACAAAAAAATGTTCTTTTAAAGAGTAGATCCCCCCACATCGGAACGTAGATCCACACTTCCCCCCATCTCGATCCGATGTCCAAAGGGACTCCATCTATTCCCAAAAATCCTGGCCCGCCATTACTGTTGTGGAATTCCAGGCTGCTGTTTACAGAGCACACAGCCTATAATTCCTGTGCTATCTAAGCACACATCAAATTTCATCTTTTTGCAATAATGCTATCTTTAGCCTAAGTTTGCTAAAGATCCACTCACCGTTCATTCCATCATTCATCCAAGAAAGGCAGCACCACAAAAGCTTATCTTCTTATCAGGCCATTCCAGCAAAGACTGTTCAGCCGACGCCTAATCATAGGCTTTTATTAAACTCAAAAGATCTCAAGACAGGAGGTGATTGGTTGCAGCAACCAGTCACCTCCCCCCATGGGCGGGAACATCACAGGATGTTCCTTCCACATGAGAATGACAATACCTGGACATTCCTTCCAACAGGAGATGTCATACATTAATACAATAACGTAGGATGGCTAAAGTTACCGTTGATAGGAATTCTTATTCTGCGCTATTCCATAGAATAACGCATATTAAGATTATACTATTATTGAATGGGGGAGGGAGGCTATCTGCAGACGCACGCTACGAATTCCAACCAATGTTGATCAGACATAGCAGAGACAAGAGCGCCCATCCGCCTATAACCAATGATGTCATTGCAGAGCGAGCATATCCCCTCCTTAACGATCGTCCATGCTAATGCACAGAGGGCCCCCGTTGGCGGACATATCCGCACCCTGCAAACATCACACTCCAACCTAAAAACGTTTTCCCCTATCAGACGGGATTCAACCAGCCTCAGACTACCCCAATCAGCTCTTTTAGAGCGGGTTGCGGAAGTACTAACACTGGGTGACACTATGACAATACATATTAAATACATCTCCATAAAAATCTCCACAACAGTCACTTTGGCTTTTGCAGGGCTCTGCATGGGTAAACGCATTGTCAGGGAAGGCTTTACCCACTGGTGGCGCTGTCGGTCCTATGGATCGCAGTACTAGTTTCCACCAGCAGGTGTCCTCCCGCAGCCTGTATCTTTGACAGAGGATCTCACCTGCTGGTGGTAATGCCTGATCCATGGGCCGTAGTACCGGCGTCCACCAGGGGGGGTATTCCAGCAGTGTGGGGCAGGCAGTACTTCCTTCGATCAGCTGTGACATGAGGGCAATTATAGCAGTCCTATAAATACCCGGCGAGCCCTTACATGCTCGCCTTGGTATCTTTCTCCTGGAGCCTTGACCTTGTAGCCTGTATCCGGACTTTGAGCCTGTACCTGTCCTTGAGCCTGTACCTGTCCTGTCCCGTCCCGACCTGATCCCCATCCTGAGCCTATCCATCCCTCTTCTCCCTGCCTGGTTTTGTTCCCTATTCCCATCTGCTGACTCCCCGTGTATGACCTTGGCCTGGCTACGTTTATGCCCCTGGAACACTCCGCTGTCAATCTCCTGATCTGCTGTGTATGACCCCGGCCTGGCTTACGTTCAAGATTCTGGTACTGCCCTTTGCTGTATATATGATTTGTTGTTTGTGAGTTGTTTTGTTAGTTTGCACTGTTTGTATTTATCCATATCACCTTCTCAATAAACCCCATTATATTTCACTGTACATGTGTTTTGGTTATCTCTGTGCAGTCCACACAGTCTGGTCAATTAATTCCCTGATAGTATACCAAGGCCCCCCTGATCTGCAGTGACTAAGCCCAAGAAGAAGCGAAGGTACTTCCCGACCCACACTATTAAACCAGTAACCCAACCTACCTCCACACCCACCAACCTGCTCCAGCCTGCCGTTCCAGAATCAGCCTTCCAGCCTGCAGTTCCAGGGCCAGCCTTCCAGCCTGCCGTTCCAGGGCCAGCCTTCCAGCCTGCAGTTCCAGCCTGCTGTTCTAGCCTTCCAGCCTGCAGTTCCAGGGCCAGCCTTCCATCCTGCAGTTCCAGGGCCAGCCTTCCAGCCTGCACGGCCAGCGTTCCAGCCTGCAGAGCCAGCCTTCCAGCCTGCAGAGCCAGCCTTCCAGCCTGCCGTTCCGGGGCCAGCCTTCCAGCCTGCCGTTCCAGGGCCAGCCTTCCAGCCTGCTGCTCCAGGGCCAGCCTTCCAGCCTGCAGTTCCAGAGCCAGCCTTCCAGCCTGCAGAGCCAGCCTTCCAGCCTGCAGTTCCAGGGCCGGCCTTCTAGCCTGCAGTTCCGGGGTCAGCCTGCCAGCCTGAGGTTCCCGTGCCAGCCTGCCAGCCTGAGGTTCCCGTGCCAGCCTGCCAGCCTGAAGACCCTTTGCCAGCCTGCCAGCCTGAAGACCCTGTGCCAGCCTGCCAGCCTGAGGTTCCCGTGCCAGCCTGCCAGCCTGAAGACCCTGTGCCAGCCTGCCAGCCTGAAGACCCTGTGCCAGCCTGCCAGCCTGAAGACCCTGTGCCAGCCTGCCAGCCTGAAGTTCCCGTGCCAGCCTGCCAGCTTGAGGTTCCTGTGCCAGCCTGCCAACTTGAAGTTCATGTGCCTGCCTTCCAAACAGAAGTCCTGATGATGGTGTCCCAGTCGGAAGATCCGGTTTCCCAGTCAGAAGATCCGGTGTCCCAGTCGGAAGATCCGGTGTCCCTGTCGGAAGATCCGGTGACCCTGCCTGAAGATTCGGTGACTGAGACCCCGCCTGAAGATCCGGTGCCCGTTTCCCGGCCTGTGGTTGTGGTGCCCGTTTCCCGGCCTGAGATTGTGGTGCCCGTTTCCCGGCCTGAGGTTGTGGTGCCCGCTGCGGTGCCCGTTTCCCGGCTTGAGGTTGTGGTGCCCGTTTCCCGGCTTGAGGGTATGATGCCCGTTTCTCAGTCTGTGGAGCCTACTACCCAGCCTGACATGTTCCTGTCTGCTGTCCAGCCTGAGATGTTCCTGTCTGCTGCCCAACCTGAGATGTTCCTGTCGGCTGCCCAGCTCGATGACCCGGAGCCTGCTGCCCAGCTCGATGACCCGGAGCCTGCTGCCCAGCTCGATGACCCGGAGCCTGCTGCCCAGCTCGATGTGTTCCTGTCTGCTGCCCAGCTGGAGTTGTTCCTGTCTGCTGCCCAGCCGGAGTTGTTCCTGTCTGCTGCCCAGCCGGAGTTGTTCCTGTCTGCTGCCCAGCCGGAGTTGTTCCTGTCTGCTGCCCAGCTGGAGATGTTCCTGTCTGCTGCCCAGCTGGAGATGTTCCTGTCTGCTGCCCAGCCGGAGATGTTCCTGTTTGCTGCCCAGCTCAACGACCCAGTGCCTGCTGCCCAGCTTGTCTGCCCGGATGTGCCTGCTTTCCGCTTGGATGTGCCCCTGGTCCAGCCTAAAGTGCCTGATGTACAAACTGAAGTACCCTCATCCTTGGTGCTACCCAATGCCCTAGACTTTGGACAATCAAGACTGGTTGGAGCGTCCGGAGGCCGCTCCTTTTGGGGGGGTACTGTCAGGGAAGGCTTTACGCACTGGTGGCGCTGTCGGTCCTATGGATCGCAGTACTAGTGTCCACCAGCAGGTGTCCTCCCGCAGCCTGTATCTTTGACAGAGGATCTCACCTGCTGGTGGTAATGCCTGATCCATGGGCCGTAGTACCGGCGTCCACCACCGGGGGTATTCCGGCAGTGTGGGGCAGGCAGTACTTCCTTCCATCAGCTGTGACATGAGGGCAATTATAGCAGTCCTATAAATACCCGGCGAGCCCTTACATGCTCACCTTGGTATCTTTCTCCTGGAGCCTTGACCTTGTAGCCTGTATCCGGACTTTGAGCCTGTACCTGTCCTTGAGCCTGTACCTGTCCTGTCCCGTCCCGACCTGATCCCCATCCTGAGCCTATCCATCCGTCTTCTCCCTGCCTGGTTTTGTTCCATATTCCCATCTGCTGACTCCCCGTGTATGACCTTGGCCTGGCTACGTTTATGCCCCTGGAACACTCCTCTGTCAATCTGCTGTGTATGACCCCGGCCTGGCTTACGTTCAAGATTCTGGTACTGCCCTTTGCTGTATATATGATGTGTTGTTTGTGGGTTGTTTTGTTAGTTTGCACTGTTTGTATTTATCCATATCACCTTCTCAATAAACCCCATTATATTTCACTGTACATGTGTTTTGGTTATCTCTGTGCAGTCCACACAGTCTGGTCAATTAATTCCCTGATACGCATAGTTGTTTGACCTGTCATTTCTTGTTCAGTTGAAGTGCTTTTGTGGTTGGGCAAGCACGTTGTGTGGAGTGTTGACTGTTCCAGGGAGACGGCCAACACAGGTAGACCAATTTTGAATTGTACTGTGTGCTCTATTGCGGCATTGTGGTTCCTGTGGCCGGCGGGTTCCACAATCCTATTTTGTTTACAGCTGTGTCAGCGGAGGGTTGGAGCCAGTTTGGGGGTTGACAGCAGTACGGTACAGGCCCAAACAATACCAGCAGCTCTCTTAACTGGGGGTAGTGCTACACGTGGGGGCTCGAGTCCAGGATCCTGTACTCTGCAATCAAGCCCTCGCCTTAGGTGCCAGCATGGACCCTTTCACTGTGGTCCAGTGGTGCGAATCAACAGGTGCCTTCCCAGACGCGAGTGTGGCCATTGAACTTCCCGGGGAGGACTGGGAAGAGACGGAAGTTGACAAGCTTATGAAAGTACTGTCCCCAAGCAGGAGGGCATGGGTAATTGACCTCAGACAAGAAGAGGAAAACTCCCATACCCACGCACTGGTGGAGTGGAGAGATGGAATACCTGAGAGCTTCAAAGGCAGGAGTGTGCAGTCAAAGGACAGGAAGACGTTCTATCTAGTACACCCAAAGACAATGAAGGAAGAGGTCCCTGAAACTAGTCACGGAGAGCCAGCCAGAGAAACAATAACCTCCCCAGCACCCCTGACCACTATTAGTCCTGAACTCCTTAACGCTTTGGGAGACCTTGTGACAAAGTGCCAGAAGAGCAACACAGTGTGTGTGGAAGCTGGGTATCGGAAGCTGAGGATTTTCTCAGGTAGACAACCCGTGCCACTTGGAGAAGAGGACTTTGATACCTGGATAGAGCAAGCAATGCAAGCATTGGAAGGTTGGGAACTGCCAAAGACTCAAAAGAAACAGCGCAGATTTTAAGAGGGGCTCTGCGCTCTGACCCAGTTTGGCTCCATTTGAAAATTACAGGAGGAGCATGTCCTTGAGTTATCCAGACCTTGTTCGAGTGGTGAGAGATGAAGAGGCCTTGTTGAATGACCAGCAGGTAATCAGTCAACACACCTCACCCCCCTCCGCTGGAGTAAGAGCTGCCATGGCCACGGAACGGGACTCTGAAGTGGCTGTCTTAAAGTCACAGATGACTCAAGTGCTGGAGATGCTGACCTCCCTGATGGGAAAAAATTCAGAAGCAAAGAAAGAAGTGGTTCGGAATACTTCAACTCCTACCTATCAACAAACGAAAGAAGAAACTTGTTTCAACTGTGGAGGGATTGGGCACTATAGACAGGTGTGCCTCAGCCCGAAGAAAACTGCAGCCCCATACCGCAAGCCGACGGAAAACTTCAGAGGGCCCCGGTGAAGGAGTCAACAGGGTGCCCATCTGTTCCAGTCAACTCCAAAAAATTTAGAGGCCTGGGGAGGCCGCAGATGAAGAATAATTCCCCACCCAACGTCTCTGGTTCTGCCTTTGAACAATCTGATACCCCCCATTCGAGATCCAAAAACAATGCTCAACAGCGGGAAATCAGTGCATACCAGGCCCAACAAGGATTAAGATCCAGGAAGAGACTTAAAAAATAATAATAGAGAGAGCTCAAGATATAGGGTCCAGTAAGGAGACTTCTCAAAAATAAAATCCTGTTAAATTAGTGGGGCCTTCCCCAATAGTCCCCATTCAAGTGGAAGGAATTTACACTAAGGCCCTTCTTGACACAGGAGCACAAGTGACCCTTCTGTACTGGGATTTCTACGAGAAGCATCTGAGACATTTGCCCCTACAGAAGCTTGAAGACTTGGAGATATGGGGTATAGGGACCCACAGTTTCCCGTACGATGGATACCTTCCAATTAAGTTGGCCTTTGACCCCTCAGTAGCAGGAGAAGTGGAGATCTTCGACACACTGGCTGTATTCTGTCCTCGCCCACCAGGAGCCAACAAGAGTTCCCTCATAATAGGGACTAACACTGACCTGGTCAGGAGACTACTGACACCTGTGGCCCAGGAACAGGATACCTCAACTCCCAGAGTTCACCCTATGTTGCAACGGGCCTATCAGCGCTTGGTGCAGGAACAGAACGCCCCAAAAGAAGGAGTGGGGAAGATCTGGAAGCTGGATAGAATAGAGAAGGTGCTACAGCCAGGAGAAGTGACTTGTCTGAGGGCCACTGTTAAACTCACCTGGGAATAATCTGGCCCCTTCATTGTTCTGGAGCCAGATCCTCTGGATACTCATCAAGGGTTGGAAGTAGACTTGTGCACAACGGAAAAATTTGTTTCCGTTAGTTTCTTTTCGGTCCCGTTGATTCGTAATCGTTCGTAATTTTGCTAGACGGGAATTTCGTGTTCGGACTAATTCGTATTTTCGCAAGCGACATTTTTCGTTGAATCGGAATGATTCGTATTAATGTAAGCCTTATTTTTAGTTGATTTATAATTCGTACTTTCGGTAGAGTACATTGTTTTTCGTTGATTCTGGACACAACTCCTACTTTCGTAACTTTTTTTGGGTTCGTTGATTCGTAATTTTCCGTGTCTATCTCACAACGATGCTGCCTAACGTGCCTAATGTGCTTCGAATGGATTCGTACTTTTCTAAATACATAGCGGTTATTTGTAACGATTCAAAATCTCGTAATTTACTTTCGTTTTTTACATGTGGCTATAGCCTCCGCCCTTGTACACCATTTTGAGAGGGAGTTCAGCACGGTGAGGGAGAAGCAGAGAGCAGAGCAGAGTGTTATTGTGCTTCGAATGGATTCGTACATTTGTAACTTTTTTCATAACGAATTATGCGGAAGACATTCGGGCATTCGCTATTTGCAATATAATTTATTTCGGATTCGGTTTTATTCGTAATTGCTTTGTTCGGAAATTCGAATGCTTCCGAATGTCCGAAAGTTGCTAAATAAGGACAAATTTCGATTCGCTACTAAAAAAATTGCACAAGCCTAGTTGGAAGTAATCCCTGAAGTGGTCCCATTGAGGGCACTAAAGAGGAGTAATGGCAGGGTGTCGGTGAGCATCAGAAATACCACAACCACCCCTGTGAAGATTCCAGCCAGGATGTTGCTGGGCCAAGTGAACTCAGCCACCCCGGTTGCCCTATCGGACTTGGAAATGGAAGAAGGGGGAGGACACACGGTGGAGAAGCTCTGCTTTGAAGACACAACCACCCTCTCACCGGCTTGGAAGGAGAGGGCCAAAACTCAGTTGGCCAGATGGCAGAAGATCTTTTCCAAGAATTAGTTTGATGTGGGGTGTGCAAAGAGTGCCACCCACAAGATTCGATTACAGGAGGACAAGCCGTTCAGGGAAAGAGTCCGACGGGTTCCTCTGGCTGACTTGGAAGATCTGCGTGAGCAACTAGCAGAACTCAAAAGAACCGGCGTTATCCGAGAGTCCCGGAGCCCATACACTTCTCCAATAGTGGTGGTCCGGAAGAAAAATGGGTCACTGAGGCTGTGTATTGACTATCAGACACTCAATAAGAGGACAATACCTGATCAGTACACCACTCCCCGAATAGAAGATGCATTGCAGAGTTTATCTGGAGCCAAGTGGTTCAGTGTGATGGACTTAAAAAGTGGGTACTACCAAATTCCAATGCACCCTGAAGATTGGGATAAAACAACCTTCATTACCACTGTGGGTTTCTTCTAAATTTAATCACATGCCTCAGGGTTTGTCGGGAGCCCCAGCCACCTTTCAACGACTCATGGAGAAGACAGTAGGGGACATAATTCTAATTGAAGTGTTGGTGTATCTGGATGACATTATTGTGTTCGGGAAGACTCTGGAGGAACATGAGGAGCGATTGGAGAAGGTTCTGAGAAGACTCCATGATGAAGGCCTCAAGCTTTCCCCAGAAAAGTGTAAATTCTTCCAGTCTTCAGTTCATTACCTGGGCAACATTGTATCTGCGGAAGGAGTATCCATGGATCCAGGGAAGTTGGAGGCCGTTACCTCTTGGCCCAAGCCCACTAACGTGACTGAACTTCGGTCGTTTTTGGGGTTCTGTTACTATTACAGAAGATTTGTGGAAGGATTTGCCAAGATTGCTAGGCCTTTGAATGAACTTCTGAAGACTGAGGGGGAGGACGATGACTCAGAAATAGGAAACTCCATGAAATCGGCTATAGGGCCTAGAAAACCTGGGGAGTCTATCCAGGATCAGTGGACTACCAAATGTGAAGAAGCCTTTATTAAATTGAAGGAAAGCCTGACCACTGCTCCCGTCTTGGCCTATGCAGACACCAGGAAACCCTATGAACTACATGTAGATGCCAGTCGAGATGGTCTGGGAGGGGTGTTGTACCAAGAACATGATGATCAACTGAGACCTGTTGCTAATGTAAGCAGAAGTCTGGCTCCTGCTGAAAAAAACTACCCCACACACAAACTGGAATTCTTGGCCTTAAAATGGGCTGTGGTGGATAAACTAAAAGACTATTTGTATGGGGCTGAGTTTGTAGTCAAGACGGACAATAACCCTCTCACCTATCTCCTGACCACCGCTAAACTAGATGCCACAGGCCACCGATGGCTCGCTGCCCTTTCGGGATTCACCTTCAGCCTTAAATACAGGCCTGGAGCTGGAAATAGAGATGCAGATGCTCTGTCCAGAAGATCTCATACCCTCAGTGACCCTGTTGAAGAATGGACTCAGCTGACTCCAGAGGGAGTACGAGCCCTTTACCAGGGGGTGGATCTTCAGGCTAGTGGAGGATCCCGAGCTGAAGAAATTGGAGTCTCGGTTGTTGGAGTGCCTAAACACCACTGTGATGTAACTCAGATTGAAGAAGAGAACTTACCTAAGCTGTCAAAAAGAGATCTGAGAAGAGACCAACTGGAAGACCCTCTAGGGAAGTTGGTGCTGAAGGCATTGGAGAGCCAGAGTCCAGATATACTCCTAGAAAACTCTTCAATAGAGGCCCGATTACTAAGAAGAGAATGGGACCGGTTGCAGATACATCAAGGGGTGGTCTACCAAAGGGGCCCCTCTGATGATTTAGAGGATAAGTGGCAATTGTTCTTGCCCGAGAAGCACAGGAAGGCAGTTTTTATCGCTTTGCATGATGATCATGGTTATCTGGGATCAGAAAGGACTTTTCAACTCGTAAGAAACAGATTTTATTGGCCTTGCATGCGGGCTGAAGTGGAAGAATACTGCCATTCTTGTGCACGCTGTGTACAGAAAAAGACCCTGCCTCATCAATCTGCCCCAATGGGCCACCTACAAAGTCAGGGACCCCTGGAACTGGTGTGCATTGATTTCCTCTGCCTGGAGCCGGATCTGAGTGGGCAAGGGAATGTTTTGGTAGTAACCGATCATTTCATTAGATATGCCCAAGCATTCCCAACTAAAGACCACAAGGCCTCAACAGTGGCCAAAGTACTGGTTGAAATTTTATTTGTGCACAATGGCTTGCCTCAACGTCTCCACTCGGATCAGGGGATGGATTTTGAAAGCAGACTGATTAGGAAGTTGTTGGATCTATTGGGCATCAAGAAGACCAGAACAACCCTGTACCACCCACAGGGGAATGCTCAGCCTGAACGGTTTAACCGGACACTGTTAGATATGCTGGGGACACTGGAGCAGGCATGTAGCTGCTATGTACATGCCTACAACAGTACGACCAGTGATGCTACCGGGTACTCCCCGTGTAGATTGATGTTTGGATGGGAAGCGCGGTTACCTGTGGATCTGGCTTTTGGCACTTCGCTGGATCATATCTCAGCAGCATCCCACAAGGGGTATGTAAATCGGTTGCAAAAGAGTTTAAGTCTGGCATATGAGAAGGCCCAGGCAACATCTGAACAGAGAGGAGTGAGGAACTTTGATCTCAAGGTCAGGATACATGATCTACAGCCAGGAGACAGGGTGCTGCTGCGGAACTTAGGTGTCCTGGGGAAATATAAGTTGGCTGACCATTGGAGATCACAGCCATATGTTTTCTGTAAGCAGCTGCCAGGCCTACCGGTGTATCAGATCAAGCCAGAGGGAAGTGTAGGCCCATTGAAGACCTGGCATAGGAATCTTTTATTACCCCTTTCTGAAGCAGTCCGCCTACCTCCTGAAATGGGTTCCCAGGAATCCCCTCCAGTTTCCCGTACCCCTAGACCAGCTACCAGGTCTCAGACGGCCCAGTCAGAAACTGGGGATGATAGAACTGAGGGGGAGATCAGTGATGGTGAGGAAATGGAGCTTGATTGGTTGTGGTCATCTCAAACACTAGAATCTCTGACCACTACCCCATCGTCATCTGAAGCTGCTGCTAATGGCACTTTAAACCCGGAGGCTCCTGAGTTCATGTCACACAATACTCTTACTGAGGAATGGGAGGATGCTCTGGATTCCTTTCAAACGAAGACCCCAAAGAGCCCTCATCTCCTTCTGAGGCTGATCTGGATGTTCCTGAAGTAGCAGAGTCAAGTACGTCTAACCCAGAAGAGGGAATCATTGAAAAGAATACAGAAGTGTCTGAATCCGCTGCTCTAGATACTCTGACTCCTAGAGAACAGAGGGAGAGAAGAGTCATTCACCCTCCAAAAAGACTGACTTATACTCAAATGGGTGAATGCTCTGAGGAAGCTGTTTTCACTGCAAGAAGGACAGTTGATGAGTCTGGTCCCTCCAATGTAAATTTAGTGAAGGGCAACCCTAGCTCACTCCCTGGCACAGCTGGACAGGCCACTTCCATTAACGTGACCTGTAGGCAGGACAATCTCTCTTCTAAAGCTTGGTGGGAGATTCCCCTGCCGGGTTCCTTTGTGACCGTAAATTGTATCACTTCCATATATGCTAACTACGTTTTTCTCTCTCTCAGACATTGTTGGTATCTTTGGGGACCAAAGATTCTTAAGTAGGGGGAGTGTGTAGCGGGGTGTCACCTATCGGTATGCTATAAGGACTACTTTATACGTAAATGCACCCAGATCCCTCCGGAACTCTATTGACTACTGTTTGACTTGGAAGGAAAGGTGCAAAGTGGGATTTGTAGTACAGAGAGACATAGACTCCAATGCTGTGGATGCTGTATGGACTGCTGTGCTCGCGGTGTAGCTGTGCGCCCACAGTGCATTGCCCGGCGCAGGGTCTGCTGGGGAAGGGTTGTTTAAGTGGAGGAGGAGCAATACGCAGTCTCTTTGGACATCGCCCGCCTAGCAAGTCGGAGTCTGTGTTGGGGCCTGTTCTGCTTGTCTAGGCCGGAGAGCCTGGGCCTACGGATTCCGGAAAGCCTGCTCGTCGCAGAGAGAGGGATCTCATCCGGGGAGCCTGTTGATATCTCGGAGCATCCAGGAGTCGACCCATCTACCGACTTCCATGCGGTTGTCTGGGGGGCCGGAGACTGCGGGTGGTGGGGAGATCGTGTGCCGGAGCACCGGCACGAAGCCAGCGGAGCGGACTGGGCCTGGTCGGGTGAGAGGGCACATGCCCAGGACTTCTAACTGTAATTAGGCCCGACATCTTTTGACTAAGGCTGAACATTTTATCACCCGTGACTTCACGTCTTAATTATAGCCGGAGTTTAGCTAACGTTATTTGATATTCCTTGGATTGCAAACATTGAGTGCACCAACGTTTTGCTAGCGAAGATCCTTTTCATTGGAGTGACAGTTTTTGGAGGTAGTCAGGCCTGACTGGAACTTACTTTGACACTGTGTGGGCGCCATATTGCCCACGAGGGGAAAGCTTGCGAGCATAGTTAGTTAAAAGACATTTAGTGAATATAGGATTGCATTCTATTTGGTACCTTTGTATGTTTGTCACTTTGGCTTTTGCAGGGCTCTGCATGGGTAAACGCATAGTTGTTTGACCTGTCATTTCTTGTTCAGTAGAAGTGCTTTTGTGGTTGGGCAAACACGTTGTGTGGAGTGTTGACTGTTCCAGGGAGACGGCCAACACAGGTAGACCAATTTTGAATTGTACTGTGTGCTCTATTGCGGCATTGTGATTCCTGTGGCCGACAGGTTCCACAATCCCATTAGTTTACAGCTGTGTCAGCGAAGGGTTGGAGCCAGTTTGGGGGTTGACAGCAGTACGGTACAGGCCCAAACAATACCAGCAGCTCTCTTAACTGGGGGTAGTGCTACATTAGTATAGTGCTACTGTGCAAACTATGGTTGTATTAAAACAATAGTGCTATTAAAACAATATTTATAGTGAACAAAACTTTAGTGCAAGCAACAATCTCTGTGTGCACATTCCCATGTACCCAGGGAAGTAAATCACCCAAAAACCAATACAACCATGCTGAAAAAATATATGTGAAAAGAGAAAAATGTGTAGCGCCCTACTCCTGTTGGGTAGACACTATATGTTAAATTTAGTTATCTGAGCTGTAGTTCTGCTCAGAAGGATTATGCTAAATTGTTGGCTCTGTTTCAGTCTAGCTGGGTTGCACGTTTTCCACCTGACAGTAGGTGTCACTGTCACCACGGGTCAGGGTTGGAAATGCAGCAAGCTGGGTGTATTGGATATTCCTTTTCCAGAAGTGGCTCAGGGGGCGTGGTCAACCCGCTGTGCATTCTGGGAGGGGGTACTTAAGAGACGGAGACCGCTCTATTGGGGTTCGTTGCCGAGGGTCGTTGCTGGATCCTGACCTGAGGGCCCTCCTGGCCTCAGGGATGTGCGAGCCATTTTCGGCCTCGGGGCCTGCTGGCCCGAGGCTCTGCAACTGAGAAGTAGGCCCAGAAGTTGCTGGGGCCTACTAGTCCAGGGATGGTCCTACGCGGTCTTGCCTGCGGGAAGAAGCAGAACAATTGGGGACTCAATTGAAGGACGCATCCTGGTCAGTTTGCCTCACGGTGCTGCCAGCTAGCTGAAAGATTCTGGCACCGTGAGCTGTGCACTTTTGAAGGAACTCTTTTGCAAAGTGTCAGTGTGGTTACACGATCTTGTGGCGGAAGGTTGTGGAACGACGCAACGGCACTCATTAAGTCTGTGACAGAGACTTTGAGCGAGCTTCGCACCGGTTGCTAGGCTAGTGAGAGTAGGACTATCTGGTGGTTGCTGAATCCAGCGTGGAACTGATTTGTCCTCTGGATCTGAGATTGTGCCAGTGATCCGCAAAGTAAGGTACCTGAAACTCCCCTCTCCCTCTATCCCTCTGTGGGAACTGGCAAAATAAAGCCTTGAAGAAAACGTATCCAAGTGTTGGTGTGAACATTTATGAAAGCTCTTCAAGAAGGATCCCTGACACGAGTGCGGTGAACAGAAAAGGTAATGGTAGGCCCAAAACTTTAAACCAGCAGCTCCTATGGGGGTAGTGCTACAAATATAAAAATGAAAATAAAAATAAGTGCTAGCATTTATGAATCATTAGAATGTGCTCATAATAAAGTCCCATTTCCCATACTAAATGTGAGTGAGCATTGTTACCTCTGTTTATATTTTAGAATAAAGAGCTCAATATATTGCGCAATGATCAGTTTTTTGCTTTTCATGAGAGCTTGAGAAACATTAATAAGGAAATCCATGAGATGAATATTGGCATATCGGTTGATTTCCTTATTAATGTTTCTTAAGCTCTCATGAAAAGCAAAAAAACGATCATTGCGCAATATATTGAGCTCTTTATTTTAAAATATAAACAATGGTAACAATGCTCACTCACATTTAGTTTGGGAAATGGGACTTTATTATGAGCACATTCTAATGATTCATAAATGCTAGTGTAGCGGGTATACACTTTTCTGTGTATTTAAAACTGGCAGAGACACCAGTAATGTGCAGTTCCCTGCAGCCCCGCGGGTGGCGCTGTCGCCTTGGGCTGGGGTTGAACCATTGCTGTGTGCTGTGCTCCCTTTTTGTCCTCCCTCGGCAGCGGTATGGTGGGGCGGGGAACCCGCCGTGCTTGTTGGGAGAGGGTATAAAGGGGCCGGCCATCTTTGTCACGGGGTCGAGTCCCAGGCACCTTCAGCCTGTGGGCGTGTGGTTCGTGTCGGTCCTCTAGGCGGTCTAGGCCTAGAGGACGTTCGGAGGTCGTGTTCCATCCCAGGCACCTTTAGCCTGGGGTGAGGTACTCGGATGGAGGTCTGGAGCTCAGTGCCCAACACTGAGTTCCGCGAGGGAAGGAGATCCTAGGGGACCCTGGGAGAGGGTACCCGAATCCGGAGGGCGTAAGGGACCGGTGGGAGACACTTGCTTGAAGACCCGGTGCAGCATATTGCTGGTGACAGGTGAGCCTTCCATCGGAGACCGCCTGGGAGGAAATCCCCCTTCGCTGGGAGACCGCAACCCACTTTCAGGAAGGAAAGTGGAGAGTTCATTGTGTCTGGGCCTACTCGCATCCACACCTCCTTGTCTGTTCTGTTCTCTAAGGGGTCCAACTGATTGTGTTCACTTTTGCATTGTGAAGAATAAAGGAGTGTTGGACTTTAATGGTGTGGGGCTCGTTTTCTGGCAGACATTGTTCAAGGTAACTCTCTTTGGAGGTTCCAGGTGCAGAACATCGACCCGAAGGTAAAATAAGAACTTTGCTTACACCACACAGACACCTGTGGTGGAGGCTTGGCGTGGTGACCCCGAACTCTCTCCTCTAAGGTACCCCTAGACAAGAGACAGAGGAGCTGATGAGAAAGAGGTGAGAGTGGAGGCCGCTACACTAGCACTTATTTTTATTTTTATTTTTTAATTTTTCTCTTTTCACATATATTTTTTCAGGATTGTTGTATTGGTTTTTGGGTGATTTACTTCCCTGGGTACATGTGAATGTGCACACGGAGATTGTTGCTTGCTCTAAAGTTTTGTTCACCATAAATATTGTTTTAATAGCACTATTGTTCTAATAGCACCATAGTTTGCACAGTAGCACTATATTAATAATATATTGTAGGGTTGGCGCAGTTATCATTTCCTTTTTTTCACTATTTGAATACCCCCCAGCATTGGTGGTGTACACTGTACTGCAGCAGACCCATAAAAATGAATAATCAGAGGGATAAGGTTTTATTTGCGCCGGTGACACATACCTTTTCTTTTTCTATACACTGTGTCCCCAGTGCAGCCTACCTGTGCAGGGGAGAGAGAGCCGCCGCCGCCGCATTGATTACAGCGCTGGGAACATCACAGCTTTCATTTCAATAGCTGTGTGTTCCCTGCGGCGCGCCATCACATACAGCCCCTCCCCCTTGTCCGGGCACTTTGATAGACAGATCACCCGTCCAATCTTGTGCGCTATAGGACACTCCAGTAATGGGCGGCACCAGGGGTGGGAGGCGGAGCCCCGCCCAGGCCCCGCCCCATTTTCGGTTTCGTTATCTGCCCCATTTTCGGTTTCCTTATCGGTCATTTGTGGCCATTTGTCGAAAGGGCCATAATCGGCCGATATTTCGGTGCATCCCTAATTAGTTCACCTTCACCCATTTAATGAACCGCCAAAAATCTAAAGTTTAGGTTGACTTTTTCACCAACCCAAACCTGAAGCTCATCCCCAGTAATAATCAGACACAGATATATGGCGTTTATGGAAAGTCCTCTAATCCCAAGTCACCCTATTGTGCCCAATTAAAACTCTGAGGTCATTTATTATGTATTTTCTCTTATGGGAAGTTAGAGCTCTGAGAATAATATTACAGCATTCTGACATATATGAGAATCACAATTACATTTTTTTAAATTCATTTTTTTATTTAACAGGCCTAAATCACGGGGCACCATAGAGCATAAACACAGTTCATAGTATGTCAATGTGCTGCAGATGTGTGAAGTATTCCCTCAAGAAGATATGTCATCATGGCTGGTGATGAACAGGTTAAGTCTGAGGATCAGGTTGGGATGAGTTCTTCTCCGGGGGGAGATCAGACTAGTAAATGTGTTATGTCATTTCCTTATTAGCCGGGGGAATTTATAATGTGTGTGAGGAGAGGTGAGGAGGAGATGGAGAAGAATCAGCTCAGCAATTATTTTATTTTGCAGGACAAGTTGTAGCCTGACGTCCGCATTCCCCAGAGACTTCTCCCTGCTGATCCCCACGTATCCTCATCAGGAGCACGTGTCATTACCAAGACTCATCGTTACTCCATTATTAATAAATATTCAAATCAATTGGAATCAAATCTAGTAAATAAAAAAATAAAATCGTTAGCCATCAATCAACCTGTCTTTCTATCTATCTATCTATCTATCTATCTATCTATCTATCTATCTATCTATCTATCTATCTATCTATCTATCTATCCATCTGTCTATCTTTCTCTTGGTAGTTCAGTTAACAAGAAATAAGTATTCAAATGAATTGTAATCACATATAGTAAATAAAATCTTTGTCCACCTATCAATCGATCGATCGATCAATCTATCTGTCTATCTGTCTGTCTATCTCCTCCAAAAAGCTAGCGTTCAGGTTGACTTCTTCACCAACTTAAACCTGAATCTCATCCCTAGTAATGATCAGACAGATTTATGGTATATGTGGAATGTCCTCTAATCCCAAGTCATCCTATTGTGCCCAATGAAAACTCTGGGGTCATTTACAGTATGTATTTTCTTTATTGATGTAGCGGGTATCAATATTTAGGGGGAGTATTTGGGCGGTAACATGGCCCAAATGCAGCAATTATGAGGGTTTTATGGTTGTTTTGTTCGTGGAAGATATCAGTGGTGTCCAGTTCCCTGCGGCCCCTGGGTGGCGCTGTCGCCTTGGGCTGGGGTTGAACCACCATTGTAGGGCCGTGCCCTTTTTGTCCTCTCGCAGCAGCGGTATGGCGGGGCGGGGAACCCGCTGTGCTTGCTGGGAAAGGGTATAAAGGGGGCGGACATCTTGCACACCAGGTCCATTCCCCAGGCACCTTCAGCCTGGGGGCTGTGTTCTGTAGTTCGTGCCCAGGTGCCCTTGGCCTGGGTGCGAGGGAGTTCGAGTTTCATCCCAGGCACCTTCGGCCTGTGGTGAGGTACTAGCTGAGGCCTGGGACCCAGTACCTTCGACTGGGTCCCGCATGGGAGAAGATACCTAGGGGCCCACCGAGTTCGGGTACCTGAGTCCTGGGCGAGGAGAACCAGGGAGGTGACCTTACCTGAAGATCCAGCGCAGCATTGGCTGGTGACAGCGAAGGCCTCTGGGGACCGTCCGGGATGGATCATCTCCCTAACAGGGGCAGATAAACGAGAAGGTAGTCCATGTTCTTTGGTCTTTGCAGAGACACAGCTACATCAGGTCAGTGGCAGGCCTATCCTAAGGCCTGTGGCAGAGGCCTCATCGTTCACCAGGTCTGTGGCAGGGACCAAATTCACGGTCGGTGGCAGCGACCGTGCGCCAAGCCTGTCTGCGCTGATTGGGGCAGGAGAGTATATGATTCTTTGATTGTGCCTGGACCTCCTCATTTCCCACACCCTGCCTGTTCTATAAGTTCAACCAGTCTACTCTTCAAGGACTATTTATTGCTCAAACAGAATAAATAAGTGTTGGACTTTATTTGGAGTGGGACTCAAGTTACTGGGAGCTAAGTGCCTTATTGTATGGTGCCAATCATTCTCCACAAGAGAAGTTGAGGCTCCGGACGGGAACACAGACCCGAAGGTAAAGGTTTAAGCTCACACCTCTGCATACAAATATCAGAGGGTATGAGCTGGTGGTGTAACCGCACTCTCTCCTCCCAAGTACGGCCAAAAAGTGAAGCAAAAGAGGGGGGAGAGTGAGGCCACTACATTGAGAAGGGAGAGTTCTGAGATAAAGATAGTTGGACAGATAGATAGATATATATAGATATATATTATCTATCCATCCATGGGCGTCCGCTGCATAGGACAAGGGGGGTCAATTGCCCCCCCTGGAATTCAGAGTGAAGACACACTTGCCCCCTGTGTTGCAATGGCCGCCGCTGCCACCTCCGCGGCAGCCGTGGACTTTTTCTGCAGACTGCTGCTGGCCTGGGGGCTGGGGCTGTCTTTTATGACTATCTGTCCCTCCCTCCTCACCCCCAGGCCGAGCATTGGATTGGCTCTACCGCTTGGGCCTCTGCTTAACATCACCGTGACCCTGACCCAGCTGTTCCGTGATTGGCTGCTGCCTCAGCCTGCCTCTGCCTGTGTAAATGTGCCTATGCCGATCCGGCCAGCACGGCGCCGGCTCCTCCCAAAGGTGCGTGGCGTGCAGTGGCCGAGACAGGAGACTGAATATGCTGCCAGTGCCTGCCCTATTGCTGAAGAACTACAGGTAACAGCAGTGCCTGTGCCACAACACCACTGTGTACATCTTTTTGTATTGCAATGTGTTGCAATACATCTGTGTTGTGGCTACAGTATACAGTATAGGCTGTTTTCATCAAGATCGAAACATGGCCACAACAGATGTATTGCAATACATTGCAATATAGAAAGATGTACATTCTCTAGGCTATATTTATATGGGCATTAAGTGAAGCGGAATTATCCTCAAGAAAAAAGTTCAGCGGACGCCCATGTATCCATCTATCTATCTATCCTTCAATCCTTTCACTTGTCCGTCCATTCAGTGCCGGTGTTCTGACAATCTGGTTCCTACCATCGATATGGTTCCCCTCTTGACTGCGCATGCGCAATCCGAGGCGACGGAAATGTCTGAGGTTTAACAGCTGTTCGGCAGCTGCAGACGTTCTCGCTCCGGTTGCTTAGTTACACACGCCGCTTTATTATTCACGCCGCTGCATACAGCAAGGGGCGGATCAGATGTGATATTGAGCAGTGCGATTTGTTTGTTTATACACACCGCTCTATACAGCAAGGGGCTGATATCCGCTGTTTAACAGATCCATTACTAATAGGTTTAAATGCATCCCTTGCTGTATAGAGCGGCACGAATAAACAAACAAATCGCACTGCTCAATATGACATCTGATCCGCCTCTTGCTGCCCCTTGCTGTATAGAGCGGCATGAATAATAAAGTGGCGTGTGTAATGAAGCATGGTGGGTGAGCGCGTCCACAGCTGCCAAACATATGGTTCCTCCTATCGATTTGGTTCCCTCTTGACTGCGCAGGCGCCAGCCGAGCCTACGGAAATCTCCAAGCTTTAACAGCTGTTCGGCAGCACCTGCGCAGTGAAGGGGGGAACCATATCGATAGGGGAACCAGCTCGACAAGACACCGGGACAAGGTCATCTAGAGCCCAGGGCGAACATGCCAAACTGCGCACCACCCCCCCCCCCCCCTCCAAGGTGTATGAGCAGAGGCAGCCTATCCATTGAGGGCACACAGGCGTCGCCTCCACAATCCATCACCGCCACCCCCCATCCATGCTTCTCGCCCCTTTCAGATCCTCGGATGCATGGATTCCAATGTTGGGTAGGTGTTTTTTTGAAGCACCAATTTGAGCCAGAGGCTCCAATAGGCTTTAAAATAGGATGGGCTCTGGGCGCAGAGAGTGCACTTTCAGCCCACCCAGGTGTGTGAGAATAACGAATGAATGAGAAAAGGGTAACAGCGCTCTCTGCAGGGACAACCCAATCCATACATTAGGTCCACTCACAGGTGCCTGCCTAGGCTCGATATATCCCATCACACTCCAACATAACAAATAGTAAGAAGAGCCGGCAAAACTGTAATCCTTGAAGTGTCTCTTATTGGTACATCAGAGAATGAATATTCCCTATTTCCACACTGAATTGTCTCTCCGCCAATCAGAAAGTGTGGGTCTGAGCCCCGTTTCCTGATTGGCCCGAAAGGAAAAGCGTTCTGATTGGCTGCCGAGGAGGAGGGAGATGGAAGCCGCAGAGCAGGGGAAGGAGAAGCTGCTTGTGATGCCCGCTGCCGTAATGCCAGCAGTGGAGTGGCGGGGAAGACAGCCGTGATTACCCGCCATGGATGGGGAAAGTGCAGGGACCGAACGACCCAACCAACCCGCCCCCCCCCAAAAAAAAAATTAACACCAGCTACCACTGGTTCGGGATTACTTTTTGGGTGGACATTGGCTGACTGTAGCCAAGTTGTGGTTTCATAATGTAGGGATATATTGTATGTTAGGCCAGTTACATTGACTACAGCAGTGATGAAGAGAAACCATGCACTGAAGTCTTCTCAGTCATTCCTCTCCCCTGCATTTGTTGCAAACTGACACAGGGGGGCATATCATGTGACTGGCCCAGAGCAGCCTGAAAATAGGTAAGTACATGCATCTTTCTTACAAAGGCCAGTTAGCATAGGTATTGGGGGGGCAGTTTAAGACTAGCTAGGTGTACCCTTGGGGCACATATAACTAAAAGTGAAATTCCTATTGCAGAGGATGCCTAAAATCTGACTTGTATCTTAGTGCAGACTTCTGGGGGAAATCAGTGAGCCAATCACACAAGTAGGAAATTACATTTTTTTTCAAAAAAATTATAACGGTTGCAGATTAAAAAGAAAGGTAATTTTTAATAACATTTGTAGCACCCTCTAGTGTGTGCTAGAAGTAGAGTATAAAAATGTTGTTTAGCTCAGGGCTAAGCCTGAGCTATGAAATCTGGGTCAGGGTTTACTAAGGTTCATGGCCAGGTGACTTATCCTGTCTGGTATCTCCCCCTGGTCTAGAAGGTTGAAGAATCTTCTAGAATTAGTGGGTGTAGGTTAGGAGTAGCTGCCTTGAATATTTATGGAGCCTCAGCCAATCCTCAGAGGTAGGCTGGCAGGGGGCTAAGACTACTCCATAAATAGACATGGGCCAAGCCAGCAGGGCAGTCGGGTGGAAGATGGAGATACCGTATTGAGCAGGCTGTCAGTGGCCCTCAGGGATGTCCCCTAGTCTGAGGGGGTGTCCTGCCTTGAGCTGGGCTCTGATGCTGGAAGGATCCTGCCATAACACATGGGAGGAGGCTTTCCTGGAGGCATGGGAGCAAGAGAGAGGACAGAGTAAGTAGCCAGCACTGTTGGGGACTAACATATGGCAGTTGGGGTCTGCCACATGTAGCCACTCTCCCTGAAGACAGCAGCCACTCTCCCTAAGAGATATCCTGAGAGTCAGCCAGGTTGGCTGGTGAAGAGTCAATCAGGTGGACTGGTGTGGAAAGTTAGCCTGGAGGGATAGTGAAAGGAGCAGCTGCCGCCAGGTGGGTTGGCAGTGCCTGAAAAGGTGGTGCTGGGATCAGTGGCCACAGAGTAGAAGATACAAGCTGTTTCCCTAAACTGTGCTACTTAAAAGGGGGCTATGAGTTCCTGCCTCTAAAAAGGCTATTGCTTAAATCTGACTGTCAGATCATTCTGCAGTGATTCAGCTGGAGTAAGCAAGCAAGTGTGCCCAGAGCAAAGTTGAGGGGACTGTATATAACTGAATATAGTAAGATGTCCCTGAAGTTAGTTGGAGTTCTGCTGAAGTCAACTGGGCATCCCATAACCTCCCATCCCTATCCAAGTTATTAACCCTCAAATCAATAACAAAAAACAAAGCCGCAGACTGTTCTCTGAGTCTGGGTGCTTGTAAAAATTCAGTGTGCCTGGCTGTACAGGAGTGGGGGATCCAAGTTCATCAGCAGTCCCTACAGGGGTGTGCTACACATTCAATTATAATATGGGTTTTCCAGTAATTCAATATTCTATATTATATGTTGCACCCCCAATACATGAGGAACATGTATAGGGGTAGGGGGCATGACATACCACAGAAAAGTGTAAAACTGAACAACTTGAGGACTCCTCACTTCTGGCAGCACTGCACAGAACAAGGAATGTCCCACAGGTCTATGCTGATGGTGACTAGGGATGAGCTTCGAGTTCGAGTCGAACTCATGTTCGACTCGAACATTGCCTGTTCGCCCGTTCGCCGAACAGCGAACAAATTGGGGTGTTCGCGGCAAATTCGAAAAATCTATGGGAGAAATCTAAAGTGCTAATTATAAAGGCTTATATGCAAGTTATTGTCCTAAAAAGTGTTTGGGGACCCGGGTCCTGCCCCAGGGGACATGTATCAATGCAAAAAGACGTTTTAAAAACGGCCGTTTTTTCGGGAGCAGTGATTTTAATAATGCTTAAAATGAAAAAATAAAAGTGAAATATTCCTTTAAATTTCGTACCTGGGGGGTGTGTATGATATGCATGTGAAGTGGCGCATGTTTCCCGTGCTTAGAACTGTCCCTGCAAAAAGTGTCATTTTTGAAAGAAAAAAATGCATTTAAAACTGACTCGCGGCTATTAATGAATTGTCGGCTCCCGGCAATACATACAAAAGTCATTGAGAAAAAAAAAGCGTGGGGGTTCCCCAGAATTCAATTACCAGGCCCTTCAGGTCTGGAATGGATATTAAGGGGAACCCCGCCGCAAATAAAAAAAAAATTGACGTGGGGTTCCCCCAAATATCCATTCCAGGCCCTTCAGATCTGGCATGGATTTTAAGGGGAACTCCACCCCAAATTAAAAAAAAAATGGCGTGGAGTCCCCCTAAAAATCCATACCAGACCCCTTATCCGAGCACGCAACCTGGCCGGCCGCAGGGGAAAAGGGGGGGACGAGAGAGCGGCCCCCCCTCCCTCCTGAACCGTACCAAGCCACATGCCCTCAACATGGGGAGGATGTCCCCATGTTGATGGGGACAAGGGCCTCATCCCCACAACCCTTGCCCGGTGGTTGTGGGGGTCTGCGGGCGGGGGGCTTATCGGAATCTGGAAGACCCCTTTAACAAAGAGGACCCCCAGATCCCGGCCCCCCCCCTATGTGAATTGGTAAGGGGTACATTGTACCCCTACCATTTCACGAAGAAAGCGTAAAAAAATGTTTAAAAAAACACACAAACACCTTGAAAAAGTCCTTTATTTAAAAAAAAAAAAAAAAAAAAAAACATTCCAGCGGTGAAATCCAGTGTCCCGCGGCGATCCCGATGTCCAGCGCTGTCCTTCATTGGTTGTGCCTGAGCGGACCTGATGGGGAACTCCCTCTCAGTATTTTAAATGTATAGACCCGCCCCTTCTAAAGTTCCCCATCAGGTCCGCTCAGCGGACGAGATGCGGAACATGAGAAGGGGCGGGTCTATACATGTATTACCAAAGTGAGAGCAGTTCCCCATCAGGTCCGCCTCCTCGGTATGTCAGACCCGCCTACGTCATTGGCTTGAGCGGGGAACTTCCTTCACTATGTAAATTTAAATTACACAGTGAAGGAAGTTCCCCGCTCAAGCCAATGACGTAGGCGGGTCCGACATACCGAGGGGGCGGACCTGATGGGGAACTGCTCTCACTTTGGTAATACATGTATAGACCCGCCCCTTCTCATGTTCCGCATCTCGTCCGCTGAGCGGACCTGATGGGGAACTTTAGAAGGGGCGGGTCTATACATTTAAAATACTGAGAGGGAGTTCCCCATCAGGTCCGCTCAGGCACAACCAATGAAGGACAGCGCTGGACATCGGGATCGCCACGGGACACTGGATTTCACCGCTGGAATGTTTTGTTTTTGTTTTTTTAAATAAAGGACTTTTTCAAGGTGTTTGTGTGTTTTTTTAAACATTTTTTTACGCTTTCTTCGTGAAATGGTAGGGGTACAATGTACCCCTTACCAATTCACATAGGGGGGGACGGGATCTGGGGGTCCCCTTTGTTAAAGGGGTCTTCCAGATTCCGATAAGCCCCCCGCCCGCAGACCCCCACAACCACCGGGCAAGGGTTGTGGGGATGAGGCCCTTGTCCCCATCAACATGGGGACATCCTCCCCATGTTGAGGGCATGTGGCTTGGTACGGTTCAGGAGGGAGGGGGGGCCGCTCTCTCGTCCCCCCCTTTTCCCCTGCGGCCGGCCAGGTTGCGTGCTCGGATAAGGGGTCTGGTATGGATTTTTAGGGGGACTCCACGCCATTTTTTTTTTAATTTGGGGTGGAGTTCCCCTTAAAATCCATGCCAGATCTGAAGGGCCTGGAATGGATATTTGGGGGAACCCCACGTCAATTTTTTTTTTATTTGCGGCGGGGTTCCCCTTAATATCCATTCCAGACCTGAAGGGCCTGGTAATTGAATTCTGGGGAACCCCCACGCTTTTTTTTTTTTTTTTCTCAATGACTTTTGTATGTATTGCCGGGAGCCGACAATTCATTAATAGCCGCGAGTCAGTTTTAAATGCATTTTTTTCTTTCAAAAATGACATTTTTTGCAGGGACAGTTCTAAGCACGGGAAACATGCGCCACTTCACATGCATATCATACACACCCCCCAGGTACGAAATTTAAAGGAATATTTCACTTTTATTTTTTCATTTTAAGCATTATTAAAATCACTGCTCCCGAAAAAACGGCCGTTTTTAAAACTTCTTTTTGCATTGATACATGTCCCCTGGGGCAGGACTCGGGTCCCCAAACACTTTTTAGGACAATAACTTGCATATTAGCCTTTATAATTAACACTTTAGATTTCGAACGTTCGAGTCCATTGTATTTAATAGGGTTCTAAAGTTTACACGAACATTTTGTCTGTTCGCAGGTTCTGGTGCGAACCGAACAGGGGGGTGTTCGGCTCATCCCTGATGGTGACATGAACTCCTTCCAGAGTTAAAAGCTACACATAGTCACTATTCTTCAGAGTTGGGGTCATCTACTTACATGGCCACAGGATCATCGGTTGCCTCCTGCTGATATCCACAAGGCTTTTCCTAATGAGGGAGAGGTAGACTCATACCATTATAGGAAAGGTGGAATATTTCCCACCAACTTGCTCCTTGCTCTCTCCAGTAAACTTCCCATGACCCGACTTCATACCCGGACTTGATCTAGCAAATAGGCCCCCCTACCAAGCCTAGCTGCAACCTTGGTGTCTTCCTAAAGGCTTCCTCCCAGACTTCTGCCTCAGGGGCAGAGCCCCTGCACAGGAGCCTCCTCCTGAAGGACTGGACTCAGGAACACTGTACACTGCTGCCCAGGCCTCAGACTATTTATGGGCTATCTCACCACCTACTGGACACACCTCCCCAGGGATTGGCAGGAGTAACATAAATATCCTCCCACTATACTTCTAGAATCCTCTAGAACAGGGGTCACCAAACGTTCTAAACAAAGGGCAAGTTAACTGTCCTTCAGACTTTAGGGGGCAGCTGGACTTTGGCCAGTGGGAATAGAAAATGGGCAAGTGCCAGTGTGAGAAAACAAAGCCACATCTTTAGTGGGAGGAATAACACCCCATCAATGTTGTCAGTGGGAGGAATAGTGCCCCATCATTGTTGCCAGTGGGAGGAATAGTCCCCCATCCTTGGTGGCAGTGGGAAAAATAGTGCCCCATCATCGGTGTCAGTGGAAAGAACAGTGCCCCATTGTTGGTGTCAGTGGCAGGAATTATGCCCTTATTGGTGGTGTCAGTGGGAGGAATAATGCCCCATCACTCTTGTCAGTGGAAGAAATAGTGTCCCATCATTGGTGTCAGTGGAAGGAATAGTGTCCCATCATTGGTGTCAGTGGGAGGAATAGAGCCCCACCCATCATTGGAGCACAGGTGTGTCAGGAGGAAGGTGCCTCTGAATCTGCTCTGTGAGAAGGGAGTGGTGGTGAAATCTCTCCCAGCTCCCGGGCCCCCTTTCTGGGGAGGCCATGGAGGCCAGCAGGGCCTCTCCTGCTGGAAGCTCCCAGCCATCTCCTGGGCTGTCGGGTGATATACCTGCCTCTGCACAAGCTGATCTCTCTACCCCTGGTGAGGATGAAGGCTCGGAGGCCATTCGGGAGCGAGTGGTGGCCGGGATTAAGGTCCTGAACAGGGAGAGGGACAAGCTCTACAAGCTGAGAGCGGAGTTGAAGCGCCTGCGAAGGCAACGTGAGGGCTTACACAGCCAGAAACGGGGATCCATGGATCCGGAAATCCAGCTGGCCAAGGTCCGTGTGGATCATCAGGAGACCATCGTGGCCATGATGGAAGGCAGAGATGGGCCCTTCAAAGAGAAGTTTTGCAACGACAAAAGGTTTGCAAGGGTGACAAAGATGGAGGTGGAGGAGGAGGAGACCCCCAGTTCTGCCCCCCCAGGGAGAGGTAAGCAGCCCCATGCCTTCCCAAGATTCAGGAGGTATACTGAAGGCCATCCAGGTAATGGAGTCTCCTATGCGGGGAGATCAGATGATATTTAAAGCGGAGGTTCACCCACATATTTAACTTTAAATACATTAATTGCTCTTAGCGCATACATTAGCGGATCACTAACCTTTTTTTTTTATTCTAAGTAGTTTTCCAAATATATGTTTTATATGATCCTGCTTCCGGTATTTACTCCCGCGGGAGTAGGCGTGTCCTTTTCTACCTCCTATTCGCGCAGTGGCTCCTGGGAGCAACTTGCCCTGCTTCCGATTACTAATATCTACACTCATTTCAGTGAGATCTCACGATAATTGTATCGTCACGTGACTCGTCTAGCCGGTCACGTGACGGGGGCGGATCTAATTCCGCCATTTTAGATAAGGGCATGCAGGTGTATTTATGGAGGTTGTCATGGCAACCAGGAAGTGTTGACGGCGCTGCTCGCCGTCAACACAGCGCGTGCGCGAGATCAGCGCTGAATGCCGGGAGAGAGGAATTCGTCTCTACCCGGAAGGATATGCTTGTGGGCTTCAAGATGCCCACAAGCAAAATGACAAAAGGAGAAAGAGTTTTATAAACTCTTTTTTTACCGCGAAACGGACGGGGGGTGTTTTAAAGTGCCGCAGACATTGCTAAGGTAATTACATTGATAATTGATAACAATGAATATTAAAAAAAAAAAAGTATGTTCCGCAGAACCTCCGCTTTAATGAGGAAGACATTACTGATGATGTGCCTGATAAAGTAAAGCCTGCTAAATCCCATGTTGTGGATAAAACTGTTTTTGTACCATCTAGCACCATGACTGATAATGTGTCTAATGACAATCAGGCTGCTAGTCCTGTGTGCAGCAATGTTGTGCCTGCTGAGGCTGCAATGCAGCAAGAGTTACATTTAAAAAATGTCATTTCTGTGGATGGACTACAAGTGTCAGCACAGCCCATTAACCCTTCTTTGGCTGAGTCCAAAGCTGTTTGCCCCACTGCTGCTGAGGACTCTACAGTGCAGCATCAGGAGACAGCTGGTATTGCAGCAACTGTGACCATTCCTGATGGGAATTTGAATAGTTCTGTGACTGATAACAATCACCCCAGTACCAGTGTGATGAACAATCCTGCTACAGATCCTGCCATTTCAGTTCATACAGTTGATGATAATAATAATAATAATATACAGACTAATGTGACTTCAGTGTCGGCCCTTGACCCTGATAAACCTACTTTTGCACAGGTGGCACACTCTTCTCCTGGTAGTCCCGCTCCCAAGCGGGGTTTTCCACTACAAGCTGCCACTTTGGGCACCCCAAGATCTGGTCTTGGGTCTCTGGCTTCTGCTGGGGGTCCAAGACATAATGTAGTTATTCTGAAATGGGAAGGTGGTGCCATCCCTCCAGCACGGCGTGCAGTGGTGGACTTGATATTGGAGATGGGTTTTGGTGCAAATGACCTGTATGCCTTTATACATGTAGCTGGGACAAGGGACTATACGGTTAGCTTCACCAGGCCAGAGGGTCTTGACCTGTTCTGGGAGTGATATGAGGCTTGGTGCAGGTCAAGACCTGAATGGGAAGGTCTGGTCCCAGTTGCGGTTTCTCAGAGGTCAACAGTAAAAAAAATAACCATTATCCTGACCAATGAGAGTGTTCCTGCTCGGGATCTAGAGGTTTGGTTAAGGAACTATGGGGAGGTTTTGACCAAACCTAATAAAATCCATGATGAGCGTAACATCTGGACTGGGGAATGGTCGGTAAAAGTCAGGTTGGCCAGGGATGGGAATGTTGTCCGTCACCTTTCCTCCTCAGCTTTCATAGGGAGGGATAGGATGACTGTTTTCTACCCTGGTCAGCCGAAGCTGTGTCACCGCTGTGGAGAAAAGGGGCACTTGAGCTCCTCCTGTTCAGCCTTGATGTGTTCAGTGTGTCGGGGTCAGGGTCATATGGCTAAGGACTGCACTAAGATGATCAGGTGCAACCTGTGCCTGCGCCTTGGCCACCCCTACAGCAGATGTCCTGAAGCCTGGCACAATATGGAGAAGGAGGTAGTAGAGGACATGTCAAGGCTGGACAGGATGGAGGGTGAGACCCCTGGTGTACCATCCTCCTCTGCGGTGACCCCCTTCCCTGGTCCTGCTCAGGATCCCTCTCCAGTTCCTGTGGCCACCCCTCCTGTGTCTGTAAGTACTCCTTCTGTTTCTGTCTCTGTGTCCCCCCAGCCTACTGTACCCTCTCCTCTTGTGTCAGAACCTTCCAAGTCTGTGCCCCCCGAGTCTGTTACCCCCCAGGAGTCTACCCCTCCTGAGTCTGACTTAAAGGGATCACCCCCCCCCACCAGCGTGTACTAAAAAGGGCGCCCCTTCCTCTGTAAAGAAGTCTTGTGGAAAGACTTTAAAGGAAAAAGTAAGAGATGAGGGCATCTCTGAGGCTGACCTGTGGTACCTGGAGGAGAGAAGGAAGGTTGGGAGGCGGAAGAGGCAGGCGGTGAGGACGGAACGGGGACGGGAAGCTCCGGTTCCTGTCTCCAGCCATCATAGGTCCTCCAAGTGGGATATTTCTTCATCTGGAGCTTCTTCTGAGAGAAGTTCCGATTCTGAAATGGACTTTGAGGCGGCCTCTAGAAAGAGAGAGGCTTCTGGTGATGAGCAGCAGAGGGGAGCTAAGAAGCAATCCACCCAATTACCCAAATGGCGGTTCCCCCTCCGTTAAAAGTGGTGACGATTAATGTCGCCAGCATTAAGTCAGTAAGAGCTCGTTCTATGGCCTTCTTTTTGTTCAGCCAATTAGATGCTGAAATTTTATTTTTGCAAGAGACTAGGCTCACCTCCTTGGCAGATATTCATATGGCCAAGAGAGAGTGGAGGTATGGTCCATCTTACTGGTCTCTTGCGGCCGAGCCTTACGGCGGTGTGGCGGTGTTGTTTAAAACCGGCATGGTAACTGTCCGGCGGGTTATTGAGGTGGAGATTGGAAGATGTATGGTCTTAGACGTCCTTGTGGGAGGGCAGGACCTGCGCCTAATCAATGTTTATGGGCCGCACACAAAGTGGGACAGGAAATGCCTTTTTACAAGGATCAAGCCATTTCTTTTTACATCCCGGCAAGTGGTCTTTGGAGGTGACTTTAATACAGTAACTAGGCCCAAGGACAGGAAGGACTTCAAGGACAGGCTGGGATATGATAGCGTTTTTTTAAATAGTATGGTTAGGGATGCTGGTCTTGTGGATGTGCACATTAAGCACCTCCCAGATGACACCGGGTTCACTTTTCATCGTGGTAATAGTCAGAGTAGGATAGATAGGTTTTTTTATAAGGAGGCCTCTGCTTTCTCGCCCCCAGTGGTGCAGGCAGTAGAGTTCTCTGATCACTGTATGCTATCTGTGGTACTGAATGCTTCAGATGCCCCTCAGAGGGGCAAGGGCATCTGGAGATTAAATTAGACTCTACTCAAGGAAGAACATGTTAGACAATCCTTTGAGGAATTCTTTCAGGCACAGGTGACCATCCTGGACTTTTGTAGCAGCAAGGCTGAGTGGTGGGAGCTGACCAAAAAGAGGATCGCTGGATTCTTCAGGGGCCTAGCCAATAGAAATCAGTTTAATAAATACATGACCTACCAACGTTTACGGAGGAAGCTGGATATTCTTGTCTCGAGAGGAGGAGATCCTGGGGCAATCTCCGAAGTGAAACTCCTTCTCAGGAAGTGTCAATATGACCGGCATGCCTCTTTGGTTCTGGAGAGGGACTATGGGAAGTACCACTTGCCTGACCCTTACCAGAACTGCAAACAAGGTGTAGCTGTTAAAACGGTCGTTGGCCTTAAGGACAGTACAGATTCCTTGACAAAGTCCAGGTCAGGGATTCTGGAGGTCGTGAGGTCCTTTTATGCCGACCTTCTTGGGAGGAAAGAGCTTGACCGTGACAAGATGGAAAGCTTTTTGGACTCTACTCCAGGTCTAAATGGTGGAGATGTGCCATTGATGAATTTGACAGAGGAGATCACAGTCGAAGAGGTGATGAGGGCAATTGAACAGCTTGCCATCAAAAAGTCGCCTGGACCGGATGGCTTGAACGCTGAGTTTTACAAAGCCTTTAAGTCTATTCTGGCCCCGCATTTGGTAGAGGTTTTTAACAGTTGCCTTGCTGAGGGGGTGCTTTCCCCTTCCATGAGGCACTCGCTGTGATTCTTCTTTCAAAGGGTAAAGATCCTTCGATGATTGAGAATTGGAGCCCCATCAGCCTTCTTAATGTCGATAGAAAGATACTGGCAAAGATATTTTTCTGGCGCCTATCGTCAGTGGCAGAGTCTTTGCTTTCTCGCCATCAGCACTGTTTGGTCCAGGGTAGGAGCACCTTCACAGCGGTTTTAGCTGTCCGGGAGGCCTTGGAGCGGTGCAGGGCTGCAGGCTGGGGAAAGTATTTGCTGACATTGGATCAGGCAAAGGCTTTTGATCGTGTTAACCATGAGTACCTGTGGTTGCTCCTTAGTAAGTACGGTCTGCCGGGTGGTTTTGTCGATTGGCTGAAAGTTTTGTATAAGGGGGCAGAAAGCTTCCCTCTTGTTAATGGTTGGGTTGGACAGTCCTTTGAGGTTGGCTCCGGGGTGCGCCAGGGTTGTCCCCTGCTCTATGTGTTTGCAATCGACCCCTTCATCAGGAGGCTAGAGAGCGGCATGTTGTGTGGGGTACCAGTGGGGCTCCCGGGTGAGCCGCCATTGAGGGTTGTTGCCTATGCAGACGATGTGTCGGTGATTGTCACGGGGACGGATGAAGCGGAGGAGGTGGTCTCTCTGACATCACGGTATTCTGAAGCATCAGGCTCCAAGATCAATCAGGAAAAGACTGAAGTTTTCTGGATGGGAAAGGAAGGTGAGGGGTTTGATCTCCCGGACACCTTTCCAGTGCCCCAGGAAAGAATTAAGATACTAGGCATTGAATTTGGACCCGGCGATTATGGCCTCAAAAACTGGGAAGGCAGACTGGAAATTGCCAATACTAAGGTTATCAGCTGGAATAGATGGAAGTTATCTATGAGGGAAAGGGTTGATCTGATTAAGACTTACCTGATTCCGATCTTCTTGTATGTCAGCTTTGTCTGCATCTTGCCAGTGTCTCTCTATGCTAGGGTCAGTAGTGTGTTCTTCCAGATGCTGTGGGGGAACAGACTGAACCCCATCAAGAGGAATGTCACCTACCTATCCAGGAGGGAGGGTGGCTTACGTATGGTCAACCCAGTTCTTTTCTTTTCACTGCTATTTCTCAAGTTTAACATTGGTAATATGCTTGCAGTGGAACCTCCTGGATGGGTAGGCATATTTAGATCTTGGTTTAGGCCTTTTCTACGACTTTGGGAAGAAGGTGGTCAAGTGAAGAATCGCAGGGGTCATCGTGGTCAGCTACCAGCCTATGTCGCTCCGTGCCTGAAGTTACTGCGGCAGTGGCGATTGTCAGCTGAAGATCTCAGATCGGTTCCAAGGAAAGTCCTTATGAGTCGAGTCTTGAGCGAAGTCTTTCATGACCCACTGGCCTTAAGGGATTGCCCGGGCCCAGTTTTGAGGGCGGGGTTAAGACTGATTAATTTGGATAGAGTACCCCCTAAATTTAGGGATCTGGCCTGGTTGTGCTTCCATGGGAAGCTCTATGTTCGGGGCAATTTGAAATTCCGCAGTGGGATGGATCGTAGCTGTCCTCGGGAGGAGTGTGCAGATGAGGAGGAGACTATGGACCATTTTCTGCTTCGTTGCCCTTTTAACATAGAGGTTGACAAACAAGTGGGGCGGGCCCTCAGTGTCCGTTTCCTCTCCAGGCTGGGTTATGCTGAGTGGGTGTACGGAGCATTCAATACCGGTGGAGTTTTTTGTTTGGATACACTTTTTTTTAGTTAGCCTAGTAGTCCGTTATTTCACCTGGAACGCACGGTGTCAGGTCAGAATTTGGCAAAAAATCCTTCCTGTTGAGGTGGTGGTGTATGACATTTTGCATGAGCTGGGGAAGATTCGGGAGCTTGAGAGAGACAAGCGGGGTCAGGGGGCTTGGTTGAAGGCATGGAGGGGTTTCAAGCCTCCCTGACTGCCAGGAGTCTCTTTCCCGGGTGTGGCTGTCTGTCTCTTATCACCCTAGATTATCAGTATTTTTGATTAATTTTTGATAAATGGCTGCGTACATAGGTGATGGGTTGTGCCTCTTAGGCCCTCTCTGCTGCTTTATGTAAATAGTTTTCTAATGTTTGGGAGTGGATTATGTATATATTGTATATATTCTGAACATGGATATGTATTCCTTTGTTTTCTGTTGAAGTTTTGTACCATGGTTTTGTTTTTTACTTTTGTATAAAATTGGTTGCTTGATTCTTTTCAATAAAAGATCAATAGTGTCCCATCATTGGTGTCCAGTGGAAGGAATAGTGCCCGGTCACTGTTGTCAGTGGAAGGAATAGTGCCCCACCAATCATTGGAGCACAGGTGTGTCAGGAGGAAGGTGCCTCTGAAGCTGCTCTGTGAGAAGGGAGTGATGTTGAAATCTATCCCAGCTCTCCTGGCCCCCTTTCTGGGGAAGCCATGGAGGGCAGCAGGGCCTCTCCTGCTGGAAGCTCGCAGCCATCTCCTGGGCCGTCGGGTGACATGCCTGCCTCTGCACAAGCTGATCTCTCTGCCCCTGGTGAGGATGAAGGCTCTGAGGCCATTCGGGAGCGAGTGGTGGCCGGGATTAAGGTCCTGAACAGGGAGAGGGACAAGCTCTACAAGCTGAGAGCGGAGCTGAAGCGCCTGCGAAGGCAACGTGAGGGCTTACATAGCCAGAAACGTGGATCCATGGATCCGGAAATCCAACTGGCCAAGGTCCGTGTGGATCATCAGGAGGACATCGTGGCCATGATGGAAGGCAGAGATGGGCCCTTTAAGGAAAAATTTTGCAATGACAAAAGGTTTGCAAGGGTGACAAAGATGGAGGTGGAGGAGGAGGAGACCCCCAGTTCTGCCCCCCTGCCCCCCCAGGGAGAGGTAAGCAGCCCCATGCCTTCCCAGGACTCAGGAGGCATGCTGAGGGTAATCCAGGTAATGGAGTCTCCTATGCGGGGGGATCAGCTTGTGTTTAATGAGGAGGACATTACTGATGATGTGCCTGATAAAGTAAAGCCTGCTAAATCCCATGTTGTGGATAAAACTGTTTTTGTACCATCTAGCACCATGACTGATAATGTGCCTAATGACAATCAGGCTGCTAGTCCTGTGTGCAGCAATGTTGTGCCTGCTGAGGCTGCAATGCAGCAAGAGTTACATTTAAAAAATGTCATTTCTGCAAATGAACTGCAAGTGTCAGAACAGCCCATTAACCCTTCTTTGGCTGAGTCCAAAGCTGTTTGCCCCACTGCTGCTAAGGACTCTACAGTGCAGCATCAGGAGACAGCTGGTATTGCAGCAACTGTGACTATTGCTGATAGGAATGTGTGTGTGGCTGATAAAAATCATCCCAGTACAAGTGTGATGAACAATGGTCCCAGTACAAGTGTGATGAACAATGGTCCCAGTACAAGTATGATGAACAATGGTCCCAGTACAAGTGTGATGGACAATCCTACCAACTCTGTTCATGCAGATAATGTACAGACTAATGTGACATCAGTGTGGGCCCTTGGCCCTGATAAACCTACATTTGCACAGGTGGCACACTCTGCTCCTGGTAGCTCCGCTCCCAAGCGGGGTTTTCCCCTACAAGCTGCCACTTTGAGCACCCCAGGATCTGGTCTTGGGTCTCTGGCTTCTGCTGGGGGTCCCAGACGGAATGTAGTTATTCTGAAATGGGAAGGTGGTGCCATCCCTCCAGCACGGCGTGCGGTGGTAGATATGATTTTGAAGATGGGTTTTGGGGCAAACGATTTGTATGCCTTTATACATGTAGCTGGGACACGGGATTATACGGTTAGCTTCACCAGGCCAGAGGGTCTTGACCTGTTCTGGGAGCGATATGAGGCTCGGTGCAGGTCAAGACCTGAATGGGAAGGTCTGGTCCCAGTTGCGGTTTCTCAGAGGTCAACAGTAAAAAAAATCACAATTATCCTGACCAATGAGAGTGTTCCTGCTCGGGATCTAGAGGTCTGGTTAAGGAACTATGGGGAGGTTTTGACCAAGCCCAATAAAATCCTCGATGAGCGTAACATCTGGACTGGGGGATGGTCGGTAACAGTCAGGTTGGCCAGGGATGGGAATGTTGTCCGTCACTTGCCCTCCTCAGCTTTCATAGGGAGGGATAGGATGACTGTTTTCTACCCTGGTCAGCCGAAGCTGTGTCACCGCTGTGGAGAAAAGGGGCACTTGAGCTCCTCCTGTTCAGCCTTGATATGTTCAGTGTGTCGGGGTCAGGGTCATATGGCTAAGGACTGCACCAGGATGATCAGGTGCAACCTGTGCCTGCGCCTTGGCCACCCCTACAGCAGATGTCCTGAAGCCTGGCACAATATGGAGAAGGAGGTAATAGATGACATGTCAAGGCTGGACAGGATGGAGGGTAAGGCCCCCGGTGTACCATCCTCCTCTGCGGTGACCGCCTCCCCTGATCCTGCTCAGGATCCCTCTCCAGTTCCTGTGGCCAGCCCTCCTGTGTTTGTAAGTACTCCTTCTGTTTCTGTCTCTGTGTCCCCCCAGCCTACTGTACCCTCTCCTCTTGTGTCAGAACCTTTCAAGTCTGTGTATCCCGAGTCAGTTACCGCCCAGGAGTCTACCCCTCCTGAGTCTGACTTAAAGGGATCACCCCCCCCCACCAGGAGTGGTAGCGTGTACTAAAAAGGTTGCTTCTTCCTCTGTAAAGAAGTCTTGTGGAAAGACTTTAAAGAAAAAAGTAGGAGATGAGGGCATCTCTGAGGCTGACCTGCGGTACCTGGAAGAGAGAAGGAAGGTTGGGAGGCGGAAGAGGCAGGCGGTGAGGACGGAACGGGGACAGGAAGCTCCTGTGCCTGTCTCCAGCCGTCATAGGTCCTCTAAGTGGGATATTTCTTCATCCGGAGCTTCTTCTGAGAGAAGTTCCGATTCCGAAATGGACTTTCAGGCGGCCTCTAGAAAGAGAGAGGCTTCTGGTAATAAGAAGCAGAGGGGAGCTAAGAAGCAATCCACCCAATAACCCAAATGGCGGTTCCCCCTCCGTTAAAAGTGGTGACAATAAATGTCGCCAGCATTAAGTCAGTAAGAGCTCGTTCTATGGCCTTCTTTTTGTTCAGCCAATTATTTTTTCCCCCTCATCCGCCGCGGGGGGTTTACCTGGGCAGTCGCTGCACCTCTGAACGTCTCTACGGTGAGCAGTCCACATACCTTGACTTTTTGATTATATTGTCGATATTAAATACGTTCTATAATTGTATTAACACATTGCTAGAGTATTTATTATGTATATTATGTCTTGTACAGACCCTCCTGAAGAAGCGGTTTTTCTGCCGCAAAACCGGTTGAGGCTTGGCCTGCTCCACTTTGATAGATTGTATACGGCTGTTTTGTCACCGACTCATGCTGTTCTATACTGTGGGGTTTGGTCTTTGTTTTTTAAAATATTATTGTCTTTTTTTGTTTATACACATCAATAAATATTTTTTATGTAATATTTGTATGTTGTCATATCAGTGCCTGAGAAAGTCCATTAAACCTTTAATCCTGAGTGACTATTAGGGGAAGATGATTCTAGCAACCACTACCCTATGTCTGATGGATTCCCTCCTCAAACATTACTACGGATGAGGGCACAATATATTGTTAGTTTATTTTTTTATAATTGAGGCTATACTCAACTCTTCTCTTCACTCTATAGGGTGGATAACGCACCCGTTTCTCTCTTTCGATGGATATCACCAAGTGATCCATACGAAAATCATTTTGAGTGCCTCTACCTTTTTATTAAAGCTATACTGTTTTCTTTTCTCTATTTATACCATTTCACCAACAATTTTTGGGAAAAGATCGACTAGCCATAACCATGGATGTTCTAGGCACTGATTGGACTGGGTTCATGTCTAAAATTCACACTTCTTGTATGAATGACCATAAAATTGAAGATGATCTTAAATTGTTTTTTTCAAAAATGTTTTCACTCTTAAAGCGCAAATCACACCTTCACTGGCACATCGAATATTTTAGGTATTATTTGGCAGAGAATATTTGTCCAATTGGACTTAGAGTCCAAATTTTCCCTACCATCAAAGACCCCTCAGTAGATTTCAAAAAAATATGGGAAAGTTCCCTCTTAAACTGCAGTTCTGAATTGATGAAGTCTTTGGTTGTACAATATTCTAAGGACATGATCAATCTAGACCAAGAAATTGATAATCTTAATGTACAATACCTCCATCTGGTTGGCAACATTACGTTTGCCGCCAAGTGGAAGGAATTAAAAGAACGTCTAGAGACCATCAATAAAGAAATCATCATCAAAAAACAAACCAAATTTAATAAAGATAAGGCTGTCTTTGCAGAGGGACATGCATATAAATGGTCAGGTGGTGTACCTACCAAGAGGGGATTTCAACGTGCAAACTTTGCCCGAAATCCCACTACAGAGGCTGAATCTGATTCATCAGCCTCATCTAACTTTTCACAAAATCCTATACACTCCACCACACCAGCAGTCTATTCATCTCGTAAGAGACTAAGATATGGAGGTGGTACACCTCCTACTGGCCCCAAGAAAGGTAAAAAGGGACATACTGGACCCAAAATACGTGGGCCGCCATTACAGGACGTGACTAATCCCACTGGTCTGGTCACCGGTGGAGTTGCCACGTCCACTTCATTACATGGGGCAATTCCTAAAGTTCTTAGTTCCATGTCCAATAAATATACTAAAGTTAACGAGGATGCCATTTTTTTAGCCCTGAAAAAACAGCAGGGAAATTTAGACACATTCGTTCACAAGAACACACAACCACTTCCCTTCCCTTTACCACCATAAACAATTCCCAACACAACACCCATCTGAATATCATTAACCTCACTCCTCATAGATTATCTGAGGATGAGTCTTCAGTTTTACAATTGGGCTTAGGTTTCTGTCCTCTGGACTCTCTAAAAGTCACAGACACAATCAAGGACTTATACCTCTTTGCTCGCAACCTCACTTTTAAATTCATTTATGATAATGATCGTGCCAAGATTAATTTAGAGCGGGAGTTGGCTGAGCGCACAAAGCATTTCTCGATGGAGGAATTCCGTGCGCTCCGCGACCTTATGCTCCTTTATGATGAAGGTGGCATGGAAGATCTCCAGTCACCGACACCCACCATCACTCCCCCACTCCCAACCTCCACTATTTTACATCCACCCAAACCTTTTAGACTCCGTTCGCGGAAATTTCCAGACTTAATGACATGTCCCGCTATCTGGGCATTTGTACAGGCCACTATTCGTGATCTTAAAAGACAGAAATGGCAGAATATACCTTCTAACCTTACGCAGGGGCAGACCAAAGCTTTGAAAATGTTACAGAAATCTCCAGATCTGGTAATAAAAAACTCAGACAAAGGAGGGAACATTGTTCTAATGACACACGAGTTCTACCAGAACATGTGTCTCTCAATTCTCCAAAATGTCAATTGGTACTGTCCCATTTCTCATGCTGCCATTTCTTCCTTTTCCACACAACTGCATATCCTTTGCACTGAGGCCTTCCACTTGGGCCTCATTGAGAAGGATACTTTAGAATTTCTTCTCCCCAAATTTCCCCGTATACCCACCTTCTATGCTTTGCCTAAAACCCACAAAAATATAAGCAATCCCCCAGGCCGCCCTATTGTCTCTGGAATTGGATCCCTTACTGATAATGCCAGCAAGTTCGTTGACGCCTTTTTGATGCCGCACGTCAGCAGTCTGCCCTCTTACATCAAGGATACTTCTGACTTGCTGCGTCACATTGAGGGTATCCGGGTCCCCCCGGACGCCCTGCTCGTGGCCATAGATGTCGAGGCATTATACTCGAGCATCCCCCACGAGCGGGGTGTCCGGGTGGCCGGTTCTTTTTTACACGAACAGGAGCGGACCTCTTGGCCACTCAATGAGTTCATTCTTGATTTGTTGTATTTCATTTTGACTAAAAATTATTTTCTCTTTAATGATCAACTTTTTTTACAAACACAGGGGGTCGCAATGGGGACTTCTTGCGCCCCCGCCTACGCCAATCTTTATTTGGGTGGGTGGGAGCGCTCTATTAATGCAGACGAACAATACACGGAAATGCTTGAGCATGCGTTGGTTTGGTATCGTTATATTGACAATCTTTTTCTGGTCTGGACGGGGACTAGTACACAATTAGAACAATTTATGGATTTACTAAATTGTAATGATTTCAACTTGACCTTCACAGTATATTTTGATGATACTCAGGTCCCATTTTTGGACCTGACTGTCATGAAACAACCAGACGGTACGTTAAGTACCAACCTTTATCGTAAACCGACTGCCGGTAACACTTTACTTTACGCCACCAGCGCCCATCCAAAGCCATTGATACGCAGTATCCCATTTGCGCAATATCTACGCATACGTAGAAATTGTGCTTCAGAAAGTGACTTTAAAATTCAAGCTAACGCTTTACGTGAACGTTTATTACTAAGAGGTTATTCTCGCTCCAACCTGAGAAAGGCCTATAATAAGGCCCGCCTTCGCTCCAGGCAATCTCTGCTTTACCCCCCCCTAGACTGAAACCTATTCAAGAATCAGTCAGATTTGTTACTACCTTTTCGGGTCATCATCGCACACTTCGAAATATCCTCAATGAACACTGGCATTTGCTCACCGAACATAATACCTTGCAAAAACACCTTAGACCTTATCCAGAATTGGTGTTCCGCAGAGCTCACTCTTTACGGGATCGCCTAACTCAGAGTCACTACATTCACTACAGTGTGCCGCCACAGGGACCCAACGGCACCTACCAATGTGGAGAATGTGCCCATTGCCCTTGGGTTCTGGAGGGCCGGACCTTTACTCTCCCTAATGGGGAGCATTTCCGCTCCTCTGCATATGCCAACTGTGGCACCAAGGGGGTTATTTACCTTATGGTTTGCTCTTGCAAGGCTTTTTATGTGGGTAAAACCATCAGAGAGTTCAGACAACGTATAGGAGATCACATATACTATTCTGGCAATGGGAAATTGACCACCATTGGACGACACATAGGTCTATACCACCGTTATGACCTATCTGCCGTGCGGTTTTTCGTCTTGGAAGTTGTTAAACCGAGCCCCAGGGGTGGCGATTGGGATAGAACTATCCTACAGAGGGAAACCCTGTGGATAGAACACCTCAATGCCACAATTCCCCCTGGAATTAATGAGATGAACTCCTATAAATCCTTTTTATAAGTTAATTTTATTATTCATTTATTTATTTTTCTTCTCCCTTCCCCCCTCCCTTCTTCCTTTCCTTCCCCCCTCCCCCTCCCCCCCCCTCCTTTTCCCCCCCTCCCTTTCCCCCCTTCCCCCCTTCTCCCCCCCCCTTCCCCCCCCCTCTCCTCTTCTGAAATATGGCCTTTTTATAAGTCTATATCCAACCTTATTTGCCATTAACGTGACACATTCCTGTAAACGTGCTGTTTTTCTTTCCAATCCCTTAAATTGTATATTGGTGATTTCTGTCAAACATATTGTTATTGATAGGTACCATTAATCATCTATTAAAAGCTCTATATTACTATTATATGTATATTGTTATTGTATTACACCTTATTGTTTTTGGTCTCTGGCTGCTGACGTTACATGCGATGCGGCGGCTTCCTATTTCCACCCCATTGGCGGATCAGTTCTCTTCCTGGTCGGGATGACTATGTCATCCCGTACTTGCGTCGTTTGACCTGGCCCCACGGCCATGGGTTAATTGACGCGCACTTGCACGTCAGGTGTGCACAGTGCGGAAGGGATGACCCCGTGACGTCACGCGCCGCACGTCACTTGCGGCGCATCTGACGGCGGGGTCGGGGAACACACATAAGTGGCTTGTTCGCAAGCCCTTGGTGTGAGTGGTGCATGCACACTCCCCCTGGAAAACCATATGTGAGGAACAGACATGCCGAGGTGAGTGCTCTATATAGCAACAAGGCACTTAGTTGCCTTTCAATCTGTTTAAAATTGCTGTTTTTTTTATATGCAACTTTTTGGTTTCATATACAGCCTATAACCTTGTCCCTCTACTTCGCCGGACTTTGGGCTCTAAATCTGGTCTATCATAACCCTCTGGCTGTCTAGATCCTCCTTAGGTTTTCCTCATCACTGCAATATGTTTGAATATTGGTAAGAGCCTATTACATGTGCTGGCTATATAGTCCAGTCTTTACCCCAAGTGCCCTAATTTTTTCCCTTCCCTCCCCCCCCCTTCCCTCCCCTTCCCCTCTGGGTTCCTTGGTCTGTCTCCCCTCCCTCCCTGGTTTGTATCTGCTGGGCACAGTGGTTTGGTGTCTGTTGGTGTTTCCAGTACATTGGGGGTCGAGGTCGGCTCTTTTCGTATTAGAATTTTTTTCTGCCGCAAAACCGGTTGAGGCTTGGCCTGCTCCACTTTGATAGATTGTATACGGCTGTTTTGTCACCGACTCATGCTGTTCTATACTGTGGGGTTTGGTCTTTGTTTTTTAAAATATTATTGTCTTTTTTTGTTTATACACATCAATAAATATTTTTTATGTAATATTTGTATGTTGTCATATCAGTGCCTGAGAAAGTCCATTAAACCTTTAATCCTGAGTGACTATTAGGGGAAGATGATTCTAGCAACCACTACCCTATGTCTGATGGATTCCCTCCTCAGCCAATTAGATGCTGAAATTGTATTTTTGCAAGAGACTAGGCTCACCTCCTTGGCAGATATTCATATGGCCAAGAGAGAGTGGAGGTATGGTCCATCTTACTGGTCTCTTGCGGCCGAGCCTTACGGCGGTGTGGCGGTGTTCTTTAAATCCGGCATGGTAACTGTCCGGCGGGTTATTGAGGTGGAGATTGGGAGATGTATGGTCTTAGACGTCCTTGTGGGAGGGCAGGACCTGCGCCTAATCAATGTTTATGGACCGCACACAAAGTGGGACAGGAAATGCCTTTTTACAAGGATCAAGCCATTTCTTTTTACATCCCAGCAAGTGATCTTTGGAGGTGACTTTAATACAGTAACTAGGCCCAAGGACAGGAAGGACTTCAAGGACGACTGGGATATGATAACGTTTTTTTAAATAGTATTGTTAGGGATGCTGGTCTTGTGGATGTGCACATTAAGCACCTCCCGGATGACACTGGGTTCACCTTTCATCTTGGTAATAGTCAGAGTAGGATATATAGTTTTTTTTTGAAGGAGGCCTCTGCTTTCTCACCCCCAGTGGTGCAGGCAGTAGAGTTCTCTGATCACTGTATGCTATCTGTGGTCCTGAATGCTTCAGACGCCCCTCAGAGGGGCAAGGGCATCTGGAGATTGAATTCGACTCTACTCAAGGAAGAACATGTTAGACAATCCTTTGAGGAATTCTTTCAGGCACAGGTGACCATCCTGGACTTTTGTAGCAGCAAGGCTGAGTGGTGGGAGCTGACCAAAAAGAGGATCGCTGGATTCTTCAGGGGCCTAGCCAATAGAAATCAGTTTAATAAATACATGACCTACCAACGTTTACGGTGGAAGCTGGATATTCTTGTCTCGAGAGGAGGAGATCCTGGGGCAATCTCCGAAGTGAAACTCCTTCTCAGGAAGTGTCAATATGACCGGCATGACTCTTTGGTTCTGGAGAGGGACTATGGGAAGTACCACTCGCCTGACCCTTACCAGAACTGCAAACAAGGTGTAGCTGTTAAAACGGTCGTTGGCCTTAAGGACAGTACAGGTTCCTTGACAAAGTCCAGGTCAGGGATTCTGGAGGTCGTGAGGTCCTTTTATGCCGACCTTCTTGGGAGGAAAGAGCTTGACCGTGACAAGATGGAAAGCTTTTTGGACTCTACTCCAGGTCTAAATGGTGGAGATGTTCCATTGATGAATTTGACAGAGGAGATCACAGTCGAAGAGGTGATGAGGGCAATTGAACAGCTTGCCATCAAAAAGTCACCTGGACCGGATGGCTTGACGGATGAAATTTACAAAGCCTTTAAGTCTATTCTGGCCCCACATTTGGTAGAGGTTTTTAACAGTTGCCTTGCTGAGGGGGTGCTTTCCCCTTCCATGAGGCACTCAGCTGTGATTCTTCTTTCAAAGGGTAAAGATCCTTCGATGATTGAGAATTGGCACCCCATCAGCCTTCTTAATGTCGATAGAAAGATACTGGCAAAGATATTTTTCTGGCGCCTATCGTCAGTGGCAGAGTCTTTGCTTTCTCGCCATCAGCACTGTTCGGTCCAGGGTAGGAGCACCTTTTTAGCGGTTTTAGCTGTCCGGGAGGCCTTGGAGCGGTGCAGGGCTGCAGGCTGGGGAAAGTATTTGCTGACATTGGATCAGGCAAAGGCTTTTGATCGTGTTGACCATGAGTACCTGTGGTTGCTCCTTAGTAAGTACGGTCTGCCGGGTGGTTTTGTCCATTGGCTGAAAGTCTTGTATAAGGGGGCAGAAAGCTTCCCTCTTGTTAATGGTTGGGTTGGGCAGTCCTTTGAGGTTGGCTCCGGGGTGCACCAGGGTTGTCCCCTGAGTCCCCTGCTCTATGTGTTTGCGATCGACCCCTTCATCAGGAGGCTAGAGAGTGGCATGTTGTGTGGGGTACCAGTGGGGCTCCTGGGTGAGCCGCAATTGAGGGTTGTTGCCTATGCGGACGATGTGTCGGTGATTGTCACTGGGACGGATGAAGCGGAGGAGGTGGTCTCTCTGACATCACGGTATTCTGAAGCATCAGGCTCCAAGATCAATCAGGAAAAGACTGAAGTTTTCTGGATGGGAAAGGAAGGTGAGGGGTTTGATCTCCCGGACACCTTTCCAGTGCCCCAGGAAAGAATTAAGGTACTAGGCATTGAATTTGGACCCGGCGATTATGGCCTCAAAAACTGGGAAGACAGACTGGAAATTGCCAATACTAAGGTGGTCAGCTGGAAGAGATGAAAGTTATCTATGAGGGAAAGGGTTGATCTGATTAAGACTTACCTGATTCCGATCTTCTTGTATGTCAGCTTTGTCTGCATCTTGCCAGTGTCTCTCTATGCTAGGGTCAGTAGTGTGTTCTTCCAGATGCTGTGGGGGAACAGACTGAACCCCATCAAGAGGAATGTCACCTATCTATCCAGGAGGGAGGGTGGCTTAGGTATGGTCAACCCCGTTCTTTTCTTTTCACTCCTATTTCTCAAGTTTAACATTGGTAATATGCTTGCAGTGGAACCTCCTGGATGGGTAGGCATATTTAGATCTTGGTTTAGGCCTTTTCTACGACTTTGGGAAGAAGGTGGCCAAGTGAAGAATCGCAGGGGTCATCGTGGTCAGCTACCAGCCCATGTCGCTCCGTTACTGCGGCAGTGGCGATTGTCGGCTGAAGATCTCAGATCGGTTCCAAGGAAAGTCCTTATGAGTCGAGTCTTGAGCGAAGTCTTTCATGACCCACTGGCCTTAAGGGATTGTCCAGGCCCAGTTTTGAGGGCGGGGTTAAGACTGATTAATTTGGATAGAGTACCTCCTAAATTTAGGGATCTGGCCTGGTTGTGCTTCCATGGGAGGCTCTATGTTCGGGGCAATTTGAAATTCCGCAGTGGGATGGATCGTAGCTGTCCTCGGGAGGAGTGTGCAGATGAGGAGGAGACTATGGACCATTTTCTGCTTCGTTGCCCTTTTAACATAGAGGTGTACAAACAGGTGGGGCCGGCCCTCGGTGTTCCTTTCCTCTCCAGGCTGGGTTATGCTGAGTGGGTGTACGGAGCATTCAATACCGGTGGAGTTTTTTGTTTGGATACACTTTTTTTAGTTAGCCTAGTAGTCCGTTATTTCACCTGGAACGCACGGTGTCAGGTCAGCATTCGGCAAAAAATCCTTCCTGTTGAGGTGGTGGTGTATGACATTTTGCATGAGGTGGGGAAGATTCGGGAGCTTGAGAGAGACAAGCGGGGTCAGGGGGCTTGGTTGAAGGCGTGGAGGGGTTTCAAGCCTCCCTGACTACCAGGAGTCTCTTTCCCGGGTGTGGCTGTCTGTCTCTTATCACCCTAGATTATCAGTATTTTTGATTAATTTTTGATAAATGGCTGCGTACATAGGTGATGGGTTGTGCCTCTTAGGCCCTCTCTGCTGCTTTATGTAGATAGTTTTCTAAAATGTTTTGGTAGTGGATTATGTATATATTGTATATATTCTGAACATGGATGTGTATTCCTTTGTTTTCTGTTGAAGTTTTGTACTATGGTTTTGTTTTTTACTTTTGTATAAAATTGGTTGCTTGATTCTTTTCAATAAAAGATCAATAGTGTCCCATCATTGGTGTCAGTGCGAGGAATTGTGTCCCATCATTGGTGTCAGTGGAAGGAATAGTGCCCCATCACTGTTGTCAGTGGGAGGAATAGTGCCCCATTGTTGGTGTCAGTGGCAGGAATTATGCACCCATTGTTGGTGTCAGTAGAAGGAATATTTCCTCAAGGACCAGATAAAAGCAAGCAAAGGGCTGTAGGTTGGAGCCCCCTGCTCTAGAAGACAGGGAGAAGCAATGGAGCCGCAGCCTGTAAAACACTGGGCAACCCAAACCAATCAACCCCCCACTCCTATAAATTACAAGGAAACCAAACTAAATTTACCTAGGGATGCCTACTCTATTATTTTCTTTGCTCTATTTTTCCATAAAAGTGGAGTTATCCTTTAAATAAAAACTCAGCAATAGCATATTTTTTAGCATATTCAGAAACTGTTCTTCTTGTTCAGCTCCTCGTTAGCCTCATAATTTCAATTTTTTTTTTAACAAGAAGTAAAAACAGACAGTAAATAAAGGAACATAAAATGTATAAAGTGAATGTAGACAAATAACATTCAAATAAAAAAAACATTAAAAAAATGACAACACAAACGCAAAAAAGAGTCAATTAAACGAAACTACCTAAAAAAAAAAAAAATGAAGAAAAAATAACGGGTAGAACTTTTTTTTTCGAGCTAACTTTGCCTTAGCAAAAGTGAGCAAAAAATAAGTTTCTGCTTTGGTGTAATTGGTTACCGTAATTTTTTATTTTTTTTTGGCAAATCAATTTTGCCAAAATCACTCTGCTCCTTCCTACACATTACATAAACATATTATAAATGCCACAGAATGGATAACCTCTTTGTTCCTATGTAGCGTTATGTGAGATAGAGGAATTATGTGCATGTTGGCTATAATAATCACCTTTCTCTCCCTGTTTGGTGCGTGTGTATATAATTAAACCTGATTATCAGAGGTTTGTATAGAATACACAATCACCTATTGTACAATAAGTAAGGCCAGGAACAAATTTGTCTCTCCATCTGTAATTATCCAGAAACAGCTGTTTCCAACTAAGTAGAACTCTGTCACAGTGAGGACAATGAGGTCAGGGCAGATATAAAAACCTAACAAAAACTTTTAAGTCATTATCCAAAAACACAAAAAAATATATATAACCTGTAAAGTATATGTGAACACTTACCTTGTAAAAAAAACCATTCAGTAAAAAAAAAAAAATTGATAAACAAATAAAAAATGAATAAAAATAAATAAATAAAAATAAATATATATATATATATATATATATATATATATATATATATATATATATTTATACTTTTTGAAGTTCACCAAACCCTGCACAAACTGAGTCCAGGGCAGTTTGGCTCATCAATACTTACTGGTACATTTAAATTAACGTTTTATTTGATAGGTAATTTTTAAAGTTGTAAATATGACCTAAAGCCAACCTTTAAATGTAACAATAACAATTATACATGAATCACGTTTCCCATGAATGCGGTCATTAAGGGTAAATCCACAGTCAGCATGACAGGCACATGTCTGTAGGAATCAGTAAATATCTCAGACAATGTTTTATTTTCTTCAGAAAAAGGAACTTGTCTTTTCTCATTATGCATTTTATGGTATTGCATAATTTCGTTATTTACAGCCCAGAAGGAAATGAGAGGAATCATTGATATCAGAGTATGGTCAATGCATTGCACCATCTTGTGACCATCTGCGGAAATGCACCTGTTTTATGCCATATCTAGAGTTCATTGTTGCCTTCTTGAAAGAGATGGTATGTATGTCAAGCCAAATCTCAAAAAAGGAAGTTAGCCAAAAACTTAAAAAAAGGGAGTTAGCCAAATCTCAAAAAAGGGAGTTAGCCAAAAACTTAAAAAAAGGGAGTTAGCCAAATCTCAAAAAAGGGAGTTAGCCAAATCTCAAAGAAGGGAGTTAGTTCACATTTAATAAAATAAGTGGTGACATGCAAATTACTTCTTTAAAATGTAATTTTGGAAAGATTTTAACCTGTTATCATATGAGGAATGAGTGTATTCATAAAAAAAAGTTATCCAGCGAAAGGTCCCTAAGGCCCCATTCACACAGGGGCGGCACGACGCGGCACGACTTCTGTGGGCGACCTCGGCGGTGCGATCTCAAGACGACTTGAGACGCCCGCCGAGGCGGTTTGCATAAAGACTTCTGTATAGAAGTCAATGCAGGTCGCCTTGGGTCGCCCCCAAAAGTACAGGAACCTTTTTCTAAGTCGGAGCGACCTGAGCTCCTATTAGAACGGTTCCAATGAACAGCGTGGGACGAGTCGCCCCTGTGTGAACCGGGCCTAAAAAAAGTTAATTATGGTAAACAGTATCCCATCAGAAAATAGCGCTTACATATAGAAATATAATGAAAATAAACAAACATAATATCAATATGCCAAGTGCAAAACATCACTCATAAGTGATCACCATAAACAATGAATAAACAAAGAACCAGTGAAGGAAAATGCAACACAAATAAAGTGCTAAATAATGATCAAAGGTGACTTTAACCACTTCAGCCCCGGAAGGATTTACCCCCTTCCTGACCAGAGCACTTTTTGCGATTCGGCACTGCGCCGCTTTAACTGACAATTGTGTGGTCGTGCGATGCTGTACCCAAACAAAATTGAAGTCCTTTTTTTCCCCACAAATAGAGCTTTCTTTTGGTGGCATTTGATCACCTCTGCGGTTTTTATTTTTTGCGCTATAAACAAAAAAAGAGCGACAATTTTGAAAAAAAAGCAATATCTTTTACTATAATATCCCCAAAAAATATATAAAAAACAAAATTCTTTCTCAGTTTAGGCCGATACGTATTCTTCTACATATTTTTGGTAAAAAAAATCACAATAAGCGTATATTGATTGGTTTGCACAAAAATTATAGCGTCTACAAAATTGGGGATAGTTTTATGGCATTTTTATAATTTTTTTTTTTTTTAGTAGTAATGGTGGTGATCTACGATTTTTATCGTGACTGCGATATTGCGGCGGACACATCAGACACTTTTGACGCTATTTTGGGACCATTGTCATTTATACAGCGATCAGTGCTATAAAAATGCACTGATTACTGTGTAAATGAGACTGACAGTGAAGGGGTTAACCATTAGGGGACGAGGAAGGGGTTAAGTGTGTCCTAGGGAGTGATTCTAACTGTGAGGGGGGGTGGGCTACCAGTGACACTACATTGATTACTGCTCCTGATGACAGGGAGCAGTAGATCAATGTTGTTTACACAGGCATCCCCCTGTTCTGCAGCTCCGTGACACAATCGCGGGACACCGGCGGACATCCAGTTCGCGGGTCCCATGGGCACGGTCCCGGAGCTTGCGGCGTGTGCCCGCACAGCGGGAAATTTAAAGCGACGTACGGGTATGTTGCTTTGCCCAGCCAAGCCATTCTGCAGACGTATATCTACCTGAAGCGGTTGGCAAGTGGTTAACCACTTCCCTACCCAGCCATAGTCAAATAACGTCCCATCTCCCATCCTGGGTGGACGTCATATGACGTCCTTGGCTTTGTGGGGGGATATCTGAATGATGCCTGCAGCTAGAGGCATCATTCAGATATCCTTTTCTTGTGCCGGCGATTCTGCGCACCATAGCGGCGGTTCCACCGCTTGATCGTTCTTATAAGCGGCGGTAGGGGACATCCCCCCCCTCCCGCCGCCATCTGGTGCTTCTCCGGGCTCTCCCGTGCCATCGGGGACCAGGAGAGAATCGTCCGGCGCCGGTGGTGGGTCACGTGACGAGCATAGAGATGACTGGTGACCAGATGGCCACCAGTCCTCTCTATGATCGTCGGAGGCCCGGGCGCGATGTGATGACGTCACGCCCGGGTCCTCAGATGTAAACAAAGCCGCCATTGCGGCTAGTAAGTATGAGATCAGTGAAAAAAAAATCACGATCTCATGCTTTCCAGCCTGGAGGAGAGATGTGGGGTCTTATTGAATAAAGAGGACCTGTCACACACATTCCTATTACAAGGGATGTTTACATTCCCTGTAGTAGGAATAAAAGTGATCAAAAAAAAAAAAAGAAAAAGTAAAATAAGTGTAAAAAATAAATAAAATAAGTAAAATAAATAAATAAATAATAATTAAAAAAAATTAAAACGCCCCTGTCCCCGGTAGCTCACGATCAGAAGCGAACGCACACGTAAGTCCCGCCCACATATGTAAACGCCATTCAAACCACATATGTGAGGTATCGCCGCGTGCGTTAGAGCGCGTGCAACAATTCTAGCACTCGACCTCCTCTGTAACTCTAACCTGGTAACCTGTAAAAATATTTAAAGCGTCGCCTATGGAGATTTTTAAGTACCGAATTTTGGCGCCATTCCATGAGTGTGCGCAATTTTAAAGCGTGACATGTTAGGTATCTATTTACTCGGCGTAACATCATATTTCATATTTTCCCTAAAAATTGGGCTAACTTTACTGTTTTGTTATTTTTTAATTCATGAAACCATTTTTTTCCCCAAAAAAAGGCGTTTGAAAAATTATTGCGCAAATACCGTGCAAGAAAAAAAGTTGCAATGACCGGCATTTTATTCCCTAGAGTGTCTGCTAAAAAAAAACATATATAATGTTTGGGGGTTCTGAGTAATTTTCTAGCAAAAGAATGATGATTTGTACATGTAGGCGAGAAGTGCCAGAATAGGCCCAGTATTGATGTGGTAAAAAAAGCCCGGTGTTGAAGTGGTTAAATATGTGATAAAAAATAGTCCAGTGCAAAAAAGTGTCAAGAAAGCATAGTTCTAAGTGGCAGTGCTAAAAGGTAAATTCAGTGGTAAAAATATTGCTCATGCCGTCCAGTGCTTAATCCAGGGAAACAAGTGATCTCCACCAATAAGTGCATTGGCCGCTCACCTTAATAAGGAGAATATCATGCAAATGAGTCAAACACTGGTCTCCATGAAATCTCTGTCACTCCGTCAGGTGATCGATCGGCTCGCACATATGGAAAGCAATAAAACTCTGCATGGTGTAGTGAGAACAACTATTTTATTAAAGTCAATGCAGAGACTTACAGTTTAAAATCTGGCATCCAGCAAGATCTGAGACCATGGGGTCACATACGGGCTGAACGCTGACAAAACCCAAACTTATGGTCTTGGCCGTGACCGGAAGTAACGTCACCCGGCTCCTCCGGACACGTTGTGTCACTGACACGTGACTTTATTAAGAGATGGTTTGCAACCCTTGATAAAGTCATGTGTCAGTGATGCAACGCGTCAGGAGGAGCCAGGTGACGTCACTTCCGGTCATGGCCGAGACCAGAATTTTGGATTTTGTAAGCATTCAGCCTGTATGTGACCCCATGGTTTCAGATCTTGCTGGATGCCAGATTTTAAACTGTAAGTCTCTGCATTGATTTTAATTAAATAGTTTTCTTAACACTTGTTTGCGCTGGACTATTATTTATCACATATTTACAGTAAAGTCACCTTTGATCATTATTTGGCACTTTATTTGTGTTGCATTTTCCTTCACTGAATCTTTGTTTATTTATTTATTGTTTATGGTGATCACTTATGAGTGTTATTTTTCACTTGGCATATACTGGGACTACCACTTACACAGTCCTCTCTAGAGTCCTCTCACCTCTAGATTTCCTTTGTAAGGCTGGGTGAACAGCCAAACCAAAAAGAGTGCCGTAGGCCTGGAAGAAGCTCCACATCTGGGCTAAAGAAATGGGTGGAGGGTTGCAAAGCCCCTTAGTAATCAGAATGAAGCAATTAAAACCTGACTGAAGACAACGATAATAATTGTAGGATACTATCGGAGGTTTGTGATTAACTTTGCAGCTCCAATTATGCATCTCAGCAAAGGGGCTAAGTCCACTACGTTGAAATGGAATGAAGAAGCTGAAAGAGCTTTTCAAGAGCTTGAGGTAGCATTGTGTAAGGGAGCAGGGTTGACCATTCCCAAGTTTAGTCAAGAATCTCACGTACAAACCTTCCCCTTTATATTGGCCTAGGAGTAGACTTGTCCCATAAAATGAATGGGGGGGGGGGACATCCAGCCTCATTTGGAATCTAACCCCTGCAGAGAGGAACTACTAAGTAGTGGAAAGAGAGTCTCTGGCCATAAATTGGCACTAGAGTCCTCGAGGTATTACCAATTGGGAAAACTCCTCCGATTCTCCACTACAGTGGAAGGCACAGGAGGGAGGGAGCAATGCAAGGGTCAGAAGGTGGTTTCTGCCATTGCAAGGCTTCATATTTTATGAAGAACACAGGCCGGGGACCTAGCAAGGGAATGCTGATGGACTGTCAGGCATCCACTGTATATTGGAAAAATGTGCTCCCTCCCTAAGTTCTGAGTGCAGGGGAAGGCTATGTGGGGCACTGGCTGGCAGAATCTTGGATGGCTTACATGTTTTACCTAGGGTTCTAACATATGCATGCTGAGAGGCTCCAGGGCTTGTGGCTGATGTGGAGTAAGCTAACTTTTTGTTTCCCCACAATCTTAATTAGGTATTGTTCTGGATCTTGGAGCCTTGATGTGTTGTAGAGCTTTGGGTGGGATAAAGCTTATATTCCTAGGTCCACATCTTACCTTGTTGGCAGACCTCAGTAGCTGTCCACAGGCCTTGATACATGCAAGCTGACTGATGCTCAGGGCTGTTTCTCCTGCACTCTCGGTGCTTTGGGAGCCTGCTGGTTGGTGAAAGGCCTGAGTGCTGACAGAACACTAAAAAAGATACAAGTGCTGCCTGTTTGTTTGGGGGATCCCATTGGGGGCACGCTGTTAGTCAAGAAGTGACCTGAGTTTAGCTAGTGGCTCAGACATAATTTATCTGCGTCATTAGCAAAATTGACATTGCTATGTGTTGAACAGGTTAAAGAAAACTAGGCCAAATGCTGATGGCCATAGAAATCCATCACTGTTCGACGCTATTGGAATAAAAGGGCAATAACCCGTGCAGGGATTGAACCCACAACATTGGCTTTTTTAGCACCATGCTCTAACCAACTCAGCTAACTGGCCCAACCTTGCGTGTGGGAAGCTGGCCAAAGCTGGCACAGGGCTATCTGGGCTATAAATCATTCTGTGGGCAACCACCGGTGCATTGACACAAGAGTAGCCAAAGGCTTTGAACTGTTGGTGTAAAAGACCTTGTGGCGCAATGGTAGCGCGTCTGACCCCCAGATCAGAAGGTTGCGTGTTCAAATCACGTCGGGGGTTATGTTGAGTTACATAGCCAGCTACTTAACCTGGCTTTATCTAGTGTTTTCATGTGCCATTCTACTAGGACTTCCACCTACACACAGTCCACTTGCCTCTGAATTACCTTTGTAAGGCTGGGTGAACAGCCAAACCAAAAAAATATGCAGTAGGCCTGGAAGAAGCTTCACATCTGGGCTACAGCATTGGGTGGAGGGTCCCAGAGCCCCAGTAATAAGAATGAATCAATTAAAATCTGACTCAAGACAAAGATAAGAAAAAAAAAACAGTTAGGGCCTCCCTAAGAATTGCGGGATACTATCGGAGGTTTGTGATTAACTTTCCAGCTCCATTTATGCACTGCTCAGCTCAGACCTTCCTTAAAATGGAAGTAAACCCTCCATTACAACTTTCACCTACAGGTAAGCCTAGATTAAGGCTTACCTGTTGGTGTTTGCAATATCTCCTAAACCTACACAGTTTAGGAGATATTTGCCAAAAATAATGCACCATTGTCTAAGGCGCATGCGCGCCGTAGACAACAGCGCAGGCGCACTGAGAATGCCGGTTTTCTGAATGAAAAGTGCCGGCTTTGGCAGCTCACGCGTGCATGCGCGGAGTGACGTCATTGCCGTTTCGGCCAATCAGAGCGCCGGAGCGGCGGTACCCGGAAGTAACCTCCGGGAGAAATGTCTGCGGCCGGAGGGGGAGACGAGGGTGGCTTCGGGGGCTTCGATCTAAGGTAAGTAATGCATAATGAGCTAGTATGATAGTCATACTAGCCTATTATGCCTTTGTCTTGCAGGTTTTTATTTTTTTTTAAAACATTTTTTGGGTTTACAACCACTTTAATCCACCATGCATCGCACAGTCAGTCCACAGGACAGTGAGCCAGCCAGGAAACTGGAAGTGACGCAGCGGTGCCGCAAAAATCGTCCCCCGGTTCTTGCCAATAAAAAAACAGCACAGGAGGCCAGAGACATATCATTGGGGAGTGTTTGCAGGTACATCGCTCGTGCCCGAACACTCCCTAAACACAAATCAGCTTCCCAGTTGCAATCGGCTGATTGCAAGCTGTGAAAGCGTCCCATAGACAGCTGTGTGTCCGGCGCCTGGACACACTTAACCACTTCTGCCCCGGTAAGTTTTACCCCATTTTTTGCGATACAGCACTGAATTACTTTAACTGACAATTGAGTGGTCGTGCGACGTTGTACCCAAACGATATATAAAAAAACAAATGTATTCATCTGTAGCGGCCTCACCCCATCTCCTTTGTCTAGGGGTATGTCACACGACAGGGTGAGATGCGCTACGGCCCATGTCCTCCCCATAGCTGTGGGTGAGGTGAAGGCCAGTACCAGATATTTCCTTGGGCCTATGTGCTTTTGTCTAGAATCAAGTCCCGCTGTGTCAACACTTCCCTCTGCTCCCATTAACCAGAGTTCCACACACCGATCACAGTCTAACTCTTGCTTTATTGTACATCTCACAATAAACAGTGCTTCAGTAGCCAACTGGTTATGACTTGATAACATTTTGATACGGGGAATGAGCAGGTCGAGGCACTATCCTGGTTTTCAGCTAAACCACTGCGATCTCGCCAGCGGTTACTATAGAATTAGCTAGAAAGGACTTAGAACTTGAGAGTCTCTACCAGCGACTCAAGAGAACGTAGATAGGAGTACCTTCGCTGCGCTGCGGCCCCTATCAGGGGAAGATGTCCCTCCAAGGGAGTTACCAGAGGCCCATCCGTCACTGGGTTGATGCTGCTCCAGACTCTCCGAATGGGTAACCTCCCCGGCCTCCTCACCTCAGACATGGGCCCCATCCACCTCAGGGACCCTCGGACTTCTCCACCCTCGCGGGATCCAGTCGAAGTCACTGGACCCCAGGCCTCCTAGTTTAGTACCTCACCCCAGGCTGAAGGTGCCTGGGATGGACTCCAACTCCATTCCGATCAGGCCTAGGGCACCTGGGCCGGAATCCGGAACCGCCCGCACCCAGGCCTAAGGTGCCTAGGCGCGTGAAAAAGATCCTCCTGAAGACCTCGTGGTTAGGGCGTCTCCCCCTTTTATCTCCTCCCATCGACACCACGGCAGGTTCCCCGCCCTCGCCCTACCATCTCCGGAAAGGGACAAAAAGGGTAGCACTGTAATGGCAAATCTACCTTGAGGCTCCAGGTACCCCGCCACCCAGAGGCCAAGGAGATTATTACACCATCCAATTCTCCACGAACACAAATGGTCCACTATTCCCATACTTACACACCTGAGTGTCCCACCTAAATTTAGAGACCCCGCTACACATCAGTTTAGGCAGATATGTATTGTTCTACATATTTTTAGTAAACAATATCCCAATAAGTGTATATTGATCGGCTTGCGCAAAAGTTATAGCGTCTACAAAATAGGGGATAGATTTATAGCATTTTAATTTTTTTTATTCTTTTTTACTAGTAATGGTGGCGATCAGTGATTTTTAGTGGGACTGCGACATTGTGGCGGAAAATCGGACACCTAACTGCCATTTTTTACACTTTTTTGGGAACCAGTGACATTATTACAGTGATCAGTGCTAAAAATATTCACTGACATTGTACTAATGACACTGGCAGGGTAGGGGTTAACATCAGGGGCGATCAAGGGGTTAAATGTGTTCCCCTATCTGATTGTGAAAAAATAAATAAAGTGTTCCCTGTTTGTGTTTTCTAACGTATGGGGGACTGTATGACTGGGGGAAATGCACAGATCCATCTTCCTGCCTAGCAGGAAGACAGATCTCAGTGTTATCCCCTGACAGAAAATAGATCTGTCTTGCTTACTTCGGCAGATTCCCGTTCTGTCTCTGCGGGGAGCGATCGCGGGCGACCAGTGGACATCAAGTCCGCCGGACCCACTGATTGGCTTCCCCGCCCACGAAAGCTAGTGCATGAATCGCCGTATAGTGATGTCGCGAACATAAAATTTTCCGTTCGCGAGCGGCGAACGCGAATTTCCGCAAATGTTCGCGAACGGGCGAACCGCCATAGACTTTAATAGGCAGGCGAATTTTAAAACCCACAGGGACTCTTTCTGGCCACAATAGTGATGGAAAAGTTGTTTCAAGGGGACTAACACCTGGACTGTGGCATGTCGGAGGGGGATCCATGGCAAAACTCCCATGGAAAATGACGTAGTTGATACAGAGTCAGGTTTTAATCCATAAAGGGCATAAATCACCTAACATTCCTAAATTGTTTGGAATAACGTGCTTTAAAACATCAGGTATGATGTTGTATCGATCAGGTAGTGTAAGGGTTACGCCCGCTTCACAGTGACAGACCAAACTCTGACAGACCAAACTCCCGGTTTAATGCACCGCAAACAACCGCAAACAGTCCATTTGCACAACCGCAAGGCTTTAATAATCACCTTAGATGATCACAAAGAAAATTAATGTTTTTTCTATGCAAAATTATCCAGCCGATCGCTTTTGGTCTGTTCACAATGAAGCAACGACCTATCATCTGGGGCGTGCCAACATTGCCATTGCCAACACACTCATAGAGGTGGTCGCTTCATTGTGATACGCAAGCCCCTTCACCAGTCACCACAACAAGGTAACGATCACGAAGGGGAATTGACACATGTATGTGCTTTTTTTTTTGTTTTGTTTTTGCAGCCACAGTGCAGCATCAGAGGCCAGAAAAAATAGGCATGTACACATGCCTGAAAAATTAGGTATTGTAGCAGCGGCCAGAAAAATTTATGTTTTCCAGGCAGAAAGTGCCCTAAAACATTGCGGCTTTGTCATGGATATGCACTGATGTCTGTCTGCCATCTTACCTTTCCTCCTCATGTGTTCATCTTAGAGGCCAGACCCCTTCACCTGGCTTCCTTTATAATCTCCTCCCAGCCTGACTCCACCCCAGGCCCTATCACAGAACACTATATTAACCTGTGCACTGCAAGCCTGCTTTGCTGATCAACGTGTTTGTTAAGCATTGTGTGTTTGGGTTCCTGCCTGCCGTGTGCTACGTCTGTCTCTCTTTTACGATATTGGCTTGTCCCTGACTATCCCTGTCTGCTTGTGACCCTTGACCTTCGTCTTGTCCTTCATTTATCCTTGTCTACTTGTGACCCTTGACCTTCGGCTTGTCCTTTGCTATTCTTGTATCCTGTGCTGCTGCTTCCCCTCTTCCCCCTTACCGTACGGACGTGAGCTAGGAGACTCTAGGGGCCGCGACCTGGACCTAGCTGGAGCGCAACATCCTCACCACTAGAGGCTCTGGTGAAGACCTGCTGGGTCTTAGACTCTGCGCCCTGGGGAATCTCGGCTCTAGCTTCCTGTGGATTCCGGTTGTGCTCCTCTGGTCCCGCTTTCCACAACCACCCAGTTTCCTATCCGCAGCAGTCAGCCATAGGGTTCACTATCTTGTGGTGCACTCCTGTCCTACGGTGTGCATCTGTCACCTGGCCCCAGGTGACCTGACAGGCTTGAACCCTAGTTGGTGGCGGATAAGTCACGCAAGTCATCCGGCATGCAGAGATAAAATACAGCAGCGTGTGGACCATTTTTAGCCCAAGGCAGCTCATCTCATCAGGCCTTTTTTAGTCAAATGTATCGCCCACTGTCAGTCCCTTCGGGATCCATGCCTCATTCCTCTTAATAAAGGTGAGGTAATCTAGACTTTTTTGACCTAGGCGACTTCTCTTCTCAGTGACAATACCTCCTGCTGCACTGAAGGTCCTTTCTGAAAGGACACTTGAAGCGGGGCAGGCCAGAAGTTCTATCGCAAATTGTGATAGTTCAGGTCACAGGTCAAGCCTGCACACCCAGTAGTCAAGGGGTTCATCGCTCTTCAGAGTGTCGATATCTGCAGTTAAGGCGAGGTAGTCTGCTACCTGTCGGTCGAGTCGTTCTCTGAGGGTGGACCCCAAAGGGCTGTGGCGATGCGTAGGACTTAAAAAGCTCTGCATGTCCTCCATCAACAACACGTCTGTAAAGCATCCTGTCCTTGCCGGCGTGGTCGTGGTAGGAGGAGGATTACTTTCACCTCTTCCCCTGTTATATTCCCGTTGTGCTGTGACATCACCCTTTTACGCTGTGTAAAGCATACTTTTTAATTTATTTTGGAACTGCTGCATCCTTTCCGACTTCCGGTAATTCGGTAACATTTCTGGCACTTTCTGCTTATACCGGGGGTCTAGTAGCGTGGCCACCCAGTACAGGTCGTTCTCCTTCAGCCTTTTTATACGAGGGTCCCTCAACAGGCACGACAGCATGAAAGACCCCATTTGCACAAGGTTGGATGCCAAGCTACTCATGTCCCGTTCCTCGTCCTCACTGATCTCACTGAAGGTCTGTTCTTCCCCCCAGCCACGTACAACACCACGGGTACCAGATAGGTGACAACGAGCACCCTGGGATGCCTGCTGTGGTTGGTCTTCCTCCTCCTCCTCAAAGCCACATTCCTCCTCTGACTCCTCTTCCTCAGACTCCTCTTCCAGCGTTGCCGCAGGTCCAGCAAGCGATGCCGATAAGGCTGTTTCTGGTGGTGATGGTGACCACAACTCTTCCTCTTCCTCTTCACGCTCATCTACGGCCTGATCCAGCACTCTTCGCAGGGCACGCTCCAGGAAGAAAACAAATGGGATGATGTCGCTGATGGTGCCTTCAGTGCGACTGACTTGGTTTGTCACCTCCTCAAAAGGACGCATGAGCCTACAGGCATTGCGCATGAGCGTCCAGTAACGTGGCAAAAAAATTCCCAGCTGCGCAGAGGCTGTCCTAGCACCCCGGTCATACAAATACTCGTTGACGGCTTTTTCTTGTTGGAGCAGGCGGTTGAACATTAGGAGTGTTGAATTCCAACGTGTCGGGCTGTCGCAAATCAAGCGCCTCACTGGCATGTTGTTTCGCCGCTGGATATCTGAAAAGTGCGCCATGGCCGTGTAGGAACGCCTGAAATGGCCACACACCTTCCTGGCCTGCTTGAGGACGTCCTGTAAGTCTGGGTACTTAAGCACAAAGCGTTGTACAATCAGATTCAACACATGTGCCATGTAGTGATGAGCCGAACACCCCCGGGTTCGGTTCGCACCAGAACCCGCGAACGGACCGAAAGTTCGTACGAACATTAGAACCCTATTAAATACAATGGATGCGAACGTTCGAATTCTAAAGTGCTAATTATAACGACTATTATGCATGTTATTGTCCTAAAAAGGGTTTGGGAACCCGGGTTCTGCACCAGGGGACATGTATCAATGCAAAAAGAAGTTTTAAAAACGGTTGTTTTTCGGGAGCAGTCATTTTAATGATGCATAAAGTGAAAAAAAAAAAGTCAAATATTCCTTTAAATATCGTACCTGGGGGGTGTCTAAAGTATGCCTGTGAAGTGCCACGTGTTTCCCGTGTTTAGAACTGTCCCTGCACAAAATGACACTTCTAAAGGAAAAAAAAGCCATTTAAAACTGCTTGCGGCTTTAATGTAATGTCTGGTCCCGGTAATATGGATGAAAATCTTTAAGAAAAATGGCATAGCTACCCCATGACCCCCCCCCCCCCCTACCCCAGCCCATTACCAGCCCCTTTGGGTCTTGTATGGATATTAAGGGGAACCCCGCACATAAAATAAAAAAGGCCCTATATACTCTGAACAGCCGTATACAGGCGGTGCATACAAGACAGGGACTGTAGGTTTGTTCTTATGTAGAATCTGTTTGTAATTTTGAACAGGTACATTGTTTAAGTGTAGCTCCAGCCCAAAAATCTATTTTTAAACTTTTTGGAAAACATAGGTAAGGGTTATCACCCCTGTAACATTTGTTTTGCTGTCTGTGCCCCTGTTCAGAACATTTCACCTCACTTTCCGTCCCAATGACAACTGTTTTTGAAATGTGGTGTTTTTCTTGAAACAAGGACTGGTGATAAAGCATCAGTACAGAGGAGACACCTTTCTCCCATATTAATTCTTACAGGAGAGAATTTTCCTTCCAAGGGGTAGATTTCCTCTCACTTCCTGTTGTCTTCTTGCGTTTGCAAGTAGGAGTCGTTTGTAAGTTGGATGTTTGAAAGTAGGGACCTGCCGTATATACTCTGCAGAAATAGGCCCCTTAGTTGTTGGTGTTGGCACAACACTGTAAGCACTCACAGTTACTCTTGGTTGGTGCTGGAACGCCCTGCTGTCAACTATTATATCAGGAATTTTAATTACATATAATTGTTGAACAGTGGTAGTAAAAATTGGGCCTTTGATGGTGGTGCTGGTGCCACAACACTGTAAGCCCTGACAGTTACTCTTGGTGGGTGCAGCAATGGGCCCTGCTGTGAATTATTAGATCAAGAATTGTAATTGCATTCCCCTGTTGAACAGGGGCTGAAAAATTGGGCCTTTCGTGGTGGTGGTGGTGGTGGTGGTGTTGCCACAACACTGTAAGCCCTCAGAGTTACTCTTGGTGGGTGCAGGAATGGGCCCTGCTGTGAATTATTAGATCAAGAATTGTAATTACATGCCCCTTTTGAACAGGGGCTGAAAAATTGGGCCTTTCGTGGTGGTGGTGGTGGTGGCGTTGCCACAACACTGTAAGCCCTCAGAGTTACTCTTGGTGGGTGCAGCAATGGGCCCTGCTGTGAATTATTAGATCAAGAATTGTAATTACATGCCCCTGTTGAACAGGGGCTGAAAAATTGGGCCTTAGGCACTGGTGGCACAACACTACAACCCCTCACAGATACTGTACTTGGAGCACAGCAATGAGCCCTGTTGCAAAGTATTGCTTCAAAAATTGTAATGACACGCCCCTGTTAAACAGGAGCTGAAAAATTGGGCCTTAGGCACTGGTGGCACAACACTCCAACCCCTCACAGATACTGTACTTGGAGCACAGCAATGAGCCCTGTTGCAAAGTATTGTTTCAAAAATTGTAATGACACGCCCCTGTTAAACAAGGGCTGAAAAATTGGGCCTTAGGCACCGGTGGCACAACACTCCAACCCCTCACAGATACTGTACTTGGAGCACAGCAATGAGCCCTATGGAAAATTATTGCTTCAAAAATTGTAATTACACTCCCCTGTTAAACAGGGGCTGAAAAATTGGGCCTTAGCCACTGGTGGCGGCACCCATAAACAAAAATGATCTTCCAAGCTATCATCATCAATCGTATCATTGAGGACTCGGAGGAGGAGTATAGCCAGTCAACATAACAGCACAGGCACTCAGCATCAGCATCAGTCTTGAAGGGATGTGACATGTTAAAATCAATTAGTCTGTTATATCAGCATCAGGTGTGTGGTAGCTGGTGGTGATCCAAGACTGGTTCATCTTGATGAAAGTCAGTCGATCAACCGAGTCGGTGGACAGGCGCACCCTGTGATCCGTGACAAATCCTCCAGCAGCACTGAATGTGCGTTCCGAAAGAACGCTGGATGCAGGACAGGCCAGTAGCTCAATTGCATACTGTGCAAGCTCTGGCCAGTGATCCATCCTCAAGACCCAGTAAGCCAGAGGATTTTCGGTGGGGAAGGTGTCCAAGTCTGACCTTGCCCCTAGATATTCCTGCACCATGTTTATCAGACGCTGGCGATGGTTGCTGGAACCGATCATACTTTGGGGCTGCGGACTAAAGAATTGTCTGAACGCATCGGTCAGACGGCCACCTTCCCCACCGCTCCTTCTTTGACTGGCCGAAGCCTCAGCAACTCGTTGTCCAGGACCAGGAGTTTGTAACCTCCCAGTCTCTGGGAACGCGTTGCACAGACCTTTCTGCAAGGCCTCCCGGAGTTGTCTCATCCTCTGCTCCCTCTGCGACGGTAACATAAGGTCCGCAACCTTACCCTTGTACCGTGGATCAAGGAGAGTGGCCAGCCAGTAATGGTCCCTCTCCTTGATCCGAAGAATACGAGGATCCTTCCGCAGACTTTGCAGGATCAGGGAGGCCATGCAGCGTAAGTTAGCTGAGGCATTCAGTCTGGAGTCCTCTGGGTCACTAAGGACGACATGATCCGCAGCCACCTCCTCCCAGCCACGTACAAGTCCACTGGTTTCTTGGGACTGTAAATCATCCCTAAAAGACTGCTGCTGATGATGCTGAGTGCCAGCCTCCACCTCCATGCTGACACAATCCTCCTCCTCCTCCTCTTCCTGTGCGATGGGTGGGACAGAAGGAACACTGTCTGGGTAAAGGGGGCCTTGAGAGGCAAGGAAGTCCTCCTCTTCCTGCCTCTGTTCTGCCTCAAGTGCCCTGTCCATTATTCCACGCAGCGTGTGCTCCAACAGGTGGACAAGAGGTACAGTGTCACTGATGCATGCACTGTCACTGCTCACCATCCTCGTGGCCTCCTCAAATGGTGCCAGGACAGTGCATGCATCCCTGATCATGCCCCACTGGCGTGGAGAAAAAAAAACAAGCTCCCCTGACCCTGTCCTGGTGCCGTAGTCGCACAGGTACTCATTGATGGCCCTCTGCTGCGTGTGCAGCCGCTGCAGCATGGCCAACGTTGAGTTCCACCTGGTGGGCATGTCACATATAAGGCGGTTCTTGGGCAGGTTCAACTCCTTTTGCAGCTCAGCCAGGCGAGCACTGGCATTATAAGATCTGCGGAAATGCACACAGACTTTCCTGGCCTGCCTCAGGACATCCTGTAAGCCCGGGTACCTGCCCAAGAACCGCTGCACCACCAGGTTAAGGACGTGAGCCACACAGGGCACATGGGTCAGTTGTCCCTGTCGGAGGGCGGAGAGGAGGTTGGTGCCATTGTCGCAAACCACCATTCCTGGCTTAAGCTGGCGTGGCGTCAACCACCTCTCGGCCTGGCCCTGCAGAGCAGACAGGACCTCTGCCCCAGTGTGGCTTCTGTCCCCCAAACACACCAGCGCAAGCACGGCATGGCATCTTTTTGCCTGCGTACTTGCGTAGCCCCTTGAACGGCTACGGAGCACCGCTGGTTCAGAGGACAAAGCACAGGAAGAGGCCATGGAGGAAGAAGAAGAGGAGGGGGTGGAGGAGAGAGGTGTGTCACAACCAGTAGTAGCATTTTGGAGGCGTGGCGGTGGAACAACCTCCAACACTACTGCACCTTGTCCTGCATCCTTCCCAGCTGCCAAAAGAGTGACCCAATGGGCCGTGAAAGAAAGGTAACGTCCCTGTCCATGCCTGCTGGACCATGAGTCAGCGGTAATATGCACCTTACCGCTGACCGCCCTGTCCAGCGAGGCCAAGACATTGCCTTCCACATGCCGGTAGAGAGCCGGAATAGCCTTCCGTGAGAAAAAGTGGCGTTTGGGAACCTGCCACTGAGGAACCGCACATTGCACAAACTCACGGAAGGGGGCCGAGTCTACCAACTGAAAAGGCAGCAGTTGAAGCGCTAGCAATTTAGGCAAGCTAGCATTCAACCGCTGGGCATGTGGATGGCTGGGAGTGAACTTCTTTTCGACGGTCCAGCAGCTGGGGCAGGGAAATTTGCCTGCTAGCAGAGTGGCCGCAAGTACTTGGCTGTGACACACCTAATTCTACACCTTCATTCCTCTCAGTGCATGTTTCAGAGAGGACTGAAGTTATAGTGGGGTTGGAGATCCCAGCTGATGCGGTGCAAGGAGAGGTCCGCTTTGTTCTTTGGTGTGGGTCTTTGAGGTAGGCTTGCCAACGAGCTGCATGGCAGGTCAACATATGTCTGGTCAGGCATGTGGTACCCAAGCGGCTGATGTTTTGGCCACGCGATATACGCTTGAGACATATGTTGCAAACAGCAGCTGTGCGATCTGATGCACTAGCCTCAAAAAAGGCCCACACCAAAGAACTTTTTGAATGACGGGCAGAGGCAGCGCCCTGCACAGGCGGAGCTCTGCGGTGTGATTCCGTTTGTGTACTGCCCTTACGCTGGCCACCAAAGGGCATCCTGCCTCGTTGGAGATGTGCCTCCTCCTCATCCTCCTCCTCCTCTCTCCTATTAGGCACCCACGTGGAGTCAGTGACCTCATCATCCCCTCCCTCCTCATCACTGGAGCCAATCTGGCAGTATGCTGCAGCTGCTGGAACATGACTGCCAGATTGGTGTCCTTCTTGAGCATCCCCTCTGTCTGCTCTCACGCTACTGCCTTCCTGTAGCTGGGTTTCATCATCAGACCCTTCGAAACGCTGGGCATCCTCCTGGAGCATGTACCCAACACTGTGCTCAAACAGTTCGGGGGACTCCTCAGGAGGAGGACATGGTGGGTCTAGGGAAGGAGTGACTGATGATGAGTCTGACATTGATACCAGGGAAGAGGACGCTTTGGCAGCTGCTTTGCCAGTACCCTGAGCCTGGGTGAGAGAGGATGAGGAGGAGGAGGAGGGCTTGGTCATCCACTCTACCAAGTCTTCGGCATGATGTGGCTCAACATGTCCAGCTGCCGAAAAGAAGGACAAGCGTGTCCCATGGCCATGTGCTGATGACAATGCACCGCGTCCACGACCATGCACTGTTGCCCCCAGACACAGAGCCTGCTTGCCCTCTTTTATTGCCTCCTGACTGTCTGCCTCTCCTTGTTTGCCTTCCAGACATTCTAATAGATGGCCTGCAGGGAGATGGGAAAAAAGCAATAAGGGCTACCTTCAGGTGTCCTTCTCTGTCCCTTTACTTAAGGATTTCTAAATATGGTTGAGGATGATTGCTTTCGCACAGAATAGCACAACGACAATTTCCCTGACTGTCCAAAAAACAAGGATTTCAAAGATGGTTGATGAGGAATGCTTTAGCACAGTATAGCACAAGGAGAATTTCCCTCACTGTCCTTCCCTGTCCCTAGAAACAAGGATTAGCACAGTGAAAGAAACTGACACTCTCCCTACCTATAGTTTTCTGTCCCTAGAAAAAATGTTTTTTTAAAGATGGTTGATGATCAATGCTTTATCACAGTATAGCACAAGGAGAATTTCCCTCACTGTCCTTCCCTGTCCCTAGAAACAAGGATTATCACAGTGAAAGAAACTGACACTCTCCCTACCTATAGTTTTCTGTCCCTAGAAAAAATGTTTTTTTAAAGATGGTTGATGATCAATGCTTTAGCACACTATAGCACAAGGAGAATTTCCCTCACTGTCCTTCCCTGTCCCTAGAAACAAGGATTAGCACAGTGAAAGAAACTGACACTCTCCCTACCTATAGTTTTCTGTCCCTAGAAAAAATGTTTTTTTAAAGATGGTTGATGATCAATGCTTTAGCACAGTATAGCACAAGGAGAATTTCCCTCACTGTCCTTCCCTGTCCCTAGAAACAAGGATTATCACAGTGAAAGAAACTGACACTCTCCCTACCTATAGTTTTCTGTCCCTAGAAAAAATGTTTTTTTAAAGATGGTTGATGATCAATGCTTTAGCACAGTATAGCACAAGGAGAATTTCCCTCACTGTCCTTCCCTGTCCCTAGAAACAAGGATTATCACAGTGAAAGAAACTGACACTCTCCCTACCTATAGTTTTCTGTCCCTAGAAAAAATGTTTTTTTAAAGATGGTTGATGATCAATGCTTTAGCACACTATAGCACAAGGAGAATTTCCCTCACTGTCCTTCCCTGTCCCTAGAAACAAGGATTATCACAGTGAAAGAAACTGACACTCTTCCTACCTATAGTTTTCTGTCCCTAGAAAAAATGTTTTTTTAAAGATGGTTGATGATCAATGCTTTAGCACACTATAGCACAAGGAGAATTTCCCTCACTGTCCTTCCCTGTCCCTAGAAACAAGGATTAGCACAGTAAAACACACTGACACTCTCCCTACCTATAGTTTTCTGTCCCTAGAAAAAATGTTTTTTTAAAGATGGTTGATGATCAATGCTTTAGCACACTATAGCACAAGGAGAATTTCCCTCACTGTCCTTCCCTGTCCCTAGAAACAAGGATTATCACAGTGAAAGAAACTGACACTCTCCCTCCCTATAGTTTTCTGTCCCTAGAAAAAATGTTTTTTTAAAGATGGTTGATGATCAATGCTTTAGCACACTATAGCACAAGGAGAATTTCCCTCACTGTCCTTCCCTGTCCCTAGAAACAAGGATTAGCACAGTAAAACACACTGACACTCTCCCTACCTATAGTTTTCTGTCCCTAGAAAAAATGTTTTTTTAAAGATGGTTGATGATCAATGCTTTAGCACACTATAGCACAAGGAGAATTTCCCTCACTGTCCTTCCCTGTCCCTAGAAACAAGGATTAGCACAGTAAAACACACTGACACTCTCCCTACCTATAGTTTTCTGTCCCTAGAAAAAATGATTTTTTAAAAATGGTTGATGATCAATGCTTTAGCACACTATAGCACAAGGAGAATTTCCCTCACTGTCCTTCCCTGTCCCTAGAAACAAGGATTCGCACAGTAAAACACACTGACACTCTCCCTACCTATCCTTCTCTTTCCCTAAACTAAAGGAATCCAGGTTAAGCAAGAAAACAAAATGTCACTGTCCCTGCCTATGCTTCTCTTTCCCTGCTCCGGAACACACTACACTAGGCCGCCGTGCTGGCGGCCTTTTATAGTGTGGGGCGTGTACTAAACACCCTCAGCAATAATTGGCCACAGGCATCCTGCCTGTGGCCAATCATTGCTCTCCTCGCTGCCGGCGCTGTGATTGGCCAAGCATGCGGGGTCACAGTGCATGCTTGGCCAATCACAGCGCCTGGATGACACTGCGATGGCGTAGTGCATTGTGGGCCGTTCGCGTCACTCGAATTAGGCGCGAACGGCCCAAATCGTTCGATCTTCGCCGAACGATCGAACAGCCGATGTTCGAGTCGAACGTATGTTCGACTCGAACACCGAGCTCATCCCTAGCCATGCACGGCACATGTGTCAACTTTCCCAAATTCAATGCCGCCAACAAATTGCTTCCGTTGTCACACACCACTTTGCCAATTTCCAGTTGGTGCGGAGTCAGCCACTGATCCACCTGTCTGTTCAGGGCGGACAGGAGTGCTGGTCCAGTGTGACTCTCTGCTTTCAGGCAAGTCAACCCCAAGACGGCGTGACACTGTCGTATCCGGGATGTGGAATAGCCCCTGGGGAGATGGGGGGGTGCAGTTGATGTGGAGCAAGACGCAGCAGCAGAAGAGGACTCAGCCGAGGAGGTTATCGAAGAGGATGGAGTAGGAGGAGTAGAGGAGGTGGCAGCAGGCCTGCCTGCAAGTCGTGGCGGTGTCATTACCAACTCCTCTGCAGAGCCACGCATTACATGCTTGGCAGCCGTCAGCAGGTTTACCCAATGCGCCGTGTAGGTGATATACCTGCCCTGACCATGCTTTGCAGACCAGGTATCAGTGGTCAGATGGACCCTTGCCCCAACACTGTGTGCCAGACATGCCATGACTTCCTTTTGCACAATAGAGTACAGGTTGGGGATTGCCTTTTAATGAAAGAAATTTTGTCCGGGTACCTTCCACTGCGGTGTCCCAATAGCTACAAATTTTTTGAAGGCCTCAGACTCCACCAGCTTGTATGGTAAAAGCTGGGGGGCTAAGAGTTCCGACAAGCCAGCTGTCAGACGCCGGGCAAGGGGGTGACTCTGTGACATTGGCTTCTTACGCTCAAAAATGTCCTTGACAGACACCTGACTGTGGGCAGATGAGCAGGAACTGCTCAAGGCGAGAGACGGAGTGGCGGATGGTTGAGAGGGAGCAAGGAGGACAGCAGTGGTTGACGTGGCTGAAGATGCTGGACCAGGAGGAGGATGGTGGCTTTGAGCTTGTGTGCTGCTTGTACTCGTCATCATGTGTTGATCCCATAGGCGTTTGTGATGTGCGATCATGTGCCTTCGCAAAGCAGTTGTACCTAGGTGGGTGTTGGATTTCCCACGACTCAGTTTCTTTTGGCACAGGTTTCAAATGGCATCGCTGTTATCAGAGGCAGACACACAAAAAAAATGCCACACTGCTGAGCTTTGCAATGACGGCATTCTGGTGGTGGCAACAGCATGCGTTGATTGGCGTGCTGTCTGGCTGACCATGGGTGCCGATACATGCTGTCTGACTGTGCCACTAGCTCCTTGCGACGACCTACCCCTGCTTCCAACTCGTCCCCCCCCTCCTCTCTGTCTCCCCATCTGAACTTTCCCCCTGTTCTTCTTCTCTTCGAGCGGGCACCCACGTGACATCCACGGACACATCGTCATCATCAACCGCTTCACTTGTATCTGACAACTCAGCAAAGGAAGCAGCAGCGGGTACAACATCATCATCATCACACGGTACGTCCATGTGTGTAATGCTGCCTGACTGAGACATATCCCTTTTATCTACATCCTCTGGCAATAATGGTTGCGCATCAGTCATTTCTTCCAACTCATGTGTAAATAACTCCTCTGACAGATCAAGTGAAGCAGCTGTGGTGCTAGTGTTGGCGGTGGCGGCAGGCAGGCGAGTGGTAACTTGAGATGTGCCCGAAGCTGAGCTGGAGGACGATGGTGCGTCAAGGTTCCGAGCGGAAGCTGTAGAAGATTGGGTGTCCTGTGTTAGCCAGTCAACTATGTCCTCAGAACTTTTCAAGTTCAGGGTACGTGGCCTCTGAACACTGGGCATTATTCTAGGGCCAAAGGGAATCACAGCACCACGACCAAGACGGCCCCTGCGGGGTGGCCTGCCTCTGCCTGTCATTTTTTTTTAGATTAGTTTAGTTGTACTATGCGTGCAAGCTACTGTTACACCAGATATGAGTGGCACTGTGCACTGCCACAAGTTGGCAGAGTAGACGCTGTAGGCCTGACACACACGCTGGCAGGCAACTGACTGCTATTCTATTGCAGTCAAAATTGTTTTTGTTTTTTTTAATTGTATCTACTGTGACACAAGATATATGAGTGGTGGCACTAGGCCAGTGGGCACAGTATATGAGCCTGATATACACACGCTGGCAGGCAACTGCAATTAGATTACAGAGAAAAAAAAGGGCTTTTTGGGGTGCTGTCAGGACGCTGTCCTGACAGCAGAGATCAGATGAGTCTTTCAGGACTGGAGTGGACACTGAATACACACACGCTGGCAGGCAACTGCAATTAGATTACAGAGGAAAAAAAAAAAAGCAGACTGATGTACTAGCCCTAAAAAGGGCTTTTTGGGGTGCAGTCAGGATGCTGTCCTTACAGCAGAGATCAGATGAGTCCTTTCAGGACTGGAGTGGGCACTGAATACACTGGCCTAGCTATAGATTTCCCTATTAAATCAGCAGCAGCTACACTGTCCCTCCTCTCACTAAGACTGCAGCTTCTGAATGAATCTAAAATGGATGCTGTCAAGGAGGTGGGAGGGTCTGGGAGGGAGGGTATGCTGCTGATTGGCTGGAATGTGTCTGCTGACTGTGAGGTACAGGGTCAAAATTTGCTCAATGATGACAAATAGGGGGCGGACTGAACATCGCATATGTTCGCCCGCCGCGGCGAACGCGAACAAGCTATGTTCGCCGGGAACTATTCGCCGGCGAATAGTTCGGGACATCTCTATACGCGTACCGGTACGGTGATTTGTGCAGCCGAGCCACCTTGCCGCAGTACATCTGCACAGGTGGTCGGCAAGTGGTTAAAGGACTTTTTTTTTTGTATGACTAGCTTGGGGGGGGGGGGGGCGGTGCCTGTGCGCCCCCTATTGACGGGCCGCCACTGTTCTGCACTCTACCAGAAAATCCTGAAGGAGAATGTCTGGCCATCAGTTTCTGACTTCAAACTCAAGAGCACTTATTCAGCAGGACAATGATCCGAAAAAACACCAGCAAGTCCACCTCTAAATGGCTCAAAAAAACAAACCAAATGTAGGTTTTGGAGTGGCCTAGTCAAAGTCCAAATGTAAATCCGATTGAGATGGTGTATCATGACCTTAAAGTGGTTGTAAACCCTTTATTGTGACTTCTACCTATAGGAAAGCCTAGAATAAGGCTTACCTATAGTGGAAATATCTCCTAAACGTGCGCCGTTTAGGAGATATTTCACTTGTAGTCTGCTGATAATGTAAACGGTGCATGTGCTCTGAAGAAAGCTTGAAGTCTTTTGTGATATTTGTGGATGAGGCTCTTTATCTTCTCAGATGGTAAAGCTGCCCAATTCCTCTTGGCAAAAAGCCTCCAGCTCCTGTAAATTCTTGTGCTGTTTTGCATGAACGGCACGTTTGAGATCTCCCCAGAGTGGCTCAATGATATTGAGGTCAGGAGACTGAGATTGCCACTCCAGAACCTTCACTTTATTCTGCTGTAGCCAATGACAGGTCGACTTGGTCTTGTGTTTTGGATCATTGTCATGTTGGAATGTCCAAGTACGTCCCATGCGCAGCTTCCTGGCTGATGAATGCAAATGTTCCTCCAGTATTTTTTGATAGCATACTGCATTCATCTTGCCAACAATTTTGACCAAATTTTCTGTGCCTTTGTAGCTCACACATCCCCAAAACATCAGCGATCCACCTCCGTGTTTCACAGTAGGAATGGTGTAGCTTTCATCATAGGCCTTGTTGACTCCTCTCCAAATGTGGTGATTATGGTTGTGGCCAAAAAGCTCAATTTTGGTCTCATCCCTCCAAATGACTTTGTGCCAGAAGGTTTTCAGGCTTGTCTCTGTGTTGTTTGGCGTATTGTAAGTGAGATACTTTGAGTTTGCATAGTAATGGTTTTCTTATGGCGACTCGACCATGCAGCCCATCTTTCTTCAAGTGCCTCCTTATTGTGCATCTTGAAACAGCCACACCACGTGTTTTCAGAGAGTCCTGTATTTCACCTGAAGTTATTTGTGGGTTTTTCTTTGCATCTGAACAATTTTCCTGGCAGCTATGGCTGAAATTTTAGTTGGTCTCCCTGACCGTGATTTGGTTTAAACAGAACTCCTCATTTTCCACTTCTTGATTAGAGTTTGAACACTGCTGATTGCCATTCTCAATACCTTGGATATCTTTTTATATACCTTTCCTGTTTTATACAGTTCAAATACCTTTTCCTGCAGATACTTTGACAATTCTTTTGCTTTCCTCATGACTCATGCCGCGTACACACGATCATTATTCACGGCGGTTAAAAAAACGCCGTGAATAATGACAGGAAAAACGAGGGAACCGCTTCGGTTCCAAGGGTTCCCTACACACGGTCGTTTTTCCCACCATTTTTTCTCTTGACGAGAAAAACGACCGTCTGTGGGCTCCGCGGCAGTGTCTCCCTATGGGAAAACTGCCGCGGAAAAAAATGATGGAAAAAACGATGAGAAAATTTAGAACATGTTCTAATTTTTCTCGTGGTTTTTTATGACGTTTTTCTCGCCGAGAAAAACGACATAAAGCCCACAGACGATCGTTTTTCTCGGCGAAAAAAAAATGCAGTTTTTCTCGTCGAGAAAAGCGGTCGTGTGTACGCGGCATCAGAATCCAGAAACTTCAGTGCAGCACTGGATGAATAATGCAAGGGTCTGTCAGGAGTCCAGAAACTCATTGACCTTTTATACACACACACTAATTACAAGCAAACAGATCACAGGTGAGGATGGTTACCTTTAATAGCCATTCAAACCCCTTTGTGTCAACTTGTGTGCATGTTATCAGGCCAAAATCACCAGGGTATGTAAACTTTTGATCAGGGTCATTTGGGTAGTTTCTGTTGCCATTATGATTTAAAAAGAGTAAACACAGTTGATTGATAATAAATGGCTTCAGGCAAACACTAACCATGTGTAGCGGGGTGCTAAATTTAGGGGAAGTGTTTGGATGGTAGTTATGCCCAAACACCCTAATTTGCTAGAGTTATTGCAGCCATTTTATCCACAGGAAGAGGATTGGTGTACAGTTCCCTGTGGCCTACAGGTGGCACTGCCATAGTATGCTAGGGTTGAACCCCTGATAAAGTGCTGTGCCTTGTGTGTCCCCTCTCGGCAACCGTACGGTAGGGCGGGGTTAACCTGCTGTGCATGCTGGGAGAGGATATAAAAGGGGCAGACTCTTCTTGTTCGGGGTTCTAGTTCTGTTCCTGGTTACAGTCCCCCCCTGGGCACCTTAAGCCAGGGGCGTGGGTCGTTCCGGTTCCATCCTGGGCACCTGTAGCCCCAGGGTGAGGTACTACTTGCTGTTCCTGTCCGCCCTGGGTATGTAGGCCCAGGGACGACAGCCAAAGGCCTGGGGCCCAGCACCTTCGGCTGGGGCCCACCAAGGATCAAGGACTCTCAGGGGACCCGTATATAGGACGAGGAGGCCGGGGGAGGAACTCTCCGAAGACCCAGTGCAGTGTCATGGTGAGGGTAGGGTCCTGGTAACTCTCCGGAGGGATGTCTTCTCCTATAAAGGGGTCATAGGTAAAGAAGGTGTAAGGAAAGGTTCCATCCGCTGGTAATATTTATCATCTGGCGTGCAGTACTGAGGTCCACCAGCAGGAGTCTCCTGGCAGTTTTGAACTGTCAGGGGAACTTCTCTCTGCTGGTGTTATGTCATCCTTGGGCCGCAGTACTGGCGTCCACCAGCGGATGGATCCTGGCAGTGTGGTGCAGATGTTACTTCCTGCAATCAGGGGTCACCTGAGCCTGTTAGAGTTAGCAGGTATAATGTAAATACCCGGCAAGTTCACACACACACTGCCCTGGTATCGTCCTCATGCCCTGATCTGTACCTGCTGCCTGTTTACCTGAACCTGTTTCTGAATCTGCTACCTGAGTTCCTGATCCTGTCTCCCTGTCCTGACCCATCCATCCATCCTCTCCCTGTCCTGTGTTCCTTACCCCATCTGCTGATCTCCCTGTGTATGACCTTGGCCTGGCTAACGTTTATGTTTCTGGAATATCCCTTTGTCCATCTGCCTACCTGCTGTGTATGACCCTGGCCTGGCTATTGTTTATGATTCTGGCATTTCCCATTTATTGCACATATCTGTCTGTTGTTATTTGTGGGTCTCTGTCTGTTGGTTGGTTTGTTGCACTGTATCATATGGGAGGTGGTTATACTTATATTATTCACTCACCTAAATAAATCTTTATATTTTCACTTATATGTGCTTGGTGTTCCTCTGTTGCTGGCCACACAGTTCTGGTCACACCCGGTACATGACAGTATACCAGGGCCAGCTCTGACCAGAAGTGGCTACACAGAGGAACGATCTTGGTTCAGGTTGCTTTGCTGAAATGAATTTGGATATGATTCGTTATTATGCTCTGCTTGCGTCTGAGAGTAGTGAATATCTCCGCCAGACACAGAAAGAGTGGACCAGTGATCAGCTGCTAGAAATCATTTGTTTAGCTCACTCCTTGGTTGATCAGGGCTGTATGCTGTTTGGGGATGTTCAGCCTTTAATCCAAATCTGCACAGAGCTGGCTTTGCCCTGCATCCCAGAGGGCCATGATGATTTTTCTCCCCCTTTCAGTATTAATCAGGTCACATCACTGGTATGGCTTCTGGAGGATGACTCCCCTTACTTTTTTGAACATTACACAGCTTGTTCCCAGCAGATGATAATAGAATGTGTTTGATTCTGTACAATCCCTTGTCAGACAGACAGTATGTAACCCGCAGTTTGTGCAACCACTGCTCTTAGCATGGTCTGATATTTTGCAATCCGCCCCAGCCAGCCCCCAACAAACCACCTCTGCCATCAGACACCAACCTACCCAAATGTGTGTTTCTCCATCACCCAGGGCAACCCCAGTCGCAGTTCAGTACGCACTGCTTCCCACCAGATACCAATATCCAGTCTCTGCTCCCTGTACCTATCCTGCATTCAACCCACCTGCCTCTTCTCAGCTGCCTACAAACCCACAAGAACTTCCTCCAGCTACTGTTACCTCTTCTCTGTCATATCCCAATCCTCCTTTCCAGTCTGCTGCACCCCTTACCTACAGGGCTTCAGTGGCTAAGCCAAAGAAAAAACGAAAGTTCTTCCCAAACAAAACGATCCTGCCAGTAATCCAACCTGCCTCCACACCAATCAAACTGCTTCAGTCTAACACCCCAGTGCCTGCTGTCCAGCCTGACGCCCCAGTTCCTGTGCCAGCCTGCCAGCCTGAAGTTCCTGTGCCAGCCTGCCAGCCTGAAACTCCTGTGCCAGCCTGCCAGCCTGAAGTTCATGTGCCAGCCTGCAGTGCCAGAGCCAGCCTTCCAGCCTGCAGTGCCAGAGCCAGCCTTCCAGCCTGCAGTGCCAGAGCCAGCCTTCCAGCCTGAAGTGCCAGAGCCGGTGTCCCAGCCTGAAGTGCCAGAGCTGGTGTCCCAGTCTGAAGTTCCGGTGTCCCAGTCTGAAGTTCCGGTGTCCCGTGTCCTCGCCTAAAGATCCGGTGCCCGTTTCCTCGCCTAAAGACTTTCTACAGCCATGGCTGTTTGGAGCGCCCGGAGGTAGCTCCTTCGAGGTGGGGTACTGTAAGGAAATGTTCCATCCGCTGGTAATATTTATCATCTGGTGTGCAGTACTGAGGTCCACCAGCAGGTGTCTCCTGGCAGTTTTGAACTGTCAAGGGACCTTCTCTCTGCTGGTGTTATGTCATCCTTGGGCCGCAGTGCTGGCGTCCACCAGCGGATGGATCCTTGCAGTGTGGGGCAGATGTTACTTCCTGCAATCAGGGGTCACCTGAGCCTGTTAGCAGGTATAATATAAATACCCGGCAAGTGCACACACACACACTGCCCTGGTATCGCCCTCGTGCCCTGATCTGTACCTGCTGCCTGTTTACCTGAACCTGTTTCTGAATCTGCTACCTGAGTTCCTGATCCTGTCTCCCTGTCCTGTGTTCCTTGCCCCATCTGCTGATCTCCCTGTGTATGACCTTGGCCTGGCTAACGTTTATGTTTCTGGAATATCCCTTTGTCCATCTGCCTACCTGCTGTGTATGACCCTTGCCTGGCTATTGTTTATGATTCTGGCATTTCCCATTTATTGCACATATCTGTCTGTTGTTATTTGTGGGTCTCTGTCTGTTGGTTGGTTTGTTGCACTGTATCATATTGGAGGTGGTTATACTTATATTATTCACTCACCTAAATAAATCTTTATATTTTCTCTTATATGTGTTTGGTGTTCCTCTGTTGCTATCCACACAGTTCTGGTCACACCCGCTACATGACAGAAGGGGATCAAGTACACCAGGTCTGTGGCAGAGGCTGTGCGCCTAGCTAACGTTTGTGCCTGGACCTCCCCACACCTTGCACTTTCCTTTCCTTGCTCCAACCTTTTTTTCCTATCAAGAGACTGTGTTATTTGCTAAGAGAAGAAATAAACTCTCTGTTGAAGTTACAGCAAGTGTGGACATTCTATTACTGGGGGAACCAAGTACTGATATCTGTTATCCACAGAGGTGAGAAAACATTTTCTGGCTTTGACTGTGAAATGACCCATCAACAACACTGCTCAACCTCTTAACACAGGAGGGTACGGGCTTTTGGCATAGTGTGCCCCTTCTTCCTGCGAGGAGCTGAAGAACAAGGCAGGTAAAGGGGATCTGTGTGCTACATGTGGAGGCTCGTCCGGGATTATTTCACAGAAAAGAAGCCCAGAATTTGAACTTTTTTGAATTTGAACTTTTTCCCCTGTGAAGTTCCGTGGAGGTCGGCCATCTTTAGAGAAAGGTGACTGCGCCACGAGGAGAACCCATGCTGCGTAGTTCGTGGGCGTGCCTACAGAGAAAAGCCCGCGAACATTGCAGAGAGATGAGAGGAGCCTCGCCATGTGACGAGTTACACGTGGTGGCTTTGGCGCCAGAGATACAGTGCGCAATGAATCGGCAAGTGAGTGACATGGCGTCTAATGCCACATGGATTCCGAGTTCTACTGCCATGAACTTTACTTCTTTTGCTGCTTCCGTTACGGATACGGGGATCCGACTGAAGCCCCAGGGCCGCTTCGCGCTCTATGTATGCAGAGAAGTGGAGGCCCTTGGAGTGGTTTTGTCAGGGAAATCGGTCCAACAGCGCCAATCAGCGCCCAATGCGCACGCGCGGCGGAATGATGCTTCGGCGCGTGCGCGGGACGGCGCTTCTACGTTCTCGCGTGCGCGCGCAGACGCAGCGTCGCGCACGCATGCGCGGCGGCGCACCAATAGGAATCCAGGCGGGCCTATTTAAAGAAACCCAGTTGCACTGACAAGTTGCTGGTTTGTCAGCTTTCCTGTATACCCAAGACTCTGGAAAACTATCTTGAAAATCTCCTTGTGACCCGGACTGGCTTGATTCCTCTGATCTCTCTCCTTGACCTGACCCTCCGCTTGTTATACGGACTTCTGACTTCTCCTGTGTTTTGACCCTCGGCCTGTGACTCGGATCTGCTGCCTGCCTACAATCCTTGACCTCCTGCTTGTACCTTTGGACTTCCACGTTTCCTTTGAACTCCTGCCTGGTTCCCGGTAATCTCTGGACTTGTTACCTTTTTGCTGTGCTAGACCCCCAGCCGGGACTGTTACCTTTGCAATTGCAACCCGGGCTCAACCTGCACCGGCTTCAATTGTCTCCTGCTGTTTGAACTTTACCAATCCGGCTAGTTCCTGCTTGAAGCCTGTTCTTCAGTCTACTCAGCACTACCGGACCGTCTACAAGTACCCACCACCTGCCGGTCGCCGGTGCCGCTTCTCGCCATCCACTCCCTGTCTCAACTCCAGGGGGTGGAGTGCGTCAAGTCGCAAAGGTGAACCACTCTCGGCATCTCGGCCTCGGTAAGTACATACCCTTACAGTACAAACCAGCCAGATGTCTGAGGCCAACAGGGTGCGTTCACCGTTCGAGACCCTATGTCAGCAAGTCACCGCACTAACCGATGCGGTTCAGAAATTACAAGAAGGTTATGTCCAAATGGATGGCCGCTTTCAGCTACTTACTGGAGCTACAGGACCAGCATCACCAGCTGCCACCGCTGCCAATGTTGCCTCCACGTCTCAAAATCAGGCAAACCCCACCGTAGTAATGGCTACCCCTGAACACAGGGTCCCCCTGCCTGAACGATTTTCTGGCGTCCGTAAGAAATATCGGGCTTTCAAAAACGCATGTTCTCTTTACCTCGCCCTTCAACCCAGGACTTTCTCTTCGGAAGTGGTAAAGGTGGGGTTCGTCATCTCCCTTCTAACCGACGAACCTCAGGCCTGGGCCCACGGCCTGATGGAGCAAAGCAGCCCCATACTAGATTCCGTGGACACCTTCTTCGAGAGTATGGCGCAGCTGTATGACGATCCTCAGCGATCAGCCACAGCTGAGTCTGTTCTCCACAGTTTAACCCAGGGGAGAAGGCCGGTGGAGGACTACACAGCAGAATTCCAGAAATGGTCAGCTGACACTGGCTGGAATGAGACGGCCCTTAAATACCAATATCGCCAAGGACTGTCTGAGTCTCTTAAAGATGAGCTGGCCAGGATTGGTGTTCCAACTTCTCTGGAAGATTTGATCCAGTCTGTCACTCAGCTTGACAGACGCCTGCGGGAGCGGCGTTCTGAGCGTTTCCAGACTACCCGTCCAAACTGGACTTTGCCCCGATCAGCTTCTGCCTATCCACCCATCCAAGTTCCTACAGCATCTTCTCCTCCCGAGCCTGAACCCATGCAGCTTGGTCTGGTTCGTCCTCCCCTTTCTCCTGAGGAAAAGCAGCGCAGGCGTCAGGCCAATCTGTGTCTTTACTGCGGGGGTACTGGCCATTTCCTTCGGAGCTGCCCAGTAAGACCTAGTAAGTGTACCCTCAAAGACACTTTGAACTACCAAGTGTGGGGGGGTTAGCTCGGCAGCGGGTGTGTGTGATCCCCTGGATGGGCTCCCCACACAAAAACAGGCCCAGCAGACGGAGGTTGTGGTTTTCAAGATCAAAAAGGTGCGGTTTATTTCTCTATTTACAGTGACAAAAAAACACAGCAAAGCAAAAAAAACCTTAAACAAAATAAACCCTGGTCAGCTTGACCTCTGACTAAACATGCAGGTTTCCTAACTAACAACTGGGATCAGCCTGGTGCTGTCCTAGTCCCTAAGTCCCTGGTTTAGTAAATGTCCAAACAAATAGCCACACAGGCTTTGTCTCACCGCACAGGGGTTCACTCTCCCTAGACAGTCCACACAGGTCTGGTTCCAGGCATGAGCAAACACCTAATGAAGCTGGGAGTTTTTATAGAGGCCTTAAACGAGCTGACAAGCTTCAGCTGGTCTCATCAACTCCCTGCCTGCACGACGCCCAGCACTCTCCCTAGAGGTATGAATCATCCATGAGCCCACTAGCCTCAGCTGGGCTTCATCAACTCCCTCCCTAGTTGTATAAGTTGGCATAAAGCCTGAATCTGGGAGAAATATATCTACCCCCCTGGATGCAACCAGGTGACTTTACCTTCCTGCTGTCACATACCCCCCCCTCTTGTTTTAACCTTGGGGTTGGAACACCAGCAATCAGGCATTCATGTACTCGAGACAAAGCATCCACATTCCCCATTTGAACGCCAGGGCGATGCTTTACTGTGAAGTTGAATTCCTGTAGGGCCAGGAACCACCTATTCACTCTTCTATTTGTCTCCTTGTTTTGAGCCATCCACTTTAACGGAGCGTGATCCGTAACCATGTCAAAGTGCCTACCTAGCAGATAGTACCGAAGGGAATCTAGAGCCCACTTCACCGCTAAACACTCCTTTTCAACCGTGGCGTAATTTACCTCATGGGACTTCAACTTCCTGCTGAGGTAAATGACTGGGTGCTCTTCCCCGTTCCAGACCTGGGACAATACTGCTCCTAACCCCACATCTGACGCATCACTTTGTACGACAAAGTCTTTAGAGAAGTCGGGTGAGTACAACACTGGCTGGCTACATAAGGCTTGTTTCAAGAATTGGAATGCTGCCTCAGCCTCGGGGGTCCATTTAATCATGACCGACCCTTTCCCTTTCGTCAGGTTGGTTAGGGGCACAGCCTTAGAAGCAAAGTGGGGAATGAAGCGCCGATAATAACCCGCGATTCCCAGAAAGGCCCGTACCTGCTTCTTGCTGTTGGGACGTGGCCAACTCTGGATGGCCTCGACTTTGTTGAGTTGGGGTTTTATTACTCCCCTGCCAATGGTGTACCCAAAATATTTGGCCTCCTCCTGCCCAATGGTACACTTCTTGGGGTTAGCCGTAAACCCCGCTTCCCGGATAGAGTCTAGGACTGCTTGCACTTTTGGCAGATGTGAGGCCCAATCTGTGCTATGGACAATTACGTCATCCAGGTAAGCCGCAGCATACTTCCGATGGGGCCTCAGTATCTGGTCCATTTTCCGCTGGAATGTGGCCGGCGCATTCTGTAACCCGAACGGCATTCTCTTATATTGGAACGCCCCGTCTGGGGTTACAAATGCGGTTTTCTCTTTGGCCGACTTGGCCAGGGGAATTTGCCAATACCCTTTTGTGAGGTCAAGAGTCGTCATGTATTGGGCTGTTCCCAGCCGGTCGATCAACTCATCTATACGTGGCATGGGGTAGGTGTCAAATTTTGTAACTTTGTTCAACTGACGAAAATCGTTACAAAATCGCCAGCTCCCATCCGGTTTAGGCACCAACACAATGGGACTAGACCAATCACTTTGGGACTCCTCTATCACCCCTAAGTTCAGCATTTTCTGTACTTCCTCCCGTATTGCCTCCCGTCGGGCCTCTGGGATCCGATAGGGTTTTAACTTCACCCTTTCACCGGGCGGGGTAATAATATCATGCTCTACCCCAGATGTTTGTCCCGGCAGCTCAGAGAACACCTCCTTGTTGCGAAGCACAAACTCCTTCACCTCCTGTTGTTGGGGTTGTGACAAGGTGGCTGCTATTCCAACCTCCGGAATCACGCAACCAGTTTGAGCTGGTGACCAAGTTTCTGCGACTAGGGACTCTCTATCCCTCCAGGCTTTCAACAGATTAACGTGATAGATCTGTTCGGGCTTTCGCCTTCCTGGTTGTCTGACCTTGTAATTCACTTCGCTCACTTTTTCCATTATCTCGTAGGGGCCTTGCCATTTGGCAAGGAATTTACTTTCAACCGTAGGGACAAGTACCAATATCCTATCCCCCGGGGAAAAGGTACGGGTCTTGGCTCCACGGTTGTACACTCTCTGCTGTGCCAACTGCGTTTGGGCCAAATGTTCCTTCACGATGGGCATTACCTGTGCAATTCGATCTTGCATCAGGGCGACATGCTCAATCACACTCCTGTGGGGAGAACTCTCACTTTCCCAAGTTTCCTTGGCAATATCCAACAGTCCTCTTGGGTGTCTCCCATACAGTAACTCAAAGGGGGAGAATCCCGTAGAGGATTGGGGCACCTCCCTAATAGCAAACATCAAATAAGGAAGTAGACAGTCCCAATCCTTTCCATCTCTATCCACCACTTTCTTCAACATTTGTTTTAGGGTTTTGTTGAATCTTTCAACCAGCCCATCGGTTTGGGGGTGATACACAGACGTACGCAATTGCGTCACTTTGAACAATTTACACAGCTCTTTCATAACCCGGGACATAAAGGGTGTACCTTGGTCCGTAAGCAGTTCTTTACAAATACCCACCCGGCTAAAAACAAGAGATATCTCTTTGGCTATGGTTTTGGCCGAGGTATTTCGGAGAGGGATCGCTTCTGGATAACGGGTGGCATAGTCCATTACAACTAATATGTACTGGTGCCCCCTAGCGGACTTGTTTATAGGACCTACCAAATCCATTGCGACCCTCTCAAACGGGACCTCAATGATGGGTAGAGGGACCAGCGGGCTACGGAAATGTGGCATCGGGGCCGACCTCTGACACACAGGGCAGGAGGAACAATAATTTTCTATGTCCTTCATCACCCCAGGCCAATAGAATCTCTGTAATACCCTCTCTCGGGTTTTCTCTGTCCCCAGATGACCTCCAAGAATGTGCCCATGGGCCAACTCCAACACCAACTTCCTGTAAGGTTTGGGCACCACAAGCTGCTCCACGGTTTTTTCTGCCCTTTTTGCCACCCGATACAGTAGGTCCTTCTCTACGCTGAAGTATGGGTAAGTGCAGGTATTATCTGGGTTCACTAACTCGCCATCTATTTCCACTACGTTTTCCCGTGCCTTTATTAGGGCGGGGTCTTTTAACTGTTCTGTGGCAAAATTTTCCCTGTGAACCTCAAGATCAGAAAACTCCACAGACGGTAGGTTTTCGTCTGAGGAGGTGGGCTCCTCTCCAGTTTCTTGAGTCTCGCCTGCCAATACTGACAAGGGAAATTCTGGAGAGTCCTCACCACTCTCAGAGGAGTTCTGGCTATCACCTTCCTGGTACATAGGGGCACCAGTGGGGGGCTCAGGATCATCCCACAGTTCCCAGAACTTCGGAAAATCCCTTCCCACAATGGCATCATGCGGTAATTGAGATACTAACCCCACTGGATGAGAGAGGGTACCTTTGGGGGTCTTGAAACACACTGTAGTCACTGGATACTCTCGGGTGTCCCCATGCACACAAATCACAGCTACCTTGCTATTCCCAGAGACCTCTGTTTTAACTAATTCAGCCTTTATCAGGGTCACAAGGCTACCTGAATCCAGTAATACCACAACATTTCTACCATTAATACACATTTTGCATAAATGTTTCTCAGTTCCCCGAATGGCAGTGCATGCGACTGTCGCACACAGCGACTGACGTCTGTCCGTCAGAAAGTCACATTGCATGGGTTCCTCCACAACCGGGCAATTTGCTGCAATATGTCCCGCTTGCCGGCAGCGGTAGCAAACAATCCATTTGGCTGCCTCTTGAGCCCCTGACTTCCCAGGCTGTTCTCGCCAAACTTTGGGTAGAGCTCCCACCCTCTCACTCTCTCCACCCTCACCCCTTGGAATTCTCTTATCCGCCCCTGGGGATGGTCTGGTCTTAGGGTGGAAAGTCCGAGAGTCTCTGGAAGAGGCCGTCAGGTTCTCTGTAGCCAAGTATTTCTCTACACGATCCACAAGACCACCGGCCGTCTCTGGGTCTCCATGGCTTACCCACTTTTGGATGGCAGTAGGAAGAGCTCTCAAAAACCGATCCATTACAACACGTTCCACAATCTCTGGTGCGGACAAAGTCTCTGGCTGTAGCCACTTCCTGCTCAGGTGAATGAGATCATACATTTGAGACCTGGGGGGTTTTCCAAGCTGGAAAGTCCAGTTATGCACACGCTGAGCCCGGACAGCCAGGGTGACACCCAGCCTTGCCAATATTTCAGCTTTTAGCATCAAATAGTCTTTTGCTTGGTCAGGCTCTAGGTCATAGTAAGCCTTCTGCGACTCACCAGTTAACAGAGGAGCCACCAGTCCAGCCCACTGCTCCTCAGGACACTTTTCTCTTTCAGCAGTCCTTTCAAATGTGGTCAAAAATACCTCTGGATCATCCTCTCCAGTCATTTTTGTCAATAAACGACTCACCCCAAAGGACGCGGTATTAGTGGGACGGCTTTCCTCACTGGTCTGCGGACGTTGCTGCATTACTGCTTCCATTTGTTGTAGTCTCTGCTCTTGCTTCTGTAACAGGTCTATGAAGCGGGCCTCAGATTGCTGCTGGGCTTGTTGCTGAGCTTCCAGACTCTGTTGGTGAGCTTGCTGCTGGGCTGCAAGGCTCTGTTGATGAGCTTGCTGCTGGGCTGCGAAGCTCTGTTGTTGAGCTGCAAGGCTCTTTTGCAAACCTGCATTTGTCTGCTGTTGATTGGCATTTGCTAGAGCCAGCTGTTTCAGTATCTCCTCCATGCTGGCTTAAAAAAAACTGCCCGCATTCTCCACCAACTGTGGGGGGGGTTAGCTCGGCAGCGGGTGTGTGTGAGCCCCTGGATGGGCTCCCCACACAAAAACAGGCCCAGCAGACGGAGGTTGTGGTTTTCAAGATCAAAAAGGTGCGGTTTATTTCTCTATTTACAGTGACAAAAAAACACAGCAAAGCAAAAAGAAACATAAACAAAATAAACCCTGGTCAGCTTGACCTCTGACTAAACATGCAGGTTTCCTAACTAACAACTGGGATCAGCCTGGTGCTGTCCTAGTCCCTAAGTCCCTGGTTTAGTAAATGTCCAAACAAATAGCCACACAGGCTTTGTCTCACCGCACAGGGGTTCACTCTCCCTAGACAGTCCACACAGGTCTGGTTCCAGGCATGAGCAAACACCTAATGAAGCTGGGAGTTTTTATAGAGGCCTTAAACGAGCTGACAAGCTTCAGCTGGTCTCATCAACTCCCTGCCTGCACGACGCCCAGCACTCTCCCTAGAGGTATGAATCATCCATGAGCCCACTAGCCTCAGCTGGGCTTCATCAACTCCCTCCCTAGTTGTATAAGTTGGCATAAAGCCTGAATCTGGGAGAAATATATCTACCCCCCTGGATGCAACCAGGTGACTTTACCTTCCTGCTGTCACACAAGTTTCTGGCTTACCACAGACTTATGTTGTTCTTTCTATTTCTCTACAGCTACCAACAGGAGCAACCCGCCTACCGGCGATTATTGATTCAGGAGCCTGCAGCTGCTTTCTGGACTCTTCACTTGCTTCCCAACTTCACTTTCCTCTGCAAACCAAGGACCGTTATCTTCAGGTTCGTCTGGCGGATGGATCCCTGCCTCGTTCAGGGGTAATTACGCTAGAAACAAAACCCGTCCTTGCTATCACGGATTCAGGCCACCAAGAATACCTCCGATTTGACCTCATCCCATCTCCCATGTTCCCCATCATACTGGGCCTCCCTTGGCTGCAAGCACATGAGCCTCATATAAACTGGGCCAAAAGGGAAGTTAACTTCACTTCTTCGTATTGTTCCCAACACTGTCCTTCCGCACTTCCAACTGTCTGTGCTACTTTAACCCCTCAACCGGATAACCTACCACATGTTCCATCAGCATACTTGGAATTCCAGGACGTCTTCGACAAACAGCAGGCCGACCGCCTACCACCACATCGTCCCTACGATTGCCCCATTGACCTTCTGCCTGGCTTCAAAATTCCATTCGGCCGCATCTTTCCCTTGTCCGAATCTGAGTTGAAGGCCCTCAAGTCTTACATTGAGGAAAATCTGGAAAATAAATTCATTCGCCCCTCTTCTTCCCCAGCCGGTGCCGGAATCTTTTTCGTTGAAAAAAAAGACGGGACTCTGAGGCCCTGCATCGACTATAGGGAATTAAATAAAATTACTATTAAAAATAGATACCCGCTTCCTCTCATCCCGGAGTTGTTCCAACGATTCCGATCAGCTCGGATCTTCTCTAAACTGGACCTTCGAGGGGCCTACAACCTCATCCGGATCATGGCTGGAGACGAATGGAAGACGGCTTTTAGATCTAGGTTCGGTCATTTTGAATACTTGGTCATGCCATTCGGGCTTTGCAACGCCCCAGCTACTTTCCAGCACCTGGTCAATGACATTTTCCGTGAACACCTGGACGACTTCCTAGTAGTCTACTTAGACGATATTCTTATTTTTTCGTCCTCCCTTGAACTGCACCGAATCCATGTCATCAAGGTCCTCACTATTCTCCGAGAACATAGACTTTACCTCAAGGCCGAGAAATGTGACTTTGAGAAAACCACTGTGCAATTTCTGGGATTTATTATTTCTACCAATTGGGTTGCAATGGACCCGCAGAAAGTCAAAGCTATCCAGGAATGGCCAGCCCCAACAGACAAGAAAGGGGTACAACGGTTTATAGGTTTCGCCAACTTCTACAGGAGGTTCATTGTGGGGTTCTCCTCTATTGTGGCACCTATAACCCAACTGACACGCCAGGGCTACCGCTTTCACTGGTCACAGGAAGCTCAGGATGCCTTCGATAAACTAAAAAATGCATTCACATTGGCACCTGTATTGAAGCATCCAGATCCGCTACTGCCGTTTACTCTGGAAGTAGATGCTTCAGAGTCAGCCACTGGGGCCATCCTCTCTCAAAGGCAGGGCCCCAAATCCCTTCTTCATCCAGTAGCCTTTGCCTCTCGTAAACTAACTTCTCCGGAACGTAATTATGACGTCGGAGACCGGGAACTATTGGCTATCAAATTCGCCCTGGAAGAATGGCGATACCTTCTGGAGGGAGCCCCTCACCCTGTCATGATATTCACGGATCATAAAAATCTAGAATATCTGAGAACAGCAAAACGTCTTCGACCCAGACAAGCCCGATGGGCCCTCTTCTTCACCAGGTTTAACTTTCATATCTCTTATAGGCCCGGTTCCAAGAACGTGAAGGCGGATGCACTCTCTAGGATGTTTCCCGAGACCCCTCAAGCAGAGGAACCAAGTACCATCCTATCAGCACAAAACTTTCTGCTCATCCCACAGGCTGATCTACTAACCTCCATAAAAGCTGCCTCTAAGCATTGTCCTGACTAGGGATGAGCTTCGTGTTCGAGTCGAACATACGTTCGACTCGAACATCGGCTGTTCGATCGTTCGACGAAGATCGAACGATTTGGGCCGTTCGCGCCAAATTCGAGTGACGCGAACGGCCCACAATGCACTACGCCATCGCAGTGTCATCCAGGCGCTGTGATTGGCCAAGCATGCACTGTGACCCCGCATGCTTGGCCAATCACAGCGCCGGCAGCGAGGAGAGCAATGATTGGCCACAGGCAGGATGCCTGTGGCCAATTATTGCTGAGGGTGTTTAGTACACGCCCCACACTATAAAAGGCCGCCAGCACGGCGGCCTAGTGTAGTGTGTTCCGGAGCAGGGATAGAGCAGCATAGGCAGGGACAGTGACTGTTATTTCTTTCTTGCTTAACCTGGATTCCTTTAGTTTAGGGAAAGAGAAGGATAGGTAGGGAGAGTGTCAGTGTGTTTTGTGCTTGTGCTATAGTGTGCTTAAAAAAAACATTTATTCTAGGGACAGAAAACTGTAGGTAGGGACAGTGTCAGTTTCTTTCACTCTGCAAGTCCTTGTTTCCAGGGACCTGGAAGGACAGTGAGTGAATTGTCCTTGTGCTATATTGTGCTTAAAAAAACATTTATTCTAGGGACAGAAAACTGTAGGTAGGGAGAGTGTCAGTTTCTTTCACTCTGCAAGTCCTTGTTTCCAGGGACCTGGAAGGACAGTGAGTGAATTGTCCTTGTGCTATATTGTGCTTAAAAAAAACATTTATTCTAGGGACAGAAAACTGTAGGTAGGGAGAGTGTCAGTTTATTTCACTCTGCAAGTCCTTGTTTCCAGGGACCTGTAAGGACAGTGAGTGAATTGTCCTTGTGCTATATTGTGATTAAAAAAAACATTTTTTCTAGGGACAGAAAACTGTAGGTAGGGAGAGTGTTTTTTTTCTTTCACTCTGCAAGTCCTTGTTTCCAGGGACCTGTAAGGACAGTGAGTGAATTGTCCTTGTGCTATATTGTGATTAAAAAAAACATTTTTTCTAGGGACAGAAAACTGTAGGTAGGGAGAGTGTTTTTTCTCTTTCACTCTGCAAGTCCTTGTTTCCAGGGACCTGGAAGGACAGTGAGTGAATTGTCCTTGTGCTATATTGTGCTTAAAAAAAACATTTATTCTAGGGACAGAAAACTGTAGGTAGGGAGAGTGTCAGTTTATTTCACTCTGCAAGTCCTTGTTTCCAGGGACCTGTAAGGACAGTGAGTGAATTGTCCTTGTGCTATATTGTGATTAAAAAAAACATTTTTTCTAGGGACAGAAAACTGTAGGTAGGGAGAGTGTTTTTTTTCTTTCACTCTGCAAGTCCTTGTTTCCAGGGACCTGGAAGGACAGTGAGTGAATTGTCCTTGTGCTATATTGTGCTTAAAAAAAACATTTATTCTAGGGACAGAAAACTGTAGGTAGGGAGAGTGTCAGTTTATTTCACTCTGCAAGTCCTTGTTTCCAGGGACCTGTAAGGACAGTGAGTGAATTGTCCTTGTGCTATATTGTGATTAAAAAAAACATTTTTTCTAGGGACAGAAAACTGTAGGTAGGGAGAGTGTTTTTTTCCTTTCACTCTGCAAGTCCTTGTTTCCAGGGACCTGTAAGGACAGTGAGTGAATTGTCCTTGTGCTATATTGTGCTTAAAAAAAACATTTATTCTAGGGACAGAAAACTGTAGGTAGGGAGAGTGTCAGTTTATTTCACTCTGCAAGTCCTTGTTTCCAGGGACCTGTAAGGACAGTGAGTGAATTGTCCTTGTGCTATATTGTGCTTAAAAAAAACATTTATTCTAGGGACAGAAAACTGTAGGTAGGGAGAGTGTCAGTTTATTTCACTCTGCAAGTCCTTGTTTCCAGGGACCTGTAAGGACAGTGAGTGAATTGTCCTTGTGCTATATTGTGATTAAAAAAAACATTTTTTCTAGGGACAGAAAACTGTAGGTAGGGAGAGTGTTTTTTTTCTTTCACTCTGCAAGTCCTTGTTTCCAGGGACCTGTAAGGACAGTGAGTGAATTGTCCTTGTGCTATATTGTGCTTAAAAAAAACATTTATTCTAGGGACAGAAAACTGTAGGTAGGGAGAGTGTCAGTTTATTTCACTCTGCAAGTCCTTGTTTCCAGGGACCTGTAAGGACAGTGAGTGAATTGTCCTTGTGCTATATTGTGATTAAAAAAAACATTTTTTCTAGGGACAGAAAACTGTAGGTAGGGAGAGTGTTTTTTTTCTTTCACTCTGCAAGTCCTTGTTTCCAGGGACCTGTAAGGACAGTGAGTGAATTGTCCTTGTGCTATATTGTGTTTAAAAAAAACATTTATTCTAGGGACAGAAAACTGTAGGTAGGGAGAGTGTCAGTTTCTTTCACTGTGAAAGTCCTTGTTTCAAGGGACAGAGAAGGACACCTGAAGGTAGCCCTTATTGCTTTTTTCCCATCTCCCTGCAGGCCATCTATTAGAATGTCTGGAAGGCAAACAAGGAGAGGCAGACAGTCAGGAGGCAATAAAAGAGGGCAAGCAGGCTCTGTGTCTGGGGGCAACAGTGCTGGTCGTGGACGCGGTGCATTGTCATCAGCACATGGCCATGGGACACGCTTGTCCTTCTTTTCGGCAGCTGGACATGTTGAGCCACATCATGCCGAAGACTTGGTAGAGTGGATGACCAAGCCCTCCTCCTCCTCCTCATCCTCTCTCACCCAGGCTCAGGGTACTGGAAAAGCAGCTGCCAAAGCGTCGTCTTCCCTGGTATCAATGTCAGACAAATCATCAGTCACTCCTTCCCTAGACCCACCATGTCCTCCTCCTGAGGAGTCCCCCGAACTGTTTCAGCACAGTGTTGGGTACATGCTCCAGGAGGATGCCCAGCGTTTCGAAGGGTCTGATGATGAAACCCAGCTAGAGGAAGGCAGTAGCGTGAGAGCAGACAGAGGGGATGCTCAAGAAGGACACCAATCTGGCAGTCATGTTCCAGCAGCTGCAGCATACTGCCAGATTGGCTCCAGTGATGAGGAGGGAGGGGATGATGAGGTCACTGACTCCACGTGGGTGCCTAATAGGAGAGAGGAGGAGGATGAGGAGGAGGCACATCTCCAACGAGGCAGGATGCCCTTTGGTGGCCAGCGTAAGGGCAGTACACCGACGGAATCACACCGCAGAGCTCCGCCTGTGCAGGGCGCTGCCTCTGCCCGTCATTCAAAAAGTTCTTTGGTGTGGGCCTTTTTTGAGGCTAGTGCATCAGATCGCACAGCTGCTGTTTGCAACATATGTCTCAAGCGTATATCGCGTGGCCAAAACATCAGCCGCTTGGGTACCACATGCCTGACCAGACATATGTTGACCTGCCATGCAGCTCGTTGGCAAGCCTACCTCAAAGACCCACACCAAAGAACAAAGCGGACCTCTCCTTGCACCGCATCAGCTGGGATCTCCAACCCCACTATAACTTCAGTCCTCTCTGAAACATGCACTGAGAGGAATGAAGGTGTAGAATTAGGTGTGTCACAGCCAAGTACTTGCGGCCACTCTGCTAGCAGTACACCGACGTCCGATTCTAGCAGGCAAATTTCCCTGCCCCAGCTGCTGGACCGTCGAAAGAAGTTCACTCCCAGCCATCCACATGCCCAGCGGTTGAATGCTAGCTTGGCTAAATTGCTAGCGCTTCAACTGCTGCTTTTTCAGTTGGTAGACTCGGCCCCCTTCCGTGAGTTTGTGCAATGTGCGGTTCCTCAGTGGCAGGTTCCCAAACGCCACTTTTTCTCACGGAAGGCTATTCCGGCTCTCTACCGGCATGTGGAAGGCAATGTCTTGGCCTCGCTGGACAGGGCGGTCAGCGGTAAGGTGCATATTACCGCTGACTCATGGTCCAGCAGGCATGGACAGGGACGTTACCTTTCTTTCACGGCCCATTGGGTCACTCTTTTGGCAGCTGGGAAGGATGCAGGACAAGGTGCAGTAGTGTTGGAGGTTGTCCCACCGCCACGCCTCCAAAATGCTACTACTGGTTGTGACACACCTCTCTCCTCCACCCCCTCCTCTTCTTCTTCCTCCATGGCCTCTTCCTGTGGTTTGTCCTATGAACCAGCGGTGCTCCGTAGCCGTTCACGGGGCTACGCAAGTACGCAGGCAAAAAGATGCCATGCCGTGCTTGCGCTGGTGTGTTTGGGGGACAGAAGCCACACTGGGGCAGAGGTCCTGTCTGCTCTGCAGGGCCAGGCCGAGAGTTGGTTGACGCCACGCCAGCTTAAGCCAGGAATGGTGGTTTGCGACAATGGCACCAACCTCCTCTCCGCCCTCCGACAGGGACAACTGACCCATGTGCCCTGTGTGGCTCACGTCCTTAACCTGGTGGTGCAGCGGTTCTTGGGCAGGTACCCGGGCTTACAGGATGTCCTGAGGCAGGCCAGGAAAGTCTGTGTGCATTTCCGCAGATCTTATAATGCCAGTGCTCGCCTGGCTGAGCTGCAAAAGGAGTTGAACCTGCCCAAGAACCGCCTTCTATGTGACATGCCCACCAGGTGGAACTCAACGTTGGCCATGCTGCAGCGGCTGCACACGCAGCAGAGGGCCATCAATGAGTACCTGTGCGACTACGGCACCAGGACAGGGTCAGGGGAGCTTGGTTTTTTTTCTCCACGCCAGTGGGGCATGATCAGGGATGCATGCACTGTCCTGGCACCATTTGAGGAGGCCACGAGGATGGTGAGCAGTGACAGTGCATGCATCAGTGACACTGTACCTCTTGTCCACCTGTTGGAGCACACGCTGCGTGGAATAATGGACAGGGCACTTGAGGCAGAACAGAGGCAGGAAGAGGAGGACTTCCTTGCCTCTCAAGGCCCCCTTTACCCAGACAGTGTTCCTTCTGTCCCACCCATCGCACAGGAAGAGGAGGAGGAGGAGGAGGAGGAGGATTGTGTCAGCATGGAGGTGGAGGCTGGCACTCAGCATCATCAGCAGCAGTCTTTTAGGGATGATTTACAGTCCCAAGAAACCAGTGGACTTGTACGTGGCTGGGAGGAGGTGGCTGCGGATCATGTCGTCCTTAGTGACCCAGAGGACTCCGGAGCGAATGCCTCAGCAAACCTACGCTGCATGGCCTCCCTGATCCTGCAAAGTCTGCGGAAGGATCCTCGTATTCTTCGGATCAAGGAGAGGGACCATTACTGGCTGGCCACTCTCCTTGATCCACGGTACAAGGGTAAGGTTGCGGACCTTATGTTACCGTCGCAGAGGGAGCAGAGGATGAGACAACTCCGGGAGGCCTTGCAGAAAGGTCTGTGCAACGCGTTCCCAGAGACTGGGAGGTTACAAACTCCTGGTCCTGGACAACGAGTTGCTGAGGCTTCGGCCAGTCAAAGAAGGAGCGGTGGGGAAGGTGGCCGTCTGACCGATGCGTTCAGACAATTCTTTAGTCCGCAGCCCCAAAGTATGATCGGTTCCAGCAACCATCGCCAGCGTCTGATAAACATGGTGCAGGAATATCTAGGGGCAAGGTCAGACTTGGACACCTTTCCCACCGAAAATCCTCTGGCTTACTGGGTCTTGAGGATGGATCACTGGCCAGAGCTTGCACAGTATGCAATTGAGCTACTGGCCTGTCCTGCATCCAGCGTTCTTTCGGAACGCACATTCAGTGCTGCTGGAGGATTTGTCACGGATCACAGGGTGCGCCTGTCCACCGACTCGGTTGATCGACTGACTTTCATCAAGATGAACCAGTCTTGGATCACCACCAGCTACCACACACCTGATGCTGATATAACAGACTAATTGATTTTAACATGTCACATCCCTTCAAGACTGATGCTGATGCTGAGTGCCTGTGCTGTTATGTTGACTGGCTATCCTCCTCCTCCGAGTCCTCAATGATACGATTGATGATGATAGCTTGGAAGATCATTTTTGTTTATGGGTGCCGCCACCAGTGGCTAAGGCCCAATTTTTCAGCCCCTGTTTTACAGGGGCGTGTAATTACAATTTTTTTAGCAATAATTTGCCATAGGGCTCATTGCTGTGCTCCAAGTACAGTATCTGTGAGGGGTTGGAGTGTTGTGGCACCAGTGCCTAAGGCCCAATTTTTCAGCCCCTGTTTAACAGGGGCGTGTCATTACAATTTTTGAAGCAATACTTTGCAACAGGGCTCATTGCTGTGCTCCAAGTACAGTATCTGTGAGGGGTTGTAGTGTTGTGCCACCAGTGCCTAAGGCCCAATTTTTCAGCCCCTGTTCAACAGGGGCATGCAATTACAATTCTTGATCTAATAATTCACAGCAGGGTCCATTGCTGCACCCACCAAGAGTAACTCTGAGGGCTTACAGTCTTGTGGCAACGCCACCACCACCACCACCACGAAAGGCCCAATTTTTCAGCCCCTGTTCAAAAGGGGCATGTAATTACAATTCTTGATCTAATAATTCACAGCAGGGCCCATTGCTGCACCCACCAAGAGTAACTGTCAGGGCTTACAGTGTTGTGGCACCAGCACCACCATCAAAGCCCCAATTTTTACTACCACTGTTCAACAATTATATGTAATTAAAATTCCTGATATAATAGTTGACAGCAGGGCGTTCCAGCACCAACCAAGAGTAACTGAGTGCTTACAGTGTTGTGCCAACACCAACAACTAAGGGGCCTATTTCTGCAGAGTATATACGGCAGGTCCCTACTTTCAAACATCCAACTTACAAACGACTCCTACTTGCAAACGAAAGAAGACAACAGGAAGTGAGAGGAAATCTACCCCTAGAAAGGAAAATTCTCTCCTGTAAGAATAAATATGGGAGAAAGGGGTCTCATCTGTACTGATGCTTTATCAGCAATCCTTGTTTCAAGAAAAACACCACATTTCAAAAACAGTTGTCATTGGGACGGAAAGTGAGGTGAAATGTTCTGAACAGGGGCACAGACAGCAAAACAAATGTTACAGGGGTGATAACCCTTACCTATGTTTCCCAAAAAGTTTAAAAATAGATTTTTGGGCTGGAGCTACACTTCAACAATGTACCTGTTCAAAATTACAAACAGATTCTACATAAGAACAAACCTACAGTCCCTGTCTTGTATGCACCGCCTGTATACGGCTGTTCAGAGTATATAGGGCCTTTTTTATTTTATGTGCGGGGTTCCCCTTAATATCCATACAAGACCCAAAGGGGCTGGTAATGGGCTGGGGTAGGGGGGGGGGGGTCATGGGGTAGCTATGCCATTTTTCTTAAAGAATTTCATCCATATTACCGGGACCAGACATTACATTAAAGCCGCAAGCAGTTTTAAATGGCTTTTTTTTCCTTTAGAAGTGTCATTTTGTGCAGGGACAGTTCTAAACACGGGAAACACGTGGCACTTCATAGGCATACTTTAGACACCCCCCAGGTACGATATTTAAAGGAATATTTGACTTTTTTTTTTTCACTTTATGCATCATTAAAATGACTGCTCCCGAAAAACGACCGTTTTTAAAACTTCTTTTTGCATTGATACATGTCCCCTGGTGCACAACCCGGGTTCCCAAACCCTATTTATGACAATAACATGCATAATAGTTGTTATAATTAGCACTTTAGAATTCGAACGTTCGCATCCATTGTATTTAATAGGGTTCTAATGTTCGTTCGAACTTTCGGTCCGTTCGCGGGTTCTGGTGCGAACCGAACCCGGGGGTGTTCGGCTCATCACTAGTCCTGACCAAGTAACCCCTTCCCTGGAGAAGCGTAATGACTTGCTCTGGTCCCAAGGTAAAGTCTTCGTCCCTCTGGAAACAAGGCAACTGATTCTGAAAACTTTCCACGACCACAAACTAGCTGGCCACTTTGGAGCAAAAAAAAATATGGAACTAATCTCTCGCTCCTTCTGGTGGCCTGGTTGGAGACAAGATTGCAAGTCCTATGTTGCCTCCTGTACCCGTTGCCAACGGAATAAGGGACCCAAAACCAAGAGTTGGGGGCTACTCAAACCTTTGCCTATCCCTGAACGTCCGTGGGCAGATGTGTCCATGGACTTCATTGTAGATCTACCGCCCTCTGGAGGTTTTACCACGATTCTGGTCGTAATTGACCGCCTCTCCAAAATGGCACACTTTGTGCCCATGATCGGTACCCCCTCTGCTGCAGATACAGCCAAAGCCTTTTTTCAGGAGATAATCAGGCTCTATGGGGTGCCTAAGAGCATCACCTCTGACAGAGGCATTCAATTCACGTCGAAATTCTGGAAGGAACTTTGCAAATCTTTAGAAGTCAAGATTTGCCTATCATCGGCATATCACCCCCAGAGCAACGGACAGACAGAGAGAACCAATCAAACCCTAGAACAATATCTCCGTTGTTTTTGCTCAGCCTCACAAGACAATTGGTCCTCCCTATTATCCTACGCTGAATTTGCATATAACAACTCGGTGCATTCAGCCACCAGTCAAACTCCCTTTTGGGCCAACTTTGGCTTCCATCCTTCCTTCCTCCCTGATGACATTCCGGAGAGCTCTGTTCCTGCTGTTCAAGATCGGATAGCCTTTGTTCAATCTAATTTTCTGACACTCCAGGAAATGATGCAAAACGCCCAGGAGTCTTACAAGAGACACTATGACAAGGGTAGGAAGGAAAATCCAATCTTCAAAGTTGGGGAGGAAGTATGGCTCTCCGCCACCAACCTCAAATTGCCGATCCCTTCACGGAAATTGGGACCAAGATTCATAGGCCCTTTTAAAATCAAGCGAGTAATCAACTCTGTGGCCTTTGAATTGGCACTGCCCGACTCCTACAGGATACACCCGGTCTTCCACACGTCTCTGTTGAAACCGGTAGTCTCCAGCTCCTTCCCGGGAAGGGATGAGCCACCTCCTCCACCTGTGGAGGTTGATGGTGAAAACGAGTACGTGGTGGAATCTATCTTGGGCTGCAGGAAAAGAGGCAGGCAATTACAGTATTTAATCAAATGGAAGGGGTATCCCCCAGAGGACAACTCTTGGGAACCATCTAGGAACCTACATGCTCCCAGTCTAATTAGAGTCTTTCACCAGGAACATCCCGAGTTGATGTCTAGTCTGGGCGTCCAGAGTCCGCCCCTAGGAGGGGGGCACTGTCAGGGAAATCGGTCCAACAGCGCCAATCAGCGCCCAATGCGCACGCGCGGCAGAATGATGCTTCGGCGCATGTGCGTGCGCGGGACGGCGCTTCTACGTTCTCGGGTGCGCGCGCCGGCGCACCAATAGGAATCCAGGCGGGCCTTTTTAAAGAAACCCAGTTGCACTGACAAGTTGCTGGTTTGTCAGCTTTCCTGTATACCCAAGACTCTGGAAAACTATCTTGAAAATCTCCTTGTGACCCGGACTGGCTTGATTCCTCTGATCTCTCTCCTGGACCTGACCCTCGGCTTGTTATACGGACTTCTGACTTCTCCTGTGTTATGACCCTCGGCCTGTGACTCGGATCTGCTGCCTGTCTACAATCCTTGACCTCCTGCTTGTACCTTTGGACTTCCACGTTTCCTTTGAACTCCTGCCTGGTTCCCGGTAATCTCTGGACTTGTTACCTTTTTGCTGTGCTAGACCCCCAGCCGGGACTGTTACCTTTGCAATTGCAACCCGGACTCAACCTGCATCGGCTTCAATTGTCTCCTGCTGTTTGAACTTTACCAATCCGGCTAGTTCCTGCTTGAAGCCTGTTCTTCAGTCTACTCAGCACTACCGGACCGTCTACAAGTACCCACCACCTGCCGGTCGCCGGTGCCGCTTCTCGCCATCCACTCCCTGTCTCAACTCCAGGGGGTGGAGTGAGTCAAGTCGCAAAGGTGAACCACTCTCGGCATCTCGGCCTCGGTAAGTACATACCCTTACAGGTTTGTCCCGGATGCCAGGGACTGGTGGTACATCTTAAGCCTTTCGGGAGATGTGAGCAGTGTAAGGAGTTCTTGTTTGAAGTGGAGCAGCCTATGGAAAAGCCCTGGGCTTTCCACCTGAACTGCCTTACAGGCGCCACCACTTGGAAGAAGGAACCAGAGCTTCTACAGTCACCCCCACGCGCACTGTTGAGACTTCGGAGGAAGTCGCGAGTGAAAGTGTTCCAGTTGTTGAGGAAGCGGAGTTGGAGAGACCGGAGGATGCTGTTTCGGTCTTCACGGAGTCTTCGCTCCCACCGCCCAAGAGGAAGGTCGGCTATGTTACAGCTTCCGTGGTAGAGTCACACCCCAGCACTTGCCCGGATCGGATGCATCCATAAGCAAAAGTTCCGGACATCCCGAGTCAGCTACAAGCCGAGGTAAGCTGGGGAAAGGGACCTTGTCTAAGGTCCGAAGTATCGGGGATGCGTGGGTCAAGGATCCTAGGGCCCTTGAACTGGTTAGAGGCGGTGATTCATCTTCCACCCGGAGTTACCTGCCGGTGGAGGAATGTAATACCTCCGACCTGGAGTCAGTCTCCGATCCAGGGGATGATGTGGCCATAGATGAGTTGTTTGAGCAGAAGGGTTGGGATAAGATGCCCCTGTCCTCGTCCCGAAAGAAAAAGGACTCACCCATGTTCACTGGGGATACCACACCCCGGGTGGAGGCCCCGGAGCCTGAGGAGGAATCTGTCCCACTGTCTACCCTTCCACCACCGGAGATGCCTGCACCTGTTGCCAAGGTATCCAGAGTGTCATTGCGGGCCCCCATAACTGGTCCGGAGGCAGTGAAAGTGCCTCGACACCCGGATGCCATAGTTTTGCCAGGGATGGGAGATCGAGAAACCATGCCGCCATTGTCTCGGTTACAGCGGTTGTTCAACTACAACCATAATGAAAAAAAGAACAATTGTTTTACATAGAAACTAAACAAAGAAACTTCCCATTCTATATTTAACACTGGCTCACCATACTAGCTCCATACAGGCAGGACCACTAATTAAAGCAGACCCGACCCGGAGCCAACTAGATCAACGCCTACAGATCTTCATCTACTTCTCCCTCTGACGACAGTAACCCATCTAACAAAACATCCCAAAAGCCTGAGCCCCTACCACTGGGCTCTGGCAAAGGACCAGGCTCAGGGACTTTCTTCTTCTTATTTTTCCTCCCTGGCTTCCTCCTAACAGCCACCCAACTAGGGTCCTTCTCCTCATCATCAGATAACTCCTTAGGGCGTTTTGAAGTCCCTTTAACTGTCACCTCTATTTCCTCCTCTCCAGACTGCCCTTCACTAACAGAGGCATCAGAACTCAAAAAAACAGGGGGTAAGGAACCAAGAAGAACAGAACGACAAGGAGAGGAAAGCCCCTCCAGGGGAAGGGAATGGGAGTCCCGAGAAGGACCCTCCGAGAAAATAGGAGGGCGGGATGGCTTTGAAATTCTCTTGCTCTTAGGAGAGCCTGAACCAGTATTCCCTGGAGCCGGAGCCGAAGCCTGAGCCTCCTGCTGGTCAGATTCTGCACCCCTTGGGGCCTCAAACTGTCTCCTCCTCACCTGCCTTTGCTCCCAAGGAGGTGCCTGCTGGTCAGACTCTGCACCCCCTGGGCCCTCAGACCGTCTCCTCCTCGCCGGCCTCTGCTCCCGAGGAGGTGTCTCACCCCCCTCAGGCACAGGTGCCCCACCCCCCTCAGGCGCATCACCCGGAGGAGCCCCCTTTCTGTAAGCCCTGGGGCACCTACTTAAAGGGTGCCCCATCTTGCCACAAAGGTTGCAGCAAATAAGATTACACGACTCACTCGAGTGCCCAGATTTATTACGCTTGGTGCAACGCACCACTGTGCAATCTGCACTGAAGTGAGTCGGACAGCCGCATCTAAAACAACGACGGGGCTGACCGGGATAGAACACCAGGATCCTATCTCTCCCAATGAAGGCGCTGCCAGGGACATGGGCCACAGAGTTGCCCTGCCTTCTCAATCTGATCCTGGTGTTCCACGCACCAGTCCACACCCCGGGCTCATCAAGACATTTCTTTAATGGGCACTGCACCCAACCATATCTTCCCAACAATGTCCCAATATCCTCTGGGGGCAGGCTCTCTTTCCTCACGAGGATGGTGATGTTCTTCACATCCTCCTGCCTACTGAGAGGAACGAGACGGAAACCCTTCCAGGGATCCCTCCCCCTGATCAGCCCAAAGGCTGTGATAAAAAGCTCCATGATTACAGGACTCATGAAGCTAATATCAAAATCAGGGGACCCTGTGGGATGGAACACTGCGAAAATCTCAGCGACCTTTATCCCTAAGGACAGGATCAAATCCATCACTTGTCCCCTATTGGGACACTGACCAGTTCCCTCCCATTTCAACTGTACGACGTTCCTACGCCTGCGCTCTGGGCCACCCGCACCACGAGACCAGGGGTTCGCCCTAGAAAACTGCTCCCCCAGGGGAACCCGGAAATTGCCTGCCCCAAACTGGTCATACAGGCCACCCAGAGCGACATTCACACCAGCCACATTAGCGTAGGAACGCCCCTCCCTCAATGCCGTCAAAAGGTTTACCTCTGGCGTACCCCTCAGAACCCGCTCGGGCGACTCCGGGCACCCAAGGAAGAACCCGGAGGAGCAACCGGAGAAGGGGGCCCCCGAAGAGAGACCTCCCCCTGCACCCCCCCACTATTCCCTGATAGTGGCTGACCCTCCTGAGGATCCTCCACCTCAGAATCCTGTGAAGACGGCTCCACCAAAAGGGCTTCCCAATCATCTGGCCACCCATCCTCTTATGCTTCACGAGCCCCACAGGAGTCCGTAGTGACACGGTCCGCCTCCCGCTGGGACCCCTTCATGCAGCGGATAAAAGCCACTGTTACATCTTCCTCCCCCACAGAACTCATTGGGCAATCTCCCCTAACTGAACCTTGCCCTGGCAGTACCTCACCGGATGTCTCCATACTCTCCACCGTTGAAACTTCACCCTGGGGAACCGTGATACCGGAAGTGACATATGCCGTCAACCGGAAATGACCCGACGGGTCAGATACTACTTCCAGGTCAACATCCACCTCCGGTTCACCCCCATTCACCTCCATCGCAAGACCTCCTCCCACAATCGCGTCACCCTGACCAGCCGACTTCCCATTGGACCCACACAATGCCGGGACACCCCCCCTTGCAGGAGGATGGTACACCACTCTGGGTGTCAGCAACGACCGTTTTCACCGCCGCAATCGCGGCTCCTCCTCCCGCAACTACATCTCTCTTACCAACTGACTTCCCATTGGTTCCCTGCAACGTAGGACCTCCCCTCCCCTCACGAGAAGACGGCGTTCCACCTTGTTTGTCTGCCATTATGGGTGCCTTCTCTACCTTGCCCACCATCACTGGGGCGGCCATACTGGTTTGGCAATCTCCACCCACCTCCCCCTTAGACACTATCCCCTTACCCTGGGCCAGATTTACAGCAGCGGTGGCCGACACTGTAGCTGACGGCTCAACCTGCTCACAGGCTCCAGGGATCATTGAGAACTTGGCTGCAGACTGCACCGGTAAGTCTTTTTGTGATTTCTTCATAGAGTCCTGCAGCCTGGGGAGCTTGACTACCGGGATCTTCCCTTTCTTTGGGGTGTCTCGCACTTGGCTACTTGCTATATCACCGGAACCCACCTGGTTAACTTTGAAAACTGCCTCTCTCACTGGCTGGGTCATGGCTGGCTTACCGGGAACCTCCACAGCATTTTCACCAGAGCCTATAACTCCTTCACCACTCTCCCCTTCAGTCTCATTCCTTGTCTCAGTCCTTGCGCCAGTCCTTGGGGCTGTCACCTCCTTGACACCCTTTTCATCTGTAACCACCGCTATTTCGGCACCTGCTTCTGGAGCTGCCACCTCCATGGCCTGGTCCGCTCCTGCAGATTGACTAAGGCGCTGGTTGCGACGTCTCACCGCCTGGGAACCTTCCTCGTTTGCCAAACGAAGTGTCTTCCCAATTGACTTCACAAAGCTTCCTTCTTCTGTACTGGAATCAATGAGGCCCGCCATGATCCTTCCAATCCGGTTACACTGCTTTTTTAAGGCATCAATAGCAGCTTTAATCTCCATAAACTCCAGCCTCTTTAACCTGCTGACCTTGTCTCTCCTGTTCCTTAATTCTGTAAGGACCTTCATCTTTTCGCAATATACCTTAGTGGCTTTCACCATTAGGTTCTTAGCTTTTTTCTTCCTTTCCAGGGATTTCGCCGGATCTTCTCCTGGCTGCACCAGAGACCAGTCAGCAAGCTCAAGCTGGGTCTCCAGGAACTGCCTCTCTTCCGTAACAAGATCCAGGAACCTAGGGGCTCCCTGAGGCTCATCAGGCCGAAGAACAGGCCCAGGGACTGGGCTAGAAGAGGCCATAGCCTCCCCTCCTCCCAGAACAACTCCGGAGGTCAGGAGCTCAGCAAACACACCTCCTCCTCCAAGGTGAGTATGGGTGGCAATACCCATACTTGCCAAGAGAACTCTTGTTTGAGGTAGAGGTCCACAGATGTCGGTGGTAAGTGGACTTTGTATGGACTCACTTGAAAGTACCCCAGGCTCGGAGGTACTATTCTTGTTCTGCTGCAGTTACAAAACGTTTCAATGACTGTAAGGAGTCCTGGATGCTAGGAAGGCATATACATGCCGATAATGTGGTTATTTGCAGAAAGGACAAGGACAATGCAGAATACAACATAGACACATTTGACAAGAGCTGGATGCCATTGGTATTGCCAAATCCGCAATACTATCTTTAGAGACTGAACTCTTGTGTTGTTTTTTTTTTCTTCTTTGTTCTGGAGTGTTCTCTCCTGGAGCCCAAGAACTCTAACCCTTGCAGATGGGTTTTCTACTTGCTGGAACAGCGGGAGCAGTTTTTTTTTCCTCCCTCTCACAATATCAAAAGACAGAGACTCTTTGGGGTAGAATAGCTTAGAGCAGGGGTATGCAATTAGCGGACCTCCAGCTGTTGCCAAACTACAAGTCCCATGAGGCATAGCGAGACTCTGACAGCAGCAAGCATGACACCCAGAGGCAGAGGCATGATGGGACTTGTAGTTTTGCAACAGCTGGAGGTCCGCTAATTGCATATCCCTGGCTTAGAGAAAAGGGCCAAAGGAGAAGGAACAGAAAAATTTACCCTCGGAAGAAAGACGTTTTCCTAACAAGTGTCTTGACGGTGGCACTTCCACTAGGTGGCAGTGTTACATAACTTTTTACATTGCAGCTCATATGCAATTTACTTGTAGAAGGGAGAGGTTTTTTTCTCTCGGGGAGAATCTCTTCATTCTAATGTACATAGTTTAGAATGTAAACTATTGGTTGTGTGTTTTCTTCCTCTACAGGTGGACGCTGAGCAAACCACTGAGAATGGGGTGGGTTTAGCTATTGTAGACAGGGAGGGAAATGTAAATATAAAAAATGTGGTTTATTGTGACATTGAGAATGTGATGTACACATATGTTTTTTCTTCTGCTCTTCCTTCACCTCTGCATTTAACTCCCTTTTCCCCATGTTTAGGTTCCGGCACAAACATTTTTTTTCCCAAATTTTTTTTTTGGTAGCTTCTGGAATAGGTCTATGTGGACTCAGGCTTGAGGGGCATAGGTTTGCTCCAGACGCTGGGGACCAGCGTCCCTAAGTGGGGGGAGTATGTAGCGGGGTGCTAAATTTAGGGGAAGTGTTTGGATGGTAGTTATTGCAACCATTTTATCCACAGGAAGAGTATTGGTGTACAGTTCCCTGTGGCCTACAGGTGGCACTGCCATAGTAGGCTAAGGTTGTACCGCTGATACAGTGCTGTGCCTTGTGTATCCCCTCTCGGCAACCGTATGGTAGGGCGGGGTTAACCTGTTGTGCATGCTGGGAGAGGATATAAAAGGGGCAGGCGCTTATTTTTCGGGGTTCTAGTTCTGTTCCTGGTTCCAGTCCCCCCCTGGGCACCTTGAGCCCAGGGGCGGGGGTCGTTCCGGTTCCGTCCTGGGTACCTTTAGCCCCAGGGTGAGGTACTACTTGCTGTTCCTGTCTGCCCTGGGTATGTAGGCCCAGGGACCACAGCCAAAGGCCTGGGGCCCAGCACCTTCGGCTGGGGCCCACCAAGGATCGAGGACTCTCAGGGTGCCGCCTTGCGAGGGGACCCGTATCTAGGACGAGGAGGCCGGGGGAGGAACTCTCTGAAGACCCAGTGCAGTGTCATGGTGACGGTAGGGTCCCGGTAACTCTCCGGAGGGATGTCTTCTCCTAAAAAGGAGCCATAGCTAAAGAAGGGGATCAAGTACACCAGGTCTGTGGCAGAGACCAACTTCACGGTCGGTGGCAGAGGCTGTGCGCCTAGCTAACTTGCTTGAGAATCTGAGCAAAGATCCATAACGTTTGTGCCTGGACCTCCCCACACCTTGTGCTGTCCTTTCCTTGCTCCAACCTTTTTTCCTATCAAGAGACTGTGGTATCTGCTGAGAGAAGAAATAAACTCTCTGTTGGAGTTACAGCAAGTGTGGACATTCTATTACTGGGGGAACCAAGTACTCATATCTGTTATCCACAGAGGTGAGAAAACATTTTCTGGCTTAGACTGTGAAATGACCCATCAACAACACCGCTCAACCTCTTAACATAGGAGGGTACGGGTACGGGCTTGTGGCATGGTGTGCCCCTTCTTCCTGCGAGGAGCCAAAGAACAAGGCAGGTAAAGGGGATCTGTGTGCTACACATGAGTGAAAGAAAAGTTTTGGTGTTATCATTCATATTCTCTGAAAAATGGCCAATAAATCATAAATTCTGCCAGGGTATGTAAACTTATGAGTACAACTGTATTATTAGTAGGCCATTTTAGCTATAAACACCCAACTCTAAGTCAGATTTTTTTTTCTTTCCTGAGATGCACAACTGAACTTTTAAAATGAACAGAAAAACAAGGTGTCTCCAGCTGTGGAATAATCATTTTTCCATGTAATTAGGCCATCATCTCCAAAGAACATAATGACAGAAGTCAATTAAGACAATTAGAAATTGGCATATTCCATTGAGGTGTCTTAAACCAATCAGAGAAGAACGTGGAATTCAATATATACTACTCCAAAAACCAATCCCTGAGATGAAGAGTGACAGGTCACCCCGACGCACACTCGCTCATCTGAACCTCCAACCTAGACGGCTGTTAATGAAAGGTAAGCAGAGACACTATACAGTATATTATCAATATCGTTCTCCAAGTCTTATTTATTTCTGTAGCTCAGATTGTCTCCACTATTATGTCTACTCCATTCTCATGCATGTCCATGTCTGTCTATCATCTATTTATCAATTTTTTTGTGCTATGCATATTTTTTAACTGCAGTTAAGTGTGGTGTACATTTGTATTCAGCCCCCCTGAGTCAATACATTGTAGAACCACCTTTTGATGCAATTACAGCTGTAAGTCTTTTTGGGGATGTCTCTACCAGCTTTGCACATCTAGAGACATTTTTGCCCATTCTTCTTTGCAAAATATCTCAAGCTCTGTCAGATTGGATGGAGAGCGTCTGTGAACAGCAATTCAAGTCTTGCCACAGATTCTCAATTGGATTTAGGTCTGGACTGTGACTGGGCCATTCTAACACATGAATATGCTTTGATCTAAACCAGTGGTTCTCAACCTGGGGGTTGAATGACGATTTGCCAGGGGTCACTGAATCCTGGGCTGTTCCTGAAGCCAGCGGTGCTCTCCCAGCCTTTTCGTGGCCGCCCAGCAGGGCTGTCGCTGGAGCCTGTGGCTGCCCAGCTGGGCTATTCCTGGAGCCCACAGCCGCCCACTCAGCCTCTTCGCAGCCGCCTATTCGGTTCACGGCATGGACAGGGGCAGGGACTAGAGGTCAGCTGACTGGTAAGGAATGTGAAGTGGGAGGGGCTAGAGGAGACCCTATATCCTGATTTCAGAATAAGGGTCACTGCTACGAGACACCACAAAGTCGGAGACACAATGAAGCCGGAGACACAGTCTCACTACCTGTGATTATAGTTGTCATTAAAAGCCCCCACTACAGTTCTCAGATCAGCAGATCATGCGCGTCGGGACCCTTCGGGGTAAGACCGCGCTATATTAAGATACCTCTCAACTCAACTCTCAATTCAGCAGATAACCTTGATCAAGAGCACCTAAGTTGGCTGATCAGAACTCCCCCCCCAGCATTGTCACTGATCCCACCCCCCACCAGCACTGCCACTCATCCCATTCCCCCACCCCCCTAACAAGAAGTAAGAGAAGGAATATAAATAGAGAATACATGGAAGGGAGAGGAAAAGAGGGGAAGGAACAAAGAAAAAGGGAGAGAAAGAATGTTGCTTCGTACATACGATCGGTTTTCCTGACGGGAAAACTGCCATGAGAGCTTTTGGCCGGGAAAACCGGCCATGTGTATGCTCCATCACAGTTTTCCCGACAGGAAAACAGTCGAGAATCACGGCGGGAAAAAAGAGAGCTGGTTCTCTTTTTTCCCGCCGCGATTCCCGGCGGTCTTTTAATGCCAGATTTTTGGCATTTTCCTATGGGTTTCCCGACCAAAGCTCTCAGGGCAGTTTTCCTGTTGGGAAACCAGGCCATGTGTACGGGTGAAAAAGATGCCGAGCAGGTTCTCAGCTTTCCTCTCGGTATTCCCGGCGGACTTTTGCTCGTCGGGAAAACCGATCGTGTGTACGAGGCATGAGAGAAAGAACAAGAAAGATGGCTAGAGAGAGGTATGGAAAAAAAAATAGGCTAGAGAGAGATAAAAGGAGAACAAAGAGAAAGAGTGGTACATCCTAAAATGTACCATAAGGGGTTTTAATACTGTACGAGTGGAAGAGACTCAGGGAGCGCTAAATGTCTGTGGGATAGGGGTGCAAATTACGTTTCTTGCCTTGGGTGCTGACAACCCACGCTACGAAAATAATTTTACTGTTAGGGGTCTCCACAACTTGGGAAATGTTATCAAGGGGTCACGGTACTAGAAGGTTGAGAACCACTGATCTAAACCATTCCATTGTAGCTCTGGCTGTATGTTTAGGGTTGTTGTCCTGCTGGAAGGTGAACCTCCACCCCAGTCTCAAGTCTTTTGCAGACTTTAACAGGTTTTCTTCTAAGATTGCCCTGTGTTTGGCTCCATCCATCTTCCCATCCACTCTGACCAGCTTCCCTGTACCTGCTGAAGAAAAGCATCCCCACAACATGATGCTGCCACCACCATGTTTCACAGTGGGGATGGTGTGTTCAGGGTGATGTGCAGTGTTAGTTTTCCGCCACACATAGCATTTTGCTTTTAGGCCAACAAGTTACATTTATGGTCTCATCTGACCAGAACACCTTCTTCCACATTGCTGTCTCCCCCACATGGCTTCTCACAAACTGCAAACAGGCTTTCTTTCAACAATGGCTTTCTTCTTGCCACTCTTCCATAAAGGCCAGATTTGTGGAGTGCACAACTAATAGTTGTCCTGTGGACAGATTATCCCACCTGAGCTGATCTCTAGCGTTACCATGGGCCTATTTGCTGCTTCTCTGATCAATGCTCTCCTTGCCCAGCCTGTCACATATTTATTTGTAAAAAAAATTGAATTATTTTGTGCCACTTTGTGTTGGTCTATCACATAAAATCCCAATAAAATACATTTACGTTTTTGGTTGTAACATGACAAAATGTGGAAAATTTCAAGGGGTGTGAATACTTTTTCAAGGCAAAGTACCTGTCCAGGGAGCCCGCAATGTCGGCACCCCAGCCAATATTCAAGTTGGCTGCCAGGTGTAGCCGCCGCTATTCCTGGTAAGGGAACCTGGCAGTGAAGCCTTTCGGCTGTGCTTTTTTAAAGTAGTTGTATATCCAAAAAAATTATGACGTCACACCCATGCGCGCGCGGGTCGGCTAAATCCATTTAGAAATCCGGCTACTATGCCAGCCCGCTAGTGCGCATGCGCGTGACGTCAGCGGAGCCGTTTTGAAAAGCAAATATCTCCTTAACCGTGTAGGTTAAGGAGATATTTCATGCATCCTACAGGTAAGCCTTAATCTAGGCTTACCTGTAAGTGCATGTTCTGTAAGTGGGTTTACAACCACTTTAATTGGTCCAGCGGCAGAGGAAGGGGGCCAAACTTCCGAGAGACCGGGCCATGGCCACGTCTCCCGGAAGTGGGTAACGGTATCTGTCAAAAACAGGTTCCCCTTTCCGCCCTCCCCCCTGAAAGGTGCCACCGGAGGGGGGGAGGAGACAGATAAGTGGAAGTACCACTTTTGAGTGAAACTTCGCTTTAAATCCCTATTTACATAACATCTCAGCTGCTTTCACACTGGGGTGTCAGCGGCGTCAGCGGTAAAACGCTGCTATTTTTTGCGGCGCTTTACTGACGTTTTTGCAGAGGGTTTTCGGCCACTAGCGGGGCGCTTTTAACCCTCGCTAGCGACCGAAAAATGGTTATAACTGCCCGCAAATCGGTTCGGCGGCGCTGCCCATTGATTTCAATGGGCAGGGTCGCTTTAGGAGCAGTGTATACACCGATAACAGCAAGCAAAGGGCCGCATCTGGCCAGAGCCGGTGCTACCACTAGGCCTAGGGCGCCCGGCCACTGGTGTTCCTACTCTCTTCTCTCTGCAGCAAGCAACTAAGTCTCAGCATCAGCAGGCAGCCGCCACTCCATTCACACATAATGTCAGAGGCGCAGCCACAACGGAGGACTGTGTCTGTGTCCCGACACCCGAATTAATGGAAGCAAGCAAACATTCATTGATGGGCGCTGGTAGGCTGCATTTGATGGGTGCTGGTGAGGCTGCAATTAATGGGCGCTGGTGAGGCTGCATTTGATGGGCGCTGGTGAGGCTGCATTTGATGGGCGCTGGTGAGGCTGCATTTGATGGGCGCTGGTGAGGCTGCATTTGATGAGCGCTAGTGAGGCTGCATTAATGGGCGCTGGTGAGGCTGCATTAATGGGCGCTGGTGAGGCTGCATTTGATGGGCGCTGGTGAGGCTGCATTTGATGGGCGCTGGTGAGGCTGGATTTGATGGGCGCTGGTGAGGCTGCATTTGATGGGCGCTGGTGAGGCTGCATTTGATGGGCGCTGGTGAGGCTGGATTTGATGGGCGCTGGTGAGGCTGCATTTGATGGGCGCTGGTGAGGCTGCATTTGATGGGTGCTGGTGGGCTGCATTTGATGGGCTCTTCATTAAAAAGAGAAAAGAGGGTGGATTCAGGAGTGGAGCCAGGGGAGGTGGCAGCAAAAATGAGGATTCGCCTAGGGTGTCAAAAATCCTTGCACAAGGCCTGCATCGGGCGACCACTGGACTTTAGCCCATCCTCTATATTGTACAGTCCCACAAAAAGAGAGTCTTTTCTAAACATCTTACATTATGTGATGATGGCACCTCCAAACACCATACCAGTATTCAATATACTTTTTCTCTACTTATCCTTTCAATTGCTTTCCTTTCATGGGGCCATAAATGGACTACTTCCAATAGCTCAATGTCATAGGGCTAATTCTTCTCAATGACTAGAGAAATGTAAGGTGTTAAGTATGGTGGGTCCCCAGTTGAGTATATTTATTAAATGCTAAAAGTCAGAAGAACGAGGCAGACATCGAACAATATCTATACAACACCGTTTTTATTTCAGTAACTTTTACTTCAAAATGATAACATAATATTTTGGTTCAACCAATGTAAATGTAGGTGGTCTAGGACAGTGATGGCGAACCTTGGCACCTCAGATGTTTTGGAACTACATTTTTCATGATGCTCAACTACACTGCAGAGTGCAGGAGCTTCATGAGAAAAGTATTTCCAAAACATCTGGGGTGCCAAGGTTCACCATCACTGGTCTAGGAAGAGGGATGGGAAAACAATTCAATAAATGAATAGGAAATCCAGCAACTTCCATATATTCCACAATACCCCAAGGTTCGCCATCACCTCCTGTTTAATAAAGCTGTTTATCGCCAAAGTCTTTTTGTACCTTTTAGATTTATAGCTCTACATCCATCTGTTATACTTCCTTTTATTTCTCGGCCCATCTCATGTGTCTTTTCACTTTCTTCTTCATGCAGAATGCTTATTGGGTTCTTCATCTATTTCTTCACCTTGTCCTTATGTATTTCCTTTGGTCAGCCTCTTTCTTGCACGCTTCGAAGTCCTTCTGAGATTGGATATTTCCAAGATGGAGATATCTTGATTGGGGGGTTTATCCCTATACGGACATCATGGATAGAACAGAGCTATTCATTTAAAGAACAGGACCAGCCCATAACCTGCACTGCGTGAGTATACCTCTTCTGTATTTTCGATTTGGATTGTAGAAGGTTAGCATTAAAGTAGAACTATGGGTAAAACTTATTTTTTTTTCATTTTGGATAGAGTAAGGGAGGGTTATAACCCTTGTCAGTTGTTTTTTTTTGTGTCCCATTGCAGAGATTTCTCTTTACTTTCTGTCCTATGGGCAAACATGAAGTGAGAAGAAATCCTGGCAAATTAACCACTTCCAGCAAACCGACGTACCTACAGCTGCAGGCTTCACCCCGGTACTGTTTTTAAGAGCGGGCAGTCGGCTATCAGGTGATAATGGCCAATTCGGCTCAGCTGCAGCACGCCCGTTATCACAGGCAGGGGGAGGGGACACCCCCCGCCACCTTCTGCCGCTCCACCCTGCCGAAGATGCGGATGAAGCTTGTGCTTGTGTAGCACCCTGGTGTTTAGGCAGGGTTGCTCCTAAATTTACCTGGCAGGTATAGCTACCTTGGGTAATTGTTGAGGATCAATTGATTTCACTCTAAGTCTGTAATTGCTGCACTTCTCTCTTTTGCCGCTAGGTGGCCGGGTACCTGGTGGCATTAGATATGAGAAGGGCAATGCAAGATCAGATTATGGGTGTATGGGGTATCCCAGCCAATGGGCAGGGGTTTTCTTAAATCCCTTGGCCTGCTGGGAAAACCTATATATTTGGGTGGAGTCAGGTGATCTATGTTCTGTGCCACCTGGATGGCTGTCTGGGTGGACGTGTGTTGTGCTGCCCGGGCTGCTAAGCCGGAGTTTGGGCCTATCCCGGGCACATCTGGCTGCTAGGCTTTGTGTGGGCATATCCAGAAGCAAGAGAGCAGCACAGGGTTGGGATTGCGGCTTGCAGTCCAACCGGAAGTGACAGTTCTACCGGCCTGAGAACCTGTCGTGGTCGGAGGTTGAGGGGAAGCTGTCGCCACTGAGGGACCATCCGTCTTATTACCAGTGACCACCATGAGTAACTGAAGCAAGTACCGGAGCAGTATTCTCACCAACTGGGGATGGTGTAGAATTGGGAAATTTCAGTTGGAATCAAACCAGGGACCCAGCCAGTGGAGGTGACGCTTGCAGAGCAGCCTTGTGTGTCAAGCCAGCCAGGGACCGAGCAGGCCAGTGGGGTGAAGCTTGAGAGGTATCTTGAGTGCCAAGCTAGGGACCCAGCAGAGAAGCGGGGGTGACGCTTGAGGAAGATACTACTGTAAAGGGATTCGGTCCCAGTAAGTCATCTAGTCTAGTGAGAGGCTGGGAGCTCAGTGGGCTGAAGAACTACAAGAAGTGATTGTAGTGAAAGCGAAATAACTGTTTTGCTTTGTGTTAGAAACTGTTAAAGACTGTTGCCATAGGAGACAGCATTCCTGCACATGCAGATGTGGCATCTTGCTGGTTGCCTTTCCCTGCATGACTGTCCTCCTGTCGAAGTCTCGGAGTCTGACAATTTATCTTGCAACTACCTAAGGGTGTCCTTAACCCTCTCTCCCAAAGTTCTGTTAAGAGAAATAAAATCTCTTTTGCATTCAAGAAGTGTCTAGCGCCCAATCAATCTCCTTTGCATTACACCCACTATGCCATACAACCCACCATATACAGAAGGATGTCAGCTATCTCTGGCCCTGGAGGTTCTCATTAGATTGAAGGAGGCCTGGGACCTTGCTACACACGTTTTCTCCAAGAAGCCTTTTTTTGTATTAATTTGTTTATACACTGCTCAAAAAAATTAAAGGAACACTGAAAACACATCAGATCTAAATGGGGCAAAATCTCATGCTGGATATCTATACTGATATGGACTGGGTAATGTGTTAGGAATGAAAGGATGGCACATCTTTTGATGGAAATGAAAATTATCCACCTACAGAGGGCTGAATTCAAAGACACACCGAAAATCAAAGTGAAAAAATTATGCAGCAGGCTAGTCCATTTTGCTGAAATTTCTTTGCAACAACTCAAAATGGTCCTCAGTAGTTTGTATGGCCCCCAAGTGCTTGTATGCATGCCTGACAACATGAGGGCATGCTCCTAATGAGACAACGGATGGTGTCCTGGGGTATTTCCTCCCAGATCTGGACCAGAGCATCACTGAGCTCCTCAACAGACTGAGGTGCAACCTGGCGGCACCGGATGGACCGAAACATAATGTCCCAGAGATGTTCTTTTGGATTTAGGTCAGGTGAGCATGGAGGCCATTCAATGGTATCAATATCTTCATCCTCCAGGAACTGGCTGCATGCTCTCGCCACATGAGGCCGGGCATTGTCGTGCACCAGGAGGAACCCAGGACCCACTGCACCAGCGTAGGGTCTGACAATGGGTCCAAGGATTTCATCCCGATACCTAATGGCAGTCAGGGTGCCATTGTGTAGCCTGTAGAGGTCTGTGCGTCCCTCCATGGATATGCCTCCCAGACCATCACTGACCCACCACCAAACCGATCATGCTGAACAATGTCCAGGCAGCATAAAGTTCTCCAGACCCTTTCACGTCTGTCACATGTGCTCAGGGTGAACCTGCTCTCGTCTGTGAAAAGCATGGGGCACCAGTGGCGGACCAGCCAATTCTGGTGTTCAATGGAGAATGCCAATCAAGCTCCACGGTGTCCGGCAGTGAGCACAGAGCACACTAGAGGATGTCGGGCCCTCAGGCCACCCCCATGAAGTCTGTTTCTGATTGTTTGGTCAGAGACATTCACACCAGTGGCCTGCTGGAGGTCATTTTGTAGGGCTCTGGCAGTGCTCATCCTGTTCCTCCTTGCACAAAGGAACAGATACTGGTCCTGCTGATGGTTTAAGGACCTTCTACGGCTCTGTCCAGCTCTCCTAGAGTAACTGCCTCTCTCCTGGAATCTCCTCCATGCTCTTGAGACTGTGCTGGTGTAATAGATTGATTCTGGCTCAATACCAGAAACTATTCGCTATTCTGCCGCTGATCCAAATTTATGGTGTGAGTATACATGCAGGCCTGCTTGAAGAATTGCACACTGAAATCAGACTCATCAGTATAGCTTCCTTCTTATGTGTGGCTCAAGAGACCACTCCTTTATTCAGTTGAAGCTTATATAGACAGAGTGACACAAGCAATCGTCATCACAAACATATACATATGATTGGCTGATTCCATATATGGCCGTCTTCCTCTCAAGTCTATTTCTTCCACGTGTCTTCACATTCTTTAGCTCAGCGCCATATTCCTTTACACGGTGGGTTGGGCCGGATGGAGTAAGTTAAAAGACTAAAATAGGCAGTGGGGGATGGAAGAAACATCTGTTCCTTGTCTTCACTCTGAGCTTTCAGTCAAGGAAAATAATAATAATGATTTCTCATCTTGCTACATGAATATTAGAACACACACATGATAATACTTCTAACTTATATCCTTAGTTAGCATACATTAACTTTCTAGTTCCCAATATGAACATCAATAAGTTTCTTATGGTATAACTATATCTTGGTGTGTGTGTGTCCTTTCCAAACACAGCTCATCTCAGAAGTGTGGCTAATTACTCTTAAATTCCTGAGGGCTGGGGAGCAGACCATGTGAGCAGCCGAACACAAAAGTCATTTAACCCACACTAAACTTCTCAAACCATATTTGAGTAGATAATAGAAAGAAAGATCATTCATATCAAATAATCATTTTATAAACTCCATCACACTGGGAGACACGGCAAACCTTCTGGCAATGACACGTATTGATGTGCCATCCTGGAGGAGTTGGACTGCCTGTGCAACCTTTATAGGGTCCAGGTATCGCCTTGTGCTACCGGTAGTGACACTGACCCTAGCCAAATGCAAAACTAGTGAAAAACAGTCAGAAAAGATAAGTAGGGAAAAAAAATGTCAGACACCTCCACCTAAAAAAACATTCCTGTTTCGGAGGTCGTCTCATTGTTGCCCATCTAGTGCACCTGTTGTTAATTTCAATTAACAGCAAAGCAGCTGAAACTGATTAACAACCCCCTCTGCTACTTAACTGACCAGATCAATATCCCAGGAGTTCTAATTCAAAAGTGTTCCTTTAATTTTTTTGAGCAGTGTATTTTAATGCTTGCTTTTTTTCATAACTTGAAATGACCTTCTTGCTTTTTATTTCATCAGATTAAGTCCTGTGGATTACAGCTGGTTGCAGGCGGTGATATACGCTATAAAAGAGATAAATGAGGATGATCTACTGTTACCAAACGTAAAATTAGGATTCCAGATGTTTGATTCGTGTACACACACAGCCAAGGCCTTGTGGGGGACATTTTGGACTCTGACTGGAAGGGAGCACCCCATCCTCAACTACCAGTGTAACCGAAAGATCCCCGTGGCTATTGTTGGCGATGCATTGTCGTCGTCCTCCATTGCGATGGCCACCGTGTTGGGAACATACATGTACCCCCAGGTAAAGTCACAGTGGGGTTGATTTACTGAAGGCAAATAGGCTAAGGTGACCAGATTTTTAAAATGAAATCCGGGGACATATTTTATTTATTTTTTTAACTAGTAATGGCGGCAATCACGACTCTCTGCCCGTCCCACCAAGTCTTACTCTCCGGGCCCCAGCTACTACTGGGTGGGGTGCGGAAGATCACTCCGCCAGGGAAGGCAAGGAGATAAGCAGGCAGGCGGCTGGGCGGGACTTGAGCCAAGGCAGAAGAACATGCGAGCGGAGCTGAATGGGCACCCGAAACTGAAGAAATATTCCCTCCGCTCCGACCAGCACATGATCATCAGGAAGGGGGACAGCTAATGGAAAAAAATACACCCCCCTAAGCTAGTAGGAGCGGCGGAGTGGGGGGGGGGGATGTAATTCAGATTTTTTTTTTCATTATTCTGCACGGACTGTCTTTGAAATTGCCCCAGCCCCTGTTCAAATCCAATCCAGGGACAAAACCGGGGACAGACTTGGTCCGGGGACAGTGTCCTTAATCCGGGGACTGTCCCCTGAAACTGGGGATGTCTGGTCACCCTAAAATAGGTTATTCATTTTGCAAGGGGAGTTGCACTTTGCAAGAGCATTATCCCCAGATCTCAGTGAATGTGGTAACATTTATACTTTGCAAACAATACCCAATCTCATGCAAAGAAAAAACAAATTAAATTTTTTTTGATTGCACATGATTGGATGATGGAAGTCAGCAGAGCTTCATCTCATTTACTGAGCTGCTACTGTGATCTTCACCAGCTTCTGGGTCCTGTACTGAATGGCTGCAATGTGAACACAGAGAGGGGGTGGGGGGGAGGGAGTGTTAGCTCCTGTTTTTACAATGTTGTATTGGATGCCATTCATGGAACACTTTGCATTTACTTTGATTGGATGAGGTGGAGAGGTTGGGTGGTGATGTCACAATCTCCACCTCATCTAATCAGAAAACAAAGGGGTATAGGACCAAGTAGCTAACAGCAATCACTGTAGTAGTGGTGCCTACTACAGTGATTTCCAGCTTCCAGGGGGACCCCACAGGTATGGCAAATAAATACTTACATTGATCCAAGCTGAACCAATGTAACTATGTAAAAATTGCCATACCTGGATTTTAACTTTAAAGTTACCCTTTACTTTGCCTGTGATGGGCAGAGTCAAAGGGTCGTTTAAAGCCCAACTCCATATTTTACAGTCCAAGGTTTAGGAGTGTGTCTATGGGAATGTTTGACCTTTCTTCCAGAAGCGCATTTGTGAGGTCAGGCACTGATGTTGGACGAGAAGGCCTGGCTCACAGTCTCCGCTCTAATTCATCCCAAAGGTGTTCTATCGGGTTGAGGTCAGGACTCTGTGCAGGCCAGTCAAGTTCCTCCACCCCAAACTCGCTCATCCATGTCTTTATGGACCTTGCTTTGTGCACTGGTGTGCAGTCATGTTGGAACAGGGAGGTGCCATCCCCAAACTGTTCTCACAAAGTTGGTAGCATGAAATTGTCCACAATGTATTTGTATACTGATGGCTTAAGAGTTCTCTTTACTGGAACTAAGGGGCCAAACCCAACCCCTGAGAAACAACCACACACCATAATCCCCCCTCCACCAAATGATTTGGACCAGTGCACAAAGCAAGATCCATAAAGAGATGGATGAGCGAGTTTGGGATGGAGGAACTTGACTGGCCTGCACAGAGTCCTGACCTCAACACAAAAGAACACCTTTGGGAAGAATTAGAGCAGAGACTGTGAGCCAGGCTTTCTTGTCCGACATCAGTACCTGACCTCACAAATGTGCTTCTGGAAGAATGGTCAAACATTCCCATAGACACACTTCTAAACCTTGTGGACAGCCTTCCCAGAAGAGTTGAAGCTGTTATAGCTGCAAAGGGTGGGCCAACTCAATATTGAGCTCTACGGACTAAGACTGGGATGCCATTAAAAGTCATGTGTGTGTAAAGGCAGGTGTCCCAATACTTATGGTAATATACTGTATGTGGTATATATACCCTAATTTTAAAGTGTCTTTCAGCCAGCACTTGTCTAGGGTCAGTGGTCCTTACTGCCGGAAAGAATGAGTGTCATTTTATGCAGCAGTACTGTGAGCCCAGTCGGTGTGAAGATGCACCACTAGGGGGTACAGTGCCTTGCAAAAGTATTCACCCCCTTTGGCATTTTCCGTGTTTTGTTACCTCACAACCTGGAATTAACATGGATTGTTTGAGGATTTGCATCATTTAATTTACAGAACATGCCCACAACAAATAGGACAAAATAAAATAAAAAGTCAATGTGCATAACTATTCACCCCCCTAAAGTCAATACTTTGTAGAGCCACCTTTTGCGGCTATCACAGCTCCAAGTCGCTTTGGATAAGTCTCTAATAGCTGCCACATCTTACCACTGGGATTTTTGCCCATTCCTCCTTGCAAAACTGCTCCAGCTCCTTCAAGCGGAGGTTCACCGGATTTAAAAAAAAAAAAGCCAGCAGCTACAAATACTGCAGCTGCTGACTTAAAAAAAATGGACACTTACCTGTCCAGGTCGCCCACGACGTCGGCAGCCGAAGCCGAGCTACCGCTCGGCTCTCGGCTTCCCCCGCCACCATCCTCGGTGAGGGAATTGGGAAGTGAAGCGCTGCGGCTTCACTGCCCGGTTCCCTACTGCGCATGCGCGAGTCGTGCTGCACCTTCCTCACTGGTCTCCGCTGTGTTCTGGGAGCTGTGTGTTTCCCAGAACACAACGGGGGGGGGGGGGGGGGGGTTACGCAAAGGGGTGGGACTCCTGCGGAAATCTATACCCGGAAGTGGTGCAAATACCTGTTTTATACAGGTATCTGCACCCCCTCCCCCCTGAAAGGTGCCAAATGTGACACCGGAGGGGGGGAGGGTTCCGAAAAGCAGAGGTTCACTTTTGGGTGAACCTCTGCTTTAAAGTTGGATGGTTTGCGCTTGTGAACAGAAATCTTTAAGTCTGACCACAGATTTTCTATTGGATTGAGGTCTGGGCTTTGACTAGATCATTCCAACACATTTACATGTTTCCCCTTAAACCACTCAAATGTTTCTTTAGCAGTGTGTTTGGGGTCATTGTCCTGCTGGAAGGTGAACCTCCGTCCTAGCCTCAAATCACACACAGAGTGGTACAGGTTTTGTTCAAGAATATCCCTGTATTTAGCACCATCCACCTTTCCCTCAACTCTGACCAGTTTCCCAGTCCCGACTGCTGAAAAACATCCCCACAGCATGATGCTGCCACCACCATGTTTCACAGTGGGGATGGTGTTCTTTGGATGACGTGATGTGTTGGGTTTGCGCCAGACATAGCGTTTTCTTTGATGGCCAAAAAGTTCAATTTTAGTCTCATCAGACCAGAGCTCCTTCCTCCATACATTTTGGGAGTCTCCCACATGCCTTTTCGCAAACTCAAAACGTGCCATTTTGTTTTTTGCTGAAAGTAATGGCTTTCTTCTGGCCACTCTGCCATAAAGCCCAACTCTATGGAGCGTACGGCTTATTGTCGTCTTATGTACAGATACTCCAGTCTCTGCTGTGGAACTCTGCAGCTCCTCCAGGGTTACCTTAGGTCTCTGTGCTGCCTCTCTGATTAATGCCCTCCTTGTCCGGTCTGTGAGTTTTGGTGTGCGGCCGTCTCTTGGCAGGTTTGCTGTTGTGCCATGTTCTTTCCATTTGGTTATGATAGATTTGATGGTGCCCCTAGGGACCATCAAAGATTTGGATATTTTTTTATAACCTAACCCTGACTTGTACTTCTCAACAACATTGTCCCTTACGTGTTTGGAGAGTTCCTTGATCTTCATGGCAGTGTTTGGTTAGTGGTGCCTCTTGCTTAAGTGTTGCAGCCTCTGGGGCTTTTCAAAAAGGTGTGTATATCTGTAGCACTACCCCCCGTAGGAGCTGCTGGTTTATATTTGGACCTTGCACGTTACCTCAGTATTCGTTGTCTAGGGGAAGAAAGTCTGTAGAAACTCCAATGTCCACACAAGATGTAAAACCTTAAGCAGCTAGGTTTTATTTTCCTTTTTGCATAAACATATAGAAAGGTGAAGGGAAGGGGTAGGTTCAGGCACATGGTGCAGATGACTGGGGAGAACTCCTCAAATATACAGTCATTCACCACTCTCCCTGGAGTGGGTATTGCTCACCCAGGTAGGCCCCTCTCACCTGGCCTAGCAGCCGGAATGATGCACGAACAATATCAGGACCAGTCTCTGCCACAGACTGGCGATGCACAGAATTGGATAATCAGGGATCCTCTGCCACAGGACTCGACACCCAAACTTCCAGCCAAACAGTCAAGAGCCTTTAAGCCGACCCGGCAGACTGTAAGGTAACTTTAGTTGCGGTGCATCCTCCAATAGAATCACCAGGCCCTCCTCAAGACACCAGCCTTCCGCTTGGTCTTTTCCAGGACAGGTCCTCCCCTGGTTTCCTCCATTGAGTGGCTTCCTCCCTCAGGACGGACAGCACAGGATCACCTTTGAGGTGCAGACCCAGTCAGCATAACTGGGCCTACTGGTTGAAGTTGCGGCCTCGGACCAGCATGGTTCCGAGGCCAAAAATCACACAATACACCCCTCACGCCAGGAGGGCCGTGAGGGGACGAAGGACCCCCTAAGATGGCGTCTGCCCTTAAGTATCCCTCCCCAGCACACTCAGCGGGTAGACCATGCCCACTGAACTGTTGCCGGGGGGAAGGTACCCAATACACTCTGGCTTGTCAGTCTTCCACATTGGCCTGGGGTGGCAACACCACCTACAGGCAAACAGTGGGAAGTCTGCCCAACACAGCCATAGCCGGAACAGAGGCTAATTTAACATGAATTATGTAAATCTGAGCCTAACTATTGGCTCAGATACCCTCTAAATTGAACATAGTGCCCCAGTCATTGGGAGCAGGGCACTACATATGTAATGACAGATCATGTGACACTTAGATTGCACACAGGTGGACATAACTTCACTAATTATGTGACTTCTGAAGATAATTGGTTGCACAGAGCTTTTTATGGGCTTCATAAAAAAGGTGGGTGAATACATACGCACATGCCAATTATCAGTTTTTTATTTCTTAAAAATTGTTTTATGTATATATTTTTTCTTTTTTTACTTCACCAACTTAGACTATTGTGTTCTGATCCATCACATATAATTCAGATAAAAAAAAAAACATTGAACTAAAGGCTGTAATGTAACAAAATAGATAAAAAGCCAAGGGGGGTAAATACTTTTGCAAGGCACTGTATGTCTATGATGCCTTGGGCCCATAGAAGTGGACTGTACTACACTAGACAGCATTCATCCCAGAATTGGACTGGCTCTGCAGAGATGACGATGTGGCATGTCTGCAGGGGGCAGCACCAGAGCGGAGGTGAGTATAGCAGCGAAATCTGCATTTTAGAACAGATTTAAAGGAACCAAATGGTTGCCCTTTTGTGTGTGCCTGGGAGTTGGGCATTTTCTGTCTGTACAGCTCCATGACATCCTTCATCACAGTTGTAATTTCTGTTCATTGGGTGTGGGGGGGGGGGGGGATGCTCTCACGCTTTGCCATAAGGTCATTGTCTTCATCTTTATTATTACTATTACCATCATCATTATCACCATCAATCCTCTCCATTGTAGGAAACCACCATGCATTAGGCAAAGTAAGTCAAATGGGTCTATTTGTAAGTGAGAGCCAGTTAGGGAAAGCGGAAGTCATAGGAACAGAGTTAGGGGATCCAGGACAGAATGCCTCCTTTTGATACTGGTGTGCTCTGTGTACAGTACATACATTGTCATCTTCTCAGATATTCCCTCTCGCTCCTCCAAGAATAGCATGGGGGCACAATACAACAACAAAAGATGTTAGAAGACATTCTTGTAAGTGTTATATTGATTCTGACTGCACTACTCAGGTCTTTAAAACACAAATGTATGTGTCTTAAAGATGCATCTTATATCCAAGTGCATACATGGATATAATAGACTGTTTGCTAGTTTATACATATCCACACACTAAAAAAGAATGATTTTGTATAATGTATTAATGTCTTTTGTATAAATGTGATTTTAATAGACATTTTTTTTTTATCCCGCATTGAAGATAAGCTACGTGTCTACTTTAGCATCCTTGAGTAACCGCTTCCTCTACCCATCGTTTTTCCGCACCATTTCTAGTGATGACAAACAGGCACATGCCCTGGCCAAACTCGTTTCATACATGGGTTGGAATTGGGTTGGGCTACTCTCAATTGATGAAGACTATGGCATTCTTGGATCTCAAGTTCTCGAAGAGGAGTTTCAAAAACTGGGAGTTTGTCTTGCTTACCATGAAACTTTTGGCCAAGCGACTTCCCAAAGAAAATTAAACAACATTGCGGACCTTGTTGTTCGGTCATCAGCTAAGGTTGTTATAATATTTTCCAGAGACCCTGTGATTCACCCACTGATCGAGTTACTGTTAGGCAGAAAGGATGTCAAGCGGATTTGGTTGGCTACTGAAGGATGGTCAAACTCACCAATTCTTCAAACAAAATGGTATAGCAGCATAATGATGGGGACCCTTGGTCTTTCTTTCCATGAAGCGAGTATGCCTGGGTTTAAGGAATTCCTTCTTGATATCCGTCCTTCAACTGCCCTTCCTCAGGATATCTATGTGAAGAACTTCTGGGAAGCAGTTCAGGAGTGTCGCTGGCCGAACTCAAGTTCAATTGAGAACAATGGAACTGTGTGGTGTACTGGGGAGGAGAAACTGACTCGTTTCAGAACCAACCAATATGTGTATGATGAATTTGATTTTAAAGTACATTATGCGGTATATAATGCAGTGTATGCTGTGGCCCACACACTACATGACATTATCTTTAACTGTATGTTGGATCAGAATGCCACTCAACGTGGAGAATGTGAAATTCAAAGAACCATATTTCCCTGGAAGGTACACTAAACCTTTTCCTTTTTAATTAATTTTCATTAATTATGATTGCATTATCTGAGCCTTAGTTATGTGGTTATTCTGTTATCTAGCTCACAGGTGTCAAACACAAGGTCCGCGGGCAGAATCTGGCCCTCCAGGCTATTTCATGTGGCCCCCGCACCTCTCCTGCAGGAGAGCTCCAGCCCTCCTCTGGTCCTCCTCCAGACCCCTACTTTCTGCTTTAAAGCAATGCATCCAGCTTCTTTCCAGCAGCAGCATAAGGAAAGGGGGGTGCACTGTGATGTAAGGGAGAGTGGGGGACTCAACTTCTGATGGTGGGGTGGCTCTTGACATCTAATGTAAGGGGAGGGGATGCGCCGGACATCTAATCTTACAGATACAACCGGCCCTTTTGAGCACAATCATAATGCTGATGCGGCCCACAGTGAAATTGAGTTTGACACCCCTGATCTAGCTTATACAGTATATTATCTACTATTTAGATTTGTTGTAATAATGGAGCAACATAACTGTTAGCAACCCCCAACATAGTACTTTTTGGTTAGGCTCAAGGAGACACTCTGCCTGTTTATCTCAGTTGTACTTGCAGAAATTTGGCTGGTCATCAAGAACTATTGTACCCAAGAAGAGAGAGAGGAGCAGCGCCACTCTGAGTGTAGTATGTCAGTTAAAATTCAATGTATATGTAGCACACGGAACTTTTACTCTTGTCTTTGGCTCACTCACAGGAGGAAAAGGTATACTATGCCACCATGCCCGTACCCTCTGGTTTGCAGAGGTTAAGCACACTTGTAACTTATGGGTCTTGCAGCAAGGTTCTCCTTAAAGTTGGTTCTCGTCCCTGAGAATGTAAAGGACAAGTCTCTATACCCCAAGTAACTCCAAGTTCCACACCAGTAGCAACTCCAATGTAGAGTTTATTTTCCTTATGCATGAATAACCACAAAGTTGGGAAGAGAGAAAGGTGTTAGGAAAGTAGATCAGATTCAGGCACTCCTGGCTTCTTCGCCACTTGATCCCGAGTGGGTACAGCTCACCCTGATAGTCACCCAATGGCACTAGCAGCTGGCATGTAGCTCGAACAGTCAATCAGATTCCCTTAATGGATGCGGTCGGGAGATCCCCTGCCACAGAATCTATAGTGTCCCGAACCTCCTAATGATTACGTTGTTAGGCCCCTTCTTCAGATAGATGACATCCCTCTAGAGCAGTGGTTCTTAACCTGGGGGTCGGGACCCCCTCGGGGGTCAAATTACGATTTGCCAGGGGTCACCAAATCCTTGGCTGTTCCTGAAGCCCGCATTGCTCTCTCAGCCTTTTCGTGGCTGCCCAGCAGGGCTGTCCCTGGAGTCTGTGGCCACCCAGCTGGACTGTTCCTGGAGCCCGCAGCCACCAACTCAACCTCTTTGCAGCCGCCCATTCAGTTTATGGCATGGGTGGGGGGCAGAGACTAGAGGTCAGCTGACTGGTGAGGAATGTGAAGTGGGAGGGGCTGGAGGAGACCCTATCTCCTGATTTTGGCATAGGTGTCACTGCTACGAGACACTACAAAGTCGGAGACACAGTGAGCAACACTACCTGTGATTATAGTTGCCATTAAAAGTCCCCACTACAGTTCTCAGATCAGCAGATGACCTTGATCAAGAGGCCTTAATTTGGCTGATCAGAACTCCCACCAGCGCTGCCACTCATCCAACCCCCCCCCCTCCCACCAAGGAGTAATAGAAGGAATAAAAATAGAGAATACATGGAAGGGAGAGAAAAAGAGGAGAGAAACATAGAAAAGGGGAGCGAAAGAACAACAAGAAAGATGGCTAGAGAGAGGGGTGGGGAAAAAAACAAGAAATTTACATAGAGAGAGATAAAAGGAAAAGAAAGGAGAACAAAGAGAAAGAGGAGTACATCCGAAAATGTACCCTAAGGGGTTTTAATACTGTACGAGTGGAAGGGACTCAGGGAACGCTAAATTTCCGTGGGTCAGGGGCGCAAATTACTTGTCTTGCCTTGGATGCTGACAACCCACGCTACGAAAATAATTTTACTGGTAGGGGTCCCTACAACTTGGGAAATGTTATCAAGGGGTCGCGGCACTAGAAAGGTTAAGAACCACTGCTCTAGAGAGTTACCGGGCCCCTTCCTTCACTGTGATCTCTCACCAGTCCTTCGGAACGGTCCTCCCCAGCCTCCTCTTCTAGATGCAAGTCCCCTCGCAAGGCGGCACCCTGGGATTCTTCTTTCCCAAAGTGAGCTCCAGCTAAAGGTGCTGGGCCCAGGGCTGAAGTTGCAGTCCCAGGACTAAAGGTGCCTGGAACTGAGGCGCATGTGGCCCCATGGCCTGGAGGGCCACGCACTTGAACTTGGACTCCTGAACAGTAGGTTCCACCGGGTACCGGTCCCCGGGGTAGTAAGTCCACCCTGACCAATGGCGTCTGCCCCTTTTGTATCCTCTCCCAGCATGCACAGCGGGTAGACCACGCCCACTGCATGGCTTCTGAGAGAGGACACACAATCGCCACTCCATCACCTGTGGTTCAACCCCGAGTACAAGTGACAGCGCCACCCATACTTCTAAAGGGAACTGCACGCCAGGTGAAAACAGCAGCAAGGCAGAGTCCAATAAATTGGAAGATCCGAGCCAACTACCGCTCGAATCACCCCTAAATTTAGCATAGCGACCCCCTTAAATTGGGACCCCACTACACTATCCCCTTTCTTAAAGAGACACTGTCCCCAGTGTCTGGAGACAAATTTGCACGCTCAATCCTGAGAAGGCGCAAACTTACCTTCAGAACTATGTACACACAAAAAAAAATGTTTACCTGGTGCCTGAATCAAAGCAGTGAATTTCAGTAAAAGAGGAGAAAGACAGAAACATTTTCACAATACACATTAAACGACATTCCCTCCCACCATCCTATCACAACTAGATCCCACCCAATCTCCGGTGAAGTTGCTTGCTGGTCTCCTGCATGGGAAAGAAACACATATCACACAGAAAAAATAAATAACATCCTATCACTAAAGTATGTACATGAATCAAACCATCTCTCCTAGAAAAGATAATTTGTTTCATCTAACGGCACACACTAAGCCTAGTGTATTTTAAATAGCAATACTTATGTAAGTGCTTGTAAAAGTTCTGCAGACCACTTCCACCTAGTGGCAGCACACACATATTTCTCCTCAGCACTAAGGCACCACTCTACAAGGATCCCCTTGTTGATCTCGGCGGCTTCCAGCTTGGCCCTGACTAGCTCTACCCCAAAGTTTTTTTCTGTTCTTTGAGAAGAAAATAAAAAACCCACGCGTGGGACTGCGCGTGGGTATGGCAGTGAGGGCACATACTTCCTCCTCAGGAGTAACGGCACCTGAAATCCAATTCACTCGGTAAACCTTTGGCTTCTCTGTTGGCTGCTCTACCTCGAACAGGAATTCCCCACAGCTGGCACATCTCCCGAAAGGCCGAAGGTGCACAATCAGTCCCTGGCCCTTCACACAAATCATTCCCAAGGCCTCTGCATCTCTGCATGCATACAGGGCAAAGGAGGCAGCAATAGGGGTCACATCCATGGTTGAACCGGGCAAAGGAGCACAAGACCCCGGTGAAGCAGGTTTCCATGAAAGAGCAGACATGTCGCTTTGTCAATAGTCCAACAGATAATATCCCTTTTGGCGCCAAACGCACCACGAGGAGCACACACTTGGCGGGGCTCCTCCCCTTTCCTTTCCCTCGCTGCACGCACTTCGCAGGCTTTTCCAGACTTGAGAAACGCCCACGAACTACGCAGCTGGAAATACAGCCAGGCCTGAATTTTCCTTTCTCTTACTTATGGCGCAGGTTGAATTTTCAAAAATGGCCGACCTCCACGGAGCCTCACAGGAGAATAAAGTCCAACTTTTCCGGGGGCATCACTGCAAAATACCGGACTCTGAGCCCCCACGTGTAGCACACGGCCCTTTTACTCCCGTCTTTGGCTCACTCACAGGAGGAAAAGGCACACCATGCCACCATGCCCGTACCCTCTGGTTTGCAGAGGTTAAGCACACTTGTAACTTACGGGTCTTGCAGCAAGGTTCTCCTTAAAGTTGGTTCTCGTCCCTCAGAATGTAAAAGACAAGTCTCTATACCCCAAGTAACTCCAAGGTCCACACCAGTAGCAACTCTAACGTAGAGTTTATTTTCCTTATGCATGAATAACCACAAAGTTGGGAAGAGAGAAATTTGTTAGGAAAGTAGATCAGATTCAGGCACTCCTGGCTTCTTCGCCACTCGATCCCGAGTGAGTACAGCTCACCCGGATAGTCACCCAATGGCACTAGCAGCCGGCATGTAGCTCGAACAGTCAATCAGATTCCCTTAATGGATGCGATCGGGAGATCCCCTGCCACAGAATCTATAGTGTCCCGAACCTCCTAATGGTTACGTTGCTAGGCCCCTTCTTCAGATAGACCGTCTTCAGCCTCAGAGCCTCGGGAACCACCAGAGCCGCCGGGAACTGCTGACCACCACTGCTGCCCAGCTGGACTACAGGAGCCCAAGCTACGATGTCTTGATGTCAGTTGATAAATCTTTATTCAACAGACTGGACAAGAGTGATGGACGTCCAAGCTTTTGAAGCTACACTTTCATGTCTTGGCACATCTGAAACACGTAGTCCCTAAAGCTGGTGTAGCGGAGTATTGCTTTAACAACCCAGAGACTACCATACCCAGGGTACATGGGGACACCCAGAGTGCATTGCTCCGCGCAAAGACCGCTGGGGAGGGCTATTTAACTGGAGGGCGGGCCGTAGATAGGTCTCTTTGGACACCGCCCACCCAGCAAAAGGAACTCTGTGCTGAGTCTGCTGTTTTACACAGGGCCCGAAACCTAGGCCCCTGTGTTTCTCCAAAGAGCCTTCCATTTTCACTGAGGAGCCTGAGGGACGTCTCATCCTACTGTCGCTCTACCGCTGCCAGAAAGGCCCGAAGACCCGGGTGTCGTGGAATCTGTGTACCGAGACACAGAAACGGAAGATACGGACACGAACTAGTCCGGTTGGGTGAGAGAGCACCTGCTCAGAGAACAACACAGGATCTCTAGGCCCAGCAACTGTTGTTCAGAGCTATTGTTAGAGTTGGCGGCCGCAAGCCGGAGACAGTGCATTGGGTAGCATTAGTGACTTTGTCTTCATTCACCAAGTTTGCCAATCCCCCTTTTTGTTCTTGTGGATTACAACTTGTTTTCTCCAAAAAGTGCACCACTTCTTCTCTACGGGACTTAGGCCGCGTACACACGACCGGTTTTCTCGGCAAAAAACGACAAGAAAACTGCCGGGAGAGTTTTCTTGCCGAGAAAACCGGCTATGTGTACACGGGTTTCAGCTTTCTCGTCAAGAAAACTGCCCAGATTCCCCGACGAGAAAAATGACGACCTGCGGTCTTTTTTCTCGTCGAGAATCTCGTCGGCCTGTTTCTCGACGAGAAATCCGAGCGTGTGTACACTTACCTGTCGCTGTGGAAACCCCCGCATGCGCGGTCGTTTTCTAGGCATAGGGTGTAGCAAGATGGCGGCGATGGCATTGAATGTGACGAGCGCACGCTCATCGTAGTCGATGACGTGTAGCGGGTACTTACTTTCCCGCCGTAAGTTTTTGAATTTTTCGGTGACACCAGTGGTGTATCTCCGGAGGTCCACTGGGTGGCGCTGTCACTATGGGCCGACGGACGGATACCGCTGTGTGCTGAGCTTACTTTTGTCCTCTCTGGGCAGCGGTATGGTGGGGCGGGGAACCCGCCGTGCTTGCTGGGAGAGGGAATAAAAGGGGCCGGCTATCTTGATCACGGGGTTGTTGTTGGTCCCTGGCACCTTTAGCCTGCGAACGGAGTTCGTGTTTGTCCTCTAGGCGGACTAGGCCTAGAGGACCACCGGAGATCGTGTTCCACCCTTGGCACCTTTAGCCTGGGGTGAAGTACTCGGACGGCGGTCCGGAGCTCAGTGCCCAACACTGAGTTCCGCGAGGGAAGGATCCTAGGGTACTCCGGAGATGGATGCCTGAATCCGAGGTGGGCGTAATGGACCGGGAAGAGCTCCTCATCTGAAGACCCGGTGCAGCATACTGCCGTTGACGGGTGAGCCTCTTGTCGGAGACCGTCCGGAAGGTGAATTTCCCTCGTGTGGAGACCATAACCCACTCTTTGGAGGAGAGTGGAGGATCGAACTTGTGTCTGGGCCTATTCGTACACACACCTCCTTTTCTGTTCTATAGCCAAGGTAGTCCATGTTATGTTCTAAATAAAGGAGTGTTGGACTTTAATGGTGTGTGGCTCAAGTTTCTAGTAGACGAGGTTCTCAGAGACTCTTGGAGGGAGGATCCGATGCACAACACAGGCCCGAAGGTAAAGGAAGGCATTGCTGATACCACTTGTACACCTGTGGTGGAAGCCAGGCGTAGCGCACCCTCTCCCTCCCCTATCATACCCCTAGACCAGAGACATTGCGAGCAGAACTTTAATAGAGGGGACGGGGAGAGGGGAGGAACTGCCCGCTACAGACGTCACCGCGTTCGTGCCATTCAAAAGAACGGCGGTTCTTTTGAATCGTACGTGTGTACACTTGGCCGGGACAAGTTTCTTGTCAAGATTCTCGTCAGGAAAAACTACGTTTTTTTCCTGACGAGAATCTCGGCCGTGTGTACAGGGCTTTACACTCACTACAGTCAGGCCTGACTTATGTGTATAGATATTGCTGGGTGCCATTTTGCCCACGTGGGTAGGGAGCTGCAAGCGGGGTCCGTTAGTTACCTTTGTACAGGATTGTATATCTGTTGCTGACTAAGTACTCTTTTATTGCAGGGCTCTGCATATGTTAAAGTATACCGTTTATCTGTTTAATCATTTCTTTCAGTAAAGTACCAGGATTAAGCAGACTTGTTGTTGGTGTTATTGCTATTCAGAAGAAACGGTCAGTGTCAGTTATATCACTGTGTATGCTTGTTGTTGCAGGATTGTGTCACTTAAAGTCACAAGTTTCACAATCCCATCATCCCCTACTAAGTGTGCCAGGGGAGGTTAGAGCAAATTGCTGGGGGTTGACAGTGAGTGTTACAGGGCCCGAAAATCATACCAGCGGCTCTCTTAACTGGGGGTATCGCTACACTGGCAATAGACAAATGTTTTTTTTTCTGTTTAGCCAATAGGCTAAAAAAATAAATAAGAAAAAACATATTCCTCCATCCTCACAACCAATGTGGATGGAGGAAACGCCCCTGCTGTATTCCGACAGCTGCAGAAAAAATGTATCTGAAACCAAAAATTGCTTCAGAAATGTTCCAGTTCTATATGTAAAGCATTTTGGACTTTGTTTTGGATAGATTAAATAAGGATTTGATCCCATGTAAGTTTTTATTTCTTTCTGTGTGCTCATCTGGGAGATTATACTTGTTCTGGAGATCATTGTCACAGGGACAGAAAGTAAAATTAAAAATTTTAGAGTTGTCAAAAGAACAGGAGGTGAGGTCACGTTCTTCAGTAAGCCCCGTACACACGATCGGATAACCTATGGATTTTCGTCCGATGGATTTGTCCATCGGAAATCCGATGAAACTGTTTTTCATCAGTCTTGGACACACACCATCAGTCAAAAAACCGACCGTTCCAAACGCGGTGACGTAAAACACTCCGATGAGCCGAGAAAAATGAAGTTTAATGCTTCTGAGCATGCGTTGACTTGATTCTGAGCATGCGTGGGTTTTTTAACCGATGGACTTGCCCATAGACAATCGGAAATTCCCATCGGTTTTTTATCCATCGGAAAATTTTAAAACAAGTTCTATTTTTTACAACCGATGGAAAAAAGACAGATGGGTACCATACACGATCGGTTGGTCTGATGAAAACCATCCATCGGACGGTTTTCATCAGTCAAACCGATCGTGTGTACCGGGCTTTAGAGTTGCCTATTCCAGTGACAATGAGGATTTCTACAGAAGGTTGTGGGAAATTTCAACAAAAGGAACCTGGCCTAGGTTCTAAACCCTCTAAAGCTGCCCATACGCATATAGATTTACCGTATATACTCGAGTATAAGCCGAAAATTTTCAGCCCTTTTTTGGGCTGAAAGTCCCCCCCTCGGCTTATACTTGAGTCAGCGAAATTTAACATTGTAAATTGTACCTGAAAAAAAGCTGCGAGGCTGCGGCGTCCATCGTTTAAATCTTGCGGTCTCTTCCTGGTCCCTTCCGTGATAGGCGGAGAGTGTCTGCTGAGAATCGCCTATCACGAACGTTCTCTCATCCTCACCCATCCCAGCAGACACTGTGTTCAGTGTTCCGCCAATCACACACGTCTGCTGGGAAACTGAGGATGAGAGAACGTTCGTGATAGGCGGAACTGTGTCTGCTTAGAAAACGCCTATCACGGAAGGGAAGAGGAAGAGACCGCAAGTTTTAAACCATGGACGCCGCAGCCTCTCAATTTTTTTTCAGGTACATTTTACAATGTTCAATTTAAACAGTGAGCTAGGGAACAGTGAGCTAGGGAACAGTGAGGATAGGAACAGTGAGGATAGGAACAGTGAGGTGAGGAACAGTGAGGATAGGAACAGTGAGGAACAGTGAGGATAGGAACAGTGAGGATAGTAACAGTGAGCTAGGGAACAGTGAGGATAGGAACAGTGAGGAACAGTGAGGATAGGAACAGTGAGGATAGTAACAGTGAGCTAGGGAACAGTGAGGATAGGAACAGTGAGGATAGGAACAGTGAGGATAGGAACAGTGAGGTGAGGAACGGTGAGGAACAGTGAGGAACAGTGAGGATGGGAACAGTGAGGTGAGGAACGGTGAGGAACAGTGAGGAACAGTGAGGATGGGAACAGTGAGGTGAGGAACAGTGAGGATAGGAACAGTGAGGAACAGTGAGGAACAGTGAGGATAGGAACAGTGAGGATAGGAACAGTGAGGTGAGGAACAGTGAGGTGAGGAACGGTGAGGAACAGTGAGGAACAGTGAGGATGGGAACAGTGAGGATAGGAACAGTGAGGATGGGAACAGTGAGGTGAGGAACGGTGAGGAACAGTGAGGATAGGAACAGTGAGGATAGTAACAGTGAGCTAGGGAACAGTGAGGATAGGAACAGTGAGGATAGGAACAGTGAGGATAGGAACAGTGAGGTGAGGAACGGTGAGGAACAGTGAGGAACAGTGAGGATGGGAACAGTGAGGTGAGGAACGGTGAGGAACAGTGAGGAACAGTGAGGATGGGAACAGTGAGGTGAGGAACAGTGAGGATAGGAACAGTGAGGAACAGTGAGGAACAGTGAGGATAGGAACAGTGAGGATAGGAACAGTGAGGTGAGGAACAGTGAGGTGAGGAACGGTGAGGAACAGTGAGGAACAGTGAGGATGGGAACAGTGAGGATAGGAACAGTGAGGATGGGAACAGTGAGGTGAGGAACGGTGAGGAACAGTGAGGAACAGTGAGGATGGGAACAGTGAGGAACAGTGAGGATGGGCACAGTAAGGATGGGAACAGTGAGGATTGGCACAGTAAGGTGGCAATGGGCAGTGACAATGGGCTTAGTGAAGTTGCAATGGGCACAGTGAGGTGTGCAAATGGGCATTGTTGACCCTTGGCTTATACTCGAGTCAGTAAGTTTTCCCAGTTTTTTGTGGTAACATTAGGTACCTCGGCTTATACTCGGGTCGGCTTATACTCGAGTCAGTAAGTTTTCCCAGTTTTTTGTGGTAACATTAGGTACCTCGGCTTATACTCGGGTCGGCTTATACTCAAGTATATACAGTATTTTTCCATTAAGCCTTCTGGCTGAGCAGAAAATACCTAATAGATTCCTACATACATCCATGCCCAACAGCATGGATGGAGGAATGACCACTAAATGGGCCGGTTGTCAAAATACCCAAACAGTGTCTGTATCTGATTGGATGAGGTCACTGTTCGTTCAACGGTTTTACACTCAGCTTTTTCGACTTTTCAGTTGAGGGATATCAGACAGAAGGTGGCCAACAATTCCAGCTGGTTCACCAACTGAAAGCTAAACTTAAAGGAATTTTCTTTAGAGACACTTTCAGTGTATCAGATTTGTTTTATTTGGATTAGCTCAGAAGATGTAAATGCATTTATTATATAGAAAATTTTCATCTATACAGGTTGCTCAGTATTTGAAAAAAGTTCACTTCAAGAACCCCATGGGTGAAGAAATATACTTTGATTCCAGTGGAAACCCACCAACTACTTATGATGTCCTGAACTGGCACCAGAATTCTGACGGCAGCATTGACTTTGTAAAGGTCGGCCAGTATAGTATACGAGAGACCCAACTGAAGGAGCTAAGCATCAATGTCACAGCAATCAAGTGGATTACAGGAGAACCAGAGGTATGTTGTTCAAAGCTCTTGGTTGTGAACTCCCTCCCCCACTCTACTATTTAAAGCTGAACTCCAGCTTGCATGGTTGTAGAAGTTCCTCTTCTGAAACTGCTTATTTTTATTTCATTTAATGCTGTGAGCTGCTCGCAATGTACATTAGAAGCTACAGAAAGTCAAATAGAGTCAATCTCATTTACTGGCTGGGAGCCTTCCAGCATCATCAAAAGCCTCGTACACACGACCGAGTTTCTCGTCGTAAAAAACCCGTCGATTTTCTCGACGAGCTTCTTGTCAAGCTTTCCTTGCATACACACTGTCAATTCCAAATCTCGTTGTTGTTCTGCGCGGTCACGTACAGCGCGTACGACGGCAGTATAAAGGGGAAGTTTGATTCCAATGGCGCCACCCCTTGGGCTGCTTTTGCTGATCTTGTGTTATCGCGTGTTAGTAAAAGATTTGGTGAGAGACGATTCACGCTTTTCAGCCTCGTGCTTTTCAGTTCAGCATGACGAATGTGCTATCTCCATTACGAACGCTAGTTTTACCAGAAGGAGCGCTCCCGTCTCATACTTGATTCTGAGCATGCGCGATTTTTTAAGACTCGGAAAAGCATACACACGACCAGTTTTCTCGCCGCAAAACAGGCCGATGAGAAACCCGACGAGAAAAACGAGAATCCTGACGAGAAAATAGAGAGCAGGTTCTCTATTTTTCTCTTCAAGATTCCCGGCAGTTTTCTCGACGAGAAACCATACACACGAACGTTTTTCTCGGCAAGAAAGCTCTCTCGGCAATTTTCTTGTCGTTTTTTGACGAGAAACTCGGTCGTGTGTACGAGGCTTTACTCTTTTCCCCTAAGGTCGTTTGTCTCTGGCCCACCCCTAACATTAATTTGATTTCAGTTCTTTCAATCATGAAGGTCCAGCATGACATTTGGGTGTTATCTAAGATGGTCTTCATGCACCCCATTCCTTCAGACTGACAATTACCCACCACAATGTTTTGATATTTTTATAGTGCTAATCCCCAGGACTTCAGTCCCTCTGACGCACTAGGTTAAGTGAACCTTGCAATACAGAAATCACTGAAGGCATTACCGGGTCCACAGGTCCACAATAATAATGCTGGGTCAGCAAACAGACACTAATCAATTTAGTAAAAGTAAGGCATATTGTACTGTCCCACATCTGATTAGCACTTCCTTATGGCAGCACTTGGGTCGTTGGTTCGAATCCCAACCGCTACACTACCTGCTTGGAATTTTGCATGTTTTTTCTGTGCCTGTGTGGGGTTCCTCCCACACTCCAAAGACATGCTGGTAGGTTAATTGGATCCTGTCTAAATTGGCCCTATTATATGTATGTACAGGTATAATTGTGAGTTAGGGACCTTAGATTGTAAGCTCCTTAAAGGATGTGAATGTACACTATATAGGTAAAGCACTGCATAAATTGATGGTGCCATATAAGAAGCAACAGTAATAGTACAACTCAACATATTGTGTAGTCAGTAGTATGTAAAGGATAACACTATGCACCAAGATCAGCATAAATAGTAGAAAGATCACCTTAGTTCAGCAATGGACACTAAAGTGAGTGAATTTACTGTGTTCAGGAGACTATACTGCCAAAATGCAATAATGGCAACTAGGCTAACTGAGCGGAGGTACTCTTTAAACGAATTATAGATTGGCGCTAGTAGAATGGCTTTATAAGGGCAGTTCTTTATTGTGGTCTTGTTCTGGCTATAGTTGGGGCCCATACGCAGCACTGGTGCACTTATCAGCAGTCTTAATGAATTAGCATGCAGCATAGGTGCAATGTGATAAGCATCCTGCTTCCAGTAAATAAGCCCCTGGTATCAGTGTGTAAATGGTGAGCACTTTCACCAGTCCCTGTGGTGCATCTGTGGAATCCCTCTGTTGGAAAGGAGCCTCTTGCTTCTTCACAGATGGCTCTGGTTATTAGAAGTGGAGGAGTGGAGTGTAGGAAGATATTCCAGTCTCCCTGCAGCAAGAGAGAGATGGGGTGGATTGCCCTGGTCTATGCAGCACTGCCCCCTGTGTCACCACTCTCAGATCTCAAGTTTCGGTCCCCACCATTCTACCCTACCAGTGAGATGTGGGAACACCGGCTGATGTGCTCACATGGACTCCCACACTGACAAGAGGAAGCAGTCTGTGAGAGCAGTACAGTTAAAACAATTCCACCACTTCCCCTCTCCTTCAGAGCCCTCTGTGAAATCTTGGGTCAGGGTCCATGAGTCCCATTTTATGGTTGATGTTCCGGACTTCAATTCCCATGATCCTCAGTGTTCTGTATAGAAGTCCATAGACTTTCCTAGTGTAGCGCCCACCCCATTTAGGGGTGCTATATACCCAAATTTAGGAGCTGGTCTGAGATGGTAGTTAGGCTCAGACCGTTCACAATATATAGGTTGTGCTGTTTATTTCCAGGATGGTATACTGGTGTGCAGTTCTCTGTGGCCTATAGGTGGCACTGCCATAATGGGTCAGGGTTGAACCACTAGTATTAGTGCTGTGCCTTAGGGTGTCCTCTCTCGGCAGCGGTACAGTGGGTGTGGTCGACCTGCTGTGGATGCCGGGAGAGGATACATAAGGGGCAGACGCCGCCTGGGAGGGGTCTTCGTTCCAGAGTCGGAGTCCTGGTGCGTGGCGCATGGCCCTCCAGGCCATGGAGCCACGTGTGCATCAGTCCCAGGCACCTTTAGTCCTGGGGCTGCATCTTCAACACTGGGCCCAGCACCTTTATCTGGAGTCCGCTTCGAGGAGGAGAAGTCCCAGGGTGTCCCTCGCGAGGGAGTCTGCTTCTAAGAAGAGGAGGCCGGGGGAGGACCTTTCTGATGGACCGGTGAGAGTTCATGGTGAAGGAAGGGGCCCGGTAACTCTCTGGAGGGATTCTTCTATCCACCAAGGGCCTAGTAATGTGCTGCTGCTGGCACCTGTCCCTAAGTACCAGAAGCTAAGAGGTTCGGGGTCTAATAGATTCTGTGGCAGAGAGTCTCCCAATCGCATCTAGGAAAAGAACCTGATTGATCGTTCGAGCATCACTTCGGCTGCTAGGATCCACTTGTAGGAGACTATCCGGGTGAGCTAAACCTACTCGGGGATAGAGTAGGGATTGTGATATCCATTTGTGCCTGGACTAACCTCCCAAACCTTGCTGTCCTGTCTCTCTTCCACCCTTTTCCTATCTGCTGAACATTGAGAAAATAAACTCAACGTTGGAGTTTAAGGTGGTGTGGACATTGGAATTACTGGTGGAAATACATAGACTTGTCCCTATATCCTGGGAGACGAGAACCAATTGATGGAAGAACCTAGCTGTGGGACCCAAATACATAACACCGCTTAAACTCCTCATCCAGGAGGGTATGGGCATATAGTACGGTGTGCCTTTTTCATGCAATTGAGCAAAGCAAGGAAAAAGGGTCTGTGTACTACACTAGCTATAACTCTCCCCCTGCTGGCTGGAGGGGATAATGCAACTCAACATCCAGCATAGCAGTAGAAAGTGAAAGTACAACTGACTGTAAAGAGGACAATGTCTCCTTCTTCATGTTTCTGTAGTCCAGCACCTGGCTACATTTACAAATCCCACCTTAAGAAGCAGACCACTGGTAGCATCAGGGTTGGGGGCTCTTGAGAGGAGGAATGAGGTAGAGGCTTTCATAACAGCATCTCCTGGCCCCTCCCACCAACTATGAGAGATGAGAGACCCAGAAATTACATCACTGGGATGAGAGGTATTATGAAAATTGGAAGTTTTATTTAAAGTGGAGGTCCACACAAAAATGGAACCTCCGCTTTTCAGAACCCTCCCCCCCTCCGGTGTCACATTTTGATTGCGCAGAACGCGATTTGAGCATGTGCAGTAGGGAACCGGGAAGTGAAGCCGCAAGGCTTCATTTCCTGATTCCCTTAGCAAAGATGGTGGCGGCAGCATCCGAAGATCGAGGCACGGGCCGGCCTCGGGTGCCGTCATCGCGGGCGCGCTGGACAGGTAAGTGTCCAGATTTTAAAAGTCAACAGCTGCAGTATTTGTAGCCGCTGACTTTTAAAAAAAAAAATTTGGCGGACCTTCGCTTTAACAATTTGATTAGCATGTTAATGAGGGAGGAAATCAGGGACCAGGGAAGTCAAAATCTAAGCATGTTGAGCTCGGGCTTAGGCTAGCTGATAAGAGTGCTTGGAAACTTTTTGTTTGTTCTTGATATGCATTGCCCTTCCACGTGCACCTTGCTGCATAGGCTAGATATAAATTGGCTTATTAGTGTGCCGCTCATACTCAATCACTGTGGGAGTAGTGTGGGTGATGCCACGTCCACTGCAGGAGTGCCATCAATGATCCCCATGACTAAGCATATGGGGGGGTGGAGCGAAACATGTTGGGGGCGTGGCCTGATGGGAGCCCAGGCTGAGGTTGTCTCTCTCATACTACCATAGGACTCTGTGGATGGGCGGCGCCAGGGATTTTTCCTCTCTTCCTTCCAGTAGATATAAATTGGGGTGGTTACCATCTTTTTGTATAGCCTGTTTGCTGGATTTGGTGTGGAGACACATTGGATTCCTTCAGCTGCCATTGTGCTCTTTCTGGGCATCCTGTGTTTGTCCCTGTGCCTTTAAGGAGGAGTGGGCACCCTCCAGACAAACCTGCCCTTTATTTATCCACTGATATATGTGCTCCAATTTGGAGGCTCTCAAAATGATAGAGTTCGGACTGCAGTATACAGAGAACCTTGCAAAAATGATGAGAGACCTTGGACTGCCGCACTCCAAAAAAATATATTTGTTCTTTTATTTAAAATAAAAGCAGCAAGTACATGGCACAGCAAAGGAAACAGCTAATGTGAGCTGACGCGTTTCGCACTGAACTTCAGCGCTTAATCATGATTAAGCGCTGAAGTTCAGTGCGAAACGCCGCACTTTTTTTGGAGTGCGGCAGTCCAAGGCAGTCCAAGGTCTCTCATCATTTTTGCATTGCTATATGCATTGGCTGCACCCTTGGTTCTGGATCCTGTGAGGAGATTATCAGCTGCACATGAGCGGTAACCTCCCTTCTTATACAGAGAACCTTGGCGAGGTATTACGGCTTTCACATTTATTTGCAAATGCATGACAAGTAAACCCTCCATTTTTAACATGAATTGTTAGATGGTGTCTTCATCTTTTTGCAGGTTGGCTGGTAAGTGAGCTGGGAAATTTTCTGTTGCATGTGATGTGCTAAGCCCTCCCGTGTGCACTGTACTGCAAAGGCTACTTATAAATTGTATAGCTTCAGGGCTTTTTTTCTCAGAGAATAGGTGCAGGTACTCCCCCCTTCTGAGTCACCCCTTGTCTCCGCCCCTACCCACCTTTGAGCACACCCCCTGGTACCAATACCTAGCCACCTCCCAGTCCGCCCCTTTTAGAGAATACAGTACCAAGTTTTTTTTTTTGGTGTTAAGTAATTTGTATGGAATGTGTTAAATATAACAAGAAAAGCAGTAAAATAGATATCTGCAGCAATTACAGACCCCAACACCAACAATAGATCCTCAGCAACAATAGATGCCCCCACTAAAACAATTGACCCACTTCAGCAATAGGGATGAGCTTCGAGTTCGAGTCGAACTCATGTTCGACTCGAACATTGCCTGTTCGCCCGTTCGCCGAACAGCGAACAAATTGGGGTGTTCGCGGCAAATTCGAAAAATCTATGGGAGAAATCTAAAGTGCTAATTATAAAGGCTTATATGCAAGTTATTGTCCTAAAAAGTGTTTGGGGACCCGGGTCCTGCCCCAGGGGACATGTATCAATGCAAAAAGAAGTTTTAAAAACGGCCGTTTTTTCGGGAGCGGTGATTTTAATAATGCTTAAAATGAAACAATAAAAGTGAAATATTCCTTTAAATTTCGTACCTGGGGGGTGTGTATGATATGCATGTAAAGTGGCGCATGTTTCCCGTGCTTAGAACTGTCCCTGCAAAAAATGTCATTTTTGAAAGAAAAAAATGCATTTAAAACTGACTCGCGGCTATTAATGAATTGTCGGCTCCCGGCAATACATACAAAAGTCATTGATAAAAAAAAAAAAAGCGTGGGGGTTCCCCAGAATTCAATTACTAGGCCCTTCAGGTCTGGAATGGATATTAAGGGGAACCCCGCCGCAAATTTAAAAAAAAATTGACGTGGGGTTCCCCCAAATATCCGTACCAGGCCACATGCCCTCAACATGGGGAGGATGTCCCCATGTTGTTGGGGACAAGGGCCTCATCCCCACAACCCTTGCCCGGTGGTTGTGGGGGTCTGCGGGCGGGGGGCTTATCAGAATCTGGAAGACCCCTTTAACAAAGAGGACCCCCAGATCCCGGCCCCCCCTATGTGAATTGGTAAGGGGTACATTGTACCCCTACCATTTCACGAAGAAAGCGTAAAAAAATGTTTAAAAAAACACACAAACACCTTGAAAAAGTCCTTTATTTAAAAAAAAAAACAAACAAAACATTCCAGCGGTGAAATCCAGTGTCCCGCGGCGATCCCGATGTCCAGCGATGTCCTTTATTGGTTGTGCCTGAGCGGACCTGATGGGGAGCTCCCTCTCAGTATTTTAAATGTATAGACCCGCCCCTTCTAAAGTTCCCCATCAGGTCCGCTCAGCGGACCAGATGCGGAACATGAGAAGGGGCGGGTCTATACATGTATTACCAAAGTGAGAGAAGTTCCCCATCAGGTCCGCCCCCTCGGTATGTCGGACCCGCCTACGTCATTGGCTTGAGCGGGGAACTTCCTTCATTGTGTAATTTAAATTTACATAGTGAAGGAAGTTCCCCGCTCAAGCCAATGATGTAGGCGGGTCCGACATACCGAGGGGGCGGACCTGATGGGGAACTGCTCTCACTTTGGTAATACATGTATAGACCCGCCCCTTCTCATGTTCTGCATCTCGTCCGCTGAGCGGACCTGATGGGGAACTTTAGAAGGGGCGGGTCTATACATTTAAAATACTGAGAGGGAGTTCCCCATCAGGTCCGCTCAGGCACAACCAATGAAGGACAGCGCTGGACATCGGGATCGCCACGGGACACTGGATTTCACCGCTGGAATGTTTTTTTTGTTTTTTTTTTAAATAAAGGACTTTTTCAAGGTGTTTGTGTGTTTTTTTAAACCTTTTTTTACGCTTTCTTCGTGAAATGGTAGGGGTACAATGTACCCCTTACCAATTCACATAGGGGGGGGGCGGGATCTGGGGGTCCCCTTTGTTAAAGGGGTCTTCCAGATTCCGATAAGCCCCCCGCCCGCAGACCCCCACAACCACCGGGCAAGGGTTGTGGGGATGAGGCCCTTGTCCCCAACAACATGGGGACATCCTCCCCATGTTGAGGGCATGTGGCTTGGTACGGTTCAGGAGGGAGGGGGGCCGCTCTCTCGTCCCCCCCTTTTCCCCTGCGGCCGGCCAGGTTGCGTGCTCGGATAAGGGGTCTGGTATGGATTTTTAGGGGGACTCCGCGCCATTTTTTTTTTAAATTTGGGGTGGAGTTCCCCTTAAAATCCATGCCAGATCTGAAGGGCCTGGAATGGATATTTGGGGGAACCCCACGTCAATTTTTTTAAAATTTGCGGCGGGGTTCCCCTTAATATCCATTCCAGACCTGAAGGGCCTGGTAATTGAATTCTGGGGAACCCCCACGCTTTTTTTTTTTTTTTATCAATGACTTTTGTATGTATTGCCGGGAGCCGACAATTCATTAATAGCCGCGAGTGAGTTTTAAATGCATTTTTTTCTTTCAAAAATGACATTTTTTGCAGGGACAGTTCTAAGCACGGGAAACATGCGCCACTTTACATGCATATCATACACACCCCCCAGGTACGAAATTTAAAGGAATATTTCACTTTTATTTTTTCATTTTAAGCATTATTAAAATCACTGCTCCCGAAAAAACGGCCGTTTTTAAAACTTCTTTTTGCATTGATACATGTCCCCTGGGGCAGGACCCCGGTCCCCAAACACTTTTTAGGACAATAACTTGCATATTAGCCTTTATAATTAACACTTTAGATTTCGAACGTTCGAGTCCATTGTATTTAATAGGGTTCTAAAGTTTACACAAACATTTTGTCTGTTCGCAGGTTCTGGTGCGAACCGAACAGGGGGGTGTTCGGCTCATCCCTGTTCAGCAACAATAGACCCCTTCCAGCAAAAAGATATCTCCTAGCAGCCAACATCAATAGACCCTTCAGCAGCCAGCAACAATAGACCCATCCCTCAACAATAGATCCCCCACCAGCAAAAACAGACCCTCCCAACTATAGACCCCTTCAAGCGACAATCGACCCCCCAGCAGCTAGCATCAATAGATCCTCCAGTATATGCCAGCACCCCCTGCCATTACATATATCCAGTGCTAGAGGTGCCGGAACTGCGTTCCCCCGCGTTCCCGCTGAAAAAAAAGCACTGTATAGCTTGTTCCCTCAGCTCTAACCCTTGCCTTCCCCTACTAATCTATATAAATGTAGCGGGTGGTTACATTTAGGGGAGGCATCTGAGTGGTAACAGGCTCAAATGCAGCAATTGTTAGGGTTCATGGACCAATTTATGCCAGTGGAGGATATCAGTGGTGTCCAGTTCCCTGCGGTCTATAGGTGGCGCTGTCGCCATAGGCCGGGGTTGAACCACCATTGGAGGTCTGTGCCTTTTTTGTACTCTCGCGGCAGTGGTACAGCGGGGCGGGGAACCCGCTGTGCATGCTGGGGGACGGGATAAAAGGGGCGGACATCTTCCGCTCGGGGTCCACGCCCAGGCACCTTCAGCCTGGGGGTGAGTGCTGGTTGTCTCCGGGCGCCCTCGGCCCGGAGACGGAGCTGCGATTCCACCACAAACACCTTTGGTCTGTGGTGAGGTACTCTCCGGCGGCCTGGGGCCCAGTACCTTCGACTGGGTCCCGCATGGGATGGAGGATTCCTAGGGGCCCACCAAGTGAGGAGACACAAATCCAGGGCGAGGGGGACCAGAGAGGTGACCTTCCCGAAGACCCAGCGCAGCATTGGCTTGTGACGGTGGAGGCCTCTGGTGACTGTCCGGATGGATGTCTCTCCCTGACAGGGGCCGCATCTCAAGAAGGTAGTCCACGTTCTCATGGTCGGTGGCAGCGACCCAACTGAAACCCAGGTCGGTGGCAGAGACCTCAAGTCTAATTCACCCGGTCGGTGGCAGCGACCACCCTCACGGTCGGTGGCAGCGACCGTGGGCCAAGCCTGTTTGCGCACACCGAAACAGGAGAGTAACTAGTTAATGTTTGTGCCTGGACCTTCCTCTTCACCTTGTCTATTCGTTGTCTAACCAGTCTGCTCTAAAAGGACTATTTATTGCTCTGAAGAATAAATAAGTGTTGGACTTTCAATGGTGTGGAACTTGGCTTTCTGGGAGTTAAAAGGTCATTCTCAAGGGAAGTTTTTGGCTCTGGACAGGGACACAGGCCTGAAGGTGATTGGTTATAGCTCACACCTCTACACACTGGAGGGTACGAGCTGGTGGTGCGTCACACTCTCCTCCCTGGTCCCCTAGACAAGAGCCATAGACATTGACAGAGAAGGAGGGAGTGAGAGATGAGGTCGCTACATAAAATAAAAACTTACCTGCACGTACTTCATGATACAGCAAGTCCCATATCTTCTCTCTTATGGATGGCAGAATGAGAGGGTCCTTCTTCTGGTGCCAACGGTGCTTCCCGGATAATCTGGACACTTCCCATTGGCTGTCCAGTGGTGGGATCCTTTTAAGCCCTGTACACACGATAGGTTTAACCGATGAAAACAGTCCGATGGACTTTTTTCATCGGACAAACCGATCGTGTATGGGCCCCATCGGTCTTTTTTCCATCGCTGTTTAAAAATAGAACATGTTTTAAATTTATCCGATGGTTAAAAAACCGATAGCAAATTACTATCGTCTGTGGGGAACTCCATCGGATAAAAAACCCACGCATGCTCAGAATCAAGTCGACGCATGCTCAGAAGCATTGAACTTCATTTTTCTCGGCTTATCGGAGTGTTTTACGTCACGGCGTTTTGAACGGTCGGTTTTTTGACTGATGGTGTGTAGGCAAGACTGATGAAAGTCAGCTTCATCGGTTTTCCGATGGAAAAATCCATCGGTTAAAAAACCATAGGAAATCTGATCGTGTGTACAGGGCTTTAGGCTCCAGAAGACTGTAGTGGTGTGATGACTAATCAGTGAGGAGAGGCAACAAGACTGGTAAGCGACCGGCAGACCGCTAGATCACCAGTTTCTATTCATGCAAGAGGCACTCGATAAGGGGACATGTGATGGTGGATTCAGGTGAGTAAAAAGGGAGTTTTTTTTTTTAATTTCCAAAAAATGTTTTTTTGGAATGAGTAGGGTGGAAAGTGTGATATAGAGGGGTTAAATATATGAAGGTGTAATGGAAACAACATATGAAGAACACCATAATCTAACCTTTAAACAAAATGTTGGATCAATAAGTCATTGTGTTTATTCTCTGCCTCTAGATCCCTCAATCTGTCTGCAGTGAGAGTTGCTCCCCTGGATTTCGGAAAGCACCACAGAAAGGGCAGCCCATGTGCTGCTTTGACTGCATTCCCTGTGCGGAGGGGCAAATATCCAGCCAACAAGGTACCCTTTTGAAGATGGAGAAATGTTGTTGTTTTTTTTGGGCAAACTCTTTTAAGCACTACTTAAATCTAAACTGCAACATGACCTAAAGCAGGGGTACTGAATACAAATTCACAGAGATCCAGTTGGTAACATTTTCTTTCTGCAGAGGTCCGATTCCCTTATTTTTTCTATGACTTAGGTCTTTCACATCACAGCCCCCTTTACATTAGAGTCCTCAGTCCCTCCTTTCCCATCACAGCTCCCCTTACATCACATCAGAGCCCCCCAACATTACAGCCCCTCTTACATCATCACAGTCCCCCTTGCAATCACAGACCCCCCACATAGGGTGACCACATTTCCAAACTACCATTCAGGGACACCCTCCCATCCCAAAAATCAGCTTGTGCTGTAACGAATCACAGCACAGTGATTGGACACAAGAGGCGGGATTTATGATTTCTCCAATCACAAGCAGGGGGTGGGGATTGTGCTCCTCCAGGCATTCCCAGCCAGGACAAGTACTGTCAGTGAGTAAAGCAGTGATGTGGCGGCCATTTTTGGGGGCATGAGATTGGCCCGGGGGGTGGCTGTGTCAGTTTTATTCCGGGACACTGTATTGTCCTGGAATGAAGGTGCCCAGGACAGACCTGCAAAATGCGGGACTGTCCTGGGCAATCCGGTACACGTGGTCAACCTACCCCCACATCACAGCTCACCCCTTCTGACATCACAGCCCCCTTATAATCACAGCCCTCTTCTTCACATCACAGCTCCCCCTGTTACATCACAGACCCCCTCTCACATCACGGCCACCCTATATTATAGTTCCCCCTCACATTACAGCCCCACATATCACAATTCCCCCCTCTCACATTACAGCTGCCCATCTCACAGCTTCCTCTCTCACATCATAGCCCCCTATATGACAGCTCCCCCTTCTCACATCACAGCCCCCCGCCCATATCACATCACAGCCCACATATCACAGCTTCCCCTCTTGCATCACAGCTCCCCCTTCTCACATCACAGCCCCCCCTCTCACATCACAGCCCCCATATCACAGCTTCCCCTCTTGCATCACAGCTCCCCCTTCCCACACCACAGTCCCCCATATCACATCACAACCCCCCCCTCTCACAGCTCCCTTTTCTGACATCACAGCCCCCTAGCACAAATCCCTTCCCCCATCATATTACTTTTTCTAGCACAAATCCCCGCTCCTAGCACAAATCTTCTTCCCTCCTCCCTCCCTCCTCTCAACACAAATCTTCCCCCCAAATCACCACTCCTAGCTCACCTCCCAATATTTCCCTTCCTAGAACAATTCTTGCTTCCCCCCAGATGATACCACAGCAGTGCCCGGGGCAGCTGCCCCATCTCATACCTCTCAACTTTTTGAGATGGGAATGAGGGACACCTATTAACAAAAGTATATAGGTATAGGACACACCTCTTCCATGCCCCCTTAAATGGGAATTATAAATGGGGTTAAACCCACAAGTGGTTTTTACCACTACTATTACTTTATATTGGCTTTTGAAATTTACAAATGCAGCAATGTAGAAAATTGGATTTAGCACAGGGAAATTTTTTGAGAAAGATAAACCGTGTATTTTATATACAACTATATAAATCAGACCAAAATAAGGGACAAATGAGGAGAAAAGAGGGGCAGAGGGACAGAGGGACTTTGTTCCCAATCAGGGACAGTCCCTCGAAATCAGGGAAAGTTGGTAGCTGTGCCTTCTGCCCACCCCTTATCCCGGGGCACTTCAAGTTCAGGGAACCCATCAACAAAGAAATTCAATTATATGACAAGAAAAAAAAAAAACTTAAATAAATGATTAACTGCATTTGTTCTGAAACAAAAAAATATGTTAGAATCTGAAGAAGAATCAGATTTTTTTCCCTCCATTTTATTGACTGTAAGAGTACACATTACTCGGGCAAGTCATACATCACAGTTATGCATCACACTACAATATTTACAAAAAGTCATTCTTCCTGCACATAGCATATGCAAAATCTTAAACCTCTTGCTGAGCGTATACTGAACATACGGCGGCAAGTCGCCTTCCCTATGCAGAATCACGTACCTGTACGTGATTCTGCACTTCCGGGTCTTGGGAGCGCACGCGTGCGGCCGGCGACCCACTCCCACTGTGATTGGACACAGCAGGAGCCAATCAGTGGGTCCTGTGGACCCAATGTTCGCTGGGACCCGCCGATCGTTCCCAAGGGAAACAGAATGGCGGTCTGCCGATGTAAACAAGGCAGATCATTGTTCTGTGAGAAAAGGAGGTAGAGATCCTGTGTTCCTGCTAAGCAGGAACACAGATCTCTGCCTTCTTACAGTAAAAACACATCCCCCACAGTTAGCAAGCACTCCCTAGGCACACATTTAACACTTTGATCGCCCCTGATGTTAATCTCTTTCCAGCCAGTGTCATTAGTACAGTGGCAGTGCATATTTTTTAGCACTGATCATTGTACGGGTGTCACTGGTCCCCAAAATAGTGTCACTTAGTGTCCAATTTATCCGCTGCAATGTCGCAGTCCTGCTATAAGTCGCTGATCGCCGCCATTACTAGTAGTGTCATGAAGATGATACAATTTGATGAGTTACTTGACCACTTGAACCCTGGAAATGAGTAGGCACCTGTAATCACGTTGTGAAACGCGTCAGTGATCTCTTTTATTCTTTTCTGTATGGACTGACACAATTTAATATATTTAATTGGAGTGTGGCTGTCCGTATCTCTTTTTTCCTCTGTACCCCACTTCCAGACCAGGCCATTTTTTGCGTCAAGGCACTGCGTTACTTTGACTGACAATTGCGCGGTTGTGCGACGCTGTACCCAAATAATGTCCTTTTTTCCCCACAAAAAGACAACTTAAAAAAAAAAAACAATAGAAAATATTTAAATTCCTTCATCAATTTAGGCCAATATGTATTCTACAAATAGAGTTTTCTTTGCATGGTATTTTATTACCTCTGCGTTTTTTATTTTTTGCGCTATAAACAAAAGACAAAAAAAAAAAAAAAAAAACATGGAAAGAAATCAAATTTCATCATCAATTTATGCCAATATGTGTTCTGCTACATATTTTTGGTAAAAAAAAAAAATCCCAATAAGCTATGCTTCCGAGCATGCGTCGAATTTAGCACGCCGGAATTTGTACACACGATAGGAAATTCCGATCGGAATTTTGCCAGACGGAAAAATAGAGAACCTGCTCTCTATCTAAGTCCGTCGCAAATTCCGACAGCAAAAGTCTGATGGAGCATACACACGCTCGGAATTTGAGATGAAAAGCTCCCATCGGACTTTTGCTGTCGGAATTTCCGCTCGTGTGTACAGGGCATTAAAGTGGTTCTGAAGGCAGAAGGTTTTTTACCTTTATGCGTTTTATGGTAAAAAAACTTTCTGGGTGAAGCCCAGCCCCCTTATATTTACTTGAGCCCCATCTCGATCCAGCAATGTGCATGAGAGCAGTGGATCTCTGGGGGTCTCTCTCTCTCTCTCCTAATTGGCTCACACAGAAGCAATAGCTATTAGCCCCTTCTGCTGTCAATCGCAGCCAGTGAGCCAATGAGGAAAGAGCGTTGGAGGGCGCTGAGCCACACACTGTGTGTGAATAAACAATGTCCATTCTCAGGAACATGACTGGGAAGCAAGCCTGCTTGAGTGCCCTCATAGCAAGAGGCTTGTTATTGGGGGTACTCAGCAGCAGGGATGAGCCGAACACCCCCCCTGTTCGGTTCGCACCAGAACCTGCGAACAGACAAAATGTTTGTGTAAACTTTAGAACCCTATTAAATACAATGGACTCGAACGTTCGAAATCTAAAGTGTTAATTATAAAGGCTAATATGCAAGTTATTGTCCTAAAAAGTGTTTGGGGACCTGGGTCCTGCCCCAGGGGACATGTATCAATGCAAAAAGAAGTTTTAAAAACGGCCATTTTTTCGGGAGCAGTGATTTTAATAATGCTTAAAATGAAAAAATAAAAGTGAAATATTCCTTTAAATTTTGTACCTGGGGGGTGTGTATGATATGCATGTGAAGTGGCGCATGTTTTCCGTGCTTAGAACTGTCCCTGCAAAAAATGTCATTTTTGAAAGAAAAAAATGCATTTAAAACTGACTCGCGGCTATTAATGAATTGTCGGCTCCCGGCAATACATACAAAAGTCATTGATAAAAAAAAAAAAAAAAGCGTGGGGGTTCCCCAGAATTCAATTACCAGGCCCTTCAGGTCTGGAATGGATATTAAGGGGAACCCCGCCGCAAATAAAAAAAAAAAATTGACGTGGGGTTCCCCCAAATATCCATTCCAGGCCCTTCAGATCTGGCATGGATTTTAAGGGGAACTCCACCCCAAATTTAAAAAAAAAATGGCGTGGAGTCCCCCTAAAAATTCATACCAGACCCCTTATCCGAGCACGCAACCTGGCCGGCCGCAGGGGAAAAGGGGGGGACGAGAGAGCGGCCCCCCCTCCCTCCTGAACCGTACCAAGCCACATGCCCTCAACATGGGGAGGATGTCCCCATGTTGATGGGGACAAGGGCCTCATCCCCACAACCCTTGCCCGGTGGTTGTGGGGGTCTGCGGGCGGGGGGCTTATCGGAATCTGGAAGACCCCTTTAACAAAGGGGACCCCAAGATCCCGGCCCCCCCCTATGTGAATTGGTAAGGGGTACATTGTACCCCTACCATTTCACGAAGAAAGCGTAAAAAAAGTTTAAAAAAACACACAAACACCTTGAAAAAGTCCTTTATTTAAAAAAAAAAAAAACATTCCAGCGGTGAAATCCAGTGTCCCGCGGCGATCCCGATGTCCAGCGCTGTCCTTCATTGATTGTGCCTGAGCGGACCTGATGGGGAACTCCCTCTCAGTATTTTAAATGTATAGACCCGCCCCTTCTAATGTTCCCCATCAGGTCCGCTCAGCGGACCAGATGCGGAACATGAGAAGGGGCGGGTCTATACATGTATTACCAAAGTGAGAGCAGTCCCCCATCAGGTCCGCCCCCTCGGTATGTCAGACCCGCCTACGTCATTGGCTTGAGCGGGGAACTTCCTTCACTATGTAAATTTAAATTACACAGTGAAGGAAGTTCCCCGCTCAAGCCAATGACGTAGGCGGGTCCGACATACCGAGGGAGCGGACCTGATGGGGAACTTTAGAAGGGGCGGGTCTATACATTTAAAATACTGAGAGGGAGTTCCCCATCAGGTCCGCTCAGGCACAACCAATGAAGGACAGCGCTGGACCGCCGCGGGACACTGGATTTCACCGCTGGAATGTTTTTTTTTTTTTTAAATAAAGGACTTTTTCAAGGTGTTTGTGTGTTTTTTTAAACATTTTTTTACGCTTTCTTCGTGAAATGGTAGGGGTACAACATACCCCTTACAAATTCACATAGGGGGGGGGGCGGGATCTGGGGGTCCCCTTTGTTAAAGGGGTCTTCCAGATTCCGATAAGCCCCCCGCCCGCAGACCCCCACAACCACAGGGCAAGGGTTGTGGGGATGAGGCCCTTGTCCCCATCAACATGGGGACATCCTCCCCATGTTGAGGGCATGTGGCTTGGTACGGTTCAGGAGGGAGTGGGGGCCGCTCTCTCGTCCCCCCCTTTTCCCCTGCGGCCGGCCAGGTTGCGTGCTCGGATAAGGGGTCTGGTATGGATTTTTAGGGGGACTCCACGCCATTTTTTTTAAAAAATTTGGGGTGGAGTTCCCCTTAAAATCCATGCCAGATCTGAAGGGCCTGGAATGGATATTTGGGGGAACCCCACGTCAATTTTTTTTTAAATTTGCGGCGGGGTTCCCCTTAATATCCATTCCAGACCTGAAGGGCCTGGTAATTGAATTCTGGGGAACCCCCACGCTTTTTTTTTTTTTATCAATGACTTTTGTATGTATTGCCGGGAGCCGACAATTCATTAATAGCCGCGAGTCAGTTTTAAATGCATTTTTTTCTTTCAAAAATGACATTTTTTGCAGGGACAGTTCTAAGCACGGGAAACATGCGCCACTTCACATGCATATCATACACACCCCCCAGGTACGAAATTTAAAGGAATATTTCACTTTTATTTTTTCATTTTAAGCATTATTAAAATCACTGCTCCCGAAAAAACGGCCGTTTTTAAAACTTCTTTTTGCATTGATACATGTCCCCTGGGGCAGGACCCGGGTCCCCAAACCCTTTTTAGGACAATAACTTGCATATTAGCCTTTATAATTAACACTTTAGATTTCTCCCATAGATTTTTCGAATTTGCCGCGAACACCCCAATTTGTTCGCTGTTCGGCGAATGGGCGAACAGGCAATGTTCGAGTCGAACATGAGTTAGACTCGAACTCGAAGCTCATCCCTACTCAGCAGGGTGGAGGAGCCAGGACCGCCCACGGGGGACCCAAAAAGAAGAGGATCCGGGCTGCTCTGTGCAAAACCATTACACAGAGCAGGTAAGTATAACATGTTTTTTTTTTTTATTATTACAACCTTAAGATTCACTTTAAGGGCTATTGTCTAGGACAACTTTCCCAGTTCACAACCAACCTTAGTTTATTTAACCCCTTCCTTACTGGGCACATAACCCCCTTCCTGCCCAGGCGAAATTTCAGCTTTCAGCACTGTCACGCTTTGAATGACAATTGCGCGGTCGTGCGACGTGGCTCCCAAACAAAATTGACGTCCTTTTTTTCGCACAAATAGAGCTTTCTTTTGGTGGTATTTGATCACCTCGGCGTTTTTAATTTTTTGCGCTATAAACAAAAATAGAGTGACAATTTTGAAAAAAAAGCAATATTTTTTGATTTTTGCTATAATAAATATCCCAATTTTTTTTATATATATATTTTTTTCCTCAGTTTAGGCCGATACGTATTCTTCTACATATTTTTGGTAAAAAAAAATCGCAATCAGCGTTTATTGATTGGTTTGCGCAAAAGTTATAGCGTTTACAAAATAGGGGGTAGTTTTATGGCATTTTTATATATATATTTTTTTTATTAGTAATGGCGGCGATCAGTGATTTTTTTCGTGACTGCGACATTATGGCGGACACATCGGACACTTTTGACACTAATTTGGGACCATTCACATTTATGCAGCGATCAGTGCTATAAATATGCATTGATTACTGTATAAATGTGACTGGCAGGGAAGGGGTTAACACTAGGGGGCGAGGAAGGGGTTAAATGTGTTCCCTATGTGTGATTGTTACTGTGGGGGGAGGGGACTGACTGGGGGAGGTGACCGATCTGTGTCCCTATGTACAAGGGACACAGCATCGGTTCCCACTCCCTGACAGGACATGGATCTGTGTGTTTACACACAGAGATCCATGTCCTTGTCTCTGTAACCGCCGATCGGGGGTGCCTGGCAGACATCGCGGCCGCCAGGCACGCGCATCGGCATCTCAGTGATGTGCCGGGCGCGCGCGCGTGCCGCCGGTGGCGCTCGCGCGCCCCCCAGTGGCCAAATAGCGGAGGCCGTATATTAACGGCCTCCCGGCATTTGACAACCACCTTGTGGCCGTATATTCTCGTACGGCGGGCGCGAGGTGGTTAAAGTGGATGTAAACCCGAAATATATATATATATATATTTTTTTTTTGCTGTCACAATGTAGAGTATAAGATTTCCTATCATTTGTGCCAGGTCTTGCCACAAAGAGTTAATCCAGTTCTGAGCAATCCTCTTTTATTGTTCAGTGAGATAAAGCGGACAAACAGAGAAAAACCTTTGTCCGTTCCGCCCCCTTACTTTGAGTGACAGGTTATTTACATATCTCGTGCATTAGCTTTAGACAGGCATTATTTTTTAATTCCCACCCCCACTCCTTTTTCTGAAGTCATGTGGTTACTTTTCTGGATTTTGACTGGATGTTAGTGATCATAGCAGAAGGAATACACAGGAGAAAATGCATGTTGACAAGGGGAGTGTAGAGGTGGGCGGGGAGTCTACTGACATCACGACTCCACCCACCGAGCTCCAGACAACAGATCCACCCACAGAATCTGCAGTTTTTCAGTTCTTATAACAGACAGAGGGGAGACATTTGACAGATAAGGATACATGCAGGAGGCATCTATATCCTTATAGATCAGCACTATGGCAGTAGTTTAGAAAGGATGAGAGTGTAGAGAAAAAGTTGTCTGGACTGCCGCACTCTGGTCAAGCGTTTTATTTATGAAGAAAATTAAAATGCCAAAAAATCCAAAGGAAAATGTACAAAATCAATCAAAAAGCAATCAAACATAGAAAGGACATACAGGGCAAGGGCTAACGCGTTTCACATCAAGGTGTGATGCTTACTCATAGCTGAGGATGAGAGTGGGTTTACATCCACTTTAAGCTTAATTTATCGAAGATCATTTCTGTACATGTGTGATGATATAATTGTATTGTACACGCTTTCCAGATTCCAGAAACTGCTTTCCATGCCCCAGTGACATGTGGCCAAATGAAAATAACACCATGTGTATCCCAATGGTGATTGAGTTTTTGTCTTATTGGGAACCGCTAGGAATAACTTTGACCTCAACTGCCATCCTCTGCTCCTTCACTACCGTCAGCATATTATGTATTTTCATCAAGTTCAAAGACACTGCCATCGTCAAAGCCAACAACCGTAACCTCACCTACCTCCTTCTCGTCTCTCTGTCTTTGAGCTTCCTGTGCACGCACCTCTTTATTGGGGAACCTCAAAAATTCACCTGCCGGTTCCGCCAGGGAGCTTTCGGCGTCATCTTTGTTTTTAGCATTTCATGTGTTTTGGCCAAGACCATTATGGTGATCATTGCCTTTCGAGCAACCAGGCCTGGAAGCAACATGAGAAAATGGCTTGGGTCAAAAGTTCCAGCCTCAACGGTTTCCATCAGCACCTTCATCCAGTTATTAATTTGTATCTATTGGATGATCCAGTGTCCTCCTTTCCCTGAGAAAAACACGACGATCAAAACTGGAGTCATCATCTTCCAATGCAATGAATGTTCCGACACTTTGCTCTGGTGCATGTTGGGTTACATGGCGCTCCTTTCTTGCATCAGTTTTCTGGTGGCGTTTTTGGCCAGAAATTTACCAGACGGTTTTAACGAGGCCAAGTGGATCACCTTCTCGATGTTGATCTTTTTGAGTGTGTGGATCACGTTTATTCCGGCGTATCTGAGCACTCAGGGCAAGTTCATGGTGGCTGTTGAAGTGTTTGGGATCTTGTCCTCCAGTGGAGGGATTGTTGGTTGTATCTTCTTCCCAAAATGCTATATTATACTGCTAAGGGCAGATCTCAATACCCGTCAGAACCTTCTTGGAAAATGAAGATAAAGTCCTGAATCTCTTTGTAACCAAGAGGACATTATAACTTCTATGCATTTTGTTCTGACAAGTAACCTATAGTAAATCTAAACCCTAATGCGCCGTACACACGATTGGAAATTCCAACAGCAAAAGTCCGATGGGGGCTTTTCATCGGAAATTCCGACCGTGTGTATGCTCCATCAGACTTTTAATGTCAGAATTCCAATGAAGCTGACTTCCATCAGTCTTTAGACATGGGCAATTCGTTTAGTTTCTAATTCGTTTTCAACTAATTTAGAAAATTCGTAATTCCGAAATTTACGAATTTACGAATTGTTCAATTTACGAATTTTCGGATTTCCGAAATTTCGAATTTCTGAATTTTTCAATTTGAAAAATTTGTAAATCCGAAAATTCGTAAATTGAAAGATTTACGAATTTTCGGAATTTCGAATTTCCAAATTTTTCAATTTCCGAATTTTCGGATTTTCGAATTTCCAGTTTTTTTTTCCGTTTCGTCTTTTTGCTTTTTTCGGAAAAGCAAAAAAAGAATAAAATGAAAAAAACGAATTTCGGAAAATCGAAAAATTTGGAAATTCAACTTTCCAAATTTCCCATTTTCGAATTTTCGATTTTCGAATTTTGCAATTTCAAATTTTCGAATCTCGAATTTTCGAAATTTCCAATTTTTTCGTTTTGGTTTTTTCGTTTTTTTCGGAAATTCGGGAATTTCGGAATTCCGAATTTCCGAAAAAAGCAAGAAAATGAAATTAACGGAAAAAACAAATTTTCCAATTTCCGAAAAAAGCAAAAAAACTAAAAAAACGAATTTCGGAAATTCGGAAATTCAAAAAAATCAGAAATTCAACTTTCGAAATTTCCCATTTTAGAATTTTAGATTTTCGAATTTTGCAATTTCGAATTTTCGAATCTCGAAATTTCGAAATTTCCAATTTTTTCGTTTTCGTTTTTTTCGTTTTTTTGCTTTTTTTGGAAATTAGGGAAATTCGGAATTCCGAATTTCCGAAAAAAGCAAAAAAACGAATAAAACGAAAAAACCCTGAATTTTTCGAATTTCCAAATTTTTCAATTAAAAAATTCGTAAATCCGAAAATTCGTAAATTGAAAAATGTACGAATTTTCTGAATTCCGAATTTCCAAATTTTTCAATTTACGAATTTTCGGATTTTCGAATTTCTGATTTTTTTCGTTTAGTTTTTTTTTGCTTTTTTCGGAAAAACAAAAAAAGAATAAAACGAAAAAAACTAATTTCGGAAATTCGGAAATTCAAAAAATTCAGAAATTCAACTTTCCAAATTTCCTATTTTCGAATTTTAGATTTTCGAATTTTGTAATTTCGAATTTTCGAATTTCGAATTTTCGAAATTTCCAATTTGTCAGGTGGTGCCCCGAAAAAAACAAAAAAAAAAACAAAAAAAACAAAATGAAAAAAAAACTTTTCGAATTTCCCGAATTTACGAAAAAAGCAAAAAAACTAAAAAAAAAATAAAACGGAAAAAACTAATTTTTTGAATTTCCCAAATTTCCAAAAAAAAGAAAAAAACGGAAACAACTATTTTTTTTAATTCCCCGAATTTCCAAATTTCCGAAAAAACCAAAAAAAACAAAAACGAAAAAAACTAATTTTTCGAATTTCCCGAATTTCCGAAAAAAGCAAAAAGAAACTAAGTTCAAATCCAATGGCGCCACCCTTTGGGCTGCTTTTGCTGGTTTCGTGTTACCGCGTGTTAGTAAAAGTTTGGTGTTAGCTGATTCGCGCTTTTCTTTCTCCCTGCTTTTCAGTCCGTTACAGCGTGACAAATGTGCTATCTCTATTACGAACGCTAGTTTTACCAGAACGAGCGCTCCCGTCTCCTAATTTAGTCTGAGCATGCATGGATTTTTCTCCGATGGAGTTCCACACAGACGATCAGAATTTCCTATCGTTTTTTTTCCATCGGAAAAATGTAAAACATGTTCTGTTTTTTTACACAGATGGAAAAAAGTCAGATGGGGCCCACACACAATCGTTTTTTCCGATGAAAAGAGTCCATCGGATAGCGAACAGGTTTTAAATGTTCCCGTCGGAAATTCCGACTGAGTTTTTTCCGTTGGAAAGTCCGGCCGTGTGTACGCGGCATAACTGAATGACATTCGTTTTCTAAGGAACTGTATATTATAAAACAATTGCAATGTTTTTCCACCTTTTTTTCATCTTAGTTCTGTAAATCTTCTCCAGCCTCTTTCAGCTCCTTTTTCCTGCACACAAAGACCTTCCAACATCATTGCCCTGGACTGGCTTTTGGGATAGTGATGACAATGGACCATGCATGAGCAATGTGTCAGGGTGGATGCTTGTAGTGTCTGGGTGACAACGCAAGAGAAAGGTTTGGAGACAGTTGTCCCTCCACAACAGAAATGCCTGAACAAGGACCTTCATGGACGGACAGCCAATGATTATTTTAATGAAATCTGCAAATGTAAAAAGACTGAAAACTTCTGGAAAAAATATAAAATTGTTAAAGATTATCAGAGATTTCAGTAACTGGCTTTGGATCTATTTTAAAGTGTTACTAAACCCACAACAGTAAAATCAGCCTATATATGCAGTAAAGCATGCTTGTTATACTCACTGTGGAACTGAAGGGGTTAATCCTGTGCATTGTGTAAAAATTCTGCTTAATCCTGTCTTCTCTGATCCTCCCCTTCTTCCACTGTCCCCAATCCATCTCCTGATAGTACAGAGCCTTGGAGGCACTCTGCACATGCTCAGCTTGGTGTGTATTTTTTTTTTTTGGGAGCGTGCATGAAGGGGCGGGATGGGCAGGAGGGGTGGCTGCCCTTAGCACTGTGTTATCACGTGAGGTGGGGGGGCACCACAAGAAGATGGGGGGGGAGGGGATTTGTGTTGAGAAGTGGAATTTGGGGGGCATCAGGGGGTAAGAATTGTATATAGGGAGGTGTGATTTGGGGGGACTTGTGTTAAGAGGGGAGATGGGGGGGAAGAGGATTTGTACTAGGAGGGGGGATTTGGCAGTTTTGTGCCATAAAAGTAAAATGGTAGAGGGGATTTTTTTTGGGGGGGGTGGGTTGTGTTAGTAGGGATAATTGGTGGGTTTTTGTGCTAGGAGGGGGAATTTGTGTGTGTGTCGGGGGTGTGTATGTGCTAGGATGGGGTAATGGGGAGGGGAATTTGTGCTGGAAGAGGGAGATTTGCAGTGGAGTGGGGGGGGGGTTGTGCTTGGAGGGGAAATTTAAGGGGTAGAGAATTTGTGCTATGAGGGGACATTTTTTTGGGGGGGGGGAATTTGTGCTGGGGGCAATTGGGGAGAGAGAGGATTTGAGTAGGGGGGGCAAAGATTTGTGCTGGGAGGGTGGATTTCAGCATGGGGCAGATTTATTGTACTGGGAGAAGGGGAAATTTATGTTTAGGGGATGAGCATGCAGATTAGTGCTTGATTATTTTTTTTTGGGGGGGGGGGGGTGCATGAAGGGGCGGGATGGGCAGGAGGGGTGGCTGCCCTTAGCACTGTGGTATCACGTGAGGTGGGGGGGGCACCACAAGAAGATGAGGGGAGGGGATTTGTGTTGAGAAGTGGAATTTGGGGGGCATCAGGGGGTAAGAATTGTATATAGGGAGGTGTGATTTGGGGGGACTTGTGTTAAGAGGGGAGATGGGGGGAGGGAGAGGATTTGTACTAGGAGGGGGGATTTGGGAGTTTTGTGCCATAAAAGTAAAACGGTAGAGGGGATTTTTTTTGGGGGGAGGTTGTGTTAGTAGGGATAATTGGTGGGTTTTTGTTCTAGGAGGGGGAATTTGTGTGTGTGTCGGGGGTGTGTATGTGCTAGGATGGGGTAATGGGGAGGGGAATTTGTGCTGGAAGAGGGAGATTTGCAGTGGAGTGGGGGGGGGAATTTGTGCTTGGAGGGGAAATTTAAGGGGTAGAGAATTTGTGCTAGGAGGGGACATTTTTTTTTGGGGGGGGGGGTATTTGTGCTGGGGGCAATTGGGGAGAGAGAGGATTTGAGTAGGGGGGGGCAAAGATTTGTGCTGGGAGGGTGGATTTCAGCATGGGGCAGATTTATTGTACTGGGAGAAGGGGGAAATTTATGTTTAGGGGATGAGCATGCAGATTAGTGCTTGATTATTTTTTTTGGGGGGGGGGATTTTCAGTGATACATAATGCTCATACATCTTCGGGGGGGGGGTGCAATTTGGCATGTTTGCCCTGGGCTCTAGATGACCCTTTCCCGGCACTGGGTGCATGTGATCAGCATGGGGCCAATCAGCACTGTCCAGACAGAGGGTCAGGGGTCCTGCAGCTTTATAAGACAGTTAGAGGAGAACGAAAACTCCTCCTACAAGCTTTAGCCAAACACGGATAGAAGTCACAAGACTGCTATATACTGCTGAAGAGAAAACTTATTTAGCAGTTTATATTTACTACAATAATTGCATTTCCATGTTCTGTGTCAGACCAGATATAGTGAATGCAGGGTCCTGGGTTTAGTAACACTTAAAGGGGTGTGTTTATAAAATAATCTGAAGATTCATACAAGTGTAGCGGGGTGTTCCCCTTTAATGCAGAGAGATAAGAAGTTCCAGGTGAGAGGTGAGTCGGGAGGAAGTAAAGAGACATTACTGGAAGTGAAAGCAGAGGAGAGAAAGAGACTACATCTCCCAGTACATCTTGCAGCACCCAGGGTGCATTGCTCCAGAACAGAGACTGCTGGGGCAGACTTTATAAAGGGGAGGCGGAGTTTTGGTCGCTCTCTTTGGACCCCCCTCTCCTAGCAAGAGGATGTCTGTGCTGAACTGCTGTGTGCACAAGGCCTGAAGCCTGGGCCGTGTGCTCCTTTCCAAAGAGCCCTCTGCCAGCCTAGCAGAGCCTTAGAGACATCTAATCCTCCTTGCTGCAGTACACCAGAAGGATTGAAGACTTGGATGTCGGTGGATTCCTGTTCCTAGACGAATCGATGGAGGAAACGGACTTGGACTTGTCCAGGTGGTGAGAGCTGTTTAAAGACAGATACTTTATCTTTACTATTCGTTGGGATTACAAAGTTGTTCTTCAAGTGCACCACCGAGAGATTGCTAGCGAATATTGTTTCACTGAACTTCCATTTAGATCAGTCAGGCCTGACTGCATAGGTAGACATTGCTGGGTGTTAGTCTACCCATGAGGGGAAGTAGCTGTAAAAGGGCAGCGCTAGAGTTGCATAGCAATACTTTATTATTCTGATTACTCTGTTTATTTTTATTACTGTTTATTGCAGGGATCTGCAACTTGTTATACTGTTGTTTATTACTTGCCCATTAGCCTCAGTAAAATATCTGGGTAAAGTACATTTGGTGTCAGTTCCGCTTACTTTAATAGGTGTTTTAAAGTATATTCTGTGTATGTTTGTTATAGGACTGCGTCACCAACAGTTGCGATCACGCGGTCCTATCTCTCTATCACCAGCTGTGCCACGGGAGGTTAGAGCCGATTGCCGGGGGTTGACAGCGGTGCACTGCAGGGCCCAAATCAATATAAGCGGCTCTCTTAACTGGGGGTAGCGCTACACATGGGGGCTCGTCCGGGATCCTTGTACGTTGCACGCTGCAATCAAGCCGGTCAGAAGTACCAGCATGGACCCGCTGGCAATGTCACAGTGGTGCGCAGCGATTGGCGCCGATCCAACCGCGGCGGTAGTCATTGTACTCCCGGGGGAAAGATGGAAGGAAGAGGAGATAAAACAGCTCGTATTGTTACTGTCTCCGAGCCACAAAGCATGGGTGATGGATTTTAGGCCAGATCCAGTGATCTCGTTTACATACGCACTGGTAGAATGGAAAAACGAAATCCCAGAGCATTTTAAAAGTCAGAGTATACAAGCCATAGATAATCAGATCTATCACTTGATACATACGCTGCCAGTGAAGGAAGAATGGTTTCAGACACCAAAGCCATCACTCCCACAATTATCTCCACCACTATCCCCTAAAGCAGAAAAGCTTAAGGAACTATTAAGCCCGGGATCACCGCTGGCCGCTATAGGGCCTGAATTGTTGAATGCTCTAGGAGACCTTGTAATTAAGTGCCAGAAAAGCAGTACGGTGCATGTGGAGGCCGGTTACCGGAAGCTTAGCACCTTCTCAGGGAAGCTCCCCGTCCCTGCGGGGGAGGAAGATTTTGACACTTGGGTGGAACAGGCATTGCAGGCAGTAGAAGCATGGGAGGTGCCTGAGGCACAGAAGAGACAGCGAGTCTTAGAAAGTCTGAAAGGTGCCGCGGCAGAAGCGGTGAAGAGCTTCCGGTTTGGAAATGAAAACTGTACAGCTCAAGATTGCCTGGCCATGCTGCAGGAAGAGTTTGGTCAGCTGGAGAAGGTGTCAGAGATGATTTATCAAATTGAACACACTCTCCAGCAGCCGAATGAGAAACTGTCAGAATATGTTAGAAGGCTGAACAGGCAGTTATGCAAGATTGTACTGAAGAAGGGAATGCTGCCCAAAGATGCAGATGAAGCACGCATGAAGCAGATCATGAGGGGAGCGCGGCGCTCAGACCCGGTCTGGCTGCACCTGAAAACCTCAGGAGGAGGAATGTCACTAACCTACTCTGATCTAATAAAAATTATTAGGGACGAAGAGGCGCTGCAGGAAGATCAGCAGGTGGCCAAGGCGAATGTCACACCTGTACCAGTGTTGGTCCATTCGGTCAAGAGCCCAGAAAGAGATGCGGAGGTTGACACTCTGAAATCGCAAATGGCCCAAGTGTTGGAGATGCTGACCTCTTTGATGGAGAAAGATCAGAGAAGACGAGAGAAACCAAGCCCAAGAAAGGAGTTGTTCCCGAACACCTCAGCACCGGCCTCCCTACAGGACCGAGAAGAGGTGATTTGCTATAACTGCGGAGGGAGTGGCCACTTTGCTAACGTATGCTCCAGCCCAAAGAAGAAGAGAACAGATAATTGCAAGCTGGCGGGAAACTCCAAAGGGCCCCGGTGAAGGAGTCAACCGGGTGCCCATCATCTTCAGTGCGCTCCAAACTAAAAAAAAAGGCCAAGAATGGAGGAGACAAAACTCCTAGGAGGAGGTATAGTACACCCCCACCAAGATGTACCCCAGAGGGAGGGGGCAAGACCCCTCAGTGGAAGTACAGCACCCCAAAGAAGGAACATCCACCTAAAAGGAACAATAACATCCCTCAGCGGGTTTGTGCCCCCATTGAGAGGGAGAAAGTCAATGCATGCCAGGCTCAGGAAAAATTAAAGTCCAAAAGGAGCAGAGCAAGGGTCGAAAGCCAAAAAAAAGAGGTGACCCCAGTCCGGCCATACCCAAAGGAACTGGTGGGCCCGTCTCCTACTGTGCCCATTCAAGTGGAAGGAGTCTATACTAAAGCTCTTTTGGACACCGGAGCACAGGTGACTTTACTATACCGGGACTTCTATGATAGGCACTTGAGTCATCTGCCTATCCAGAAGATAGAAGAGCTGGAGATATGGGGACTTGGAACCCAGAGTTTCCCTTATGATGGGTACCTGCCCATAAAGATGACTTTCGACCCATCCGTGGCTGGGAAGGCTGAAGTGTTTGACACCCTGGCAGTTGTGTGTCCCCGGCCGCCTGGAGCCAGCAAGATTTCCCTGATCATTGGGACAAACACGGATCTAGTCAGGAGACTCCTGACCAATCTAGTGAAAGAGAGAAACCATTCAGCCACCAAAATCCATCCCATGCTAAAGACGGCCTACCAACGACTGGTCTTAGAGCAGAAGACCCCGGGAGAGGGGATAGGGAAGGTGTGGAGACTTGGCAGAGAAGGAGTAGTGCTACAGCCCGGAGAAGTAACCTGTCTTAGGGCCACTGTGAAGCTTTCGTGGGAACAACCTGGCCCCTTTGTCATGCTGGAATCAGACCCAAGGGAAGAGTCCTCAGGCCTGGAAGTGATACCAGAAGTGATTCCGTTCAAGGCCCTGAAGAAGGCCCATGGCAGAGTTCCGGTGAGTGTTAGGAACACTACGGGAGGACCCATGGAGATCCCTGCCAGAGTGTTGCTTGGTCAGGTGAGCCCTGCTGCCCCGGTCACTTGGTCCGAAGTCAAGGGGACGGGTGACGGAGGAGATGTTTGGGAGAAACTGTCCGTGGAAAACCCGAACCTACCCAGGGCTTGGAAAGAAAGAGCCAAGGCCCAGCTGACCAGGTGGGAGAAGATCTTTTCCGAAGATGAATTCGATGTGGGGTGTGCAAGAAGTGCCACCCATCGGATCCGCCTCCAAGAAGATAAGCCCTTCCGAGAGAGGGTCAGGCGGGTCCCCCTGGCAGATCTGGAGGATCTGAGGGAACAACTTGTAGAACTAAAGAAGACTGGTGTGATCCGGGAGTCTAGAAGTCCCTATGCCTCCCCAATCGTGGTGGTCAGAAAGAAGAATGGGTCGTTGAGGCTTTGTATCGATTACAGGACTCTCAACAGGAGAACCATCCCTGACCAATACACCACACCAAGGATAGAAGATGCCCTACAAAGTTTGTCTGGAGCCAAATGGTTCAGTGTGATGGACCTTAAGATTGGGTACTATCAAATCCCTATGCACCCAGAAGACAGGGAGAAGACAGCCTTCATAACCCCGGTGGGATTCTTCGAATTCAATAGGATGCCTCAGGGTCTGTCTGGAGCTCCTGCTACCTTTCAACGCCTTATGGAGAAGACTGTTGGAGACATGAATCTTATAGAAGTCCTTGTGTACTTGGACGATGTCATTGTCTTTGGAAGAACCTTGGAAGAACATGAAGCCAGGTTGGAGAAAGTATTGAGAAGACTCAGCGAAGAGGGACTTAAGCTTTCCCCCGAGAAGTGTCGGTTCTACCAGTCTTCTGTGAACTATCTGGGGCACATAGTGTCTGAAGAAGGGGTGGCCACAGATCCTGAGAAGTTGGAAGCAGTCACTTCCTGGCCACGACCCACCACAGTAACAGAGCTCAGATCCTTCCTGGGGTTCTGCTCCTATTATAGGAGGTTTGTGGAGGGGTTTGCTCGGATTGCCCGCCCGTTGAATGAATTGCTAAAGGCAGAAGGGGAAGAGGATGACTCAGGGCCCAGGAGGCCTGGTGAGTCAGTTCAAGATCAGTGGAACCCAAGGTGTGAAGAGGCCTTTCATGCTCTGAAGAGGAGCTTAACCACTGCCCCAGTCCTGGCCTATGTCGACCCTACCAGACCTTATGAATTACATGTGGATGCCAGCCATGAGGATCTAGGTGGTGTACTCTACCAAGAACATGAAGGACAACTGCGACCAGTGGCCTATGTGAGCAGGAGCCTGACCCCCTCAGAAAAGAATTACCCCACTCATAAGCTGGAATTCCTGGCCCTCAAATGGGCGGTAGTAGACAAGCTAAAAGACTACTTGTATGGGGCAGAGTTTACTGTGAAGACAGACAACAACCCCCTGACCTACCTCTTCACCACCGCGAAACTAGATGCCACCGGACACAGGTGGTTGGCCGCATTGTCTGGATTCAACTTCAGTCTGAAGTACAGACCAGGAGCCGGAAATAGGGATGCAGATGCCCTGTCCCGGAGGTCTCATGCCACGACAAATGACTGGGAAGATTGGACCCAAGTGGCACCGGACGGGGTGCGGGCCCTTTGTCAAGGGGCTGAATTCCAAGCCAGAGGAGGCTCCAGAGCAGAAGAAATAGGGGTTACCATGGTAGGAGTCCCCAAACACTATTGTGGGGTAACTCAACTGGAGGAAGACAACCTACCGAGACTGTCCAAGAAGGAGTTGAGGTGTGACCAATTGGAAGACCCCATGGGGAGATTGGTCCTCGAAGCCCTGGAGAATCAGGATCCCAACAAATTCCTACATCACCCCTCAAAGGAGGCTCGCCTGTTGAGGAAGGAATTGGACAGGCTACAGGTACATCAGGGAGTGGTCTACCGAAGGGGCCCCTCTGATGACTCAGAAGATAAGTGGCAGTTATTTCTTCCAGAGAAGCACCGAGAGACTGTACTAATTTCCCTGCATGACCATCATGGTCACCTAGGGGCAGAAAGGACCTTCCAGCTTGTCAGAAATCGGTTCTATTGGCCCTGCATGAGGGCAGAAGTAGAGGAGTATTGCCATTCCTGTGCACGATGCATTCAGAGAAAGACCCTACCCCATCAAGCTGCCCCAATGGGCCACTTACAGAGTCAAGGCCCAATGGATCTGGTATGCATTGACTTTCTCTGCCTCGAACCCGACCTGAGTGGATTGGGGAATGTTCTGGTAATAACCGACCATTTCACCCGCTATGCTCAAGCTTTCCCAACCAAAGACCAGAAGGCATCCACCGTGGCCAAGATACTTATGGAGAAGTATTTTGTCCATTACGGACTACCACAGAGACTCCACTCAGATCAAGGAAGGGACTTTGAGAGTCGGTTGATCCGAAGACTTTTGGATTCATTAGGAATAAAGAAGACCAGAACCACGCCTTACCACCCACAAGGAGATGCTCAGCCGGAGAGATTTAACCGGACCCTGCTCAACATGTTGGGAACCTTAGAAACAGAGAAGAAGCAACACTGGAGTCAGCACATATCAGCCCTAGTACATGCCTATAACTGTACCACAAGTGACGCCACTGGCTACTCCCCTTATCAACTTATGTTTGGGAGAGAAGCAAGGCTACCTGTGGACCTGGCCTTTGGCACTTCTATAGACAATACCTCAGCTACATCCCACAAGGGATACGTGGACAGACTTAGACGTAGCTTGCAGGTGGCCTATGAACAAGCCCAGGCGGCTTCGGATCAAAGGGGGGCCCGCAACAAGAGAAATTTTGATCTGAAGGTTCGAGTGCAAGATCTGCAGCCCGGGGACCGAGTACTGCTACGCAATCTGGGGGTCCCTGGAAAACACAAGCTTGCTGACAGGTGGAGATCTGAGCCCTATGTTGTCTGTAGGAAGTTGCCCGGTTTGCCTGTCTACAAACTAAAGCCAGAAGGAAAGGTGGGTCCACTGAAGACGTGGCATCGGAACCACCTGCTCCCACTTGCTGAGGCAGTCAGAATACCTCCCGTGAGAGACTCCCCTGAACCGGCCTCTATCCTGGATATTCCTAGGCCGAACACTCGGTCCCAGACCTCTCGAGCCAAAGATGGGGAGGCCTCCCAATTGAGTACAGAAGAAGGTGGAGAACTGGACTGGCTGTGGCCTCCCTCGACTCTGGGAACGTCCGCCATAGATCTCCCAAATGGAGGGGATACCCCAGATGCAACGCTGAATCCGGAGGCTACTGAATTCATACCCTTCAGTCCCTCAGCTGATTACTGGGAAGATGTTCCTGACACTTGCGCAGAGGAGGACTCTAGAGATTCCATACGTCAGTCGACTTCTGAATCAGAGGTTCCAGAACCAGCAATGTTACCTGAACTTACTCCTGAAGAAGAGCCTGTGGTGCCAGAGTCAGAAGCACCAAGAGAGTAGAGGGCTCGCAGAGTCATCAGGCCTCCCAAGAAACTAACTTACCCCCAAATGGGGACGAGCTCAGAGGACTCTGTTGTAACGGCTAGAAGAAGTGTTGAACAACCTGATCCTTCCACCGTCCATTTGGTGGAGGGCAACCCCAGCTCACTCTCTGGCACAGTTAGGCAGGCCACTCATGGTAGTGTGACCTGTGGGCAAGAGAGTTCCATCCCAAAGTTTTGGTGGGAATTCCCTATGCCAACATCATGCTCGACATTGTCCAAAATGGTAAACAGTATTTGTTGAAGTTTATCTTTGGGGACCAAAGAGTTCAAGTGGGGGGAGTGTGTAGCGGGGTGTTCCCCTTTAATGCAGAGAGATAAGAAGTTCCAGGTGAGAGGTGAGTCGGGAGGAAGTAAAGAGACATTACTGGAAGTGAAAGCAGAGGAGAGAAAGAGACTACATCTCCCAGTACATCTTGCAGCTCCCAGGGTGCATTGCTCCAGAACAGAGACTGCTGGGGCAGACTTTATAAAGGGGAGGCAGAGTTTTGGTCGCTCTCTTTGGACCCCCCTCTCCTAGCAAGAGGATGTCTGTGCTGAACTGCTGTGTGCACAAGGCCTGAAGCCTGGGCCGTGTGCTCCTTTCCAAAGAGCCCTCTGCCAGCCTAGCAGAGCCTTAGAGACATCTAATCCTCCTTGCTGCAGTACACCAGAAGGATTGAAGACTTGGATGTCGGTGGATTCCTGTTCCTAGACGAATCGATGGAGGAAACGGACTTGGACTTGTCCAGGTGGTGAGAGCTGTTTAAAGACAGATACTTTATCTTTACTATTCGTTGGGATTACAAAGTTGTTCTTCAAGTGCACCACCGAGAGATTGCTTGCGAATATTGTTTCACTGAACTTCCATTTAGATCAGTCAGGCCTGACTGCATAGGTAGACATTGCTGGGTGTTAGTCTACCCATGAGGGGAAGTAGCTGTAAAAGGGCAGCGCTAGAGTTGCATAGCAATACTTTATTATTCTGATTACTCTGTTTATCTTTATTATTGTTTATTGCAGGGATCTGCAACTTGTTATACTGTTGTTTATTACTTGCCCATTAGCCTCAGTAAAATATCTGGGTAAAGTACATTTGGTGTCAGTTCCGCTTACTTTAATAGGTGTTTTAAAGTATATTCTGTGTATGTTTGTTATAGGACTGCGTCACCAACAGTTGCGATCACGCGGTCCTATCTCTCTATCACCAGCTGTGCCACGGGAGGTTAGAGCCGATTGCCGGGGGTTGACAGCGGTGCACTGCAGGGCCCAAATCAATATCAGCGGCTCTCTTAACTGGGGGTAGCGCTACACAAGCATAACAAATAATACGTGTAATATTTGTAATACTCTAGGTGTGTACTAGTAGTAGTTTCCTTGTTGCCTTTATGGTTGAACTAGATGGACTTGAGTCTTTTTTCAACCTGATTAACTATGTAAATGTAACATTCGGTCCTAAGAGAAAAATATCGAAGAACATTCGATCATGAGAGTTCAATTATATGTAAACAATCAATCTCCTTGTAAAACAACCCATTCTGTTTAAAATAGAAATGAAAGGAAAAACCTTTGTGTATAGATATAAAAAAATTATTATAATTAAAAAATATTATAAATACCTTTATTTTTTTATAAGTGATCACATTCCCCCTGTTCTCAGCTGCATAAGGAGCTCAGAGAGCCAAGGGAGGGGAAAAAGCAACACACTGAGCTTCCCAGTGAATTACTGTGCAGCGTGGGGCGTGTCAGGACAAGGCTGATCACTGGAGGAGAGCAGGCCGAGTTCCCAGCACAGCTAGAGAACTGACCACAGTGTGATCTCCTGCTTAATGTGGTCAGTCTTTTTTTATAGGAATGCAGAGGGACTGGCAGGAACACCAGGGATTTCACATAAAGGAAGCAATACAAAGAGAACAGTATCCTTTCTCATACAAGTACATGGTACAGCAGGAACATATCAGGAATGTTGGGTTTACATATTCTTTAAACTTCACCAAGAGAGAATATAATCTTGCACTATAGAATATTCGGCCGACAGGGGAAATAAAATGAGGGAGACATTAGCGCTGTGTGCAGTCTATGGAGATTCCTGTATGGCAGGGCCGCCATCGGGAATTTTGGGGCCCCTTACACAGCATCAGGCATGGGCTCCCTGTGGCAGAGGAGAACCGGGGGGGGGGGGGGGTGCTGCCGCCACAAATAGAGAAGCGGGGGGGGCTGCCGCGAATTCAGCAGAAGCGGGGGGGGGTGCCACGAATTGAGAAGCGGGGGGTGCTGCCGCCGCAAATTGTTGAGGTTGGGGGGGCTTTGAGTGCTGACGAACAAAAAAAAACCAAAAGAACAAAAAAAAAGGGGGGTTGGGCCCCTTACAAAAATAAAATTATAATAAAAAAATAATAATAAAAAAAATTGATTTTTATAAAAAAAAAGGGGGGGGGGTGCCATCCGGGGCATTGGGGACATCCGGGCCTCTGGGGACGTCTGGGCCCCTTACAAAAAAAAATAAGAAAAAAAAAATAAATTATAAAAAAACAAAACAAAAGGGGAGTTGCCATCCGGGGCCCTGGGGACCTCTGAGCCCCTTACAAAAAATAAATAAATAAGAAAAATAAATAAATAAATAAAAAAACAAAACAAAAGGGGGGTTGCCATCTGGGGCCCTGGGGACCTCCGGGCCCCTGGGGACCTCTGGGCTCCTTACAAAAAAAAAATTTATAAAAAAAAGGGGGGTTGCCAACTGGGCCCCTGGGGACCTCCGGGCCCCTTACAGGTGTACTGCCTGTACCCCCCTGATGGCGGCCCTGCTGTGTGAACAGCCAACCAAATGGCCAAACGAACCTCTAGCTGCATGTGAAGCCAAACATTTAGCAGTTTGTATTATAATCGCCTTGAGGCGATTTAGTTCGCATTTGCAGCGCTATACAAGTTCTCACTCACTCACTCATTACCACTGATAAATGTGACAGCTTCTTTCTGGTTGTTAGGGAGCCGACACCAATCAGCTTCCTATCAATCTGTGACTGATACCTGCCCGGCACATTCAACTGTCAGCCGGGAATTCCCGAATGACAGTTGAATGTAAACAAACAGCAGGGATAGTGTTAAAATAATTGGTGTGGGGTCTGGTGTGGATTTTAAGGGGGACCCCATGAAAATAAAACGAAAAAAAACAAGTTTGAGCGAACAATCCGTCGGAAAAAAATCCATGGTTTTGATGTCGGAATGTCCGAACGTGTGTACATTTGAGTCTGATTTTAAGGGGTAACCTCATGAAAAAAAAAAGTGAGGACCCCTCCAAAATCCATACCAAACCCTTATCTGAGCATGCAGCCTGGGTGGGCAGGAAAGGATGGGGACAAGCGTGTGCATCCCCTTCCTGAACCATACCAGGCCACATGTCCGAATATGGACATACAGTACATGGACACACGACCATATTTGGTCATTGACATCACTGGGGTTTCTGTGACAGCCAGGGCCCGGTCACTGCTGCTCTCTCTCCTTGTGCAGAGTGACTGGTCTTCTCTCCGCCCCCTCCTGTAGTTTTCCGCTGGCAGCCTGCAGTGGGTGGAGCTGCTTAGACCCTCCCATAGCTCTTCTCCCTGCACAGGCTATATACAGCACAGTGATGATGTCACTACCACATTACAAAGTAATATTTGGGCATGGATAGGCATTTAGTTTGAACAAAGTGGATTTATATTCTTTTTAAGCTACAGAGGACTATATTTAAATGAATGTTTAAAAGCCTGGAGCTCACTTTTGTATCTCACAAAAGTAAGTACACCCCTCACATTTTTGTAAATGTTTTATTCTAACTTTTCATGTGACAACACTGAAGAAATGACACTTTGCTACAATGTAAAGTAGTGAGTGTACAACTTGTATAACAGTGTAAATTTGCTGTCCCCTCAAAATAACTCAACACACAGCTATTAAAGCGGAGGTTTACCCACATTTTAAACATTGCTGTCACCAGTCCCTCTTAACATGAATAAAAACAAATGCCTAACCTTTTATTTTTTTGTTGTGTCGTTTTCATTAATCTTCTTTATTCATTCGTACTTCCGGGATTTCCTCCCGCGGGAGTAGGCGTGTCCTTTGCTGTGTCTCCTGGGAGCAAAGTGTCCTGCTTCCCAGGAGTAATAGAGTAACGCCTTCCTTGCAAACAAACATCACGATAATTCAATCGTCACGTGACTCGTCTACCCGGTCACGTGACGAGGGCGGATCTAATTCCGCCATTTTAAATAATGGCACGTAGGTGTATTGGCATCACAACGGGGCGTGTACTTTTACTGTTGACGCCTGTTGTGATGGCAACCAGGAAGTGTTGACGGCGCTGCTCGCCGTCAACACTGCGCATGCGCGAGATACAGCGATGAATGCCGGGAGAAGCGCATTCATCGCTACCCGGAAGAATGTGCTTGTGGGCTTCAAGATGCCCACAAGCAAAATGGCAAATACAGGAAGAATTTTTATAAAGAATAATTTATAACGAAAACGGACTGGGGAAGTTTATGAGCGCCGGACAAGTGAGTACTAAAAATACATAATGCGTAGCATAGAATGGACTGAAAAAAAAAATGTCCAGACCGCGGAACTTCCGCTTTAATGTCTAAACCGCTGGCAACAAAAGTGAGTACACCCCAGAGTGAAAATGTCCAAATTGGGCTCAAAGTGTCAATATTTTGTGTGGCCACTATTATTTTCCAGCACTGCCTTAACCCTCTTGGGCATGGAGTTCACCAGAGCTTCACAGGTTGTCACTGGAATCCTTTTCCACTCCTCCATGATGACATCACAGAGCTGGTGGATGTTGGAGACCTTGCACTCCTCTACCTTCTGTTTTAGGATGCCCCACAGATGCTCAATAGGGTTTAGGTCTGGAGACATGCCTGGCCAGTCCATCACCTTTACCCTCAGCTTCTTTAGCAAGGCAGTGGTCGTCTTGGAGGTGTGTTTGGGGTCGTTATCATGTTGGAATACTGCCACCCCTTTTAGCAGACACCCTAGGGAGAAAAGTGGCGTTCATTGCAACTTTTTATCTCGCACGGTATTTGCGCAATAATTTTTCAAACGCCTTTTTTTGGGGAAAAAAATGGTTTCATGCATTAAAAAATAACAGAACAGTAAAGTTAGCCCAATTTTTTTGTATAATGTGAAAGATGATGTTATGCCGAGTAAATAGATACCTAACATGTCATGCTTTAAAATTGCGCACACTCATGGAATGGTGCCAAACTTCGGTACTTAAAAATCTCCATAGGAGACGCTTTCATTTTTATTTACAGGTTACAAGTTTATAGTTACAGAGGAGGTCTAGTGCTGGAATTGTTGCGCACGCTCTAACGCACGCGGCGATATCTCACATGTGTGGTTTGAACGGCGTTTACATATATGGGTGGGACTTACGTGTGTGTTCGCTTCTGAGCGCGAGCTACTGGGGACAGGGGCGTTTCACTTTATTTTTTTTTATTTTTTTTTTTACTTAATTCTTTTTATTTTTACACATTTTTTTTTTACATTTTTTTTTTATCACTTTTATTCCTATTACAAGGAATGTAAACATCCCTTGTAATAGGAATCTATTTCAACAGGTCCTCTTTATGGAGAGAGGCGGAGTCAATAAGACCCCACATCTCTGCTCCAGGCTGGAAAGCATGAGATTGAGAAACAAAATTCACTGATCTCATGCTGACAGACGCTATTGCGGCTCTGTTTACTTCCGGGTACCCGGGCGTGATGTCCCGGAGAAGCACCAGATGGCGGCGGGAGGGGGGGACGTCCCCTCCCGTCACCTATAAAAATGATAAAGCGGTGGAACTGCCGCTATGATTATTCTTATGGTGTGCAGAATCGCCGGCTGAAAAGAAGGATATCTGAATGATGCCTGTAGCTGCACCCATCATTCAGATATCCCCCCCCCCCGAGAAATTCCATGACGTCATATGACGTCCAGCGGTAGGTAAGTGGTTAAAAAGCTTTGTGTTTCTGTGAAGATGCCAGATAATGAAGATGATAAATATAATACAAAAACTTGCGCTAAAGTGTAAACATATATATAAAAGACTGTTGCTGCTGCACAAAAGGTGCTACAACCTTAAAGCGGAAGTAAACCCATCCATAAAACAGTTTCATTGCCGGCACGTGCCAGAAATGTAACACTCCCATTGGTTGTGCTCTCAACCAAACTGTCAAACCATCCAATGGCTGGTGTCATAACTGATCACATGGGCAGCATCATGGCAGTTTTAGATTAAACAGAGGCAAAGATGGCAGCTTCCTTGGCTGAAAACCATAGTGGGGTTTACTTCCACTTTAAATGTGATTAAGAATATGGAGCAGTACTAGCAGTCTATATCAAACAGTACACATCCTAGTGCTAGGTGCACAATATATCAATATGTTTGTGACATAAAATAAACAACAATATATTATCACAAAAGTGCTTCAGTGCTTCATTGAACAGTGAAAAGTAACTCTGGTGCTTCCACAAAAGTGAGGTGATTCCCCCTTCGGTGACCCAACTCACAAAAAATAATGGATCCTCAGCTTCGCAGTCTGGGATCAAATAAAGCAGTGATCTACTGATCTGGGGATGTGTAGAATGGTTCCTCATAAAAGCTCTTTCCAAGAAAATATTTTACGGCAGGAAGGATATACCACACTCCATAGATGAAAAAAACTGAGGGAAAACTCAGTGAAACACAGCTGAGTTATCAAGCGCATTTAAGACGCCACTTACAGGATTCTTGGCAAAGACAGGCTTCAGAAAAAACATCCGAGATCGCCGCTGTATGGCGTGCGTTCCACGGAGGCGGAAATTGCGTCACTGGTTAACACGGACCGGAAGTTACGTCTACTTCCGGTTTGTGGCAACCAGTGACGCAAAAACGATAAAAATGTCATATGGGTACAATGTTGCATGACCGCGCGATTGTCATTCAAATAGTGACAGCGCCGAAAGCTGAAAATTGGCCTGGGCAGGAAGGGGGTTTAAAGGGGTTGTAAAAGTTTGTTTTTTATTTTCTAAATAGGTTCCTTTAAGCTAGTGCATTGTTGGTTCACGTACCTTTTCCTTAGATTTCCCTTCTAAATGTTTTTTTTTCTTTGTCTGAATATCTCACTTCCTGTTCCTCCTTCAGTAAGCTTGCCCCCATCATCTGAGTCGTTCTGGCTGGGGGTTAGTCAGCATGCTCGCCCCCTCCCTTGGGACTACATCCCTGCGGGGAGACGCTGTGAACGTTCACAGGCACGGGATGCTCCCCGCAGGGATGTAGTCCCAAGGGAGGGGGCGAGCATGCTGACTAACCCCCAGCCAGAACGACTCAGATGATGGGGGCAAGCTTACTGAGAAGGAACAGGAAGCGAGAAATTCAGACAAAGAAAAAAACCATTTATGCTGCGTACACATGACCGTTTTTCACGACGTGAAAAATGGCCATGAAAAATTTGGAACATGCTCTAATTTTTTTGTCGTTTTTCACGAAAACGCGCATGCTCAGAATCAAGTATGAGACGGGAGCGCTCGTTCTGGTAAAACTAGCGTTGGTAATGGAGATAGCACATTCGTCACGCTGTAACGGACTGAAGAGCACGGAGACTGAAAATCGCGAATCGTCTCTCCCAAACCTTACTAACACGAGATCAGCAAAAGCAGCCCAAAGGGTGGCGCCATCCGAATGGAACTTCCCCTTTATAGTGCCGTCGTACGTTTCGTACGTCACCGCGCTTTGCGCGAGCATTTTTTTTCATGATCGCGTGTAGGCAAGGCAGGCTTGAGAAGAATCACGTCGAGAAAAACTAAGTTTTTTTCAATGACATTAAAAACGGTCGTGTGTACGCGGCATTAGAAGGGAAATTGAAGGAAAAGGTAAGTGAACCAACAATGCACTAGCTTAAAGGAATCTATTTAGAAAATAAAAAACACGGACCCTTTTCTCCTGCCTACCTCCTCCTTGCAGGGATAAAGGCACACCGTGCCACATGCCCGGATCCTCCTGGTTTAGAAGGTTGAGCGGTGTTCTTTATTTTTGGGTCCTGCAGCGAGTTACCTCCCGTTCACTGGTTCTCGTCCCTAGAATGTAGGGAAAAGTCTGTGTTCTTCCCCCAAAGAAACTCAATGTCCAAACTGTATTTAAACTCCAAACAGCCGAGTTTATTTTTATCTTGCTCAAACAGATTTGGGAACAGGATGAAGATAGCGACAAAGTAGGTAGGGAGATAGGTTCAGGGACGCAGCACCCAGTTACCCTATTCTTTACTCAAGCCTGAGTATGAATTTTGCTCACCCGGATAGATCCCTCACAGTTCTAGCAGCCGGAGTGAAGCACGAACAGTTGCTACTTGAATTTAGTCCCCTTCACAGACAAGTCCCAGAGATCCTCTGCCACAGAACCCCTAATGATTGAATTATGACTCCTGAACAAAACCCCGTAGATTAGTGGAGACCATAGGTGTCAGTGGGACACACTACAGGGGCTATACTGCAACTCACGAATCCTTCCTCTGATAGGTAACCAGGCCTCTCCTTCATCATGAAATCCATCACCGATCCATCGGACAGGTCCTCCCCCGGTTTCCTCTCTTTCAGAGCGGGCCACGCTCACACGGGCTCCCTGGGACTCCAGTGTGTTGGCTGTAGACCCAGTTGAAGGTACTGGGCCTACCTGGAACGTTGTAGCCTCGGGCTAAAGGTGCCCGAGACTCCTCGACCAGTTCACGCACCCCCCGGCCAGCAGGGCCAAAGGGCGTGACTTTTCCACCAGGGGTCCTCCTTGGAATCCCCCCAGCACACCACCCCAGTGGGGCAGACTCCTCCCAGATCATGGCGTCTGCCCTTTATGTACCCTCTGCCAGCATGCACAGCAGGCGAAACCCCGCCCACCACACGGTAGCCGAGAGAGGACACCCAATCACACCACAATGCCACCCGTGGTTCAACCCAAGACCTGGGCAACAGCACCACCACAGGACAAGGGGAACCATACACCGGGCAACACAATAGCAGAACAGAGTCCATACCTAGCAAAATTAGAGAACCTGAGCAAACTATGGCTCATACTACCCCTAAATTTAGAACATAGCGACCCCCAAATTTGGGGTGTCCGCTACATTCCTAATAGACAATATAGAAAACAATGTTACAGGGGACTCAGAAAAACAAAGAGTGCTGTGCTACTGCTATTGACAGATCACAACATACAGTTGTGCTCATAAGTTTACATACCCTGGCAGAATTTATGATTTCTTGGCCTTTTTTTTTAGAGACTATGAATGATAACACAAAAACTTTTCTTTCACTCATGGTTAGTGTTTGACTGAAACCATTTATTATCAATCAACTGTGTTTACTATTTTTAAATCATAATGGCAACAGAAACTACCCAAATGACCCCGATCAAAAGTTTACATACCCCAGTTCTTAATACAGTGTATTGCCCCCTTTAACATCAATGACAGCTTGAAGTCTTTTGTGGTATTTGTGGATGAAACTCTTTATCTTCTCAGATGGTAAAGCTGCCCATTCCTCTTGGCAAAAAGCCTCCAGTTACTGTAAATTCTTGGGCTGTTTTGCATGAACGGCACGTTTGAGATCTCCCCAGAGGGGCACAATGATATTGAGGTCAGGAGACTGAGATGGCCTCTCCAGAACCTTCACTTTATTCTGCTGTAGCCAATGACAGGTGGACTTGGCCTTGTGTTTTGGATCATTTTCATGTTGGAATGTCCAAGTACTTCCCATGCGCAGCTTCCTGGCTGATGAATGCAAATGTTCCTCCAGTATTTTTTGATAACATACTGCATTCATCTTGCCATCAATTTTGACCAAATTTCCTGTGCCTTTGCAGCTCACACATCCCCAAAACATCAGCGATCCACCTCCGTGTTTCACAGTAGGAATGGTGGACCTTTCATCATAGGCCTTGTTGACTCCTCTCCAAATGTAGTGTTAATGGTTGTGGCCAAAAAGCTCAATTTTGGTCTCATCACTCCAAATGACTTTGTGCCAGAAGGTTTGAGGTTTGTCTCTGTGCTGTTTGGCGTATTGTAAGCGGATACTTTGTGGCATTTGCGTAGTAATGTCTTTCTTCTGGCGACTCGACCATGCAGCCCATCTTTCTTCAAGTGCTCCCTTATTGTGCATCTTGTACAGCCACACCACATGTTTTCAGAGAGTCCTGTATTTCACCTGAAGTTATTTGTGGGTTTTTCTTTGCATCCCGAACAATTTTCCTGGCAGTTGTGGCTGAAATTCTAGTTGGTCTACCTGACCGTGGTTTGGTTTCAACAGAACCCCTCATTTTCCACTTCTTGATTAGAGTTTGAACACTGCTGATTGGCATTCTCAATTCCTTGGATATCTTTTTATATCACTTTCCTGTTTTATACAGTTCAAATACCTTTTCCTGCAGATACTTTGACAATTCTTTTGCTTTCCCCATGACTCAGAATCCAGAAACGTCAGTGCAGCACTGGATGAAAGATGCAAGGGTCTGTCAGGAGTCCAGAAACTCATTGACCTTTTATACACACACACTAATTACAAGCAAACAGATCACAGGTGAGGATGGTTACCTTTAATAGCCATTCAAACCCCTTTGTGTCAACTTGTGTGCATGTTATCAGGTCAAAATCACCAGGGTGTGTAAACTTTTGATCAGGGTCATTTGGATAGTTTCTGTGCCATTATGATATAAAAAGAGTAAACACAGTTGATTGATAATAAATGGCTTCAGCCAAACACCAACCATGAGTGAAAGAAAAGTTTTTGTGTTATCATTCATATTCTCTGAAAAATGGCCAAGAAATCAAAAATTCTGCCAGGGTATGTAAACTTATGAGCACAACTGTATGTTTTTTTTTGGTCCATAGTCCTACTTTTTTTTTATAATTGACAATTTTTATAAAATGTTGTATTTTTTCAGTAGAAAAATAGAAAAGAAAATTAAAAAGAAAATGAACATGCTCTGGACAGCATACAAGCCTCCAATAAAAAAACAAAACAAACTAAGATGGGACATCTGTTAGCAATATATACATAAGTGTAAAGTATATCTGAAAGATAAATGATAACATAGCTCTAGATTAATAATAGTTCAAAAAACACAATTTAACTTACTATACATAGTCCTACTTTCATAGCCCCAGGACTATAATCGACTATTCATCCAGGGAAGCATAATAAGATCTGCAGTATGATGTTTTGGGCAATCTATAAAAGTGTCAGTTCCTCTTTTCTACCACAAGATGGCAGAATTGCCATATAAATGTGTATGTATAGGCAGCTTGTGCTGGTCCGTGTGTTTTTTTAGGTTCATCTTTGTAGAGCTGAGCTTAGAAGTGTCATTTTTAATAGCACCCCAAATGCAGTAAACGGATGTATGTTTTCTCGCACGTCAAAACATGCAACAAATGCATCAAAATATGTACAAAAAAAAAAAACATGAAAAAAGCGCAACACCCCTTGTATATAAGCTACTTTGGCGTATTTGTCATGCATAGGGCAGCCCAACGATGAAATAAAAGAGCTGCCCTATGCATGTAGTGTAAAAATACCTAAAAAATCTTTGTGCTAAAAAAAAAAAAATACCTAAAAAACATGCAAAAAAAAAAAAAAGTGTGCCAAAACATAAGTTTGTGAAATGGTAGGTGGGAACCTAGTCCTCACTGTGTTGGTCCTGTCCATACAAACACCTAAAGCAATTATAGAAATAGCGGTGCACTGCACCAATGTACTTAATGTGCACGGAGGCTTGTTACCACATTTAGATGGTGTGAATGGCCCAGAAATGAATGCAAAATCCCCTCTTCCAGCTCTCCTAAGCCAAACTATACACTCTTTATGGTCAGGGCCGGTGCTAGACATTTTTGCACCCTAGGCGAGACCAGCTACTTGCGCCCCCCCCCCAAAAAAAAAAATCTGAAACAATTTTAGCACCAGAACCCCTGGTGGAGGGATGGAGCCAGGTGGACAGGAGAGGGGGGGGGTACAGCCAGGTGGATGGATGAGCCAGGTGGGGGGTGAGCCAGGTGGATGGATGAGCCAGGTGGATGGATGAAGTCAGGTGTATGGATGAATGAGCCAGGTGGGGGGGATGAGCCAGGTGGGAGGGGGGGTGAGCCAGGTAGGGAGGATGAGCCAATCGGGGGGTGAGCCAGGTGGATGAATGAGCCAGGTGGGGGGGTGAGCCAGGTGGGGGAATGAGTCAGGTGCAGGGATGAGCCAGGTGGATAAATGAGGCAGGTGAGTGAATGAGCCAGGTGGATGAATGAGCTAGGTGGGTGAATGAGGCAGGTGTGTGAATGAGCCAGGTGCAGAGATGAGCTAGGTGGGTGAATGAGCCAGGTGCAGGGATGAGCCAGGAGGATGAATGAGCTAGGTGGATGAATGAGCAGGTGCAGGGATGAGCTAGGTGGGTGGATGAGCCAGGTGAATGGATGAAGTCAGGTGGGGAGATGGAGTCAGGTAAATGGATGGAGGCGGGTGGATGGATGAATGAGCCAGGTGGGTGAATGAGCCAGGTGCAGGGATGAGCCAGATGGATGAATGAGCTAGGTGGGTGAATGAGCCAGGTGGGTGAATAAACCAGGTGCAGGGATGAGCCAGGTGGATGAATGAGCTAGGTGGGTGGATGAGCCAGGTGGGTGGATGAAGTCAGGTGGGGAGATGGAGTCAGGTGAATTGATGGAGCCAGGTGGATGGAAAAATGAGCCAGGTGGGTTAATGAGCCAGGTGCAGGGATGAGCCAGGTGGGTGAATGAAAAAAGGTGGGTGAATGAGTCAGGTGCAGGGATGAACCAGGTGGATGAATGAGCTAGGTGGATGAATGAGCCAGGTGGGTGGATGAGCCAGGTGGGTGGGTGAGCCAGGTGGGTGAATGAGTCAGGTGCAGGGATGAGCCAGGTGGATGAATGAGCTAGGTGGGTGAATGAGTCAGGTGGGTGAATGAGCCAGGTGGGTGAATAAACCAGGTGCAGGGATGAGCCAGGTGGATGTATGAGCTAGGTGGGTGGATGAGCCAGGTGGGTGGATGAAGTCAGGTGGGGAGATGGAGTCAGGTGAATTGATGGAGCCAGGTGGATGGAAAAATGAGCCAGGTGGGTTAATGAGCCAGGTGCAGGGATGAGCCAGGTGGATGAATGAGCTAGGTGGATGAATGAGCAGGTGCAGGGATGAGCTAGGTGGGTGGATGAGCCAGGTGGGTGGATGAAGTCAGGTGGGGAGATGGAGTCAGGTAAATGGATGGAGCCGGGTGGATGGATGAATGAGCCAGGTGGGTGAATGAGCCAGGTGCAGGGATGAGCCAGGTGGATGAATGAGCTAGGTGGGTGAATGAGCCAGGTGGGTGAATGAGCCAGGTGGGTGAATAAACCAGGTGCAGGGATGAGCCAGGTGGATGAATGAGCTAGGTGGGTGGATGAGCCAGGTGGGTGGATGAAGTCAGGTGGGGAGATGGAGTCAGGTGAATTGATGGAGCCAGGTGGATGGAAAAATGAGCCAGGTGGGTTAATGAGCCAGGTGCAGGGATGAGCCAGGTGGGTGAATGAGACAGGTGGGTGAATGAGTCAGGTGCAGGGATGAACCAGGTGGATGAATGAGCTAGGTGGATGAATGAGCTAGGTGGATGAATGAGCCAGGTGGGTGGATGAGCCAGGTGGGTGGGTGAGCCAGGTGGGTGAATGAGTCAGGTGCAGGGATGAGCCAGGTGGATGAATGAGCTAGGTGGGTGAATGAGCCAGGTGGGTGAATGAGCCAGGTGGGTGAATAAACCAGGTGCAGGGATGAGCCAGGTGGATGTATGAGCTAGGTGGGTGGATGAGCCAGGTGGGTGGATGAAGTCAGGTGGGGAGATGGAGTCAGGTGAATTGATGGAGCCAGGTGGATGGAAAAATGAGCCAGGTGGGTGAATGAGCCAGGTGCAGGGATGAGCCAGGTGGGTGAATGAGACAGGTGGGTGAATGAGTCAGGTGCAGGGATGAACCAGGTGGATGAATGAGCTAGGTGGATGAATGAGCCAGGTGGGTGGATGAGCCAGGTGGGTGGGTGAGCCAGGTGGGTGAATGAGTCAGGTGCAGGGATGAGCCAGGTGCAGGGATGAGCCAGGTGGGTGAATGACTCAGGTGCAGGGATGAGCCAGGTGGATGAATGAGCTAGGTGGATGAATGAGCCAGGTGGGTGGATGAGCCAGGTGGGTGAATGAGTCAGGTGCAGGGATGAGCCAGGTGCAGGGATGAGCCAGGTGGGTGAATGAGTCAGGTGCAGGGATGAGCCAGGTGGGTGAATGAGCCAGGTGCAGGGATGAGCCAGGTGGATGAATGAGCAAAGTGGGTGGATGAGCCAGGTGCAGGGATGAGCCAGGTGGATGAATGAGCTAGGTGGATGAATGAGCCAGGTGGGTGGATGAGCCAGGTGGGTGGGTGAGCCAGGTGGGTGAATGAGTCAGGTGCAGGGATGAGCCAGGTGCAGGGATGAGCCAGGTGGGTGAATGACTCAGGTGCAGGGATGAGCCAGGTGGATGAATGAGCTAGGTGGATGAATGAGCCAGGTGGGTGGATGAGCCAGGTGGGTGAATGAGTCAGGTGCAGGGATGAGCCAGGTGCAGGGATGAGCCAGGTGGGTGAATGAGTCAGGTGCAGGGATGAGCCAGGTGGGTGAATGAGCCAGGTGCAGGGATGAGCCAGGTGGATGAATGAGCAAAGTGGGTGGATGAGCCAGGTGCAGGGATGAGCCAGGTGGATGAATGAGCTAGGTGGGTGAATGAGCCAGGTGCAGGGATGAGCCAGGTGGAAAGGAGAGGGGGTGCAGCCAAGTGGAGGGGGTCACACACCAGTGATAAGGTCTGACTGGAAGCCCTCATCCCCTGCACTTCCCCCCACCACCTGACAAGTTCTTACCTTGGGGCACTTCTTTCCAGCTCCCTCCACATGTCAGTCGGTGTCACCAGTCCCAAGATCACGCACGAGAGAGCCCCCCCCGATTCAGATCAGCTGATCAATCGGTTCCACCCCCCAGGCTCCAGCTGCCGGCCGCGGAGAGGCTGGTTAAGCAGGGCGGGCTGCAGGAGCAGCTTTGTTTGGGCTCATCCAGCTCCAGGACAAGTGGCCCGGTGGCTTCGGCCCAGTGTGTGTCCTATGGCCAGTCTGGACCAGGCTGGGTGGAGCCATCCCGGCTGTCTCGCCCTGCTCCTCCAATGACTGCACATCACCAAGGGAGGGAGGCGGGGTGGGCAGATAGCTGACACCCACAGCTGCTGCTGGACATCAGCATGGTCGCCCCTGGCTCCGGGGAGGCTGCCTAGTTCGCCTAGTGGGAGCGCCAGCCCTGTCTATGGTCCCATTCAAGTCATCGGGAATGCAGTGCACAGGTGCTGCCAGTGCTGAAGAAAGCCTAATATTGGTGGTGGGCTCCATCTGTGATATGGTGGTAGGAAGGCAGCTTAGGTGGTGGGTGGTGGATGGGGGTGGGGCTTAGTGCACTGACCAAAAATTTTTTCGTTTTTGTTTCATTTGTTCTTTTTTTTTTCGTTTTTCGGGTCATTTGTTATAATCGCAATTTTCAAATTTGTAAATTCGAAAATTCGTAAATTCGAAGATCCGAAAATTTGTAAATTCGAAGATCCGAAAATAAGAAAGACAATTCTAAAGAACGAAAATCCGAAAATTCTAAAGATTAACTACCAAACTAACTTATAATAACTAACTATTAAATTATAGTTATTGGAATTTTCTTTAAAAATTGGCTGTTCGTTAACAGAAGGAATACAAATTTATCCTAAGTTACGAATTATCCGAAATAACTAATGCCGCATTTAAGAAAATGGAATGGAACGAATTAGAAATAAATAATAATAATAATTTTTTATGATTATTGTTATTTATTTTTATTAATTTATTATGTTCCATTCGTTTAGATACGACATTCGTTATTTCGGATAATTTGTAACTTAAGATAAATTTGTATTCCTTCTGTTAACTAACAGCCAATTTTAAAGAAAATTCCAATACCTGTAATTTAATAGTTAGTTATTATTTCAGTTTAAAAGTGTGGGTAGTCCGCGCTAACCTATCAAAACCAAAGGTGATACCCAATGGGATAATGAAATAGATACAAACTAAAAAAACACGGTAAACTGAATAAAATGTGATAGGTGCTGCAAAAATTAAAAATAGCTGGAATAGCAGCTATAAACGTATGTGCAAAAAATGTATATCAGTGCACAACCTAATAAATGAGCCAACACAGAGCTATAAACATGAAACTAAAAATATGTGTAAATAAACTCGTGAGAGAATGGACACTGAATCACTGTCCTATAGGTTTACCATATCCGTAAAATAAAGCTTTTCCAACTTGCTCAGATAAATGATATAAGCAATCGAGGCTTACCAGCTCAAATAAACCGCTTTCCCAGTGGACGCCTTGTACGACGAAACGCAGCGTCGGGTGGAGCTGTTGATCGGGACGTCACTACGCTACAGCTGACTGGTCTACAGCAGCTGAGTACGAACCGTGTTTGAATTTGCCGCTTTCCTACTTCATGTGAAGCGTTTTATTTGCCCGAACTAAATAAAGGGTATCTTCTTTTAAACCAAAAAATACTGCACCATTAAGTTTTTTTCCTTTTATCATTGCCATATTGTTTCCTGCTGCACGAGCGAGGGAGCTTTCTAAACACCTTGCTCTGAAAACTCTGGAGGATCGGGACGTCGGGTGGTCGGTGGTGCTGTGTCGCTGGATGTCGGTGGACATCGTTATCCATGTATGAGCCCCCTATGATCTCCGTCATAGAGATCCACCTGAGCTGGTAAGCCTCCATTGCTTATATCATTTATCTGAGCAAGTTGGAAAAGCTTTTTTTCTGAATATCAAGATTAGGCGTCTGTTTGAGGAATATCACCAGATGTGGCCAGTTTTATCTTCATGAACTTTCAAACTTTCAAACTTTGGAACTGTTTATGCACGATTATATTTTCCTCAGTGGATAGTATATATTGCTGGTTTCTAATAAATTTTTTATTTTTTGTGTATTTTCATTTTCACCTTCATTTTTTCATTCACCTTCATTTCACGGATATGGTAATCCTATAGGACAGTGATTCAGTGTCCATTCTCTCACAAGTTTATTTACACATATTTTTAGTTTCATGTTTATAGCTCTGTGTTGGCTCATTTAATAGGCTGCGCACTGATATACAGTTATTATTTCAGATTTAAAAAATTTGGGATTTTCGAATTTTGAATTTACGAATTTTTGAAGTTTCTAATTATGTTATGTTAAACGGGTTTTCGTTCATTCGGATGTTTCCAAAATAACAAATTTGTCAAAATTCATTGAAAAACTAACTCGGAACGAAACGAATTGCACATGTCTAATTAAGACAGCAACTGACACTTTCCTGCATTTGTGGAAGTTTCCAAAGGATGGGAGCGGCACGCCAGCATGTACAGACTTTTTAAAAGATTTTTATTTTGTAACAGCCAACGCGTTTCAGGGGGCTCAGCACCCCCCCTTCATCAGGGCTAAAAACAGGATGATGTAGGCACTTGGATTGGAAAGGCCTTTGCCTTGTACAGGTAAGTGAAAGGGAAACAATTCAACAATATTACACATGTTATTAAAGCTAAACTTTATCTATAACAGTTTGATAGCAATGAATGTTCTTTAAAAACATTGAACATTAATAATTGCGCTACCAAAATGAGAAAGTGTTGTAAATTGCCTCCAGCATTCCTCCTATTTTCTCTTGCTGGAGGCCGCAATTTTGTTGAAGCCCAGAGCAGTCACTTCCTCATTGGAAACTCTCCCCCTTTCCTTGGTCTCAAAAACGATATGTCACGTTCTGTAATTAAAATGTGAATGTCCAGCCTTGATTGTATGTCTTGGCTCAGCTAGAGGGGAAGGCGGACAGAAGCTTCACAGTGCCAAACTTCACAGGCTGCTGATGAGGGAGAAAGGAGAGAAAACCGGGGAGAAAAGATAAAACACCATCCTTGGGAGTCTGGCAGTGGATCCTCCTGCTCAGCAGGAAATCTGTCCGCTGATCCCTGCTGAGCAGGCGGATGGCAAGTACCACCCGCTTTCCACTATGGACAGTGAGATGTAAACAGACAGGCGGTCTGACTGCCCATTTCTCTCCTTTCTTCCTCAGCAGCAACTTGTGAAGTTCAGCACTGTAAAACATCTGTCCACCTTCCTCTCTAGCTGAGCCAAGACATACAATCAAGGCTTGAAATGCACACATTTTTTAATTACAGAAAGTGAAAAATAGTTTTTGAGACAACTGTCATCTGAGCCGACCCTCCAGATGGATGGGGAATGGATCCCTCATCTGTCTGTTTTCACTGGATCAGATCGGATGTTGGCGGTGTGACAGCAGGAAGGTAAAGTCACCTGGTTGCATCCAGGGGGGTAGATATATTTCGCCCAGATTCAGGCTTTACGCCGACTTATACAACTAGGTGGAGAGTTGTATAAGCCCAGCTGAGGCTAGTGGGCTCATGGATGACTCATACCTCTAGGGAGAGTGTGGGGCGTCGTGCAGACAGGGAGTTGATGAGACCAGCTGAAGCTTGTCAGCTCATTTAGGCCTCTATAAGAACTCCCAGATTCATTAGGTGTTTGCTCATGCCTGGAACCAGACCTGTGTGGACTGTCTGGGGAGAGTGAACCCCTGTGCGGTGAGACAAAGCCTGTGTGGCTATTTGCTTGGACATTTAAAACCAGGGACTTAGGGACTAGGACAGCACTAGGCTGATCCCAGTTGTTAGTTAGGAAACCTGTATGTTTAGTCAGAGGTCAAGTTGACCAGGATTTATTTTGTTTATGTTTCTTTTGCTTTGCTGTGTTTTGTCACTGTAAATAGAAAATAAACCGCACCTTTTTGATTTTGAAAACCACAACCTCCGTTTGCTGGGCCTGTTTTTGTGTGGGGAGCCCATCCCGGGGGTCACACACACCCGCTGCCGAGCTAACCCCCTCACAGTTGGTGGAGAACCAGTGGCAGTTTTTTTTTAAGCCAGCATGGAGGAGATACTGAAACAGCTGGCTCTAGCAAATGCCAATCAACAGCAGACAAATGCAGGTTTGCAAAGGAGCCTTGCAGCCCAGCAGCAAGCTCATCAACAGAGCCTTGCAGCCCAGCAGCAAGCTCACCAACAGAGTCTGGAAGCTCAGCAACAAGCCCAGCAGCAATCTGAGGCCCGCTTCATAGACCTGTTACAGAAGCAAGAGCAGAGACTACAACAAATGGAAGCAGTAATGCAGCAACGTCCGCAGACCAGTGAGGAAAGCCATCCCACTAATACCGCGTCCTTTGGGGTGAGTCGTTTATTGACAAAAATGACTGGAGAGGATGATCCAGAGGTATTTTTGACCACATTTGAAAGGACTGCTGAAAGAGAAAAGTGGCCTGAGGAGCAGTGGGCTGGACTGGTGGCTCCTCTGTTAACTGGTGAATCGCAGAAGGCTTACTATGACCTAGAGCCTGACCAAGCAAAAGACTATGTGATGCTAAAAGCTGAAATATTGGCAAGGCTGGGTGTCACCCAGGCTGTCCGGGCTCAGCGTGTGCATAACTGGACTTTCCAGCTTGGAAAACCCCCCAGGTCTCAAATGTATGATCTCATTCACCTGAGCAGGAAGTGGCTACAGCCAGAGACTTTGTCCGCACCAGAGATTGTGGAACGTGTTGTAATGGATCGGTTTTTGAGAGCTCTTCCTACTGCCATCCAAAAGTGGGTAAGCCATGGAGACCCAGAGACGGCCGGTGGTCTTGTGGATCGTGTAGAGAAATACTTGGCTACAGAGAACCTGACGGCCTCTTCCAGAGACTCTCGGACTTTCCACCCTAAGACCAGACCATCCCCAGGGGCGGATAAGAGGATTCCAAGGGGTGAGGGTGGAGAGAGTGAGAGGGTGGGAGCTCTGCCCAAAGTTTGGCGAGAACAGCCTGGGAAGTCAGGGGCTCAAGAGGCAGCCAAAAGGATTGTTTGCTACCGCTGCCGGCAAGCGGGACATATTGCAGCAAATTGCCCGGTTGTGGAGGAACCCATGCAATGTGACTTTCTGACGAACAGACGTCAGTCGCTGTGTGCGACAGTCGCATGCACTGCCATTCGGGGAACTGAGAAACATTTATACAAAATGTGTATTAATGGTAGAAATGTTGTGGTATTGCTGGATTCAGGTAGCCTTGTGACCCTGATAAAGGCTGAATTAGTTAAAACAGAGGTCTCTGGGAATAGCAAGGTAGCTGTTATTTGTGTGCATGGGGACACCCGAGAGTATCCAGTGACTACAGTGTGTTTCGAGACCCCCAAAGGTACCCTCTCTCATCCAGTGGGGTTAGTATCTCAATTACCGCATGATGCCATTGTGGGAAGGGATTTTCCGAAGTTCTGGGAACTGTGGGATGATCCTGAGCCCCCCACTGGTGCCCCTATGTACCAGGAATGTGATAGCCAGAACTCCCCTGAGAGTGGTGAGGACTCTCCGGAATTTCCCTTATCAGTATTGGCAGGGGAGACTCAAGAAACTGGAGAGGAGCCCACCTCCTCAGACGAAAACCTACCGTCTGTGGAGTTTTCTGATCTTGAGGTTCACAGGGAAAACTTTGCCACAGAACAGTTGAAAGACCCCGCCCTAATAAAGGCACGGGAAAACGTAGTGAAAATAGATGGCGAGTTAGTGAACCCAGATAATACCTGCACTTACCCATACTTCAGCGTAGAGAAGGACCTACTGTATCGGGTGGCAAAAAGGGCAGAAGAAACCGTTGAGCAGCTTGTGGTGCCCAAACCTTACAGGAAGTTGGTGTTGGAGTTGGCCCATGGGCACATTCTTGGAGGTCATCTGGGGACAGAGAAAACCCGATAGAGGGTATTACAGAGATTCTATTGGCCGGGGGTGATGAAGGACATAGAAAATTATTGTTCCTCCTGCCCTGTGTGTCAGAGGTCGGCCCCGATGCCACATTTCCGTAGCCCGCTGGTCCCTCTACCCATCATTGAGGTCCCGTTTGAGAGGATCGCCATGGATTTGGTAGGGCCTATAATCAAGTCCGCTAGGGGGCACCAGTACATATTAGTTATAATGGACTATGCCACCCGTTATCCAGAAGCGATCCCTCTCCGAAATACCTCGGCCAAAACCATAGCCAAAGAGCTATCTCTTGTGTTTAGCCGGGTGGGTATTTGTAAAGAACTGCTTACGGACCAAGGTACACCCTTTATGTCCCGGGTTATGAAGGAGCTGTGTAAATTGTTCAAAGTGACGCAATTACGTACATCTGTGTATCACCCCCAAACCGATGGGCTGGTTGAAAGATTCAACAAAACCCTAAAACAAATGTTGAAGAAAGTGGTGGATAGAGATGGAAAGGATTGGGACTGTCTACTTCCTTATCTGATGTTTGCTATTAGGGAGGTGCCCCAATCCTCTACGGGATTCTCCCCCTTTGAGTTACTGTATGGGAGACACCCAAGAGGGCTGTTGGATATTGCCAAGGAAACTTGGGAAAGTGAGAGTTCTCCCCACAGGAGTGTGATTGAGCATGTCGCCCTGATGCAAGACCGAATTGCACAGGTAATGCCCATCGTGAAGGAACATTTGGCCCAAGCGCAGTTAGCACAGCAGAGAGTGTACAACCGTGGAGCCAAGACCCGTACCTTTTCCCCGGGGGATAGGATACTGGTACTTGTCCCTACGGTTGAAAGTAAATTCCTTGCCAAATGGCAAGGCCCCTATGAGATAATGGAAAAAGTGAGCGAAGTGAATTACAAGGTCAGACAACCAGGAAGGCGAAAGCCCGAACAGATCTATCACGTTAATCTGTTGAAAGCCTGGAGGGATAGAGAGTCCCTAGTCGCAGACACTTGGTCACCAGCTCAAACGGGTTGCGTGATTCCTGAGGTTGGAATAGCAGCCACCTTGTCACAACCCCAACAACAGGAGGTTAAGGAGTTTGTGCTTCGCAACAAGGAGGTATTCTCTGAGCTGCCGGGACAAACATCTGGGGTAGAGCATGACATCATTACCCCGCCCGGTGAAAGGGTGAAGTTAAAACCCTATCGGATCCCAGAGGCCCGACGGGAGGCAATACGGGAGGAAGTACAGAAAATGCTGAACTTAGGGGTGATAGAGGAGTCCCAAAGTGATTGGTCTAGTCCCATTGTGTTGGTGCCTAAACCGGATGGGAGCTGGCGATTTTGTAACGATTTTCGTCAGTTGAACAAAGTTACAAAATTTGACACCTACCCCATGCCACGTATAGATGAGTTGATCGACCGGCTGGGAACAGCCCGATACATGACGACTCTTGACCTCACAAAAGGGTATTGGCAAATCCCCCTGGCCAAGTCGGCCAAAGAGAAAACCGCATTTGTAACCCCAGACGGGGCGTTCCAATATAAAAGAATGCCGTTCGGGTTACAGAATGCGCCGGCCACATTCCAGCGGAAAATGGACCAGATGCTGAGGCCCCATCGGAAGTATGCTGCGGCTTACCTGGATGACGTAATTGTCCATAGCACAGATTGGGCCTCACATCTGCCAAAAGTGCAAGCAGTCCTGGACTCTGTTCGGGAAGCGGGGTTTACGGCTAACCCCAAGAAGTGTACCATTGGGCAGGAGGAGGCCAAATATCTTGGGTACACCATTGGGAGGGGAGTAATAAAACCCCAACTCAACAAAGTCGAGGCCATCCAGAGTTGGCCACGTCCCAACAGCAAGAAGCAGGTACGAGCCTTTCTGGGAATCGCTGGGTATTATCGGCGATTCATTCCCCACTTTGCTTCTAAGGCTGTGCCCCTAACCAACCTGACGAAGGGGAAAGGGTCGGTCATGATTAAATGGACCCCCGAGGCTGAGGCAGCATTCCAATTCTTGAAACAAGCCTTATGTAGCCAGCCAGTGTTGTACTCACCCGACTTCTCTAAAGACTTTGTCGTACAAAGTGATGCATCAGATGTGGGGTTAGGAGCAGTATTGTCCCAGGTCTGGAACGGGGAAGAGCACCCAGTCATTTACCTCAGCAGGAAGTTGAAGTCCCATGAGGTAAATTACGCCACCGTTGAAAAGGAGTGTTTAGCGGTGAAGTGGGCTCTAGATTCCCTTCGGTACTACCTGCTAGGTAGGCACTTTGACATGGTTACGGATCACGCTCCGTTAAAGTGGATGGCTCAAAACAAGGAAACAAATAGAAGAGTGAATAGGTGGTTCCTGGCCCTCCAGGAATTCAACTTCACAGTAAAGCATCGCCCTGGCGTTCAAATGGGGAATGTGGATGCTTTGTCTCGAGTACATGAATGCCTGATTGCTGGTGTTCCAACCCCGAGGTTAAAACAAGAGGGGGGGTATGTGACAGCAGGAAGGTAAAGTCACCTGGTTGCATCCAGGGGGGTAGATATATTTCGCCCAGATTCAGGCTTTACGCCGACTTATACAACTAGGTGGAGAGTTGTATAAGCCCAGCTGAGGCTAGTGGGCTCATGGATGACTCATACCTCTAGGGAGAGTGTGGGGCGTCGTGCAGACAGGGAGTTGATGAGACCAGCTGAAGCTTGTCAGCTCATTTAGGCCTCTATAAAAACTCCCAGATTCATTAGGTATTTGCCAATGCTCATGCCTGGAACCAGACCTGTGTGGACTGTCTAGGGAGAGTGAACCCCTGTGCGGTGAGACAAAGCCTGTGTGGCTATTTGCTTGGACATTTAAAACCAGGGACTTAGGGACTAGGACAGCACTAGGCTGATCCCAGTTGTTAGTTAGGAAACCTGTATGTTTAGTCAGAGGTCAAGTTGACCAGGATTTATTTTGTTTATGTTTCTTTTGCTTTGCTGTGTTTTGTCACTGTAAATAGAAAATAAACCGCACCTTTTTGATTTTGAAAACCACAACCTCCGTTTGCTGGGCCTGTTTTTGTGTGGGGAGCCCATCCCGGGGGTCACACACACCCGCTGCCGAGCTAACCCCCTCACAGCGGGTATCAATGGACACATATCCATGGACACCTGCCTCTCCATAGTGGGCAATGGATGGTGCAAACAGGTCCGCCTAAAAACCTGACAGATGGACTTGATCAGTCCACCCGTGGGAAAGGGGCCTAACTCTTTTGTGTTTTCCTGCCAGCAGAGTTTCTCCTGTCACCTTTCCTGCTTTTCTTTATGGACACATTTTTCTCAGTATGGACACAGGCGGCACAGCTCGGGATCAAGCCCACAGGTGTACCACCATAGGAAGTGGTTTCCTATGGAGGCACACTGAGAAAAGTAGGTGTCAAAAACATTGGTATAGGACCCAAGAAGAGAAGGATTTATGCTGCTCTGAGCAAAACCATTGCACAGAGCAGGTAAGTATAATCCTATGAAAAATTTTTTATCTGCAAGGTCATTACCATAAGGATGTCCCTGGACAGTCATAGAAAGGTAAGTATGCAATCAGTAGACTCCCTTAGAAAACCCTAAGAATATCAAGAACAGTGCGGGTAAGGTAGGCTCAAAATTATATATTGAACCAGAATTTTAGGTATTGGCATAGCGAAATCTTCACCCCTTTTATTATGAAGTACAGTGGAACCTTGGTTAACGAGTAACGCGGTTAATGAGCGTTTTGAAAGACGAGCAACTTTTCTGCAAGTTTGCGAGTGTTGTCTCGCAAAACAAGTGCAGTACCGCATTTGGCCAGAGGTGCGGGGGCGCTGATGACACTGGAAAAGGTTCGGAGCCGTTCAGAAATACTCGGAAACACTCAGTTCCCGAGTGTTTCCAAGCCTTTCCGAGTGTTTCCGAGATCAGCCGAGCTGTCCCTGAGTATTTCCTAGGCTCTCCAGCGCTTGACAAAGATGCGCACAGGGACTTTTATCACTTTCCTGTGCCCACATTGAAACGCGTTGCATGCCGGGCCTGACGTCACTCCGCCGTACGTTGCGTCCCAGCAAAAGACTCTGGGCTTGTGTCGCAGCCCTCTCCTTGGCTAGCCGTAGCGATACCCGGAAGTCATCCAATTCGGACAGAATACCGGCCCCGCTCCACACAAGCAGATCGTCTATCAGCTTCTGGGACCACCAACTTTAGCGGAGTTTGATCGTCATTTGGACTTGAATATGCCTTCATACAGTATTTCCAAAAAGTGAGTGCTTTGATGCTTTTCTAATTAAAGTGTTACAGTTTTTAACTAAGTGGCGCCTGTTTCTCTGTTTTTCTTGTTCATTAAATGCAGCCTGACCTGTGTCCATTAAATGCAGCCTGACCTGTGTCCATTAAATGCAGCCTGACCTGCGTCCATTAAATGCAGCCTGACCTGTGTCCATTAAATGCAGACTGACTTGTGTACATTAAATGCAGCCTGACCTGTGTCCATTAAATGCAGCCTGACTTGTGTACATTAAATGCAGCCTGACCTGTGTCCATTAAATGCAGCCTGTTCGGTGCCTGGCGACTGGCGAGAATGTCATCACATTCGCCTGTCTGCCTGTCACTCAGAAGACAGAGCAGCTCGAGCGGCAGTACTCCATTCAGCCGCTGGGGCTGCTCTGTCTTCTTTGAGTGACAGGAGATCACCCGGTGCTCGCGGGAGACGGCCGCCCTGTATTGTGACAGGGCGGCGGCGTCGACGACGACGGGGGCTGGTCAGTATTCGCTCCATAAGAGGCACAGGCATTTCTCCCAATTTTTGAGGGGGAGAAAATGTGCGTCTTATGGAGCGAAAAATACGGTATAAAAATAATAATAAATGTAGTAGGGTGCTACAACAGTCCTGATGATGTGTTGGATATGGCAGCCTAAGGCAAGCCAATTACTGCTCAGTGCACACATATGTGAAAACCATGGAAATTGTGACTATTTTCTTGCCATATAGCGGAGATATTGGTAGAATGCCGTGTCAACCTGGGCATGCCCTTTATCAATTCCAGATTTCAGACCAGACATAAAATCATCTTCTCCCTGTGGATATCCATATAGATCTGTATATAGGTACAATCACTATTATCTGCTAGTCACTATGCCTTGCTCTAGGCCAGAGGTCTCCAAACTTTCTAAAGAAAGAGCCAGTTTACTGTTCTTCAGGCTTTAGGTGGGCCAGGCTGTGCCCAGTGGGAGTAAGCAATGGTTGATCTTTGATATTAGGGGGAGAAATAATTGGTGTCCCTGGGGAAATAGTGACCCTTTTTTATTGTCCATGGAAGGAATTATGCCCCATTGTTGGTGTCATTGGGAGGAATAGTGCCTTAAGGGCCAGATAAGAGCAAGCAAAGGGCTGCATCTGGCTCCAGGGCCACAGTTTGGAGACCACTGCTCTATGCCAGTGTTTCTCAACTCCAGTCCTCAAGGCGCCCCAACAGGTCATGTTTTCAGGCTTTCCATTATTTTTCACAGGTGATTTGATCAGTTTCACTGCCTTAGTAATTACCACATCTGTTTCATCTGAGGGAAATCCTGAAAACATGACCTGTTGGTGCGCCTTGAGGACTAGAGTTGAGAAACACTGCTCTAGGCCATCTAGCAACCATCTCTAAGCAATTGCCCATAGCTCTGAGCTAGGCCTTTATTAGATCTAATAAACTTCTGGATCAAACTTGTGGTTTTCATTAATTATGCCTCGTACAAACACGGTCGGATTTCCCGTCAGAATAAACTTCAACGGGTTTTTCCGACGGAATTCCGCTCAAGCTGTCTTGCATACACACGGTCACACTAAATTCCGACCGTCAAAAACGTGGTGACGTAAAACACTACGACAAGCCGAGAAAATGCTTCCGACCATGCGTCAAATTGTTTCCGAGCATGCGTGATTTTCTCTTTCCAACTCCGTCGGGCATACACATGGTCAGAAAATCCGATGAAAAAATTCCATCTGACTTTTTCCATTGGAAATTCCGAGCGTGTGTACGCGGCATTACACTGGCACACTCGGTTGTTTGCACAGTTCATAAAAAGGATATAAATCTTAATAGAATATAACATTTCCTTAATGAGCATTACACCGCATACCAGCACATTATGACAGACTTACCTGCACATGGAGCCCTCCAGCGCAGTGCTGTCAAGGCTCTCTGCTCTTCCACCTTCACCTGGTCTTCCTTCCGGGTTGCCAGGCTGAGGCTGTATGAATGGCCAGGGCCACTCCCGCGCATGTGCGATTTGGATTCCCGCCAGACATATCGTTTGGTGTTCAGGCCAAATCATTTAATTTTACTCTCTTCTGACCATTACAACTTTTTCTATGTGGCCTCAGAATCTTCAAGGTGCATCTAAAGTGGCCAGATGAGACTAAAATTGAATTATTTGGCCTCAACACCAAATTATATGTCTGGTGGAATTCCAATACAGCTCTTCATCCAAATAACACCATTCCTACAGTAAAACATAGAGGGGGTAATATCCTGTTATGGGGGTGTTTCTCTGCAGCTGGGACTGGAGCACTTGTCAGGATAGAAGGAAAAATGGATGGGGAAAATTACCATCAAATTCTTGAGGAAAATCTGCTGTCTTCTGCCAGAACGTTGTCAATGGGAAGAAGGTTTACCTTCCAACATGGCAATGACCCAAAGCACATAGCAAAATTACCACACAGAGGTTCTTTTCTATACCACAGTACATAAAAATGATAAAGACTATGATTTATAAAATACACATGTAGCGGGCCCCCAAAATTGGGGTCGCTATGCTTTACATTTAAGGGTTGCCTGAGCAATAGTTTAGCTCAGGTTCTCCAATTCTGTTTGGTTGGACTCTGCTCTGCTGTAATGTTGCCTGGAGTATAGTTCCCCTTGACCTGTGGGTGGCGCTGTTGCCCAGGTCTTGAGGAGAACCACAGGTGGTGCTACGGTGTGATTAGGTGTCCTCTCTCGGCTGCCTGTGCGGTGGGCGGGTTCTGCCTGCTGTGCATGCCGGGACAGGGTATATAAAGGGCAGACGCCATGATCTGGTGTGGTGTGCCGGGGGGATTCCAACAATGCACTAGCTTAAAGGAGCCTATTTAGAAAATAAAAAACAAACCTTTACAACCCCTTTAAGGGTTACTCGCCACCAGTTGCCCCACCCAACACCTACCCTGCACCTCCCCTAATTCCGCCCCTAAACGCGCCCCTCATAAATTATATCATGAAATGACACTTAAAGCGGAGCTCCCCTGAAAAAAAATATTAAAAGCCAGCAGCTACAAAATACTGCAGCTGCTGACTTTTAATATTAGGACACTTACCTGTCCTGGAGTCCAGCGACTTTGGCAGAAGACGAGCAATCGCTCGTCACTCTGCTGCCCCCACCGCCATCCTCAGTGAGGGAACCAGGAAGTGAAGCCTTGCGGATTCACTGCCCGGTTCCCTACGGCGCATGCATGAGTTGCGCTGCGCCGTTCTCACTGGTCCCTGTTGTGTTCTGGGAGCCGAGTGTTTCCCAGAACACAACGGGTATTCTGCAGGAAGTGACGTACTACCCGCAGAATACCCGCAGAGTGGACTCCCGGAAGTGGGTGCAAATACCTGTCTTAGACAGGTATCTGCACCCCCCTACCCCCTGAAAGGTGCCAAATATGACACCGGAGGGGGGGAGGGTTCCGATGAGCGGAAGTTCCACTTTAGGGTGGAGCTCCGCTTTAAATGTTTTATGCAGAATTAAGTTACAAAAATAAATATTAACAACAACTTTATCAGTGCTTATCAGTGCAGCCTCAGCAGTGCCCATCAATGCAGCGTGACCTGTGCCCACCAATTCAGCCTCACCTGTGAATATCATTACAGCATGACCTGTGCCTACTATTGCAGCCTCACCTGTGCCCACCATTGCAGCGTGACCTATGCCCATCATTGCAGTGTGACCTGTGCCCACCATTGCAGCGTGACCTGTGCCCATCATTGCAGTGTGACCTGTGTCCACCATTGCAGCGTGACCTGTGCCCATCATTGCAGCCTCACCTGTGCCCACCATTGCAGCGTGACCTGTGCCCATCATTGCAGTGTGACCTGTGTCCACCATTGCAGCGTGACCTGTGCCCATCATTGCAGTGTGACCTGTGTCCACCATTGCAGCGTGACCTGTGCCCACCATTGCAGCCTCACCTGTGCCCACCATTGCAGCGTGACCTGTGCCCATCATTGCAGTGTGACCTGTGTCCACCGTTGCAGCATGACTTGTGCCCACCGTTGCAGCATGACTTGTGCCCACCGTTGCAGCATGACTTGTGCCCATTATTGAAGCGTGACCTGTGCCCACCATTGCAGCCTCACCTGTGTTCATCATTGCAGCGTGACCTGTGCCCACCATTGCAGCGTGACCTGTGCCCACCATTGCAGTGTGACCTGTGCCCACCATTGCAGCCTCACCTGTGCCCACCATTGCAGGGTGACCTGTGCAGAGGAAGAGAGAGGGCGGCGGGATCATCACAGGGAAAGAGAGCGTGGAGGGGAGAGCTGGCCGGATCACAGAGCGGGGATAGCCCGCTGTAACAGCTTACATTAGAATTGCGGTCTGCTCGCCGTCACACACAGTCCCGCCTCCTGACCCGATGCCTTTGACAGACAGAACACATCCCAGCATTGGACCGGCATTCTGTCTATCACAGGCGTCGGGTCAGGTGGCGGGGCTGTGTGTGACGGCGAGCAGACCACAACTGTTATGTAAGCTGTTACAGAAAGCTATCCCTGCTCTGTGTTCCGGCCAGCAATCCTCTTCTGTCACGCTCTCTTTCCCGGGGGCGATAGCTGGGAGAACGACTCCCATTCAGCCCCTCCTGCAGGCGGTGCTCGCCCCTCCGCTCCCAGGCAGACCGCGCTTGCCAACCCTCATTTTCCACTCGCAAAATGAGAGTAGGCGAGTGTAAATTTGAGGGCTGACCCACAGTATGGAAATAGAGTGTACACCGCTCCAAGGCTGTCTGCAAATTAAAGATCTCTTGATATCCAGTTTCCAGGCAGAAAGAACAGTTTTTATAATATAAAAGTGCATGCAGGACACTGGACAGACCACTAGGGACAAAAGGGATGTGTAATTTTTTTATACAGTACTGTAATCTGTAAGATTACAGTATACTGTATGTATTGTGTTTTTACTTTTTTGAATTTCCCGCCGAACTCCACCCCCGTGCCGCAACATCGCAGGGAACGGAGCTCGGCGGCACTCGGCAGTCACCAGTGTGTAAATCGAGTGAGACACGGCTCGCACACACAGCGGGACACATCGCAGGATCCAAGGACAAGGTAAGTAACTTCCCCTGTATCCTGCAATGCGATCCCAAGTCTGGCTCGGGGTTCCCGCTTTCTACATGAAAAATCCACCCCGAGCCAGACTCAGGATTACCGCCAGGGAGGTTAAGGATAGCAATCACATAAAGCCATTTATTATCACATCGTTTTTTGGATCCTTTTTAAATCATAATGATAACAGAAATCACCCAAATGGCCCTGATAAAAAGTTTACATACCCTGGAATGTTTGGCCTTGGTACAGACACAGAAGGTGGCACACACAATGGCACTGTGGGGGCAATGTGGAAGACTAGGGGAACTGTGAGAGGTTGAGGGACACTGCAGACCACTATGAGAGGATGGGTTGCATTGTGGGAGCTGAGAGACATTGTGGGGGACTTCAGCCCAGCAGTGGGCCATGGCACGGTTCCCTGTATATCACCTTGAAGACTGATTTAAAAAGAAACGCATATACCATAACTTATGCATTTTGCACTTTTCTGGGAAACAGATGCTCTAGCAAAAGTCTAAACATATTACATTCACAGCCACCCCTTTTGTGGTACTTGGGTGTTTAAAAGTGCCCAGCTTAATGACCCTTTACAAGAGCACAGCCAGCTGCTACCTCTTGCAGCATACCTGGAGACAAAATGGCATCTGCATATGTGCCGTTGATTCCAGAATGGAAGCCACGCCTGCACAAACAAGGGCAAAATGGCACCAGCAAACGCTGTAAGCCCTTGAGAAGTACCAAGATGATGCCTGGTCATGCTCCCAGTTACCATGGGCGGCATGATGGCAAGGTAGCACCAGAGCAATGGCAGCTATGCTCTGTAAGTTCCTTTACAAATATGTGTTGGGCATTCTCAGTGACAAGGCATGATGTGGTAAAGGGAAACAAGGTCCCGAACCACCCACTCTGGTGCCCGTTCAATGTGTGAAAAGGAGGGAGTCAGCATGTAATTTCAAGTCAGGTGTTTCCACTATCCTGGTACTCCAAAAATGTAATAGATAGTCTAGAAATTAGATGTTAAATTGAAAGTCCATACTGTAGGTCAGTATGCAGCAATGATTAAGCACTTTGTGTGAAATGCGTCTGCTGAACAGTGTGGATCCCTCGTGGGCAGGGCCGTCGGAACAGGACAGGCAAACCAAGCAACTGCTTGGGGCCCCCAGCTGGCCCGGGGCCCCAGCAGAGCTGCCTCCCCTCCCGCGATTGGCGGCCCCCTCCACCTGCGATTTGGCGGCCCCCTCCTCCCGCGATTTGGCGGCCCCCTCCTCCCGCGATTGGTGGCCCCCTCCTCCCGCGATTTGGCGGCCCCCCTCCCGTGACTGGTGGCCCCCCTGCGATTTGGCGGCCCCCCTCGCGATCGGCGAGAGGGCACCCCCCCTTTTCTGAATTAAAAAAATTGTGTAGCACCCACCCCCCCCCCCGCTTCTCCAAAAAAATTCTCAATCTGCTTGGGACCCCCAAATTCCTTCAAACGGCCCTGCTCGTGTGTCATGTTTTTCAAACCTTTGACTCTAAAATAAACCAACAAATTTTTCTTCATCTCTGGATGTGCCGCTTTTTCTCTTTGTTGTATTGATTTTCCAGGTTGCGGACCTTGGTAGGCACCCAGTCTTGTGCCACAGTAGTATCAAGTAGACATGTGCACTGCCGAAAAATTCGTTTTTTTTCCTTTTCGTTTTTTTCCTTTTTTCGGAAATTCGAAAAAAAAGAAAAAATTCGTTTTCGTTTTTTTGTTTTTTTCGGAAATTCGGGAAATTCGAAAAAATTGTTTTTTTCGTTTTCGTTTTTTTTTGCTTTTTTTCGGAAAATCTGGAAATTCGAAAAATTTGTTGTTTTCGTTTTTTTTGCTTTTTCGGAAATTCGGGAAATTTCCAAAAAAAACGAATAAAACGAAAACGAAAAAAAACAAATTTTTCGAATTTCCGAAAAAAGCTAAAAAAAAAACAAAAAAAAAAGATTTTCCGATTTTCGGAAATTCGGAAATTCTAAAAATTCGGAATTCGGAAATTCAACTTTCCAAATTTCCCATTTTAGATTTTTTAATTTTCGAATCTCGAATTTTCGAAATTTTCAATTTTAGAATTTCAGAAATTTCCCAAATTCAGAATTTCCGAAATTCGGAATTTCCGAGTTTCGGAAATTCGAAAATTCGAAAATCCGAATTTCGAAAATTCAAAAATACGAAAATACGAAAATTCTAAAATTCTAAAATTCGGATTTTCGAAAATCCGAATTTCCGAAATTCCAAAATTCGTAAATTCGGAATTTGGAAAATCCGAAAATTGCGGAATTAACGAATTTCTCTGAATTCCTGAAAAACAAATTAGAAACTAAACGAATTGCACATGTCTAGTTAATTATTTGTTTAGTTTCTAATTTGTTTTTCACGAATTTAGAGAATTCGTAATTTTTCAAATTACGAATTTTCGGATTTTCGGATTTCCGAATTTCCGAATTTTTCAATTTCCGAATTTTTGTATTTACGAATTTTTCAATTTACGAATTCAATTTACGATTTCCGAAATTTCGAATTTCCGAAATTCGGAAGTTCGGAAATTCGGAATTTCGAAAATTGGAAATTTCGAAATTGGAAAATCTAAAATTCGAAAATGGGAAATTTGGAAAGTTGAATTTCCGAATTCCGAATTTTTTTAATTTCCGAATTTCCGAAAATCGGAAATTCGTTTTTTTCGTTATTTTGCGGAAATTCGAAAAATTCGTTTTTTCGTTTTCGTTTTGTTTTTCGGAACATTCGGAATTCCAAATTTCCCGAATTTCCGAAAAAAGCAAAAAAAAAAACAAAATAACTAATTTTTCGAATTTCCCGAATTTTCAAATTTCCCCAAAAAAAGCAAAAAAACGAAAAAAACGAAAACGAAAAAAACAAATTTTTTGAATTTCCCGGATTTCCGAAAAAAAGCAAAAAAACGAAAAAACGAAAAAAAACTAACTTTTCGAATTTCCGAAAAAAGAAAAAGAAGGCAACAAATTTTTCGGCAGTGCACATGTCTACTGGAGATTGTCCATAGCAACCAAAAAGTGTCCCTTTATGTCAAAAGTGTTTTTAGACCAGCTAGAAAACAGCGATAATAAATTAGAATCACTCGCAGAATTGAGCGATAGCGATTTGTGGGGAAATTCATCATCAAACACTAAATCTAATGACGGCGACAATTCTGCAACTGAGCAAATTTCAGTGTTTTTGATTTGATTACATTATTGAATAATTTTTATTATTTTTATATTACTATTTGTTATAATTATTTATAGTTATTTATTATAATATAATTTATGATTTTTGTTTCAAACTTTATCATACCCGGGATGTCTACTAGACTCTGGTTTGGTCAGGTTTAAGTAAGTAATTCCTAAGAATTGCAGGCCTACAATACATAACACCAAATTTCCATGCAAAATAATTGTACCGCTTTTGGTACAAAATTCCAGACAGAATCATACCGCCAGGGAGGTTAAATAAAAGGCAGTTTTTTGGGCATGATCATTCATATTTTCAATATTAATGCCACAATTTCAAAATTTCTGCCAGGGTATGCAAACTTTTGAGCACAACTGTATATGACCCTTGGGTAACATTGCTATTTGTAATTGTCTTTTGCAAATAGAATCGATTCAAATGTTGCAAGACCGTCTTCCTTTTTCATCCCATTTCCTGCCAAAAGTTATGACACAAGGAGGTGTTTAGCAATCTGAATATGAGAATACGTGTTATGCCTCAGGCTGCACAAAGCTTTCCAGAAACGTTCTCTCGTCTGCTCTTCTCTCACCGGTCCATCGATATGTCCTCTCCTCTGACTCTAATCATGCTGCTTCTATGGGGTATGTACTTCATACAAATGTGTGTTATTCCTATTATGCTTGAAAATGTACCTAACCTAATAAAACAAATGATATTGTAGGTCAGTAGTTCCCGCAGACATGGTGGCTGCATTCGTTTTCTTATTTTCTAACCACTTGCTTACTGGGCACTTAAACCCCCTTCCTGCCCAGGCCAATTTTCAGCTTTCAGCACTGCGTCGCTTTAACTGACAATTGCGCGGTCGTGCGACGTGGCTCCCAAACAAAATTGACGTCCTTTTTTTCCCACAAATAGAGCTTTCTTTTGGTGGTATTTGATCACCTCTGCGGTTTTTATTTGTTGCGCTATAAACAAAAATAGAGCAACAATTTTGAAAAAAAAAAACACAATATTTTTTACTTTTTTGCTATAATAAATACCCCAATTTATTTTTTATTTTTTAAAATTTTTCTCAGTTTAGGCCGATAAGTATTCGTCTACATATTTTTGGTTAAAAAAATTGCAATAAGCGTATATTGATTGGTTTGCGCAAAAGTTAAAGCGTCTACAAAATAGGGGATAGTTTTATATCATTTTTATTAATATTTTTTTTTTACTAGTAATGGCGGCGATCTGCGATTTTTATTGTGACTGCGACATTATGGCGGACACATCGGACACTTTTGACACTATTTTGGGACCTTTGTCATTTTTACAGCGATCAGTGCTATAAAAATGCACTGATAACTGTAAAAATGACACTGTCAGTGAAGGGGTTAACCTGTAGGGGGCGCTGAAGGGGTTAAGTGTGCCTAAGCGAGTGATTACTACTGTGGGGGGAGGGGACTGACTGGAGGAGGTGACCGATCTGTGTTCCTATGTACAAAGGACACAGCATCGGTCTCCTCTCCCTGACAGGACGTGGATCTCTGTGTTTACACACAGATCCATGTCCTTGTCTGTGTACCGGCCGATCGCGGGTGCCTGGCGGACATCGCGGCTGCCAGGCACGCGCATCGGCATCTCAGTGAGACGCCGGGCATGCGCACCGCTGGCGGCGCTCGCGCGCCCCCCAGTGGCCGCAGGGAACGAAGCAAGGGGCGGACATCAATTGACATCCTCCCGGCATTCTAGGTCCGCGCTGTAGCCGTCATTCGGCTATAGCGTGGGCCTGTAGTGGTTAATTAAGAACATTTTTAGAAAGTAAAGAAAATACTGGTTGATCCTTGTGTGTTCTTGTAACTTCCTGTGAACTGAAAGGGTATCTTAACCACTTGCCTACTGGGGCACTTTCACCCCCTTCCTTCCCAGGCCAATTTTCAGCTTTCAGCGCTGTTGCACTTTGCATGACAATTGTGCCGTCATGCTACACTGCACCCAGATAAAAATGTTATCTTTTTTTTTTTGAGACAGATAGAGATTTATTTTGGTAGTATTTAATCACCACTAAGTTTTTTTTTTTTTTTGCTAAACTAATGAAAAAATACCATAAAGTTTGAAAAAAATAGTTTTTCTTAGTTTCTCTTATACAATTTGGTAAATAAGTAATTTTCTCCTTCACTGATGTGCACTAATAGGCGGCACTGATGGGCAGTGACAGGTGGTACTGATGGGCACTGATGGGCAATGATGAGGCTGCACTGATGGGCACTGATAGGCTGCACTGATGGACATGGATGAGGCGACACTGATAAGGCTGCATTGATATGCGGCACTGATAGGCGGCATGGATGGGCACTGATGAGGCTGCACCGATGGGCAGTGATAGGTGGTACTGATGGGCACCAGGGATGAGCCGAACACCCCCCTGTTCGGTTTGCACCAGAACCTGCGAACAGACAAAATGTTTGTGTGAACTTTAGAACCCTATTAAATACAATGGACTCGAACGTTTGAAATCTAAAGTGCTAATAATAAAGGCTTATATGCAAGTTATTGTCCTAAAAAGTGTTTGGGGACCGGGGTCCTGCCCCAGGGGACATGTATCAATGCAAAAAGAAGTTTTAAAAATTGCCAGTTTTACGGGAGCAGTGATTTTAATAATGCTTAAAATGAAAAAAATAAAAGTGAAATATTCCTTTAAATTTCATACCTGGGGGGGTATAATATGCATGTAAAGTGGCGCATGTTTCCCGTGCTTAGAACCAGGGCCGGCGCTCCCACTAGGCGAATTAGGCAGCCGCCTAGGGCGCACTGCCACCTAGGGGCGCAGCCACAGCCGCTGGGTCCCCTGCAGAGTATCGGTTCCCCTCCTAGCGGGTGGTGGCTGATGCGGAGTGTAGCGGCTCCATATGGCTGGCTGCAGAGTGGCTGGGCGGGGAGAAGGAGCAGGCCCGCCCCGCCTCCCTCCCTGGATGATGTGCAGCCATTGGAGGAGCAGGGCGGGCGGCATTGTGCATAGAAACAGCCAGAAAGGAGGATCCACCCAGGTCCGGACTGCCCATAGGACACATGCTGGCTGGGTCGAGGCCGCCGAGACATGCTGGCTGGGTCGAGGCCGCCGAGCCACTTGTCCTGCAGGAGGGAGGAGCCCAAAGCAAAGCTGCTCCTTCAGCTTACCCAGCCTCTCTGCGGCCGCCCGCCGGAGCCCGGGGGTGGAACCGAATGATCAGCTGAAGGGGGGAGGAGCTGGAGGAGGTCTCCTGTGCGTGACTGGTAACACTAACTGCTGCCCGCTGCCTGACATGTGGAGGGATGGAAAGAAGTCTCCCAAGGTAAGAACTTGTTAGGTGGTGGGGGGAAGCGCTGGGGATGAGGGCTTCCAGTCAGACCTTATCTTGGCTGCACCCCCTCCCCTTTTCACCAGGCTCCACCCCCCTCTCCTGTCCACTTTGCTATATTCTCCCTTCATCTGGCTGCACCCCCCCTCCTGTCCACCTGGCTGCACCCCCCCTCTCCTGTCCACCTGGCTGCACCCCCCCTCTCCTGTCCACCTGGCTGCACCCCCCCCTCTCCTGTCCACCTGGCTGCACCCCCCCTCTCCTGTCCACCTGGCTGCACCCCCCCTCTCCTGTCCACCTGGCTGCACCCCCCTCTCCTGTCCACCTGGCTGCACCCCCCTCTCCTGTCCACCTGGCTGCACCCCCCCTCTCCTGTCCACCTGGCTGCACCCCCCCTCTCCTGTCCACCTGGCTGCACCCCCCCTCTCCTGTCCACCTGGCTGCACCCCCCTCTCCTGTCCACCTGGCTGCACCCCCCCTCTCCTGTCCACCTGGCTGCACCCCCCCTCTCCTGTCCAACTGGCTGCACCCCCCCCTCTCCTGTCCAACTGGCTGCACCCCCCCCTCTCCTGTCCAACTGGCTGCACCCCCCCCTCTCCTGTCCAACTGGCTGCACCCCCCTCTCCTGTCCACCTGGCTGCACCCCCCCTCTCCTGTCCACCTGGCTGCACCCCCCTCTCCTGTCCACCTGGCTGCACCCCCCCTTAGGGTTGCCACCTCATCCCTTTAAACCTGAACACATATGAATTACACAGGTTCTGAGACTAATTTAATGCAGATAAGTCACCAAGTGAGTTTAATTACCACCTTTATCAGCCACAGAACCTGTGTAATTAATATGTGTTCGGGTTTAAAGGGATGAGGTGGCAACTCTACCCCCCCTCTCCTGTCCACCTGGCTGCACCCCCCCTCTCCTGTCCACCTGGCTGCACCCCCCCTCTCCTGTCCACCTGGCTGCACCCTCCTCTCCTGTCCACCTGGCTGCACCCTCCTCTCCTGTCCACCTGGCTGCACCCCCCTCCTGTCCACCTGACTGCATCCCTTCACCTGGCTGCACCCTCCTGTCCACCTGGCTATATCCTACTTCCACCTGGTTGCACCCCCTCTCCTGTCCACCTGGCTGCACCCCCCTCTCCTGTCCACCTGGCTGCACCCCTCTCCTGTCCACCTGACTGCCTCCCTTCACCTGGCTGCACCCTCCTGTCCACCTGGCTATATCCTACTTCCACCTGGTTGCACCCCCTCCTGTCCACCTGGGTGTACCCCACCTCCTGTCCACCCTGCTACATCCCTCCACCTGGCTGCACCTCTTCTCTCTTGTCCACCTGGCTGCACCTCCCCTCTCCTGTCCAACTGGCTGCACCCCCCTCATGTCCACCTGGCTATATCCTCCCTCCACCTGGCTGAACCCCCTCTCCTGTCCACCTGGCTATATCCTCCCTCCACCTGGCTGAACTCCCTCTCCTGTCCACCTGGCTATATCCTCCCTCCACCTGGCTGAACCCCCTCTCCTGTCCACCTGGCTATATCCTCCTTCCACCTGGTTGCACCCCCCTCCTGTCCACCTGTCTCCATCGCTCCACCTGGCTGCACCCCCCCTCCTGTCCACCTGGCTCTATCCCTCCTGACTGCACCCCATCTCCTGTCCACCTGGCTCCATCCTTCCCCCCCCCCACCTGGCTGCACCCCCTCTCCTGTCCACCTGGACCAGTTCTGGTGCTAAAATTATTGAATTCATTTTTTTTTTTGGGGGGGGGCGCAAGTAGCTGGTCTCGCCTAGGGCGCAAAATGGTCTAGCACCGGCCCTGCTTAGAACTGTCCCTGCACAAAGTGTCATTTCTGAAGGAAAAAAAGTCATTTAAAACTCACTCTTAAAGGAACACTACAGGTTCCCTTTTAAAAAAAATAAAAATAACAAACATGTTATACTTATGTAGCGATACCCTCAACTAAGAGGGCCACAGATTTGGGTTGGGCCCTGAATACAGCTCCGCCAACCCCCGGAAATCTACTCAACCCTTTCTGGCACAGTTAGTCTAGGGGTATACACATATAATACTTATGCTTTATGTGAGACTCAGACACAGAACAGTAATAAGGGGATAACAGATTTTACTTCCAGCTATGCAAAGAGAATGAACAGTAATGACAACTTAACTTTTAACTTGTATGCAGAGCCCTGCAATAACAGTCACACTACACCCTAGAGAAGGGGGGGGGGTGGGTAAGGAAACGCCACGTGGGGAGACCGTTAATTAGGCGCCCTGTGGTGCAACAGCTAAACTGGATACCTAATGAATCAGGCCTGATCCCTAATTCTAGAACTCAGTCCTGTAAGGATGATGGATTCTTCACCGGCAATCTGTAGAGGTGGTGCACATAAGAATAAACAACATTTGTAATCCAGAAAAAGAGAATCTTGATAACTGACAACACTTCACTGGAGATCCTCTGGATCAGTCCTGCTGTGGATCTCCAGTGAGAGTCTTTAACGTGAGGTAGTAGGCCTCGGCAGTCTATAGGTACATTACTATCAAACAGGTTATGGAATGAGCTTACGCTCGCTCACCCGCCGGATGCAATCTCAGTCCGGGACTTCCACCGGCTGTGTCTTCACTCGCACACAGCGGTTGCTGCGATCGGGTCCCCGATCCAATCTAGGCTGTAGATAAGAGATGTCTGATGCCACCCAGGCTCGCAGTGGGGTGGAAGGCTCTCTGGTCAGCTGCAGAAGGCCCCAGGCTTCAGGCCTTACCCAGCACAGGTCCGCACAGGTGTAACAGTCTCTGCCGTCCCGTGTCCAAAGAGGCCGAGACAGGCCTCGCCCCTTCCTTATATCTCTCCACCCATGAGTCTCTGGGGCAAAAGCAAAACATCCTGGGAACCAGTGGGGTTCTGGGAACAGTAGTTCAAGAGTCTTTAAAGGAACCCCGCTACACACTCCCCCCACTTAAACTCTTTGGTCCCCAAAGATAAACTTCAACAAATGCTATGTACAATTTTGGACAGTGTCGAGTATGATGTTGGCATAGGGAATTCCCAACAAAATTTTGGGATGGAACTCTCTTGCCCACAGGTCACACTACCATGAGTGGCCTGCCTAACTGTGCCAGAGAGTGAGCTGGGGTTGCCCTCCACTAAATGGACAGTGGAGGGATCAGGATGCTCAACACTTCTCCTAGCCGTTACAACAGAGTCCTCTGAGCTCGTCCCCATTTGGGGGTAAGTTAGTTTCTTGGGAGGCCTGATAACTCTGCGAGCCCTCTGCTCTCTTGGGGCTTCTGGCTCTGGCACCACAGGCTCTTCTTCAGGAGTAAGTTCAGGTAACATTGCTGGTTCTGGAACCTCCGATTCTGAAGTCGACTGATATATGGAATCTCTAGGATCCTCCTCTGAGCAAGTGTCAGGAACATCTTCCCAGTAATCAGCTGAGGGACTGAAGGGTATGAATTCAGTGGCCCCTGGATTTAGCGTTGCATCTGGAGTATCCCCTGTATTTGGGAGATCTATGGCGGACGTTCCCGGAGTCGAGGAACGCCACAGCCAGTCCAGTTCTCCTCCTTCATCTGTACTCAGTTGAGAGGCCTCCCCATCTTCAGTTCGAGAGGTCTGAGACCGAGTGCTCGGCCTGGGAATATCCAGGATAGAGACTGGTTCAGGGGGGTCCCTTGCTGGGGGTATCCTGACTGCTTCAGCAAGTGGGAGCAAGTGGTTTCGATGCCACGTCTTCAGGGGTCCCACCTTCCCTTCTGGCTTTAGTTTGTAAACAGGCAAACCGGGCAACTTCCTACAGACGACATAGGGTTCAGATCTCCATCTGTCTGCAAGCTTGTGTTTTCCAGGGACCCCCAGATTGCGTAGCAGTACTTGGTCCCCGGGCTGCAGATCCTGCACTCGAACCTTCAGATCGAAATTTCTCTTGTTGCGGGCTCCCCTTTGTTCCGAGGCCGCCTGGGCTTGTTCATAGGCCACCTGCAAGTTGTGTCTAAGTCTGTCCACGTATCCCTTGTGAGATGTAGCTGAGGTATGATCTAAAGAAGAGCCAAAGGCCAGATCCACGGGCAGCCTTGCTTCTCTCCCAAACATGAGTCGATAAGGGGAGTAGCCAGTAGCATCACTTGTGGTACAGTTATAGGCATGTACTAGGGCTGATATGTGTTGGCTCCAGTGTTGCTTCTTCTCTGTTTCTAAAGTTCCCAACATGTTGAGCAGGGTCCGGTTAAACCTCTCCGGCTGAGCATCTCCTTGTGGGTGGTAAGGTGTGGTTCTGGTCTTCTTTATTCCCAATGAGTCCAGAATTTCCGGATCAACCGACTCTCAAAGTCCCTTCCTTGATCTGAGTGGAGTCTCTGTGGTAGTCCGTAATGGACAAAATACTTCTCCATAAGTATCTTGGCCACGGTGGATGCCTTCTGATCTTTGGTTGGGAAAGCTTGGGCATAGCGGGTGAAATGGTCGGTTATTACCAGAACATTCCCCAATCCACTCAGGTCGGGTTCGAGGCAGAGAAAATCAATGCATACCAGATCCATTGGGCCCTGACTCTGTAAGTGGCCCATTGGGGCAGCTTGATGGGGTAGAGTCTTTCTCTGAATGCATCGTGCACAGGAATGGCAATACTCCTCTACTTCTGCCCTCATGCAGGGCCAATAGAACCGACTTCTGACAAGCTGGAAGGTCCTTTCTGCCCCTAGGTGACCATGATGGTCATGCAGGGCAATTAGTACAGTCTCTCTGTGCTTCTCTGGGAGGAACAACTGCCACTTATCTGCTGAGTCATCAGAGGGGCCCCTTCGGTAGACCACTCCCTGATGCACCTGCAGCCTGTCCCATTCCTTCCTCAACAGGCGGGCCTCCTTTGAGGGGTGATGTAGGAGTTTATTGGGATCCTGATTCTCCAGGGCCTCGAGGACCAATCTCCCCATGGGGTCTTCCAGTTGGTCACACCTCAACTCCCTCTTGGATAGCTTTGGCAGGTTATCTTCTTCTAGCTGTGTTACTCCACAATAGTGTTTAGGGACTCCTACCATGGTAACCCCTATCTCCTCTGCCCTGGAGCCTCCTCTGGCTTGAAATTCAGCTCCTTGACAAAGGGCCCGTACTCCCTCGGGTGCTACTTGGGTCCAGTCTTCCCAGTCATTGGTCGTGGCATGAGATCTCCGGGACAGGGCATCTGCATCCCTATTTCCAGCCCCTGGTCTGTACTTCAGACTGAAGTTGAATCCAGACAATGCAGCCAACCACCTGTGTCCCGTTGCATCTAGTTTTGCGGTGGTGAAGAGGTAGGTCAGGGGGTTGTTATCTGTCTTCACAGTAAACTCTGCCCCATACAGGTAGTCTTTTAGCTTGTCTACTACTGCCCATTTGAGGGCCAGGAATTCCAGCTTATGAGTGGGGTAGTTCTTTTCTGAGGGGGTCAGGCTCCTGCTCACATAGGCCACTGGTCGCAGTTGTCCTTCATGTTCTTGGTAGAGCACTCCGCCTAGACCCTCATGGCTGGCATCCACATGTAATTCATAAGGTCTGGTAGGGTCGGCGTAGGCCAGGACTGGGGCAGTGGTTAAGCTCCTCTTCAGGGCCTGGAAGGCCTCTTCACACCTTGGGTTCCACTGATCCTGAACTGACTCACCAGGCCTCCTGGGCCCTGAGTCATCCTCTTCCCCTTCTGCCTTTAGCAATTCATTCAACGGGCGGGCAATCCGAGCAAACCCCTCAACAAACCTCCTATAATAGGAGCAGAACCCCAGGAAGGATCTGAGCTCTGTTACGGTGGTGGGTCGTGGCCAGGAGGTGACTGCTTCCAACTTCTCAGGATCTGTGGCCACCCCTTCTTCAGACACTATGTGCCCCAGATAGTTCACAGAAGACTGGTAGAACCGACACTTCTCGGGGGAAAGCTTAAGTCCCTCTTCGCTGAGTCTTCTCAATACTTTCTCCAGCCTGGCTTCATGTTCCTCCAAGGTTCTCCCGAAGACAATGACATCGTCCAAGTACACAAGGACTTCTATAAGATTCATGTCTCCAACAGTCTTCTCCATAAGGCGTTGAAAGGTAGCAGGAGCTCCAGACAGACCCTGAGGCATCCTATTGAATTCGAAGAATCCCACCGGGGTTATGAAGGCTGTCTTCTCTCTGTCTTCTGGGTGCATAGGGATTTGATAGTACCCACTCTTGAGGCCCATCACACTGAACCATTTGGCTCCAGACAAACTCTGTAAGGCATCTTCTATCCTTGGCGTGGTGTACTGGTCAGGGATGGTTCTCCTGTTGAGAGTCCTGTAATCGATACAAAGCCTCAACGACCCATTCTTCTTTCTGACCACCACTATTGGGGAGGCATAGGGGCTTCTAGACTCCCGGATCACACCAGTTTTTTTCAGTTCTGCAAGTTGTTCCCTCAGATCCTCCAGATCTGCCAGTGGGACCCGCCTGACTCTCTCTCGGAAGGGCTTATCTTCTTGGATGCGGATTCGATGGGTGGCACTTCTCGCACACCCCACATCGAATTCATCTTTGGAAAAGATTTTCTCCCATCTGGTCAGCTGGGTCTTGGCTCTTTCTTTCCAAGCCCTGGGTAGGTTCGGGTTTTTCATGGACAGCTTCTTACAAACATCTCCTCTGTCACCCGTCCCCTTGACTTCTGACAGAGTGACCGGGGCAGCAGGGCTCACCTGGCCCAGCAACATTCTGGCAGGGATCTCCATGGGCCCTCCCGTAGTGTTCCTAACACTCACCGGAACTCTGCCATTGGCCTTCTTCAGGGCCTTGAGCGGAATCACTTCTGGTATCACTTCCAGGCCCGAGGACTCTTCCCTTGGGTCGGATTCCAGCATGACAAATGGGCCAGGTTGTTCCCACGTAAGCTTCACAGTGGCCCTAAGACAGGTTACTTCTCTGGGCTGCAGCATTACTCCTTCTCTGCCAAGTCTCCACACCTTCCCTATCCCCTCTCCCGGGGTCTTCTGCTCTAAGACCAGTCGTTGGTAGGCCGTCTTTAGCATGGGATGGATTTTGGTGGCTGAATGGTTTCTCTCTTTCACTAGAGGGGTCAGGAGTCTCCGGACTAGATCCATGTTTGTCCCTATAATCAGGGAAATCTTGCTGGCTCCAGGCGGCCGAGGACACACAACTGCCAGGGTGTCAAACACTTCAGCCTTCCCAGCCACGGATGGGTCGAAAGTCATCTTTATGGGCAGGTAACCATCGTAAGGGAAACTCTGGGTTCCAAGTCCCCATATCTCCAGCTCTTCTATCTTCTGGATAGGCAGATGACTCAAGTGCCTATCACAGAAGTCTCGGTATAGTAAGGTCAGCTGTGCTCCGGTGTCCAAAAGAGCTTTGGTGTAGACTCCTTCCACTTGAATGGGCACAGTAGGAGATGGGCCCACCAGTTCCTCTGGGTATGGCCGGACTGGGGTCACCATCTTCTTTGGACTTTTCCTCGCCCAGCTCCTTTTGGACTTTATTCTTTCCTGAGCCTGTTATGCATTGATCTTCCCCCTCTCAATGGGGGTACAAACCCGCTGAGAGATGTTATTGTTCCTCTTAGGTGAATGTTCCTTCTTTGGGGTGCTGTATTTCCACTGAGGGGTCTTGCCCCCTCCCTCTGGGGTATATCTTGGTGGGGAGGTACTATATCTCCTCCTAGGAGTTTTGTCTCCTCCATTCTTGGCCTTTTTATTCAGTTTGGAGCGCACTGAAGATGATGGGCACCCGGTTGACTCCTTCACCGGGGCCCTTTGGAGTTTCCCGCCGGCTTGTAATTATCTGTTCTCTTCTTCTTTGGACTGGAGCATATGTTAGCAAAGTGGCCACTCCCTCCGCAGTTATAGCAAATCATCTCTTCTCGGTCCTGTATGGAGGCCGGTGCTGAGGTATTCGGAAACAACTCCTTTCTTGAACTTGGTTTCTCTGGTCTTCTTTGATCTTTCTCCATCAAAGAGGTCAGCATCTCCAACACTTGGGACATTTGCGATTTCAAAGTGTCAACTTCTGCATCTCTTTCCGGGCTCTTGACCGAACTGACCAACACTTGTACAGGGGTGACACTCGCCTTGGCCACCTGCTGATCTTTCTGCAGCGCCTCTTCGTCCCTAATAATTTTATTAGATCAGAGTAGGTTAGTGACACTCCTCCTCCTGAGGCCTTCAGGTGCAGCCAGACCGGGTCCGAACGCCGTGCTCCCCTCATGATCTGCTTCATTCGTGCTTCATCTGTATCTTTGGGCAGCATTCCCTTCTTCAGAACAATCTTGCATAACAGCCTGTTCAGCCTTCTAACATATTCTGACAGTTTCTCATTCGGCTGCTGGAAAGTGTGTTCAAATTGGTAGATCATCTCTGTCACCTTCTCCAACTGGCCAAACTCTTCCTGCAGCATGGCCAGACAATCTTGAGCTGTACAGTTTTCATTTCCAAACCGGAAGCTCTTCCCCGCTTCTGCCGCGGCACCTTTCAAACTTTCCAAGACTCGTTGTCTCTTCTGTGCTTCAAGCACCTCCCATGCCTCTACTGCTTGTAATGCCTGTTCCACCCAAGTGTCAAAATCTTCCTCCCCCGCAGGGACGGGAAGCTTCCCCGAGAATGTCATTAGTCTCCGGTAGCTAGTCTCTACGTGCACCGTGCTTGTCTTCTGACAGTTTGTTAGTAGGTCCCCTAACACCTTTTATCAGTTCGGGTGATATGGCCGTGGCAGGTGCAGGCGTCACCGGAGGTGTCGCTCCGTCTTTCCTCTCTGGTGAGGTATGGGCCGCAGCCTGCGGTGGTCCCGTTGGTGGTGGCTCTTTCTTAATAGCGTGCGCCAGACTATAAGATCTGTTATCCGGCGTCCGCGCATATTTGCGCTTGCAAGCCTCTGGCTCCCCATCTGAATACTCCACTAGTGCATACTGGTGTGAGGTGTCTGGGTCTGACTTTGTTCCCATCACCCATGGTGTACAATCTGGAGTCACTGACTTCATTAACCCTTCCACCGTTTCGGTCGACCATTCCTGACCCGGAATGTTAATGACCACTGACTGGCTTGGATCTGTCTTAGCTACTTCACACCACGTTCTGATGTCTTTCGGGTCCATGCTGGTACCTCTTGGCGGGTTTTCCCGCTGTATCAGGATCCCGGACGAGAACCCCCACGTGTAGCGATACCCTCAACTAAGAGGGCCACAGATTTGGGTTGGGCCCTGAATACAGCTCCGCCAACCCCCGGCAATCTACTCAACCCTTTCTGGCACAGTTAGTCTAGGGGTATACACATATAATACTTATGCTTTATGTGAGACTCAGACACAGAACAGTAGTAAGGGGATAACAGATTTTACTTCCAGCTATGCAAAGAGAATGAACAGTAATGACAACTTAACTTTTAACTTGTATGCAGAGCCCTGCAATAACAGTCACACTACACCCTAGAGAAGGGGGGGGGTGGGTAAGGAAACGCCACGTGGGGAGACCGTTAATTAGGCGCCCTGTGGTGCAACAGCTAAACTGGATACCTAATGAATCAGGCCTGATCCCTAATTCTAGAACTCAGTCCTGTAAGGATGATGGATTCTTCACCAGCAATCTGTAGAGGTGGTGCACATAAGAATAAACAACATTTGTAATCCAGAAAAAGAGAATCTTGATAACTGACAACACTTCACTGGAGATCCTCTGGATCAGTCCTGCTGTGGATCTCCAGTGAGAGTCTTTAACGTGAGGTAGTAGGCCTCGGCAGTCTATAGGTACAGTACTATCAAACAGGTTATGGAATGAGCTTACGCTCGCTCACCCGCCGGACGCAATCTCAGTCCGGGACTTCCACCGGCTGTGTCTTCACTCGCACACAGCGGTTGCTGCGATCGGGTCCCCGATCCAATCTAGGCTGTAGATAAGAGATGTCGGATGCCACCCAGGCTCGCAGTGGGGTGGAAGGCTCTCTGGTCAGCTGCAGAAGGCCCCAGGCTTCAGGCCTTACCTAGCACAGGTCCGCACAGGTGTATTAGTCTCTGCCGTCCCGTGTCCAAAGAGGCCGAGACAGGCCTCGCCCCTTCCTTATATCTCTCCACCCATGAGTCTCTGGGGCAAAAGCAAAACATCCTTGGAACCAGTGGGGTTCTGGGAACAGTAGTTCAAGAGTCTTTAAAGGAACCCCGCTACACTTACCTCCACTGTGCAGCTCGTTTTGCACACAGTGGCCCTGATCCTCCGCTTCTGGGGTCCCTCGGCGTCTGTCTCGGCTCCTCCCCGCAAGGACTCTACACCATAATGCGAGCGAGCTCGCATGGTGTGGAGTTACTGCAGGCGCGCTCCCGTGATACAGCGGCGGCCATATCACTCGGCCCCGCCCCCCGACGTGCCGCCTCATTGGATGTGATTGACAGCAGCGCCAGCCAATGGCTGCGCTGCTTTCAATCCATCCACAGTAGCCAATCAACGGCCAGGCAATAGAACTCGGAGGATGACGGGAGCGAGCGCGGGACTTTCGAGGGGCCAGGTAAGTAAAACGGGGGCACGGGGGGGGGGGGGGCCGGTATTGTCAAATGTTTTTTCACCTTAATGCATAGTGCTAACAATTAAATAAATAAAAAAATAGTTTTAAAAAAAAAATTGGGATATTAATTATAGCAAAAATTTAAAAAAAAACGCAGAAATGATCAAATATCACCAAAAGAAAGCTCTATTTGTGGGGAAAAAAAGGACATCAATTTTTGTTTGGGAGCCACGTCACACGACCGCGCAATTGTCATTCAAAGTGTGACAGTGCTGAAACCTGAAATTTCGCCTGGGCAGGAAGGGGGTTATGTACCCAGTTGTCAAGTGGTTAATCACTTTGGAAATTGAAATCACTATTTAATTATCCATATATATGTTTTTTGCACTAAAGAAAGTGGACTTTATACACTGGCACATATATATACTGTTTATGTTTTGTATTATATTTTTCTTATCACACAGGTATTGCATGTATATTTAATACGGTGGTATACAGTTGGAGGAATTGTTAGCACTATCTATATATATTTATTATATATTTTTTACTGGAATATTTACAGCAGTAATTGGGTTGCTGCTATTTCACTAGCACTTTAGAGCATCATTCCCTACTGGTAGTATAGGCCATCTTGAGGCCACTACAAGGAGGGTTTTTGAGTTTTATATACCATATTGTACAGTCACCAGTTTACCTGTGCAGCAAGTCGGATCCACCCTTTTAGGGGAGGGGTCCCATTAGTTCCCGATCTCCCTTTATTATTACAATTTAACCCTCTGGATCACACCTGAGGGGTGAGCAGCGCCGTACCCCACAACTATCCACTTACACTTTAGGATCCCTATATAGGATCTCATTAAGGGGGCTGCAGCTCTACATTTATTACATATTTTCCCTCCTAAGCGCAGGAATTTTCATCTTCCTTATAAATAAAACAAGGATTGTACACAGAACAATATCGGACCTGTGAAAAGTATAAGCATGCATATGTACTCAGTACTTGGTTTGGGCCCCTTTTGCAGCAATTACTGCCTTAATGCGGCGTGGCATGGAAGCGATCAGCCTGTGGCACTGCTGAGGTGTTATGGAAGACCAGGAGGCTTCAATAGCGGCCTTCAGCTTTTCTGCATTGTTCGGTCTCATGTCTCTCATCTTTCTCTTGGCAATGCCCCATAGATTCTCTATCATAGACTCTCTATGGGGTTCAGGTCAGGCGAGTTTGCTGGCCAATCAAACACAGTAATCCCACGGTCATTGAACCAGGTTTTGGTGCTTTTGGCAGTGTGGGCAGGTGCCAAGTCCTGCTGGAAAATTAAGTCAGCATCCCCATAGAGCTCGTCTGCGGAAGGAAGCATGAAGTGCTCCAAAATCTCCTGGTAGACGGCTGCGTTGACCCTGGACCTAATGAAGCACAGTGGACCAACACCAGCAGATGACATGGCTCCCCAAATCAACACAGACTGTAGAAACTTCACACTGGACTTCAAGCATCTTGCAGTGTGTGCCTCTCCATTCTTCTCCATACTCCGGCTCCTTGGTTTCCAAATGAGATGCAAAATTTGCTCTCATCAGAAAAGAGGACTTTGGACCACTGAGCAACAGACCAGGTCTGTTTTTCTTTAGCCCAGGTAAGACGCTTCTGACGTTGTTTGTTGTTCAGGAGTGGCTTGACAAGAGGAATACAACATTTGAAGCCCATGTCCAGGATCCGTCTGTGTGTGGTGGCTCTTCATGCACTGACTCCAGCCTCAGTCCACTCCTTGTGAAAGTCCCCAACACTTTTCAATGGCCTTTTCCTGACAATCCTCTCCAGGCTGTGGTCATCCCTGCTGCTTGTGCACCTTTTTCTTCCACACTTTTCCCTTTCACACATCTTTCTATTAATGTGCTTTGATAGAGCACTTTGGGAGCATCCAACTTCTTTTGCAATTACCTTTTGAGACTTTCCCTTCAATTATGGTTTTCTGCACAACTGTCAGGTCAGCAGTCTTTCCCATGATTGTGATTCCTACTGAACCAGACTGAGAGACCATTTAAAGGCTCAGGAACCATTTGCAGGTGTTATAACTTAATTCGCTGATTCGAGTGGGACACTTTAAGTCTAGAATATTGCACCTTTTCACGATATTCTAATTTTCTGAGATTGTGGATTTGGGGTTTTCATGAGCTGTAAGCCATAATCATCACAATTATGACAAATCACGGCTTGAACTGTCTTGCTTTGCATGTAATGAGTCTATCTCATGTATTGGTTTCACCTTTTAAGTTCCATCAGTGAAATAAATGAACTTTTGCACGATATTCAATTTTTTCGAGTTTCACCTGTACCTGTTGGATCCCTAGAAGCTGAAAATCACTGGAGTAGGCAGTAAATATCCCTAACTGGAATTTATATTTAACCCCTTGACATTCTGAAGGTATTACCCCCTTCATGACCAGGGCATTTTTTGCTATTCAGTATTGTGCTACTTTAACTGGTAATTGCTCGGTCATGCAACCTTGTATGCAAATTAAATTTATATAATTTTTTTCACACAAATAGAGCTTTCTTTCAGTAGTATATGATCACCAGTGGGGTTTTTATTTTGTATTATATAAACAAATATTTATACTTTCTGTTATAAAACATATTCAAGAAAAAAATCTTTCTTCATGAATTTAGGCCAATAAGTATTCTGCTACATGTCTTTGGTAAAAAAAAAATCCCAATGAGTGAATATTAATCGGTTTGTGTGAAAGTCATAGCGTCTACAAACTATGGTATACGGTATATATTGGAATTTAGGCAGCTATGATTACAGTGGAACCTTGGTTTACAAGTAACCAAGCCTTTCCGAGGTCAGCCGAGCTGTCCCCGATCTTTTCCGAGGCTCTCCAGCGCCCCCCCCCCCCCACCTCTGGCCACATGCGGTATTGCATGCCATTGAAGTCTATGCGGAACTATTTTTTTTAGTTTCCATTGACTTCTATGGGGAAACTCGCTTTGATATGCGAGTGCTTTGGATTACGAGAGTTCTCCTGGAACGGATTATGCTCATAATCTGAGGTTCCACTGTATATTGTTAATGGCGCTGATCAGCAACATATAGTGGGACACTGTATGTAGTGGGCAATATGGCACTGGCTGACGCTGGCTGGGGGGTGTACTCACTGACATCAATAGTGACACTAATACAGCGATCAGTGATAATTAGAGATGGGCCGAACACCCCCCTGTTCGGTTTGCAGCAGAACTGCCGAACACGGGAAATGTTATAATCCCAACTGCAAACTCCATTAAAGTCTATGGGAGCCGAACATGAGAAATCAAAAGTTCCTATTTTGAAGGCTTATATGCAAGTAATTGCCCATACAAGGGGTATAGGGGCCCAGGTACTGCCCTGGGCCCCCATGCATCAATGCAATTTTTTTTTTTTTAAACAGTATTTTCTAAAGGAGCAGTGAATTTAATAATAAAGTGAAACAATTCCTTTAAATATAGTGCCTAGAGGTTCCCTAAGTCTGCCTGTGAAGTGGTGCATCTGTACCATCTATAGAACCTGCTGCAGCAATTAAAAGAAGCGGCGTGGGGTTCCCCCCCCAAAAGCCATACCAGACCCTTATCCGAGCACCAAGCCTGGCAGGCCAGGAAAGGGGGGAAGATGAGCGAGCGCCCCCCTATTGAACCATACTAGGTCACTCAATATGGGTGGTGCTGTGGGGGGGAGGAGCTCTGCCCCCCCTCCACTCCAAAGCACCTTGTCCCAATGTTTATGGGGACATGGGCTTGTTCCCGACAACCCAGGGTGGTGATTGCAGGGGTCTGCGGGCGGGGGGCTTATCGGAATCTGACCCCTTTAACAAGGGGGCCCCCACATCCTGCCCTCCCCATGTGAATGAGTAGGGGTGCACTGTACCCCTACTCATTCACCCAAAAAAACTGTCAAAAATAAATAAAAACAGTAGAAGGGTTTTTATAAAAAAAAAATAAAAAATAAGCTGACAGCTGATGACTCATACGTTATTAAGAACGCGGTAGCCAGCTTCCCGCTGAAAGCACAGGAAATGGGCGATGTTCGGGCCAAACTTTTGCTCGGCCTGAACAGTTCGCCCAACACTAGTGATAATAATCTACACTGGCACTGTACTAATGATACGGGCTGGGAAAAGGTTAACATCTAGGGGCAATTAAAGGGTTAACTGTGTGCCTAATGTGTGCTGCATGCACGCCCCAAACCGGGAAGCAAGCCGGGAGCATACATGTACGTTGTCCTACCTGCCTGTAAATCTACTGTGGGTGGGCAGCCCCCCCCCCACCCCTGTGTTTCTGTCACTGTGAATGAAGAGGAAAGATACTGGGATTTATTTACTAAAGGCAAATCCACTTTGCACTACAAGTGCAGACTACAAGTGCAAAGTGCACTTCAAATTGCACTGAAAGTGCATTGGAAATGCCGTCGCTGTAGATCCGAGGGGGACATGCAAGGAAAATAAAAAACAGCATTTTAGCTTGCACATGATTGGATGATAAAATCAGCAGAGCTTCCCCTCATATTTACAGCGACTGCACTTTCAAATGCACTTTCAGTGCAATTTCAAGTGCACTTTGCACTTGTAATTTACATTTGTAAATAACCCCCAATGTGCATCCTTCTTTCTCCGTGCAGAAAGAAAAAAACAAAACAACTGTGAGTAAAAAAACTAAAAATAAATAATAATAATAATAAAAAAATAGCTAGATCAAAGTTTGGTCTAGGCAAGTGTCAGGGTTAGTGATTGGGTCAAGTAAAGGTCAAAGGTCAGGGTCAAAAGTCATGGTCAGTATATTTTGGGCAGGATTATTTATTTATTTATTTTAATTTTTTAACCAACTGCTTACTGGGCACTAAAACCCCCTTCGTACCCAGACCAGCTTTCAGCGCTGACGCACTTTCAATGACAATTGCGCGGTCATACAACACTGTACCCAAATGACATTTTTATCATTTTTTCCCACAAATAGAGCTTTCTTCTGCGTTTTTTATTTTTTGCGCTATAAACAAAAAAAGAATGACAATTTAAAAAAAAAAAACACAATATTTTTTACTTTTTGCTATAATAAATATCCCTATTTTTTCCTCAGTTTAGACCGATACGTATTCTTCTACATATTTTTGGTAAAACAAAATCGCAATAAGCGTTTATTGATTGGTTTGCGCTAAAGTTATAGCGTCTACAAAATAGGGGATAGATTTATGGCATTTTTATTAATATTTTTTTTTTTACTAGTAATGGCAGCGATCAGCGATTTTTATCGGGACTGCGACATTATGGCGGACACATCGGACACTTTTGGCGCTATTTTGGGACCATTGACATTTATACAACGAACAGTGCTATAAAAATGCATTGATTACTGTATAAATGTGACTGGCAGGGAAGAGGTTAACACTAGGGGGCGTGGAAGGGGTTAAATGTGTTTCCTAGATGTGTTCTAACTGTGGGGGGAGGGGACTGACTGGGGGAGGTGACCGATGGTTGTCCCTATGTACAAGGGACACACCATCCGTCTCCTCTCCCTGACAGGACGTGGATCTCTGTGTTTACACACACAGATCCACGTCCCTGGCTCTGCGACAGCTGATCGCGGGTACTTAGCGGACATCGCGGCCGCCAGGCACGCGCATCGGCACCCGCGTGACACAGCGGGCACAGCTCTTCCGCGATGCGCGCCCCCGAGGGCGCGCATTGCGGAAGTAAACGAGGATGTCCTCCCGGCAGTTCAGGTCCGCACTGCAGCCGTCTTTCGGCTATAGCGCGGATCTGAAGTGGTTAAATTAGTATCAGTGTCAGTTAGTGTCAGTCTCTATGTTTTAGGTAGGTACAAAAAAAAAACAACTAACATGCACATATGTGGTATCACTGCAAACGTCAGGAGCAGGAGAATTTATTTTGGCTTGTTCTTTGGTGGTAGGTTATGGCAGTAACAAGAAATATACAGTTACATTTAATTTTTTTTTATAAAAACAACAATTTTGGGACAGTGTTCCCATGATAATAAAAAAAAAAAAATCAGGAGATATCCATTACCATTTACCACCAAATGAAAGGCCAATTTGTCCTGGAAAAAACAAAAACAAAAAAACAAGGTATAATCAACCTGGATGCACAAAGTAGTTGATATGTACGGTTTTACTAACACATGTCAAAGTTTCAAAATTGTGCTTAGGCATTAACATTTGTTTTAGTCTTAGGCTAGAAGGGGTTAACACCTTCAGATCCGCACTATAGCCTAATGACGGTTACAGCGCGGACCTACTTTGCCGGGAGGCCGTCAATAGATGTCCTCCCCTTTGCACGCTAGCCGTGCGCCCCCTGCAGAGACTCAGGTGATCACAGATCGGAGTAAGGGGCCGATCTGCCAATGACAGCTGATTACGTGATGTAAACAGAAGCTCGGTAATCGTTTTTTGTTTTTTTTCTCCTCACACTGACAGAAAAAAAAGCCAATCACCGGCTTCTGTGCAAGGGACATCGGTCCCGAAGAGGAAGAGGCACAGCCGCCTCATCTGTGCCAACCAGTAATGCCTGCCAGTGCCACCTGCCAGTGCCCACAGTGCCACAAATCAGTGCCCACCAGTGCATAACAGTGCCAGCAATCAGTGCCACCCATCAATGCCCACCAGTGGTGCCTCATCAGTGCCACCTAGCAGTGCTGCCTATCAGTGTCACCTATCAGTAGGGATGAGCTTCGAGTTCGAGTTGAATTCATGTTCGACTCGAACATTGTCTGTTAGCATGTTCGCCGAACAGCGAACAATTTGGGGTGTTCGCGGCAAATTCGAAAAGCCACGGAACACCCTGTAAAAGTCTATGGGAGAAATCTAAAGTGCTAATTTTAAAGGCTTATATGCAAGTTATTATCATAAAAAGTGTTTAGGGACCCGGGTCCTGCCCCAGGGGACATGTATCAATGCAATAAAAAGTTTTAAAAACTGACGTTTTTCGGGAGCAGTGATTTTAATAATGCTTAAAGTGAAACAATAAAAGTGAAATATTCCTTTAAATTTCGTACCGGGGGGGGGGGGGGGGTGGGGTGTATAGTATGCCTGTAAAGCAGTGCTTGTTTCCCGTGCTTAGAACTGTCCCTGCACAAAGTGTCATCTCTGAAGGAAAAAAAGTAATTTAAAATCACTCGCGGCTATAATGAATTGTCGGCTCCCGGCAATACAGAGAAAAGTCATTGATAAAAAAAAAAAATGTGTGAGGGTCCCCCCAAATTCAATTACCAGGCCCTTCAGGTCTGGTATGGATATTAAGGGGAACCCTGCATCAAATAAAAAAATAAATGACGTGGGGTTCCCCCAAATATCCATACTAGACCCTTTATCTGAGCATGCAACCTGGCAGGCCGCAGGAAAAGAGGGGGGACGAGAGAGCGCCCCCCCTCCTGAACCGTACCAAGGCCACATGCCCTAAACATGGAGAGGATGCTTTGGGGGTCTGTGACCCCTCAAAGCACCATGTCCCCATGTTGATGGGGACAAGGGCCTCATCCCCACAGCCCTTGCCCAGTGGTTGTGGGGGTCTTTTAGCAGGGGGCTTATCGGAATCTGGAAGACCTTTTAAACAAAGGGGACCCCCAGATCCCGCCCCCCCTATGTGAATTGGTAAGGGGTACATTGTACCCCTACAATTTCACAAAGAAAGTGTAATTTAAAAAAAAAAAAAAAACACACAGACACCGTTGGGAAAGTCCTTTATTAAAAATAAAAAACAATTCCAGCGATGTAATCCAGTGTCCCGCGGTGATCCGATGTCCAGCGCTGCAGTCTGCACTCCACACGAAACGTCATTGGCTGAGCGGACCTACACTGAGGAGGAAGTTCCCTATCAGGTCCGCTCAGCCAATGACGTAGGCGGGGTCTGAGGTACGAGGGGGCGGGGGCGCCCTCATATCTCAGACCCCGCCTACGTCATTGGCTGAGCGGACCTGATGGGGAACTTCCTCCGCAGTGCAAAAAATGAATAGACCCGCCCCTTCTCACGTTCCCCATCAGGTCCGCTCAGCCTTACACCTACGCGCTGAAAGCTGAAAATTGGTCTGGGCAGGAGGGGGGATTAAGTGCCCAGTAAACAAGTGGTTAAGGTTGTAGTTGGTTTTAAATGACTCCTGATTTTCCTGTAACATAAACAAAACCATAAATGAATAAATAATTAAAATACACACACACAGTAAATCCATTATTTTCTATTTCATCATGTTTTTATTTCACAACAACCCAATGATATAGTTGCTGTTGTTACAGGTGAGCCATCTGGGACTGTAGTACACTATTGTGTAGACCAGCCAAGAGAAACAGAGTCCTTTGTGGGGGAGAATCTCACACTGCCCTGCAAATTTGTGTATCCAGAAAAAAAGGAAACGGTGTCAGATGTGAATATTATATGGAAAGCCTATGATGACCTATACTGTGGATTCACAACAAAAAAAGAAATCTACAACTCTTTGACCAATGACTCCTTCTCCAAGTATCACGGGAGATTGCTGCTACGGGGCGACCCATTGGCTGGGAATGTGTCACTAATACTGAACAACGTGACTCTCAATGACACCAACAGGTATTGTTGTCGTGTGCTAATCTCATTCAAAAACAAAGAGAAAAAGCAGTTTCAAAGTGTTGATGGGACCAGCCTCACCGTAAGAGGTAAATCGAATCAATAAAATTCTTATAATATGCGGGAAATGGGTGATTTTGTATGGACAGCTGGGATTGGGTGGAGAACCACCAGCCTTGGCCTATAAACTTCCATCCTTTATGTGAAGATTGTCGCTGGGTGTCCAATACGTCCTTCATTCTGGTTACTGTGCCTGGGATGGGACTAACAGAAGGAGATTTACTAAAACTGGAGCACTCAGAATCTGGTGCAGCTGTGCACAATAGCCAATCAGCTTCTAACTTCAGCTTGTTTAATTAAGCTTTTGCAATAAAACCTGGAAGCTGACTGGTTTCTTTTTTCTTTTTCAAATTCTTTATTTATATGAAAGACTAAAATATCCATCAAAACATAATACCCCAAAAAGAAAGGGGAGGTGCCATGTCGCACCCAATATAAAGACAATTCAAGTTGACATGGAAATATAATATAAGGCGAGGTTACAGAAATACAAAGTAATTTAACATCACTAATCCCCATAGAAGTTTCTCACAACAGAAGATAAGGTGGCAAGTGGTAACTAGGTATATCATGCCTGAGTTTGCACAGTCGGATACTTACGATTTTTAGAGTTAAAGTGACACTAAAGGTTCGAAAAAAAAAATAACAAACATGTCATACTTACCTCCGCTGTGCAGCTCGTTTTGGCCCTGAACATCCTCTTCTGGGGTCCCTCGGCGGCTGTCTCAGCTCCTCCCTGGATCAGATAACCCCCTCTGGGAAGCGCTTTCCCAAGGGGGTTACCTCGCCGGGCGCGCTCCCGAGTCCAGCATTTGCGTCCATAGACACAAGTGCCGGACTCGGCCCCACCCCTGCATCATTTTATTTGATTGACAGCAGCGGGAACCAATGGCTGCGCTGCTATCAATCTATCCAATGAAGAGCCGAGAAGACCGGGCCGAGAAGAGCCGAGAAGCAAGCGCGTTCTCGATGCAGGACTTTCGAGGGCTCAGGTAAGTAAACCGGGGGGCTGGGGGGCCAGTAATTAACAGATTTTTTTTCACCTTAATGCATAGGATGCCAGGGTGATGTGATGCGTGGGTGCAACATTACGTAGAACAGGAGGATCTCAATCTTCAGAGCAGCTCTCCAGGAGAGACTTCCCTTTGTCCGAATATACGAACAATGCCCATGTTTTCGTATATCGTTTAGACATGTGCACTGCCGAAAAATGTGTTCGTTTTCATTTCATTCGTTTTTCGGGTCATTTGTTATGATCACAAATCCGTAAATTCAAAAATAAGAAAGAAAATTCTAAAGAATAACTAACTAACTAATAATAACTAACTAATAAATTATAGGTATTGGAATTTCCTTTAAAATTTGTCTGTTAGTGAATGTAACGAATACAAATTTATCCAAAGTTACGAATTATCCAAAATAACGAATGCCGCATATAAGCAACTTTTAAATATAAACAACTTCAAACTAATGCAATGATGTATGCCAGTGTGGCTCCTAAAATTTGTGAATACTAATAAGGCTACTTTCACACTGAGGCGCTGGATGCGCTGGCGGTATATCGGCGCTATTTTTAGCGCCGCTGTACCGTATTTTTTGCCACGATTTTCGGGCGCTAGAGGGGGGATTTAGCGATTTGCGGGCGCTAGCGGCTGAAAATGGGTTAAAAACGCCCGCAATAACGCCTCTTTGCGGCGTTTTGCGAACGTTTTGGAGGCGCTACCCCATTGATTTCAATGGGCAGGGGCGCTATATCAGCGCTATTTTTAGCGCTCCTATTGCACCTCAAAGATGCGGCTTGCAGGAGTTTTTTGGCCCTCCTGCAAGCGCAACGCTCCAGTGTGAAAGCCCTCGGGCTTTCACATTGGATACTATTGAGCGGCTTTTTTGGGGCACATTGCAGGCTCTATTTATAGCGCCTGCAAAGCGCCTCAGTGTGAAAGGGGCCTAAATAATGAGAAAAGATCAAAAGGGCACTAACTGAACAATCAAATGAAATGTAAACCAAAAAATTTGAGTGAATGAATAAATAATTAATTACATGAATAAATAAATTAAAACATCCAATATATGATCTAATTCATGCAATTAAAGTGTGCACAATGATCAAAATTGCAAACAATAAAAATGTGTGATAAATTATCATAAATTGAAACTGGAACACATCGTCACTAATAAGGATCTGTCCCATTTTCACACTTTACGAACCAAATTAATGTACCTGCCCATGCATATTTTAGATACCTCCAGATTGCTCATGCCTTTAGGTGCCAATTCCTGGGCCAACCGGTTGCGTTGTCATACTCAGAACTTGAATCTACCCTCCGGGTGAAGGACTTGGAGAAACCCACGTCCCAGCTTTATGGGTACCTACTCGTGGCTGCCATTCCTGAGTTGTCCTCCCTCTGCAGGAAATGGGTGGGGGACATCCAGGAACTGGATGATGATGACTGGGGGGACATTTGGGATTTCCCCTTCTCCCCCCTGGTCTCAGCCAGAGATAAAATGGTCCAATACAAAATACAGAGCATACTACACACCCTATAGGCTCCACCAAATGTCGGCGGCATATTCTCCACCAGGGATGAGCCGAACACCCCCCTGTTCGGTTCGCTCCAGAACCTGCAAACAGACAAAATGTTCGTGTGAACTTTAGGACCCTATTAAATACAATGGACTCGAAAGTTCGAAATCTAAAGTGCTAATTATAAAGGCTAATATGCAATTTATTGTCCTAAAAAGTGTTTGGGGACCGGGGTCCTGCCCCAGGGGACATGTATCAATGCAAAAAGAAGTTAAAAAAATTGACGTTTTTACTGGAGCGGTGATTTTAATAATTCTTAAAATGAAAAAATAAAAGTGAAATATTCCTTTAAATTTCGTACCTGGGGGGTGTGTATGATATGCATGTGAAGTGGCGCATGTTTCCCGTGCTTAGAACTGTCCCTGCACAAAGTGTCATTTCTGAAGGAAAAAAAGTAATTTAAAACTCACTCGCGGCTATTAATGAATTGTCGGCTTTTATCAATACAAACAAAAGTCATTGATAAAAAAAAAAAAAACGTGGGGGTTCCCCCAAATTCAAGTACCAGGCCCTTCAGGTCTGGAATGGATATTAAGGGGAACCCCGCCGCAAATTTAAAAAAAAATGGCGTGGGGTTCCCCCTAAATATCCATACCAGGCCCTTCAGATCTGGCAGGGATTTTAAGGGGAACTCCACCCCAAATTTAAAAAAAGTGGCGTGGAGTCCCCCCAAAAATCCATACCAGACCCTTATCCGAGCACGCAACCTGGCAGGCCGCAGGGGAAGAGGGGGGGACGAGAGAGCGCCCCCCCTCCCTCCTGAACCGTACCAGGTCACATGCCCTCAACATGGGGAGGATGTCCCCATGTTGATGGGGACAGGGGCCTCATCCCCACAACCCTTGCCCGGTGGTTGTGGGGGTCTGCGGGCAGGGGGCTTATCGGAATCTGGAAGACCCCTTTAACAAAGGGGACCCCCAGATCCCGGCCCCCCCTATGTGAATTGGTAAGGGGTACATTGTACCCCTACCATTTCACGAAGAAAGTGTCAAAAAATGTAAATAAAAACACACACACCTTGGAAAAGTCCTTTATTAAAAAAAAAAACATTCCAGCGATGAAATCCAGTGTCCCGCGGCGATCCCGATGTCCAGTGCTGTCCGTCATTGGTTGTGCCTGAGCGGACCTGATGGGGAACTTCCTCCGCAGTGTTTTAAATGTATAGACCCGCCCCTTCTAAAGTTCCCCATCAGGTCCGCTCAGCCAATGAATAGGTGTAAGGCTAAGCGGACCAGATGCGGAACGCGAGAAGGGGCGGGTCTATACATGAATTACACAGTAAAGGAAGTTCCCCATCAGGTCCGCCCCCTCGGTATGTCAGACCGCGCCTACGTCATTGGCCTGAGCGGACCTGATGGGGAACTTCCTTCACTGTGTAAATTTAAATTACACAGTGAAGGAAGTTCCCCGCTCAGGCCAATGACGTAGGCGGGGTCTGACATACCGAGGGGGCGGACCTGATGGGAACTTCCTTCACTGTGTAATACGTGAATAGACCCGCCCCTTCTAAAGTTCCCCATCAGGTCCGCTAAGCGGACCAGATGCGGAACATGAGAAGGGGCGGGTCTATTCACGTATTACACAGTGAAGGAAGTTCCCATCAGGTCGCCCCCTCGTAGAGCGGACCTGATGGGGAACTTCCTTCACTGTGTAATTCATGTATAGACCCGCCCCTCCTCGCTGAGCGGACCTGATGGGGAACTTTAGAAGGGGCGGGTTTATACATTTAAAACACTGCGGAGGAAGTTCCCCATCAGGTCCGCTCAGGCATAACCAATGACGGACAGCGCTGGACATCGGGATCACGGCGGGACACTGGATTTCATCGCTGGAATGTTTTTATTTTTTTTTATTTTTTTTAATAAAGGACTTTTCCAAGGTGTTGGTGTGTTTTTTTTTTGTTTCTTTTTTTACATTTTTTGACACTTTCTTCGTGAAATGGTAGGGGTACAATGTACCCCTTACCAATTCACATAGGGGGGGCCGGGATCTGGGGGTCCTCTTTGTTAAAGGGGTCTTCCAGATTCCGATAAGCCCCCCGCCCGCAGACCCCCACAACCACCGGGCAAGGGTTGTGGGGATGAGGCCCTTGTACCCATCAACATGGGGACATCCTCCCCATGTTGAGGGCATGTGGCCTGGTACGGTTCAGGAGGGAGGGGGCGCTCTCTCATCCCCCCCCTCTTCCCCTGCGGCCAGCCAGGTTGCGTGCTCGGATAAGGGTCTGGTATGGATTTTTGGGGGGACTCCACGCCATTTTTTTTTTATTTGGGGTGGAGTTCCCCTTAAAATTCATGCCAGATCTGAAGGGCCTGGTATGGATATTTAGGGGGAACCCCACGCCTTTTTTTTTAAAATTTGCGGCGGGGTTCCCCTTAATATCCATTCCAGACCTGAAGGGCCTGGTACTTGAATTTGGGGGAACCCCATGCTTTTTTTTTTTTTTTATCAATGACTTTTCTATGTATTGATAAAAGCCGACAATTCATTAATAGCCGCGAGTGAGTTTTAAATTACTTTTTTTCCTTCAGAAATGACACTTTGTGCAGAGACAGTTCTAAGCACGGGAAACATGCGCCACTTTACATGCATATTATACACCCCCCCAGGTACGAAATTTTTAAAGCAATATTTCACTTTTATTGTTTCACTTTAAGCATTATTAAAATCACTGCTCCTAAAAAAACAGCCGTTTTTTAAACCTTTTTTTGCATTGATACATGTCCCCTGGGGCAGGACCCGGGTCCCCAAAAACTTTTTAGGACAATAACTTGCATATAAGCCTTTATAATTAGCACTTTTGATTTCTTCCACAGACTTTTCGAATTTGCCGTGAACACCCCAAATTGTTCGTTGTTCGGCGAATGGGCGAACAGGCAATGTTCGAGTCGAACATGAGTTCGACTCGAACTCGAAGCTCATCCCTATTCTCCACTGTATTGGCGTTGTTCACACCAACCTGTAGAATTTTTTCATATTTTCTGGAGCTGCCCAGCAGTACAACACTACTGGCAAGAGGTCCTTCATGTAATTACTAAATTTAACCAAAACCTATGTTCCATGTGATCCAAAGTATTGAATACTGGGGTTGGTCGAACAACTGTCCGTGAGCACGGAAAATACTCATAACTCTACTACTGTTTAAGCTTGTAAAGCCATCACAATGACCTGGAAACAATCGTTCCCCCCCTCTATTAAATTTTGGGAGAGCCTGATAAATGCCAGCCCACCCTTATACAAGGCCACCTACTCGAACAGGGGCTGCCCCAATAAGTTTAATAAAGTATGGACATGTTGGCTGGATGACGCCACCACAGCAAGCAGTGAATGATTCAAGAATAGATAGGTAATATCTCTGAACGTATATTAAGCCCAGGTGTAACCGCCTGACCTTATCCTGATTAACACAAGTTTGAACATAGGTAACCCTAAATTAGAACCTCTCCCCACATTGGGGTAGTAGTTTAGTAGTCTGTTTTAGGTTGACCTTAGAATACAAGTTACTTTTAGGCTTTGCCCCTGCATGGGCAACCACTATTTGGCCCCTGCGTGGGCTACAACTGTATGCATATTTGAAAATTAAAATTTTCTGTGTTTGATCACTCCAAAATTAATTCTCCAACACCGTAATCCTGAAAATAAAAAGTGCTCCAATGCTTCAAACCAACAATGCTCCACCCGAAGTGAGATATGAATTGCGCTCATCAGATATATCCGGCCAGCAAGTGACCATCAAGCATGAGTAATAGAAATGGCGCTTCAATCAACTCATAGGTTAATCTCCACCATATTCACCATTCGCCTCTTCTCCTCATATGATATATGGATGGATACGGCCACGACCGGGTTGCTGGAATGCACACTGCTAGTCAGACAGCGGCGCGGGATCGGTTACACAGACCTTAGAGCTGCTAATGTGCTGAATTTTTTTTTATATAATAAAAACAATACTACACTATACATGCCTTCTGTGGCTCATTTGGCAGAGCCAAATTTCACAGAGCCTTTTGATAGAAGGAGCCAGATACTGAATATTGTGGATGACAAATATCAAATTGGAGAGTTTTTTTACTTGCACGCTCACGCTTTATGGTTATTTGGTCGTGGCCGTATCCATCCATACATCATCAGGATCACGGTGTTGGAGAATTAATTTTGAAGTGATCAAACACAGAAATTATGAACTTTAATTTATGATTTATCACACCTTTTTATTGTTCGTAATTTTGATCATTGTGCACACTTTAATTGAATGAATTTGATCATATATTGGATGTTTTAAATTATTTATTCGTGTGACTATTTATTTATCCATTCATTCACTCAAATATTTTGGTTTACATTTCATTTGATTGTTCAGTTAGCGCCCTTTTGATCTTTCTGCATCTAAACAAATGTAACAGAACAAATTATTAATAAATAATAGGGCTGTTACTGATTAAAATTTTCGTGTTCGATTAATTATAACGCACATACAGTTTTTCCAATTTTCCACATCTCCCACATACTGTAATGTCCACATCTTCCACCATACTGTAATGTCCACATCTCCCCACATACTGTAATGTCCACATCTTCCCCACATACTGTAATGTCCACATCTGCCCCACATACTGTAATGTCCACATCTGCCCCACATACTGTAATGTCCACATCTCCCCCCCATACTGTAATATCCACATCTCCCACATACTGTAATGTCCACATCTCCCCCCATACTGTAATATCCACATCTCCCACATACTGTAATGTCCACATCTCCCCCCCATACTGTAATATCCACATCTCCCACATACTGTAATGTCCACATCCCCCCCCCCCATACTGTAATGTCCACATCTCCCCCCCCCCATACTGTAATGTCCACATCTGCCCCCCATACTGTAATGTCCACATCTCCCCCCATACTGTAATGTCCACATCTGCCACATACTGTAATGTCCACATCTCCCCCCACATACTGTAATGTCCACATCTCCCCCCACATACTGTAATGTCCACATCTCCCCCCATACTGTAATGTCCACATCTGCCCCACATACTGTAATGTCCACATCTCCCCCATACTGTAATGTCCACATCTCCCCCATACTATAATGTCCACATCTCCCCCATACTGTAATGTCCACATCTCCCCCATACTGTAATGTCCACATCTCCCCCACATACTGTAATGTCCACATCTCCCCCACATACTGTAATGTCCACATCTGCCCCACATACTGTAATGTCCACATCTGCCCCACATACTGTTATGTCCACATCTCCCCCCACATACTGTAATGTCCACATCTCCCCCCACATACTGTAATGTCCACATCTCCCCCCACATACTGTAATGTCCACATCTCCCACATACTGTAAGGTGCACATATCCCCCCATACTGTAATGTCCACATCGGCCCCCCATACTGTAATGGCCACATCGGCCCCACATTCTGTAGTGTCCACATCGGCCCCACATACTGTAATGTCCATCTGCCCCCATACTGTAATGTCCACATCTGCCCCATACTGTAATGTCCACATCTGCCCCCTTACTGTAATGTCCACATCTGCCCCCATACTGTAATGTCCACATCTGCCACATACTGTAATGTCCACATCTGCGCCACATACTGTAATGTCCACATCTGCCACATACTGTAATGTCCACATCTGCCCCACATACTGTAATGTCCACATCTGCCCCACATACTGTAATGTCCACATCTGCCCCCATACTGTAATGTCCACATCTGCCCCACATACTGTAATGTCCATCTCCCCCATACTGTAATGTCCACATCTGCCCCACATACTGTAATGTCCACATCTGCCCCACATACTGTAATGTCCACATCGGCCCCCCATACTGTAATGTCCACATCGGCCCCCCATACTGTAATGTCCACATCGGCCCCCCATACTGTAATGTCCACATCGGCCCCCCATACTGTAATGTCCACATCTGCCCCCCATACTGTATTGTCCACATCTGCCCCACATACTGTAATGTCCACATCTGCCACATACCGTAATGTCCACATCTGCCCCACATAATGTAATGTTCACATGTGCTCCCATACTGTAATTTCCACATGTGCTCCCATACAGTAATGTCCACATCTCCCCCGTAATGTCCACATCTCCCCCCATACCGTAAAATCCAGGCCGAACCGTCCGCAGACTCGCAGAGTAGACGGCACAAGCAGGCGGCTGATGATGACATCAGCGCGCCGTCAGGGATGAACTGGCCATCGGGACTACTGGGAGTTTCCCGGTGGGCGCATGGCTCAGTGGGCCGTTTAAGAAAAAAAAATACAATTTTTGTGGGCTGTTTTTTTTATGCAGCTCGGCGGCAGCGGGAGCGTGGCAGAAAACAGCGCCGGGGATTCGGGGAAGGTGGCCAGCAAGAAGGGCAGTTGGATGTAAAATTCAGAGGAGGGAGAAGAGCTCCACCCCCTCCCTGACCACCGAAGAGGCGAACAGTAGCAAGCGCGGCCACCCCGGCGCTCCCAGAACCTCGATTCCTCCACCTCCTCTCTGCTCCAGGAACCATGCGGCCTGGGCCGGAGGGCAGGCTGACTGGGAGCCCGGAGGAAGAGAACATGCGCCACTGTAAGGAGCAGAGCAGCGAGAGCACCCCCCAGATCAAGAGGGAGACTCGGCGCTGCCACTGCTGGCCATCAGGTACCTGGCATCCTACACAAACATGCCAGAACACTGAGACAGCGGGGAGGTGAGCAGAGGAGGGATTGCAGAAAGGGACAGTGCTATGTAGTCTGTCTCAGCCCTCCCTTCTGTCTCTCAGTCCCCCCCCCTCTGTCTCTCAGTCCCCCCCCCTCTGTCTCTCAGTCCCCCCTGTGTACACCGCTCCTCCACTGCCCCAAAGATGCTGCTTGGAGGACTTTTTTTAATGCCCTGGCAGCGCCCCAGTGTGAAAGCACTCTGACTTTCACACTGGGACTGCAGCAGAGGCGTTTTCCAGGCACTATTTTTAGCCCAAAAGCGCCTGAAAAACACCTCAGTGTGAAAGGGGTCCTACACTCACCCCATCTCTTTTACACTCACTCCCTCTCTCTTACACTCACCCCCCTCTCTCACCCACCCCCTTTCCCTCAACCCTCCCTCTCTCTCTCTCTCATTCCCCTCTCGCTCACCCTCTCATGATATACAATAATGGATTTAGGGGCCTTTTGGTGGGCTTAACTTTTTGGGGGGGCAGCATTTTATTGAATTAAAGTGGGCCGGTCTGGATGAAGTCCAGGGCCAAATTTTTGGCCCAGTCCAGCCCTGCGCGCCGCTACTAGGCCGCCGACGGGTGGACCAAGATGGCCGCGGCTCCGGAGCTAGGCCAAAGCTGCGGCCTTTCCTATGGACAAGACCGTGGAGCTCACTCCGCGGATCGCCATCGATCAAAATTATTTTGATCGATCAAAGAAATTAACGATTAATCGAACAATTAATCGTTAATTTCCGCAGCCCTAATAAATAATAATAAAATTATTATTGTTGTTATTTATTATTAATTTGTTAAGTTCCATTTGTTTAGATACGGCATTCGTTATTCCAGGTAATTCGTAACTTTATATAAATTCGTATTCGTTATGTTCACTAACGGCCAAATTTGAAAGGAAATTCCAATACCTATAATTTAATAGTTAGTAATAGTTATGTTATTACTAGTTAGTTATTATTTCAGCTTTTCGAAAATTTTGGGGTTTTCGGATTTTTGAATTTCGAATTTACGAATTATTCGGAAAAATTTGTTTAACAGATTTTCGTTAGTTTAGATATTTACGAATTAACAAATTTGTCGAAATTCGTTAAACTAATTCGGAACGACTTGCACATGTCTAAGTACAAGACAACAGGGAAGCATTACAGGAAGAAGGTTAAAAAAAATAATGCTGGAATATACTCTAGAGCAGGGGTGTCAAACTCAATTTCATCGTGGGCCGCATCAGCATTATGATTGCCCTCAAAAGTAAGGTGACCAGATTTTTTAAATGAAATCCGGGGACATATTTTTTTTTCACTAGTAATGGCAGCAATCAGCGACTCTCTGCCCGTCACCGCTTCCCACCTCACGGCCTGTCAAGTCTTACTCTCCGGCCCCCGGCTACTACTGGGTGTGGAGCGGAGGAAGATCACTCCGCTGGGGAAGGCAAGGAGATAAGCATGCAGGCGGCTGGCCGGGACTTGAGCCAAGGCAGAAGAACTTGCGAGCGGAGCTGAAGAAATATTCCATCCGCTCCGACCAGCACCATGATCATCAGAATGGGGCACAGATAATGGAAAAAATACACCCCCCCTAGGCTAGTAGCGGGGGGGGGGTGTAATTCAGATTTTTTTTTTTTTATTCTGCACTGACTGTCTTTGAAATTGCCCCAGCCCCTGTTCAAATCCAATCCGGGGACAAAACCGGGGACAGACTTGGTCCAGGGACAGTGTCCTCAATCCGGGGACTGTCCCCTGAAACCGGGGAAGTCTGGTCACCCTACTCAAAAGGGCCGGTTGTATCTGTAAGATTAGATGTCCAGCGCATCCCCTCCCCATATATTAGATGTCAAGAGCCACCCCACCATCAGAAGTTGAGTCCCCCACTCTCCCTTACATCACAGTGCACCCCCTTACCTTATGCTGCTGGGAAGAAGCTGGATGCATTGCTTGAAAGTAGAAAGTAAGGTTCTGGAGGAGGACCAGAGGAGGGCTGGAGCTCTCCTGCAGCTGCATGAGAGGTGTGAGGGCCACATGAAATAACCTGGAGGGCCGGATTCGGCCTGCTGGCCTTGTGTTTGACACTTGTGCTCCAGAGAACGAGATGGGTAAATTGGAGTGGCTCCTGGAATTATAATTATATACTTATAGTTGCTTTCAAATACCAACAATGATATTAACTTCCTGCTTGCTATTGGTGGTAGATGGAGATTACACCATGAAAATGTTTTTCTTTTCTTGTCCTAGAGGAACATGAACTGAAGCTGGAGCAGCCATCTTTTATACCAGCGTTTGCCGGAGACACTGTGACTTTCTTGTGTCGATTCTCATCTAAGAAATACATTATCCCTCCTTTCAGTTCCTGCCGGCTGTGGGGAAACACTGGAGAGAGGCCAAAGTGTGATAGACTGGTCCATTCAGGAGACTGTTCGGACAGCCAAAGGGGAAATATTTTATATTTCAAAATATCAAATCAAACTCTTCCCTTACACCAAGGCTGGTACTGCTGGGAAATCCAGGCCTCATCTGGGAAAAGTGACCCACTGACATTTAGAAAAGCTCTGGGAACAGAACTGCTGGTTGTAGGTACGTGTCTATCCTAAAAGTGAGCTTTAACCGATTCCCGAGTGCCTCAAGCAGATATACTGCGGCAGAATGGCTCTCCTGGGCGAAATCTTGTACATATACGGCTTTGCCCAGGAGAGCCACCAGAGGCGTGCGAGTACCGGTGTCCTGTCGAGAAATGCCCCCTATTGAAAAATACCCGGTCGGAAGTGCTCATGCGCCGCGTCTGCGCAGTACGGAGCCGCCGAACATCAGAATTTACGATCAGCTGTATACGGCGCCTGCGCACAATAGCCGACAATGTACCACATGCTCCCGATGCTCGTGCAAGTCTGCAAGGGGCGGATTTGTTCATGATGGGCACGTGTAAGGGGCGGATGTTTACATGAAGGGGACATATTTTTTAATGATGGGCAGTACTGCTAACGTGGGGGCAGAATTTTTCACGAAGCTCAAATATCTCCTAAACAAATATTTCTCTGCTATTCTTCCTACGCGTGTTTCGCCCCTGCACGAGCGCCAGCACATCCCTGTGCTGTCAGAGGAGAGAAGACAGATCTTGTGTTTCTACAAAGTAGAAACAGCGATCTGTCATCTCCCCTAGTCACTCCCCTCCCAACACAGTTAGAACACAGTGAGGGAACACACAATTAACCCCTTGATCACCCCCTAATGTTAACCCCTTCCCTGCCAGTGACATTTACACAGTAATCAGTGCATATTTATAGCACTGATCGCTCTATAAATGTTAATGGTCCCAAAAATGTGTCAAAAGTCTCCGATCTGTCTGTCGCAATACTGCAAAAAATCGCAGATCACCGCCATTACTAGTAAAAAAAAAAGAAAACGCCATAAAAATGCCCTAAATCTTTCCCATAGTTTGTAGACGCTATAACTTTTGCAAAACCAATCAATATATGATTATTGCGATTTTTTTTTTTTTTTGCCAAAAATATGTAGAAGAATACATATTGGCCAAAACTGATAAAGAAATTAGTTTTTTTTTTAAAACATTTTGTGGATATTTATTATAGCAAAAACTATAAAATATTTTTTTTTTTTTTCAAAATTGTCGCTCTTTTTTTGTTTATAACACAAAAAATTAAAACCGCAGTGATGATCAAATACCACCAAAAGAAAGCTTTATTTGTGGGGAATAAAAGGATGCAAATTTCGTTTGGGTACAGCATTGCATGACCGCACAATTGTCAGTTAAAACGACACAGTGCCAAATTGTAAAAAGTGCTCTGGTCAGGAAGGGGGTAAAATCTTCCAGGGCTGAAGTGGTTTTAATGTAAACCCTTCCTATGACCCCTTTCACACTGGGGCGGTTTGCAGGCGCTATTGCGCTAAAAATAGCGCCTGCAAACGGACCCTAAACAGCGGCTGCTGTCTCTCCAGTGTGAAAGCCCTGAGGGCTTTCACACTGGAGCGGTGCGCTAGCAGGACCGCTCCAAAAGTTCTGCTAGCCGCTTCTTTGGGGCGGTGAAGGAGCGGTGTGTTTACCGCTCATCCACCGCTCCCTCCCATTGAAATCAATGGGACAGCACGGCTATACCGCCCGCAATGCGCTGCTTCAGCAGCTCATTGCGGGCAGTTTTAACCCTTTTTCGGCCGCTAGCGCGGGGGTAAAACCGCACCGCTAGCGGCCGAATACCACCGCAATTCCGACGGTATAGCGGCGCTAAAAATAGCGGCGCTATACCGCCAGCGCACCTCCCGCCCCAGTGTGAAAGGGGCCTAAGAGATACACTTACTGGCCACTGTACAGGACGCCAAGGTTGGGTCCTGGACGGGTGCTATGTAGCACCAATATTTGGGTTATGGTCCCTTTAACGAGTGGTAATAGTGTTCAGGAGGTCACCCAAAATGGGTGAGGAATTCCTGGCAAAATAAATAGTCCAGAGAGGACTGGCTCGCAGTCCTCTTTGTCTTAATAGAGAGGTATTTGGGGCCCGGAATTTCGGAGGCTCTAAAGTGACATTCGGGTGGGATAGAGCCTCCACTCCTGACCACTGGGAGTCAGCACACAGGGGGTTAAGGGCTTCCAGGAAGACAGCTCATAAAACAGGAAGTGAGGCTAGAGGTGGTCTGGAAGGAGTATGAGGATTGCACCTGTGGAGACGAGCTGTGGGTCTGCTGGGAGCTTGGAAAGATTCAGCAAGGGCTCTGGAAGTTCCCCAACAAAACTGTATGTGTCTTTCCTTTGGTTTATTTTTGTGCTGAAGACAAGCAGGACTTTGATTTATGCTGGAAGATAAGTGGACTTTGGTTTATATTTTTCTGTGTGCTGAATTTAGCGTTATTTTTGCTTTATTCACAAATAAAAGCCTTTCTGTTCACAAGCCAACGGTTTATGCACTTAGTCCTGTGGAGCTAAAATCCCCAAAAGTTTACAACTGGTGTCTTGGATGCTGGCAAAGTGCATTTGCAGCTGCAAAAACCGTTTAAAAACAAACTGACATTTAAAGAAACAGTGGGCTTATGGCATGTCTTGGGTGAAGTCAGCTTAGACATTGCAAACAGCTGACAAAGGCATGGAGGAGGTCATCAAGGCTTTGGCACAAGCCACTGTGACCCAGCAACAAGCCACTGCGACCCAGAAGCAAGCATTAGCAGAGGCAAACCGTCGCCATGAGGAAGCGATGGCTCAGCAGCAGGAAAGCACACGGCTGCTAGCCACCCAGTTTACGGCCCAGCAGGGGTCCACTCAAGCACAGGTGGCCGCATTGCCGGAGGCAGTACAGCGGCTGGCTCAGGGACGAGAGCAAGCGGTCGTTGCCGCTGGCAACCAAGTGTCCATGAGAGCCACCCATTTTTTACAAAAGCTAACACCCAGTGATGACGTAGAGGCCTTTCTCACTACCTTTGAAAGGATAGCAGAGAGAGAGGGGTGGCCCCGTGACCAATGGGCTGGTATTATCTCCCCTTTTCTCACCGGTAAACCACAAAAGGCTTATTTTGACCTCCCATCTGAGCACAACAGCGACTATGAGCGGCTGAAGGCAGAGATCCTGGCCCGCCTGGGAGTGACCACAGCCGTCCGGGCTCAGAGGGTGCATCGCTGGCGGGACAAACCTGACCTACCACCTAGGTCCCAAATGCACGAACTAGTGCAGCTGGTGAAAAAATGGCTGCAGCCGGAAAAATTGTCAGGCCCACAAATGGTGGAACGGGTGGTGATGGATTGGTATCTGCGGTCCCTGCCAGATGACCTACAGCTCTGGGTAAGCCACGGAGACCCTGCAATTGCTGAACAGCTGGTTGAGTTGGTCGAAAGGTACACCGTGGTAGAGGACCTGTTTGGGCCTGCCAAGCGTCGGGAACCCACACCAAGGGCAACCAGACCAGCCACAGCACCTAGGAGAGAAGCCCTGCCTGACATTGGAACCCGCAAACCTGCATCATCCTCCGCAGAACCACGAAGGTTGGTTCCTGTCCCACGGATGGGGGACCTACAGTGTTGGCGATGTCAGTCCTGGGGGCATACCCGGGCACAGTGCCCGCTGCAGGAGGAGCCTATGGACTGTGGGACCGGTCGGAGAAGCTCCTTCTATGTACGACGAGTGTGTGCCACTCATCTTGATCTGGCTGAAGGGCGGTTCGAGTGAAGTGTGGGTGAACCACCTTCCCACCAAGTCGCTACTGGACTCCGGTAGCATGATAACACTGGTACATGCCAGGGTGCTCGGGAGACTCGGCCCAGTGAATAAGACTCTACAGGTAGTGTGTATCCATGGGGACACCAGGGAGTACCCCCTGGTCCCGGTAACGGTTTCCTATGCCATATTTCAGTTACACAAGAGGTTGGGGTGGTAAAAAGCTTAATACATGACATCATAGTGGGGCGGGACTGTCCACTATTTCTTGAACTATGGAACCAGGTACAGATAGGGCTGCCCGGAGAACTGGGGACACTGGGCCTGGAAGGGACAGAGTCTGAGGGGTCCGGGCGTGAAACCCCCACAACACACCTCTCTAATATGGAGATACCCGTCACTGATAATGAAGTTACAGAGAATACTAATTTGGATGATAATGTTTCTGTCCCAGGTCTTAAAACCGAGTTGATCTCTGAGGGGGGGGGGGAAGTTTTCCCATTACAAGTCATGCTGGGGGAGGAAGATGAGGAGCTCTCTGGCTGAGGAGGATGAGGGGGAAACTTCCTCGAGGCCAGTGCATCCAGACCTGGATGTATCCAGGGGTGCATTTGGCACCGCCCAATTGCAGGATCCTACCTTGATCAATGCTCGAGAGCAGGTTTCTGTTATTGATGGGGTCTTACAAATGCCAGGGGAAGATCAGAGGTTTCCTCATTTTGCATTGAAGGGGGACTTGGTATATCGAGTAGCTGAGAGCCGAGGGGAAACTGTAGAGCAGTTGCTGGTTCCCCAACTATATCGGCGGATGCTCCTTGATCTAGCCCACAACGACGCACTAGAAGGACACCATGGGGCAGAGAAAACAGAGGCCAGGATAACCGACCGGTTTTATTGGCCAGGAGAGAAGGCTGAGGTTAAAAGGTATTGTGCATCTTGTCCCATTTGCCAGTTAACTGCCCCGGTGCCCCCTATGCTGTGGTAGAGCGGGAGTGTCTCGCCATCAAGTGAGCTTTGGACTCCCTATGATATTTCCTCCTAGGTAGGAGGTTTCGCTTGATGTCAGACCACGCTCCCCTTACCTAGATGAGGCAAAACAAGCACACCAATGCCAGGGTGACAAGATGGTTCCTTTCTCTCCAGGAGTTTGTGGTAGAACACAGACCCGGGAGACAACATCAGAATGCCGATGCCCTCTCCCGAGTCCATTGTATGATGTCGAGTGGTGCCTCAACACCTCCGCGTTGAGGCAGAGGGGGGGGATATGTACAGGATGCCAAGGTTGGGTCCTGGACGGGTGCTATGTAGCACCAATATTTGGGTTATGCTCCCTTTAACGAGTGGTAATAGTGTTCAGGAGGTCACCCAAAATGGGTGAGGAATTCCTGGCAAAATAAATAGTCCAGAGAGGACTGGCTCGCAGTCCTCTTTGTCTTAATAGAGAGGTATTTGGGGCCGGGAATTTCGGAGGCTCTAAAGTGACATTCGGGTGGGATAGAGCCTCCACTCCTGACCACTGGGAGTCAGCACACAGGGGGTTAAGGGCTTCCAGGAAGACAGCTCATAAAACAGGAAGTGGTGCTAGAGGTGGTGTGGAAGGAGTATGGGGATTGCACCTGTGGAGACGAGCTGTGGGTCTGCTGGGAGCTTGTAAAGATTCAGCAAGGGCTCTGGAAGTTCCCCTACAAAACTGTATGTGTCTTTCCTTTGGTTTATTTTTGTGCTGAAGATAAGCAGGACTTTGATTTATGCTGGAAGATAAGTGGACTTTGGTTTATATTTTTCTGTGTGCTGAATTAAGCGTTATTTTTGCTTTATTCACAAATAAAAGCCTTTCTGTTCAAAAGCCAACGGTTTATGCACTTAGTCCCGTGGAGCTAAAATCCCCAAAAGTTTACACCACTTTATTAAGTACACCTTGCTAGTAACGGGTTGAACCCCCTTTTGCCTTCAGTACTGCTTTAATTCTTCATGGCATAATTCAACAAGATGTTGGAAACATTTTGGTCCATAGTGACATGATACCATCACACAGTTGCTGCAGATTTGTCGGCTGCACATCCATGATGCGAATCTCCCTTTCCACCACGTCCCAAAGGTGCTCTATTGGATTGAGATCTGGTGACTGTGGAGGCCATTGGAAGGACAGTGACCTCATTGTCCAGTGGTGAGATGATTGGAGCTTTGTGGGATGGTGCATTATCCTGCTGGAATGAGCCATCAGAAGATAGGGACACTGTAGTCATAAAGGGATGGACATGGTCACCAACAATGCTCAGGTAGGTCGTGGTGTTTAAACAATCGGTACTAAGGGGCCCAAAGTGTGGCAAAAACTATCCCCCACACTATTACACCACCAGCCTGATCTGTTGATAGAAGGCAGGATGGATCCATGCTTTCATGTTGTTTACACCAAATTCTGACCCCACCATCTGAATGTCGCAGCTGAAATCGAGACTCATCAGACCAGGCAATGTTTCTCCAGTCTTCTATTGTCCAATTTTGGCGATCCTGTGCGAATTGTAGCCTCAGTTTCCTGTTCTTAGCTGACAGGAGTGCCACCCGTTGTGGCCTTCTGCTGCTGTAGCCCATCTGCTTCAAGGTTCGATGTGTTGTGCATTTAAATATGGTATTCTGCGTACCTTGGATGTAACAAGTGGTTATTAGAGTCACAACTCAAACCAGTCTGCCCATTCTCCTCTGACCTCAGACATCAACAAGGCATTTTCCTCTACACAACTGCCGCTCACTGGATATTTTCTCTTTTTCTGACCATTCTCTGTAAACCCGAGAGATGGTTGTGCGTGAAAATCCCAGTAGATCAGCAGTGTTTGAAATACTCAGACCTGCCCGTCTGGCACCAACAACCATGCCACGTTCAAAGTCACTTAAATCCCCTTTCTTCCCCATTCTAATGCTCGGTTTCAACTTCAGCAAGTCCTCTTCACCACATCCTAGATGCCTAAATGCATTGAGTTGCTGCCAGGTAATTGGCTGGTTAGCAATTTGTGTTACAAAGCAATGAAACAGGTGTACCTAATGAAGTGGCCAGTGAGTGTAAACTCTAGATAGCACTTTATATGAAAGTTTATTCGTTGTGTTGTACCTTTACCTCCCATATTACTTTTCTCAGTTCAGTTGGTGTATTTGGGAACACCCCTCCTACTTACAAATAGGCAAGGAAATGAGGTTGGACTGGTGTGTTATGCCTAGACTGAAGCCCCGGGAGCAGGCAGACTTTGCTACATGAATATGTTTTATAGAGAACGTGTCACTTTGCCCAGAGCTTTGAGTCTAATCTCTACGTACAGGTGAAACTCGAAAAATTTGAATATCGTACAAAAGTTCATTTATTTGACTAATGCAACTTAAAAGGTGAAACTAATAGTTACATAGTTAGTCAGGTTGAAAAAAGACACAAGTCCATCCAGTTCAACCATAAAAAAAAAATAATAATAATATCATACAATCCCATATACCTAATTCTATACCCACAGTTGATCCAGAGGAAGGCAAAAAAAACCCAGAAGAGCATGATCCAATTTGCTACAGTAGGGGAAAAAATTCCTTCCTGATCCCCCGAGAGGCAATCGGATATTCCCCGGATCAACTTTACCTATAAATGTTAGTACCCAGTTATATTCTGTACATTTAAGAAAGAATCCAGGCCCTTCTTAAAGCAATCTACTGAGCTGGCCAGAACCACCTCTGCAGGGAGTCTATTCCACATTTTCACAGCTCTTACTGTGAAAAAACCTTTCCGTATTTGGAGGTGAAATCTCTTTTCCTCTAGACGCAAAGAGTGCCCCCTTGTCCTTTGTGTTGATCGTAAAGTGAATAACTGAACACCAAGTTCACTATATGGACCCCTTATATATTTGTACATGTTGATCATATCCCCCCTTAATCTCCTCTTCTCAAGAGAGAATAAATTCAGTTCCTCTAATCTCTCCTCATAGCTGAGCTCCTCCATGCCTCTTATCAGTTTGGTTGCCCTTCTCTGCACTTTCTCCAGTTCCCCAATATCCTTTTTGAGAACTGGGGCCCAAAACTGAACTGCATATTCCAGATGAGGTATTACTAATGATTTGAACAGGGGCAAAATGATATCTCTCTCTCTGGAGACCATACCTCTCTTAATACAAGAAAGGACTTTGCTCGCTTTGGAAACCGCAGCTTGGCATTGCATGCCATTATTGAGCTTATGATCTACCAAAACCCCCAGATCCTTCACTACGGATCCCCCCAGTTGTACTCCCCCTAGTATGTATGATGCATTCATATTCTTAGCCCCCAAGTGCATAACTTTACATTTATCAACATTAAGCCTCATCTGCCACATAGTCGCCCAATTAGACAGAGCATTGAGGTCGGCTTGTAAATTGGCGACATCCTGTAAGGACGTTATTCCACTGCATAGCTTGGTGTCATCTACAAAGACAGAAATGTTACTTTTGATCTCAGACCCAATATCATTTATAAACATATTAAAAAGTAAGGGTCCCAGCACTGAACCTTGTGGTACACCACTGATAACCTTGGACCATTCAGAGTAAGAATCATTAACCACGACTCTCTGAATTCTGTCTTTTAGCCAGTTTTCTATCCATTTACAAACTGATATTTCCAATCCTGTAGACTTTACCTTACACATGAGCCGTGTGTGGGGAACTGTATCGAAAGCTTTTGCAAAAGTAGGATTTTTAAAACAGCTTACCTGTAAAATCCTTTTCTTGGAGTACATCACGGGACACAGAGCAGCATAGTCATTACTATGTGGGTTATATAGAATTACCTTCAGGTGCTGGCACTGGCAACTTCCAAAACAGGAAGTACCCTCCCCTATATAAGCCCCTCCCATCCGGGAGTACCTCAGTTTTGTAGCAAAGCAATACGTGTCCCCAAAAGAGGGGTGGGAGCTCTGTGTCCCGTGATGTACTCCAAGAAAAGGATTTTACAGGTAAGCTGTTTTAAAAATCCTACTTTCTTGTTCATACATCACGGGACACAGAGCAGCATAGTCATTACTATGTGGGACGTCCCAAAGCAATGCCAAATGAGGCGGGGGATACACCATACATAAGCTGGGCGCCATCAGGCATGAGGATCTTTTGCGGCCTGCAACACACTGCGCCCAAAGGCGACATCCTCCTGACTTCTAACGTCCACCTGGTAGAACCTAGTAAACGTGTGTACTGAAGACCATGTTGCGGCCTTACAAATTTGAGCCAGGGAGGCCTGGTGATGCACTGCCCATGAAGTTCCAACTGCTCTCGTGGAGTGCGCCCTAACTTTGAACGGAGGCGGTCTACTTCTCAAGCCATAGGCTTGTATTATGACCTGTCGAATCCACTTGGCTAAAGTAGATTTTAATGCTGCCTGACCCCTTCTGGGGCCTTCCGGCAGAACAAACAAAGAATCCGTTCTACGAATCTGAGCAGTGGCTTTTAGATAAGCTTTAACTGCTCTTACTACATCCAAAGAATGCAATAACTTTTCCTCTACCGAGCTTGGTTTGGGGAAAAAAGAAGGAAGAACCACATCCTGGTTCAAGTGAAACCTCGATACCACCTTAGGAAGAAAGGCTGGGTGAGGGCGTAATACTACTCTGTCCTTATGAATAACCAGATATGGCTCCTTACAGGACATGGCGGCTAATTCCGACACTCTTCTAGCCGAGCATATGGCTACTAAAAATATCAATTTTCTGGTGAGTAGAACCAAGGAAATGTGCCGCAAAGGTTCAAATGGCTGCTTCTGCAGAACCGACAGAACCAAATTTAGATCCCATGGGCATATGGGAGCTTTAATCGGTGGAATAATACGAGTCACCCCTTGCATAAAGGATTTGACAAGTGAATGCATAGCCAGTAGGCTTGTGCAATTCGTTTCGTAACGAATCGAAATTCGTCCGAATTTAGCAACTTTCGGACATTCGGAAGCATTCGAATTTCCGAACAAAGCAATTACGAATAAAACCGAATCCGAAATAAATTATACCGCAAAATAGCGAATGCCCGAATGTCTTCGGCATAATTCGTTATGAAAAAACTTACGAATGTACAAATCCATTGGAAACACAATAACACTCACTCTGCTCTGCTCTCTGCTTCTCCTTCACCGTGCTGAACTCCCTCTCAAAATGGTGTACAGGGGCGGAGGCTATAGCCGCATGTAAAAAACGAAAGTAAAATACGAGATTTCTAATCCATTCGAAGCACAATAACACTCTGCTCTGCTCTCTGCTTCTCCCTCACCGTGCTGAACCCTCTCAAAATGGTGTACAGGGGCGGAGCCTATAGCCGCATGTAAAAAACGAAAGTAAAATACGAGATTTCGAATCGTTACAAATAACCGCTATGTATTTCGAAAAGTACAAATCCATTCGAAGCACATTAGGCATAATAGTCAGCGTCGTCGTGAGAGAGACACAGAAAATTACGAATCAACGAACCCAAAAAAAGTTACGAAAGTAGGAGTTGTGTCCAGAATCAACGAAAAACAACGTACTCTACCGAAAGTACGAATTATAAAGCAACAAAAAATTCAACGAAAAATGTCGCTTGCAAAAATACGAATGAGTCCGAACACGAAAAATCCCGTCTAGCAAAATTACGAATGATTACGAATCAACAGGACCGGAAAGAAACGAACCGAAACGGAACAAATTTTTCCGTTGTGCACAAGCCTAATAGCCAGGGGCCTTTGAAATAGTATTGATAAGGCCGAAACCTGGCCCTTGATAGTACTTAAGGCAAACTTCCTGTCTACAGCCCACTGCAGGAAGTCCAGAATTCTGCCTATAACGTACTTACGTGGATGCCATTTTCTGGCCTCGCACCAAGTAATGTACGCCTTCCAAACTCTATAGTAGATCTGCCTGGATACAGGCTTCCTGGCATTGATTATAGTTGATACCACAGAGTTAGAGAGACCTCTCTTCTTTAGGATGTGGGATTCAATAGCCAGGCCGTTAAACTTAGAGTTAGTAAGGAAGGGTGGTATATCGGTCCTTGCGAAAGCAGGTCCGGACGACGTGGAAGGGTCCAAGGACTCCCCACAGACATTTTGATGATCTTCGCGTACCAGGCCCTTCGGGGCCACGCTGGAGCCACCAGGATCACCGGCTTCTTCTCCAACCTGACTCTGCGAAGGAGTCGAGGCAACAATTGTAGCGGAGGGAATGCATATATCAGTCTGAACTGATCCCAAGGGAACACCAGAGCATCCGAGCCGCAAGCGAGGGGATCCCTTGTCCGGGAGACAAATCTGTCCACCTTTGCGTTGAATCTGGATGCTAGCAGATCTACATCCGGTGTTCCCCACCGCTGACATATTGCTCGGAAGACCTCGGGATGAAGGGACCATTCCCCTGGGCATAACTGTTGGCGACTCAGAAAGTCCGCCTTCCAATTCTCCACCCCTGGAATGAAGACAGCTGATATACATGGGACATGCTTTTCTGCCCATTCCAGGATGTGACTTACTTCCCTCTGGGCTGCACGACTCCTGGTGCCTCCCTGATGATTGATATATGCCACTGCTGTGGCATTGTCTGATTGAATTCTGACAGGGGACCCTTGGAGTCTGGATGTCCAGGCTACTAGGGCGTACCGGGCTGCTCGTATCTCTAAGAGATTGATGGGCAGGGTTTTTACTACATTTGACCATCTGCCCTGGAGAGACCATTGCTCCAGTACTGCCCCCCAGCCTATAAGGCTGGCATCTGTAGTGACCACCTTCCAAGATATCGGGCTGAAGGGTTTTCCCTTCTGGAGATTCTGGGGGATCAACCACCAGCAGAGACTCTTCCGAACGGAAGGGGACAAAGCCATCGGGAAGTCTAGAGCCTGAACTTTTCCGTTCCAGGCTGACAATATGGCCCTCTGTAAATTCCTTGAGTGGAATTGGGCGTATGGCACAGCTTCGAATGATGCTACCATCTTTCCTAGCAGCCTCATGCACAGGCGTATGGACGGCTGTCTTTTTGCACAAAGCAGACGGACCAAGCCCCTCAAAGAGGATACCTTGTCTAGAGGTAAGAAAATCTTCCTCTGGTCTGAATCCAGCCGTAGCCCTAGATATACCAGGTTTTTCACTGGCTGTAGGGCTGACTTGTCCAGGTTGATGACCCAACCGTGAGATTCTAGATACTTGATTGTATCAACAATTACCACTTCTAGCTTGGCAACTGAGTGGTCCATCAACAACAGGTCGTCTAGGTATGCCATTATCGTTACACCTCGTGTTCTTAGATCGGCCAACAGTGGGGCCAGAATTTTTGTGAACACTCGTGGTGCTGTGGCCAGACCGAATGGTAAGGCTCTGAACTGAAAATGGCGCCCTTCTACTGCAAAGCGTAGAAATTTTTGATGACCTGGAAAGATGGGAACATGCAAGTAAGCATCTTTGATGTCGATCGAGGCTAACCATTCCTCCCCTTGTAGGGCAGCGGTGACCGATCGGATCGACTCCATCCGGAAAGACCGGACGTTTAGAAATTTGTTTAGACTCTTTAGGTCCAATATGGGTCTTATGTCCCCGTTTGGCTTCGGGACTGTGAAAAGGTTTGAGTAGAAACCCAACCCCCACTCTTCCATAGGAACCTCCATAATTACTCCTTGGAGCAATAGTTGTTCTAACGCCAATAGGAGAGACCCTCTTTTCAGAGGGTCTCTTGGCATGCCTGACCACATAAAATGGGAAGGAGGAGACTCTTTTAACTCCAACTTGTATCCCAGAGTTACTGCGGAGAGCACCCATCTGTCTTTGATCGTCTCCCGCCAGGTCTCTGCGAACAACTGAAGTCTTCCCCCCACCCGTTTGAGTGGGGGCAGCCCTTCATAGGCTTGACTTGGAGGCTGGTTTAGTACCCCTTCGGATCCAGGGTTTCTTATTACCCTGTGACTGTCCCTGATTTTTACCCCCTGAGTTTGACCGAGGAGGCCGTCGGAACTGCTTAGTAGCCGACGTCGCAGGGATAGGAGAGGTAGTCCTCTTAAAAGATGGACCCCTAGACCTCTTCTTACTCGGTAAGAGAGTACTTTTACCACTGGAAATCTTCTGGATATACTTATCCAGGTCCTCGCCAAAAAGGCGTTCCCCATGAAATGGGAAGCTAACTAAGAGCTTCTTACAGGGAGCTTCAGCAGACCAGTTTTTGAGCCACAGAAGCCTACGCATATGTACCAAAGACAGCGTGAGGCGGGAGGCCTGATGGATAGAATCCTTGATGGCGTCAACCGCAAAGCATAATGCTCTAGGCAGATCAGCCAGAGCCTGGGCCTGCTGGTCTGGCAAATCCCTCAGGACCATTTTCATTTGATCCTTTAAAGCTTGGCAGACCCCAATAGCTGCCACTGCTGGCTGTGTAACAGCCCCTGCTGTGGAAAAAGCAGATTTTAATAAAGATTCCAATTTTTTATCCACTGGATCTTTGAACATTTGAACATTATCTACTGGACATGTCAGTGATTTGTTCACAGAAGAGATGGCTGCATCCACCGTAGGAACATTCCATCTCTGGGTGAACTTTTCCTCCATGGGATAGATCACCGGAAATTTCTTAGGCGGAACAAATAGTTTATCAGGATGTTCCCAGTCCTGGTATATAAGTCCTTCCAATAATGGATGTATTGGAAAGGAGCAATTAACCTGGGGAGCTTTTAGCGACCCCAACGAGGAGACAGCAGTAGTTGATGGTTCAACAAGAGGCATTTTAAATGCAGATCGAACCATGTCAGTTAGGGTCTGGACCCACAATCTTTCAGTCTGTGATGCTGAAAATGGTTCATCTACTGTCAATTCCTCAAAAACAGAGTTAACCTCCTCCTGATCCCCTTCAGGTAGGTCGGTCCCTTCCTGGGACTGTTGCTCTGCCAACAGGCACTCTAATGGAGGTGATGGAGATCTGGCGCGCTTTCTTTCCTGTAGAGAAGAAGCGATCAATGCTGCCAATCTCTGCTCCAATCCCTCCAGAGTTGAGGAAAAAACCTCCTCTGTTATATATGCAGGAGCAGGTGGACTGAGGACAGCCGCAGTACCTGGCACTCCCGGGGGTTCCTTATGGGTATTAACCTCTGATTTCTCAGGGGAGGAGGGTGCAGATGACTGCTCCTAATCCTCAGAGCCCGATGGAGACCCCCTACACTTCCTGAGAGGTATATCTCGGAGTTTTTTAGGCGGCATATTCCTTAGTTCAAAGCTGAGGTATTCCAGCCGCAATACACCCCTTACTGAAATAGTCTAATGCAATTTTGCTGCTATGTACATCAGTGGGTGTCTACTAATGCGTCTTTCTGGGGATGCCTGTATCAACCGCCCGCTGTAAGCCCCTATACCATGCTACCAGCTCCTTTTCATGCTCTGTGTCCATAGAAAGCAGCGTGGACTGAGTTCTTTTATCTTGCTGGGACGCCCGCAGATGCGCAGAAGCGCTGGGCGCACAGAGCGCGTCATCCGCCAGGCTCCGCCCCCTTTTTTGAAGCTAAATCTTTTAAAAAGAAAGCGTGTGTGCGCGCGCACGCGCGTGCACGTGTGCGCTCTTGGCGCCATGTAGGGAGAGGAGCCAGGGTCCCTGTTTCACCAGGACTCGGGGATGGAAGGAAACTACTTGGCAGCATGACAGAGGAATGCAGCTTCCCTGATAGAGAGCTCACTCATCTGCCTGGACTTTCACCATGGAAGGAAATAGTCCCAAGAAAAAAGACGTTCCACAGCGGCCTCTAGTGGACAAACAAAGGTACCGCACTTTTGTCTTTTTTTTTTTTTTTTTTTTGTAAAACCTCCTTTATGAAAAACATTTCCAGGTTTACAGTTTTTAAAACTTCCATTATGAAAAAACATTTCTAGGATTTCTTAGGCATATACAGCTATTAGCGGGAATACCTTTTAGGTAACAGGCAGAAAGACATATTAGGCTTGGGGGTCCCCTCAATAGAACCAAGTTCCTGAGGGGCCCCCACTTACCTTTTCCCCGCCGCAGGACTTTGTTTGGTCCACAGAAGCCCAAACTTCACCTTTCACGGCAGGCATTGTACTAGACCTTCAGGGACCGGGTTCCCAAGGATTCCACTCCCCTGGACCTGTATAGCACCCTGCACAGATAGCCTCTTGGTTTTGGGTATGACCAGAGCTCTGGATCCCAGGGTCCAGCCCTCCTAAGAGAGGCGTTACAGGCAAAACCTTGCTCTTCTCTGCAAGGCCCGGGTACCGACCGTTTAGCTATGAAGCTTTTTTAGTCGGATCCGGAATAGCTTGCTAAGGCCCAGAGAACCTGTACACAAGCCCAGATGAATACATGTTAACCTTGGCCAACACCTTAGACACTGGCAAAAAACTGAGGTACTCCCGGATGGGAGGGGCTTATATAGGGGAGGGTACTTCCTGTTTTGGAAGTTGCCAGTGCCAGCACCTGAAGGTAATTCTATATAACCCACATAGTAATGACTATGCTGCTCTGTGTCCCGTGATGTATGAACAAGAAATCCAAGTATACCACGTCCACAGCCACGCCTCTGTCCAAGGTCTTACTTACCTCTTCATAAAAAGAAATCAGGTTTGTTTGACAACTTCTGTCTTTCATGAATCCATGCTGTCTGTTGCTTAAATAGTTTTTTTCCAACAAGAACTCATCCATGTGGTCTTTTATTAATCTCTCCAGTATTTTCCCAACTATAGAAGTTAAACTAACAGGTCTATAGTTACTTGGTAAAGACTTAATTCCCTTTTTAAATATAGGCACCACATTGGCCCTGCGCCAATCCAGTGGTACTATTCCTGTCATTAATGAGTCCCTAAAAATTAAATACAATGGCTTTGAAATTACAGAGCTCAATTCTTTTAGGATCCGTGGGTGTATGCCATCTGGTCCAGGTGCTTTATCCACCTTTATTCCATCTAAATATTTCTGGACCATATCACTTTTGAGCCATTGTGGATTTGGGGCTGTGTCACTACCACCCCCATTTTGGACATGAGCTCCCCCATGCTCCTTTGTATACACAGAACTGAAGAAAGTATTTAATAAATTAGCCTTCTCTTTGTCCCCAGTCACCCACTCTAGATTATTTTGTAAAGGGCCTACATGCTCAGACTTGACCTTTTTACTATTAATATATTTGAAGAATTTTTGGGGTTTGTCCTACTATCTTTTGCAATCTGTCGTTCATTTTGAATTTTTGCATCTTTGATTTCCTTTTTACATATCCTGTTATATTCTTTGTAACATTTGAATGACACTAGTGTTCCCTCATTTTTATATTTTTTAAAAGCTCTTTTCTTATAGTTTATAGCTTTTTTAACTTTGGCAGTGAGCCACATAGGTTTTATTTGTAGCCTTTTAAACTTATTGCCCATGGGAATATACTTTGCAGTGAGTTCACAAACAGTCTTTTTGAAGAATTCCCATTTCTGTTCTGTGCCCATTGATGCCAATATTCCTTCCCAGTCTAAGTCCTGGAGAGCAGCGCTCATCCTTGGAAAATTTGCTCTCTTGAAATTAAGTGTTTTTATCTTTCCTGTATGTGATTTTTGCTTACAACTAACATCAAATGAAATCATGTTATGGTCACTGCTACCCAGGTGTTCCATTATCTGAACATTAGTAATACGCTCTGCATGGTTTGAGATTACCAGGTCCAACAGAGCACCATTCCTAGTTGGGGCCTCAATAAACTGGACCATAAAATTGTCCTGCAATAGGTTTATAAATTTTTGCCCTTTAACTGTCCCAGCAGTTCCATTACTCCAGTCAATTTCTGGGTAGTTAAAATCCCCCATTATTATCACCGTCCCAGCCCTTGCAGCCCTTTCCATCTGTGCAAGGAGCTGAGTCTCTAACTCCTCATTAACATTGGGTGGTCTATAACAATAAATGAGATAGACTCATTACATGCAAAGCAAGATAGTTCAAGCTGTGATTTGTCAAAATTGTGATGATTATGGCTTACAGCTCATGAAAACCCCAAATCCACAATGTCAGAAAATTTGAATATTGTGAAAAGGTACAATATTCTAGGCTCAAAGTGTCCCACTCTAATCAGCTAATTAAGCCATAACACCTGCAAAGGGTTCCTGAGCTTTTAAATGGTCTCTCAGTCTGGTTTAGTAGAAATCACAATCATGGGAAAGACTGCTGACCTGACAGTTGTGCAGAAAACCATCATTGACACCCTCCATATGGAGGGAACGCCTCCAAAGGTAATTGCAAAAGAAGTTGGATGCTCCCAAAGTGTTGTATCAAAGCACATTAATAGAAAGTTATGTGGAAGGGAAAAGTGTGGAAGAAAATGGTGCACAAGCAGCAGGGATGACCGCAGCCTGGAGAGGATTGTCAGGAAAAGGCCATTCAAAAGTGTTGGGGACTTTCACAAGGAGTGGACTGAGGCTGGAGTCAGTGCATCAAGAGCCACCACACACAGACGGATCCTGGACATGGACTTCAAATGTTGTATTCCTCTTGTCAAGCCACTCCTGAACAACAAACAACGTCAGAAGCGTCTTACCTGGGCTAAAGAAAAACACACCTGGTCTGTTGCTCAGTAATCCAAAGTCCTCTTTTCTGATGAGAGCAAATTTTGCATCTCATTTGGAAACCAAGGAGCCGGAGTATGGAGGAAGAATGGAGAGGCACACACTGCAAGATGCTTGAAGTCCAGTGTGAAGTTTCCACAGTCTGTGTTGATTTGGGGAGCCGTGTCATCTGTTGGTGTTGGTCCACTGTGCTTCATTAAGTCCGGGGTCACCAGGAGATTTTGGAGCACTTCATGCTTCCTTCCGCAGACGAGCTCTATGGGGATGCTGACTTCATTTTCCAGCAGGACTTGGCACCTGCCCACACTGCCAAAAGCACCAAAACCTGGTTCAATGACCGTGGGATTACTGTGCTTGATTGGCCAGCAAACTCGCCTGACCTGAACCCCATAGAGAATCTATGGGGCATTGCCAAGAGAAAGATAAGAGACATGAGACTGAACAATGCAGAAGAGCTGAAGGCCGCTATTGAAGCATCCTGGTCTTCCATAACACCTCAGCAGTGCCACAGGCTGATAGCTTCCATGCCACGCCGCATTAAGGCAGTAATTGCTGCAAAAGGGGCCCAAACCAAGTACTGAGTACATATGCATGCTTCTACTTTTCAGAGGTCCGATATTGTTCTATGTACAATCCTTGTTTTATTGATTGCATGTGATATTCTAATTTTCTGAGATTGTGGATTTGGGGTTTTCATGAGCTGTAAGCCATTATCATCACAATTATGACAAATCACGGCTTGAACTATCTTACTTTGCATGTAATGAGTCTATATCATATATTAGTGTAGCGGGGTGTCACTTTGTGGTGTTCATAGAGACTAGGGATGAGCTTCGAGTCGAACTCATGTTCGACTCGAACATTGCCTGTTCGCCCGTTCGCCGAACAGCGAACAAATTGGGGTGTTCGCACCAAATTCGAAAAATCTATGGGAGAAATCTAAAGTGCTAATTATAAAGGCTTATATGCAAGTTATTGTCCTAAAAAGTGTTTGGGGACCCGGGTCCTGCCCCAGGGGACATGTATCAATGCAAAAAGAAGTTTTAAAAACGGCCGTTTTTTCGGGAGCAGTGATTTTAATAATGCTTAAAGTGAAACAATAAAAGTGAAATATTCCTTTAAATTTCGTACCTGGGGGGTGTGTATGATATGTATGTAAAGTGGCGCATGTTTCCCGTGCTTAGACTTGTCCCTGCAAAAAAATGTCATTTTTGAAAGAGAAAAAGTCATTTAAAACTGACTCGCGGCTATTAATGAATTGTCGGCTCCCGGCAATACATACAAAAGTCATTGATAAAAAAAAAAAAAAAAAAGCGTGGGGGTTCCCCAGAATTCAATTACCAGGCCCTTCAGGTCTGGAATGAATATTAAGGGGAACCCCGCCGCAAATTAAAAAAAAAATTGACGTGGGGTTCCCCCAAATGTCCATTCCAGGCCCTTCAGATCTAGCATGGATTTTAACCACTTAACGACCGCTCACTGTATATATACGTCGGCAGAATGGCACCGACAGGCACAATCACGTAGAGTGTACGTGATTGCCTTTGTACAGTTGGGGGGTCCAATCGGACCCCCCTTCTGTACAGTGAGCGGTGGCTAAGTGTCCGGGAGCGTTCCGGGATGAGGGGGCAGCCATTCGTTTCCGGCCACCCCCTCGCGATCGCTCCCGGCGAATGGAAATGCCCCCTCTGTCTGTGTCAGACAGAGGGAGCAGGAGGAAGTGATGTCATCTCTGGTGCGGCGCTCACATATACCGAGCGCCGTACAAGAGAAGACATCAGGTCAGTGCACACAACACTACACTGACACCAGGACACATAGGGACATAAATCGCCCCCCCAGACACCCCAGATCACCCCCCAGATCACCCCCCCAGCCCCCAGTCACAGTGTCACTGATTGCAGTGACCATTTATTTAGTGATCACTGCAATCAGTGACATTTGTGACTGTAAAAGTGTCACCAAAGTTTAGTCTTAGGTCCAGTGTAGCCCCCTAACCCCCCCTAATAAAGGTTTAACCCCCTGATCACCCCCCAGATAACCCTTTCACCCCCTATCACCACTGTCGCTAAGCGATCATTTTTCTGATCGCTGTCTTAGCGTCAGTGATGCCGATCGGCAGCCAGTAATTTTTTTTAGGTTCGCCGCATGTTTTTATCGCGTCAGGTACCCCAATATATTATCTAATAAAGGTTTAACCCCCTTGATCGCCCCCCAGGTAACCCTTTCACCCCCTATCACCACTGTCACTAAGCGATCGTTTTTCTAAACGCTGTCTTAGTGTCTGTGATGCAGATCGGTAGCCGGTAATTTTTTTTAGGTTCGCCGCAGGTTTTTATAGCGTCAGGTACCCCAATATATTATCTAATAAAGGTTTAACCCCCTTGATCGTCCCCCAGGTAACCCTTTCACCCCCTATCACCACTGTCGCTAAGCAATTGTTTTTCTAAACGCTGTCTTAGTGTCGGTGATGCAGATCGGTAGCCAGTAATTTTTTTTAGGTTCGCCGCATGTTTTTATAGCGTCAGGTACCCCAATATATTATATAATAAAGGTTTAACCCCCTTGATCGCCCCCAGGTAACCCTTTCACCCCCATCACCACTGTCACTAAGCGATCGTTTTTCTAAACGCTGTCTTAGTGTCGGTGATGCAGATCGGTAGCTGGTAATTTTTTTTAGGTTCGCCGCAGGTTTTTATAGCGTCAGGTACCCCCATATATTATCTAATAAAGGTTTTAACCCCCTGATTGCCCCTAGTTAACCCTTTCACCAGTGATCACCATATAAGTGTTACGGGTGACGCTGGTTAGTTAGTTTGCTTTTTATAGTGTCAGGGCACCCGCCGTGTATATAACCCAATAAAGGTTTAACCCCCTGATCGCCCGGCGGGTGATATCAATTAGGTTTTAGCGTCAGAGAGGGTCTGCGTCACACCCCAGGCAGCGTCAGGTTAGTGCCAGTAACGCTAACACCCACGCGTGAAGCATACACCCCCCTTAGTGGTATAGTATCTGAACAGATCAATATCTGATCTGATCAGATCTATACTAGCGTCCCCAGCAGTTTAGGGTTCCCAAAAACGCAGTTAGCGGGATCAGCCCAGATACCTGCTAGCACCTGCGTTTTGCCCCTCCGTCCAGCCCAGGCCACCCAAGTGCAGTATCGATCAATCACTGTCACTTACAAAACACAACACACATAACTGCAGCGTTCGCAGAGACAGGCCTGATCCCTGCGACTCCAGTGCTGTAGGAGGTGATTTCACCACCACAGTTAAAAAAAAAAAGCAAATATGCCGAAGCATTGGGGCAGCAGGGGCGGAGGAGCGATTTTGCTCCTAATGCCGCGTACATACGGTCGAAATTCCGACGGAGGCTTGCCCGTGGAAAAGTCCGACCATGTGTGTGCGGCATAACTTTTTTGCGGGAGGATGCCCCCATGCTTCGGCATATATAAATGGTGCGTGTATGCCCATCATTGGAAGTGGGTGGATGAAGGGCAGTATTCTAATGGTGGGCATACCCACCGATCAATCTCTTTGTTCGTTCAGCCAACTGGCTGCATGAAAAAAAAAGATTACAATACATGTCCAACAAGAACCAGCAACGTACTGGTATGTTGCTGGACTTTGAATGTTTATACCAGAATGATGCCTGCGGGTTTAGGTATCATCTTGGTATCATTCTTTTCAGCCTGCGGCTGGCTTTCATGTAAAAGCAATCCTAGCGGCTAATTAGCCTCTGGACTGCTTTTACAAGCAGTGGGAGGAAATGCCCCCCCCCGGATATAAAAAGCGCCATTGGGAAATTGGGAAAGCATTTTATCACACCGATCTTGGTGTGGTCAGATGCTTTGAGGGCAGAGGAAAAATCTAGGGTCTAGAAGACCCCAGTTTTTTCAAAAAAAGAGTACCTGTCACTACCTATTGCTATCATAGGGGATATTTACATTCCCTGAGATAACAATAAAAATGATAAAAAAAAAAAATACTTGGAAGAAACAATTTAAAAATAAAATAAAAAAGCAAAATTAATAATAAAAAAAAAAGAAAAAAAAAAAAAGCACCCCTGTCTTGCCCTGCTCTTGCCCAATGGCGAACGAAAGCGTCGGTCTGGCGTCATATATAAACAGCAATTGCACCATGCATGTGAGGTATCACCGCGAAGGTCAGATCGAGGGCAATCATTTTAGCAGTAGACCTCCTCTGTAAATCTACTGGGGTAACCTGTAAAGGCTTTTAAAGGCTTTTAAAAATGTATGTAGTTTGTCGCCAATGCGCGTTTGTGTGAAATTTTAAAGCATGTCGTGTTTGGTATCTATGTACTCGGCCTAAGATCATCTTTTTTATTTCATCAAACATTTGGGCAATATAGTGTGTTTTAGTGCATTAAAATTTTAAAAAGTGTATTTTTTAACCCAAAAAATGCATTTGAAAAATCGCTGCGCAAATACTGTGTAGAAAAAAAAAATGCAACACCCACCATTTTAATCTGTAGGGCCTTTGCTTTAAAAATATATATAATGTTTGGGGGTTCAACATAATTTTCTTGCAAAAAAAAAAATGTTTTCATGTAAACAAAAAGTGTCAAAAAGGGCTTTGTCTTCAAGTGGTTAGAAGAGTGGATGTAAGCTTCCTAATGTTGTGTATAAAATGCCAGAACAGTTCAAAACCCCCCCAAATGACCCCATTTTGGAAAGTAGACACCCCAAGCTATACACTGAGAGGCATGTCGAGTCCATGGAATATTTTATATGTTGACACAAGTTGCGGAAAAACGAGAACTTTTTTTTTTTTTGCACAAAGTTGTCACTAAATGATATATTGCTCAAACATGCCATGGGCATATGTGGAATTACACCCCAAAATACATTCTGTTGCTTCTCCTGAGTCCGGGGATACCACATGTGTGAGACTTTTTGGGAGCCTAGCCACGTACGGGACCCCAAAAACCAAGCACCGCCTTCAGGCTTTCTAAGGGTGTAAATTTTTGATTTCACTTCTCACTGCCTATCACAGTTTCGGAGGCCATGGAATGCCCAGATAGCACAAAACCCCCCCAAATGACCCCATTTTGGAAAGTAGACACCCCAAGCTATTTGCTGAGAGGTATTGTGAGTATTTTGCAGATCTCGCTTTTTGTCACAAAGTTTTGAAAATTGAAAAAAAAAAAATATATATATATATATATTTTCTTTCTTCATTTTCAAAAACAAATTAGAGCTGTAAAATACTCACCATGCCTCTCAGCAAATAGCTTGGGGTGTCTATATTCCAAAATGGGGTCATTTGGGGGGGTTTTGTGCGATTTTGGCATTTTATGGCCTTCGATACTGTGATAGGTAGTGAGGAGTGAAATCAAAAATTTGTGCCTAGAAATCCTGAAGGCGGTGCTTGGTTTTCGGGGTCCCGTACGCGGCTAGGCTCCTAAAAAGTCCCACACATGTGGTATCCCCGTACTCAGGAGAAGCAGAAAAATGTATTTTGGGGTGTAATTCCACATATAACCATGGCATGTGTGAGCAATATATCATTTAGTGACAACTTTTTGTAATTTTTTTTTTTTGTCATTATTCAATCACTTGGGACAAAAAAAATATATTCAATGGGCTCAACAGGCCTCTCAGCAATTTCCTTGGGGTGTCTACTTTCTAAAATGGGGTCATTTGGGGGGGTTTTGTGCTATTTTGGCATTTTATGGCCTTCGAAACTGTGATAGGTAGTGAGGAGTGAAATCAAAAATTTGCGCCCTTAGAAATCCTGAAGGCGGTGCTTGGTTTCCGGGGTCCCGTACGCGGCTAGGCTCCCAAAAAGTCCCACACATGTGGTATCCCCGTACTCAGGAGAAGCAGCAAAATGTATTTTGGGGTGAAATTCCACATATAACCATGGCATGTGTGAGCAATATATCATTTAGTGACAACTTTTTGTCATTTTTTTTTTTTTTGTCATTATTCAATCACTTGGGACAAAAAAATAAAAAATTCAATGGGCTCAACATGCCTCTCAGCAATTTCCTTGGGGTGTCTACTTTCCAAAATGGGGTCATTTGGGGGGGGTTTGTACTGCCCTGTCATTTTAGCACCTCAAGAAATGAGATAGGCAGTCATAAATTTAAAGCTGTGTAAATTTCAGAAAATGTACCCTAGTTTGTAAACTCTATAACTTTTGCGCAAACCAATAAATATACGCTTAATGACATTTTTTTTACTAAAATAATGTGGCTGAATACATTTTGGCCTAAATGTATGACTACAATTGAGTTTATTCGATTTTTCTTATAACAAAAAGTAGAAAATATCATTTTTTTTCAAAATTTTCGGTCTTTTTCCGTTTATATTGCAAAAAATAAAAATCGCAGAGGCAATCAAATACCATTAAAAGAAAGCTCTATTTGTGGGAAGAAAAGGACGCAAATTTCGTTTGGGTACAACATTACATGTCCGCACAATTTACAGTTAAAGCAGCGCAGTGCAAAATTCTGAATTCACCTCTGGTCCTTTAGCTACCAAATGGTCCGGGGCTTAAGTGGTTAAGGGGAACTCCACCCCAAATTTTTTTTAAAATGGCGTGGAGTCCCCCTAAAAATCCATACCAGACCCCTTATCCGAGCACGCAACCTGGCCGGCCGCAGGGGAAGAGGGGGGGACGAGAGAGTGGCCCCCCTCCCTCCTGAACCGTACCAGGCCACATGCCCTCAACATGGGGAGGATGTCCCCATGTTGATGGGGACAAGGGCCTCATCCCCACAACCCTTGCCCAGTGGTTGTGGGGGTCTGCGGGCGGGGGGCTTATCAGAATCTGGAAGACCCCTTTAACAAAGGGGACCCCCAGATCCCGGCCCCCCCCCCTTATGTGAATTGGTAAGGGGTACATTGTACCCCTACCATTTCACGAAGAAAGCGTAAAAAAATGTTTAAAAAAACACACAAACACCTTGAAAAAGTCCTTTAATAACCACCTCGCGCCCGCCGTACGAGAATATACGGCCGCAAGGTGGTTGTCAAATGCCGGGAGGCCGTTATTATACGGCCTCCGCTATTTGGCCACTGGGGGGCGCGCGAGCGCCGCCGCGCGCACGTGCCCGGCGCTTCACTGCAATGCCGATGCGCGTGCCTGGCGGCCGCGATGTCCGCCAGGCACCCCCGATCGGCGGTTACAGAGACAAGGACATGGATCTCTGTGTGTAAACACAGAGATCCATGTCCTGTCAGGGAGAGGAGACCGATGCTGTGTCCCTTGTCCATAGGGACACAGATCGGTCACCTCCCCCAGTCAGTCCCCTCCCCCCACAGTAACAATCACTCCCAGGGAACACATTTAACCCCTTCCTCGCCCCCTAGTGTTAACCCCTTCCCTGCCAGTCACATTTATACAGTAATCAGTGCATATTTATAGCACTAATCGCTGTATAAATGTGAATGGTCCCAAATTAGTCTCAAAAGTGTCCGATGTGTCCGCCATAATGTCGCAGTCACAAAAAAAATCACTGATCGCCGCCATTACTAATAAAAAAAAAATATATATATATATAAAAATGCCATAAAACTATCCCCCTATTTTGTAGACGCTATAACTTTTGCGCAAACCAATCAATAAACGCTGATTGCGATTTTTTTTTTACCAAAAATATGTAGAAGAATACGTATCGGCCTAAACTGAGGAAAAAAATATAAAAAAAAAAATTGGGATATTTATTATAGCAAAAATCAAAAAAAATTGCTTTTTTTTCAAAATTGTCGCTCCTATTTTTGTTTATAGCGCAAAAAATAAAAACCGCCGAGGTGATCAAATACCACCAAAAGAAAGCTCTATTTGTGCGAAAAAAAGGACGTCAATTTTGTTTGGGAGCCACGTCGCACGACCGCGCAATTGTCATTCAAAGCGTGACAGTGCTGAAAGCTGAAATTTCGCCTGGGCAGGAAGGGGGTATATGTGCCCAGTAAGGAAGGGGTTAAAGAAAAAAAAAAAAACATTCCAGCGGTGAAATCCAGTGTCCCGCGGCGATCCCGATGTCCAGCGCTGTCCTTCATTGGTTGTGCCTGAGCGGACCTGATGGGGAACTCCCTCTCAGTATTTTAAATGTATAGACCCGCCCCTTCTAAAGTTCCCCATCAGGTCCGCTCAGCAGACCAGATGCGGAACATGAAAAGGGGCGGGTCTATACATGTATTACCAAAGTGAGAGAAGTTCCCCATCAGGTCCGCCTCCTCGGTATGTAGGACCCCGCCTACGTCATTGGCCTGAGCGGGGAAACTTCCTTCACTGTGTAAATTTAAATTACACAGTGAAGGAAGTTCCCCGCTCAAGCCAATGAACTTTAGAAGGGGCGGGTCTATACATTTAAAACACTGAGAGGGAGTTCCCCATCAGGTCCGCTCAGGCACAACCAATGAAGGACAGCGCTGGACATCGGGATCGCCGCGGGACACTGGATTTCACTGCTGGAATTTTTTTTAATTTTTTTTTATTTTATTTTTTCTTTAATAAAGGACTTTTTCAAGGTGTTTGTGTGTTTTTTTTTTTTTAAACATTTTTTTACGCTTTCTTCGTGAAATGGTAGGGGTACAATGTACCCCTTACCAATTAACATAGGGGGGGGCAGGATCTGGGGGTCCCCTTTGTTAAAGGGGTCTTCCAGATTCCGATAAGCCCCCCGCCCGCAGACCCCCACAACCACTGGGCAAGGGTTGTGGGGATGACCTCCTTGTCCCCATCAACATGGGGAAATCCTCCCCATGTTGAGGGCATGTGGCCTGGTACGGTTCAGGAGGGAGGGGGGCCGCTCTCTCGTCCCCCCTCTTCCCCTGCGGCCGGCCAGGTTGCGTGCTCGGATAAGGGGTCTGGTATGGATTTTTAGGGGGACTCCACGCCATTTTTTTTTTAATTTGGGGTGGAGTTCCCCTTAAAATCCATGCTAGATCTGAAGGGCCTGGAATGGATATTTGGGGGAACCCCACGTAAATTTTTTTTTAAATTTGCGGCGGGGTTCCCCTTAATATCCATTCCAGACCTGAAGGGCCTGGTAATTGAATTCTGGGGAACCCCCACGCTTTTTTTTTTTTTTATCAATGACATTTGTATGTATTGCCGGGAGCCGACAATTCACTAATAGCCGCAAGGGAGTTTTAAATGACTTTTTTTCTTTCAAAAATTACATTTTTTGCAGGGACAGTTCTAAGCACAGGAAACATGCGCCACTTTACATGTGTAGCGGGGTGTTCCCCTTTAATGCAGAGAGACAAGAAGTTCCAGGTGAGAGGTGAGTCGGGAGGAAGTAAAGAGACATTATGGAAGTGAAAGCAGAGGAGAGAGAGACTACATCTCCCAGTACATCTTGCAGCACCCAGGGTGCATTGCTCCAGAACAGAGACTGCTGGGGCAGACTTTATAAAGGGGAGGCAGAGTTTTGGTCGGCCTCTTTGGACACCCCTCTCCTAGCAAGAGGATGTCTGTGCTGAACTGCTGTGTGCACAAGGCCTGAAGCCTGGGCCGTGTGCTCCTTTCCAAAGAGCTCTCTGCCAGCCTAGCAGAGCCTTAGAGACATCTAATCCTCCTTGCTGCAGTACACCAGAAGGATTGAAGACTTGGATGTCGGTGGATTCCTGTTCCTAGACGAATCGATGGAGGGAACGGACTTGGACTTGTCCAGGTGGTGAGAGCTGTTTAAAGACAGATCCTTTATCTTTACTATTCGTTGGGATTACAAAGTTGTTCTTCAAGTGCACCACCGAGAGATTGCTAGCGAATATTGTTTCACTGAAATTCCATTTAGATCAGTCAGGCCTGACTGCATAGGTAGACATTGCTGGGTGTTAGTCTACCCATGAGGGGAAGTAGCTGTAAAAGGGCAGCGCTAGAGTTGCATAGCAATACTTTATTATTCTGATTACTCTGTTTATCTTTATTACTGTTTATTGCAGGGATCTGCAACTTGTTATACTGTTGTTTATTACTTGCCCATTAGCCTCAGTAAAATATCTGGGTAAAGTACATTTGGTGTCAGTTCCGCTTACTTTAATAGGAGTTTTAAAGTATATTCTGTGTATGTTTGTTATAGGACTGCGTCACCAACAGTTGCGATCACGGGGTCCTATCTCTCTATCACCAGCTGTGCCACGGGAGGTTAGAGCCGATTGCCGGGGGTTGACAGCGGTGCACTGCAGGGCCCAAATCAATATCAGCGGCTCTCTTAACTGGGGGTAGCGCTACACGTGGGGGCTCGAGTCCGGGATCCTTGTACGTTGCACGCTGCAATCAAGCCGGTCAGAAGTACCAGCATGGACCCGCTGGCAATGTCACAGTGGTGCGCAGCGATTGGCGCCGATCCAACCGCGGCGGTAGTCATTGTACTCCCGGGGGAAAGATGGAAGGAAGAGGAGATAAAACAGCTCGTATTGTTACTGTCTCTGAGCCACAAAGCATGGGTGATGGATTTTAGGCCAGATCCAGTGATCTCGTTTACATACGCACTGGTAGAATGGAAAAACAAAATCCCAGAACATTTTAAAAGTCAGAGTATACAAGCCATAGATAATCAGATCTATCACTTGATACATACGCTGCCAGTGAAGGAAGAATGGTTTCAGACACCAAAGCCATCACTCCCACAATTATCTCCACCACTATCCCCTAAAGCAGAAAAGCTTAAGGAACTATTAAGCCCGGGATCACCGCTGGCCGCTATAGGGCCTGAATTGTTGAATGCTCTAGGAGACCTTGTAATTAAGTGCCAGAAAAGCAGTACGGTGCATGTGGAGGCCGGTTACCGGAAGCTTAGCACCTTCTCAGGGAAGCTCCCCGTCCCTGCGGGGGAGGAAGATTTTGACACTTGGATGGAACAGGCATTGCAGGCAGTAGAAGCATGGGAGGTGCCTGAGGCACAGAAGAGACAGCGAGTCTTAGAAAGTCTGAAAGGTGCCGCGGCAGAAGCGGTGAAGAGCTTCCGGTTTGGAAATGAAAACTGTACAGCTCAAGATTGCCTGGCCATGCTGCAGGAAGAGTTTGGTCAGCTGGAGAAGGTGTCAGAGATGATTTATCAAATTGAACACACTCTCCAGCAGCCGAATGAGAAACTGTCAGAATATGTTAGAAGGCTGAACAGGCAGTTATGCAAGATTGTACTGAAGAAGGGAATGCTGCCCAAAGATGCAGATGAAGCACGCATGAAGCAGATCATGAGGGGAGCGCGGCGCTCAGACCCGGTCTGGCTGCACCTGAAAACCTCAGGAGGAGGAATGTCACTAACCTACTCTGATCTAATAAAAATTATTAGGGACGAAGAGGCGCTGCAGGAAGATCAGCAGGTGGCCAAGGCGAATGTCACACCTGTACCAGTGTTGGTCCATTCTGTCAAGAGCCCAGAAAGAGATGCGGAGGTTGACACTCTGAAATCGCAAATGGCCCAAGTGTTGGAGATGCTGACCTCTTTGATGGAGAAAGATCAGAGAAGACGAGAGAAACCAAGCCCAAGAAAGGAGTTGTTCCCGAACACCTCAGCACCGGCCTCCCTACAGGACCGAGAAGAGGTGATTTGCTATAACTGCGGAGGGAGTGGCCACTTTGCTAACGTATGCTCCAGCCCAAAGAAGAAGAGAACAGATAATTGCAAGCCGGCGGAAAACTCCAAAGGGCCCCGGTGAAGGAGTCAACCGGGTGCCCATCATCTTCAGTGCGCTCCAAACTAAAAAAAAAGGCCAAGAATGGAGGAGACAAAACTCCTAGGAGGAGGTATAGTACACCCCCACCAAGATGTACCCCAGAGGGAGGGGGCAAGACCCCTCAGTGGAAGTACAGCACCCCAAAGAAGGAACATCCACCTAAAAGGAACAATAACATCCCTCAGCGGGTTTGTGCCCCCATTGAGAGGGAGAAAGTCAATGCATGCCAGGCTCAGGAAAAATTAAAGTCCAAAAGGAGCAGGGCAAGGGTCGAAAGCCAAAAAAAAGAGGTGACCCCAGTCCGGCCATACCCAAAGGAACTGGTGGGCCCATCTCCTACTGTGCCCATTCAAGTGGAAGGAGTCTATACTAAAGCTCTTTTGGACACCGGAGCACAGGTGACTTTACTATACCGGGACTTCTATGATGGGCACTTGAGTCATCTGCCTATCCAGAAGATAGAAGAGCTGGAGATATGGGGACTTGGAACCCAGAGTTTCCCTTATGATGGGTACCTGCCCATAAAGATGACTTTCGACCCATCCGTGGCTGGGAAGGCTGAAGTGTTTGACACCCTGGCAGTTGTGTGTCCCCGGCCGCCTGGAGCCAGCAAGATTTCCCTGATCATTGGGACAAACACGGATCTAGTCAGGAGACTCCTGACCCCTCTAGTGAAAGAGAGAAACCATTCAGCCACCAAAATCCATCCCATGCTAAAGACGGCCTACCAACGACTGGTCTTAGAGCAGAAGACCCCGGGAGAGGGGATAGGGAAGGTGTGGAGACTTGGCAGAGAAGGAGTAGTGCTACAGCCCGGAGAAGTAACCTGTCTTAGGGCCACTGTGAAGCTTTCGTGGGAACAACCTGGCCCCTTTGTCATGCTGGAATCAGACCCAAGGGAAGAGTCCTCAGGCCTGGAAGTGATACCAGAAGTGATTCCGTTCAAGGCCCTGAAGAAGGCCCATGGCAGAGTTCCGGTGAGTGTTAGGAACACTACGGGAGGACCCATGGAGATCCCTGCCAGAGTGTTGCTTGGTCAGGTGAGCCCTGCTGCCCCGGTCACTTGGTCCGAAGTCAAGGGGACGGGTGACGGAGGAGATGTTTGGGAGAAACTGTCCGTGGAAAACCCGAACCTACCCAGGGCTTGGAAAGAAAGAGCCAAGGCCCAGCTGACCAGGTGGGAGAAGATCTTTTCCGAAGATGAATTCGATGTGGGGTGTGCAAGAAGTGCCACCCATCGGATCCGCCTCCAAGAAGATAAGCCCTTCCGAGAGAGGGTCAGGCGGGTCCCCCTGGCAGATCTGGAGGATCTGAGGGAACAACTTGTAGAACTAAAGAAGACTGGTGTGATCCGGGAGTCTAGAAGTCCCTATGCCTCCCCAATCGTGGTGGTCAGAAAGAAGAATGGGTCGTTGAGGCTTTGTATCGATTACAGGACTCTCAACAGGAGAACCATCCCTGACCAATACACCACGCCAAGGATAGAAGATGCCCTACAAAGTTTGTCTGGAGCCAAATGGTTCAGTGTGATGGACCTCAAGAGTGGGTACTATCAAATCCCTATGCACCCAGAAGACAGGGAGAAGACAGCCTTCATAACCCCGGTGGGATTCTTCGAATTCAATAGGATGCCTCAGGGTCTGTCTGGAGCTCCTGCTACCTTTCAACGCCTTATGGAGAAGACTGTTGGAGACATGAATCTTATAGAAGTCCTTGTGTACTTGGACGATGTCATTGTCTTTGGAAGAACCTTGGAAGAACATGAAGCCAGGTTGGAGAAAGTATTGAGAAGACTCAGCGAAGAGGGACTTAAGCTTTCCCCAGAGAAGTGTCGGTTCTACCAGTCTTCTGTGAACTATCTGGGGCACATAGTGTCTGAAGAAGGGGTGGCCACAGATCCTGAGAAGTTGGAAGCAGTCACTTCCTGGCCACGACCCACCACAGTAACAGAGCTCAGATCCTTCCTGGGGTTCTGCTCCTATTATAGGAGGTTTGTGGAGGGGTTTGCTCGGATTGCCCGCCCGTTGAATGAATTGCTAAAGGCAGAAAGGGAAGAGGATGACTCAGGGCCCAGGAGGCCTGGTGAGTCAGTTCAAGATCAGTGGAACCCAAGGTGTGAAGAGGCCTTTCATGCTCTGAAGAGGAGCTTAACCACTGCCCCAGTCCTGGCCTACGCCGACCCTACCAGACCTTATGAATTACATGTGGATGCCAGCCATGAGGATCTAGGTGGTGTACTCTACCAAGAACATGAAGGACAACTGCGACCAGTGGCCTATGTGAGCAGGAGCCTGACCCCCTCAGAAAAGAATTACCCCACTCATAAGCTGGAATTCCTGGCCCTCAAATGGGCGGTAGTAGACAAGCTAAAAGACTACTTGTATGGGGCAGAGTTTACTGTGAAGACAGACAACAACCCCCTGACCTACCTCTTCACCACCGCGAAACTAGATGCCACCGGACACAGGTGGTTGGCCGCATTGTCTGGATTCAACTTCAGTCTGAAGTACAGACCAGGAGCCGGAAATAGGGATGCAGATGCCCTGTCCCGGAGGTCTCATGCCACGACAAATGACTGGGAAGATTGGACCCAAGTGGCACCGGACGGGGTGCGGGCCCTTTGTCAAGGGGCTGAATTCCAAGCCAGAGGAGGCTCCAGAGCAGAAGAAATAGGGGTTACCATGGTAGGAGTCCCCAAACACTATTGTGGGGTAACTCAACTGGAGGAAGACAACCTACCGAGACTGTCCAAGAAGGAGTTGAGGTGTGACCAATTGGAAGACCCCATGGGGAGATTGGTCCTCGAAGCCCTGGAGAATCAGGATCCCAACAAATTCCTACATCACCCCTCAAAGGAGGCTCGCCTGTTGAGGAAGGAATTGGACAGGCTACAGGTACATCAGGGAGTGGTCTACCGAAGGGGCCCCTCTGATGACTCAGAAGATAAGTGGCAGTTATTTCTTCCAGAGAAGCACAGAGAGACTGTACTAATTGCCCTGCATGACCATCATGGTCACCTAGGGGCAGAAAGGACCTTCCAGCTTGTCAGAAATCGGTTCTATTGGCCCTGCATGAGGGCAGAAGTAGAGGAGTATTGCCATTCCTGTGCACGATGCATTCAGAGAAAGACCCTACCCCATCAAGCTGCCCCAATGGGCCACTTACAGAGTCAAGGCCCAATGGATCTGGTATGCATTGACTTTCTCTGCCTCGAACCCGACCTGAGTGGATTTGGGAATGTTCTGGTAATAACCGACCATTTCACCCGCTATGCTCAAGCTTTCCCAACCAAAGACCAGAAGGCATCCACCGTGGCCAAGATACTTATGGAGAAGTATTTTGTCCATTACGGACTACCACAGAGACTCCACTCAGATCAAGGAAGGGACTTTGAGAGTCGGTTGATCCGAAGACTTTTGGATTCATTAGGAATAAAGAAGACCAGAACCACGCCTTACCACCCACAAGGAGATGCTCAGCCGGAGAGATTTAACCGGACCCTGCTCAACATGTTGGGAACCTTAGAAACAGAGAAGAAGCAACACTGGAGTCAGCACATATCAGCCCTAGTACATGCCTATAACTGTACCACAAGTGACGCCACTGGCTACTCCCCTTATCGACTTATGTTTGGGAGAGAAGCAAGGCTACCTGTGGACCTGGCCTTTGGCACTTCTATAGACAATACCTCAGCTACATCCCACAAGGGATACGTGGACAGACTTAGACGTAGCTTGCAGGTGGCCTATGAACAAGCCCAGGCGGCTTCGGATCAAAGGGGGGCCCGCAACAAGAGAAATTTTGATCTGAAGGTTCGAGTGCAAGATCTGCAGCCCGGGGACCGAGTACTGCTACGCAATCTGGGGGTCCCTGAAAAACACAAGCTTGCCGACAGGTGGAGATCTGAGCCCTATGTTGTCTGTAGGAAGTTGCCCGGTTTGCCTGTCTACAAACTAAAGCCAGAAGGAAAGGTGGGTCCACTGAAGACGTGGCATCGGAACCACCTGCTCCCATTTGCTGAGGCAGTCAGAATACCTCCCGTGAGAGACTCCCCTGAACCGGCCTCTATCCTGGATATTCCTAGGCCGAACACTCGGTCCCAGACCTCTCGAGCCAAAGATGGGGAGGCCTCCCAATTGAGTACAGAAGAAGGTGGAGAACTGGACTGGCTGTGGCCTCCCTCGACTCTGGGAACGTCCGCCATAGATCTCCCAAATGGAGGGGATACCCCAGATGCAACGCTGAATCCGGAGGCTACTGAATTCATACCCTTCAGTCCCTCAGCTGATTACTGGGAAGATGTTCCTGACACTTGCGCAGAGGAGGACTCTAGAGATTCCATACGTCAGTCGACTTCTGAATCAGAGGTTCCAGAACCAGCAATGTTACCTGAACTTACTCCTGAAGAAGAGCCTGTGGTGCCAGAGTCAGAAGCACCAAGAGAGCAGAGGGCTCGCAGAGTCATCAGGCCTCCCAAGAAACTAACTTACCCCCAAATGGGGACGAGCTCAGAGGACTCTGTTGTAACGGCTAGGAGAAGTGTTGAACAACCTGATCCTTCCACCGTCCATTTGGTGGAGGGCAACCCCAGCTCACTCTCTGGCACAGTTAGGCAGGCCACTCATGGTAGTGTGACCTGTGGGCAAGAGAGTTCCATCCCAAAGTTTTGGTGGGAATTCCCTATGCCAACATCATGCTCGACATTGTCCAAAATGGTAAACAGTATTTGTTGAAGTTTATCTTTGGGGACCAAAGTGTTCAAGTGGGGGGAGTGTGTAGCGGGGTGCTCCCCTTTAATGCAGAGAGACAAGAAGTTCCAGGTGAGAGGTGAGTCGGGAGGAAGTAAAGAGACATTATGGAAGTGAAAGCAGAGGAGAGAGAGACTACATCTCCCAGTACATCTTGCAGCACCCAGGGTGCATTGCTCCAGAACAGAGACTGCTGGGGCAGACTTTATAAAGGGGAGGCGGAGTTTTGGTCGGCCTCTTTGGACACCCCTCTCCTAGCAAGAGGATGTCTGTGCTGAACTGCTGTGTGCACAAGGCCTGAAGCCTGGGCCGTGTGCTCCTTTCCAAAGAGCCCTCTGCCAGCCTAGCAGAGCCTTAGAGACATCTAATCCTCCTTGCTGCAGTACACCAGAAGGATTGAAGACTTGGATGTCGGTGCATTCCTGTTCCTAGACGAATCGATGGAGGGAACGGACTTGGACTTGTCCAGGTGGTGAGAGCTGTTTAAAGACAGATCCTTTATCTTTACTATTCGTTGGGATTACAAAGTTGTTCTTCAAGTGCACCACCGAGAGATTGCTAGCGAATATTGTTTCACTGAACTTCCATTTAGATCAGTCAGGCCTGACTGCATAGGTAGACATTGCTGGGTGTTAGTCTACCCATGAGGGGAAGTAGCTGTAAAAGGGCAGCGCTAGAGTTGCATAGCAATACTTTATTATTCTGATTACTCTGTTTATCTTTATTACTGTTTATTGCAGGGATCTGCAACTTGTTATACTGTTGTTTATTACTTGCCCATTAGCCTCAGTAAAATATCTGGGTAAAGTACATTTGGTATCAGTTCCGCTTACTTTAATAGGAGTTTTAAAGTATATTCTGTGTATGTTTGTTATAGGACTGCGTCACCAACAGTTGCGATCACGGGGTCCTATCTCTCTATCACCAGCTGTGCCACGGGAGGTTAGAGCCGATTGCCGGGGGTTGACAGCGGTGCACTGCAGGGCCCAAATCAATATCAGCGGCTCTCTTAACTGGGGGTAGCGCTACACATGCATATCATACACACCCCCCAGGTACGAAATTTAAAGGAATATTTCACTTTTATTTGTTCATTTTAAGCATTATTAAAATCACTGCTCCCGAAAAAATGGCCGTTTTTAAAACTTTTTTTTGCATTGATACATGTCCCCTGGGGCAGGACCCGGGTCCCCAAACACTTTTTAGGACAATAACTTGCATATTAGCCTTTATAATTAGCACTTTAGATTTCGAACGTTCGAGTCCATTGTATTTAATAGGGTTCTAAAGTTCACACGAACATTTTGTCTGTTCGCAGGTTCTGGTGCGAACCGAACAGGGGGGTGTTCGGCTCATCCCTGATAGAGACTGTGTTTCATACAGGTGAACCCAGAATCTCCCCTGTTCCTCTGTTGGATTATACTGTTTGATTATGAGCAGTAAAGTGCATGGTGGGACTTGTGATACAGGGCGAGTTGGACTCCAATGGCATGGATACTACACAAACTACTGTACCCACAGTACAACTGTACACCCATTGTGCATTGCCCGGCGCAAGGTCTGCTGGGGATGGGTTATTTAGGGGGAGGAGGAGCAACGCGCGGGGTCTTTGGACATCGCCTGCCCAGCAAGTCGGAGCCTGTGTTTGGGCCTGTCGCGCTTATCTAGGCCGGAGAGTCTGGGCCTACCGAACCGGGAGAAGCCTGTTTGCCATAGAGGGAGAGAGCCCTTATCCAGAGAGACTGCTGACATCTCGGAGCATCCAAGAGTTGAGCCACCTTCAAATCCCCTTCGGTTGTCTGAGGGATCGGAGACTACGGGTGACCGGGAGATCGTATGCTGAAGCCCAGCAGCGGGATCGGTTAAATGGATTGGTCCGGTTGGGTGAGAGAGCACTTGCTCAGGAATTCTTAACTGTTTGCTAGGCTTGAGATCCTTAGGGCCCACCGCCATCACAGAAGTGTGCTGCGCACCCAGTGACAGTGTGCTGCGCAGTTAAAGTTGGGCGTCTTATTGCCTGTGAATTTAGGTCCTAAACTATAGTAGGATTACAGCTAACTGTTGATATCCCTTGGATTACAAATGTAAAAGTGCACCAACGTTGCTAGCGAAGATCCCTACTGTTGGAGTGACTGTAACTCACGGAGACATTGTTTGGGCGCCATATTGCCCACGAGGGGGAAGCTCGTGAGCGTAGTTCATTCAAGGACATTTAGAGTGTATAAGGGTTGTATATCTTGGTATTGTTTGCACTGTGCATAATTTTGACTTTGCAGGGCCCTGCATATGCAAATACATATTTTGTTTAACCTAACGTTTTTCTATCCAGTAAAGATATTTTATGGTTAAGCAAACACGTTGTGTGGAGTATTAACTGTTCCAGAGAGAGACGGTCAACACAGGTAATCTAATTCTGAACTGTGAATGTATACTTTATTGTGGGTTTCATTGTTAGCGGGTTCCACAATCCTGTTCGCTTAACCGCTGTGCCAGTGGAGGGTCAGAGCCAGTTATTGGGGGTTGACAGCAGTACGGTACAGGCCCAAAAATATTAGCAGCCCTCTTAACTGGGGGTAGTGCTACATTAGTTTCACCTTTTAAGTTGCATTAGTGAAATAAATGAACTTTCGCACAATATTAAAATTTTTCGAGTTTCACTTGTATGTTCTGTGTTGATCAGTGTCAGAGCATAAAGAGGTTGTAAAGGTAAAAGTTTTTTCACCTTAAAGGAGTAGTAAAGGTACGTGTTTTTTCACCTTAATGCATCCTATGCATTAAGGTGAAAAAACATTTGACAATACCGCCCCCCCGAGCCCCAGTTTTACTTACCTGGCACCTCGAAAGTCCCGCGCTCACTCCCGTCATCCTCCGAGTTCCTGTGCCTGGCCGTTGATTGGCTACTGTGGATGGATTGAAAGCAGCGCAGCCATTGGCTGGCGCTGCTGTCAATCACATCCAAAGACGCGGCACGTCGGGGGGCGGGGCCGAGTGATACAGTCGGCGGCTATGGCCGCCGCTGTATCACAGGAGCCCGCCCGCAGTAACTCCACACCATGCGAGCTCGCATTATGATGTGGAGTCCTTGCGGGGAGGAGCCGAGACAGCCGCCGAGGGACCCCAGAAGCGGAGGATCGGGGCCACTGTGTGCAAAACGAGCTGCACAGTGGAGGTAAGTATAACATGTTTGTTATTTTTATTTTTTAAACGGGAACCTGTAGTGTTCCTTTAATGCATTCTATGCATTAGGGTGAAAAAACCTTTGTGGATTAGTGGCCCCCCGAGCCCCCCGTTTACTTACCTGACCCCTCGAATGTCCCGCGCCGTGAACGCGCTTGCTTCTTGGCCAGGCTTCTCGGCTCATTCATTGGTTGATTGAAAGCAGCGCAGCCATTGGCTCGTGCTGCTGTCAATCACATCCAATGACGTGGCTATGGCCGCCGGCTGTATCACGGGAGCGCGCCCGCAAGAACTCAGCAACATGCGAGCTCGCTCGCATGAAGGTGATGAGTTCTTGCGGGGGGAGCCAAAACAGCCGCTGAGGGACCCCAGAAAACCAGGTTCGGGCCACTCTGTGCAAAACGAGCTGCAGAGTGGAGGTAAGTATAACATGTAGTTATTTTTAAAAAAAAGTTACTTTTACATACCCTTTAAGCAAAACTTGCCATAATGTTTAGGCCTGTCACTTGGCCAATAAGGTCTGAGCACTGCACCCTGGGAAGAGGGAAGGAGGTCACAGGTTCAGCCATACTTCCAAGTCTTGGGTATTTCCAAGGACTCAGACAAACACATGGTTGTGAAATGTCTCAAAGGTAATCATCAGTAGGAGTAGAGCGTTAAGAAGAGAGCTTGTCACTTTGTGCTGAAAAGATAAAATGACAGATTCTCTTTAAGACTTAACTGTCAAAACGAGCAGGTGTGTAGCTTTGATACTTTTTTCACAATAAAGTTAATCCTTTGGTATTTTACAGAGAGAACAAATACATTCAAAATCATTCAGCCACAAGAAACAGTTTTTCAGAAGAGTGCCATCATCAACTGCAGTTTCACAATGCCACAGTACAGTAATATCTTACGGACGGAGGTCTACTGGATGATCGGAGACCCAAGAGAGGACTATGTCTACCATCCAAACCCAGACTACATTCACCCGCATTACAAAGGCAAGACCAGTCTGGTGGAGGGCTCCAATCTTTTCCTACAAGACTTCCATGGACTAAACAACACCATATTCTACTGCAGGGTGATGATACAACATTGCGCAACTATTAGGGGGACCATTACCAGAAGAGAGATTACAATGGAGGAAGATCCTGGGACTGTTCTGAGAAGTGAGAATGAGAATGGTATGTATCCAGGTGCTATATTTCCTTGTTAATCATTGACTGGAAACAAGCATGCTATTTAGGAGTTCAATTCACTTGCTGCATGTTCAAGCTCAGTGACTTCAAAACTTGTCCAAATGTCTCTGACCTCCAGCACCATACTACTTAGCATGGGTATAATACTTTCCTACTAGAGAAGATGACCACATTATCTCTTTCTGAGGGTTTTCATAGGCCAGTTCTCAACAAACCAAGATCAATCTTTGTAAAAACAAACTTTTTATACCTTTTGCCTCCAGCACTACAATGCTTCCCATTCCCCCTCTGATTAGACCCTTCGAACCCAGGCACCAAACCTCTTTTCTGAGTTATTTTTCCAGCCAGACCATGCAACCACAAGATCCACAGATAGTTACAAACCCTTTCAAAGTAAAAAAAAAAATCCGGCAGGTTAAGCATTTTATGTTAAAAAAAAAAAAAAAAAAAAACTATTGGACTCATACAGGGCAGATCAAAGGCATGTCAGGATATCCTCATACAAATCTACAATCGCTGGAGGCCATTTTTCTCTGCTAAAAGGTTGATAACCAAAGTCAATGGCAATGTCCTTCAAAGACCTCCAGTGATGAGAGATCTGTGTGATTACTACTTCTCTTACCCAAAGCTATAGCTACATCAGAGGAAGTGTTTTGTAATCTGAAATGTTTATCTCAGATAATTATGTGTAGATCCTGCAGTTGTGTAATCTAGCACGGTAAATTTTTTAAATCCTTTGTAAGGTTGTGTCTCCAATGGAGAAATTTCTCATTATTTTCTGTCTTGGGGATGCAACAGGAAGTGGAAATCACTAGTGTGGGCACCCGGTTGTGACTGCTTGCGGCTGCACAGCTGGGTCTGCACTGCGCATGCGTGAGTCACGCTGCGCCTTCTCAGTGGCCGGGCAATCTTCTGGGAGCTTTGACGTGTCCCACAATAATGCTAGCTAGTGTCAAAACTTGGTACACGCTTCCCTCCCAAAAAATGACATGCCAAATGTGCCATGTAAGGGGGTGAGGTGAAACTCCGCTTTAAAATTAACCCTTAACGTGAAGTCTAAAACTTAACAGATCAGTTAACATAAAGTGCAGCCCTAATGATAGCTCCCCAACATTAACCTAAACCTTAAAGTAAAAGTGCTGTTGACCAACCCAAAAAAGTCAACCCTGCAATAGAGGAGGTATTATATTTACTTTTCTGGTGGCTCTAGTCTGCTATCTTGTGTCTTGAAGAGCTTCAGCCATGTCAGACTCTTCAGCTGTCAATAGGCAAATGGAAAATGGTAAACAATAAAGAAACATATGTATACAGTCATATATATATATATATATATATATATATATATATATATATATATATAAGAATTATTCTTCAATATCTACTCCTTTGTCTTTCAGGTCCTTCAGAAGGTGTCACCACATTACCTCTGTGTCTACAAAGTATCATAATAGTGGCCTGTTCTGTGCTTAAATTCATCCTCCTCATTGCACTCTTCATATTGGCCCTTGTCTACATCAAGAAAAGCTGATCTTCAATCTGGATAAATAGCAAGGAAAACACAGGACACACCTTCTTGTTACAGAGATGGCCCAGATTTTTGGTGGTTTACGAATGGTTTGAGTTAATGATTGGATCCTTAGCTCATATAATTTATCTGTGGCCAGGCTATGGACCTTATTGCATTTACATGTTATAAAAAACAGTAAAACATTAAAACAAGCCCTTACTCGCCTATGTAGTTGTAGCCATTGTGGAGTAATTCATGATCAAAGTTCACAGGAAAAGCCAAGCTGCTGAAAGACTTGAATGACTGCAGTGCTTCTGCTGTGACCTTTAAAGAGGAATTATTCCACAGTGGCTGCAGCTACACAGGTCAGTGGGGGGTGTATTTTAAAGTTATTTGACTGCTTATTAATAAAAACAGTACTTGATTGTCTATAGCCTGGTCATAGGTTCACTTTAAAGGGCTACAGTGGCCCTAAAATTATGTTTTATGTGTGATTTTTTCACTATTTATAAAAAAAAAATAAAAAATCTTAATTATACATATGCATAGTTCATATTTACTTAAGAAAAAAATATATTTAAAAGATTTTTATTTTATGTTTTTTTTTTTTTATATATATATTTTTACTGCTTTATCCAGTTATATGTTAAATGTTAAGTGCACACATTTTCTTAATACAAGAGTCATGTGTATTCCCCCTTGAATCTTGGTGTACTTTGAGTATTTCTTCTTGATGTGTGCAGTAATCATTAAAGACCGCTCACTGCTGCTCTCTCTCCTTGTGCAGTATGACTGGTCTGGTCTCCGCCCCCTCCTGTAGTTTTCTGCCAGCAGCCTGTAGTGGGTGGAGCTGCTGGGTCCCTCCATCAGCTCTGCTCTCTGCCCAGGCTGTGTACAACACAGCAATTAGCACAAGCACAAGTAATATCTTGGTTTGCATAGGCATTTGGTGAAGACAAAGTGGATATACTGTATATCCTTTATAGCTATTGTGGAATTTATTTAACCACTTCCCTACCGCCCATAGTCATATGACGTCCACAGATGGGATCTCCCATCCTGGGTGGACGTCATATGACGTCCTCGGCTTTGTGGGGGGATATCTGAATGATGCCTGCAGCTAGAGGCATCATTCGGATATTCTTTTCTTCAGCCGGCGATTATGCACACCATAAGAATGATCATAGCGGCGGTTCCGCCGCTTGATCGTTCTTATAGGCGGCGAGAGGGGACATCCCCCCCCCTCCCGCCGCCATCCGGTGCTTCTCCGGGCTCTCCCGTGCCATCGGGGACCCGGAGAGAATCGTCCGGCGCCGGTGGTGGGTCACGTGACGAGCATAGAGATGACAGGTGACCAGATGGTCACCAGTCATCTCTATGATCGTCGGAGGCCCGGGCGCGATGTGATGATGTCACGCCCGGGTCCTCAGATGTAAACAAAGCCGCCATTGCGGCTAGTAAGTATGAGATCAGTGATTTTTTTTTTACTGATCTCATGCTTTCCAGCCTGGAGGAGAGATGTGGGGTCTTATTGACCCCGCATCTCAATAAAGAGGACCTGTCACCCCCCTTTTTTATTACAAGAGATGTTTACATTCCTTGTAATAGGAATAAAAGTGATAAAAAAAAGTAAAATAAGTGTTAAAAAATAATAAAATAAGTAAAATAAAAAAATAAATAATAATAAAAAAAATGTAAACGCCTCTGTCCCCTGTAGCTCGCGATCAGAAGCGAACGCACACGCAAGTCCCACCCACATATGTAAACCCCCGTTCAAACCACATATGTGAGGTATCGCCGCGTGCGTTAGAGCGCGTGCAACAATTCTAGCACTAGACCTTCTCTGTAACTGTAACCTGGTAACCTGTAAAAAAAATTAAAGCGTCGCCTATGGAGATTTTTAAGTACTGAACTTTGGCGCCATTCCATGAGTGTGCGCAATTTTAAAGCGTGACATGTTAGGTATCTATTTACTCGGCGTAACATCATCTTTCATATTTTCCCAAAAAATTGGGCTAACTTTTACTATTTTGTTATTTTTTAATTCATGAAACCATTTTTTTCCCAAAAAAAGGCGTTTGAAAAATTATTGCGCAAATACCGTGCAAGAAAAAAAGTTACAATGACCGTCATTTTATTCCCCAAGGTGTCTGCTAAAAAAAAATATATAATGTTTGGGGGTTCTGAGTAAATTTCTAGCAAAAGAATGATGATTTGTTCATGTAGGAGAGAAGTGCCAGAATAGGCCCGGTATTGATGTGGTAAAAAAAGCCCTGTATTGAAGTGGTTAAAGGAAAGTTTTTGTGCTGGAAGTTTAGCTTAAATTATCCATATGATTGAATAACAGGAAAGAAAAAAAAATGGGGAGAGTAATGCCCCATACACACGATCGTTTTTCATGCCGTTAAAAATGCCATTTTTAAAAATGGGCATTAAAACCGATCGTGTGTATGCTCCAGAGCATTTTTAACAACGTGAAAAACGGCCATTAAAAATTTCGAACATGCTCTATTTTTTCACGTCGTTTTTCATGTCATTTTTTTAACGACGTGAAAAACGGCCGTGTGTATGCTTTAACGACGTGAAAAAAAATGCGCATGCTCAGAATCAAGTATGAGATGGGAGCGCTTGTTCTGGTAAAACTAGCGTTCGTAATGGAGATAGCACATTCGTCACGCTGTAACGGACTAAAAAGCACGAGGCTGAAAAGCGCAAATCGTTGCTCAACAAACTTTACTAACATGAAGGATGGCGTCATTCGAACGGAACTTCCCCTTTATAGTGCCGTTGTACGTCACTGCGCTTTGCTTGAACGTTTTTTAAAATGATGGTGTGTACGCAAGACAGGCTTGAGAGGAAACATGAAAAAAAACGACGAGAAAAACGTTGGTTTAAAAATGGCATGAAAAACGATCGTGTGTACGCCGCATAAGGCCCCTTGTTATGACTGCTGCAAAAAGAGAGATGTGAAGAAGAGCGTGAAGAACATTAATAAGTAAATCTTAAAGTTTTCATTCCCTCAAAATTAAAAAAAAATATGTGAAAATTTTGCCATGTTGGTAACATGCATTGGAGTCACAGAAAGAAAATACAGTAAAAAAAAAAAAAAAAAATGAAAGCGACACAAATACAAAGGGCGCTACATGAAATAAATAAACCTCCCCTGTACATGCCAATGCAAAAAAAAAGTTAGATTTATTGTGCCAAAAAAGACAAAACACCCGATCTTCATGAAGTTCGCAAATCGCTAATTTTTGCCCGACACCTTTGCAGGTTCGACGTCAGAAATAGTTAAAACCTATAATGCAGTGCATAGCCTTTGACCCTGGTCAGCTGAGTCACCAAAGTCAATAAGTTGAAGGAATGTATAGTCCAGGCCATTTTTCTTTAAGGGTGGGCTCCCAGCAGCCATTATATTTGTGTGTGTGTGTGTTGGAGAGGTTACTGAAAAGCTAACAATTTTGTATAAGGAGAGATAACATTTTTTTTTTTTTTCTAATTTTGGGCATGGATATACACTATATTACCAAAAGTATTGGGACACCGGCCTTTCCAGACACATATGAACTTTAATGGCATCCCAGTCTTAGTCCGTAGGGTTCAATATTGAGTTGGCCCACCCTTTGCAGCTATAACAGCTTCAACTCTTCTGGGAAGGCTGTCCACAAGGTTTAGGAGTGTGTCTATGGGAATGTTTAACCATTCTTCCAAAAGCGCATTTGTGAGGTCAGGCACTGATGTTGGACAATAAGGTCTGGCTTACAGTCTCTGCTCTAATTCATCCCAAAGGTGTTCTATCAGGTTGAGGTCAGGACTCTGTGCAGGCCAGTCAAGTTCCTCCACCCCAAACTCACTCATCCATGTCTTTATGGACATTGCTTTGCGCACTGGTGCGCAGTCATGTTTGGGTCCCCAGACTGTTCCCACAAAGTTAGGAGCATAAAATTGTCCAAAATGTCTTGGTATACTGACGTATTCAGAGTTCCATTCACTAAGAACTAAAGGGGCCAAGCCCAACCCCTGAAAAACATCCCAATATCATAATCCCCCCTCCACCAAATGATTAGGACCAGTGCACAAAGCAAGGTCCATAAAAACATGGATGGCTGCAAAGGATGGGCCAAATCAATATTGAACCCTACGGACTAAGATTGGGATGCCATTATAGTTCATGTGTGTGTGTAAAGGCAGGTGCCCAATACTTTTGGTACTATAGTGTATGTCCACATTTTAAGTGCCATTTTGTTTGACAAAAGCTTTCTTGGCCCTACAAATAGCCAAAATTGAATAAGAAGACTGCCCCCCTCCCTCTGCAGACTTTAATAGGGTTCATCGCAAAGCTCACAATCTTCAAACTTTAACTGCTTGTCCACCGCCCACTGTCAAATGACGGCGGGCGGAAGACCCTATTGTTCTGATCGGACGTCATATGATGTTGCGCCTTCAGAAGCCACTAGGGGGCGCGCCCGCCGCGTCGCTGGGGACCCGATGCGCGTGCCCTGTGGCCGCGATGGCCGCCGGGCACCCGCGATTGCCCAGTAACTGAGCAGGACCATGGATCTGTGTGTGTAAACACACACAGATCCACGTCCTGTCAGGGAGTGGAGACTGATGGTGTGTCCCTTGTACATAGGGACAACCATCGGTCACCTCCCCCAGTCAGTCCCCCCACAGTAAGAATCACTTCCAGGCAACACATTTAACCCCTTCCTCACCCCCTATTGTTAACCCCTTCCATGCCAGTCACATTTATACAGTAAGCAATGCATTTTTATAGCAGGGAGCGCTGTATAAATGTGAATGGTCCCAAAAATGTGTCAAAAGTGTCCAATGTGTCCGCCGCAATATCGCAGTCACGATAAAAATCGCAGATCGCCGCCATTACTAGTAAAAAAATAAAAATGCTATAAATCTATCCCCTATTTTGTACATGCTATAAATTTTGCGCAAACCAATCAATATACGCTTATTGCATTTTTTTTTTACCAAAAATATGTAGAAGAATACGTATTGGCCTAAACTGAGGAAAAAATTTGTTAAAAAAAAAAATGGATATTTATTATAGCAAAAAGTAAAAAATATTGTGTTTTTTTCAAACTTGTCCCTCTTCTTTTGTTTATAGCGCAATAAATAAAAACCGCAGAGGTGATCAAATACCACCAAAAGAAAGCTCTATTTGTGAGAAAAAAATTATAAAAATTTTGTTTGGGTACAGTGTTGCATGACTGCGCAATTGTCATTTAAATTGTGACAGCGCTGAAAGCTGAAAATGGTTTGGGCAGGAAGGGGGTGAAAGTGCCCTGTAGGCAAGTGGTTAAGCAAGATTTACAAAACTCTTTGTAAATTTAGCCCAGGCAGATTCACTCATCTTTATTCAGAACCAACTGAATGTAAAGCTTGGTTGGGTTTTGTGAAGTAAATGTCATCTTCCATTTACAATGAAAGTATTTGAAAATCCTGAGCTCTGAGGTCCAATTCCCACCAATAGATGTGCTCGCTTGATCATCAATGGGGTTGGTTAACTCCACTGTTAACCCTTTGCACACACACAGTAGCTGCCACAACATGTTTTAACAGAAAAGGCACCAATAACAGCATCTGCTGTAGCAATTGTGAACTTCATGAAATGGCTTTGATACTCTCTGCCACACCAGACAGGAATGGAACAGAGTTTAAAATATTGTAGTCCTCACAGAGGCAAGGATTTCTCAATTTCTGGTTAGAGCATTTACAGATCCCATGTAATGATTTTTAAGTATCGTTTTAATCAAAGTAAAGAAAAAAATGGAAATAATATATTTACAGGAAAAGATATTGTAAAATAGACCAGAACACCATTAAATAGACAGGATTAAATGTGAAAAGTACAAATTTTGCTTGGTCTTTGGTTCCATGCAGCGTGAGTTCAATTAGAGTCACCAGCTCTTATGAATGGCTATTTTCTTCAAAGTTGCAATGGTGATGAGAGCTCTTAGCTGAAAATTGCATTTGTTGACCTTCCAGAGGGTGTCATTGAGAAAATCCCCACCCAATCAAAATAGCTGAGGGGTGAGATGTAGGAGTGCTGGAGTGTTTGATTATACCTTAGTGGACACTCCCTTAGGTGTCATTTACACATGGTTTTAAAATCTGACAATTAACATATTATTGAATAGAATTACATTTTAGGATTTGCCCTTTAAGACTCTGGGGTAACATGTAAATGCTATTTTTTATTTCTTCTATAACTTCCTGTTAACGTTTTTTTTTTTTTTTCCCCTTATGATTCTCAGGGGACCCCGGACCAGCATGGACTATGCATGACTAGAGTAGTGTACATTGATAGCCAAACCGTACAGTTGTCATGGGGGTTGGCAAACTAAACATTAGGGAGCCAAACGAATTACTGGTAAAACATAAAAGGAGGGACAGGGTTGCTGCATATGGAATTGTATTAAATGGCTACATTCCTGATTTGGTTACTAGATTGGTTGTCCCACTCTAAACTCAATTATTGGGGCTCCATAGAACAAAACATGGTGATCTACCTCTAACCTCCCTTCCATGGATGTATAACCAACTTCGCCCACCAAGACAGTCACTCCCATCCTTAACCAAAGCCTTTTTAATTTTTTTGAAGCTTTGGGATATGGCGGTGCAGAAAGTGGAATCTCTTCAGTGCCAGGCCCTTTGACATGGATACTGGGAAACCCAGGCTTCCCAACGGGGCCCTCCTCCCCTAGTTTTTTGCACTGGCAGATGGGGCTGTCCTTCCCAATAGAGATGGCCTTGCGGTTCACCCCGCGGTCGGTTCGCGGCGAACTTCGCGCGTTTGCTATTCGCCGAACCGGCAGACATATGGCGCTATTCGCGGCCCCCATATTCTTTAACATTGTGAAGAACTTTGACCCATGACACATCCATCATGTGGTACAGGACAGCCAAGTGAGACATTCCAGCACATGGACATACCACCTACCTTATAAATAGATCTGATCTGGCTGCCATTTCACATTCTGTCTTTTGTCAGTGTAGGGAGAGGTTGCTGTGTGGAGCAGGGACAGACTGTAGTGACACAAATCACTAGCTATTAGGTTCACAAAAGTCCTTTTAAGGACTGGTATAGGTGTACTATTGTTTGGTGTGCAGTATATAGGGGTGTAATACACTTATAATATACTTTCTAATATAGAAAGCATAATATAGTGCATTTGTATTGTGCAGCATTGTGACTGCTGAGCGGTTTTGCTGCAGCTGTCTTTTGTCAGTGTAGGGAGAGGTTGCTGTGTGGAGCAGGGACAGATTGTAGTGACACAAATCTCTAACTAATAGGTCCACAAAAGTCCTTTTAAGGACTGGTATAGGTGTAGCATTTTTTTCGTGTGCAGTATATAAGGGTGTAATACACTTATAATATACTTTCTAATATAGAAAGCATATTATAGTGCATTTGTATTGTGACTGCTGAGCGGTTCTTCTGCAGCTGTGTTTTGTCAGTGTAGGGAGAGGTTGCTGTGTGGGGCAGGGACAGACTGTAGTGACACAACAGGTCCACAAAAGTATTTTAAAGGACTGGTATAGGTGTACCATTTTTTCGTGTGCAGTAGGGTGTAATACACTTATAATATACTTTCTAATATAAAAAGCATATTATAGTGCATTTGTATTGTGCAGCATTGTGACCGCTGAGCGGTTCTGCAGCGATACTACAACTACAAAGAGTGACAAACGCAATTAGAAAAAAGTATTATAACTGGTGTGATAGACCAGTGGCCCCCCAAAATGACAGATTGAAGCAGGGTGTTATATACCTTCTTCCACATATACTGCGCTTCTCTAGAGACTTTTGTCACAGGGTCATTTAAAAAATGACAGGCAGAGGAAGAGGCAGGCTCTTCCGCAGGGGTGGTAGGGGTCGGGCAGGATCACCAGGCCGGAGCCAAAGTGGGAAGTTGCAGAAGGTGCGTTCGATTACGTCAAAGGATGCACCAGACTTGGTTGAGTGGCTCACTCAGCCTTCCTCTTCTGCACCCTCCTCATCCCCTCTATCTGCACTCTCTTCACTCTCTGCTGTGTGCACCCCCAAAAACACTACCACCAACACCAACACCACCATATACCCTCCGCTTGAGTCACAGGAATTATTTTCCAATCCATCACAAGACATTTCCGATGCGCAGCAATTCTTGGCATTGGATCAGGAAGAGGAGGTAGCAACAACCGCCACTCAGCAGTCTGACGACAGCACCCAGATTAGCCCAACGAGGTTGGTCCCTGCTGTTGCTGCCTACTCCGAGATCTCTAATGTTAGTGGTGGGGAAGGTGACGTCGATGATGACGTGTCTATGGACGTCACGTGGGTGCCCACAACAGAGGCAGAGGAGGGGAGTTCAGAGGGAGAGATGAACCAGCAGATAGGGAGGAGAAGCAGGCCGAACTTACATTGCACAGGAGGGACAAACCAGACTGCTAATGTATCAGGACTTGACGTAATTGTAGCCGTATTAGTGCAATTGTGACAGAGAAAATTAAGTAGTGTCCGTGATACTTTTTTTATTTGCACTAACATAGAATTTTTCAGGACAAGCTTTCGGGGTATGTCCCCTTCTTCAAGGTCCAAGCAGTACTGATTCACAATTTTTTTAGCAGAATGTTGAAACAAAACAAGAAAAAAATCTCAGAGGGAAAGGAAAAAAAAACACATACAAATCAATGGTAATAAAGATAGCAGCAGAGTTAGTGAGATAAGACAGAGTTAGTGAGATAAGACAGAGGGAGAGCTATAGACTTGAGGGGGGAGATGCTAGTCACAGAGGGGGTCATAAAACCTTAGTATAATGGGTAAGTATAATGTATCAGGAGAAAGTATAATGGGTAAGTATAATGTATCAGGAGAAAGCCATCAACCATGTACGGTCACATCTGGTGCTCCCAGGATGCCAGGACATGGCTCCGCAGTGTGGGCTTTTTTTAACGTGTCCGCTGCTGACAATAGTGTTGCCATCTGCAGCCTTTGCAGTCAACGCATAAGTCGTGGTAAGCCCAACACTCACCTAGGGACGACCGCCTTAAAGCGGTTGTATAGTCTTTTTTTTACTTTTACCTACAGGTAAGCCTATACTAAGGCTTACCTGTAGGTAAAAGAAATATCTCCTAAACCTACACGGTTTAGGAGATATTTGCAAAAAAAGACATGCACCGATGTCTACGGCGCATGCGCGCCGAAGACAACGGTGCATTCACAGGGTTAATCCCATTCAGAATTCCGGCGCTGCCGGAATAGAAAGCTCCAGCGCGCATGCGCTGAGTGACGTCTTCGCTGCTCCGGCCAATCACAGCGCCGGAGCGGCGCTGTGATTGGCTGGAGCGGCGATACCCGGAAGTAACGTTCCGGGTATCTGAGGAGCGATGGCTGCGGGGGACGAGGATGGCTTCGGGGGTCCCGATCTAAGGTAAGTGATTCATAATGAGCTAGTATGCTAGTCATACTAGCTCATTATGGCTTTTTCTTGCAGGTGATTTGAAAAAAATATAATTTTTGTCTGGGTTTACAACCGCTTTAAGAAGGCACATGAACTCCCATCACCGAGCCCAGTGGGAGCAACGCCGTCAGAACCCACAAAGCCACACTCCAGGCTCTCACCGTCCAGCCTCTTCTACTTCTCCTTCTCCTCTCTCCTCACAATTGTCCTCCATTCCACCTTCCATCATCTCGTCCTCACGTTTTTCTGGAAAAAGGCAGGCTTCCGTGGACCAAATGTTTGAGCGTAAAAAAAATTCTCACAGAAGGGCATCCCAGAGCTATATGGCCATGTTCAGCGGCAAGTGAATGTATCTCTGGCACACAGTGTCGGTGCCAAGATACATCTGACCACAGACACGTGGTCTAGCAAACACGGGCAGGGAAGGTATATAACTTTTACTGCCCACTGGGTGAACCTTCTGACGGCCGTCAAGCATGTTACCCGTGGCACCCGTGTAGATTTGGTTTTACCGCCACGGATTGCATGTAGGCCTGCCTCTTCTTCTCCTCCTCTTACTCCATCCTCCCTCTCCTCCTCGGCTGACTCCTCCTTTTCCGCTGCTACCGTCTCTTCCGCTGCGCCACCCAAGATCCCCAGAACCTATTCGACATGCCAGGTGAGACGTTGCCATGCTGTGCTGCGTCTGTTGTGCCTGGAAGCCAAGAGCCTCACTGGCCCTGCACTCCTTTTAACTTTGCGTTCACAGGCAGATCAGTGGCTAACACTGCTCAATTTGACAGTTGGTAAAGTGGTGTGCGACAATGGTGCCAATCTGCTGAGCGCGTTGAAACAGGGCAAAATTACACACGTGCCATGCATGGCACACGTCTTAAACTTGGTCATGCAGCGATTTGTTGTCAAATACCCTGGGGTCCAGGATGTCTTAACGGCAGGCCAGGAAAATCTCGGCCCATTTCAGAAGATCTTACACGGCCATGGCTCGCCTTGCTGACATTCATCTGCGACACAATCTGCCGGTCAGACGTCTTATTTGTGACTGCCCTTCGCGATGGAACTCAACCTTGTATATGCTTGATAGGCTGCTCCAGCAGAAATGTGCAGTTAACGACTACCTGTACGAACGCTGCGGCAGAACAGGTTCTGGGAGCTTGTTTTTTTTTCACTGCGCCAGTGGCTGCTCATGCACGATGCATGCAGACTTCTGTGGCCATTTGATGAGATCACCAAACTGGTCAGTCACAGCCATGGCGCCATCAGTGACATCGTACCTTACTCCTTCTTTATGGAGCATGCATTGCGTCATGTCATTGATCAAGCCGTCGAGGAGCAGGAGCAGGAATATGAGGAAGTCGCAATGCTGGATGAATTCCCAGGGGGGCTACTCTATCTGAGACAAGTCAACAACAGGAGTCTGAAGAGGGGTCAGAGGAGGATGGTGCCAGGGCAGATGAGGAGGAGCAAGAAGAGCATGCTTTAAACCTTTCTGGGATCCCTGTTGTTGTCCGTGGATGGGGGGAGGAGAACGAGGACGACATTATCCTGGATGATGAGCAGGAGCCAGGCCACGACACCGCTTCCAGTTAAGTGCAAATGGGGGCCTTCATGCTCCAGTGTTTTAAGAGGGACCCCCGTATAAAAAGCATAAAGGGCAAGGGCCAGTACTGGGTGGCAACGTACTTAGACCCCCGGTACAAACAAAAAATGCCGGTAATGTTACCACCATCACGGAGGGCCGTCAGAATGGAGCATTTCCAGGCCTTGCTTAGAGAAATGCTGCATTCTGCTTTTGCGTGCGCTGGCAGAGGAATTTTCACTCCCAGAGAAACAGTTGCAGGTACCAATCCAACAGCGCCTGCAAGAAGAGGGCGGTTTGAAGATGTGTTTGTCACTTCTGATATAAGATCATTCTTTCAGCCGACCCATCGACAGGTGTCATCCGGATCCAGCATCAGGGAACGCCTAGACCGACAGGTATCCGACTACATTGGGTTAACGGCTGATGTGGACGCTCTGAGAGGTGATGAACACTTGGACTACTGGGTGGGCAGGCTTGACCTCTGGCCAGAGCTTGCACAATTTGCAATGGAACTGTTGGCTTGCCCCTCTTCCAGTGTCCTGTCCAAAAGGACGTTCAGTGCAGCAGGGGGGATCGTGACCGATAAGCGCACTTGCCTAGCTTACGACAGTGTTGACTACCTCACATTTATAAAAATTAATGAGGCATGGATCTCTGAGGAATTCAACACATGTGACCAGTAGACCATGTATATGCATAACTGTATAAACAATTTATGTAATGTAGCACACGGACCTTTTTTCTACCTTTGGCTCACTTGTAGAAAAAAAGAACACCGTACTATATGCCCGTAGCCTCCTGTTTGAAGAGGTTGAGCGGTGTCATATTTTTGGGTCCCGCAGCGAGTTGTTTCCTTCCACTGGTTCTCCCCTCTAGAGTTTAGAGGCAAGTCTTTACCTTTCCCAAAGAAGGCCAATGTCCACACCACGCTTCAACTTCAACACGAGTTTATTTTCCTTTTATGCTTCAGTAGTCAGAGAGTTGAAAAGAGAAAGGGGTTAGCAGATAGAACTGATTCAGGCACACTCTTGGCTTCATTGCCACTCGGTCCCGAGTGGGTACAGCTCACCCGGATAGTCACTCAATGGCACTAGCACCTGGCATGTAGCTTGAACAGTGACTTAGTCCCCTCCAAGGACAAAGTCAAGGAGATCCCTCCTTAGGTAGCAGCACTCCGCAAAGGCAGTCTGCAGAGCAAGGAATCCTTCCCTCCGACAGGTCACCAGGCCTCTCCCGAGACAGCAATCTTTATCACTCGCCTCCTGTTATGGGACCGATCCTCCCCTGGCTTCCTCTTCGTCAGAGCGGTCGCCCTCACTTGGGCTCCCTGGGTTTATTTTCTGGCTTTGTAGACCCAGTTAAAGGTACTGGGTCTACCTGGAACTCCATAGCCTCGGGCTGAAGGTGCCCGAGACCCCACAGTCAATGCTCGTATCCCCCCTCGAGGGGGTACACTCCTCCGGGTACAGGTCCCCGGGTATTCGCGCCCCCAGGACAATGGCGTCTGCCCTTTTTGTACCCTCTTCCGGCATGCACAGCGGGTAGACCACGCCCACTGCATGGCTGCCGAGAGAGGACACCCAATAGCCACTCCATCACCTGTGGTTCAACCCCAGTTACAAGTGTCAGCACTACCTATACACCTAAAAGGAACTGCACGCCAGGTGAAACAGCAGCAAGGCAGAGTCCAAACAATTAGAAGACCCGAGCCAACTATTGCTCAGGTCACCCCTAAATTTGGGATACCCGCTACAATAACTTATAAAAAAATAAATAAAATTCTGGCAACTTTTCCAATAGCAGGATCATCTCCTGCACCCCCTTCATAGCCTGGCCTTGCCTCTCCTCCATGGCCTTCATGCGCTCTTGAATTGATGAAATTTTGCAGATAAAAAAAGATTGCTTGTCGTTGTCGATCGCAGATCCGCTTAATACTTCTGGTATGTCAGTGTCCATGTTGTGGGACTATGTGTGCACAGCTAGTAAGTATTTTGTGGCTGCAAATATGACCTGGAGGTTTTTAATGTTCGCCTGCCATTAAAATGAATGAGACCCGCCGCGATCGCTTACGCAAACCGTCCCGTTAGATGTTCGTCCATCACTAGTCCCCAGTCTCTGACCATCTCCTGTACCATGTCCCCAGTCTCTGACCATCTCCTGTACCATGTCCCCAGTCTCTGACCATCTCCTGTATAAATATTTATTTATTTTTTAGGTTTCGGTATCGGTCATTTTCGGTTTCGGTTTTCGGCCTAGTGTATTTTTCATTTTCGGTATCGGTACGAAAAAACCCATTCGGTGCACCGCTATTCCTATCCTGCCAAGACCCTGGATAAAGCATCCTAGTCATGTGACCACCTCATCACTTTGGTCATGTGATTTCCCACCAGAACACTGGAGGTTCTCCACTAGTGATGAGCCGAACACCCCCGGGTTCGGTTCGCACCAGAACCCGCGAACGGACCGAAAGTTCGTACGAACATTAGAACCCTATTAAATACAATGGATGCGAACGTTCGAATTCTAAAGTGCTAATTATAACAACTATTATGCATGTTATTGTCCTAAAAAGGGTTTGGGAACCCGGGTTGTGCACCAGGGGGCATGTATCAATGCAAAAAGAAGTTTTAAAAACGGTCGTTTTTCGGGAGTAGGGATGAGCTTCGAGTTCGAGTCGAACTCATGTTCGACTCGAACATTGCCTGTTCGCCCGTTCGCCGAACAGCGAACAAATTGGGGTGTTCGCGGCAAATTCGAAAAATCTATGGGAGAAATCTAAAGTGCTAATTATAAAGGCTAATATGCAAGTTATTGTTCTAAAAAGTGTTTGGGGACCCGGGTCCTGCCCCAGGGGACATGTATCAATGCAAAAAGAAGTTTTAAAAACGGCCATTTTTCGGGAGCAGTCATTTTAATGATGCATAAAGTGAAAAAAAAAAAGACAAATATTCCTTTAAATATCGTACCTGGGGGGTGTCTAAAGTATGCCTGTGAAGTGCCACGTGTTTCCCGTGTTTAGAACTGTCCCTGCACAAAATGACACTTCTAAAGGAAAAAAAAGCCATTTAAAACTGCTTGCGGCTTTAATGTAATGTCTGGTCCCGGTAATATGGATGAAAATCTTTAAGAAAAATGGCATAGCTACCCCATGACCCCCCCCCCCCTACCCCAGCCCATTACCAGCCCCTTTGGGTCTTGTATGGATATTAAGGGGAACCCCGCACATAAAATAAAAAAGGCCCTATATACTCTGAACAGCCGTATACAGGCGGTGCATACAAGACAGGGACTGTAGGTTTGTTCTTATGTAGAATCTGTTTGTAATTTTGAACAGGTACATTGTTTAAGTGTAGCTCCAGCCCAAAAATCTATTTTTAAACTTTTTGGAAAACATAGGTAAGGGTTATCACCCCTGTAACATTTGTTTTGCTGTCTGTGCCCCTGTTCAGAACATTTCACCTCACTTTCCGTCCCAATGACAACTGTTTTTGAAATGTGGTGTTTTTCTTGAAACAAGGATTGGTGATAAAGCATCAGTACAGAGGAGACACCTTTCTCCCATATTAATTCTTACAGGAGAGAATTTTCCTTCCAAGGGGTAGATTTCCTCTCACTTCCTGTTGTCTTCTTGCGTTTACAAGTAGGAGTCGTTTGTAAGTTGGATGTTTGAAAGTAGGGACCTGCCGTATATACTCTGCAGAAATAGGCCCCTTAGTTGTTGGTGTTGGCACAACACTGTAAGCACTCACAGTTACTCTTGGTTGGTGCTGGAACGCCCTGCTGTCAACTATTATATCAGGAATTGTAATTACATATAATTGTTGAATAGTGGTAGTAAAAATTGGGCCTTTGATGGTGGTGCTGGTGCCACAACACTGTAAGCCCTGACAGTTACTCTTGGTGGGTGCAGCAATGGGCCCTGCTGTGAATTATTAGATCAAGAATTGTAATTGCATGCCCCTGTTGAACAGGGGCTGAAAAATTGGGCCTTTCGTGGTGGTGGTGGTGGTGGCGTTGCCACAACACTGTAAGCCCTCAGAGTTACTCTTGGTGGGTGCAGGAATGGGCCCTGCTGTGAATTATTAGATCAAGAATTGTAATTACATGCCCCTTTTGAACAGGGGCTGAAAAATTGGGCCTTTCGTGGTGGTGGTGGTGGTGGCGTTGCCACAACACTGTAAGCCCTCAGAGTTACTCTTGGTGGGTGCAGGAATGGGCCCTGCTGTGAATTATTAGATCAAGAATTGTAATTACATGCCCCTTTTGAACAGGGGCTGAAAAATTGGGCCTTTCGTGGTGGTGGTGGTGGCGTTGCCACAACACTGTAAGCCCTCAGAGTTACTCTTGGTGGGTGCAGCAATGGGCCCTGCTGTGAATTATTAGATCAATAATTGTAATTACATGCCCCTGTTGAACAGGGGCTGAAAAATTGGGCCTTAGGCACTGGTGGCACAACACTACAACCCCTCACAGATACTGTACTTGGAGCACAGCAATGAGCCCTGTTGCAAAGTATTGCTTCAAAAATTGTAATGACACGCCCCTGTTAAACAGGGGCTGAAAAATTGGGCCTTAGGCACTGGTGCCACAACACTCCAACCCCTCACAGATACTGTACTTGGAGCACAGCAATGAGCCCTATGGCAAATTATTGCTAAAAAAATTGTAATTACACGCCCCTGTAAAACAGGGGCTGAAAAATTGGGCCTTAGCCACTGGTGGCGGCACCCATAAACAAAAATGATCTTCCAAGCTATCATCATCAATCGTATCATTGAGGACTCGGAGGAGGAGGATAGCCAGTCAACATAACAGCACAGGCACTCAGCATCAGCATCAGTCTTGAAGGGATGTGACATGTTAAAATCAATTAGTCTGTTATATCAGCATCAGGTGTGTGGTAGCTGGTGGTGATCCAAGACTGGTTCATCTTGATGAAAGTCAGTCGATCAACCGAGTCGGTGGACAGGCGCACCCTGTGATCCGTGACAAATCCTCCAGCAGCACTGAATGTGCGTTCCGAAAGAACGCTGGATGCAGGACAGGCCAGTAGCTCAATTGCATACTGTGCAAGCTCTGCCCAGTGATCCATCCTCAAGACCCAGTAAGCCAGAGGATTTTCGGTGGGGAAGGTGTCCAAGTCTGACCTTGCCCCTAGATATTCCTGCACCATGTTTATCAGACGCTGGCGATGGTTGCTGGAACCGATCATACTTTGGGGCTGCGGACTAAAGAATTGTCTGAACGCATCGGTCAGACGGCCACCTTCCCCACCGCTCCTTCTTAGACTGTTCGAAGCCTCAGCAACTCGTTGTCCAGGACCAGGAGTTTGTAACCTCCCAGTCTCTGGGAACGCGTTGCACAGACCTTTCTGCAAGGCCTCCCGGAGTTGTCTCATCCTTTGCTCCCTCTGCGACGGTAACATAAGGTCCGCAACCTTACCCTTGTACCGTGGATCAAGGAGAGTGGCCAGCCAGTAATGGTCCCTCTCCTTGATCCGAAGAATACGAGGATCCTTCCGCAGACTTTGCAGGATCAGGGAGGCCATGCAGCGTAGGTTTGCTGAGGCATTCGCTCCGGAGTCCTCTGGGTCACTAAGGACGACATGATCCGCAGCCACCTCCTCCCAGCCACGTACAAGTCCACTGGTTTCTTGGGACTGTAAATCATCCCTAAAAGACTGCTGCTGATGATGCTGAGTGCCAGCCTCCACCTCCATGCTGACACAATCCTCCTCCTCCTCCTCCTCCTCCTCCTCTTCCTGTGCGATGGGTGGGACAGAAGGAACACTGTCTGGGTAAAGGGGGCCTTGAGAGGCAAGGAAGTCCTCCTCTTCCTGCCTCTGTTCTGCCTCAAGTGCCCTGTCCATTATTCCACGCAGCGTGTGCTCCAACAGGTGGACAAGAGGTACAGTGTCACTGATGCATGCACTGTCACTGCTCACCATCCTCGTGGCCTCCTCAAATGGTGCCAGGACAGTGCATGCATCCCTGATCATGCCCCACTGGCGTGGAGAAAAAAAACCAAGCTCCCCTGACCCTGTCCTGGTGCCGTAGTCGCACAGGTACTCATTGATGGCCCTCTGCTGCGTGTGCAGCCGCTGCAGCATGGCCAACGTTGAGTTCTACCTGGTGGGCATGTCACATATAAGGCGGTTCTTGGGCAGATTCAACTCCTTTTGCAGCTCAGCCAGGCGAGCACTGGCATTATAAGATCTGCGGAAATGCACACAGACTTTCCTGGCCTGCCTCAGGACATCCTGTAAGCCCGGGTACCTGCCCAAGAACCGCTGCACCACCAGGTTAAGGACGTGAGCCACACAGGGCACATGGGTCAGTTGTCCCTGTCGGAGGGCGGAGAGGAGGTTGGTGCCATTGTCGCAAACCACCATTCCTGGCTTAAGCTGGCGTGGCGTCAACCACCTCTCGGCCTGGCCCTGCAGAGCAGACAGGACCTCTGCCCCAGTGTGGCTTCTGTCCCCCAAACACACCAGCGCAAGCACGGCATGGCATCTTTTTGCCTGCGTACTTGCGTAGCCCCTTGAACGGCTACGGAGCACCGCTGGTTCAGAGGACAAACCACAGGAAGAGGCCATGGAGGAAGAAGAAGAGGAGGGGGTGGAGGAGAGAGGTGTGTCACAACCAGTAGTAGCATTTTGGAGGCGTGGCGGTGGAACAACCTCCAACACTACTGCACCTTGTCCTGCATCCTTCCCAGCTGCCAAAAGAGTGACCCAATGGGCCGTGAAAGAAAGGTAACGTCCCTGTCCATGCCTGCTGGACCATGAGTCAGCGGTAATATGCACCTTACCGCTGACCGCCCTGTCCAGCGAGGCCAAGACATTGCCTTCCACATGCCGGTAGAGAGCCGGAATAGCCTTCCGTGAGAAAAAGTGGCGTTTGGGAACCTGCCACTGAGGAACCGCACATTGCACAAACTCACGGAAGGGGGCCGAGTCTACCAACTGAAAAGGCAGCAGTTGAAGCGCTAGCAATTTAGCCAAGCTAGCATTCAACCGCTGGGCATGTGGATGGCTGGGAGTGAACTTCTTTCGACGGTCCAGCAGCTGGGGCAGGGAAATTTGCCTGCTAGAATCGGACGTCGGTGTACTGCTAGCAGAGTGGCCGCAAGTACTTGGCTGTGACACACCTAATTTTACACCTTCATTCCTCTCAGTGCATGTTTCAGAGAGGACTGAAGTTATAGTGGGGTTGGAGATCCCAGCTGATGCGGTGCAAGGAGAGGTCCGCTTTGTTCTTTGGTGTGGGTCTTTGAGGTAGGCTTGCCAACGAGCTGCATGGCAGGTCAACATATGTCTGGTCAGGCATGTGGTACCCAAGCGGCTGATGTTTTGGCCACGCGATATACGCTTGAGACATATGTTGCAAACAGCAGCTGTGCGATCTGATGCACTAGCCTCAAAAAAGGCCCACACCAAAGAACTTTTTGAATGACGGGCAGAGGCAGCGCCCTGCACAGGCGGAGCTCTGCGGTGTGATTCCGTCGGTGTACTGCCCTTACGCTGGCCACCAAAGGGCATCCTGCCTCGTTGGAGATGTGCCTCCTCCTCATCCTCCTCCTCCTCCTCTCTCCTATTAGGCACCCACGTGGAGTCAGTGACCTCATCATCCCCTCCCTCCTCATCACTGGAGCCAATCTGGCAGTATGCTGCAGCTGCTGGAACATGACTGCCAGATTGGTGTCCTTCTTGAGCATCCCCTCTGTCTGCTCTCACGCTACTGCCTTCCTGTAGCTGGGTTTCATCATCAGACCCTTCGAAACGCTGGGCATCCTCCTGGAGCATGTACCCAACACTGTGCTCAAACAGTTCGGGGGACTCCTCAGGAGGAGGACATGGTGGGTCTAGGGAAGGAGTGACTGATGATGAGTCTGACATTGATACCAGGGAAGAGGACGCTTTGGCAGCTGCTTTGCCAGTACCCTGAGCCTGGGTGAGAGAGGATGAGGAGGAGGAGGAGGGCTTGGTCATCCACTCTACCAAGTCTTCGGCATGATGTGGCTCAACATGTCCAGCTGCCGAAAAGAAGGACAAGCGTGTCCCATGGCCATGTGCTGATGACAATGCACCGCGTCCACGACCAGCACTGTTGTCCCCAGACACAGAGCCTGCTTGCCCTCTTTTATTGCCTCCTGACTGTCTGCCTCTCCTTGTTTGCCTTCCAGACATTCTAATAGATGGCCTGCAGGGAGATGGGAAAAAAGCAATAAGGGCTACCTTCAGGTGTCCTTCTCTGTCCCTTTACTTAAGGATTTCTAAATATGGTTGAGGATGATTGCTTTTGCACAGAATAGCACAACGACAATTTCCCTGACTGTCCAAAAAACAAGGATTTCAAAGATGGTTGATGAGGAATGCTTTAGCACACTATAGCACAAGGAGAATTTCCCTCACTGTCCTTCCCTGTCCCTAGAAACAAGGATTATCACAGTGAAAGAAACTGACACTCTTCCTACCTATAGTTTTCTGTCCCTAGAAAAAATGTTTTTTTAAAGCACACTATAGCACACGGAGAATTTCCCTCACTGTCCTTCCCTGTCCCTAGAAACAAGGATTATCACAGTGAAAGAAACTGACACTCTTCCTACCTATAGTTTTCTGTCCCTAGAAAAAATGTTTTTTTAAAGCACACTATAGCACAAGGAGAATTTCCCTCACTGTCCTTCCCTGTCCCTAGAAACAAGGATTATCACAGTGAAAGAAACTGACACTCTTCCTACCTATAGTTTTCTGTCCCTAGAAAAAATGTTTTTTTAAAGCACACTATAGCACAAGGAGAATTTCCCTCACTGTCCTTCCCTGTCCCTAGAAACAAGGATTATCACAGTGAAAGAAACTGACACTCTTCCTACCTATAGTTTTCTGTCCCTAGAAAAAATGTTTTTTTAAAGCACACTATAGCACAAGGAGAATTTCCCTCACTGTCCTTCCCTGTCCCTAGAAACAAGGATTATCACAGTGAAAGAAACTGACACTCTTCCTACCTATAGTTTTCTGTCCCTAGAAAAAATGTTTTTTTAAAGCACACTATAGCACAAGGAGAATTTCCCTCACTGTCCTTCCCTGTCCCTAGAAACAAGGATTATCACAGTGAAAGAAACTGACACTCTTCCTACCTATAGTTTTCTGTCCCTAGAAAAAATGTTTTTTTAAAGCACACTATAGCACAAGGAGAATTTCCCTCACTGTCCTTCCCTGTCCCTAGAAACAAGGATTATCACAGTGAAAGAAACTGACACTCTTCCTACCTATAGTTTTCTGTCCCTAGAAAAAATGTTTTTTTAAAGCACACTATAGCACAAGGAGAATTTCCCTCACTGTCCTTCCCTGTCCCTAGAAACAAGGATTCGCACAGTAAAACACACTGACACTCTCCCTACCTATAGTTTTCTGTCCCTAGAAAAAATGTTTTTTTAAAGCACACTATAGCACAAGGAGAATTTCCCTCACTGTCCTTCCCTGTCCCTAGAAACAAGGATTCGCACAGTAAAACACACTGACTCTCTCCCTACCTATAGTTTTCTGTCCCTAGAAAAAATGTTTTTTTAAAGCACACTATAGCACAAGGAGAATTTCCCTCACTGTCCTTCCCTGTCCCTAGAAACAAGGATTCGCACAGTAAAACACACTGACACTCTCCCTACCTATAGTTTTCTGTCCCTAGAAAAAATGTTTTTTTAAAGCACACTATAGCACAAGGAGAATTTCCCTCACTGTCCTTCCCTGTCCCTAGAAACAAGGATTCGCACAGTAAAACACACTGACACTCTCCCTACCTATCCTTCTCTTTCCATAAACTAAAGGAATCCAGGTTAAGCAAGAAAAAATAAATGTCACTGTCCCTGCCTATGCTTCTCTTTCCCTGCTCCGGAACACACTACACTAGGCCGCCGTGCTGGCGGCCTTTTATAGTGTGGGGCGTGTACTAAACACCCTCAGCAATAATTGGCCACAGGCATCCTGCCTGTGGCCAATCATTGCTCTCCTCGCTGCCGGCGCTGTGATTGGCCAAGCATGCGGGGTCACAGTGCATGCTTGGCCAATCACAGCGCCTGGATGACACTGCGATGGCGTAGTGCATTGTGGGCCGTTCGCGTCACTCGAATTAGGCGCGAATGGCCCAAATCGTTCGATCTTCGTCGAACGATCGAACAGCCGATGTTCGAGTCGAACGTATGTTCGACTCGAACACCGAGCTCATCCCTATTCTCCACCAGTTGATTTCTCCGGCTGGGAGATCTCAGCCCAGGGATTACATTGGCTAATGAGTTCTCAGTGACTGAAAGTGACTTGGGGGGCAGATGAGTGTTTTAGGGTGATGAGGTGTGTGTGGGGCCCCAGCATCCCCTGTGGGCCCCAAAGACACCTCTGAGCTCAGTATATGAGGCAGAGGGAAGGACATGCTGCTACCTGGGGACAAAAGGGAGGACATATTGCAACCTGTAGTGCTTCCTATTACAGTAGTCTGCCCCCTCCCTGAGTGTGTCCTCACCGGGTACTGCAGCATTTGAGGTCAGGCAAGTCAATTTTTACAGGGAGATGGGGAATTTGTGCTTACTAGTAGCATCTGGACTCTGCAATACTTACTACTGACCTCTTCACTCTGAATTACTCACATTTGACCCCTGAGCTTTGCATTACTTACTACTGACCCCTGTACTCTGCATTACTTATTGACTTCTGAACTCTTTGTTATCTACTACTAGAGTCTGAACTCTTTGTTACTTACCATGAACCTCAGTCACTTACCACAAAATTCTCTGTATTACGTACTACTGACCCCTGCACTCTGTATTGCCCAATACTGACCTCCGAACTTTGCATTATTTATCACTGACCCCTGAACACTTTATTACTTACCTTTTAAGCCCTGTACACACAATCGGATTTCCGATGGAATAAAATCTGATTTCCGATGAAGCTGACTTCCATCAGTCTTGCCTACACACCATCAGTCAAAAATCCGACCGTCCCAAACGCCATGACGTAAAATACTCAGACGAGCCAAGAAAAATTAAGTTCAATGCTTCTGAGCATGCGTCGACTTGATTCTGAGCATGCGTGGGTTTTTTCTCCGATGGAGTTCCACATAGACAATCGGAATTTGCTATTGTTTTTTTTCCATCGGATAAATTTAAAACATGTTCTGGAAAAAAGACCGATGGGGCCCATACATGATCGGTTTGTCCAATGAAAAAAATCCATCAGACTGTTTTCATTGGTAAAACCGATCGTGTGTACAGGGCTTTACACTGCACTGTTACATACTACAGACCCCTGCACTCTGTGTTACATATTACTGACCTCTGAATTCTATGTTACTATTAACCCCTGCCTTACTCACTCCTGACCTCTGCACCCTGTTATTTACTCCGGTCCCCTTGACAGGGAACAAGCTGAGTAAGACTTGCCCAGATAACTGGCATGTTGGCCAATACACACCATGAGCACACCCGTTTGCACGCACATGTAATGGAAACAAATGGGTTCGCGCACATTCGCCATGGTACACACCACCTGCGCTAGATTTTGGCACTCTCTGGCCTTTAAAAGAATACCTAATGATCACAGACACCGCTGACTGGTCTTCAGCTTCCTGTTTTTGCTTCTGAATACCCTTTACTGACCCGGCTTGCTCTTGCATACCTCTTCTCTCCCTCCTGGTTTTGACCTTGGCTTACCCACGGATTTGCTCCCGTCTTCTGTCCGGTGTATGACCCCAGCTTGCTTGACCACGTCTCTGATCTTCTACCTACTGACCTCCGGCTCTCTGACCTTCGTTCCGATCCCTGACTACACCTCCTGCCTGCTGTGATCCACCCAAGGTGCCCTCCTGCTGTACCTGCCTGCAGTACTTAACTTTTGCTCCAGCCTTGGGGTGGGGGTTAGGGGGTTAGGGTTAGGGGGTTAGGGTTAGGGATAGGGGTTAGGGTTATGGTTAGGGGTAAGAGTTAGGGGGTTAGGGATAGGGTTAGGGCTATGGTTAATCGTTAGGGTTGTGATTGGGGTTAGGGTCAGGGTTGGGGTTCGGGTTAGGCTTAGGCTTAGGGCTAGGGTTAGGGTTAGGGTTTCCCCTTGAAGAATAAGGCTTGGACTCAGTGATTGGAATATAATAAAATAATATTTTATACTATTCTGTTCAATTGTTTTTCTAGTCTATTCTTTTCTATTCAAATCCTTTCTATTCTAATTCATTCTATAGGAAATTCGAATTTCGGAAGATGGCTATATATACCGTATTTATCGGCGTATAACACGCACAGGCGTATAACACGCACTTTAACTTTAAGAGTGAAGTTTCGGGAAAAAACTTTACACAGCCCCTTGCATATAACACGCAGGCACAGTTTACCCTCTATTTTCAGGGTAAAAAAGTGAGTGTTATACACCAATAAATAGAGTATATATATATTTTTTTTCAGATCTGTTTAATTGTTTTTCTATGCAACTCTTTTCTATTCTTTTCTATTTTATTGTAATCTTTTCTATTCAAATTCTATTTCATTCTATATGAAATTCGAATTTCGGAAAATGGTTATTTATATATAACCATCTTCTGAAATTCGAAATTCATATAGAATGAACTCAAATTTGAATAGAAAAATCTTAGAATAATGGTAATATATATATATATATATATATATATATATATAAAGAATAGACTAAGAATAGACTATAATAAAATAGAATATATATTATTTTAGTTTCCATTGTTTTGAGTTATTTTCCCCTGTGAGGACACGTGACCAGACTTCCTGCAGCGCTCTGACGTCACAGATGGCCAAGTAAACAACTCTCTTAAATCAGCAGCACCAACGGCTCTCTGTCAGTTGAGCTCTGGAGATTGCAGTGAGCAGACGTGTTGTTGTGTGCTCCCTGAGTTATCATTGTAGAACAGTGAGAACGTTATATTACCAGTAGTTTCAGTTTTATAGAGAGAAGGAGAAGGATCTATTATTAGCTACATCACTTTTATTTTATTGTAAAATATTAATTTATATCAAAGATGATGAATTCTACAAGAAACACCCAAAGGTTTTCCTTTGTGAAGAGACCTGCCGAGATAGAGAGGCTACTTAGAGCGAAAAGGCCAATAAGTGACCTGCCTCCTGTTATCCAGGAAAATTATGAACTCTGAAGGCAAATAAATTGCCTCAAGAGGAAGATGAGGAGAAGAGAGAAGGAATCAGAGTGCCCCACAGAACAGGCAGAGGAGGTTCAGAGGAATAGGAGAAGAGTGTGGGAATCAGACTGGCGTGTACAGAGGAGAACCATGGTACTGAGGAAGAGGAGAAAAGAGAGGAAAATAGTGAGGTGTAGAGATGAGTCATATGACATTCAGAGGAGGAAGAGACTAGAGGAAGAATTAGAGAAGAGAGTCATGGCACGGAGGAAGAAGAGAAGTGAGGAGGAATTAAAGAGGGCTGTAGAGAAGAGAGAAGGAAACAGTGTGCCCTGCAGAGCAGGCAGATGAGGTTCAGAGGAAGAGGAGAAGAGAGGAAGAAACAGAGAGGCCTGTAGAGACGAGAGCCATGGCACAGAGGAAGAGGAGAAGAGAGGAAGAAACAGAGTGCCCTGCAGAGCAGGCAGATGAGGTTCAGAGGAAGAGGATAAGAGAGGAGGAAACAGAGAGGCCTGTAGAGACGAGAGCCATGGCACAGAAGAAGAGGAAAAGAGAGGAGGAAACAGAGTGCCCCACAGAGCAGGCAGATGAGGTTCAGAGGAAGAAGAGCAGACAGGAGGAAACAGAGAGGCCTGCAGAGAAGAGACACAAGGCTTCAGGGAAGAGAGAAGAGGGAACAGAGAGCTTTGCACAGAAAATAGATGCTTTAGGGGTGTTAGATGAACGTTTATACAAATTGTTAAAGGAAATAGAGATCTTCGAACAGGAGGAGAAAAGGATGGAAAAAGAAGGTAAGTATTATTAGGATATGAATTGTCACTAAGTACATAAGTGAGCTAAAAAGACCTCATTCTAAGTGAGGATTAAATGACAGGTAGTGGCGCCAAAGAATAATAAATCACTGTGAGTGCAGCTGCCCCTTTTAAAGTGGAAAAAATCACCTTACATGTAATCAAAAATGACAATGAAAAGGTATGGTGCTAACTCAAACACAAATAAAAATTATAATCATCAAACATAAATCAATATCATGAGCATAAATTATCCAGTCCACAATGTACAAGTTTGATAATGTGTATCACAATCAACGTTTTCAGGGATAAGTGCCCCGCCACGTGCGTTTACATTTGTACGCGCGTTTAAATTTGTACATGCATAAATGTGGGGGTGGGGGATTTTTATGTGCTTGGGTGTAACTTAATTTTTTTACAATTTAAAAAAAAATCACATTTTTATCGGCCTTGATGGCCTTGGAAACTGTGAACAGGGACACCAAAGCGACTTCACACGTTTGTCCGCTCTCCTACCAGGTGGCACCCGCTATGCCGATCCCCCAGATGTGCAAGCAAAGCTCAGGATACAAAGCGGGGGAGGGGGGTGCACGGGGTGTGTGGGGAATTTGGGTGGCACTCCAGGCGCCAGGGCAAAACTTCTTCTTGCCATGTCAAACTGGTGCCTGGGGTCTGTTGCACCCTGCCTTATACAACATACGTGTTTTGAAGCTGTATTAAGTGCTTTATTTTTTGCCATACACGTGTATAAGGAAACCACCCCAGGATGATAAAATAGCATATTAGACTGCAACATGTTTGGTTAGCTTTAGTACAAATCTAAGGGTCAGGTCTGTCATATCTGAAATCAGGAGATTTTTGAAGGCCAATTGCGATTTTCTGAGCAGTTTTTTTCCCGTTAGAACAGGCCCAGAGACTTGTTCTATCTTTGGGGTTAATCACTGATTTGATGTTTAACTGTTTAAATGTAAAACCAAATGATCAGATCTATGTGGAGTCAGCCATGTGATATCCCCCGTACTCTGGTTTAGCTGTTTTCTCTATTTTGGGGGTTTCATTGCCAATAGAAATAAGCAGAGTTGCATGACTTGTATGAGGACAGGGTAATAAAATTGTTTTCTGTTTCTCTCTCTACAGCGCATGTACCAGGTTGTTTGTATCCAGAGAGCTTCATTTTCTACAAAAGACTTGGAGTTAGATGGCATAGGAGGGTAAGTGACTAAAGATTAGTACTTAAACACAGGGGGGGCACATTATGACCATGGAAGTCTACATGACAGGTGCAGAATAAACATGTACACTCAGCTCAGCCTTTGGGGGGGGTGATGTACTGAGCAAGGAGGGGGGAGGCTGTACACCCTTTATGTAACAGTTTAATGCTGAACTCCAGGATATAAGAAAACGTTACCTTTGTAGTGGGTTTCTCTCTCCAATGGAAATTTTAAAATGTAAGTTCATATTTATAGAAAATCTGTAAGGTGACATTACACTGGACACCCTCCCCATTCCCCGTAGTCAAACACCGGGACACTGCTTCACTGGTCTGGGGTTTTAAACTCTCTGTGGCTTAATCTTTTATTCGTACCTCTCAGCATGTATGAAAAAGAGGCATTCTAATTGGTCAGCACTGTCACATCGATGGCGCTGACCAATCAGAATCCGCCTAGCCCATGCTGTCAGCAAGGAGAGGAGAGCAAGCCACGGGGTGTTCAAATCCCCAGACCGGTAAAGCAGCTTGCCGGGGTGTGACTGCGGGGATTGCAGGACTCGGGGGTGGGAGGAGTCCAGTGTAAGTTCTTCTTACAAATTTTCTGTAAAGCTGAACTTACATTTTAAGCACTAATTTTTCCTATGGGGTAATGAATCCGGTGATATCATTAGAATATTCTGAAGATGGGGTAAATGGCGCTGCCCAGGTTTAAGGTGATTGTATAAATCAAAGTGTTATATCCCCATAGAAGGCAAAAAATCGTGATAAAATAAGATATCAAACAACTTAATATTCAGTGATAAAGTGACAATGTGCAAGAGCAGAATAGTACCAGTGAGGGGTGCCCCCTGTTGCAGGAGCTACCCCTGGATAATGAAAAAAGTGCTAATGTGCGTTAATGAAGTGTACAATATATGCAGTAGGCCAATGTTGGGTGACCAAGAAAAACGGTCATATAAACCAGTGACAATAAATGTAAGAATAGCAGAAATTGGGATAAATCCAGCCAATATAAGCCTTATTCAAATACTGCCACCAGGGGCAGTGTGTGATAAATCCAGATAGGCTAAGCAGATAAAGGTTTTAAATGAATAGTAAAACAAACAAAATATTCCAACATCAGATGCAGTCACAAAAACCCACTGAGATAAGGGTTCTCCGCTGCAATGTCAGAACAGAGTCCGTACCAAAGTATAGCAGCAAACCTTCAGTATGTTAGTTTGACAGCAAATGAGTTTCTATCCAGGCAGTTCATACAGCAGTAAAAAACTGTAAATAGATGGTGACTTTCGTGTGTATCCTTTTGGTTCCTAGCAAGCTTCAGGTGACACTTGTGCTTCCCCTCAAGGTTCCCCACTCACCAGAAGTAGAAACCCCTGCAGGGGTATCAGGCACATAGAGTGAGTGGTTTGGTTCCTCAGATAGCTGTGGATTCCCTCTCTCTTCCACCGCTCGATTCTCAGAGGTTCCTATCTGTCTCCTGGGCTCACTGTGTCAGCTAGCTGCTGTATTCAGGTTTGATGACTTCTGTTACAACCTCCTGTTTAACTCTGATTTTTAACTCACCACTTAGTCTAGTTCCACTTGGTCTAAGTTAGCCTATCCCAGGCAGCCGGTAGTCTCCTCTGCTGTCCCATGACCCTCAACATCCTCCTGTACAATGCAGGACTGCTGATTGTGCACTGTATGGGATGACGCTGGAAAGCTGTGAGCATTCAGGCCGTGAAGGGATCAGGCATTAGAGGGGGAGTGGTTGTGCTGTGCAGAGGAAACCTGCGGGAGTATGGAGTAAGGTTTGTACTGTACATCGCGGTATTCATCATCCCCTGGGTACAATGACCCATTAACCCTTGCAGTGTCAAGGGGGACCCCACTGTTCACCTTTAATGCAAAGTGTCAAGTGGGGTACACACTATGAGAAAATTGGAAGAAAAATTCTGTACGAGTCATGATCGGTTCAATTGTCCTTTAGTGTGTATGCAACTTTTTTGACATCTGATTCAGACTTTCCAAAGAAAATTTGTTGTACGGGAATTTTCCTACATTAGTTCCATCCTTGGTTTTGACTTGCTGTGAAACATCGAGGAAAATCAGACGATCGTTTGCACGATTTTCTTATGGTGTGTACCCACCTTCAGACTGTGCCCGCCAGTGCAGAAACCAGTCAGAATCCACCATGTACAAGTCTGACTTCTGCATAGTGAATTCTGATTGGTGGGGTTATGGCACCTGAGAATCAGTCTGCTGTGTTGAACAAGGCCAGCGGCGACTCTGTTTGATGTGTAAAAGACACTTACAGCAATTGGTCATATTTCCACAAATGACAAATCCAGCAGGGCAGAAAAAAGGGGGAAAGAAAGATAATTCAGAACATAAGGAATGGCTAGTAATGTTGTTACAACTAGAGAACATGGAAAATATTATGTACTAATTGTCTCTTTCCTATAGGTGATGCTGGCAACCCATCGTGATAGCGGCAAACTGGTGGCCATGAAGATCGTTAAAAAGATTCATCTAACTTACCGAGACCTGGACTCCATCATAAAGGAACGCCAATTGATGCAAATGGTTATGGGCAACCCGTACTGTACCCAGTTGTACGCCACTTTCCAGTCAGAGGTAAGTCTAAGTTTGGATAGATAAATAGATAGATAGATAAATATATAGATAGATAGGTAGCTATAGACAGATGTTTGGATGGAGATAGATATATAGATAGTGGGACGGACTCCGGACACCCTGATGGGTATTTCCGCCAAGAAGCTGATTCCCAAGTCCTGGAACATAAGACCAATGGATCTGGTTATAGTAACCAAGAACCAGACAACACAAGTTTTGGAGTACACCAGAAATAGAACTGCTTTATTTGAGAAACACACTGAATTTATACAGAAAACCATCAGATAAGGGCTACTCCCATTATCTCAGACAATGGTCACCTTAGACTGTAGAGCTAATCCTATTATCATGGACCATGACCACCTCAGGCAGTCCGGCTTCTGGAAAGGACTACCTTATGCATTAGTGCATTAGAAGCCCATAGCAATTAGTGACCAGCTCTGTCTGGATGACTTAAGAATAAATTAAAACTCAGAGTTCTCCGGGCAGTGGTTCTCCTGCAGCCCAAAGTCTGTGACAGATAGATAGATAGATAGATAGATAGATAGATAGATAGATATTTGGATGGGTAGATATAGATAGAAGGTTGGATGGATGGATATAGATGTTTGGATGTACAGTATTTATAGATCGATGTAGAAAGGTAGCTGTAGATAGATAAAAGTTTGGAAGGATGAATGGATATCTATCTATATATGTAGCGATACCCCCAAACTAAGAGAGCCGCTGGTTTTGTTTTGGGCCCTGTACACAGCACAGCCAACCCCCGGCAATCTACTCAACCCTTCTCTGGCACAGTTAGTCTAGGGGTGGTATATTTGTATAGCTCTATACCAATTCATGTACAATGTATGGGGACATTTAAACAGTGGCAAGATATAGTCATAGACTCCAATACCAGATTGATTAACTGTAAAAGGTTTACTTGTGATTAAAAGGGGTAACAATCAATATCCCACCAAAAATGAGAGGGTGAACTTCCTTGCCCACAGGTCAGACTGTTATAAGTGGCCTGCCTAACTGTGCCAGGGGGTGAGTTGGGGTCAGGTGAACAGTGGAAAGATCAGGGCTTTCTGCACTCCTTCTGGCAGTTGCCACAGTGTCCTCCGAGCTCTTCCCCATTTGTGGGTAAGTCAACCTTCGGGGAGGCCTTATGGCCCTCTTCGCTCTCCGCTCTCTTGGGATTTCTGGTTGGGACACTGTGGGTTCCTCTTCTGGAACAGACATGGCAGCTTCCACTGTTTCCGAAACATTTAACTCAGGAGCAGGAGAATACATAGAACATCCTGGATCCTCCTCTGGAAGTGAGTCGAGAGCATCTTCCCATGAGTCTGATAGAGGGCTAGACGGAACAAATTCAGTAGCTTCTGCATTCAGTGTACTGTCTATGGTGTCTCCCAAAGGTGGGAGATCTATAACAGAAGTCACTGGGGCCTGGGAGGGCTATAGCCATTCTAGCTCTTCCCTTTCATCCTCACTAGGTTCAGAGACACCTGTTTCTTTGGACAGAGATGCCTGAGACCGGGTATTTGGCCTAGGGGTATCCAGGATGGACGTTGGCTCAGAGGAATCCTTCACAGGGGGTATCCGGACTGCTTCGGCAAGTGGAAGTATATGGTTCTGGTGCCAAGTCTTCAAAGTCCTCACCTTTCCCTCTGGCTTCAGCTGATAGACTGGTAGGTCGGGCAACTTCTTGCAAATAACATATGGCTCAGGCCTCCATCTATCTGCAAGCTTGTGCTTCCCAGGGACTCCCAAGTTTCGTAACAACACTCTGTCCCCAGGTTGCAGCTCCTGAATCCAGACCTTCAGGTTGAAGTTTTTCTTGTTGATCCCCGTTGATCGGAAGCTGCTTGGGCCTGCTCGTAGGCCAACTGTAAACTGTGCCTCAACCGGTCCACATAGCCTTTGTGAGAAGTGACTGAGGAATGGTCTATGGAGGTGCCAAAGGCCAGGTCTATGGGTCTACGGGTAGTCTTGCTTCTCTCCCGAACATGAGTCGGTAGGGAGAGTACCCTGTAGCATCACTTGTTGTACTGTTGTAAGCATGAACAATTGCTGCTATGTGCCTGCTCCAGTGCTGCTTCTTTTCACTTTCTAGCGTTCCCAGCATGTTGAGTAGGGTTCGGTTGAACCTCTCTGGCTGGGCATCCCCTTGTGGATGGTAGGGAGTGGTTTGGGTCTTCTTGATCCCTAAGGAGTCCAAGAGCTTCCGGATAAGCCGACTTTCAAAGTCCCTCCCTTGATCCGAATGGAGTCGCTGTGGTAGCCCATAGTGCATGAAGTATTTCTCCATGAGTACCTTGGCCACTGTGGAAGCCTTCTGGTCTTTGGTTGGAAAGGCCTGGGCATACTGGGTGAAATGGTCGGTTACCACCAGAACATTTCCTAGTCCACTCAAGTCGGGTTCGAGGCAAAGGAAATCAATGCACACCAAATCCATTGGGCCTTGACTTTGCAGGTGGCCCATTGGAGCAGCTTGATGAGGTAGGGTTTTCTGCTGAATGCAGCATGCGCATGAATGGCAGTATTCCTCCACTTCGGCCCTCATAAAGAGCCAATAGAACCGGCTTCTGACAAGTTGGAAGGTCCTTTCAGCTCCTAAATGACCATGAAGGTCGTGTAAGGCGACCAAGACAGTCTCACAGTGTTTCTCGGGTAGGAACAACTGCCATTTGTCTTCCAGGTCATCAGAGGGGCCCCTTCGGTAGACCACCCCTTGATGCACCTGAAACCTGTCCCACTCCTTTCGCAGCAGACGAGCATCCTTCGAAGGGTGATGTAAGAGCCTATCTGGATCATGATTTTCCATGGCCTCTAGGACCAATTTCCCCAAAGGGTTTCCAACTGGTCACACCTCAATTCTTTCTTTGACAGCTTGGGTAAATCATCTTCCTCTATCTGAGTTACTCCACAGTATTGCTTGGGGACCCCCACTACTGTGACCCCTATCTCTTCCGCTCTGGACCCCCCACTGGCTTGGAGTTCAGCCCCTTGACAGAGGGCCCGCACCCTGTCCGATGCCACCTGGGTCCAGTCTTCTTTGCGACCAGTGGGAGCATGAGGCCTTCTGGACAGGGCATCCGCATCTCGATTTCCAGCCCCAGGTCTGTACTTCAGGCTGAAGTTGAATCCAGACAGTGCAGCCAGCCATCGATGGCCTGTGGCATCCAGTTTTGCTGTGGTGAAAAGATAAGTAAGGGGATTGTTGTCAGTTTTCACAGTGAATTCTGCCCCATACAGATAGTCTTTAAGTTTATCAACTACAGCCCACTTAAGAGCCAGGAACTCTAACTTGTGAGTGGAGTAGTTTTTTCAGAGGGGGTCAAACTTCTGCTCACATATGCGACAGGTCGCAGTTGCCCTTCATGCTCCTGGTAGAGCACTCCTCCCAGACCGTCATGACTGGCATCCACATGGAGTTCATAGGGTTTCTTTGGGTCTGCATAGGCCAAGACAGGGGCAGTGGTTAAGCTCTTCTTCAGCATGTGGAAGGCCTCTTCGCATTTCCCATTCCACTGGTCTTTGACTGACTCTCCCGGCTTCCTGGGACCCGAGTCATCCTCTTTCCCTTCTATCTTCAAGAGTTCATTCAGGGGTCTGGCAATCCGTGCGAACCCCTCTACGAACCTCCTATAATAGGAGCAGAACCCCAGAAAGGACCTGAGTTCTGTCACAGTGGTGGGCCGGGGCCAGGAGGTGACTGCCTACAGCTTCTCTGGGTCTGTGGCTACCCCTTCTTCCGATACTATTTGCCCTAGATAGACTGATGACTGGTAGAACTGGCATTTCTCTGGCAAAAGCTTGAGTCCCTCTTCGCTGAGCCTTCTTAGTACCTTTTCCAGTCTTTCCCCATGTTCTTCTAGAGTCTTCCCAAAGACAATGATGTCATCTAAGTACACGAGAACTTCGATGAGGTTCATGTCTCCTACGGTTTTCTCCATGAGGCGTTGAAAGGTGACAGGGGCTCCAGACAGACCTTGGGGCATCCGGTCAAACTCAAAGAATCTTACAGGGGTTATAAAAGCTGTATTCTCTTTGTCTTCTGGATGCATAGGGATCTGATAGTGTCCACTCTTTAGGTCCATGACACTGAACCACTTGGCTCCAGACAAACTCTGTAGGGCATCCTCTATCCTCGGGGTGGTATACTGGTCGGGTATCGTCCTTTTGTTGAGAGTCCTGTAGTCTATACACAACCTCAACGACCCATTCTTCTTCCGGACCACCACTTTTGGGGAGGCATAGGGGCTCCTAGATTCCCGGATGACACCAGTTCGCTTGAGCTCGGAGAGCTGTTCTCTCAGGTCCTCAAGGTTGGCTAGAGGAATTCGCCGGACCCTCTCCCTAAAAGGCTTGTCTTCCTGGAGGCGGATTCGATGGGTGGCACTCTTCGCACACCCTACATCGAACTCATCCTTAGAGAAAATATTCCTCCACTTGGTCAACTGTGCATTTGCTCTCTCTTTCCAAGTCCCTGGCAGGTTTGGGTTCTCCATGCAGAGCTTCTCCCAGACAGTCCTTTCTCCCTCTGTCTTCTCCACATCTGATAAGACAATTGGGGCAGCAGGGCTCACCTGGCCCAGTAACATCCTGGCGGGGATCTCCATGGGGACATCCGTGGTATTCCTGACGCTCACCGGCACCTTACAGTGTGCCTTCTTCAAAGCTCTCACTGGAACCATTTCTGGGATTGCTTCTAAGCCTGAGTATTCTTCCCGTGGGTCTGGTTCCAACATGACAAAGGGGCCAGGTTTCTCCCAAGTAAGCTTCACAGTGGCTCTGAGACAGGTTACCTCACCGGGCTGCAATACCATTCCTTTCTTCGCCAGTCTCCAGACTTTACCCACCCCCTCTTCTGGGGCCTTCTGTTCTAAGACTAGTCGCTGATAGGCTGTCTTTAACATTGGGTGGATTCTGGTGACTGTGGGATTCTTCCCTCCTGCTAGAGGGGCCAATAGCCTCCGGACCAGGTCCGTGTTTGTCCCTATTATTAAGGAGTTCTTGTTGGCTCCAGGCGGTCGGGGGCACACCACTGCCAGGGTATCGAACACTTCAGCCTTCCCGGCTACTGAGGGATCGAAGGTCAGTTTAATGGGCAAGTAACCATCGTAGGGGAAACTCTGTGTTCCGATTCCCCATATTTCCAAGTCTTCAATTCTCTGGATGGGTAGGTGACTCAGGTGCTTATCATAGAAGTCCCGGTATAACAAGGTCACCTGCGCCCCAGTATCTAAGATGGCTCTTGTGTAGACTCCCTCCACTTGAATAGGCACCACGGGGGAGGGGCCCACCAGTTCTTCTGGATAAGGCTTCAAAGGGGTCTCTTTCTGTCAATCCCTACATTTTCCTTTGGAACTTTCCTTCTTGTTTTTGGCTGTTGGCTCCATTGATCTCCCTCCTCTTTTTAGGTGTATATTCCCGCTGAGGGACATTATTTCTCTTTTTAGGTGTGTATTCTCGCTGAGGAACACTGTTCTTCTTCTGAGGGGGTTTGCCCCCTTTTCTTCTGGGCTTCTCATTCAGTTTGGGTCTAATGGAGCTCACTGGAGATTATGGGCACCCGGTTGACTCCTTCACCGGGCCCTCTGGAGTTTTCCGCCGGCTTGCGATTATTTATCTTCTTTTTCTTTGGACTAGAACATACTTTTGCAATATGGCCAACTCCTCCGCAGTTAAAACAGACCACATCCCCCTAATCTTGTAGGGAAGTGGATGCTGAGGTATCTGGGAACAACTCCTTCTATGGTCCCCCATTTTCTACGATCCTTGGATCCTTTGCCATCAAAGAGGTCAGCATCTCCAACACCTGAGACATCTGTGACTTCAGGGTATCTACTTCTGAGTCTCTTTCAGGGGTCATGGCTGACCTGACCATTACCGATGTAGAAGAAGTATGTGCCTTGATCGCTTGCTGATCCTTCTGCAGGGCCTCTTCATCTCTAATGATCTTTACCAGATCAGGGTAATTCAGTGACATGCCTCCTACCGAGGTTTTCAGGTGAAGCCAGACTGGATCCGAGGGTAGCGCTCCCTTTAAGATCTGTTTCATTCTTGCTGCATCTATGGCTTGGGGTACCATCCCTTTTTTTAGCACTATTTGACAAAGCATCTTGTTCAGTTTTCTGACATATACAGCTTTTCTCCTGGCTGCTGAAAGGTGTGTTCGAACTGATACACTAGTTCTGTCACTTTCTCCAGCTGACCGAACTCCTCTTGCAGCATGGCTAAGCAGTCATAAGCCGCACAGGCAGCATTCCCAAACCGGAGACTTTTTACAGCTTCCGCAGCCGCGCCTTTCAGACTTTCCATCACGCGCTGCTTCTTCTGCGCTTCAGGCACCTCCCATGCCTCTACTGCTGACAGGGTCTGTTCGATCCAGGTATCGAAGTCTTCCTCCCCTACAGGGACGGGCAGCCTCCCCGAAAATGTTCTCAGCTTCCAGTAGCTGGCCTCGAAGTGTACCGTGTTTGTTTTCTGATACTTTGTGAGCAGATTCCCCAAGGCATTTAAAAGTTCTGGCCCTATGGCTGTAATGGGTGTCAACAGAGGTGTCATCCTTCTCTGCCTCTCTGCTGCATGGCGTATCCCTGATGGTGATCCCGTTGGGGATGACGGAGGTGACTCCGTCTTCACAGTTATTGCGTGCGCCAGACCATAAGTTTTGTTATCCAGCGTCTGCACACTTTGCCCTTTAAAGTTCTCCGGTACTCCATCCATTCTCTCTATCAGTGCATACTGGAACGAAGAAAAGGGTTGAGTATAGCCTCAATTATAAAAATAAACTAACAGTATATTGTGCCCTCATCCGTAGTAATGTTTGAGGGGGGAATCCATCAGACATAGGGTAGTGGTTGCTAGGGTCATATATATAGCAACAAGGCGCTTAGTGGCCTTTCAATCTGTCTTAAAATTGCTGTTTTTTATATGCAACTCTTTGGTTTCATATACAGCCTATAACCTTGTCCCTCTACCTCGCCGGACTTTGGGCTCCAAATCTGGTCTATCATAACCCTCTGGCTGTCTAGATCCTCCTCAGGTTTTCCTCATTACTGCAATACGTTTGAATATTGGTAAGAGCCTATTACATGTGCTGGCTATACAGTCCAGTCTTTACCCCAAGTGCCCTAATTTCCCCTCCCCTTCCCCCCCCCTCCACCCCCCCTTCCTTCCCCTTCCCCTCTGGGTTCCTTGGTCTGTCTCCCCTTCCTTCCTGGTTTGTATCTGCTGGGCACAGTGGTTTGGTGTTTGTTGGTGTTTCCAGTACATTGGGGGTCGAGGTCGGCTCCTTCTGTATTAGAACTTTCCCCTCCCCCCCTTCCTTTCCTCCCCATCTCTTCTCCCTTCCCCCCTCCCCCCCCTTTCCCCCCTTCCTTTTCCCCTTTTCTTCATCTTCCCTCTCCCTCTCAATCATTTCTCCCTTCTCCAACTACCTCTTTCCCTCCCTCTCCCCCCTTCTTCTTTCCCCCCCCCCATCCTTTCTCTCTTTCCCCCCCCTTTCCCCCCCCTTTCCCCCCCCCTCTCCCCACGTTCCACCACTTCCCCCCCTTCCTCCTCCCCTTTTCCCTCCTTTTTGCCCCCCCCTTCCCTTCCTTTCCTTCGTTATCCCCTTCCTTCCCTACCTCCGTTTCCTCTTTTTCCCCTTCCCTCTCCCTCCCCCTCCTTTCCTCTCCCCTCCCCCCTCCCCCACTATCAGCACTGGGCGTCCCATGTCAAAATGGCTCAAATATAAATTATCTAACCCATATTATTTTAATCATTACTATTAGATTGTATCAATCTGCACCATATACGTTTATTCCCCCTCATCCGCCGCGGGGGGTTTACCTGGGCAGTCGCTGCACCTCTGAACGTCTCTACGGTGAGCAGTCCACAGACCTTGACTTTTTGATTATATTGTTGATATGAAATACGTTCTATATTTGTATTAACACACTGCTAGAGTATTTATCATGTATATTATGTTTTGTATAGACCCTCCTGAAGAAGCGGTTTTTCTGCCGCAAAACCGGTTGAGGCTTGGCCTGCTCCACTTTGATAGATTGTATACGGCTGTTCTGTCACCGACTCATGCTGTTCTATACTGTGGGGTTTGGTCTTTGTTTTTTAAATATTATTGTTTCCTTTGTTTATACACATCAATAAATATTTTTTTATGTAATATTTGTATGTTGTCATATCAGTGCCTGAGAAAGTCCATCAAACCTTTAATCCTGAGTGACTATTAGGGGAAGATGACCCTAGCATACTGGAACGAGGTATCTGGGGCTGAGTTCAGGTCTATCACCCATGGTGTATGATTTGGGGATAGCGACACTGCGAGTCGCTCTGCCGCGCTTACTGACCATTCTTCGCCCGGGAGACTAATGACCACTGACGTGTGTCAGGATAAGTACTTACCGAGGCCGAGATGCCGAGAGTGGTTCACCCCTGCATCCAAGCGCACTCCGCCCCCTGGAGGTGAGACAGGGAGAGGACAGCACGAGGGAGCACTGGCCAACAGAAGGTAGAGGTGTCTTGCTGAAGAATCTAGCAGGGATGAGTAGACCGAAGAACAGGCTGGGAGTCTAACACCAAGGGTAGACAGGTTCAGACAGCAACCAGTAGCAAGAGCACAAGTCCGATCAGGAGCTTAGCAGGAGGCACAAGTCCAGGCAGGTTTAAGCAAGAAGTCCAGGGTACAGGCAGAAAGTAGAGGGCTGGAGACAGGCAGCGGATCTGAGTCACAGGCCGAGGGTCAAGCACTAGGAGAGAGGCAGAAGTCCGTAAAGCAAGCCAAGGGGTCAGGTTCAGGAGAAGCAGAAGCGTAGTCAAATCCGGTCCGGGTCACAACAGGAGATCTAAACTTATTTCAGGCACTAGGAAACACAGCAACTCTGACAAACCAGCAACCAGACAGTGTCACTGCGTCTGTTTAAATAGGCCCGCCTGTAATCCCATTGGCACGCTATTGCGCACGCGCGTGCACCGTTGCGCCGTTGCATGCACCCGAGAATGCCGAAGCGCCGTCCCGCCGCGTACGCGCATGCGCCGATTCGCCGCGCATGCGTACTGGGCGCAGATTGGTGACAACAGACGGGGAATTTCCCTGACAGTGCCCCCCCCAAGGGGCAGACTCCGGACGCCCAGACTGGCCATTAGTTCCAGATGTTCTTGGTGAAAGGCTTGTATTAAGTGAGGAGCATGCAAGTTCCTGGATGGCTCCCAGGAGTTGTCTTCTGGGGGGTACCCTTTCCATTTAATTAAGTATTGCAACTGTCTGCCTTTTTTCCTACAGCCCAGGATGGATTCCACCTCAAATTCTTTTTCCCCATCTACTTCAACTGGTGGAGGAGGCGGGTTATCTCTTCCAGGAAAGGCGCTGGGAGTGACGGGTTTTAATAAAGATGAGTGGAACACTGGGTGAATCCTAATAGGAGTCAGGTAATGCTAGTTCAAAGGCCACGGGATTAATTGCTCGTTTGATCTTGAAGGGCCCGATGAATCTAGGGCCGAGCTTCCGAGAGGGAATAGGCAATCTGAGGTTGGCGGCGGAAAGCCAAACTTTCTCCCCGACTCTGAACGCCGGATTTTCCTTCCTCCCCCGGTCATAAAATTTCTTGTAGGATCCTTGGGCATTCCGCATCATCTCCTGGAGTCTTTGGAAATTCGCCTGGACAGAGGCCACTCAGTCCTGGACTGCGGGAGCAGGGCTCTCGGGGATGTTTTCAGGGAGGAAGGAGGGGTGAAAACCGAATTGGCCCAAAAGGGGGTTTGATTGGTAGAGGAATGTATTGAATTGTTATAGGCAAACTCCGCGTAAGGGAGTAGGGATGCCCAGTCATCCTGGGAAGCAGAGCAGAAACAACGGAGGTATTGCTCCAGGATCTGATTGGTTCTTTCTGTTTGGCCGTTGCTCTGGGGGTGATACGCTGACGAGAGGCAGGTTTTGACTTCCAGTGACTTACAGAGTTCCTTCCAGAATTTTGAAGTGAACTGGACACCTCTGTCGGAGGTGATACTCTTTGGTATTCCGTGAAGCCTGGTTATCTCCTTAAAAAAGATTTGAGCGGTATCCGTGGCTGAAGGTGTCCCAATCATCGGTAAGAAGTGAGCCATCTTTGAGAGGCGGTCAATAACGACCAGAATCGTGGTAAACCATCCGGAGGGAGGCAGGTCAACGATAAAGTCCATGGACACGTCCGCCCAAGGGCGCTCAGGGATGGGTAAGGGCTTGAGCAGTCCCCAACTCTTGGTGTTCGACCCCTTGTTACGCTGACACTGAGTGCAGGAAGCGACATAAGACTTACAATCCTGCCTCCAGCCTGGCCACCAGAAGGAGCGGGAGACAAGTTCCGACAATTTACGTGCTCCGAAGTGACCGGCCAGTTTGAGATCGTGGAAGGTCCTCAAGACCAGCGGTCTTGTCTCCAAAGGGACGAAGATCTTGTCCTGGGACCAGAATAGGTTGTCCCGCTTGTCCAGGGAGGAAGTGACAGGATCAGAGCAGAGCCCGGAAGCGGTTTTAATAGAGGTGAGCAGATCGGCCCAGGGGATCAACAGAAAGTTCTGAGCTGACAGGATGGTACCCGGTTGCGCCGACTGAGGGGTTTCCGGGAACATCCGGGATAGCACGTCCGCCTTCCCATTTTTGAAGCCGGTTCTATAAGAAATGTGAAAGTTGAACCGGGTAAAGAAAAGGGCCCAACGGGCCTGCCTGGGACGTAGACGTTGAGCTGTTCTTAGGTACTCTAAATTTTTATGATCTGTGAAGATCATGATGGGGTGTACTGCCCCCTCCAGAAGATACCGCCATTCCTCTAGCGCAAACTTTATGGCCAGTAATTCCCGGTCCCCTACATCATATTTTCGCTCCGGGGGAGTCAATTTTTGAGAGGCAAAAGCTACTGGATACAGGAGAGCCTTGGAGCCTCGTCTTTGAGAGAGGATGGCTCCGATGGCTGTCTCAGAGGCGTCCACTTCCAGGGTGAAGGGCAGTAAAGGATCCGGGTGCTGAAGTACTGGTGCTGAAGTGAAGATGTCCTTGAGGCGGGAGAAGGCCTCTTGAGCTTCCGGAGACCAGTGAAAACGGTTATTTTGCCGGGTAAGCTGGGTTATTGGGGCCACAATGGAGGAAAAGCCCACGATGAATCTCCTATAGAAGTTGGCGAAGCCTATAAACCGCTGTACCCCCTTCTTGTCGGTTGGGGCTGGGCAGTCCTGGATGGCCTTCACCTTCTGTGGGTCCATCGCGACCCCATCGATGGAAATGATAAAGCCGAGAAACTGTACGGTGGTTTTTTCGAAATCACATTTCTCGGCTTTGAGGTAGAGCTTGTGCTTCCGAAGGATGGTGAGAACCTTAATGACATGAGTCCGGTGGAGTTCGATGGAAGTGGAAAAGATAAGGATGTCGTCCAGGTACACTACTAAGAAGTCGTCAAGGTGCTGTCTGAAAATATCGTTGACTAGGTGTTGGAAAGTGGCTGGAGCATTACAAAGTCCGAAAGGCATGACCAAATACTCGTAGTGTCCGAAACGAGATCTAAAGGCGGTCTTCCACTCATCCCCAGCCCTGATCCTGATAAGATTATAGGCCCCCCGTAGATCCAGTTTGGAAAAGACCCGAGCAGATCGGAAGCGCTGAAATAGCTCCAGGATAAGGGGTAGTGGGTACCTGTTCTTAATGGTAATTTTGTATAGGTCCCGGTAATCAATACAGGGTCTTAAGGAGCCGTCTTTCTTTCCCACAAAGAAGGTCCCTGCACCGGCTGGAGAGGAAGAAGGGCGAATGAATTTTTTCTGGAGGTTTTCATCGATATAAGCCTTGAGGGCTTTCAACTCGGTTTCGGACAGCGGGAAGATACGTCCGAACGGGATTTTAGAGCCCGGCAAGAGATCGATAGGACAATCGTAGGACCGATGAGGTGGTAGATGGTCGGCTTGCTGCTTATCGAATACGTTCCGGAATTCCAGATAGACTGAGGGAATATGCTGTAGGTTGTCCGGCTCGGCAATCATGGAAGCGCAAACCGTGGAGGCTGAGGCAAGACAGTGCTGGGAACAATAGGAGGAGGTGAAGCTAACCTCTTTCTCTGCCCAATTTATTAGGGGCTCGTGTGCCTGTAGCCAGGGAAGGCCCAGGATGATGGGGAACATTGGAGAAAGTATGAGGTCTAAACGGAGGAGTTCTTGGTGACCTTAGTCAGAAATGGTTTGGTTTCCTGCGTAATCAGCCCCGAAAGGGGCAGGGACCCATCCGCCAGGTGGATCTGAAGGCAGTGGTCCTTAGGTTGAGTGGGAAAATGGAATCTTGAGGCCAAAGCAGAGTCCAGGAAGCAGCTGCAGGCTCCGGAATCAATAATTGCCGGGAGGCGGATTGCCCCTTCCGGCAGCTGTAGAGACATAAAGAGAATGACATAAGACTGAGGGTTGTCAGAGATTTGATAGTTCGAAGTGTCTTTAGAGATAGACTTACTAGGTCTTACTGGGCAGTTGAGAAGGAAGTGGCCGGCACCCCCGCAGTAGAGGCACAGGTTGGCCTGGCGCCTGGCGCCTACGCTGTTTTTCCTCAGGAGTCAGGGGAGACCGGACCAACCCGAGCTGCATGGGTTTTGGTTCAGAAAGAGGTGTGACTGCGGGAGCAGAAGTTGGTGGGTAGTGAGGTACAGTCCTGGATGGAGGCCAGCTGGGACGGGGAGATTGAAATCGCTCCGCCCGTCGTTCACGTAGATGCCTATCGAGTTGTATGGCGGACTGAATCAAGTTCTCCAAGGTAGTGGGGGTTTCGATCCTGGCCAGCTCGTCCTTGAGAGTCTCAGATAGTCCCTGGCGGTATTGGTACCTGAGGGCCGCCTCATTCCATTTGGTGTCGGCGGACCATTTCCTAAATTCCGACGTGTAGTCTTCCACCGGCCTTCTCCCTTGGGTCAGACTATGAAGGACGGATTCAGACATGGCTGATCGCTGGGGATCATCATATAGTTGAGCCATGTTCTCAAAAAATGTCTCTACTGAGTCCAATATAGGGCTCTGTTGCTCCATCAGCCCATGGGCCTAGGCCTGAGGGTCATCCGTCAAGAGGGAGATGATAAACCCTACTTTTACCGCTTTCGAAGTGAAGGTCCTTGGTTGGAGGGCAAGGTAGAGAGAGCAGGCATTTTTAAAGGCTCTGCACTTTTTGCGGACACCCGAAAATCGTTCCGGAATAGGGACCCTGGGTTCAGTGGTAGCCATCACCACTGTAGAACTCGTAGGTACTTGGGAGTTGGTGGGAGCGTTAGCAGAGGTGGCAGCTGAGGGGGCTGGTCCTAGGAGACCGGTGAGATGTTGAAGACGGCCATCAATCTGAGTATACCCCTCTTGGAGTCGTTGGACTGCATCCGTTAAGGTGGAGACCTGCTGGCAGAGGGTGTCAAATGGGGAACGCACTCTGTCGGCTTCAGACATCTGGCTGGTTTGTACTGTCAGGATGAGTACTTACCGAGGCCGAGATGCCGAGAGTGGTTCACCCTTGCACCCAAGCGCACTCCGCCCCCTGGAGGTGAGACAGGGAGAGGACAGCACGAGGGAGCACTGGCCACCAGCAGGTAGAGGTGTCTTGCTGAAGAATCTAGCAGGGATGAGTAGACCGAAGAACAGACTGGGAGTCTAACACCAAGGGTAGACAGGTTCAGGCAGCAACCAGTAGCAAGAGCACAAGTCCAATCAGGAGCTTAGCAGGAGGCACAAGTTCAGGCAGGTTTAAGCAAGAAGTCCAGGGTACAGGCAGACAGTAGAGGGCTGGAGACAGGCAGCGGATCTGAGTCACAGGCCGAGGGTCAAGCACTAGGAGAGAGGCAGAAGTCCGTAAAGCAAGCCAAGGGGTTAGGTTCAGGAGAAGCAGAAGCGTAGTCAAATCCGGTCCGGGTCACAACAGGAGATCTAAACTTATTTCAGGCACTACAGCAACACTGACAAACCAGCAACCAGACAGTGTCACTGCGTCTGTTTAAATAGGCCCGCCTGTAATCCCATTGACGCGCTATTGCGCACGCGCGTGCGCCGTTGCACGCACCCGGGAACGCAGAAGCGCCGTCCCGCCGCGTACGCGCATGCGCCGATTCGCCCCGCATGCGTACTGGGCGCAGATTGGTGACAACAGACGGGGAATTTCCCTGACAACGTGTCTGGGTTTGTTCTGGCTGCTGCGCACCACGCTTTCACTTCTAGCGGGTCCATGCCGGTACTTTTGGCGTGTTTGCTTGCCATATACAGGATCCCGGACTGATGCCCCCACGTGTAGCGATACCCCCAAACTAAGAGAGCCACTGAAAATCTGAGGAAAACGCTTGGACAGCCGCACTCCAAAAAAGGTTCTTTTATTTAAAACAAAAGCACAAACAACATGCCACAGCAAAAAACAGCGAGTATGAGCTGACGTTTCGCACTGTGATTCAGAGCTTAATTATAGATCGATGTAGAAAGGTAGCTGTAGATAGATAAAAGTTTGGAAGGATGAATGGATATCTATCTATATATGTAGCGATACCCCCAAACTAAGAGAGCCACTGGTTTTGTTTTGGGCCCTGTACACAGCACAGCCAACCCCCGGCAATCTACTTAACCCTTCTCTGGCACAGTTAGTCTAGGGGTGGTATATTTGTATAGCTCTATACCAATTCATGTACAATTCCCCATACATTTAAACAGTGGCAAGATATAGTAATAGACTCCAATACCAGATTGATTAACTGTAAAAGGTTTACTTGTGATTAAAAGGGGTAACGATCAATATCACATATAACACATGCATGCAGAGCCTTGTAATAATACTGACACTAGTTAACTATAGTGCATAAAGTTCTATCACACACTAACATATAGCTATACTCCCCGTTAGCAATATGGCGCCAAGCAATGCTATAAACCCCCCTGGTCAGGCCTGACCCAGTTAAAGCTCTGTCTTTGAAGGAGGAATCTTCACATGCAAGACGATCAGTGGTGCACATACAGGAACAACAATTTGTAATCCAATAAGGGGTCTAAGGCAATGGAAGCAACTCCCAGGAGACTAAGGTAACTCAGTTCTGCTACTAGTCTCCTGACAGAAAAGGAACAAGTATAACACGATGGGCCAAGGCAGTCAATAGGCCTAATAAAGAACTCAGATATGGTTGTGAGCAGGTGCTCTCTCACCCCTCCGGACTCGATCCCAGTCCAGGACTCCCACCGCTGCGTCCACATAAGCAGGATCTGTCACCGCTGGATCTCTCGTCCAACTGACAATTTCAAAGCAGGTAGATGGCTGCAGCCGCACAGGCTTCGCAGCAGGTTGGAAGGCTCTCTGGAACTTCGCAAGGCCCAGGCCTCGGGCCTTGCACTCGCAGCAGGTCCACACAGGAAGTCCTCTCTCCAACCGCGCGGTGTCCATAGAGGCCGGGCCTAGCCTTGCCCTCCCCTTTTTACCCATGAGTCCTTGCGGCAGCCCAATGCACCCTGGGTGCCAGACGGGGTTCTGGGTAACGTAGTCCATGGGGCCTCAACGGAGACCCCGCTACATATATATAGATAGATACATGTTTGGATGGATCTAGATAGATAGGTGTTTGGATGAATGTACAGTATATGAATATACAGTCAGGTCCATAAATATTGGGACATCGACAGAATTCTAATCTTTTTGTCTCTATACACCACCACAATGGATTTGAAATGAAACAAACAAGATGTGCTTTAACTGCAGACTTTCAGCTTTAATTTGAGGGTATTTACATCCAAATCAGGTGAACAGTGTAGGAATTACAACAGTTTGTATATGTGCCTCCCACAGGGACCAAAAGTAATGGGACAGATTAACAATCATAAATCAAACTTTCACTTTTTAATACTTGGTTGCAAATCCTTTGCAGTCAATTACAGCCTGAAGTCTGGAATGCATAGACATCACCAGATGCTGGGTTTCATCCCTGGTGATGCTCTGCCAGGACTCTACTTCAACTGTCTTCAGTTCCTGCTTGTTCTTGGGGCATTTTCCCTTCAGTTTTGTCTTCAGCAAGTGAAATGCATGCTCAATCGGATTCAGGTCAGGTGATTGACTTGGCCATTGCATAACATTCCACTTCTTTCCCTTAAAAAACTCTTTGGTTGCTTTCACAGTATGCTTCGGGTCATTGTCCATCTGCACTAATAATATTGTCTGAAACACTTCAGAATTCATCCTGCTGCTTTTGTCAGCCGTCACATCATCAATAAATACAAGGAAACCAGTTCCATTGGCAGCCATACATGTCCACGCCATGACACTACCACCACCATGCTTCACTGATGAGGTGGTATGCTTTGGATCATGAGCAGTTCCTTTCCTTCTCCATACTCTTCTCTTCCCATCACTCTGGTACAAGTTGATCTTGGTCTCATCTGTCCATAGGATGTTGTTCCAGAACTGTGAAGGCTTTTTTAGATGTTGTTTTGGCAAACTCTAATCTGACCTTCCTGTTTATGAGGCTCACCAATGGTTTACAATTTGTGGTGAACCGTCTGTATACACTCTTGTGAAGTCTTCTCTTGATTGTTGACTTTCACACACATACACCTACCTCCTGGAGAGTGTTCTTGATCTGGCCAACTGTTGTGAAGGGTGTTTTCTTCACCAGGGAAAGAATTCTTCGGTCATCCACCACAGTTGTTTTCCATGGTCTTCTGGATATTTTGGTGTTGCTGAGCTAACCGGTGCATTCTTTATTTTTAAGGATGTTCCAAACAGTTAATTTGGCCACACCTACTGTTTTTGCTATCTCTCTGATGGGTTTGTTTTGTTTTTTCAGCATAATGATGGCTTGCTTCACTGATAGTGACAGCTCTTTGGATCTCATATTGAGAGTTGACAGCAACAGATTCCAAATGCAAATAGCACAGTTGAAATGAACACTGGACCTTTTATCTGCTCCTTGTAAATGGGATAATGAGGGAATAACACACACCTGGCCATGGAACAGCTGAGCAGCCAATTGTCCCATTACTTTTGGTCCCTTAAAAAGTGGGAGGCACATATACAAAATGTTGTAATTCCTACACCGTTCATCTTATTTGGATGTAAATACCCTCAAATTAAAGCTGAAAGTCTACAGTTAAAGCACATCTTATTCATTTCATTTCAAATCCATTGTGGTGGTGTATAGAGCCTGAAAGATTAGAATTGTGTCGATGTCCCAATATTTATGGACCTGACTGTAGATAGATGCAGATAGGTAGCTGTTGTAGATCGATAGATGTTTGGATGGATAGATGGATATGGATATAGATAGATATAGATCAATAGCGATAGACAGAGAGATGTTTTGGATAGACATCATGTAGTGTGTTTTGGTGAAGAATTATAACATAGTACTTACTTTTCTACCTATAGGAAACTAATCATATCCAATAACTTATGTGACCTCCCCACCATGAGACGTCTGGCAGCGGAACTCCTTTGTGCTCTGCAGTTCGTGCACTCAAAAGGCATACTTCCCGGGTAAATAACTTTCCTATAAACTTCAATCATTTTACAATTCTCTCCTCTTCTTTGCACTGCCTCTTCATCTTAACAATTATTGATAGGCGCGTGCCCAGACAGCTGTCTGACAGCGATTTATGCAGCGCTATTTATAAACGTCCCTACCAGGGGCGTAACTAGAAATCACAGGGCCCCATAGCAAAATGTTGTATGCCCCCCCCCCACAAAAAAATGGCGGACTTAAATTAAATAGTGGGCGTGGTTTAAAGGGCGTGTGGTTCGAGTCTGAGATGAAAGAAAGAACCCAGATCCTACACCACAATAGCAATATATGTATTCCAGAAAGTTTAATCAACAGATAAAGATACTCCAAACACCTGGTGTTAGCGCTTCAATAATCCTCACCTGTGCCCAATGCAGCGTGGTCTGCCCGTGCCCAATACTGCCTCACCTGTGCCCACTTGTGCCCAATACAGCGTGGCCTGTGCCCAATGCAGCATGTCCAGTGCCCAATGCAGCCTCACCTGTGCCCAATGCAGTGTGGCCTGTGCCCAATGCAGTGTGTCCAGTGCCCAATGCAGCCTCACCTGTGCCCAATGCAGCGTGTCCAGTGCCCAATGCTGCCTCACCTGTGCCCAATGCAGTGTGGCCTGTGCCCAATTCAGCATATCCAGTGCCCAATGCAGCCTCACCTGTGCCCAATACAGCCTCACCTGTGCCCAATACAGCCTCACCTGTGCCCAATACAGCCTCACCCGTGCCCAATACAGCCTCACCTGTGCCCAATACAGCCTCACCCGTGCCCAATACAGCCTCACCTGTGCAGTGGAAGAGGCGAGCCAGTGGCGGAACTACCTAGGAGGATGAGGAATGCATACTGCAGCCCTCAAATGGCTATTGGCGAGCATGGGGCTGCCTCAGATCGGGGGGGCGAGCACCGCCCGCACGGTCCCCCAGCCAGGGGAAGTGAGGAGAGGAAGAGGCACGCTGTGCGTACAAGCAGAGAGCTGTAATAGCTTTCATTTGAATGTCCTGCGTTCCCCGGGCTCACCGTCACATAGCCCCACCTCTTGGCCCGGCGCCTTTGATGACGTCACATGTCCCGCATTGGACCAGCGATTATTGAAGCGCTAACACCAGGTGTTTGGAGTATCTTTATCTGTTGATTAAACTTTCTGGAATACATATATTGCTATTGTGGTGTAGGATCTGGGTTCTTTCTTTCATCTCAGACTCGAACCACACGCCCTTTAAACCACGCCCACTATTTAATTTAAGTCCGCCATTTTTTTGTGGGGGGGGGGCATACAACATTTTGCTATGGGGCCCTGTGATTTCTAGTTACGCCCCTGGTAGGGACGTTTATAAATAGCGCTGCAGAAGTCGCTGTCAGACAGCTGTCTGGGCACGCGCCTATCAATAATTGTTAAGATGAAGAGGCAGTGCAAAGAAGAGGAGAGAATTGTAAAATGATTGAAGTTTATAGGAAAGTTATTTACCCGGGAAGTATGCCTTTTGAGTGCACGAACTGCAGAGCACAAAGGAGTTCCACTGCCAGACGTCTCATGGTGGGGAGGTCACATAAGTTATTGGATATGATTAGTTTCCTATAGGTAGAAAAGTAAGTACTATGTTATAATTCTTCACCAAAACACACTACATGATGTCTATCCAAAACATCTCTCTATCTATCGCTATTGATCTATATCTATCTATATCCATATCCATCTATCCATTCTGTCTATCAAAGGCGCCGGGCCAAGAGGTGGGGCTATGTGACGGTGAGCCCCGGGAACACAGGACAAGGACATTCAGATGAAAGCTATAACAGCTCTCTGCTTGTAAGGACAGCTTGCCTCTTGCTCTCCTCACTTCCCCTGGCTGGGATACCGTGCGGGCGGTGTTCGCCCCCCGGTAGTATGCATTCCTCCTCTTCCCCACGGGCAGGGCCGGACTGGGAATAAAATCCAGCCCTGGAAAAAAATTTCATACCAGCCCCACAGCATTTTAATACCAGCGTAACAGCATAACGTCATTATTTTCTTCTTCATGAAAGGGAAAACCATACATTTTAAAGCACATTTGAAGAGTGTATTATATATAGATAAGACAGATATGAAATCACATAGGGCTTCATATATATGAACGCAAATTCCAGTTAAAAGTGGTCAATCATCAAGTACCCCCTTACATTATTGTATTCACTCCCCCCTGGCTCAGTCAGTCGGCTCCAGCTCGGTGGCTCTGGTTTTATCCTATATAGTCTCTACAGTCCACACACATCTGACTTCTCCCATGAACCCCATCCTGGCCTCTGCTCCCACTCTTGACTCCTCTCCAGACTCCCTCAGAGACTGCAGACATGATACAGGAGATGGTCAGAGGCTGCAGACACAAGAGCTCAATGCAGCCTCCCCAGTGCCCATCAAATGCAGCCTCATCAGTGCCAATCAAATGCAGCCTCACTGTGCCCATCAATGCAGCCTTACTGTGCCCATCAATGCAGCCTCACTGTGCCCATCAATGCAGCCTCACTGTGCCCATCAATGCAGCCTCACTGTGCCCATCATTTCAGCCTCACTGTGCCCATAAATGCAGCCTCACTGTGCCCATAAATGCAGCCTCACTGTGCCCATAAATGCAGCCTCACTGTGCCCAAAAATGCAGCCTCACTGTGCCCCCCATTGCAGCCTCACTGTGCCAATCATTGCAGCCTCACCGTGCCCATAAATTCAGCCTCACTGTGCCCATAAATGCAGCCTCACTGTGCCCATAAATGCAGCCTCACTGTGTTCATCAAATGCAGCTTTACTGTGCCCATAAATGCAGCCTCACTGTGCCCACCATTGCAGCCTCACTGTGCCCATCATTGCAGCCTCACTATGCCCATCAATGCAGCATCACTGTGCCCATCAAATGCAGCTTTACTGTGCCCATGAATGCAGTCTCACTTTACCCACAAATTCAGCCTCACTGTGCCCATCATTGCAGCCCCTCAAATGCCCCATGTCCCAGTCTGTAGTCCCTGTCTGTGGGAAGGTGTGTTGTTGATGCTCGGTACGGTACCTTCTATGCCAGCAGGATATCCATGATCGCCATCAGCAGGCAGGGTCTGTTCTAGTTTTGGATGGGGACAGTGCTCCTTCCAGAGGATCTGTTTGCTGTGAGATGGAGTGGTCCCTGGCCACCTGCACCTTCAGCTGTCCTCATTTTCTGCCCCCAGACAGCCTGTCCTCTGGTCCTGGGGAAGTGGGAGCACTGGGTGGGAGCTGGAGAGAAGGGGGAGCGGAGAGCACTGGCGGGGTTGGAGAGAACATGGGTGGGGGAAAAGAGCAGGGGGAGTGGAGATCACAGGGGTGGGGAGCGGAGATCGCTGGGGGGGGGCTTGAGAGCACTGGGGGGAGCCAAAAAGAACAGGGGTGGAGAGCATGGGAGGCTGAGAGAGGGGGCTTGAGAGCACTGAAGGGGCTAAGAGTGTGGGGGGTAAAGATCACTGGGGGGGGAACTTGAGAGCACGGGGGGGGGCAGAAAGAACAGGGGTGGAGAGCACGGGGGCTGAGACCACTGGGGGGTACAAAGAGCAGGGGGGAGTGGAAAGCACTGGGGGGAGTGGAGAGCACTGGGGGTGGAGAGCAATGGGGGGAGCTTGAGAGCACCAGTGGGGGGCCAGAAAAAAAAGGGGTGGAAAGTACGGGGGGCTGGAGAGCACTATGGTGGGTGGAGAGCACTGGCGGGGTTGGAGAGCACATGGGTGGGGCAAAATACAGGGGGGAGCGGAGAGAGCACTGGCGGGGGTTGGAGAGCATATGGGTGGGGTCAAAATTCAGGGGGGAGTGGAGAGTAGTACAGGGGTGGGGAGCGGAGAGTGCTGGGGGGAGCTTGAGAGCAATGGAGGGGGAGCCAAAAAGAACGGGGGTGGAGAGCACGCAGGGGCTGGAGAGTGATGGGTGGAGCTTGAGAGCACTGGGGGGGAGAATATGGGTGGAGAGCACTGGGGGGGGAGAACAGGGGTGGAGAGCACTGGGGGGGAGAACAGGGGTGGAGAGCACTGGGGGGGGAACAGTGGTGGAGAGCACTGGGGGGGAAAGAACAGGGGCGGAGAGCACTGGGGGGGGACAGGGGTGGAGAGCACTGGGGGGGGCAGGGGTGGAGAGCACTGGGGGGGGGGCAGGGGTGGAGGGCACTGGGGGGGACAGGGGTGGAGAGCACTGGGGGGGACAGGGGTGGAGAGCACTGGGGGGGCAGGGGTGGAGAGCATGGGGGGGACAGGGGTGGAGAGCACGGGGGGGGCAGGGGTGGAGAGCACTGGGGGGGAAAGAACAGGGTTGGAGAGCACAGGGGGAACAGGGGTGGAGAGCACTGGGGGGGAACAGGGGTGGAGAGCACTGGGGGGGGACAGGGGTGGAGAGCACTGGGGGGGAGAACAGGGGTGGAGAGCACTGGGGGGGAGAGCACAGTCTGGGGGGAGTGGAGAGCACTGGGATGGTGGCTGGAGAAGGATGGGGAGATCTTGAGAGCAAGGGGGGCAGCAAGAACAGGGGTGGAGAGAACTGTGGGGGGGGGGCTGGAGAGTGTGGTGGGGAGGGAGAGCACTGGGGGGGGGGGCAGCAAAAGAAGTTGGATAGGAGGAGAAGCAGGGCAGCTACATATAGAGGAATTGAGCTTTCTATTGTCCTCCATACAGCCGCGGAATGCTTAATTCTCCTCCTCCCCCTCCTGCAAGCATTCAGCGGCTGCATGGAGGACAGTAGAAAGCTCAATTCCTCTATATGCGGCCCGCCTGCCGAATCCGATCCTCTTATCCAGGCAGTGCAGGCACATAGGGCGGGCGTCTCCTCAGAGCTGGCTGGGTCTGTGTGTGTTCGGCGGCGGGCGGCACTGTAACGCGGTCCTGCCCCCCCTAGACCGGCTTGTGTGATAGGCTGAACACTCAATCTATCTACTATCACATGAGCCAGTCTAAGGGGGGGGCGGGACCGCGATACAGTGCCGCCCGCCGCCAAACACACACAGACTCAGCCAGCTCCGTAATGCACAGGAGCAGGAGAGAGTGGACAAGGGAGCGCAGCAACTGAAACCGGCCCCAGCCCAAGGGCCCCTCTCGGTTGCGGGCCCCATAGCGGCCGCGTGTGTCACTATGGCGGTAGTTCCGCCACTGGTCCCTACAATGGTTGGTGCCATGCTAGGGAAGTGATTAATGGTCATACTGCTCATGTAGTTCATCAAATCAGTTCATGAAAGATATGATTGTTTCCTAGATTGTATCATTCTTTGTATGGGCAGCCCTAGGAAAGGGAGTTTTGTAAATGTTGATCCCTTTATGGGTCAATAATATTGGGATTTGTGGAGATAATTATCTGAACCGCAGAGCTGACTATTTTTTTTCTCCACAGTAGTGTGATACCTGAGAACATTCTACTGAATTGCAACGGTCATGTGAGATTAGCTGACTTTCATGGTGGAAAACCCAAAACCCAACATGAACTGGTTCTGATGCCGCGTACACACGATCATTATTCACGGCGGTTAAAAAACCGCCGTGAATAATGACAGGAAAAACGAGGGAACCGCTTGGTTCCCTACACACGGTCGTTTTTCCCGTCATTTTTTCTCTTGACGAGAAAAACGATCGTCTGTGGGCTCCGCGGCAGTGTTTCCCTATGGGAAAACTGCAGCGGAAAAAAATGCTGGAAAAAACGACGAGAAAATTTAGAACATGTTCTAATTTTTCTCGTCGTTTTTTATGCCGTTTTTCTCGACGAGAAAAACGACATAAAGCCCACAGACGATCGTTTTTCTCGCCGAAATGAAAAAATGCATTTTTTCTCGTCGAGAAAAGCGGTCGTGTGTACGCGGCATAAGTGAGATATGAAGAATTTGAAAATGTATTATATCTGGCCCCTGAGGTAAGTAAAAGGCTAATCAACCGAATGTCCATTGTGTCCATACACAGGGCAATTATTAACCCGATTAGACTTGAATTAAAGAGAACCTGTATACATAGAGCAATAAAAGATCAGATTAGGTCTGTCCAGAAATCAAGAGAACCTGCACAGAGCAATTCTAGATAAAAACGAGCCTGTAGTATGGCTCAGCAGTTGTCCAGTCCTGGCGCTCTGTCAGGATAAATATGACTTCTTCCAATTGGTTTTCCTTCTTTGTTGTGCCCGGTAGACACTTATAGCTCAGTGTGCATAGGGGTGAGTCTGGACAGTGTGTAATGGCTACTTTGTGACCACTACACATAGAAGTAGGATACTTCTAATTAAGTCAAATGTATTAACCACTTCAATACAGGGCTTTCTTTTTCGTACATCACGGGACACAGAGCGACTTAGTCATTACTAATGGGTTATATAGTTTACCTTCAGGTGCTGGCACTGGCAACTTCCAAACCGGAAGTACCCTCCCCTATATAAGCCCCTCCCATCCGGGAGCACCTCAGTTTTTTGCCAGTGTCTAAGGTGTTGGCCAAAGAGTAACATGTGTTTTCCTGGGCTTGCGTACAGGTTCTTTTACGGGCCTTAGTAAGCTGTTCCGGATCCCACCAAAAAAGCTTCATAGCTAAACGGTCGGTACCCGGGCCTTGCAACAGAAGAGCAAGGTTTTGCCTGTAATGCCTCTCTTAGGAGGGCTGGACCCTGGGATCCAGAGCTCTGGTCATACCCACGACCAAGATGTTTTCTGTGCAGGGTGCTATACAGGTCCAGGGGAGTGGAATCCTTGGGAACCCGGTCCCTGAAGGTTTAATTACAATGCCAGCCGTGATAGGTGAAGTTTGGGCTTCTGTGGACCAAACATAGTCCTGCGGCGGGGAACAGGTAAGTGGGGGCCCCCAGGAACTTGGTTCTATTGGGGGACCCCCAAGCCTAATTTGTCTTTCTGTCTGTTACCTAACGGTATTCCTGCTAATATCTGTGTATGCCTGTAACTACTGAAAAATGTAAAATTTTAATAGTAGTCAAGAAAAAAAAAAAAGAGGACCGCGGTACCTGTGTTAAACCACTAGAGGCCGCTGTGGTCCATTTTTTCTTGTCATGTGGATCTTTGGTTTTCTCAAGTCAAAAGATCCAGGCAGTTGGTAAGTTCTCTGTGGGAATCCACTTCCTCTGCCCTGTTGCTGCGCTCATCCACCGCACAGGCCCTCCGGCAAAAAGGGCCCTGGCTCCTAGTCCCTGCTTGGTTTTCGAAAAGGGCGCCAATGGCGTGCACGCGCCTCCTATGAAAAAAAAGGGGCGGGGCGGGTGGATGACGCTCGATGCGCGCCGCGGCGCTTCTGCGCATGTGCAGGCGTCCCAGCATGTATAAAAGACACAGTACAAGTGTCAGCTGGATGCAAACAGAGCTAGCAACAAACAGTGGCACACAGAGGTGGTTGATGCAGGCATCCCCATAGAAAGGCACTTTAGTGGACACCAGCTGGTATATAGCAGCAACTGTGTTAGACTATTACAAGCAAAAATTGGTGTATGATGACGGGAATACCTCAGCTTTGTGCTTAAAGGATATGTCGTCCAGACGCTCCGGAAATAAGTCTTCCAGGAAGCCAAAGGGGTCTCCATCGGGCTCTGAGGATATTGGGCATGCTTGTACTGCACCAATCTCCCCTGAGAATTCAGAGGTCAGTAGCCGTAGGAACCCCGCAAGAGTGCCTGGTGCTGCGGCTGTCCCCAGTCCACCTGCTCCTGTATATATAACAGAGGAGGTTTTATCCTCAACTCTGGGAGGATTGGAAGAGAGATTAACAGCATTGATCGCTGCTTCCCTGTCACAGGGAAAGCGCGTCCGATCTCTGTCTCCTCCTTCAGAGTGCCTGTTAGTGGAGGAACAGCCCCACACAGAGATCGACCTACCTGAAGGGGATCAGGATGAGGTTGATTCAGTTATGGAGGAATCAACAGTGGAAGAACCTTTCTCAGCATCTCAGGCTGAAAGATTATGGGTTCAGTCTCTGACTAACATGGTCCGATCAGCATTTAAAATGCCTCTGGCGGAACCATCAACCACTACGGTTTCCTCGCTGGGGTCGCTGAAAGCTCCCCAGGCTGTCTGTTCCTTCCCAATCCACCCTTTATTGGAAGGGCTTATTTACCAGGATTGGGAACATCCTGATAAAATATTTACTCCCCCCAAGAGATTTCCGGTGATCTATCCCATGGAGGATAAGTTCATAAAAAAATGGAGGGTCCCTACAGTGGATGCAGCCATCTCTTCTGTGAACAAATCACTGACATGTCCAGTAGATAATGTTCCAATGTTCAAAGACCCAATAGATAAAAAATTGGAGTCTTTACTAAAATCTGCTTTCTCTACAGCAAGTATGGTGACACAACCTGCGGTAGCAGCGATTGGAGTCTGCCAAGCGGTGAAAGATCAGTTGAAACAAGTCTTAAGGGACTTACCAGATCAGCAGGCTCTTGCCCTAGCTGACCTACCTAGAGCCTTGTGTTTTGCGGTGGACGCCATAAAGGATACAATCCAACAGGCCTCCCGCTTTACGCTGTCTGTAGTACATATGCGTAGGCTTCTATGGCTCAAAAACTGGTCTGCTGAAGCTCCCTGTAAGAAATTGCTGGTTAGCTTCCCATTTCATGGAGAACGCTTATTTGGAGAAGATCTGGACAAATATATCCAGAAAATTTCTGCCGGTAAAAGTTCACTCTTACCGGTTAAGAACAAGAGTAGAAGTCCTTCTTTTAAGAGGCCTACTTCTATAGTCCCTGGCACATCGGCTGTGAAACAGTTCCGAAGGCCTCCGCGGTCAAATTCAGGGGGCAGAAATCAGGGACAATCACAGGGTAACAAGAAACCCTGGGTCAAGAGAGGTACAAAACCTCCCCCTAAGTCATGAAGGGTTGCCCCCACTCAATCGGGTGGGGGGAAGACTTCAGTTGTTCACAGAGACCTGGCGGGACACCATCAGAGACAGATGGGTGCTCTCCGCAGTAAGTCTGGGATACAAGCTGGAGTTAAAAGACACTCCTCCTGCCCAATTTATGAGGTCAAACGTGCCAAGCGATCCCCAGAAGAGAGGATCCCTCCTTCTGGCACTAGAACAACTATTGCTCCAAGGTGTAATCATGAAGGTTCCCCTGGAAGAAAGTGGGTTCGGGTTTTACTCGAACCTTTTCACAGTCCCCAAACCATATGGGGACGTGAGGCCCATATTAAATCTAAAAGGGCTAAACAAGTTCCTAAATATCAGGACTTTTTGGATGGAGTCGATCCGATCGGTGGCCACCGCCCTACAAGGGCAGGAATGGTTAGCCTCGATCGACATAAGGGATGCTTATCTGCATATTCCCATCTTTCCGGCCCACCAGAAATTTCTACACTTTGCAGTAGAAGGGCGCCATTTTCAGTTCAGAGCCTTACCTTTCGGTCTGGCCACAGCACCACGAGTGTTCACAAAAATTCTGGCCCCACTATTGGCCAATCTAAGAACACAAGGTGTAACGATAATGGCATATCTAGACGACCTGCTACTAATAGACCACTCAGTGGAAAAGCTGGAAGTAGCTATTCACAAGACAATCAAGTATCTGGAATATCACGGTTGGATTATCAACCGGGACAAGTCAGCTCTAAGACCAGTCAGAAGTCTGGAATACTTAGGGCTAAGGCTGGATTCAAATCAGAGAAAGATTTTCTTACCTCCAGAAAAGGTGTCGTCTTTAAAAGATTTGACCCACTTAGTGGGTACAAAAAGAAAACCATCCATACGCCTGTGCATGAGGCTGCTGGGAAAAATGGTGGCTTCATTCGAAGCAGTACCCTACGGTCAATTCCATTCAAGGAACTTGCAGAGGGCCATACTGTCAGCCTGGAACAAAAAAGTTCAGGCTTTAGACTTACCAATGTCCCTGTCCCCTTCCGTTCGCAAGAGCCTCCATTGGTGGTTGGTGCCCCAGAATCTGGAAAAAGGGAAACCCTTCAGTCCGGTTTCTTGGAAGGTGGTCACTACAGATGCCAGCCTCATAGGCTGGGGGGCAGTACTGGAGCAATGGTCTCTCCAGGGCAAGTGGTCAGAAGCAGAGAAGGCCCTGCCCATCAATCTCTTAGAGATACGAGCAGCCCGGTATGCCCTAGTAGCATGGACATCCAAACTCCAAGGGTCCCCTGTCAGAATTCAATCAGACAATGCCACAGCAGTGGCATATATCAATCACCAGGGTGGCACCAGGAGTCGTGCAGCCCAGTGGGAAGCGAATTGCATCCTGGAATGGGCAGAAAGATATGTCCCAGCCATATCCGCGGTTTTCATCCCAGGAGTGGAAAATTGGAAAGCGGACTTTTTAAGTCGCCAGCAATTATGCCCGGGGGAATGGTCTCTTCACCCCGAGGTTTTCCAGGCAATATGCCAGCGGTGGGGAACACCGGATGTAGATCTGCTAGCATCCAGATTCAACGCAAAGGTGGACAGATTTGTGTCTCGCACAAGGGATCCCCTAGCTTGCGGCTCGGATGCCCTAGTGTTCCCTTGGGATCAGTTCAAGCTGATATATGCATTCCCACCGCCACAATTGTTACCGCAATTAATCCGCAGAATCAGGGTAGAAAAGAAACCAGTGATTCTGGTGGCTCCAGCGTGGCCCCGAAGGGCATGGTACGCGGAGATTGTAAAAATGTCAGTGAGGAGTCCTTGGACCCTCCCACATCGTCCGGACCTGCTGTCACAAGGACCGATATACCACCCTTCCTTACCAGCCCTAGGTTTGACGGCCTGGCTATTGAAGCCCACATTCTGAAAAAGAGAGGGCTCTCTAATCCTGTGGTATCTACCATGATCAATGCCAGGAAGCCGGTATCCAGGCAGATCTATTATAGGATCTGGAAGGCGTACATTACATGGTGTGAGGCCAAGAAATGGCATCCACGTAAGTACGTAATAGGTAGGATTTTGGACTTCCTACAGTGGGCTGTAGATAGGAAGCTGGCCTTGAGTACTATCAAGGGTCAGATTTCGGCCTTGTCAATATTTTTTCAAAGGCCCTTGGCTTCGCATTCACTAGTCAAAGCTTTCATACAAGGAGTGATGCGTATTAGCCCTCCGGTTAGTATTCCCATATGTCCATGGGACTTAAACCTGGTTCTGTCGGTGCTACAGAAACAACCATTTGAACCATTACAGCATATTTCCCTGGTTCTTCTCACCAGGAAATTGATTTTCTTAGTAGCCATTTGTTCGGCTAAAAGAGTATCGGAATTAGCCGCCTTGTCCTGTAAGGAGCCATATCTGGTTGTCCATAAGGACAGAGTAGTATTACGTCCTCATCCAGCCTTTCTTCCTAAGGTGGTATCGAGGTTTCATTTGAACCAAGATGTGGTTCTTCCTTCTTTTTTTCCCAAACCTACCTCGGTAGAGGAAAAGTTATTGCATTCTTTGGATGTAGTAAGAGCAGTTAAAGCTTATCTAAAAGCCACTGCTCAGATTCGCAGAACGGATACTTTGTTTATTCTGCCGGAAGGCCCCAGAAAGGGTCAGGCAGCATCAAAATCTACTTTAGCCAAGTGGATTCGACAGGTCATAATACAAGCCTATGGCTTGAGAAAGAGACCGCCTCCATTCAAAGTTAGGGCGCACTCCACAAGAGCAGTTGGAACTTCATGGGCAGTGCATCACCAGGCCTCCCTGGCTCAAGTCTGTAAGGCCGCAACATGGTCTTCAGTACACACGTTTACTAGGTTCTACCAGGTAGACGTTAGAAGTCAGGAGGATGTCGCCTTTGGGCGCAGTGTGTTGCAGGCCGCAAAAGATCCTCATGCCTGATGGCGCCCAGCTTATGTATAGTGTATCCCTCCCCTCATTTGGCATTGCTTTGGGACGTCCCATTAGTAATGACTAAGTCGCTCTGTGTCCCGTGATGTACGAAAAAGAAAAAGGGATTTTTATAACAGCTTACCTGTAAAATCCTTTTCTTGGAGTACATCACGGGACACAGAGCTCCCACCCCTCTTTTTGGGACACTTATTGCTTTGCTACAAAACTGAGGTGCTCCCGGATGGGAGGGGCTTATATAGGGGAGGGTACTTCCGGTTTGGAAGTTGCCAGTGCCAGCACCTGAAGGTAAACTATATAACCCATTAGTAATGACTAAGTCACTCTGTGTCCCGTGATGTACTCCAAGAAAAGGATTTTACAGGTAAGCTGTTATAAAAATCCCTTTTTTTCTACCACTTCCATACCGGGCCTATTCTAGCACTTCTCTCCTACATGTACAAATCATCATTCTTTTGCTAGAAAATTACTCAGAACCCCGAAACATTATATATGTTTTTTTAGCAGACACCCTAGGAAATAAAATGACGGTCATCGCAACTTTTTATCTTGCACGATATTTGCGCAATCATTTTTCAAACGCCTTTTTTAAAAAAAAATGGTTTCATGAATCAAAAAATAACAAAACAGGGGAAAATATGAAAGATGATGTTACGCCGAGTAAATAGATACCTAACATGTCACGCTTTAAAATTGCGCACACTCATGGAATGGCGCCAAACTTCGGTACTTAAAAATCTCCATAGGCGACGCTTTATTTTTTTTTACAGGTTACCAGGTTAGAATTACAGAGGAGGTCTAGTGCTAGAATTGTTGCACGCGCTCTAACGCACGCGGCAATACCTCACATGTGTGGTTTGAACGGCGTTTACATATGTGGGCGACTTACGTGTGCATTCGCTTCTGATCGCAAGCTACCAGGGACAGGGGCGTTTTAATTTTTTTTATTTATTATTTATTTATTTTTTTACTTATTTATTTATTTTTTTACAATTATTTTACTTTTTTTATCACTTTTATTCCTATTACAAGGAATGTAAACATCCCTTGTAATAGGAATGTGTGTGACAGGTCCTCTTTATTGAGAGATGCGGGGTCAATAAGACCCCACATCTCTCCTCCAGGCTGGAAAGCATGAGATCAGTGAAAAAATTTTCACTGATCTTATACTTACTAGCCGCAATGGCGGCTTTGTTTACATTTGAGGACCCGGGCGTGACGTCATCACATCGCGCCCGTGCATCCGACGATCATAGAGATGACTAGTGACCATCTGGTCACCAGTCATCTCTATGCTCGTCACGTGACCCACCAACAGCGCTGGAAGATTCGCTCCGGGTCCCCGATCGCACGGGAGAGCCCGGAGAAGCATCGGATGGCGGCGGGAGGGGGGGGATGTCCCCTCCCGCCGCCTATAAGAACGATCAAGCGGTGGAATCGCCGCTATGATCATTCTTATGGTGCACAGAATCGCCGGCACTTTAAAAGGATATCTGAATGATGCCTCTAGCTGCAGACATCATTCAGATATCCCCCTACAAAGCCGAGGACGTCATATGACGTCCACCCAGGATGGGAGATCCCATCTGTGGACGTCATTTGACTATGGCTGGGTAGGGAAGTGGT